>JAGIQG010000025.1:16207908-17459158 GCA_024679065.1 Sphyrna mokarran
GAACAGGCCTTTCAGCCCCCATGGGGCAGCACGGAAGCACAGTTGTTGGCATTGCTGCTTCACAAGCGCCAGGGACCCGGGTTCAATTCCAGGCTTGGATCACTGTCTGTGTGGGTTTTGCACACAGTGCTCCCTGTGTCTGCATGGGTTGCCTCCGCATGCTTTGGTTTCCTCCTACATTCTGAAAGATGTGCTAGTTAGGTGCACTGATCCTAACAGGTGCCAGTTAGTGCTGACTAGGGGAATTTCACAGTAACTTAATTGCAGTGATAATGTAAGCCTTACTTGTGACTAATAAGTAAACTTTGCTTTTCCAAACCCATGCTGAGCATGATGCCCTGGGCTAAACTTAATAAAAAAACCTTCTGCAGTTACTTGGTCCAATTCTCTCTATTCCCTCTCTATTCATGTACCCATTCAGATGCCTCTTAAATGTTACTAACGTGCCTGCTTCCACCATCTCCTCTGGCAGCGCATTCCAGCCATCCGCCACTCTGCGTGAGAAACATCCCCTGCATATCTCCCTTAAACTTCCCCTCTCTTGCCTTGAACCTGTGCCGCATTGTAATTGACTCTTCCACCCTGGGAAAAAGCCTCTGACTATCCACCCTGTCTATGCCTCTCATAATTTTGTAGACCTTTATCAGGTCTCCCCTCAGTCTCTGTCTTTCCAGTGAAAACAATCCCAGTGTGCTCAACCTGTCCTCACAACCAACACTCTCAAGACCAGGCAACATTCTGATGAACCGTCTTCTGATGGATTGAGTTATAAGAAGAGGCTGAATAGACTTGGACTTTTTTTCTCTGGCGTGTAGGAGGCTGAGGGGTGACCTTATAGACGTATATAAAATAATGAGGGGCATAGACAAGGTAGATAGACAGTATCTTTTCCCAAAGATAAGAGAATCTAAAACTAGAGGGCATAGGTTTAAGGTGAGTGGGGAGTAATACAAAAATATCCAGAAGGGCAAAAGGGTGGTGAGTATCTGGAACAAGCTGCCAGAGATAGTAGTAGAGGCGGGTACAATTTTATCTTTTAAAAAGCATTTTGATAGTTAATGGGTATGATAGGTATTGAGGGAAATGGGCCAATTGCGGGCAATTGGGATTAGTTTAGGAATTTTAAAAAAGAAGGGTGGCATGGACAAGTTGGGCTGAAAGGCCTGTTTCCATGTTGTAAACCTCTATGACTCTAGTAGTGCGGCGACCAGAATTATGTACAATATAGTTGTAAAATGACAAGAATGTCTGGCCTTTTCCTGTAACCTTTCAGCAAAGGGTCACCCACTGTAACAATCACCTGACGCCTATTTCCACCTTAGTCTTTATTAGAGAATTATCTGTAAGCGGTTTCAGCTCCAGTCATCAATGGAACACTTTGAGAAATAGATCGGTGAGCAACATTTCGACCTGTGACTTCAGGCCATGAAAATACTAGATTTAAATTTCACAATGTATGTGAAACATTGTGATCACATATTATAAAAACACTAAATGACGAATTGAAGGCAGAAATTCAATCTCTTGAGTTCTCTTGGTGTTAAACGGTTTGAGCTTTCTTGCCATGATTTATTATGTTAACATCTACTTTGCGATTAATGTCTTTTAACTCCCCGCCAGTCACCTATTATCCTGTATATTATCCAGCAGCGAGACAACTCTTCACTAAGAGTTATGTTCATCAGCGAACCAACCTCTTTCATCACATGAAATGACTCATGGGACATGTTTATGTGTGCCATCTTCCATTGAACAGATTCCAGCTGGTCCGGGTAAGGTGAGGAGCAGGGGTGGGCAGTTGGGGGCATCAGTGTTTCGATTATTTTTGGGATGGGGGGGCAGAAAAATCATGACTTTGCCTCCTGACCCCCCAAAAATCATTTTGAAAACTTACTATTGTTCCATTTGTACCGAATTATTATGGACATAGTAGTCAATTGAAGCCATGGTTTTTTGGAGGTATGGGCGGGATTTATTCTTTGGCAACATGAGGGCTAAGGTTAGGGTGGCATGATGGCACAGTGATCAGCACTGCTGCCTCACAGCACTAAGGACCTAGGTTCACCCGGCCTCGGATCACTGTCTGTCTGGAGTTTGCACAGTCTCCCTGTATCTGCATGGGTTTCCTCTAGGTGCTCCAGTTTCCTCCCACAGTCCAAAGATGTGCACGTTAGGTTCATTGACCATCCTAAATTGCCCCTTAGCGTCAGGGGGTCTGGCAGGGTAAATACGTGGGGTTACGGGGATAGGGACTGAGTGGGATAGTTTCAATGCGGGCTCAGTGGGCCAAATGGCATTCCTCTGCACAGCAGGGATTCTATGGTTCTATTTCTCATCCATGGCAGGACCTGTTATCAGTAAGGACAAAGAATTTGACCTTTCAGCCAAAACTCCATTCACTCTCAGCAGCACTGGAGAATCCCAGCTGTGAATGAGGTTGGAGGATTTACTGCCCAGAGGTGTGCAGGGATTGAAGAGACGAACTCTTGAATCACTGTCCCAGGAACAGTGCTTAGATCTCTCTCCCAAGGGAAAGATGTCCGGTTTCTGGGCAGTTGGATTTTGGATAATGAATCCATGCAGCGATTCTGTTCAGCATTATTCCACTGACTGGACATCGTGGGACCCGCTCTTTCGAAGACTCCAGTCCTCTCAGGACTCTGATTTGTGCAGGACCCAACCTGTTTCGGCACGCTGCCACAGTGGCCAACACTGCTGCTTCACCGGTTGGTTGGTGGCTTCTGCCTGTGCCCTGGCCATCTTCGGCATCAGACTGAGGAGGGAGCCAGGCATAGGTGAGCAGTAGTAGGAAAGGGCTTTGTGGTGAGGGGATGGGCAGCAAAGGCAGGGCACTCAGAGGGCCACCCCTTCTTGATGATGAATCTTTGGTCAGGCTCTGTGACCACCCTCCCCTCCCCTCCACACTCTTGCACCCCTGAGAGCCCCGAGGCTAACACAGCAGAGGGTTTAATTGTTGCTCTCTCCATGTGCTGAGCCTCCCCTTGCCCCCCACCAGTGGTGAGCCTTGTAAAGGAGTGAACCTCTGCCCACCACTTACCAGGAGGGGAGCGCAACGTGGTGGCAATTTCCTCCAATGGGACCCTCTCTGCTTCCAAACTTCTCTACACATGTAGGAGATCAGTATTCCAGAAAGATGGAGCACATCAGCCTCTAGGAAAATGCTGGTGAACCCGACATATTCCATTGGGGTTAACACTGGCAGGCACCATTCTGGCCTAACTCCGAGAATCAAGGCCTGAGGATTTTTGGGCCATTGTTGGACCAGAGCACTCTGTACCCAACTGCATTACACTTGGCCTGAGAATAATCAGGATTATGTAAGTATTCAAAACAGAAAATATTTCCACATTCTTCCAATTCACCAACAGTTCATCAAAAAATGAAAAGCACAAACAAAAATGGAGCTCATTTTAAACCACTGAGGTGATCGCTTGCTGACTGTCAATGTTTTTTTAAATTCAGTCTCGGGACATGAGCATTGCTTGTTGGGTCCAGCATTTATTGCCCACCCCAAGTTGCCTGAGGGCAGCTGAGAGTCAGCCACGTCGCTGTGGCTCTGGAGTCACACGTAGACCAGACCAGGTAAGGACAGCAGATTTCCTTCCCTGAAGAACGTCAGTGAACCGGATGGGTCTTTCCCCACAATCGACAATGGTCATCAGTAGATTCGTAATTCTAGATTTTTTTTATATTGAATTCAAATTCCGCCATCTGCCATGGTGGGATTCGAACCCGGGTCCCCTGAGTTTCTGGATACATAGTCTGGCAGGAATACCACAGGGCCATCGCCTCCTCTGGCAACTCTGTTAGTGACCAGGTTTTATCTACATCGCAGAGCACTGGTAGCTCGCAATACTATAAATCCAAAAATCAATTTTCTTGACATTTTAACATGGCATTTGAATCTATGGACATGCAACATTTGCTTCGCTCAGGCTCTATCTCAGCAGTGTCCCGGAGATTCATCTGTGCGGCTATTGCTTTGAACATTTACGATGGAATCCTAGATTAGTTTGATGACCTCAGTAATCCCAGTGACAAATGCTGCAGACTTGCTGACTGGCTCCTCACAGCCCTGGCGTAGACTCTAAAGCAACATTAGCAGCTCGCTACAGACTTATATCAAGCGGCTGACAGGTAAACTATTATCCAGTGTGCATTCATAGCAAGTTATGGAAGTACAGAATCCTGCAGATAAAATAAAGCAACAGAAGGGTGGAAGTAGGTCATTTGCCTCCTCGAACTTACCACCCCCTCCCAAGCATTTAAATCATGACGGGGCAGCACACTGGCTCAATGGTTTGCATTGCTGCCTCACAGCGCCAGGGACCCAGGTTCAATTCCAGCCACAGGTCACTGTCTATGTGGAGTTTTGATCTGGAGATGCCAGTGTTGGACTGGGGTAAGCACAGTAAGAAGTCTCACAACACCAGGTTGAAATCCAAGAGGCTTATTTGGAACCATGAGCTTTTGGAGTGCTGCCCCTTCATTGGGTGAGTCACTTAGCCATGCTAAGTTGCCCCTTAATGTCCCAAGGTGTGTAGCTTAGATGGATTAGCCATGGCAAATGTGCAGGATTACGTGGATAGGGTGGGAGAGAGGCTCTGGGTAAGATACTAGCTGGAACTCTACCACCTTGCCTGCCATGGAATCATCATAGGTCAACAGAAACATCAACAGATTAAATGTAATTTGTGGCTTTGTGGTTGCCAGGTGAGAAATCTCTGTTCATGGGCAGTCATAGTATCTTAAAGTGCAGAAGGAGGTTATTCAGTCTATTGAGTCTGCACCAACTCTCTGATATCTTACCCAGTCCCATCTTCTCGCCCTATACCCATAACTCCACACTCTGACCATGGCTAATCCATCTAACCTACATGGTGGCACAATGGTTAGCACTGCTACCCCATAGCGCCAGGGACTCAGATTTGATTCCTGGCTTGAGACACTGTCTGTATGGAGTCTGCACGTTTTCCCTGTGTCTGTGTGAGTTTCCTCCGGATGCTCCGGTTTCCTTCCACAGTCTGAAACATACACTGGTTAGGTGCATTGGCCATGATAATATCTCTCTTGTTGCATCCAAACAGGCGTTGAAGTGTGGCGACTTGGAGATTTTCACAGTAACTTCATTGCAGTGTTAATGTAAAGCCTACTTGTGATCTTGATAAAGAAATAAACACTAAACATCACTAGATACTAAGGGCAATTTAGCACGGCCAGTCCACCTGATCTGCACACCTTTGGGCTGTGGGAGGAAACCGGAGCACACCCATGCAGACATGGGGGTGGGTGGGGAAAACTTACAAACTCTAAACAGACAGACGCCCAAGGCGAGAATCGAGCCCAGGTCTCTGGAGCTGTGAGGCAGCAATGCTAACAACTGTGCCACCATGCCATGTCAGACAGTGTGGCTAGCTGAGACACATTTGGAGAAATGTTGAGGGCTTCACTCCTCATACAGAGTCTCAGTCAATGATTGTGTGAGCCATGAAGTTCAGTTTGCCTGCTGCACCCATACCCCTGTTAAACCACAGTCCAGTGAGGGGCTACCCTCTGAATTTACCCTCATAGATGCTGCTTCAGGTGAGGGATTGCAGCCCAATCCCACATAATATTAGAAGGGCATCTTCCCCGATTCAGGGAATAACTCTGCCTGATGACTCCAATGACAATAAGAAGTTAAATAAGGTGTTACCAAAATTAAATCCTGTGTAAAAAAGCGAGTTACTGCGGTTGATGGAATCTGAAACCAAAAAGAGAAAGTGCTGGAAAATCTCAGCAGAACTGCCAGCATCTGTAAGTAGGGAAAAGAGCTGACGTTTTGAGTCCAGATGACCCTTTGTCAAAAGGCAGAGATATTTATACTGTGGAGTGAGGGAATGAAAGATGAGTCATAGCCACAAAAGCAAGGGGAAAGATGGAAAGGAATTAATGACAGTCCATAGAGAAGACACAGTAAGAAGTCTCACAACACCAAGTTAAAGGCCAACAGGTTTATTTGGAATCACGAACTTTCGGAGTGCTGCCCCTTCATCAGGTGAGTGTCCCTCAGGGCTCGTGATTCCAAATAAACCTGTTGGTCTTTAACCTGGTGTTGTGAGTCTTCTTACTGTGCCCACCCCGGTCCAATGCCAGCATCTCCATGTCACAGAGAAGAGAGTAACAGAGAAAGGAAGTATTGCTGTGGAATTGAGTCTTGGAAAATACCTTGTCCAACACTGAGAGAGAAATGGAATGAAGGTGGATTGGGATGTGGTGTGGGCTGAGTGGGGGAGGGGAGAGGGTTTGTAGAGAGACAGATGGAAATCCTGTCAGAAACAAGGACAGTATTTCTTCAGGGTAGGCATTCCTGGAAGAGAAGTGGCAGTGAGTTAAACACTTAGAGCCCCATTTTGATTCAAAGTGTTGGGTTGACTTGAAACGGGGAGTGTTTCAGATCTGACATTTAGACCCGTTCTCAGGCACCCCCACACGCACGCTGCCTGAAAAACTATCAGCGATTCCGAATCACGCCGCAGAAGCCTGTGTGCAGGGCTTAATCCTGCAGCTCTGATCGACATCTCCAGCTGCGCAAAAAAAAATGCTGCTCCCCTGCCACATCCCTCCTGCATCAGATACTGCCTCCCCCTGGCCCCACGGATATTGCTCCATCCAACATTACTGTCTGCGTTATCTCCCCCGCCTCCAAGACTGATTGCGAGCTCCTCCCCTCTTCCCCCTCACTGATCACAGGCAGAGTGGCAGCGGATCCCCCTCACTGATCACAGGCAGAGTGGCAGCAGATCCCCCTCACTGATCACAGGCAGAGTGGCAGCGGATCCCCCTCACTGATCACAGGCAGAGTGGCAGCGGATCCCCCTCACTGATCACAGGCAGAGTGGCAGCGGATCCCCCTCACTGATCACAGGCAGAGTGGCAGCGGATCCCCCTCACTGATCACAGGCAGAGTGGCAGCGGATCCCCCCTTCCCCCTCACTGATCACAGGCAGAGTGGCAGCAGCCCATTAAGTCAATGTAAGTACTTGCAAATGCATTTAAATAGCCATCACGCCCATTTCAGGCACGGTCCTGACCACGATTATTTCCGGTAAAGGAACCGGCGCAGAGGTGGGCATGGTGTCTGACTTTACCAAGTTTTCGCGTCTGAAAACAGGCGCAACTTGAGAGTAAAATTGAGCCCTTAGTGTCTGTTTGTAATTATGAGTATTGTTGAAGGTGAGTATCAACGTGCGTCAGTGCAATGAAATGCTGTGAAATATTCAAGCTCAGTGTATTAACAAAACAGAGATTAGTAATGCAGTTTGTGGACACTTACACACATCTCCTGTCTACGTAGGAATAATGTAATGTCTCCATCACGCCACCTTCTGGTGTGTCCTCACCGAAATGACGATGATTTCTTCGCAATTGGCAGCAGGGAAGGTGACACTTGTTCCAAGTGGGCGAACCTTCCTTTTCTTGAATATTGAACAATCACTGTGTCATTAACAGTTACATCATCTGAAATTGCAATGTCACTAAGGAACGTTGCTAACTCACTCATTCAGGACTTGGCTGCTTTCAACCTAACTTTCAGGATGCCATTGATTTTAACCTTAAGAGGATTGATAGGATTGCTGTGCTCAGAGTCTGTTTGATTCAGAACCACAAGGTCGAATGACTTCTACAGCTAGATTTTTCTTCATTATTAATAAGTGCCAAAAATTTACTGATGGCATACTGATGCTGCACAGTAGCACAGTGGTTAGCACTGCGGCCTCACAGTGCCAGGGACCTGAATTTGATTCCTGGCTTGGGTCACTATCTGTATGGAGTCTGCGCATTCTCCCCATGTCTGCGTAGGTTTCCTCCTGATGCTCTGATTTCCTCCCACAGTCTGAAAGACATTCTGGTTAAGTGCATTGGCCATGCTAAATTCTCCCTCAGTGTACCCAAACAGGTGTCAGAGTGTGGCAACTAGGGGATTTTCACAATAGTTTCATTGTAGTGTTAATGTAAGCCTACTTGTGACACGAATTAATAAACTTAAAAAATGTCAAATTACGTCCACACACTAACAGACAGTCCAGATTGTGAATGTTTTAGTGATATCCAGAGTGCAGTATATCACATTGTATCAAGAGTGATTCTCACTATCATAGAATAAGAAGTAAGCTAATCAGTCCATCTTGTGTACAGTTCTTGACCTTTTGGCGTAAGATCAAACCCACCATCAGGTGTAACGCTTGGCTTGAGTATGTCTCTATTATGACGGCAATGAATTGGATTCAATTTGAATTTGAATTGGGTTATGGAGAAAGCAAGGAGATGGATTACGGACTTATTCAGCCCACCCTGCACATTGACTTTGTAACTCGAAGATAGGAATAAGATTTTTCTTTAAAATAGTTTTCTGAAGTAAGTTACACATGAGTTCCACTCTCCTGCTGTTTTTGCACAGAGTCCTGCAAATCTTTCCTGTTTCAGTGTCTGTCCAGTTCCCTTTTGAATGTTAATATTGGATCTGCTTCCATCACCATTATAGTCACATCATGTGTCATTTCCACTTTTTCATTAAGTTGATACAGTCTTTTTTTTAAACATATGTTCATTTTAAATTTAACAGTTCATCACTAAAGTCATTCTAACATTGACACCATGCCAGTAAATAACTTATTTAAAGTTTTAAAATTTAAAGTTTATTTATTAGTGTCACACGTAGGTTTACATTAACACTGCAATGAAGTTACTGTGAAAATCCCCCCCCCCTCCCCCAGTCACCTGTTCGGCACCTGTTCGGGTACACTGAGGGAGAATTTAGCATGGCCAATGCACCTAACCAGCATGTCTTTTGGACTGTGAATTGGTTATGACAGTTCTATCAACTGCTGCAACAAAATCATCAGGATTTATTGTAGAGGTGATGCTACAGAAGGATATGATAGCCTATTATAATGAATGATCATTTTTACTTTATATCTCATTGGCAACATTAAGCAGCCTGTGTAAGATGTTGTGATGGATGGTTGCTAACAATCTTGCTGTATTGTATTTTTAAGGTGAAATTCAGTGGAAACACATATATAAGATTCCTCTCAGTAACCTGATTGGAAGGAGCATTGAGCGGCCTTTGAAGTCACCTCTGGTTGCCAAGGTTATTACCACTCCTACGTCCAGTGGAATTTCGGCAATGCCCGTGGCCCATTCACTTTCGCTTTCCCGCATGGAGATCAAAGAGATTGCATGCAGAACACGCAAAGAGTTGCTGGGTAAGACTTGTTTCTAAATGACAAACTGTTGCCCTCCTCCTGGTAACCCAGTTAGCTGCCCAATTCTGAGTTTGCCACATTGCCTTATCAATGCCTGACACCATCCTCAGATTTTGGAGGAGCCCACTCAGTGAGAAATTGTAGACTGGCAGCAGTTATTATTCAAAAGGAGATTCCAACTAAGGTCATTGTGCCATTCTGTAACGCTGCAGGACAGAAAACGAGGTTTCTGGGTGCTTTGTATGTTGTGTGAGTAAGGCTGTAATGAAGGGTGCTGGTGTTTCAGCTGGAGATGGAGAGGCTGGTCATGTCAGCTCCCACTACATTTCTGGTCAATTAAAACCAATATTCTGTTGGTATTTTACAATTGTTGTTTACTTCTTAAATACCTATTTTCTCTCTCCCTCTCTTTGTCTCTCTGTTTCTGTCTCTCACTCATTCTCCAACTGTCTCTCTCTTTCCGTCAGTCTCTCTCACTTGCTCTCTATCTATCTCTCTCTTTCCCTCTGTTTGTCTCTCTCTCTCTTATTCTCTATCCGTCTCTCTCTTTCCCTCTGTCTCTCTCACTCGCTCTCTATCTGACTCTGTCTTTCCCTCTGTCTCTCTTACTCATTCTTTATCCGCCTCTCTCTTTCCCTCTGTCTCTCTTTCTTTTACTCGTTCTCTATCCTTCTGTCTTTTCCTCTGTCTGTCTGTCTCTCTCACTCGCTCTCTATCTGTCTTGCTCTTTCCCTCTATCTTTGTCACTCAGTTTCTATCTAAATCTGTCTTTCCCTCTGTCTGTCTCTCTTAGTTGCTGTGTTCATTTGACATCTCTCTATTTCCCCTTCCCT
Organism: Sphyrna mokarran; assembly: GCA_024679065.1. Taxonomy (NCBI): domain Eukaryota; kingdom Metazoa; phylum Chordata; class Chondrichthyes; order Carcharhiniformes; family Carcharhinidae; genus Sphyrna; species Sphyrna mokarran. The sequence goes on from JAGIQG010000025.1 coordinate 16,218,011, forward strand.
CCCCTTCCCCCTCTTTCTCTTGTCTTGATATCCTTATCTTTATTTCTCCCCTTCCTCCCCTTCTGACTCTGCCTTCCTCTGTCACTCTCTGTCTCCCCCATCCATTCTCTCTATTTTCTCCTTTTCTCCTCAATCTCCCTCTCCCTCGCTATCTATTTTTACTTGTCTCTCCTTTCCCCTCTCGTTCCCCAATTTCTTTCCATTATATCCTTTCATCCTTTTTCTCTCTCTCCACCTCACTCAACCTCTTGTTCCTCAATCTCCATTTTCTCCCTCCCTGTTCTTCACTTTCCCTTCTCAGTCTCTTTCTCCTATTTGTGCCATCCTCTCATTCCTCAGATTCCCCTATTCCTTCCCTTCCTCTGCTTTCTTCTTTCTCTCTCTCAGTCACTTTCTCTCCTCAATTTTCTCTATTTTCTCCCTCCTTTTTCCTTCCCCCTCTCTCTCTCTTCTTGCTGTCTTTCCTTGATTTCTTTGTCTTTCTTCCTCTCTCCATCTTTGCCTCCCTTTCCCCCCACACCATCCTCCCCCCTCTGTACTCTCCCCTGGTTTGGCCCCCAGTGCACGGTTACTTCATTGCAGTGTTAATGTAAGCCCATTTGTGACATCAATAAACAAACTTAAAATTTAAACTTTATCTCTTGAGAAAGGACAAAATATCAGACATTGTCTTAGCAAAGCACAAATCAGAAAGAGCAAATAATGTGCTTTACAATTCCTTATTTGCTATATGGTTAGCAATGCAAATTGAGTTAAGTAGCTGAATTATAATACAATTCTAAAGGAGAGTTGTTTCAGTTGGGCATCGCTGTCCTTTTCGAACAAGCAGATTATCCTATCAAGCTGCACAACATTATTTCAGAATGAAAAGCTGAAACTCAAAACTGAAGAAAATTTTGAATTAATTTGAATGTTTCTTCTTCACTAATGATCCCTTGACAGCACTAATGAGTTTAGTTATTCCTGCACGCACCACTTAGCATGGTGGTACAGTGGTTATTGCTGCTGCCTCACAGTGCCAGGGACCTGGGTTCAATTCCAGCCTTGGGTCACTGCCTGTGTGGAGTTTGTATGTTCTCCCTGTGTCTGTGTGGGATTCTGTTGGGTGCTCCAGTTTCCTCCCACAGTCCAAAGATGTGCTGCTAAAGTTTGTTTGTTAGTCACAAGTGAGGCTTATGTCAATACTGCAATGAAGTTACTGTGAAATTTCCCCAGTTGCCACACTTTGGCGCCTGTTCAGGCCAATGCATCTAACCAGTGTGTTTTTCAGACTGTGGGAGGAAACTGGAGCACCCGGAGGAAAGCCACATAGACACAGGATGACATGCAAACTCCACACAGATACTGACCCAAGCTGGGAACCAAATCCAGCTCCCTGACGCTGTGAGGCAACAGGGCTAATCACTATAAATCCTCCTTCAGTGTACCCAAACAGGCGCCAGAGTGTTGGGGTGGAGAAAGCATGGTAGGATATTTTGTTGGAGAGATGGTGTAGATCCGACGGGCCTAATGGCCTGTCCTGCACTGTAGGGATTCTGTGAAAGATTAAATATATTTTACATCCATAAATCCAAAACCAAACACTTCTGAAAAGCACAATTTTTTTAACCTTGAGCACGGAAAATCTAGTTATTTGCCTGCACTGTATATCTTTTGAGTTTTGTGATGAACATGTTAAAGAGAAACTTTTTCAAGTACCCTGTATATATTATTTAGTGACACTTTCCTCACCATTTTATTGACTTTAGACTATAGATAACCCAGGCTGAGACTATTGTAAGTTTATATGTGGTATCCAAAATACTGAATGATTTGAAATCCAATGCACTGTCAGCCTCGAGGGTTTCAAATAAAGGATTCTCCACCTGAATAACATGATACGTTTGCCAAGTTTTCAGAATTGCTGCAAACATTTCACCCTCTATTTATTGGGAAGTTCTCATCTGATATTATGCAAATTACTGGATTGGATTGCATTGCTGAACAGGCACTTTATTGATTTCTAATCTAGCCTTGACTGTATTGTCGTTTGTCATCAAACCGGCCGTGCTGCTCTCAATCAATCGCTGCCTCCTGCTCCTGCCTTGAACATTTTCCGTGTTGTCACTTTAGGCTTGACGTCTGAATCAACTACAACCAAATCTGACACAGCTCCAAAGCAGAAAAAGTGGGCCCGGAAAGGGGTGGATGAAGAAGTCAGGAAAGGCGCTGTGAGATCGACAAGCAGCGACAGGTAAAGCACCCATCAATGTTATAGATCTTCCTGAAGAGAAAGCTTACCATGGGCTGGGGTGTAGTGGGGGGTGGGGATGGGGCTTGGTGTGGAACGGGGATGGGGCGTGTGAGGGGAGGGGATGGGGACTGAGGGGGTGTGGAACAGATTGTGACATTAGTTGACTAAAAGATTCCTGAACATCAGCTTCTCTAACTATAGGTACTGGGTTATTCTGGGGTCAGCGCTTGGTTACAGGAGGAGGAAGGGATGAAAACGCTACTGGGATGTAACGAGTGGGGTTTCCTTGCCACTGGTTTCTTCCACCATTCACTATTCGGCCGTGGTGTCCGTAATGACTTCAATCCGGCCATTGGGATTGGTCTATTGGAGTATGAACTCCCTGGTTAAAGATCCAATTGATGGACCAATCAGGAAGTATTTGCCTTGTATTTAACAGGAAGTGTCAGTTCCTCTGGCACACCCGGAGTTAGACTGCTGACTGCGAGCACTCTGTGTACTGCTATTAGAGTTTGTAAGTGAAGGGACTTTGCTGAAAGGACCTTGGCCTCCGCAGACTTATTACATAGACTTTTCGCCGAAGCTCCTCAAATGATTTCTCTCTGTCGCCCTTTGTTGGATCCACCTTACACATACTCATTATTTTGGATTCTTTTAGTTTCAATATTAAACCAACTGCTAAGCTGTCCATCCTGAGAGATATTTTACAAGGACGAGGTGGGATTTTTCACAATCATTGAGAGCTTGCTGGACTTTTCGAATAAAGCAGGCCAAGCTGGAGCTATAACGGTAACAAAAAATCAACAGAATCAAATGATACGTTATACCCAAGCCCAGCAGTTTTGTGGAATGTGTTTTCATGGCATCCGCTGCCTTGGTAATGTGCCATTCTGGAAGATGGGGCTTTTTGGTATTTAATTGCAAATTGTTTAATTCCAGAGGGCATCCTGCCTGCCTCTCTTGGTAGATATCTTTGTGTCTTGTGCCAATATACATTCTGACAGACTGCTTTAAGTTTAAAGTTTATTTATTGGTGTCACAAGTAGGTTTACATTAATGCTGCAATATAGTTACTGTGAAAATCCCATAGTTGCCACCTTGAGTACACTGGGAGAGAATTTAGCACGGCCAATCTTTCAGACAGTGGGAGGAAGCTCACGCGGACATGGGGAGAATGTGCAGACTCTACACAGACAGACAAGTTGGGAATTGAAATAAGATCCCTGGCACTGAGACAGCAGTGCTAACCATTCCCACCCACTGTGCAATATCCATTAATCCTTCAAAGAGCTGCTATTAATACTGCCTGGCCCATTGAATCATCAGATGACATCCATTAGTACTGTGGATTCTTGAGATCGATCAGCATTCAATGTAACCTCTGGCTTTTCTTCACTTTTCCCATGGGAGGGAAAGGCAACAGATTGACACCTGCGCCTGTAGGGTGGAATAAAGAAGTCAAAGAGTAGAAAAGGGGTACAGTTAGGAAGTGAGGCACAGTGAGCAAAAGATGGGACAAAGAAAGAAAGTGAAGAGCACAGAGATAGACAAAAAAGAAAGACGAGAAACGGAGGATGGAAATGGGGACAGAAGAGAGCAAAAATAAAAGGTTATAATTAAAAAGAAAACCAAAGAGGCAAGGATGAGAAAATATAAGACAAATACATTAGGTCTATGTTTGTGCGACCCTGAATGATGTACCAATGACTCCATCCTACAACAAAGAAAGCAGCAGCCAGAATTGGACACATTGGAGCACCTTACTATGGTAAAGATGCTATATAACTGGAAATGGTTACTAACATCACTGCAAAGTGGGGAACACAGTGTTTTCCATGCCCACTTAAATGCATTTTGAAGGAATAAGACTCCACACTTGTAAAGTTTTAGGAATTATTCAGCGCCAATTTCTTATTATGTTGTTTTAAAAACTCACTTATTTCTAATTGCGCAAGTTCGAACATTTTTATCCATCTTTAATCTGAAACCAGTGCGAAATGGTTAGTACTGCTGCCTCACAGTGCCAGGGACCCAGGTTCAATTCCAACCTTGGGTCCCTATTTGTGTGGAATTTGCACATTTTCCCCATGTCAGCATAGATTTCCTTTGGGTGCTCTGGTTTCCTCCTACAGCCCAGAGATGTGCAGGATAGGTGGATTGGCCGTGCTAAATTGCCCCTTCATGTCCCAAGATGTGTAGATTAGGTGGGTTAGCCTACCCACCTAATTTACACATCTTGGCACACTAAGAGATTACAGGGATAGAGCGGGGCAAGGGCCTGGGCATGGCACACTGTCAGAGAGAGTCAGTGCAGATTCTGTAGAGATCTATGATTCAACTTTTCCAAGATGCATGCCATTAGAATGTTTTTTGTACTGATTCCATGGCGAAGGTTGCATTTGCATAGTCTGTGGAGAAGCAAAATAACACTGACAGTCACTGCCACATTTCCAGATTTAACAGCACATGTGCAGATGCTGGTGCTTGCTGCCAAGTTAACCTGTAGTAACACTGAGCACTGACAGCCTTGCCTTTACCAGTACAGTGAAATCTCAACCTTTGCAATTCCCAAGCATCCAACAAAAATATACTGCTTTCTTAGTGCCATTCAGAGAATCCCCGCAGTGCAGTAGGAGGCCATTCGGCCCATCAAGCCTGCACCGACCACACTCCCACCTAGCCCCTAGTCCCGTAAATCCCATATATTTACCCCGCTAATCTCCCATTCGCTAAGGAGCAATTTAGCGTGACCAATCCACCTAACCTGCACATCTTTGGAGTGTGGGAGGAAACCGGAGTACCCGGAGGAAATCCACCCAAATGATGGATAACGAGAGGGGTCATGCCTGGCACCATCATGGTGGGCAATGGTGGCATCGCCATTTATTTCAGTCATTATCTCGTCGCTGCTGCTTAATCAGGATTTCTGTAATATTAAAAACTTACCTTTCCTCTCAGTGTGACCTTATCCCAGGTGCATTTGCATAGCGACCAAGGCTTTGTCAGTATGATATTCGTGTGAGAGGATTAGCTGTAAGGGTTTTTCCTGTAATCACAAGATAAGATGAAGAGCTGTGCTTTAATTCTAGGCAGAATATTTATTTCCGCGGTTCTCCGTGAGAGCTCAGATCCAGCCAACCATGGTATCAACTCAAACTGTGAATTGTCTATGGCTTTGCAAATCCAATTATCTTCCATGTAAAGCTTTAAAATTGGCAGACAAAAGTACAAGCTGGGTTGATCAGAGATGAAAGCACCCCCTTGCCCGAAGCCTACCGTAACTTTGATCTCTAATATTAACAAATAGACAACACCACAGAATATCACAGGACTCTTACAGCACAGAAGGAGACCACTCAGCCCCTCATGCCTGCATTGGGTCTGTGTCGGAGCAACTTGGTAAGAAGTCTCAAAACACCAGGTTAAAGTCCAACAGGTTTATTTATAACAAACACCACTAGCTTTCAAAACTGGCTCTTCCTTCGTCAAGTGAGTGGAAGCTCCCACCCACCTGACAAAGGAACAGCCAGTTTTGAAAGCTAGTGGTGTTTGCTATAAATAAACCTGTTGGACTTTAACGTGTTAGAGCATAGAACACTACAGCACAAACAGGCCCTTCGGCCCACAAGTTGTGCCGAACACATCAAAACCTACCCAGCCATAGACCTATCTATAACCCCCAATCCCATTGGATCCCATATACTCATCCAGAAGTCTTTTAAAAGACCCTAGCGAGTTTGCCTCAACCACCACCGACAGTAGCCGATTCCATTCACTCACCATCCTCTGAGTGAAAAACTTTCCCCTAGCATCCCCTCTGTACTTGCTTCCCTGCACCTTAAATCTGTGCCCTCTCGTCGCGACCATTTCAGCCCAGGGAGATAGTCTCTGAGAGTCCACCCTATCTAATCCTCTCAACATCTTGTAAACCTCTATCAGGCCGCCTCTCAACCTTCGTCTCTCCAGGGAGAACAGTCCCAGCTCCCTCAACCTGTCTTCATAAGGCATGCCTCCCGATCCAGGCAACATCCTTGTAAATCTCCTCTGCACCCTTTCAATAGCTTCCACGTCCTTCCTATAGTGAGGCGACCAGAACTGCGCACAGTACTCCAAGTGTGGTCTGACAAGGGTCCTATAAAGCTGCAGCATTACCTCCTGACTCCTGAACTCAATCCCTCGATGAATGAAGGCAAAGTTTTGAAGGCAAATGAAGCCAGTTTTGAAAGCTAGTGGCATTTGTTATAAATAAACCTGTTGGACTTTAACCTGGTGTTTTGAGACTTCTTACCAAACATGAAGGTGTTGTGTGAGACTTCTTACTATGTTTACCCCAGTCCAACACCAGCATCCCCAGATTAGGAGCAACTTGCCCAGTGCCACTTCCCAGCCTTTTTCCCTATCGCTCTGCACGTTTCTACTTTTCAGATGACAATCCAGTTCCTTCAATTGAACCTTATTCAGCCACATTCTCAGGCTGTCCGCTCCAGACCCCCACCACTCACTTTCCCTCATGTCACCTTTTTCTTTGCCTTCTTTTGTCAATTATCTTAAATCCGTGCCCCTCTGTTCTAGATCCTCCCACCAATAGGAACAGTTTCTCCCTATCTACTCTCTCCAGACTCCTCATGATTTTCATATCTCCGTCAGATCTAGCGGCACAGTGGTTAGCACTGCTGCTTCACAGCGCTAGCAACCTGGGTTCGATTCCCAACCTGGCTCACTGTCTGTATGCAATCTCTGCATTCTCCCCGTGTCTGTGTGGGTTTCCTCTGTACAAAAGTACAAGCTGGGTTGATCAGAGATGAAAGCACCCCCTTGCCCGAAGCCTACCGTAACTTTGATCTCTAATATTAACAAATAGACAACACCACAGAATATCACAGGACTCTTACAGCACAGAAGGAGACCACTCAGCCCCTCATGCCTGCATTGGGTCTGTGTCGGAGCAACTTGGTAAGAAGTCTCAAAACACCAGGTTAAAGTCCAACAGGTTTATTTATAACAAACGCCACTAGCTTTCAAAACTGGCTCTTACTTCGTCAAGTGAGTGGAAGCTCCCACTCACCTGACAAAGGAACAGCCAGTTTTGAAAGCTAGTGGTGTTTGCTATAAATAAACCTGTTGGACTTTAACGTGTTAGAACATAGAACACTACAGCACAAACAGGCCCTTCGGCCCACAAGTTGTGCCGAACACATCAAAACCTACCCAGCCATAGACCTATCTAACAGTCTGTGGGAGACTGTTATCTCCCACAGTCTGAAAGGTGTGCTGGTTAGTGTATTGGCCATGCTAAATTCTCCCTCACTGTACCTGAGCAGGCACCAGAGCATGGCAACTGGGGGATTTTCACAGCAACTTCATTGCAGTGTTAATGTAAGCCTATTTGTGACACTAATAAATAAAGTTTAATCTTCTCCTTCACTTCCTCAGGGACAGCAGTCCCAATTTCCTTAAAACAAAAGCAGAGAAAATGCTGGAAAAACTCAGTGGGTCTGACAGCATCCGTGGGGAGAGAAGCAGAGGCTGGAATTTTCCCAGTTGCGCACCGAGTGCTGGATCAGGCGAGAAAAGTCTTGTGAACTTTGCCAGCTTCACAGATGCCTTTTATCCCCTGATCCACAGCAATTTCAGAGTGCTGACAGGAATCATGCAGCTAGCTGGAGGGGCGGGGTCTAAACACACCAACGGCACAGGGGATCTGAAGGACATTCTGATCTCAAAGTCCTCTCTCACCTCTTCATGAACATCGGGATTCCCTAGCAATGTCAGGTTGGCACCAGTGGACAGAGTCAGGGCATTGCCCTGCCATGTCCCTCACCACCTCAGTGTTATACCTACCTCCATAGCCCCAGCATGGTCATCATGACTGGCTTCTTGTCTTTGAACACCAGCAGTGATTTGCGCCAGCGTAATGCCATGCTGGGCTGGGTGGGTGAATATGGTGTGGGCAGACATTGTGGCAGCAAGATCGGTTAGTAGATGTTAATGGATTTAAAATCATGGAAAGCAGGCTCATTTTTGGGGCGGGGATGTCGGTGGGGTGGCGGAATAACTTCAAACTGAGATCTTGACAGTGCAAACCCGGTTATAGCTCTCGCCAGATTTGGCAGGATTTGTGCCCTCAGCGAACAGGCCCTCCAAATTCTAAATTGAGTTAGTGGTTCAATTCCACGTGGCACCTCTATACAATCTGTTTCTCTAATCTGTCTCTGTAACTGAAGCTTATCATTCCCTGTAACAATTTCTATAATTCTTTCCTTCAATCCCTCCCATTTTTCTGAAAGAATGGCGTCCAGAACTGGATGTAATAATCCACGTGGGCCCGAACTACAAGTTCAGTATAACTTCTTGCTTTTATATTCATAGAGAATCCTGCAGTGCAGAAGGAGGCCATCCGGCCCATCGAGTCTGCACCGACCACAATCTCACCCAGGCCCTATCCCCGTAACCCCATGCATTTACCCTGCTAATCCCCCTGACACTAAGGGGCAATTTAGCATGGCCAATCCACCTAACCCGCACATTTTTAGATTGTGGGAGGAAATCAGGGCACCCAGAGGAAATCCATGCACGCACGAAGAGAATGTGCAAATGCCACACCATCAGTGATCCAAGCCAGGAATTGAACCCGGATCCCTGGCACCATGAGGGAGCAATGCTAACCACTGCACTACTATGCCATTCCAGTAGTAAATGTTTGCTTTATTTATCTCTCTCACAACCTGCTCTGCCTGTTCCACACCTAAACATCCAGGTGTGTCCTCTTGCAGCCCCTATAGAATTATATTTGGATTTATATAGCACCCTTTCATGACTTTGGGATATATCAAAGTGCTTGCCAGCCAAACAAATATCATTGAACTGTAGCCGTGGATGTGATATTGGGAAATGCACTCCTCTATGGCAAGATCACACAAGCAGCAGAGACATCAGTCACAGTGTTATCTAACTTGGGATCGAGCACAAGGCTGGCCTTGCATCCCATCCTCCATTAGTGTCCACTGAAAAGGGCAGGTAATGGCTTAGTGCTGTTATCGCTGGATTGTTAATCTAACACAACTGATGTTCTGGGGACCTGGGTTCAAATCCCACCATGGCAAATGGTGGAATTTGAATTCAATTTTACAACAATCAGGAATTAAGAATCTACTGAGGATAGTGAAACCATTGCCGATTGTCAGAAAATCCCATCTGGTTCACTAATGTCCTTTAGGGAAGGAAAATCTGCCATCCTTACCTGGTCTGGCCTACATGAGATTCCAGAGCCACAGCAATGTCGTTAACTCTTAACTGCCCTCTGAACAAGGCAACTAGGGAAGGGCAATAAATGCTGGCCAGCCAGTGACACCCAATGACCCATAAAGAATAGAAAAGAAATTAGTGGAACAGAGTGTGAAATAAGTGCTCCATCAATGGGTTTCTCACTCAGCAAGTTAGATTAAAATCCTCCCTCCCCCCTACTTTTATTTGTAATAATCTTGTTTGTTCGGGTTTGGATCGATTACATCGAGCTTGCAATCAAAGGTCTCTGATATATGGGGTGAGGTCTTAGTAAGCTTTCTGTGCTTGCCCAGTCACATTGCCTGTAGCTTTAAGACTTGATTAGCTGTAAAGATTCACATTCCAATCTTTATATTGTAAATTGAGTTTGTGTCTTTATATGCCCCGTTTGTGAACAAAACTCCTACTCACCTGATAAAGGGGCAGTGCTCTGAAAGCTTGTGACTTGTGCTACCAAATAAACTTGTTGGACTTTAACCTGGTATTGTGAGGCTTTTTACGCTGTTTGAATTCCCAGATCACCCACTTGAGACCCTGCCATAACAACTCAACTCCCAAACATTATTTATTTTCTCTCTCTCGTTTCCTTTGCTTGCCGACAGGATTCTCGCAGAGATCATTGACACGGAGGTGGAAACTCAGCGCCACCTGTCCACTAGCTCGGACCCGGACACGGCGGCCACCAGGGAGGAGAGTCCGCCCGCCAGTGGCTCCTTCCATCTGAATGCTTCCTTCGACGAAGACATCCTGGACTTGAAGTGAGAAACCAGGGAGACTGTCGCTTCCTTTCCCTTTTCGTATCCTTCCTCCAACACCCCCCCCACCACCTCACCCTTACCCCACCTAACCCATTGTCCTGCCCAACCCCCAGCCCCACAACCACTGACCAATCTGTAACCATAGCAACCTGCCCAAAATGTATCGTGCATGTCTGCTCCGTTCCGTTCCCGCTTGTGCACTCCACAAGACTGACGACCTCTGCCCAACCCATATTATAGTGCGAGTCTTCGCACCTTCAGCCCGGGCCTCGACTCCAAGTTTTGGACTATTTTTGCAGATGATTCGACTTCTTTATTATTTATTACCGCGTATTTATCTCGTTGAACGGAAGAACTTTGTTGGCTGAGGTTTGTACATTTTGTTTCTGTCGGCCTGATGTTCTGAACCCTTTGGCCTCTTAGCAGTAGTTTTGTACTCAATGAATATGTACTGTCAAAACTGTTGCTGGACCTCTGTGATGGGAAAAAAGAAACACCAACTGTCTTAAAATATTGTATTGCCATTGTTTTTAATGCCAAGAATTCAATGTAAATGTTTTGTGTTTCAAATGTTGCCTCTAAAAATTACTGAATTCGTACCTACACAAATATCTATTTTCAGTGCCGTTGTGCACTGCTGTGAAAGTAGATTATAATTCTGTTAATTAATATGAAATGAATATTATGAGATATCAAATGTGTTTTTCTTTACAACTTAAAATATATTCATTTCACCTAATAAGTAAATATTTTTGTTAAGTGAATGGAAATTTAAAAAAGAAAAGAAAAGCATTTTTCTGTCTAATCTTAATGTATTCACTCCTGAGGTTACCTTCAGGGCCAGTCTTTGTGAAATAATATTAAATAAATCTGTATTTATTATCTGGGATCATGCTGAAAACTATTCTTTTCATGAGGGTCTGCTTTATTTGACCTGAGCAGGGGTGGGGAGGGATGCTTTCAGAATTAGAGGGAGTTTGATCCATGCTGGAAACAGAGTGGAGTTGTCCCCGAACCATTTCACTTAAACTTGTAGACTCATTCTGAAAATGTTTTTGTTTATTTGTGCGTGGGACATCGGCATCGCTGGGTGGCCAGCACTTATTGTCTATCCATCCCTGCATATTCAATCTTTGGGGAGGTGGTGGTATTGCAGTATTTGTCGTTAAGAGCTTTGGTCATGTTAAATTCTAGCTCAGTGTACCTGAACAGGCACCGGAGTGTGGCAACCAGGGGATTTTCACAGTAACTTTGTTGCAGTGTTATTGTGTAATACATAAACTTTAAACAAGATCGGTCCAGTTCAGTACGGATTTGCTAAAGGAAACTTGTGCTTGACAAATCTTCTAGAATTTTTTTGAGCATGTGACCAGCAGAATGGACAAGGGTGAACCAGCAGATGTTAGGTATCTGGACTTTCAACATCCTTTTGACAAGGTCCCTATCAAGAGACTAGTGAGTAAAATTAAAGCTCATGGTATTGGGGGTAATGTATTGACAGAGATAGATTTGGCCATGCTAAATTCTCTCTCAGTGTACCTCAGCAGGCGCCAGAGTGTGGCGACTAGAGGATTTTCACAGTGGCTTCATTGCAGTGTTAATGTAAGCCTACTAGCAACACAAATAAATAATAAACTAGTCATGGCCATCAGTGCTACAAGGCCTCCTCACGTGAATGACAGATGGCTTACAAAGTTAATTTTCACAGTTAAGGAATTAACGATCTGAGTTATGCACTTTCCTTAAGCTTCAACTATTTACATCAATTTCTGCTGAGTTCTGAAACAGTTTTACATATGTTCATGACATTAGCAACAAATTTGAGTGTAAAAAGACATCAGAGAATTGGTTTTATTTCATGTGTAAATTTTCCAATTACTCCTCCATAATAAATTCCATCATGTTTATGGTGTTTGAAAAGGATGGATTTTCAATTATAATTGACTTTTCAAATCAATGATGTTCTAAACATTGAAAGCCAGGTATTATAGTTTAATATGTATAGATTACCTGCAACAGGACATTTAATAAATACTCCATAGACCATTCTCTCTAACCTTTTTGGGCACAACTTTCATTTAAGTGCATTTTTCCTTTAAATGTATTTTGTGCCAACATGCCTATGAGGTATGTTTAAGGGGATGTCGTACAATGGCATTAGCATCACTGAATTCCCCACTATCAACATTCTGGGAATTGAGCAGAAACTGAAGTGGACTAGTCATATAAATACTGTGGCTACAACAGCAGAGATTGGGAATCCTGCAACATGTAACTCACCTCCTGATTACTCAAAGCCTGTCCGCCATCTACAGGGCACAAGTCAGGAATGTAACGGAATATATGCCTGGATGAGTGGAGCTCCAACAACACTGAGGAAGCTCCACAGCATCCAGGATCTATCCTTTCCACAAGCATTCATTCCTTCCATTACAAACACAGAGTGAGGGCAGTGTGTACCATCTATAAGAAGCACTGCAAGAACTCACAACAGCTCCTTAATACGTTCCAAATCCCTGGTCTCTACCATCTAGAAGAATCAGGGCAGCAGACACATGGAAGCCCCACCATCTGGAAGTTCCCCTCCAGCTACTCACCATTTTGACTTGGAACTATATCGTCATTCCATCAATGTCATGGTTAAAATCCCAGAACTTCCTCCCTAATAGCACCACACAGACTGCAGTGGTTCAAGAAGGAAACTCACCACAACCTTCTGAAGGGAAATTAGAGGAGAGCAATGAATGTTGTTCTAGTTAGCAAATTCCAAAACTTTATCATGAGAAAAAACTTGTATGCAACCTCCAAGTTAGAAAGCAACTTAGAAGGAATCTCACTCACAACTGGCCCTGCTGGTTTAATTGAGAGATATTAGTATGCTGTAGTTCTAAGCTCAGCCTTTACAAATCCTTACACACGTTGCAATCTGCCAGTTTGTATACATTTCTCTCATTTCTTCAAAGCAGCACGCAGCACAATTCTGTAAGAATTACAGACCAGTTAAATACAATTCCACACAGTGACATTCAATCAATTGATCCCTTGTTAATAATTTTATTTTTCCTTGCTGGAGGAACTCTTCCAACACCTTCATTGAATTAAGCAAAAAAAAACCCCAACAAATATTTTTATTATCTATGGACAGTCATTGTTTTAGGTCTCCCAATATTATCATCTGTATTCATTAGAATGATTGTTGCAAGCCCAAATCTTATTGTCTGTAGCTTTGGCTGTTTTTGCCACACTGTTAACAAATTATTGAAGATCGCTGAAACTTCCAGTTCAATGTGCAATGTTAGGTCTTTTTAATTAACTCTGTTATTTCCACCTAAAGCTGACCATCGCTGCTGTGTCAGTTCTTCCCCGATAACCCAGTGGTACTTTTAATTGATATACTTCCCTGGTTAGCAGACAAAGGCGAAAGCTTGCCATTACTCCAGCATAAAGGGAAATCAATAGTACTTCCACATCAGCAGAACTTCATACAAGTCTGATTAACCATGGGTGGCACCGTGGTTAGCTCTGCTAGGAACCCAGGTTCAATTCCAGCCTTGGGTGATAGTCTGTGTGGAGTTTGTACATTCTCCCTGTATCTGCATGAGTTTCCTCTGGGTGCTCTGATTTTTTTCCCACATTCCAAAGATGTGCAGATTAGGTGGATTGGCCATGCTAAATTGCCCCTTAATGTCAGGGGGATAAGCAGGACAATACATGGGGTTTCGGGTATAAGGCTTGGATGGGATTGTTGTTGGTGCAGACCTGATAGGCTGAATGGCCTCCTATAAGGATTCTATAACAAAGTCTTTCCTGACAGTTTTGCTTGCATTGATCTTCTCAGGCACGAGGTGGGGTTGTCCTGTAGCAGTGAAATGGTGCTGAGCTTACTGCAGATTTTTGAATGCTTGATTGAATTTTTGTCAATTCTTCTCCACTGCATCAATATGAAAATGGTAGTAATGGAAACAGGGAGAAAGCTCTGACGAGTGTACGTTAAAGAAGTGCAACTTCTTAAAAAGCTTTAATTATTTCCAGTTATTAGAAAAGTCAAGTTATCAAATCCAATCCAATTATGTCATTGGGTAAAAGCAGGAAAGGTTTGTGAACATTGATGGTGCTTATAGCTCATGTCAAATCAGAAAACAAACTTGAGGGAGAGAGTTTTACATTCATTTATTCTGAATCCACTCCGAATCCCAATTCTCCTTCAATATCCTACTTAAGCCTGTAGAGTGCCTCCTGCATGGATATTATAACTGAGTGTGTTATTCTAAATGCTATTTTGTGATGGAGAAGCATCAGTTATGCAGGGTAAGTTAAGCAATTTCAGAACTATTTATGGAAACACCAGGAACCCTAGTCAGCTCACACTAACTTTCCTTACACCCAGTCTGTAACTGCAACACTATATTCCGCACCTTCTCCTTTACTTCTCCCCTATGTACTCTATGAATGGTATGTTATGCATGTATAGTGTGCAAGAAAGAACACTTTTCACTGCATACTAATACATGAAACAATAATCAATCAAATCAACTTTTGAAGACAAAATAAATTGGCCCATTAGCAATGTTCTAAATCACTCATTTTCCAAACATAAGATGCTCTTACAGAGACTCAGTGCAGACTCAATGGGCAAAGCGACCTCCTCCTCCACTACAGAAATTCTATGGTTCTATTACTGATCTCAAGGTATTCCAAAGTGTTTTGCAGCCAGTTGTTGAAGGGTACAGATTGTGGCAACAAATATGCACACGGCAACATCCCACAATAAACCACGTGACAATGCCCAGGTACTCCAACTGTTACATAATGTTGACTGAGGGAAAATTATTGGTCAGGATAACTCCCCTGCTGTTTTTAGATCTATCTGAGTGGGCAGAAGGGATCTTTAGTTTAATGTCTCAACTAAAAGGCAGTAATTCTGGCAATGCAACTCTCCCTCAGCACGGCATTGGATCATTCACTTGTTAGATTCAGTCTATTCATTAGTGTCACAAGTAGGCTTACATTAACACTGCAATAAAGTTACTGTGAAAATCCTCTAGTTGCCACATTCTGGCACCTGATCAGTTACACTGAGGGAGAATTTAGTATGGCCAATGCACCTAACCAGCATGTCTTTCAGATTGTGGGAAAAAAACCAGAACACCTGGAGAAAACCCACACAGACACGGGGAGAACATGCAGACTCCACACAGACCCTGATCCAAGCCAGGAATTGAACCAGTATCCCTGGCGCCATGAGACAGTGGTGCTAACCATGGTGCCACTGTGGTTGCCCACAGGAGTGGGAACTTGAATCTAAAAAGTTAACATTCCTTGGGATGTCATGAACTAAAACACCAACATAATCATAGAATAGCTGTGTTCATTCCAGAGTAAAGGAGAGAGCAATTAATCCATGATTTAACACCTGAAATGCTCTTAAATAAGTAAAATTGACTCCTGAAATGTCCTTAAATAAGAAAACGATTAATATCTGAAATGTCCTTAAATAAATAAAATTACACAATTCATTACCTTACATATTAATAGTGAATTGATTTGATTTATTATTGTCACATGTTTTGGGATGCAGTGAAAAGTATTATTTCTTGTGAGTTGTGACAGATGAAGCGTACCGTTCTTAGAGTACGTAGGGGAGAAGGAAAGGATAGGATGCAGAATGTAGCATTACAGTTACCTACAGAGTGAAGAGAAAGATCACCTTAAAATGTGATAGGACAACTTGTTACTCTTTGATTTATTTTGATGTATTAAGAACATTCCAAAGGAAGGTTAAATTTGACCAACACATTGAGATTCCTGTTTCTCACTCTGAGTCAGGCACCTCGTATCCATATGATGTTTTGTAGATCAGTGCAATAAAATGTGCAAATTCTATAGCTGGGGTGAATCACATTACTAATTTCTTTTACAATACTTTTGTTGCAAACTTTTTAGTACATACTCAAAGTATAATGTGGAGTTTTATTAGTGCTTCCAGGGACACTTCAATCTCACTCACTGTAGTTTAGAGGATTTTTGTTAGATTTTGGATAAGTTCTGGAAAGGGTCAGCAAATTTTTCTCAAGTCTACCTAATCTGTACAAAAATATCAAATATCTTTGCATTTTTATTGCCACTTTTATGCAAGAGGATTTTTTTTCTTACCTTTCTTCATACTTATATCTGTTGTAATGATCAGAATTGGAACACTTTTAGAACTTGACTGATTCAATGATCAGTCATATATTTTATGTGGGACAGTACAGTGGCACGGTGGTTAGCACTGCTGCCTCTCAGTGTCAGGGACCCAGGTTCAATTCCAGCCTTGGGTCACCATCAGTACGGAGTTTGTACACCCATGTCTGCTTGGGTTTCCTTTGGGTATTCCAGTTTCTTCCCATACACCAAAGATGTGCACGTCAAGTGGATTGGCTACGCTAAATTGTTCCTTCTCTTTTGTTTTCAGATTCCAGCATCTCCAGTAATTTGCTTTTATCTAAAAATGTCCCTTAGTGCCCAAGATGTGTAGTTTAGACGGATTAGCCATGGTAAATGTATGGAATTCCAGAGATAAGGTGGGGAAATGGGTCTGGAGAAGGTACTCTGTCAGAGACAGTCAGCGTAGACTTGATGGACCTTCTTCTGCCCTGAAGGATTCAATTCTATGATATGTGGGTGTTTTACGTCATGGTTTTCCATGGAATATTAATTTTTATATTCATGAGTGCTTCTTTTCCAGGGTAATATAGGTAATATTTGTTATTAGGGACCAGATCAGAAACCCCACGTTTACATGTTGCTGTTTTAATTGATGTAGGAAGCTGTTCTGTCACAAGGATAGAATGTGCTGACTGTATAATAGTAAGAACATGAGGGCATGTCGTGTGCTGAAACTTCTGGGAATACTTCAATCACCTTTGGCAATTCTAATAATGTCTTCAAAATTTTCCAATCAATGCTAACTGTTTCAAGTGGCAGGCGAAAGCGGGTGGGGTAAGTCCGAGAAGTGGTCTATGGAGAGATGGGAGATATTGGGGAGGTGGGGGGGAACTGAGTCACTTGATGAAGGGACAGCACTCCAAAAGATCGTGCTACCAAATAACTCTTTTGGACTTTAACTTGGTGTTATCAGACTATTTACTGTGCCTACACCAGTCCAATGCTGGCAACTCCACATCATGTTTTCAGAACAAGATAATCAACAGTTCAACACATGTATAAAATCTGTGTGCTGTTCGCTGGGATGGACTTTTTCAACCCAGCTAGTTAATTGCACATCGTCAGACATTGAGAGTTCGGGAAACATGGAGGTCGATCACTACGCTGCTGGTGTGTTTCACAATATCAGCTGAGACAAACTTGGAGGCACATGTAGATACTTCACACAATCTCACCCACAAGAGATTTGTACAAACCAGGACACTTACTGAATGAAAGGAATTCTCCAAATGTTCATTTTATGTCGTTGCAAGTGCAACAATCTGTTAGAAAATCAATGGCGAGAATATTATGAGGCCCTGAGAATGAACCAACAGCCCTGAAGATAGGCTTGCTATTAGACATTCACTCATGTGTGTTCATCAGCCTAAACTGCCTAGAGAAGAAATTACATGCAGAAAATTGTGGTATCTACAACATGTATTGGAATTATGTTGTACTCAGAATGAACTGAAACAGATATGACACAGCCTCCTGGCTGGAACCTCAGATCTTTTTACTATAAATAGTTCACGGATGTGGGTATCACTGGCAAGGCCAGCATTTATTACCCATCCCCAATTGTCCTTGAGAAGATGATGATGAGCTGCCATCTTAAACAGCTACAGTCCATGTGGTGCAGGGAGGGAATGTCAGCATTTTGAGCCAGTGCCCATATCTTCTTCAGCTTGGATTCCATTCTTTCAGAATACTTCCACACTAATGTTACGAGGCAACAATCTGTGAATATGTTCAAAGGTCAATCCCTTAAGTACAGTATGAAGTATTTTCAATTGTTTTGGAAGAAGCAATATTAAATGAGTGACAGAGCCTATCACACTCTCATGTTGAAGCACTGCATAATCTTCAATAGCCTGTGTGAGCAATCGATGCGAAGAAATGTGCAGCAATAAAAGTGTTTATCTCTCCAAAATTCCTTGCTCTCTTCACCTTGTGATTGCAAAGGTCAACTTCTGTAAATTTCACAGCACTAAACAGCTACAAGACCAAGAAACATGATGAAAAAACTGCATCTGGTGTCTTCAGTTCTAACTCTCATTTGATCAGAGGCTGGGGTGAGGAAATGAGGGAAGAGGCTTTGTGAGTTGAGATCAACAGAAAGACCCAATTCTAAACACAGATGAGAGCAATTATAAAGAAAGCAAGAGAGGAAAGAAATTCTATGTAGAGCCTTACATTGCACAAAACGAAAATGGCGGGTTCTGGGTGATGGTGAGTTGGGGATCTGGGCAATGGATGAGTTGAAGATCTGGGTGATGGGTGAATTGGAGATCAGGGCGATGGGTGAGTTGGGGATCTGGATGATGGATAAGTTGGGGATCTGGGTGATGGGTGAGTTGGGGATCAGAGCAAAGGGTGAATTGAGTATCAGAGCGATGGTGAGTTCGGAATCTGGGCTATGTAAGTTGGGGATCTGGGCGATAATGAGTTGAGGATCTGGGCAATGGGTGAACTGGGAATCTTGGCAAATGAGTGAGTTGGGCATCTGGGCAATGGATGAGCTGTGACTATAACTGAGTGATTTGCAAATGGTGAGATGCTAAGACTACCTATGCTTCTCGAATGGCTAGAAATTTTGTGGAATTATTATCAATCTGTAATCAAAGAGAGTCTTCTGAGAGATTTAAAAATAATATTGCATTGACATCATTGATTCAAGTTGATCTATAAGCATAATCTCTGAAACCAGGAAGGAGCCTCTCAGCTAGTTGGGAAATGTTGTCCGGCCTTGCACAGGATGGAAAACAGGGGAGTGGGTGGAAAGAAGCTTCCAGCTCCTAGAGGGCGTTGTGCTGGGAGTGCTGAGGTGCACTGTTGGAACTAATCAAGTGAAACTCCAGAGACTGAGGTGAAGACTGAGTGCAGCAGTTGGATATGGCTATGATAAAGGCTAAGCAGCAGTTCAGTTGATATGGACATCTTATTCTGAGTGATGTTTTTGGTATGTTTTCATTGCACCTCCTGCTCCATCCCTCCCCCCCCTTCCGGGTTTATGTAGCCAGAGCAGTAACAGGTAGTGGGGAAGGATTAGTATTTTCCCTGTATGTACAGCCAACTCAAACCTAGAACCTGCTCATCTCTGTCACACTGCTTTCCATGGCGTCGCTTCTCCCAGAATATATCCAACCAGAAATGTCAACTTTGTGAGTTACACACAGGGTGCAGTGAGATTGTGGACCAATTGGTGGGGGAGTGAGGCTTGGGTGGTTCAGAGGGCTAGATACTGGATAGAGTGGGATTGTGGAGCAACTGCTGAGAGAGTGGATGTTGGATGGTGCAGAGGGTTAGACATTGGGTAGAATGAGATTGTGAGCTGGTTGGGACTTGGGTGGTGCAGGGGGGTTAGACACTAAGAGGAGTGGGATTGTGGATTGGTGATTGGGGACTCAGGTGGTGTAGAGGGTTAGACTCCAGGTGGAGTGGTTTGGAACTGGCTGGCAGGATAGGGTGCAGTGGAGTGGGCACTGGCCTTCCATCACTTGGATCCGGATTTGACCCCAAGACAAGCTGACTGGTTGGAAGTCCCCTCTGCTTATTGGCTGCATGGATTTGGTTGAAAATGCATTTGGGCAGTATTTGGAAATCAGTGTAAGAATTACGGATCATCAATGACCATTCTTCTGGACAGTTAGCCCTGACACAGGGCACAATTGGAGAAGTGTTACTCTTGATGTGGCTGTCTTGTATCTGACCCTGAAGTGTTTTATCCTGACACATGGTGACAAGGTGTTTTAAGAGTAAAGGTTTTGTGGTCTCTTCCTGAGAGAAACATACTGTCGTATTATTCCTCTAGTTCAAGTGAAAATTGCGCCAATGGTATCTTTATAATTAATTGTGCTTGGTTATGAAATTAGAAACAACATTGACTGTTTTACTGAGCAGCAGAGGGCTATTATTGGACATTATTTGCTCTCCAATTCAATTCACTGCAGAATAGATGGCTTTCATTCCAGGAAAACCAGCCAGTTGCAGGGTGGGTGCCTGAACAAGTGAAATTCTGTCAGCACATTGTTCAAACAATAGTGTTGTTCCAGTATGTCCCACCGATACCCAATGGCGGGCCACCTCTGCTTTCATGAAACACGCAGAAGATTCCGCCCACGGAATGATATTGGTGTTCTTTCAATGTCGCTGGGTCAGATTCCTGGAACTCCCTCACTGTGGGTGTACCCACGTCACGTGGATAAATGTGGTTCAAAAAGGCAATGCACCACTCCCTTTTAAAGAGCAATTAAGGGAAAAATGCCTGCCTAGCCAGCAATGCCCACATCCTGTGAAAGAATGATAAAATCATGATTGTTCCTGAGACTTTGCTGTGTGCAAGTTGACTGTATTTATTGATATAACAGCAGTGACTACACAGTAAAAGGGTTGTGGAGTCCTTTGGAATATTCTTCATGAATGACCCTGTTGCTACAAGTTCTTTTTTGTAGATAGTTATTTGGTGCCCTTTGAAATACAATAATGCATCTTGATAATTCTACACGCATGTACAAGATAAACAAAGAAAAATAATTTTAGCAATTATTTTAGAGAATCCCTTCAGTGCCACTTGGCCCATTGAGTCTGCACTGACTCTCTGACAGAATATCTTACACAGTGCTTCTCCTCTGCCTTATCCCATGGCTAATCCATTTTACCTACACATCTTGGGAAACTAAGGGACAATTCAGCATGACAAATTCACCTAACCTGTATATCATTGGACTGTGGGAGGAAACCAGAGCATTTGGAGGAAACCCACGAAGACACGGGGAAAATGTGTGAACTCCACTTGACAATCACCTGAGGCTGGAATTGAACGTGGATCCATGAAGTCAGGTTGAGCGGGTTGGTCAGAAGCCCGCACTGCATGGGGAACCGTCACTTGTGATAAATGTAGGTATATATTGCATGTTGAGGTTTGGGATGCGGATTGCCCTTTAAGAGTATGGATCAGATGACCCTTAATAGCTCCGCCCAGTGTTGGGCAATCTTCAGAATGAGTGCACACCTTCAACAAACACCTCCCAGAATTGACATATTCAAGTCTGTCTCATGATTCTTTATGCCCTTTGGTCCGCAGGCTGTGTGTATCATTGTTCACCCACGGCTTTCCCTAAATTGATCAGAAGGGTGTGCTTGTCAAGGATTGCAGATAGAATCTCAAACGGTGAATCAGGATCCTTCTGGCACTGAGAGTAACGTGCTTCCCTTTCAAAAACTGCAAGTCAGGCAGAGAATGCTGCAAGATGGAGTCTACAGGTGAAGTCAAGCCGGTGGGGAGGGCCTCTAAGCCTGCCTGGTGGGCCAGTCTGCTGCTGGGAGGCTGTCTCCAGGCAGCTGCCCTCTTCACCAATGCCCCCTGGGGCCTTGGAGGATGATTGGAAGATGCCAGTCAGACTCCAACTACAGGCCTTTAACAGCATAAATTTGCCAACCCACTGCTTGTGAGAGTTGCAGGAATTAACCATGCCTCCCCTACCCTTCACCCTACCCCCCCCCCCCCCCCCCCCCCCCCCCCCCCCCCCCCACCTCCATCCCCTCTCTCCCTCCTGTGTCCAGGCAGTGCAGACAGTAGGGTAAAGCTGGTAAATGGGCACACTGACCAGGGATGCAAATTTAGACTCCCTCCTACATCTGGTCCGCAATTCACCTTTTAAGAGCAATATTTGAAGCTGACAAATAGAAACATAGATAAGAGCAGGAGGAGGCCATTTGGCCCTTCGAGACTGCTCCACAATTCATTATGATCATGGCTGATCATCCAACTCAATAGCCCTAATCCCACTTTCTCCCCATAAACCATGATTCCATACGCCCCAAGTGCTCTATCTTGAATAGCCATTTCTTGAATACATTCAATGTTTTGGCATCAGCTACTTCCTGTGGTAATGAATTCCACAGGCTCACCACTCTTAGGATGAAGAAATATCTCTATCCTACATGGCCTACCCCAAAATCCTCAAACTTGACTCCTAGTTCTGGCCTCTCCCACCATCGGGAATATCCTCCCTGCATCTACTCAGTCTAGTCCTGTTTGAATTTCATAAGTCTCAGTGAGATCCTCCCTTCATTCGTTTGAACTCCAGTGAAAACAATCCTAACCTGGTCAATCTTTCCTCATACATCAATCCCACCATCCCCAAAATTACTTTGGTAAACTTGGTAATCCTTCCAGAACAAGAGACCAAAACTGCACACACTATTCTAGGTGTGACTTCACCAAGGCCACTTATATAGGCAACCAATCCTTTGAAAGTTGCTCATAACTTCCCAGCCAGATCCTGGGGCCTAGTCAACGTGGAAAATAAGATAAATGAAACGTCGAGCAACTATTAACTGAAGGGAGACCTGATCGAGGGCTACAAAATTATAAGAGGCATAGACAGGGTGGATAGTCAGAGGCTTTTTCCCAGGGTAGAAGTGTCAGTTACGAGGGGGCACATGTTCAAGATGAGAGGGGGAAAGTTGAAAAGACATATGTATGGGATGTTTTTCAGTGTTGGGTGCCTGGAACGCTGTCAAAGGAGGTGGTGGAAGCAGGCACATTAGTAACATTTAAGAGGTGTCTGCATGGGTAGGAAGGGAATAGAGGGATATGGACCAAGTAAGGGCAGAAGGATTTTTTTTAGGACATCATGTTTGGCACAGGCTTGGAGGGCCAAAGGGCCTGTTTCTGTTTTGTACTTTGGTCTTTGGTCTTTGATATTGAGAAAGAAGATGCAGAGTAGGTCACCTTGAGGGAAAATGCAGATGTATGAAAGGAAATAGACTCTGCAGTTTCTGTGCCTGGGAGACTGGAATGAGAGATGGTGATTGGTTGGCCATGAAGATTGGGGTAGAATTTTCAGGTCCCTACCCCCCGCAGCGTGTTTCCCTGGCTCAATTGTCACTGATGAGATCATCCATGTCCGTTGGTCTCTAAAGGTTTTTGCGTGGCTTCCTGCTCCTCCACTGCGGAGAACTCCAGAAGGACTGGAAAATCCTGCTGGTGGGAAGGATCGGAAAATTCTGCCCTAGGATTTAGGAGTGACGCCAACAGAGATTCAAGGCAGGGAGACTTTCCCTGTAATTAACCTGTAGGACAGGAGGGATGATGCCAGAAATCTGACCACCTTCTGCATTCCTGTGTCTACACGACTAGCAACATAAACATCCCTATGAAGCAGAAGCAGATATGTTATACAAATATGGAACATGGGGCTTTGTTAGGAAAGGGTTCAAGGTGAGAAATGTTCTCAACTTTGAATAAGTTTGGCAACTTTCCTGTGTGTTAGTGTTACCGTACACCAATTCCATTGGGTGCCAAGTATTCCAATTGCCTGTTGTGTATCCTTCACAATGGAACCACAAATACTTTTCCTTCAGTGATTCTCCTGCAAAATCCAATGCTTAGAAACCAACAGAGGAAATATTATGCTTTATATTTGTTGTGAATGGGAAGAGCTTTACTAGCTGCTGTGATTAAAGTATGGGCGATATAGTGGTTAGCACTACTGCCTCACATTGCCAGGAACCAGGGTTCGATTCTTGGCTTGCATTACTGTCTATGCAGAGTCCGCACATTTTCCCCGTGTCTGCGTGAGATTCTCCTGAGTGCTTCAGTTTCCTCTCACAAACCGAAAGTTAGGTGCTTTGGCCATGGTAAATTCTCCCTCAGTATACCCGAACAGGGATTGGAATGTGGCGACTAGGGGGTTCTCACAGTAACTTCATTGCAGTTTTAATGTAAGCCTACTTGTGACACTAATAAATGAACTAAACTTAAAAAGAAACTACCACTCGTACAAAGAGACAGGGTTTGGACAGCATCATTTCCATGGGAACATCATATCACATTTGATTTCTAAGTGTGATGTTTTAAGCAATCTGAGGAATTCAAAGTAATCTTTGATCGTGTGGAGAGAGCTTTTAACATTGTTCCTACCTCCCAGGTTTTATAACATTCTGATTTGCATAGACATAAACGTACCCTCTGGACTCAGCTATAGATCTTTTTATGATCCTATGATATTATGGGGCTGACACAATGTTTTTCTTGATATATTTAAAACTATTGTTCCCCTCAAGTAGCCAGACAAAGTCATGGATTGGCTTCAAGGTGATTTATTGACAACAGGACTCTGACCTAAGCCGTTCAGCCCAGTCAGATGGCAGAATTCCAAAATACACAAGAAATGTTAGTTTCAAATTCAATTACAAGTAACTGGCATGTACCAATAAAAGTATCTCTATCCACTCACAGTTATTGATTAAGGTTACATCATGCATAGATAAGGATATAATGTCCAATTAATACTTGTGCATGTTATATTGTCAGGGAATGATAGTTATATCTCTGACAAATGGTATATCCACCTCCCTTTTCATTGCTCCTTGATCTAATGGCTAATGTGAGCTCTAGCTGCACATCCTTCAATTAGGTGCTCCTTGGCTCTTATCTGGGGTCTGCTGTAATCAAGATCTGTGGTTTTCACGGTGCTTGCCCTGTGTGACTGAGGTTTTTAATCTGTGATTATTAACCCTATTATATGAGTACCCAAGTGATATAGGTGCACCCACAAATGCTGCTGGAGAGGGAGCTCTTGGAGCAATGGTGACAGGAGGAATCGTGAGTTGCTTGGAGTGGAACTTCCAGGTATCTGCTTCACTTGTCCTTCTAGAATCTTCTAAATGGTCATGGGTTTGTAAGGTACTGTCTGAGGAACTTTGTGAGCTGTTGCAGTGCATCTTGTAGATGATACACATGGCTGCTGCTGCGTGCGTCGGTGGTACTTTGAATGTTGGGGCTGGTGTGCTAGTCAAACAGACTGCTTTGTCCTGGATCATGTCCAGCTGCTTGACTGTTGTTGGAGCTGCAGTCATCCGGGCAAGTGGAGAGGATTCCATCTCACTTATGCCTTGTAGATGGTGGACAGACTCTGAGGAACTGGGAGGTGAGTTACTTGCTACAGGCGTATGGCACCTGCCTGTTGTGTGAATGTTTTTGGGTAGGATTGAATTTCTCGGACAAAGTGTTGGAATTGTTTTTGCTACTTTGAATTTACGCTAAACTGAAGATGTAATCAATATAAATCAAACCCTACAGAAAAATACTGTCACATGTTGGTTTACACTGTGAAAATCCCCTGGTTGCCACACTCTGGCTCTTGTTCAGGTACACTGAAGAAGAATTTAGCATGGCCAATTCATCTAACTAGCATATCTTCCGGACTGTAGAAGGAAACTGGAGCACCCAGAGGAAAACCACCCTGAAAGGGCTAGAATGTGCAGACTTCACACAGACAATGACCCAAGCCATGAATCGAACTCGGGTCTCTGGCGCTATGAGGCAGCAGTGCTAACCACTGTGCTGCTCCAGATTGTATCTACAGTTTGTGAGAGAGGTTTGCTAATTTTTAGAGACAGTAATTTGTGGGACACCTTTATAACATAGAATCATTAGAACCCTACAGTGCAGAAAGAGGTCCTTCGGCCCATTGAGTCTGCACCGACCACAATCCCATCCAGACCCTATCCCCATACTCTTACATATTTTGCCTGCTAATTCCTCTAATGTAATCATCTCGGGACACTAAGGGGCAATTTTTTAGCATGGCCAATCAACCTAACCCACGCATCTTTGGACTGTGGGAGGAAACCAGAATCCAGACAAAACTCATGCAGACATGAGGAGAATGTGCAAACTCCCCACCGACAGTGACCCAAGCTTGGAATCAAACCCAGTTCCCTGGAGCTGTGAAGCAGCAGTACTAACCACTGTGCTACCGTGCCGTCCACATCATTAAGACTGGGAGGGGGGCGTTGTAGGTCGTGGTCCATCATAGTGAGGGGGGAAAAAAAGCCACTGCATGCTTTGTTGGTGCCACCATACCTGTGATTCCAGAGCCACAGCTAGACTCTCAATTGCCCTATGAAAGGGCTAGTTAGCCAAGCAATTCAAGGGCAATTGGTGATGGACAATGCTGGTCCTGCTAGCAATGTCCACTTCCCATGAAAGAATGAAGAAAAGCATGTAAAATATCTTCACTATATGTCTCACTGCTTACTCATCTTCTATTTATAGCTGCCACAAACAGTGGAGAAGCTCGACTGAACATAAACAATTCCTAGCCGCTCAAACTGACACAATGGGATGGAGACAAATTAAAATGACAAATGAGTACCTCGAGGGAACTGAATTTTTTTTTTCACCAATTAGTATCTTACACCGGAGAGCTGATTGATAGTTTATTGATGTCATCAGATTTCTGCCGTCTCCACGGAGACTTTCGCTTTTTTTTTCTTAGAAAACTCACGTCAGCTTTTGTAAGTAACAGAAACAGAACATTTATCGTCTTCAGGCCTGGCGACAAATCAGCAAGGGTTGTCCAATTACGCCGCCTGTCTAATGAAGCACAAACAATAACTAGCTCACTCCTCCTCTGCTGCAACCCTCACCCAGCTCCATATCCATCTATCTCCAGATGTCAATAAGCTATCAGATTTTCAGCGTGTTTCAAAGATATATCAAATCATTCTCCATGCTGTGCCATTCGGGGGCAGTTAGAATTGGATAATGTTTGACTTGCCAGTGATACCAACATCCCATGAAAGAATAAAGAAAATAATGCAAAATACCCTCACCATCTGCCACTTAGAGTGGCACGGTGACACAGTGGTTAACACTGCTGCCTCCCAGCTTGAGGAAACTGGGTTTGATTCCCGGCTTGGGACACTGTTTGTACAAAGTCTTCACATTCTGGCCGTGTCTGTGTATGTTTATCTAGGTGCTCTGATTTCTTCCCATTGTCCAAAAGACGTGCTGGTTAGGTGCACTGGCCATGTTAAATTCTCCCTCACTGTACCCAAACAAGTGTCAGAGTGTGGTGACTGGGGGATTGTCACAGTAACTTCATTGCAGTGTTAATGTGACACTACTTATGACACAAATAAATTGAAACTCATAGAATCCCAACAGTGCGGAAGGTGGCCATTTGGCCCATCAAGCCTGCACCAACAACGATCCCTATTCTCGTAACCCCTTTATTTACCCTGCAAATCTCCCTGACGACTCCTATTTATTAAAGACAGTTCAGCTTTCAACACCATTATTCCTATTAAACTCAGCTTCAAACTCCATGGCCTGGGACTTGGCTCGTCCCTCTGAGGCTGGTTCCTGAACTTCCTAAGCCACAGACACAATCAGTAGGGATAGACAACAACACCTCCTCCATGATCACCCACAAAACCGGTGCCCCACAAGACTGTTTGGGGCTATACAGTCAAAGGCATGTATTTATACGTCTATGACTGTGTGGCCAAATTCCTCTCCAACTTGATTTTCAAGTTTGCTGATGACACCACCATAGTGTACTCCATCTCATCAACAATGATGAAATGGCGTACAGGAAAGAGAGAATCTGGTGGACTGGTGTGATGACAATAATCTCCTTCTCAACGTCAACAGGAAAAAGGAGATAGTCATCGACTTCAGAAAGTATAGTGAAGACATTCTCTTCTCTACATCAATGGGGACAAAGTAGAAATGGCCAAGAGCTTCAGGTTTTTAGGTGTCCAGATCACCAACAATCTGTCCTAGTCTCTCTATGCAGATGTTATATTAAGAAAGCTCACCAATATTTCCACTCTCTCAAGAGGCTAAGGAAATTTGGCATGTCTGCTATGATTCTCACCAACATTTACAAATGCACCATAGAAAGCATTCTTTCTGGTTGTATCTCAGTTTGTTATGGTTCCTGCTTTACCCAAAACTGCAATAAACTATAAAGGGTCATGAATGAAGTCCAGTCCATCATTCAAATCAGCCTCCCATTTTGTTGACACTGTCTACACTTCCTGCTGCCAGTGATTAGCAATGCTGCCCCACAGTGCCAGGGATCCAGTTTTAATACTGGCCTTGGGTGACTGTCTATGTGGAGTTAGTATGTTCTCCCCATCTCTGCTTGGGTTTCCTCCGGGTGCTCTGGTTTCCTTCTACAGTCCAAGGATGTGCAGGTTAGCTTGATTGGCTGTGCTGAATTGCCGCTTAGTGCTGACATAAGTGCCTTTGTTATCTAGATTTTCTAGGTTTGAGTATAATTGAGCATCAGATCAAACCCAAGATTTGAGGTAAATGTCTTAACTTTTAGCTTGGATCTTGTTTGTCCTTCTTGTGGGAACTATGAACTGGATTCAAATTGGTTTTTGGAGCAATGCTGACATATAGAACCATCTTGATTTTTTTCAGTATTCCTGGCATCCTTTTTCCCTGGTACCATTCTTTGCACTTTCTCCAGGCCTTTGACATCCTTTTTGACATCTTTCTTAAAGCGTGGTGCCTGAGATTGAACACCATACTCCAATTGAAGCCTAGTCAATGTCTTATAAATGTTTAGCTGTCCTTGTGAGCTTTGTTACTCTATTCCCTCAATTGTCTCAAATTTGGTTTTTAATCCATAGATCTATAAACATAGACAGGGATCACGGGTGGAGGTGAGAACATTGGGGTGGCGGCGCGGGCTCGTTGGGCCAAAGGGCCTGTTTCCCCTGCTGTTTTGTTCTTTGCTCTTTGTTTATTCTTTATTCCTCTATTTAAAAAGTAATGGGTCCCAAATGCTTTTTCACCTTGCCATCTTCAAACATTGCTGTATGTAAACCCCCTTGTACAGTCCATTGGAATATACTGAAAGAATTTGGGCAGAAATTTCCCTTCCTGCCTGCTGCAGGAATTATAGCGAGTGGGATAAGACGATGCAAAAGTCCTTTGACCTTGGGAGGGATTTTTGGGTCTTGGGGCGAGCATGGCCAGAAAATTCTTCCCTTTGTGTTTTATTTTGAAAAGACACTGTCCCTTACAAAGTGTTGATGGGTGTTTTCTGTCAAGGCTATGTATTGCTAATGCAGAGACTCATGAAATGCAATATACTGATTTTAAGAAGTGACTTTATTAACCAAATGATTGGAAAAGAGAATGATGTAATGAAAGGGTCTGTTTCCCGTGCTGTGTTGCTCTTTGCTCTTTGTTCTTTGTTTTTTTGTATATAAAGTAACCAACAGTTAAGGTATAGAATGTGGGCAGCTCCAAACCCATCTGAAAGACAATGCCTCCATAAGGGTAATTGTACATTTCCAAAATCGTAATTCCTACCTTTCTGGTGGTCATTATTCAGGAAACATTAATAGAAATCAGTTAATAATCATCCTGTCATTAACTCCAGCCAATAACGATATGCGTCCTGATCTCATGGGATCTCATTTGTCATTAATCACGGATGTTATCTCCCTTCTGTTGCCCAGTGACACAGAACACTGGACAGTGAAATGGGAGCATGATTCCTACCAAACTGAACCCATTTGACACCTGTCAAACCCTGAGAATTCCCTTGTGTCTATCTTGTACCTGTGTAATCAATTTGGAGCTGTATAGTTCTTTTCATCAAACTGGTATTGTTAGCCATCTTGTTCCCAACAACTGTCGATAACATAGCCAAATTCAGTGGAACTATTGTCCTCTAGAATGCAGGCACTGTCTCCTACTTCATCCCATCAAGCCCTGCTGTATTTTGCCATTGGCTGAAGCTTCACAAAATGTCACTCAGAGCAAACTGCATCCATTTTATAAATTCAAAATACATGTTTTGAGGAAGGAATACTTGTTATTCACATAGAGCTGTCTTCTTTAGCAATAGCCTTTGTCAGTGCTCTTCACAGCCCAGGATCATTCACTGTTAAGTTCGTGTTGTGTCAGTGTTCTTAAACCCACGATTATGTATTTTGTTAACCTAATTTAGCCTCCCTACGTTACAGGGTTAATGCAAGGACTCTGATTTCTGCTGTTTCTAGAGAAGACAGCATTTTACAAAGAAAGATAATTAAGTAGTTTTTAAAAAGCTGGGAGCCGCTTGTATGGGGTGGACTGGCTACAAAAGTGTCACATGGCGGTTTATGGCTTTGAAAGCTCCAACATTTCTCTCTTGGATGTCTGCGTGCAAAGCTGCCAGTATGGTGGGGTGGGGAGGTATGTGTGGAGGTGAGGGGAGGGAATAAAAAGAACATTTTTCCTCTGGAACTTAATTTTATGATTTAATTTCCAGTTTATAGCAGCGTGGATTGCTCTCCATTTACAGTTGTGGAATAAAAGCCCATTGATCTTTAGAATGATTTTTTAAACCTGAATTGCACAAGTCTCTGCGAGTCTGGGAAGCAAGTAATGGTTAAAATATCGAAACAAAGAATTCATTTTAAACTCGGAGTATAAATTGCTTTTATAATTTAGTTTTACCGTACTCTG
The DNA here is from genome assembly GCA_024679065.1 of Sphyrna mokarran. Lineage (NCBI taxonomy): Eukaryota > Metazoa > Chordata > Chondrichthyes > Carcharhiniformes > Carcharhinidae > Sphyrna > Sphyrna mokarran. Next base: position 16,248,747 of record JAGIQG010000025.1, read on the forward strand.
ACCTTTTTTATACATTTTCCCCTATGGAACACAACAATCAAAGTGAATCAATCCCTCTGTTTTTATTGACTTTCATTCTGAATTCTCAGAAGTGCCCTTTTTGTTCTTAAACCCCAGGCTTAGTTAATGTCAGGCACAGATATTGTGTGCTGGATAACGTTGATGAATGGATTAAGGCAGTTCAGAAAAGTAAGTGGAATAAAATCACGCTTCCTACCTTGGGAGTGCTTCATGCTGGCCTCTGTGCACTTACAATGGGGAATTGTTCTATTTCCCACCATTAATATGGGTGGTATTAATGAGCTAGCCATAGCAAATCACCACAACCTTTCAGAAATCCTTTGAAAAAAAATGCATTCTTTCTCTGTAGTGGTATTAACATTTACCAACAGCACAGTAGGTCACCTTGAGCTACAACGTCTGACGTAAATATCAGGGGCATTCTCTTAAAAAATCTCCAAAGATTCAGACCTTTTCTTATGCTTTCATGTTCCTATTGAGATGGGATCATTTTGCAAACTGATAATCAATAATTTCTCCCATTGATAAAGAGTAGCAGACTCACCATCCGTATGCAAGCTTAATCTCTCCTCTGCTACTATTTTTCAGAATTGTTAAGGCTGATTTTCTGACAGACACTTTGAGTTGGCCTGGAAGATCACTGGATGTTTGTTAGTTATTGACACCCTTTTTCTCTTCATTGTGTGGCAGTTCTCTGTCCTGTGAAGACTAAGGCCGCAGTTTTCCGGCTGTTCCAGCTGGTGTAATTTTCCAGTCCCACTGGAATGCACGGAGATTTGTCTGTCTCCATCACTCCCCCACCGCCTCCCCAACCCACCATGCAGCAGCAATGGGGCGTGAACAGCCGGAACCTTCTGGTCAAAATTTTTATAGTTTTTCTCTATCATACAATCTATTGGTACCTCCTGTGTAAATCGGGTTCTCTGAATTACGTGTCAATTGCCATGCTGACGTGCTCATTCAACATGACTGCCCAAGGAAGTCATTAATATTGGTGCTGTGTCACCATATCATAGTCATTGAGACCCAGGGCATTGTCTGAATTTGTATTCATTGAATTTACGGATTTAGCAACACACGCAGCTGAGTTCAGTTTTAATCAAACCATGGGTGTCTAAATAGATGGTGTTGCTGTGGTACCCACTCTGTGCCCAGCTAACAATTTTGTCGATTCCCACGAGAAACGCGTTGTTGATGGAATGACCCCGATCTGTTGCATACTTCTGACACTGATGATACAATTTTACTTTACACAGGCCGAATGACCTCCTTCTGCAAGATGGGGATTCCATGAACAAGAAGCCATCTTAATCCGTGGAATTAGAGAGGGGGTGGAAACATGGATACAAGTTTCACTAAGGAATAAAAAGCAGAGAGTCATCTGGGAGGAAATATACAGTGAAATTACCCTAGGAGTTCAGGCTTCGGTCACTGTGTGTGTGTGTGTGTGTGTGTGTGGAGTTTGCACGTTCTCCTGTGTCTGTGTGGGTTTCCTCTGGGTTTCCTCCCACAATCCAAAGATGTGCAAGTCAGGTGACTTGGCCCCACTAAAATCTCCCTCAGTGTGCCGAATAGGTACTGGAATATGGTGATTAGGAGATGTTCACAGTATCTTCATTGCAGTGTGAATATAAGCCTATTGTTAGGACCACTATTCTCTTTGATATCTCTGCATTAATAACTTGAGTTTGGGTATATAGAGTATAATTTCCAAGTTTGGAGGTGGCATAAAGCACAGAACTGTAGTAAACAATGTGGATAGACTCGATAAGTAGACTGAATGCACAAGGACTGTAGTTTAGAGAGAATGGGGTGGCATTCGGGTACAGTGGTTAGCACTGCTACCTCAGAGTGCCAGGGATCTGGGCTCAATTCCAGGAATCTGCACTTTCTTCTTGTGTTTGGGTGGGTTTGCTCTGGTTTCCTCCCACAGTTCAAAGACACGCTGGTTAGATGCATTGGCCATGCTAAATTCTCCTTCAGTGTATATGGACAAGTATTGGAATGTGGCAACCAGAGGATTTTCACAGTAGCTTCATTGCAGTGTGAATATAAGCGTATTTGTGACTAATGAATAAATTTTACTTTACTCTAACTTCCAGTTGGTGGTATCCCCATGAATCTGTAGCTCTTATCCTTCCAGATAGTAGGGATTGTGGATTTGGAAGGTGCTGTTGAAAGCAACTTGGTGAGTTGCTGCAGTGCATCTCATTGATGGTGCACAACCTCAGCTACTGTGGTGGAGAGAGTAAATTATGTGATTTGATTTGATTTTTTACTGTCACATGAATTAACATACCATGAAAAGTATTGTTTCTTGCACGCTATACAGACAAAACATACTTTCAGAGAGAAGGAAATTAGAGAATGTAGTGTTATAGTTTTATGCAGTGTAGGCATAGCTAGGCTGTAGAGAAAGATCAACTTAATGCAAGGTAGGTCCGTTCAAAAGTCTGACAGCAGAAGAAAAGAAACCATTTCTAAGTCAGTTGATACGTGACCTTAGATTTTTGTATCTTTTTCCTGGATGGAAGAAGTGGAAGGGAGTACTTCCAGGGTGCTTAATTATGTTGGCCTCTTTGCCAAGGCAGCGGGAAGTGTAGACAGAGTCAATGGATGGGAAGTTGGTTTGCATGATGGATTGGGCTACATTTATGACCTTCTGTAATTCCTTGCAGTCTTGGGCAGAGCAGGAGCCATACCAAGCTGTGATACAACCAGAAAGAATGCTTTCTATGGTGCAATTATAAAAGTTACTGAGAATCGTAAGTGGTGGATGGGGTGTCAATCAAGTGAGCTACTTCACCCTGGATAGTGTTGAGCTTGTTGAATGTGGCTGGAACCGTACTCACCCAAGCAAGTGGAGAGTATTCTCTTACATTCCCGACGTAGATCTTGTAAATAAAAGATGGGAGTTTAGAGTTGATATTACCTGTTTCAGAATTCCCAACCTCTGATCTGTCACAATAGCCACAATATTTATATGGATGTTTGAGTTCAATTTCTGGTCAATGCTGACCCCCAGGATATTGATAGTCAGGGATTTGGTGATGGGAATGCCGTCTCAAATGGAGATGGTTAATGCTCTTGCATTACACTCAGATTTATTAAACGATAGCTATTTAATCATCTCTGCTTATGCCTTTTCAAACTGCTATATAAGTAATTTGCATTCCAACCAAGTCTGTGTCTGTTTCTGTGTTGGATGTGATGTTGAGATGCCAGTGTTGGACTGGGGTAAACACAGTAAGAAGTCTCACAACACCAGGTTAAAGTCCAGCAGATTCCACTAGCTTTTGGAACTGGCTGTTCCTTTGTCAGGTAGGTTTTATTACGAATGAGTTAAACCATAAGTGGTGACAAGCTGCTTCCCATTACAGAGGCTGGTGGTAGCAGGAAATCAGGGGGATTTGAACCTTTCTTTTATTAGTGTCACAAGTAGGCTTACATTAAACTGCAATGAAGTTAGTGTGAAAATCCCTCGGTCACCACACTCCGGCACCTGTTCAGATGCCTTGTTAAGGTCAATTTATCATGGCCAATGCACCTAACCTGCACATTTTTGAACTATGGGAGGAAACCTGAGGTGACCCTCGCGGACATAGGGAGAATGTGCAGACTCCGCACAGACAAGCTAGTAATTGAACTCAGGGTCCCTGGCACTGTGAGGCAGCAATGCCAACCACTGTGCCACAGAACCTGAGAACACATCAGAGGCAGATACATTTTGACTGGCCCTGGTTAGGAGGTATATATAAACCCCTCAGTGCCTGGGAGTGTTATTGTCTGTTAGTGATGCATGTTCATAATGCAATGATCATTACTTGTTGGATAAAGGCTATAAAGATTGACTATATGTCTTGCAGGAAGCATGAATGATTTATTGTTGCTTAGATCACTCACAAGCTGACTCTTGTGCTGCCAATATCAATTTGAAAATGTTATCAATGCTAAAGCTGTAAGTGGCAAGGGTAGAACTTGCTAGGATAAGTGACAGCGTTGTTAATTTACACGTCCTGCTCACAGATCCTGATCTCACAGCTCTTTAAACTTACATTTAGCTCACTAGATTTAATTTATTTTTGTTGGAATACTCTCCACTTGCTTGGATTAGTGCACCTTCAACAATAATCATTTTCAGGGGAGGCAATGGGCTAGTGGGATTATTGCTGGACTATTGATCCAGAAACTCAGCTAATATTCCAGGGACCCGGGTTCGAATCCCACCATGGCAGATGGTGGAATTTGAATTCAATAAAAAAAAACCTGGGAATTAAGAATCTACTGGTGACCATAAAACCGTTGTCTATTGTTGGAAAAAACCCATCTGGTTTACTGATATTCTTTAGGAAGGAAATCTGCCATCCTTACCTCGCCTGCCCTACCTGTGACTCCAGAGTCATGACAATGGGGTTGACTCTCAACTGTTCCCTGAACAAGGGCAGTCAGGATGGGCAATAAATGCTAACAGGTTTTACATTAACACTGAAATGAAGTTACTGTGAAGATCTCCTAGTTGCTGTACTCCAGTGCCTGTCCGGATATATTGAGGGAAAATGTAGTATGGCCAATGCATCTAATCAGCATATTTTTCACACTGGGAGGAAACTGGAGCACCCGTAGAAAACCCACACAAATACAGGGAGAAAGTGACCCAGGCTGGGAATCAAACCCGGGTCCCTGGCCCTTTGAGGCAGCAGTGCTAACCATTGTGCCACCATGCTGCCCCCTCCCACAATGTGAAGGCACCAATTCTATGGGCAAAAGAACATTCACTTGACCCTCAGTTTGATGGCTGCAAAGGGGTTTGCTCAATTTAATCCGATTCCCAAGACTCACCCCAACAGAATACCAGATACCATTGCTGGCAGCAAGTTGAACACTCTACCTACGGGGCCTGTGAAAACATACAGAAGACAACACACTTCAAGGGATCTGGCAAGAAATCAGCTCCTCTCAGTGTGACATATCTGTTGGGTAACTCATGGATTAATTCTTGGAAAGTGTTGGCCTTTCCACATGAGGCTTCTTGTTTGACTTTAGAGAATGTTCTCTGCAAGGCACACCAGATCCTGGAGTTATATTTTCACTCTCACATCTTTGCCACTCTACCATTTCTCCAGGCCATGCATCGCAAATCACTTCGGAACAATCTAATTGCATGAATGATGCACTGTTATTTGCAAAGACCCAGATTGGCAATTTGTGCCCACGTCTATCACTGTGCATGTGTTCCCTCAACTTCCAACCTCTCATGACTATTCCCAGGCTAGCTCTTTTTTGAATTCATTTGTGGGACATGGGCGTTGCTGGCTGGCCAGCATTTATTACTCATTCCTAGTTGACGTTGAGAAGGAGGTGGTGAATTGCAATCTTGAATCACTGCAATCCATGTTCTGTGGGTTGATCCACAATGTCATTAGGGAGGGAATTCCAGGATTTTGACCCAGCAACTGTGAAGAAATGGTGATATATTTCCAAGTCAAGGTGGTGAGTGGTTTGGAGGGGATCTTGCAGTTGGTGGCATTCCCATATATCTATTGCCCTTGTCCTTCTAGATGGATGTGGGTTTGGAAGATGCTATCTAAAGATCTTTGGTGAATTTGGTGAATCTACACATGTAGATGGTGTTGAGTTCCTTGAGTGTTATTGGAGCTGCATCCATTTGGGCAAGTGGAGGAGTACACTATCACACTCCTGACTTATGCCTTGTAAATGGTGGATAGGCGTTGGGGACTCAGGAGCTAAGTCACTCGCCACAGGATTCCCAGCCTTTGATCTTTTCTTTTAACCACTGCATTTATATGGTGAATCCAATTCAGTTTGCGGTCGTTGCTAACCCCCAGGATGTTGATAGTGGGGGATTCAGCAATGGTAATGCCTTTGAATGTCAAGTGAAAATGGTTGGATTCTGTCTTGTTGGAGATGGTCATTGCATGGCACTTGGTGCAAATGATGGTGCGGGCATCTGCAGAAAGCCTTCCCTGGACAAATGTTAATGCCAGAGACACATTGTCATTAACATGCTGGGGGAGCTTAGAAGGGACTTAACGGTTAATCTGGCCAAACCACCTCATGTACAGGAACCCCTCCTATAGGTGAACGTTCTGGAAAATCTTCTGGCAGTGACAAAGAACTTGCACGCAATTGAGAGGCAGTTGTCAGCAGCGCAGGAAAATTGCCATGCAAGAGAAAATAATTAAAATGTCTAATATTTTATTAAATATGTTGTCTCATTTTAGTTAAATAAAATCTGCCATCGTTAGTCTTTGATTACAGAGTTCACCTGCTGGATAATTTGTAGCATTTATAATAAATTATAGCCATTAAGTTGCTGTCAAAGTATAATTAAAAAGTAACTCAACTGAGAAAAATCCCAGCAACTTTTCCTATAGGAAACCAGATGTGTGCAATCTAAATGCTCTCCTCCTATTGAGATCCGAGTCACCTCTGTTTAGTTTGATAGTGTTTGGACAAACATAATGGGTGAGTCACTCACCAGTACACAGACATGGTCACTGCAGAAACGGATCTCCTTCAGTCAGCATCTTTCAACTTTTAGTCAAGCTTGTTCATTAAGGAAATCAAAATGGCTAACATGAAAGTTTAAAATTTATTTAGTAGTCACAAGAAGACTTACATTAAACCTGCAATGAAGTTACTGCGAAAAATCCTTAGTCACCACACTCCAGTGCCTGTTTGGGCACACTGAGAGTGAATTTAGTCATGCACCTAACCAGCACGTCTTTCAGACTGTGGGAGGAAACTGGAGTGCTCAGAGGAAACCCACGCAGACATGGGGAGAACGTGCAGACTCAGCACAGACAGTGACCCAAGCCGGGAATTGAACCCAGATCCCTGACACTGTGAGACAACAGTTCTAACCATTGTGACATGACTTGAAACTATCAGGGTCACTTTCAAAGAACAATACAGCACAGGAACAGGCCCTTCGGCCTCCCAAGACTGCACTAATCATGTGTTCCTAACTATACCATCTGTTTGTATCCTTCTATTCCCAGTCTGTTCATGTGGTTACCTAGATAAGTCTTAAATGATCCTAGCGTGTCTGACTCAATCACTTTGCTTGTGGTGCATTCCAGACTTCCACCACCTTCTGCATAAAAAACATCCCCCACATATCCCTATTGAATCTTGCCCCCCTTCCCTTGAATTGTGACCCCTTGTGTTTGTAATTTCTGACCTGGGAAAAAGCTTCCAATTGTTCACCCTATCTATGTCCTTCATAATTTTATAAACTTCACATTTCAAAAATATAGTACTTTGATTTCTGGATATCAATTAAAAATCCTTTTTGAGGTCTATCATTGCTGGCAAGGCCAGAATTTACTGCTGATCCCTAATTACCCTTGAGAAGGTAACATTGAACTGCCTTCTTGAACCTCTACAGTACAGGTGGTGTAGATGTACTCAAAGTATATTTAGGGAAGGAGTTCCAGGATTTTGACCCAGTCACAATGAAGGAAAAGAGACATAGTTCCAAGTCAGGATGGTGTGTGACTTAGAGAGGAAACTGAAGGTGGATTTGTCTGCCTCTGTCCTTCTAGATAGTAGAGGTGACAGATTTGGAAGGTGCCATTGAAGTAGCCTTGGCAAGTTGGTGTATGCTGTGGCAACATTCACTATTGTGTAAGGAACAAGAAGCACTTTAATGAATCATTCATTTGGTCAAAGTCATTTTCAAATACGTTTTAGGTGATTTGCTGTGCACGATCTGTAACATTGAGCATTTGTTTTTGCTGACTTGTCAGAACTTTCAAAAAACTGATCAGTAAGACTAGGAAATTGCTGGTAACAATTCCGTTTTGTACAATTACCTTGAGGAAAGCAGCTGCAGCATGTGTGTATTCATTACAATGGGTTGCACAAGACAGTATCTCAAGGAATATTAATGTCCATTGTGAAAGAAGGTAGAAGACAGGACTGGATTCCAGGAATCTGTCAGTAACATAGAAACATAGAGGATAGGAGCTGGAGGAGGCCATTTGGCCCTTCAAGCCTGTTCCGCCATTTATTATGATCATGGCTGATCATTCAACTCAATAACCTAATCCTGCCTTTTCCCTATAACTTTAGATCCATTCACCCCAAGTGTTGTATCCAGCTACCTCTTGAATACATGTTGGCATCAACTACTTTCTATAGTAATGAGTTCCACAGGCTCACCATTCTTTGAATGAGGAAATGTCTCATCACCTCCAGCCTAAATGGTCTACCCTGAATCCTCAGACTATAACCACTGGTTCTGGATTTCATCAGGAATATCCTTCCTGCATCTATCCTGTCTAGTTCTGTTAGAATTTTATAAGTGTTTATAAGATCCTTCCTCATTTGTCAGAACTCCAGCAAAAACAATTCTAACCTGGTCAATCTCTTCTCATATGTCAGTCATGTCAACCCTGGAATCAGCGTGGTAAACCTTCACTGCACTCCCTCGAGAGCAAGAATATTCTTCTTCAGAAAAGAAAACCAAAACTGCACACAATAGTTTAGGTGTGCCCTTATGAAGGCCATGTATAATTGCAATAACATATTCCTGCTCCTGTATTTGAAACCTCTTGCAATGAAGACCAACATGCCATTTGCCTTCTTTATCATCTGTTGCACCCAGGTTCTGCTGCACGCTTCCCGCTCTCAATTTACAGCCATTCAGGTAGTAATCTGCCTTCTTGTTTTTGCTTCCAAAGTACATAACCTCACATTTACCCAAATTATACTGCATTGATTTGCACACTCACCTAACCTGTCCAGATCATTCTGAAAGATCTCTGCATCCTTGTCACCCTCCTACCCAATTAGGTATCATCTACAAACTTTTAGATGTTACCTTTTGTTCCCTCATCCAAATCATTAATATATATTGCGCACAGTTGGGATCCCAGCACCGATCCCTATGGAGCCCCACTAGTTACTGCCTGCCAATTTGAAAAGCACCCATAAATTCCTACTCTTTTTCTCCCTGCCAACCAGTTTTCTATTCATCTCAGTATACTTCTCCCAATCCATGCATTTTAATCTTGTATGATAATTTCTTATAGAGGACTTTGTCAAATGCTTTCTTAAAGTCCAAATATACCACATCGACTGGCTCCCCCTTGTCAACTTTATTAGTTACATCTTCAAAGAATTCCAATAGATTTGTCAAACACCATTTCCCATTCATAAAATCTATGCTGATTCTGTCTGAACCTGCCACTCCTTTCTAAATTACTATAAAGTCCTTGATTATGGTTTCAAGAATTTTTCCCACTATTGATGTTAAGTTTACTGTTTGTAATTCTGTTTTCTTTCTACTCCTTTTTTGAATATTGGAGTGACATTAACTACTCTCCAATCTACAGTGACTGTTCCAGAATCTATAGAATCTTGGAAGATGACCATCAATGTATCCACTATTTCTACAGCCACTTTCTTTAGTACTCCGGGATGTAGATTATCAGGCCCTGGGGATTTGTCCATCTTTAATTCCATCAATTTTCATAACACCATTTCTCTAATAATATTGATCTCCCCCAAATCTTCCCTCTCATTAAATCTTGCATTCTCCAACATTTCTGGCATCTGATTTGTGTCCTCTTTTGATTCTCGATGCATTGATTTGATTTTATTATTGTCACATGTATAATTATTCAGTGAAGTGTATTGTTTTTGTGTGCGATACAAATGAAATATACCATTCATAGAGTGCATAGGGGAGAAGGAAAGGGGAAGGTGCAGAATGTAGTGTTACAGTCATAGCTAGGGTATAGAGAAAGATCAACTTACTATAAGGTAGGTCCATTCAAAAGCCTGACAGCGGCAGGGAAGATGCTATTCTTCAGTTGGTTGGTATGTGTTCTCAGACTTTTCCCATCATTTTCCCAAAGGAAAAAGATGGAAGGGCGTGTGTCCGGGCATGTGGTGTCCTTAATTGTGCCAGCTGCTTTTCTGAGATAGGAAGTATAGTTGGAGTCAATGGATAGGAGGTTGATTTGCATGATGGATTGGGCTACGTACACAATCCTTTGTAATTTCTTACAGTCTTGGTCAGAGTAGGAGCCATACCAAGCTATAAAACATCTGGAAAGGATGCTCTCTGTGGTGCGTTTGTAAACATTGGTGAAAGTTGTAGTGGACATGCCAAATTTCTTTAGCCTTCTGAAAAAGTAGATTAGCTAATGGGATCTTTTAACTAGAGCATCGGCGTGGAGGGACCAGGACAGGTTGTTGGTAATTTGGACAGCTAGAAACTTGAAGTTCTCGACTACTTCCACTTCATCCCCGTAATGTATGTTATCAGCTATGTAAGCTGATAATAAGGTGAAGAGTGCTCTTATCTGACTGATTATCATTTAGAATAGTATTGGAAATATTTCCACTTCAGTCCATTACATACATCGAAAATTAGTTTAAAAAAATAATGACCTCAGTTCCCAGGACACCACTTGCCCCTATTAAATTGGCATATGATCTTTTTCTTTGAAGGGTAATGGTTCCTTCAAGGAGTTCTCCACAGGCTTAAATGTCAGGCTTTAATTTAGCTCATACCATATTCAGCCATCTCTTAATCACATTCCCAACGCAATATTATTATTTGACAGTTTTTCAACAGCCTATATTTTACTTAATATGTTTTTTTTTCATCCTGAAGGGAAACTATAAAAGATTTACTTCATCAGATGAACATATACTTTATGAACTGCGGTAGTATTCATTTTTGAAATAATTTATTGTAAGTTCAACGAAAGGAATTGGGTTTGGTATCAAATATTAAACAAAGCACACACAATGTGTGTGAAAGCCATTGTTTTTAAATAGCATCAGCCCCTCCTGATGTGAGGTACTCTTCTACCACCTTCTGGCATGTTATTGAAGTGCTCGAGTTCTACAGTTTTGCTTTGGCTGATTTCACTGATTTTATTTTGTTTTCCTCAGGCCAGATTTCACACATTCACATGGACACTGCAAAAGCTATAGACCCTACCAATATTCTGGCAATAGTCCTGAAGACTTGTACTCCAGAACTTGCTGTTCCTCCAGCCAAGCTGTTCCAATATACTTACAACACTGGCATTTACCTGGCAATGTGGAAAATTGCTCACCTATGTCCTGTATACAAGGAACAGGACAAATCCAACCTGGTCAATCCATCATCCCACTCTCAATTATCAGCAAAGGGCTCATCAATAGTGCAATGAAGCAGCTCATACCCAGTAATACCCTGTTTACAGATGCTCAGTTGAGGCTCTGTCAGGGTCACTCAGCTCCTGACCTCATTATAGCTTTGGTTCATAGATAGACTAAAGAGCTGAATGCCAGAGGTGAGGTGAGAGTGACTGCTCTTGACTTCAAGGCAGCTTTGCTTCAAGGAGCCATGGCAAAGCTGGAGTCAATGGGAATCAGGGGAAAGCTCTCTGCCGGCTGGAATCACACTTGGCACAAAGGATGATGGATGTGGTGGTTGGAGGACAACCACAGCTCTAGGACCTCACTTCAGGTCCTAAGCCCAACCAACCATCTTCAGCTGCTTCATCAATAATCTTCCATTGTAAAGTCAGAGTTCGAATGTTTGCTAATGACTGTTCAGTACCATTCACAACTCTTCAGATGCTGAAGCCATAATGCAACAAGATCTGATGATGTCCAGGCTTGGGCTGATAAGTGGTAAGCAACATTTGTGTCATACAGTTGGCAGGCAATGACCATTTCCACCAGGAGGTGATCTAACCATTGTCCCTTGACATTCAATGGCACTACCATCACTGAAGCCCCCCACTATCAACACTCTGACGGTTACTATTGACCAGAAACTGAGCTGGACTAGCTGTATTGGTACTCTGGCTACATAAACAGGTCAAAGGCTAGGAGTTCTGCAGTGAATAACTCATTTCTTGATGCCCCAAAGTCTGTCCACAATCTGCAAGGCACAAATCAGGAATTTGGTGGAATATTCTCCAATTGTCTGGATGAGCACAGCCCCAACAACATTCGAAGGTCGACAGCATCTTGCAGGACTAAGTAGCTTGTTTGATTGTTACTACTTCCATGAATATTCACCCCCTCTGATACTGATGAACAATGGCAATATTGTACCATCTACAAGATGCCCTTTAGGAACTCACCAAGGGTCCTTATGCAGCACCTTCCAAACCCACAACCACTTCCATCTTGAAAGTCAAAGACAGCAAATACCTGGGAACAATATCTTCTGGAGGTTTCCCTTCCAAGTCACTCACTGTTCATTCAATTTATTGTCATATGTATTTGGTATGCAGTGAAAAGTATTGTTTATTGTGCACTATTCAGACAAAGCATCCTGTTCATAGAGAAGAAAATGAGAGAGGGCAGAATGTAGCATTACAGTCATAGCCTAGGGTGTAGAGAAAGATCAAGTTAATATGAGGTAGGTTCATTCAAACATCTAATGGCACCAGGGAAGAAGCTGTTCTTGAGCCGGTTAGTACATAACCTCAAACTTTTGTAACTTTTTCCCAAACAGAAAAGGTAGAACAGAGTATGTTCGGTGTACATGGAGTTCTTATTCTGCTTTTCCAAGGCAGTGGGAAGTGTGGACAGAGTCAATGGATGGCAGGGGGCATGTTTGCGTGATGGACTGACCTTTGGTCACAACTTTTTGTAGTTTCTTGTGGTCACGGGCAGAGCAGGAACCTTACCAAGCTGTGATACAACCAGATAGAATGCTTTCAATGTGCACCTGTAAAAGTCCTTCTGACTTGGAAATATATTGCAGTCCCTTCATTGTTATGGTGTCAAAATCCTGGAATTTCCTTGCCAACAGCACTATAGATGTACCTATATCTCAGGGACTACAGTCATTCAATAACTCCCCACCACCTTCTGAATGGCAGCCAGTGGTGGGCAATGAATATTGTCTTAGCTGGCAATGCCCCTCTTCCATAAAATAAATTTTAAGAAATCCCACATGATGTACTCCTGATTTCTCCAGTGGGAAATTTCATGAACAATATTGAAATCCTTGGCATTACTGCTGGTTAAAAATGTAAATGGTACACACTCAACTGTACAAATGTTGCCATTTACACATGCACTGACTCCAGTCTTGTGTTTTCCAGGATCTGTCTGTCAGGGCCGAGGATACAGCTTCCAGAATAGTCTACAATGAGGTGACATTGTAGATTATTCTGTCTCTAGGCAAAGTTAAGGATTATCTCATCAACAGCCTCCCCCTCCCTGCCCCTGCCCCCATCCCACTCATTCAGGACATGCTACTTCATGTTAAGTTAAATTAAACATCTTAAAACTTATCAGGTCTTGCATTTGTAATAATATCCACTCACAAATTGTTCATAAAATTAATGAATCCAATGAATGACGACTCCCCCCACCCCTCCCCCCACTGGCTCTCTTAGTGCCAGTGCCAATCTTCTCTCTATTACATTCTGGAGTACGGCCAGTAGAATTACTTCATCGCAGGCATCTAAGTCTGGAGGCTGCCATAATTAATTACAGCTACTGCAGAACTAAGTGCCTGTCTGATTGATTTAAAAGCACAATATTGACTGTCAGCCTATTTGTTTCTTTATGCTCCTTATATTAATGGACTTGTGCACACAACTGGAGTCCTATCAACTTCACTGCAGCCCCATCATCTTCACTGTAGCCCCATCAACTTCACTGGAGCTCTGTCATCTTCACTAGAACAGTATCAGCTTCACTGGAGCTGTCATAGAACATTACAGTACAGAACAGGCCCTTCGGCCTTCGATGTTGCGCCGACCAATATAAAAAGCAATGCCCCTCCATACTAAACCATTCCCTTCTCTTCCATTTTCACTAAAACCATATCATTTTCACTGGAGCCCTATCATCGTCACTGAAGCTGTTATTATTTTCACTGGAACTCTATCATCTTCATTAGAGTCCTATCAACAAATCTTCCTGCCCAGCTCTCCCCCTATTTGCCAATATTGCTACTTTAAATGCTGCTCAGCTGTCGCCTTAAAGATTGCAACTGTCTCTTATTCAACTACTCATCACAGTGAATTTTTAAAATTGTATTTTTTCAGTTGATATAATATTAGATACTTATGTATTTTAAAAAAAAGTAGCTGACACATTGATAAAACAGTGTTGGGCACTTTCAGCTGGGATAAGTTAAATCACCTATGTCCGAAGCCTTGCTTTTCAATCAGTGTTAAAACTACGTGTTAAGAATGTTTTATGCTTTATGCAGTTTTGTTTAAAGAAATGGATCACGTTGGAATGAGTTAATGTAAAATATATCAAAGCAAAATACTGTAGATGCTGGGAATCTGAAATGAAAACAGAAAACGCTGAAAAAACTCACAGTGAGAGTCAAAGAGAGAGAGAGCAAGAGTCAGTGAGAGCGAGAGAGTCAAAGAGAGAGAGAATCAATGAGAGAGAATCAATGTTTTGAATACATTGGACCTTCTACAGAACTTCAAACATTAACTGTGTTTTTCTCTCTCCATAGCATTTTCTCTTTTCATTTATAACTTAATATAATAGATCTGTTTTTATTTGAACATTGATCCATACCACTGCAAGAATATCAAAATGCAGCTCAATTCTGTTAAGCTTCACGGATACTTATTGCAAGCTGTGACTAACGTGAGGTGTCAGAGATATGTCCATGGTGATTGAGGTTACCTTATTATGAATTATGCATTACTCTGGTGTACCAGACAATGACTTCAAAGCTTTCAGAGAGCTGGCTTAAACCTGACAAGACGAAAAGGCTAAATTAATGTGCACAATTAAAATAACACCATTGCTGAAAGGTCTTGTGTTAATGAATGTACCTGCTATAAATCTTAATTTAACTCCCTCAAAGTGTCAAACCAATGCTCTGTTCATACTGCAGGATGTATAGAAGACGTATGGCAGCTCAAAAATGGGGAATTATAATGGTTTTTCCATGATTAATCCCAGACCTCCCTCAAAGTACTGTAGAACATTTGGGTTGATCTATCCGTATAAGTGGGTTGACGGTGTCAGATTCCTTGTCCGCATGTTTTCAATGATTACTGTGCTATCTGTCTGTTGTGTACTTTGTGTCACTATCGCCCTAATTGCTTCACTGCTATGCGATAGATCATGAATTCTATTCTATTTGTTCATTAGAATCCCCTCAGTGCAGAAGGAGGCCATTTGGCCCATCGAGTTTGCACTGACCTACCTTTTTAATTCCACCCAGATCCTATCTCCATAATTCCTCATATTTACCCTGCTCATCCCCCTAATCTGCACATCTTGTGACACTAAGGGGCAATTCAGTATTGCAAATCCACATAACCTTCACATCTTTTGACAGTGGGCAGAAACCAGAGCAAACTCATGCAGACACGGGAAGTGCAAATGCTACACAGACAATGGCCCAAGGCCAGAATTGAATCTGGGTCTCTGGTGCTGTGCAGCAGCAGTGCTAACCACTGTGCCACCATACCAACATCTAACTAGTGACTCAAAGACAACTGCAGAATTTTCTGATTAAAAAGCTCCCATCTTCTGTTTCCCATCCTACCACTAGAATCATAGAATCCCTACAGTGCAGAAAGAGGCCATTTGACCCATTGAGTTTGTACTGATCACAATGCCTCCCATGACCCCCACTTATTTACCCTGTTAATTTCCCCCAATATTCAGGGACAGTTTAAGATAGCCAATCAACCTAACTTGCACATCTTTGGACTATAGGAGGAAACCAGAGCACCCAGATGAAATGCATACAGACAGGGGGAGAATGTGTAAACTCCATACAGATAATCACCCAAGCCGAGAATTGAACATGGAGCAGTTCAGTGAGGCAGCAGTGCTCACCATTGTGTCACCCCATATTCACATTCAATGTCCCCATATGGACATTCAGTCCATCTAGCCTGTACTGATTACAAACCCAGCCAGGCTCCATCCATGTAATTCCTCCTTACTCCAAGGGGCAATTTAGCATGACCAATCACACTAATGTGCACATCTTTGGATTGTGGAAGAAAACAGGAGGAATGCCATGCAAACATGGAGCGAGCATGCAAATTCAACACACTCGATCACCCAAGACCAGAATTGAACACGGGTCTCTAGTGCTATAAGGCAGCCGTTTGGACCCATATGTGGCACCATGCTGCCCCATAAAATATTCAAACTGGATAACTGTTGTCGATTTATTACTGCTGTCCTGTACAAATTACTCATTATTCCTCTTCAGAAATGTGCTTACTAGTCTACTTAATTTAGCCATTTTTTGGTTTGATTAAATAGGAGTGGCACGATGGCACAGGGATTAGCACTGCTGCCTCACAGTGCCAGTAGACTTGGATTTGTTTCCTGGTTTGGGTCACTGTGTGTGGAGAGTGCATATTTTCTCTGGAGTCCACATGGGTTTCCTCCAGGTATTCAAGTTTCATCTCCATGTGCTGGTTAGGTGCAATGGCTATGCTAAATTCTCCCTCAGTCAGCCAAACAGGTGCTGGAGTGTGACAACTGGCGGACTTTTGCAGGAACTTCATTGCTATGTTAACATAAGCCTACTTGTGACAAAAAAACTTTATGTATTAAGATATGAGAAATATTGTTTCTTTCACACTATACAAACAAAACATACCCTACATAGAATACATAAGGGAGCAGAAAAGGAGAGAGTGAAGAAAATAGTGTTATAGTCATAGCTAGGGTGCAGAGACGAATCAGCTTAACATGATGATCGGTCGATTCGAAAGTCTGATGACAACAGAGAAGAAGTTGTTCTTGAGTTAGTTGGCACAGGATGTTGTATCTTTTTCCCCCAACAGAAGGAGGAGGAAGATAGTATGTCTGTGGTGTGTGTGTGTGTGTGTGTGTGGGGGGGGGGTTCTCGATTATGCTGGCTATCTATCAGCTATCTATCTCTGTAGAATCAATATCAGCATGAACATAACTGTGACCAATTAAAATACTTAAACATGACAAAGGATAATTCTTAACAGCAATCCATCCTGATAGTTCCAATTTAAGCAATACTACCAATATATAAATCCTACTTCAGCATCAATTAGCATCAAAAACAGATATGCTTATGTGAGTGCTATGTTTTTAGCCTTTCAGATTTTTCCTATCAAAATCTGAATCAAGCCTCACTTTGAAAAACCCCAAGGGAACATACCAAAATAATAACCCTGCAATACTCTAGATTAAAACCACCATTTTAGCAATTAAGATAAATTATGCTGCCACAGTAACAACAGGGGCTGCCTGATAGAACTGATAAAACAAACTGTTAAATCTTGCACAAGAAACATGACCCAAATACACTTCTTAAAGGCACAGTATGAGGATAAAACCTAGGTCTATCATTTAAGAAGATTTAACTTTAAAAATACACATGCGCAGCCAATAACCCCTTCATAATGCTGAAGCAGTTTTGTCTGTAGCCTCTGGGATGTACAGATCAAAATTACTGTGAATTGTAAATTTGACATGATTGTGGCTTCAAAACATTTTTAGAAAGGCTTATTTGGCTTGAATGCAGGTTCCCTACTTTTTAAATTGGTACCAATTTGCAGCAAATATGTTCTAGCCTATTTTCCAAAGATATCTTATTATTTCAGCTACAGTATTGTGCAGCCAATTGAAGTGAAGTTCAAAGATATTCAACTTGAGGACATCCATTAACATATACAACAGAGATTGGGGAGTGGAATTCTCACATCTGGGATTCAGGCTTGTGGCAAGGGTGAAGAGAAAGAATGTTTCCTGCTGTGGAGGCCAATGGGAAATTACGGTATATCTTCTGGTATGACCTCATTAATCATGCATCTTGGAGGTTTAGTGCCATATCCCATGGTAGAGCGGGTTTGACAGCACAGTCATAGAATTACTATGATTATAGAAGGAAGCCATTTGGCCCATTGAGTCTACATCGATCATTATTCCATACAGGCCCTATCCCCATACCATCACATATTTATTGCACTAATCTTCTAACACTAGGGTCAATTTAGCCTGGCCAATCAACCTAACCTACATATCTTTGGCCTGTTGGAGGGAACCCCCCACAGATATGGTGAGAATGTGCAGACCCCACAAAGACAGTGACCAGAGGCCGGAATTGAATTCAGATCCTTAGCACTGTGAGGCAGCAGTGCTAACCACTATGCCACCATCCCACTGTCATATCTCTCTTTAAAAGATGCCCAATATTATTGATCCATCATTGAAGAAAGATGATGGATTTCCAGAAACACACTGAAGTTGGAAGAACCCCCTTTATAGATGCTCCCACCACTGTGGTTTCCTAGGGTCACTTTTGGTTTTCATCCCAAACTCCAGTAGCAACTCCAGCCCTTTTTCAGGTAAGTTTACCTTCTGCATATCACATTGTTTCAGACACATTCTGAGCCACTACATTTCCCCGCTGGCGTTGTAAGATGTTTTCGGTGGGAAGGGCAGGAGGAGAAGGAAATATACTGGGATTCGGGTTGGCCTTCATCTGCATGCCATTACAGCCATGCAACTTCACCCCAGCTGCCAGCTAGTCTTCTGATCCACCATGGCCAGCACCAGTAGAAGATCCTGTGAGAAATTCACACCATTATACAACTGATTGTTGGGCTGCCTGCTGAATTCTCCTTCTTCCCTCCTCCCACCCCCCTCCAGTTCCACCCCCACATCCTTGAGCCCAACACAGAGAATTCTGCCCAAGAAATCTTTGGCTAGGTATTTTCCACAAGCCAAGATTCTATTTTTTTTTAAACAACAGACAACCATTTCCCCTCCAGCTTTGTCAAAAACACATTTGGAGTGAAGCTCAAAGATATTCAACTTGCAGGAAATCATTATAACATATGCAACAAAGACTGGGGAGAGGAATTCTCACATCTGGGGTTCAGGCAAGGTTTAAGAGAAAGAGTGTTTCTTACTGTGAAGCCCAATGGGAAATGAAGGCACATCTTCTAGCGTGACCTCATTAATCATGCATCTGTGGGTTTTGGGCCATGTCCCATGGTGGAATGGGTTTGACAGCACAGTCATAGAATTACTTCAGCACAGAGCAGTTTTTTTTTAAATGAAGCTTTTAAATGGTGCAAACAGACCCAATGTTATTATAACAAGAATATTTAGCAATAGTTGTCACCCTTTTATATGGTTTGGTTACAGCTGACAAGGTATGAGTATTTCCACTTCCAACATTTGAGATTCATCAACCAAATTTATTTGTTGGTGATCTATAAACACACCCGCAAAGTGGGTATTAATAACACAGGCTATTAAATATCCCTGCTTCTACAAACATGAGGATTTAGTTTTAGTCAGGATAGGTTGTTTTGCAAAAAAGTGCAGCACGTGAAAGGTAGCTGGTACGTGACCTGGAAACAGTAAAAAGGCAAGGAGAACAGCACAAACAAAGACATCTTCCAGCAATCTAACATTAATGTCAACAGCTTGGAAAATTTCACAGCTGACTGCATGAGTTGTTGAGCAGTGATGCGTAGTGGTATGAGCATCAACGTAATCCTTTAAGTGATAACAGATAACAGAAACAGGGTAGCCACCTATTTATTTAGGGGCTAGTTGGATCTGCCACATGTACGAAATAAGGCTTATGCTGGAAGCCAATGCAAGACCAGTGGAGCACAATATTATGAAGGACATAGATGGGAAGGAACATATTTCCTTAGTGGAAGGGTCAATAACCAAGGGGTCGATTTAAAGCAAAGGGCAAGAAGTTGAGGGAATTTGAGAAGGAATGCTTTCGTCCAGAAGGTGATGGGAATCTGGAACTCACTACCTGAAAGAGTGATAGAGGTGGGAACCCGCAATATATGGATGAGGACTTGAAACAGTCCATAGCATACAATGCTATGGAGCAAGTGTTGGAAGAAGTAGATTAGAAAAGGCAGTGTTTGATGGCCAGTACAGACATGATGGGCTGAATGGCCTCTTTTTGTACTGTAAAACTTACTCTTATTCCCTCCAATGAAAGTTACTGCCTTTTGAAATGTGAAATTATCATACCATGCTTTAAATCATTAAAACTTAATGTTTTCCCCACATTTACCTTTAACTTTAATAAGATGTTGAATGAGGTGGTAGGGCAGGAGTTAATGCAATTGGAAATTAAGCACTTGCACTTGTATTCTCTGGTACCTTCAATTACAACACGGTGACATGGTGACACAGTGGTGAGCATTGCTGCCTCATAGCACCAGAGACCTGGCTTCGATCCTGGCTTGGGTCATTTGTCTGTGCAGAGCCTGCACAATCTCCAGTGTTTACGTGGGTTTCTTTCAGATACTCGGGTTTCCACCCACAGTTCAAAGATGTGCTGGTTAGGTGCATTGACTATGCTTAATTGTCCCTGTTAGCTGAATAGGTGCCAGAGAGTGGCGACTAGGGGATTTCACAGCAACTTCATGGCAGTGTTACTACAAGCCTACTTGTGACACTAATAACTGAACTAAGTTTGAAATCAACTGCAATCTCATTTTATTTAAAAAGAAACAACAGGTGGGGGCAAATATATGGACAGCATCCAAGGTTTAATGAAAATATCTTTGACAAATTATTTAAGTATCTATAACCAGACCAGCTACAATAGCTGAACCATACCAATAAGGCAAGAAATACACTACTAATAGATCACAACCTATGATCAGAAATTGTCATACATTTACAGCAACCTTCAGTGATTATAGACAAACTGTACCATAGCTTTGCGTTTGAATGTACGTTTAACTCTTGGCATTATATCTCATCAACATAGAGTTGTGTTAGATCAGAAACTCCAAGGTACATAGCCTAGACCCAACTTTATTTAATTTTGAGATTAGGGTGAGCAGTTTCACTCCAAGTGAATTCTACTGACTCATTAGGAAGCTCTTAAAACAAACTTTAAGAACACAGTTAGAATATAACAAAAATTAAGATAACTGACCAATTAAAAAACTTAAACATAACAAAGAATAATTCTTAAGTCATCTATCCTTATAGTTCCACTTAAAGCAATATTCCCATAGACGTTAATCTTACTTCAGAACCAATTAGCACCAAAAACAGTTATGCTTATGGAGTGCTGTTTCCAGCCTTTTAACCACTCTGCACAGATGCAGAAAGACTTTGATCCCCACACAGCAGCCTCCTCACCAACCTCTTTCTCTCTTATTTCTGGCGTAGGAAACAAATGCAAGGTATGCTGCCAATACAGCACTCATTCAGTGCCGACTTGGACTTCATGTTCAAGTCTCAAAGTCTGTGTGTTCATTGCCTCCTCTTTAAAGCTAACAGGGATAGTTGTCAAATATTAGAAGTGATCTAAATAAAAATAGAAAATGCTGGAAATACTCAGCAGGCTAGGCCACATTTGTGGAGAGAGAAAGTGTTAAATGTTCCATGATGTGAAATGTTAATGTTTCTCCCTTTACAGATTCTGCCTGCTCCAGCATTCTTTATTTCTCTTTCAATTTTGAGCATCTAATGTTTTGCTTTCGTGCTGAATTAAAGGTTTAACTGAAATACTCAAGTTTCTAGGAACAGGCAGAGGTCACTAACATCTGGGTAGTGTCAGAAAAACAGGCAGCTTAAAAAAAATACAAGTGTCCACATCAATTGCGCAAGAGGATTTCTTTATTCAAGGCAGCAATCACACTTAGAAACGGAGGTTTGAGTTTTTGTTTCATGACTGTAATTTGGCCGAGGCAGAAGTAGCACCTTAAGTGATAAAACATTGTGTCCTGGACAGCGTAGTATATATCTTACTGCCAGAGAACCTAATTTACTTTAATTGGAGTTGTTAATTTTATGCTCTTGAGCAATTCATTAGACAACTTTGTGTCTCCAAAGGACCAACTCCGTAGCTCGACGGTCTATAAAGTTTTTTTCTTTTTAGAGACACACTGCTTTAGGATAGATACCGGAAAAAATTATTCCTTCAGCATACAATATTAAACTGTTTGCATTGATCTTAGATCAGTTCTAAATCTAATCAAAGTAATGTGATGGTAATGTGCTCATCAATAAATCCCCATCAAGTAAATAACAAGAAATGATTACATTTCTCTCCACTCCACAATCTTTTTTTTTATTGTCCATGGGATGTGGGTGATGCTAGCTGGGCCAATATCTATTGCCCACCCTCGAGTCAGCCATATTGCTGTGGATCTGGAGTCACACATAGGTCAGACCAGGTAAGCATGACAAATTTCCTTCCTTAAAGTGAACCAGGTTAGTTTTTCATGATAAAAATCAACAATGGTTTTGTGGTCAACACTAGACTTTTAATTCCAGATTTTGATTGAATTCAAATCTCACCGTCTGTTGTGGTGGGATTTGAACCCACGTCTCTGGGTTACTAACCCAGCAATGATACCACTACACCACCATCTCCCCAGTTGAGTCATATTCTAAGATGACTGTTCCTTTTCACCGTGGGCATTGTGCTTGGGCTGTGAATGGAGAAATGTACTTAGTGTCTATGTAGCTCAAGGTTCCTTCTCATCACATCTATTGAACTTGGTCCAAAACTGATTAAGTCACCTCATCTTTGTGAAGCTGTTTACATAACCGTTATTTCTGGGGGATGAAAAGAAAGCTTCTTCTTGAATGCTAACCTTATGTATGAACCCATCCAACTGAAGCACCCTCTCTTCTTCTTGGGGAATAAGTGGAACTTTTCTACCTACCTTGAAAGTGGTGCAAAGATTATTTTGTCAAAGTCTAAAATTACTCTTGTTTTTGGAGTAAAAGCAGTGAAATCTCAAATGAAACAACAGTTGTTTGTTTAAATGAATGGAATAGGTTAGATATACAATGACCTAGATACCATTGTAATCAATTTATTACAAGATTGGCAAGTTCAACATAATTATTCAAAACTGAATTTGCATTTGAACAAACAAGGTAAACATGGAATTAATGCTACATTCTGCTGACATTATTCAGCGAGGTAGTGTGTTAATCAAATTTAAAGGGAAAATACAAATACACATTCTTTGTTAAAACATTCAATATATCAAAGCAACAAGAACTATACATCCTTATCAACTCTACCTTCCTACCTTCAACTGTGTGTGGCAGTTAGCACTGCTGTCACCAAGGACCCAGGTTCAATTTCAGCCTCAGGTCACTGTCTATGTGGAATCTGCACATTCTTCCCATCTCTGGGTTTCCTCTGGGTGCTCCGGTTCCATCCCACAATCCAAAGATGTGTGGGTTAGGTGGACTGCTCATGTCACTTAAGCTGAATTTCCACCAGAGTAGGCAAGATTCCCAGAACAGAAATTTCCGTGGACCTCAGACAGGACCTTATGATTTTGCCCGAGCCTGTAAAATCCCATCCTTATCATCAGGGGGAATTAGCAGAGTAAATACCAGGGGGTTATGTGGATGGAGCTTGGGTGGGGATTGTTGTCAGTGTAAGCTTGCTGAGTCAAATGGCCTCCTTCTGCACTGTGGGGATTCTATGACACTAAAATATCACAATTAAAAGATCAATTTCTGGATTCTGCAATCTTGATTTCAATGTTATGGAGCTACATCCTTGGATATCAAACTAGGAAAGATACATACAAAGCTTGAGACTATGCTTTCCAAATACTTTGATATGGTGAAGTTTTTTTTATGGCTAATTCCTACTCATTCTCATTCCTTGTTAGGAATAATTATTTTAAAACCACAATGGATTTTCCATTTTAATGTTGTTTCTGTCCTTTACGTCACCAACCCTGTCAACCATCCCCTCACAAGCAAGCAATTTGTTCTGTAATTTGTCTCTGCCTGTGGCATTGCAGAATCTGCTCTGCATTTCCTCAGACCTTGCCCTTGACACCCTGCATCACCTCTCCTCCACGATATGGAACATACATAAATACTTTGTGTTCTAAAACCATTACTGTGCCCCATACCATACTGCTGAGCGCAATTTGTTTTTTGTGTTTAAACAATGTGCCTTAAATTATCTTTTAAAAATAGTGTGCAACGTGTAGTGCAAACACTATGGAGGCCATTTTGACTCTGAACTGTAGCAAGTTGGGAGATGTTAAATACAGACTTCCCAATTGCTGGCTCCCAGTTTACAATGCCCCCAAAATTACCCTTAATAACTGTTTGCATATAAACTTTCACCAAATCACTCAAATTCAGTAGCTACAATGAACAATTGTTAAGACAAATGAGAATAAAAGATGATTAAAACAAAGATTGTAACATTAAAAATTAATCAGTACAGTGTCATAAGCACATGCCCAATCTGGAACTTCCACGAATGTCGGTGAAGCATGTCTTCTCTGTCCTAGAATTTCTGTTTCATGTTACAAGGAGCAAGTGGAAGGCAAGTGGTGGACCAACGACAGGGGCAAACAACGGTGATACGATATTGATAGCTGCAATATCAGTGGGGGCCCAGGTGTGGTACCACTTAAGAAGATCCATGTACAGAACTCAACAAAAGCAGCTTTAAAAACAAATAATTCAGTTTGCTGGCCCTTAAGCAGTTGCTTTAAAACGGGCCTCAATTTCTTCTAGTGTTCTCCCTTTCGTTTCAGGAACAAAGAAGATTGTGAAGAGCAGATTCATGAAACAGAAACTGGAAAAGAGCCAGAAGGTTCCATATTGAGTAATGTTCTCCTGAAAAAACAAAAAGTTTGTGACTTCCCAGTAATAATGCATCTATATGCAAACATTTAAAGGAATGCCTGAATGTTCCTGCACAAGATGAACAAGCACATCAAATAATTTCACAACATTATTGATACAAAATGATGCTAGCACATTTTTATCCCTTTTTCTAAATGCTGCAGTAACCTCAAACTTGAAATAAGCCACATGTATTCTGTTTGGAACAGCTGATACATTATTATCTGCAAAGGCACACAAGGTAGGTTAAGTGAGTGGACAAAAATTTGGCAGATGGAATACAACATAGGAAAATGCAAGGGTGTCCATTTTGATGGAAAGAGTAGAAAAACAAAATGTTAATTAAATGGAGAGAGTGTGCAGCGCAGGAGACTTACGGGGAGCATGTCCTCAAACACAAATTACACGAAGTTAGCATTGCAAGTAGTTAGGAAGGCAAATAGAATGTTAATCTTTATTGCCAAGGGGATGGACTATAAGAATAAAGAACTGTACAGGGCATTGATAAGACTGCACCGAGAATACTACATATTGTTTGGGTTTCATTACGAGGGATATATTTGCATTGGAAGCAACTCAATGAAGGTTTGCTTCTCGGCCTTCTGGCATCAGACCAAGCCAATGATAGGCTTCAATGTTCCAACTTAGCAGCTTGGATCTTGTTTGTCTCTCATGTGGGGACCTTGAATTGGATTCAATTAGATTTTGAATTTGATTTTTGGAGCAAGGATTGGATTTAAGGTTGCCTCGTCTACTCCGAACATTGGCTTTGAAACTTTTGGAATGAAGTAAAAACAATGAAAAGAAAATTGAGAGAAAGCTCACTAGATTGATTCCTACGATGAAAAGTTATCTTTTGAGGAAACACTGAGTCACTTGGGTTCGTACTTAGTGGAATTTAGAAGAATAAGGGGTGATCTTATTGAAAGATAAGATTCTCAGGAAACTGTACAGGGATTATACAGAGAGGGCCTTAGTGGAGGAATCTAGAATTGGGGAGGGTAGAATTGCAAAATAAGGGGGGTCCCACTTATTACAGAGTTGAGAAGGAATTTCCTCTCCCAAAGGTCATTCATTTTGGAATTTTGTATTCCAGAGAGCAGTAGAAGCTGGATTACTAAATGTATTCTAGGCTGACTTAGACAGAGGTCTGGTAGGAAAGTAGAGTTGAGACCACAGTTAGATCAGCCATGATCTTAATGAATGGTGGAACAGTATTAAGAGGCCGAATGGTCTTCACTTTCTCCTGCTCCTATTTATGTTCCTATTCTGAAAAAGGTCAAAAATTCAGGTCACGTAATCAAAGTTTAAAAACATTAAATTCACTGCAGAGGGGAAAGAAATAGAACTATCCGTTTAATATTAAGTTTAAAAAATCCTGAATTCACACAAACTGCCAATTTTTCTTCAGACAATCTATTTAGATGACTTCAGGTCAGAGTTTCCATTCACAATATTGACTGAGCTTCCAACAAAAAGAACAAATTTTATAAGTAATGGGTATTCTGAAAGGACACTAAATCAACGAACAGCACAAATATGTACAAGACAGCCATCCTTTACTGGAATTTAAAATATTTGAGGTCTGATTTCATATTAATATGCTAGAAAAATCACATTTGTGAAAATATCTTTGCCATTTCCTCCTTTTGGTGTATTCCTTAAAACAAGTGTCCCACTTTTTCAGTTTCATGACTCGTCTTCAGAAGCAGTTATTAATTCTTTGTATGGAATAGGGGTACAATGCTGCTCCAGCACCTCCAACCTCAAGAGGTAACAGCAGTGGATGGTTCCCAACTCTGGCGCCCAGACTCAAATGTTTTAAATGGAAGTTCTTGTAATCCACACTGACTAGCCAGAGTTTAGAACCCGCCAGACCAGCTCAAAAAAAAAATCAATTTTTGGACTGAAAGTTCAGATTTTCTTTTCAAGCCAGTCTGTCAGGTCAACTTCACACATTGCTGTGCTGCTGCTGGGAAGGCTGGGTAATAGACGTTGTTGGTTGTGGGGTGGAGAAGGCTGGGAGGAGAGAGGGATATGAGATTGGTGACAGTGGAGGCACCAATACTTTTCAGAAGCCTAGATTTACTGACTTCTGAGGACTCAAGTGATTAATATGTAGGAAAATGCCGTAGTAATAAATGACTTAGCGAACTCATTTAAGAGCTCTGGTGCCTCAGAATATGCTACTACTTTTCTGATATGAAATACTTTGAAAACGCTGTGTCAATTCCACTTGATATTTAAAAAACGTAACTTTGGACAGTCACACAATAAGATTGTCATACTCACAGCGAGATCATGGAACTCCTTGGTTACCAGAAATGCAGTTGACCAGTTTGCTAGGACACATGCACCACTTGCTATGCCTCTCACTCTGACCGGGAATATCTCTGACATCACCAACCACGGAATAGGGCCACAGCCAAGTGCAAAGCCTGAGGTGGACCATATCAGCTTTTAATGCATCTTGTTTCTTACAAAGATTGCAAAACAATAAGTTTACACTTTTGTTCAATTTTGCAATAGCTCATGTTTTATTTCACCGTTGCTTGGAATATTCACCATTTGCAATTTAGAATCATAAAATCCTACCATGCAGGAGGGGGCCATTTGGCTTATTGTGTCTGCACTGACCACAATCCCACCCAACCCCTATCCCCATAACTCTATGCATTTACCCTAGCTAACCCCCCGAGGGGCAAGTTAGCATATCCAATTTACCTAACCTACACATCTTTGGCCTCTGGGCAAGAGCTGGAGCAATCCTATGCAGACACTGGGAGAACGTGCAAACTCTACACAGATAGTGACTCAAACCAGGAATCGAACCCGGATTCCTAATGCTATGAGGCAGCGACACTAACCACTGTGCCGCTCACAATTTATTATTGTCACATGTATTGGGATGCAGTGAAAAGCATTGTTTCTTGTGCTCTATACAAAGCATACCATTCTTGGACTACTTATGGGCGAAGGAAAAGGGGTGCAGAATATAGTGTTGATCATTAGACAGCTTAAAGGAGTTAGAGTTAAGTCTTAAGAGCACAGAATGAGATAAAAGATGGAATTAGAGGGAATGGTAAGGGCAGCTCACAAGAAATTGCCTCACTACAGCGCTACCTTTTGTGTCAAGCTTGCTTCTACCTGCATCAAGTCCTGAACTAGGGGGATAATTTCAGCAGGTCCACCATTTAAGAATGAGCTGAAGCAGAAATTCCTTCCCTCAGAGTTGCGAATCTTTGAAATTCGCTATCCCAGTGGTTATTTCACTGGATTAAATTTAAACACTTGCATGAATGATCTGGAGAGGTGTTCAAATCTCCCCATGGAAGTTAGAAAATTTTAAATCTTTAAATAAAATCTTCAACAGAAGGCTACCAATCAGTAATGGTGACCATGAAACTATTGGATTGCTTGTAAAAAAAATTCCATCTGGTTCATTAATCCCTTTAGGGAAGGAAATCAGCTGTCTTTGCCTGGCTTGGATATATGGCTTGGGATCCAGAGCAACGACTGAACTGCCCAATGAAATGGTCCAGTAATACAGTTGTTTTTATAAAAAGAGGCTATCCCCCAACTTCTCAAGGGCAGAAAGTGTTATTTTTGTTACATTAAGAATTATTAAAGACAAGAGGCTATGGAAGCTCAATTGTTAAGCGTATACTGGGCTGAGATCGACGGATGTTTGGACTCCAAATGAATCAAGGGATACATGGGACGGGCGGGAAAGTGTAAGTGAGATTGAAGATCAGTCATGACCATGTGAATTGGCAGTGTGTTCTCAAGAGGCCACGTGATCTGATTCTGATCCTTTTTATCGTCGCACTTTCCATTAACCACCCTGAATCACCCAATGTCATTGTTTAAATATTTCCCAAAAGATCAGTGACTGGGAACTCAGGAATTGAGGTGACTGAACGTGACTCCACATGTAACCTAAATCGCACCATGTTGGCTCAGTTGAAACTATTCCCCAATATTAGGTTCATTATTTCTAGCGATGATGGATTGAAGGAACTAAAATTGCAAACTTCCACAACTCATGTACAAATGAAAACAGTGATCAGCTAGTGATCCAGGGATAAATAGTTGGTCTTCAGTGCATTAGTGACCTAGTGGCACAATGGTTAGCATTGCTATCTTGCAGCACAAGGGACCTGGGTTTGATTCCTGGCTTGTGTGATTATGTGGATTCTGCACAAGTTTCCTCTGGTTGCTCCGATTTACATAGAACACTACAGCACAAACAGGCCCTTCGGCTCACAAGTTGTGCCGAACACATCAAAACCTACCCAGCCATAGACCTATCTATAAACCCCAATCCCATTGGATCCCATATACTCATCCAGAACTCTTTTAAAAGATCCCAGCGAGTTCGCCTCGACCACCACCGACGGCAGCCAATTCCATTCACTCACCACCCTCTGAGTGAAAAACTTTCCCCTAGCATCCCCTCTGTTCTTGCTTCCCTGCACCTTAAATCTGTGCCCTCTCGTCGCGACCATTTCAGCCCTGGGAAATAGTCTCTGAGAGTCCACCCTATCTATTCCTCTCAACATCTTGTAAACCTCTATCAGGTCGCCTCTCAACCTTCGTCTCTCCAGGGAGAACAGTCCCAGCTCCCTCAACCTGTCTTCATAAGGCATGCCTCCCAATCCAGGCAACATCCTTGTAAATCTCCTCTGCACCCTTTCAATAGCTTCCACGTCCTTCCTATAGTGAGGCGACCAGAACTGCGCACAGTACTCCAAGTGTGGTCTGACAAGGGTCCTATAAAGCTGCAGCATTACCTCCTGACTCCTGAACTCAATCCCTCGACGAATGAAGGCCAGTACACCGTAAGCTTTCTTAACCACATCCTCCACCTGGGAGGCCGATTTGAGAGTCTTATGGACCCAGACCCCAAGATCCCTCTGCTCTTCCACACAGCTAAGACTCCTACCTTTGATAGTGTACTCATTCATCCCGTTGGATCTGCCAAAATGGACCACAACACATTTATCCGCGTTGAAGTCCATCTGCCACTTCTCCGCCCAGTCTTGCATCCTGTCGATGTCCTGCTGCAACTTTTGACATCTCTCCAGACCATCCACAACACCACCGACCTTCGTGTCATGGCGAACTTACTCACCCATCCCTTCACTTCCTCATCCAGGTTATTTATGAAAATGACAAACAGCAAGGGTCCTAGAACAGATCCCTGGGGCACTCCACTGGTGACCGACCTCCATGCAGAAAAAGAGCCATCCACAACCACCCTCTGCCTTCTGCAGACAAGCCAGTTCTGGATCCACAAGGCCAAAGCCCCTTGGATCCCATATCCTCTCACCTTCTCAAGAAGTCTTGCATGGGGGACCTTGTCAAATGCCTTGCTGAAGTCCACGTACACCATGTCCACTGCTCTTCCTTCGTCAATGTATTCAGTCACAGTCCAGAAGATGTGGGGGTTAGGTGGATTGGCCATGCAAAGACGCCCTTAATATCAGGGGATTAGCTAGGGTAAATACATGATGTTACGAGGATAGCGTCTGAATGAGATTGGTGCAAACCTTATGGGCTGAGTGGCCTCCTTCTGCACTGCAAGGATTCTATGATTCTATATACGAAAACAAATGGCAGCAGTGCTGATTATTCTGTGGCCTACATGCAAACCATATTCTTAATTTCCGGTATTTTTATTGAATTCCAATTCCACTGTCTGCTGTGGTGGGATTTGAACCCAGGTCCCCAGAACACTAGCTGAGTTTCTGGATTAATTGTCTAGTGATAATACCACAAGGCCATCGCCTCCCCTGATGTTTTAAAGCCCTCAGTAGATGATGTTTTAATTCACTTCAGCAGCGTGAGGCAGAGGGATCCAGCTCTACCTGGCCAATCAACAACCACAATTCAGAATTGTGCACAAGGACATCAGGGGAGAAAAAGGATCAGGTTTGACTTTGATCTCTTCTGAAGTCACAATGAAAGTTTACATATGAAAACAGGCTACTTTAGAAGGATGTCCAACATGCCAATGAGTCTGTATCTTCAAGAGCAGAGTGAGGGGACACCATTGATATATATATTTTCCGTAATGGTAATAGCATTTCAAACCCTGTGAATACCAAAATCAGAAACCAGCTTCTTCTGATAACCCCCCCAATAAAATCTAGAACTTTTCAAAGCCCTATTGCAGCAAACATTAAACTTACCTGCTATAAAGACAACCAGACAGACGAGAGGTAACCACGTCGGAGCACTTATTGTCTCAGAGACTGAATTCTTAACCACTAAAGTGTCAGTTTTATGAAGTGAGGAGTTGCTGATACTTGCTTGCCAGACTTTGAAATATACCCCAAAGACTGCTGCACTGACAGACATGATCAATGCTGAAAACAAACAAAACAGCAATTATTGACTGGATGAAAGCTCATATCACCAAGCATTTCTTCACCAGTTACAGCCTGGCACTTCTATATTCACAATGTGGAGATGCCAGTAAGCACAGTAAGAAATCTCAACAACAGGTTAAAGTCCAACAGATTTATTTGATAGCAAATGCCATTAGCTTTCGGAGTGCTGTTTCTTCTTATATATTCTATATTCCTCAGTGTCGCTGAAATGTCGGGCAGAGACTTGCACTTAGGAAAGTGTGGAGTTGATACTGGGATGACTCTGGGCTGTGCTGCATCTACACTACTGGCATAAATCTACATCCATACAACATTGGCAGAAAGGAGACTTTTGCCTGGGAGTGGGGTTATATAAGCAAGTGGCGAGTGTTTGCATAGGAGGCATCACTGAACTAATAATCAAGCAAACTCATGTTTCAGTGAGGATTAATGACACACAAATCTTCTAACGGGAGCATGGTGGCGCAATGCTTAACACTGCTGCCTCGCAGCACCAGGGACCTGGGTTCTATTCCAGCCTCGGATCATGTGTGGAGTTTGCACATTCTTCCCGTATCTGCATGGGTTTCCTCCCACACTCCAAAGATGTACGAGTTAGGTTGATTGGCCATGATAAATTGCCCTGTAGGACCTGGGTGGGATTATTGTTGGTGCAGACTCAATGGGCTCCTTCTGCACTGTAAGGATTTTATGATTCTATCAACTGCTGAACTGAGGATACAATTCTTACAGACTTGTTGATACTGTCCTAGACATCAAAATCCACAGATGACAAGCAAGTGAAAATGAGTAAGATCAATTATGGTACGGTATTGGAACACCAACTGATTTTAAAATGGCAATGAGCAGAAAGTCTTGGATAGCAAGCGAGTGCTCAAGAAAACAATGATGCAGAATTAACTGGGATGCAGTTCTCACTGGGGAGAGATCATTGATCATTCGTATCACAGAATCCCTGAAGTGCAGAAGAGTCCATTTGGTCTATCGAGTCTGTACCGACTATGAACAGAATCTCTCAGCCTGGCCCTCTCTCCCACCCCATCCCCACAACCTCACACATTCCCGTGGCTAATCCTACCTACTCATCAAGACAAAGGGGCAATTTAGCACTACCCATCTACCTAACCTGCACACCTTTGGACTGGGGGAGGAAATCTGAGCACCAGAAGGAAACCCATGCAGACATGGGGAGAATGTGCAAACTCCACACAGAAAGGTGGGAATTAAACCTGGGGGCCTGGTACTGTGAGGCAGCAGTGCTAACCACTGTGATCCCTCACTTTGGCTGTAGCATATCAAATTCAGACCTTTTAAACATACACATCACTTACAAACTGGCACCGAGTTTAGGCTGGTAATAATATTTGGTTCTGACCATACACAAAGAATGATTCAAGTTTTGGTTAAGGTCATTTTCAGAATAACAAGACTGCATTGCTGCTTTGAAAGTTTTTAACCACACATTTAAACAGCCTACAGTTCTGAGTATCAATCTTTTTTCTTCAGTTCATGCTGTCGCTTCGGTTTCAAGAGTATGTTTACACAGAGTTTGGGATAAACTGGAGAGGCATTTGCTCTTCTTAAAGCAAAGAAAAGGCTCACCTGATACTCCAAGAAGTAGTTTCCTCCCAGCTTTGTCCATGACAAGAGCTGCCACAGCTGTGAAAACTACCTGAACCACACCAATTATCACCGAGCCCTCACTACTGTCCTGAAAGAGAATGGCAGGAACAAAATTGGTTTGCTTCCATTTTATGGGAAAAGATTTCTTAAACCATTTAAGTGACCAGAAACATTTCTATTCAATTTCCTGTAGCTAAATTTGTTATTTTTGCTTCCATGGTTATTTACAAAAATTGGTTAATTTTTAATGACGCAGGTGATGTTCTGAAGACAAGTTGAAAATACATTTTCTTACTACTTTGTAATCATCTATTGACTTATGGTGCCTAAAAAACAATGAGATAGGCTTTACGTTTAAAGCTTATTTATTAGTGTCATAAGTAAGCTTACATTAAAACTTCAATGAAGTTACGATAAAAATCCCCACATCACCACACTCCCGCACCTGTTCAGGTACACCAAAGGGGAATTTAGCATGGCCAAAGCACCTAATCAGCACATTGTTAGGACTACTGGAGAAAACCCAGAGATCGGGGACAATGTGCAGATTCTATGCAGACAGTGACCCAAGGTGGGAATGAAGCAGTGCTAACCCACTGTGCCACTGTGCCTCTGGAGAGCTCTTGATTGCACTCTTCCACACAGTCAGACTTCAGACTGCACAACCAGGTCCCACACAAGGAGGAGCTTTCCTCCATGGGTCACCTGATCCACACTGGGGCAATATGTATCCCAAATATTTACCTCAGTCAACATCATCTAACTATTGTAAAGCATGTGTTCAACCAGGCTAAAATCCTGGTTTGCTTCACAAGAGGGAATAGATAACTTCATACACTAGTAAAATAATTGAAAGCAAGTTCTGGCAGAAGTAGGTTTTGATGGTGGTTAAGAGGTTGGAGAAGAGAAAAACAAGTGAAATGAATTGAGACCACGCCAAACATCAATGAGATCCTACTGCATTAGCCAGAACATTCTGATAAATGGGATTAACAACAATTTAGTTCACTGTTGATAACATTGTTAGGGAACTAAGTAAAAATATTTTCTAAACAATAGAGCAGCTCGTTAATAAATTAGTTTACAAAAAGAGAGGAACTTTAACAATGATTCCTATTCACAAATCCAGGGAAAATTGTATACAATATACGAATATTGACATATAAGGCAATGGAACAGAACAGCCTGTATGCTACATCAATAACATCTCAAGATGCTGCACAGGAGCGATACAAAACAAAGTGTGACACTAAGATACATAAGGAGCTATTAGGCAAGTGATAAAAAGCTTGGTCACAGGAGGAAACTTTAAGCAGTATTTTACAGGAAAGGGACATTGAGGAGTGAAGATGTTTAGATAGAAAAATCCTGAACTTAAGACTTTGACACCAAAGATTAAGTGTTAAAAATCAGGGATGTTTAAGAGGTCAAGATTGAAGAATCATAGATATCTCAATAATACCTTTGTTTTATAATGGCAGAAAACAGTCAATGCACTTGAGACATCTTTGTAAATGACATCCATAGAATCATATAGTGCAGAAGGAGGCCAATCAGTCCATCAAGTCTGCATCGTCTGCAATCCCAGCCAGGCCCTACTTCCATAACATTGTACTTTTACCCTAGCTAGTCATCCAGACACCAAATTAGCATGGTCAATCTACTTATATCGCACCTCTTTGGACACAGAGGAAGCTGAACACCTGAAGGAAATCCACGTAACATGAGGAGAACATGCAAACTCCATGCAGACAGTGACTCGAGCCAGGAATTGAACGTGGTCCCTGGTGCTGTGAGGTAGCAGTGCTAACCATTGTGCTACCATGTGCCCCTGGTGACGGTTTCTGATTATAGACAACTGTCCAGTATAAGCAGGGAATGCACTCTGTCTTTACTACATCATTTAATCATGTGATTTTTGCTCACATTTGGGAAGTTGCTAGGCTAACTTGGTCTGTTCCTTTAGAGTCACTGCTTTGAGATGATGCAAGGTAACTGGAAGTACTTATAAAACCCTCAGGCTTATCAACAACAATTTGCAGTAGCGTAGATCCTTTGTCACGTAAGGACTCATGCACGTTGACTGTCAATTCTAGCCTCCGGGGCAATGACTAGATTCCTTGCATGCAGAAACCTTATTAATAAAACAGTGCGACAGACAACTGCTGAACACAACATTTAATAAAACATATGAATATTTTGTCTGATTCTCCAACATTACCTTAAAATTTGCTTGTTCAAAGATGGATTGTGCATAAAACATAACTGCATTGATTCCGCTTAATTGCTGAAATAGCATCAGGAATATTCCAATCAGGATCGGTTTGTAAATTGTTGGATTTTTAAGCTCTGAAAGTGCAAATTTGGTATCCTGTGAACAAAGCAGAAAAAGCACAATCAGTTAAGACAAAATGGATCAGAAAATGGCCAGAACTATGGCAGTTTCTTAATCTAACATTGATCTGAAATTTGTAGGGTTTTGATAGCAAACCGACTAGCATTTACCGCCAAAACCTTTCTAAATTGAATCACAATTTCAGGAATTAACACAAGCACAGAGGCATATAGAATTTCTGAAGTTGCAGTCAGCCATTGGCTGCTCCAACATAAGTTGCAGTGCACTAACCACACCCCTACCCTGTGCCCTCCTCCATCACCCAAAGCTGGTATTGAAATCAACTGATTTCACCAGAACTTTCATTCCCATATCACTGTTACAAACCATAAAAGAAGTTAAGCCAGGCTCAATGAGGAATAACTGGGGTTTTAATGGCAATGTGACTAACAACTGTTGAACAGGTGAGCTGGTTGTGCATGTATGTGAAATGCTGCCTACATTAATTAAATACTGATTTAAAAAAAAAATCAAACTCAGGTTTTTTGATTAAATTTTAGCTTCTGTTTCTTTTACACACAACAATTGTGAAGTGATCTGACTGTTACCGCTTTTCACTTCCTGGTTGGCTGCCTGTGCAAATGCATTAATGTGATTGGCTGCTTGGACAGCAAGATGCCATCACTGTAGCTCTCAGGTTCCCCATTCACAATGCAACTGCATTGATTCAAGTTCTTGCTATAGACCATCTCAACGGCCAGTAAAGAACACAAAATCTATACATCATTACTACGTGTAATTGGCTAATCCAGGCAAATTGTGCAGATGATCTGAATTCATCATTATGTTTGCTAATTGTTAAAATATAGACCATTTGGCTTAAAATACAAGTGAAACAACCTACCATTTGCTACATCATTCACATGATAAGTTGCCAGTTTCTTTTTAAATTGTAAAAACTTGCAGTTGTTCTTACTCTCGAGGGAGTGCAGCGAACGTTTATCAGGACTGATACATGAGGAGAGATTGACTAGGTTATGATTGCTTTCGCTGGAGTTCAGATGAATGAAGGTGGTGGTGGTGGTGGTGGTGGAGGAGCGGGGGGATCTCAGGCTTATAAAATTCTAAGAGGACGAGACAGGGTAGATGCAGCGAAGATGTTCCTGATGGTGGCAGAGTCCAGAACAGAGTTCACAGTCTGAAAATGTAGGCCATTTAGGAGGTGAAAAGACATTTCTTCACCCAAAGAGTGGTGAGCCTGTTACCACGGGAAGTAGTTGAAGCCAAAACATTGAATGCATTCAAAAGGCAACTGGATATAGCACTTGAGGCAATTGGGATCAAAGATTATGGGGGAAAAAGCAGGATTACACTATTGAGTTGAATGAACAGCCATGATTGTAATGAATAGTGGAGTAGGCCCAAAGGCCTCCCCTGGCTCCTATATTTCACAGTAAGTTCCTTGTTGAAAGACGGGGAGAGGGAGGGAGGGTGGGGGGTGGTAAGGAGGGTGTGAATTTGATTCAAAGTATCAGTGAATGTGAACATTTACTGAAAACGTTCAGCTCTGGATCCATGCAATTACCTGTTCATCACAACTGCTTTCAATCTGCCTGCATTCCCATTCAGAATCCACGTCAAGTCCTCTAAGCCACGCCAGGACCTGCAGTGCTTCAGCACGTTTATTCTTCAACAGGAGGTACCTCGGTGTTTCTGGCATGAAGCACATTAACACAACCATGATGGTTGGTGGTAAGGAACACAGTACAGCAAGCCAGTGCCAGGATAAGAACATTCCTGATTTTAAAAAAATGAAACAAACCATAATGCACACAGCTTCAATCATAACCTAGTTGGGCTACTGTAATACTAGTTATAATATTAACCAGGACCAGTGGTGAGATCAAGTTCAAGATTGAAACTCCAAAAATACATTTCTAATTGCTGACTGGGAACTCTTACAGTTCACAGCAGGTAGATCAGCTATTGAATCTTTGGAGTGTTGCT
Organism: Sphyrna mokarran; assembly: GCA_024679065.1. Taxonomy (NCBI): domain Eukaryota; kingdom Metazoa; phylum Chordata; class Chondrichthyes; order Carcharhiniformes; family Carcharhinidae; genus Sphyrna; species Sphyrna mokarran. The sequence continues at coordinate 16,285,734 of JAGIQG010000025.1, forward strand.
GATCTAGCTGTGTCTAGCACACTGCTGGCAATAACATAGTTAAAATGTATCTACGCGATAAAATCACATGCACGTCATCCATCCTGTACAAGCTGCACGTGTTGTAATGATATTTGATGAGCTCATGGTGTTCCATGTACTTGGTGGTTAATTTATCAGTCCCTCTGTGTGCATGCTTCCTCTCTAATACAAGTGCACAGGAGGTCAGAGACTTGACTCTGAGGTTCAGGAAAATAAAGTTTCTAAGCTGCTCATCAAAAGGCTGTTAAGACTTGTATTTGAACCCTTACTGATTGTAGAGTAATTGAGCTTGAACCCAAGCTGGTTTCACACCATAGGAGTTCAAATGCATCCTGCAAAACATGCCAATTGATTGCAAGATCGAATCTCTTTCGTTGCAACACTATTTCTGCATCCATATAACATTCCTTCGTCAATGTTATTTACTGTCACAATGTGGAAATGCCGTCGTTGGACTGGGGTAAACATAGTAAGAAATTTCATAACACCAGGTTAAAATTCAACAGGTTTACTTGGTAGCAAAAGCCACTAGCTTTTGGAGCACTACATTTTCGTCAGGTGGGTGGGAGTTCTATTTACAAATAGGGCATATAAAGACACAAACTCGGTTTACAAAATAATGATTGGAATGCCAGTCTTTACAGCTTGGTATCTTGCCTGCTTTCTTGCATTTTGTAAAAACTTGATGTCTGTATCAATATGTGCGATCTTCTTGGTGTAAAGACTTGCATTCCAATCATTATTTTGTAAACTGAGTTTCTGTCTTTATATGCCCTATTTGTGAAGTGAACTCCCATCCACGTGACGAAGGTGTAGCGCTCCAAAAGCTAGTGGCTTTTGCTACCAAACCTGTTGGATTTTAACCTGGTTCTGTGAGACTTGCTGTAATTACAGTCACAACAGGGGTGGCCAGAGAACAGGAATTCAGCCTGGCTTGTAGCTAAGACAGTCAAGCAAGCTTAAACGGGGCATGCCTTTTTTTTGGAAGTGTGGTTGGCCAATCAGCACTTTCAAATTAAACAAATGAGTGTGAAAAAATAAATTGCAAGTAAACTGGCACAGTGGTTAGCATTGCTATCTCACAGCGCCAGGGATCCGGGTTCAATTCCAGTTTTGGGTCACTGTGTGGAGTTCTCCCCATGTCTGCATGGGTTTCATCTCAGTCCAAAGACGCGTTGGGTTGGGTTGACTGGCTGCACTAAATTGCCCCTTAATGTCGAGGGAATAGGAGGGTAAACACGTGGGGTTATGCAGATGGAACTGTCGGTACAGGGTTAATGGGCCAAATGGTTTACTTCTGCACTGTATATTCTATGATCACCACTGCAACCATTGTACATCTCCATACCACAATACAAGAGGATAGCTGAAAATTGAGCAAGTGATAACTAGTAGGTGGAAAAGGAAAAGCCAAAAATGAAGTAAGGATGGGGAAAAAAGGAGCTGGATGGGTGTGACAGGGTAATGCACAATAACACTGTACAGTAGCCCAGCCTTTTAAAACACCCATCAACTTCAAAACAAAAACTCAATTCATACCACCAATATATGAACCCATGATTCCGGTTACCACCATCAGTTGAACACTCGATCCTAACAGTCCTCGGACTTTAGGGTGGGCTGTTTCAGAAATGTATACCTGGAAAAGAAAATGCCCCAAATAAAAAACCCACCTGAAATCAGCTGTTGTTCCCAAACTGTTTTTAGTGAAAACAATACTGCACATCAATTAAGTGACATTCCAAAAAGCAGGTACACAATCTGACGTTGAGATGTCTTACTGTGCTCACCCCAGTCCATCGTCAGCACCTTTACATCCAAAAATACTGTATTATGCAGTTTGAAATTGGGTGGCACAATGAGTAACACTGCTGTCTCACAGTGCCAGGGACTCAGGTTAAATTCTGGCCTCACGTTCTCCCCCGTGTGTTTCCTCCTACAGCCCAAAGGTGTGCAGGTTAGGTTGATTGGCCATGCTAAATTGCTCCTTAGTGTAGGGGGATCAGCAGGGTAAATACATGGGGCCTGGGTGGGATTGTTGTTGGTGCAGACTCGATGAGCCAAGTGGCCTCTCCTTCTACAGGGTAGGGATTGTATAAGCTCAAAATGGAGAAAGCTGCACCAGTTGTGTTCAATTAAGCCACAATGTCAGTTCAGTGATATGTCATTATTATTCAGTTCTCTATTTCAGAGCTGCTGACATTCCTCACAAGAGCCAGAACAAACCAGTTTTCAGGAACTCAGCATTAGATAGGCTCTTATCACTTTCTCAGATAGGCTTGCCCTCTATTGGTAAGCAGGGTTCCTGCAAGCTTCCAGGAGGTCAAAATGTAAGTGAAGAGTTTAACTATTAGAGGTTCTGATTTTTTTTTAAAGCTTGCTCTTCAAGGAAATCTTAAATTGGAAATTGTCCTAAACGTAGCCAGTCCAGACAAGTGGAGTAGCTAGTGCCTTGTTATATTAAACACTGGCACATCCGTTGATCTAAATTTTATTATTTGTCACAAGTAAGGCTTACATTAACACTGCAATTAAGTCATTGTGAAATTCCCCTAGTCACCACAATCTGGTGCCTGTTTTGGGCCAATGCACCTAACAGCACGTCTTTCAGAACGTGGAAGGAAATTGGAGCATCTGTACGAAACCTACACAGACATGGAGAGAATGTGCAAACTCCATACAGTAAGAAGTCTGCAACACCAGTTTTAAATCCAACCGATTTATTTGACAGTAAACTCGCAAGCTTTCGGCTTTATAGCCTTCGTCAGGTGAATGAGGTGTTCTGGTCTCTACATCAAACTCCACACAGACAGTGACCCAAGCCGATGATTTTGGGGGCACTGGCTCGTTTACACATCAGATAATCAGAAGAACACATGCATTTAGCTGTGCCCTATACACAAGTTATCAGCACATGAAACCAGGAGGGATTTGTGGGGATAGAATGAAACAAACTAAACAAAAGGGAAATCTGGTGACTTCAATCTTCATGCCACACGGGAAAATGGTGCAACATTTTTGGTTCTGGTTTGTTTTGAAAGGATTCAGTTTTGGAAAGATTGTTCTGGCACATACTTTCCATGCAATTTATTCTCAAGTTGAAAAGGTGTCCAGTAAAGTCCCAAAAGCAGCCAGTCCAGGCAAATGGAGGTTCACTAGACTGATTCCAGAGATAAGTTTGTCATATGAAGAGAGATTGAACAGTTTAGATCTATGCTCTCTGGAATTTAGAAGAATGAGGGGAGATCAAATTGCAGTATTTAAAATAATAGATGTGTCCAAATTAGACATGGAGCAGATGTTTCCTCTTGTGGAGCATTCTAGGGTGAGAGTTCATAATCTTAAGATAAGGGGTAGCAAATTTAAAACTGAATTGAGGAGAAACTACTATTCCCAAAGGGTTGTGAATCTGTGAAATTCACTACTCTAAAGTGCGGTGAATGCCAGGGCAGTACATTTAAGGAGTTAGACAGATGTTTAATTGGTAATGGGTTGAAGGGTTATGGAGAGAAGGCAAGAAAATGGGGATAGGGAGCATGATCGAATGGTGGAGCAGACTTTATGGACCAGAAGAACTAATTCTGCTCCTGTGTCTTAGGGACTTAATTTGATGTTTCATTTATTTGGAACATTTGGTATAGCATTATCTGGATGCAAGTTGTAAAATAAAAAGCCATAATCAAAGGCATTTCTGTCTGTAGGCCGGGCTATGAAGAACTTTGAAATGACCAAAAAGTCATGAAATTACTCTGGTGCAGATAAACCTGGTTAATCATTGGAGCATTTTGACCTTAACAAGCAGAATTCAGCTGTGATCATACGAAGCATGTGAACTAAAAGCCCCTCTTCCAGGTTTAGAATGACTTTCCAACAAACCATTCAACAAATGGCCTATTAACATTTAAATTGAGGGGGATCAATGAGATTTTATATAAGAAGAAAAAACAGAAAACATAAAATTAGACAACGCACATAATTGTTAAGCATTTGGCATTTGTTTTCTTATGCAAAACTCAAAGACTTTATTTACCAATTATGTTGTGAAATATGTGCAAAACAGGGTGAACAGGATGGTCCATTATATTGCTTTTGGACTGTGACTTGACAATCATGCTTCACAAAAAAAAAAAATCACATGAGCAACTCTCAGTAAAGGAAACAACCCTTGAGGGAAGCTTAAACCTAACTTGCTCAAATAGGCAGATTTGGTTTTTGGGATTGGACAGAGCGAGGACACGTCCCTCTTTCCACTTGCTCTGCTACTTTTCATTCAGTTTGTGTCCAATCCTTGCTGCCCCTTGTGACGCCTTGTCCTGATACTTGGCTGCTTGCTGTCTTGTCTCTTGGAGCTTTCCCCTTTTTATTCACGTTAGCCTTTATTGTGCAGAGCGTAGGCAGATTTGGGACAGACACTGGGTTTACAATGCATGTGATTTTACTCTCCCTTGAACAAATGAACAACAACCAGCAGTGTGTAAAGCAGGCATATGAAACAAAGCTCCCCACTCAGTTACCTACTTTGTCGGTTGCTGATTGTACTTTTCTCTTTCGGCCGTTGGCCCTGGCTCATTTCCAATGGTATGATAACATAGACAGAATCCCTACAGTGCAGAAGGCGGTTATTCAGCCCTTAAGGTCTGCACCAACTGCAATCCCACCCAGACTCTATTTCCATAACCATGTACATTTACCGTAGCGTTTTCTCCTGACACGAAGGGCAATTTAGTATTACCAATCTACCCAACCCACACATTGCTGGACTGTGGGAGGAAACTGGAGCACCCAAAGGAAACCCACACAGACATGGGGAGAATGTGAAAACTCCATTTCTGAGCTGCTGACATTCCTCACAAGAGGAAAGTGGGTAACTGAGTGGGGAGCTTTGCTTCGCACGTCTGTTTACATATTACTTGTTGTTACTCATGTTAAGGAAGAGTAAAATTGCGTGCAGGGTAAACCCAGTGTCTGTCCCAAATCTGCCTCACAAAAGGAATGTGCAAATGTGGATAAAGTAACTAAAATATTATGGAGACACCTCACTTGAGGCTGAAATTGTACTGAAACTGCCAGCAGCAAACTACAACTTATTTAAGGGTTTCTGATGGGATGAAATTTAATCACCAGTCACCTCTCTCTCAACGTACTCCTTATGTGACAGTTTTCAAAGAGGCAGCAATTTAATTTCATTCCCATTGTCAAGCTTTGGCGATTGGAGAGACAGAATAGGAGAGTGGTTAATGCAATTCCAATAATTGACAAAATACAGCAGCTCATTATACACCAAGTGACTGCAATATGCTGTTCACTGGTTTGGCCTTTTACATTGGTTCTAAAATTACAATTTAAATTTCTTGTACAGAACAATTAGATGGAGGGTCAGCCTGTAACAAATAACTCAATACATATTAATATGCTATGGGGCAGCATGGTGGCATAGTGGTTAGCACACCCACCTCAGAGCGCCGGGTCCAATTCCGGCCTCAGGTCACTATCAGTGTATGTGTTTGCATGTTCTCCCTGTGTCTGCATGGGTTTCCTCCAGATGGTCTTGTTTCCTCCTGCACTCCAAAGATGTATGGGTCAGGAGGTTTGGCTGTGCTAGATTGACACTAGTGTCAGGGGATTAGAACAGTACATACATGGACATATGGGAATAGGACATGGGTGGGATTGTGGTCAGTGCAGACTCGATGGACCAAATAGCCCCCTTCTGCACTGTAGGAATTCTATGATTCTATACCAAATGTGGAATGTTTGCAATGTTTTATATTAACCACAAATGATTAAGTGCTGAGTAACTGAAAAATAAGGCATTGAAGCAAAGCTACCTAGTAATTATTAAATTAGCCTAATACATTTTTGAATTGTTCATGTGATGTTTGCTCTTGATTCCATTTTGAGGCCTGTGAACAAACACTTACACATCTCAAGTTTAAAGTTTATTTGTCAGACACAAGTAGGCTTACATTAACACTGAAATGAAGTTACTGTGAAAATCCCCTAGTCGCCACACTCTGGCACCTGTTCGGGCACACTGAGGGCAAATTTAGCATTGACCAATGCACCTAACTAGCACATCTTTTAGACTGTGGAAGGAAACTGAAACACCTGGAGGAAACCCATGCAGACACAGGGAGAACGTGCAGACTCTGCACAGTGACCCAAACCAGGAATCGAACCCGGATTCCTGGGGCAGCAGTGCTAACCTTGTTGTCAGAAGACACAGCAAGTGGCGGAAGGGTTAGAGGCAAGAGAAAGTGGGCAAGTTTCAGGATTGATCACAAGTAGCAAGGGGAATGTGGTTGGAACTTACTTTGCACACTGCATTTTTACAGATTTAAAGTAGGTCGTTTCTGTCAATAATTCAGAGGTGCTCATATTAAAAAAAAAAACCCACTAAGGTTCAACATGGAGACATTGTACTTACTGGCACAACGAGCGAGGTCACTCCACTGGCCAATCCAGTGAGTACTCGACCACCGTATAGCATCCAGACATTCTGTGCTGCAATGATCAGCGTGAAGCCAGCGACGTACGGAACAGCACAGATCATTAGGCTTAGCTTTCTGCCAATTCTATCAACAATCCATCCTCCAATTATGCCACCCACAGCTGCTCCGATCGTAACTAAGGACTACAAAGAAGTTAGATAACTATTTCAATTCATTCAAGTAAACAATTCAATTCTTCCATTTAGATTTGTATCAGGTGGGCGGTAAACATCCGTAACCCTCAATGAGGAAACATACAATCAACCAATTTAAGTTAATCCACTCCAGATTCAGGCAGTCTCTGTAGGCAAAGTGGTAGAAATCTTCGTATTAAAAAGCCTAGTGTCCAGCTCTCGACTTCACTATTCCAGTAGTTCAAAAAAATGACCAACTGGGAGCACAGCATGATGACCGACAGAGGGAATGTGAATATGGAGGTGATAAATCAGCTACCTAAAAGTTCCAAGAAAATAAACTAGAAAATGCTGGAAAATCTCAGCAGGAATGACAGCATCTGTGGAGAGAGAATAGAGCCAACGTTGAATCTGGATGATGCTTCAGAGCTGTCAGACTTGCTGGATTTACCAGCATTTTCTGTTTTTTGTTTCAGATCCCAGTGCTGCAGTATTTTGTCTTTACCCAAGGATTGTGTCTGAACGATATAGCAGACTGCTAATGCATTATTCCTCAAGCCCGTCTTAATCACCACCAACCTTAAATGTGCAGGTTAGGTGGATTGACCATGCTAAATTGCCTCTCAGTACCCCAAGGTTAGATTGGTGGGTGGGTGTGTGGAGCTACGGGGATAGAGTAGGGGGCGTGGCTGGGTAAGGTGCTCTGTCAGAGGGTTGGTGCAAACTCGATGAGCCAAACGGCCTTCTTCTGCACTGCAGGGATTCTATTTAATGATGTTGGGTGGGGGAACGGAAAATTAAGGAGGCAAATCAAAGATCCTGTGTCGAGTTCAATAACAAGAAGAAGTACAGCAATGAAGGGGAACCAAAATAGAACTTTAAGAATTTGCTCAACTGCAGCACATGCAAAGGTTGACAGGACATCCATAGATTATTCAGTTATTGCTTACCCCGAACCAGGAAGCCTGATTGGAATCAAGATTCAGAGATGGGTTTGGATTTGTTTCCAATTCTGGAATGGCCGGAGAACTGTAACCAAGAACAAATCCGAAACTAAGAGGTCCCAAAATAGCAGCAAACGTGGCCAGGTACAGATTCTTGTTCCGTACATTGCTGTGGAAAGACAGGAAAGAAAAAAGGCATCTTTTAATCCAGAAATGCTTTAAAGTTTGAACATTTAACACTGGAACAAGCACTGTAAACTATAAACGTCCTGAGTACAAAATTCATTGTTCATCTTCTAGCTGCAGTTTGAAATTACTGTGTGGCACCGCAAGCAAGATTTCTCACACACAAAAGTTGCTATTTAACCAGAAAATCATTTTGATAATAAAAATTGATTTGGAGGAACACATGGAACCTTGAAAAGAGTCACACATGAGCAGAGGGAAAAACTAAGCTTCAGAGATGTTGAGTTAAACACAGTTACTTGCAAATCGTGTGTCAGATTTGGGTTTGCAACAACAATACTTTTCACTTTCCCCTTTTCAAACCATTGAAAAATGTAGGATAAAGCTGAGTAGCCATGATAAATTGCCCCCTAGTGTCAGGGATTAGCAGGGTAAATATATGGGGTTACGAGGACAGGGCTCGGATGGGATTGTTGTCAATGAAGACTGAGTGGGTTGAATGGTTTCCTTCGGCAATGTCAGGACTCTACACCGCTCGTGCTGTTCATCACCCTTAACCAGTGTTCCTTTTGAGTCTCTCATGTAGAGATGTGCACATGGTGCTGTGGAGCAGATTTTATTTTGACAGGCAAGAATTAAAAAATGTAAGGAAAATGGATCATTAAGTGTCCTGTTTGAAACTATTTATTGACTGTTATACAACAACTGAAATAATCCCCATGGCTTTTTCAGACATACCTACTTTCTTTTTTAATTCAAAGAACAAAGAATAGCACAGCACAATAACGGGTCCTTTGGCCCTCCAATCTTACGCCGATCATGATACCTGCCTAAACTAGAACTGTATGCACTTATGGAGTCTGTATCCTTCCATTCCCATTCTATTCATGTATTATCTACTTGTCCCTTAAATGTCGCTATCGTACCTGCTCCCACCACCTCTCCAGGCAGTGCATTCCAGACATTCACTCCATGTAAAAAGAAAACTTGCCGCACACATTCCCTCAACTTTTCCCTGTGTACCTTAAATCTACGTCTCCTATTATTTGATTTTTCTACTTTAGGAAAGAGCATCTGACTATCCACTCTATCCGTGCCACTCAATCTTGTGGCATCTACCAGGTCATGCCTCAACCTCCATTGTTCCAATGAGAACAAACCAAGTTTACCCAACTTCTTCTCGTGGCTAATTTGTTCATGGGAATTGCTCATTGCTGGCTGGGCCAGCATTTATTGCCCATCCCTGAGGGCATTTCAGAGGTAATGGTGTGGGCCTGGAGTCACACGTAAGCCAAACCAGGTAAGGATTTCATTTCCAATAGGACATTAGTGAACCAGATTTTTTTTAAAAAAATTGACTATGGCTCCATGATCATTAATTCTGAATATAAATTTTCCCATCTGCCATAGTGGAATTCAAACCCAGATTTTTACCCTCGGTCTCTGGATTACCCGTCCAGTGACAATACCATTGCTTCCCCAACATATCTATGCTCCAAACTGAATTAAACTCAATTATTTTCCTGCATTCTAGTGAGAAAGATGTATATGAAAATGATAATTATTCTAATGTTAAATGCAGAAAGGCAGACCATAGTAACAATGAATATTGGATGATATCCTGTAGGATCAGTTGTTGAAAAAATGTAAAAGATTTTTCAAACATGTCAGAGCAATGTCAGGGTGGCAGAGTGGTTAGCACAGCTACCTCACAGTGTCAGGGTTTGACTCACGGCTTCAGTGCTCCAGTTTCCTCCTATAGTTTAAAAGATGTGCTGCTTAGGTGGACTGGTCAGGCTAAATGCTCCCTTAGTGTACCCGAACAGATGCCCAAGTGTGGTGACTAGGGAATTTTCACAGTAACTTCATTGCAATGGTAACATAAGGCTACTTGTGATACTAATAAATAAAACATTTGATTCAAAAATACTTTGCAATAAACTTGAGCCAAAGGATGCACAATAATGAGTCAAAAACTAAACTTAATTCTGTTTTAGAAATAGGTCTTTCCTCCAAGAGCTGGTGAAGGACTATAACAGGGCATCATGGCTGTATACATACTAACGCAGACAGCTGACTGACTAACAAGAAAGAGAGAGTAGGCATAAATGGGTCTTTTTCAGGTGAGCGAGATGTAGCCTGGGGTATGCCACAGGGATCAGTGCTGGAGCCTCAACTGTTTACAATTTACATAAAATGACTAAGATGAAGGGACTAAAGTTATGGTTGCTAAATGATACGAAGATAAGGCAAAGAGATTCTTTCCACTTAGAAAGGAATGCAGAACTAGAGGGCACAGCCTCAAAATAAGGAGAAGGCAGTTTAGAACGGAGTTGAGGAGGAACTTCAAAGGGTGGTGAGTCTCTGGAATTCTCTGCTCATTGAAGTGGTGGAGGCTACCTCATTTAGTATACTCAAGTCACGGGTAGATAGATTTCTGATAGACAAGGGAATTAAGGATTATGGGGAGAAAGCTGGAAAGTGGAACTGATCCACTTCAGATCAGCCATGATCTTACTGAATGGCTGGGCAGGCTCGGAGGGCTACATGGCCTATTCCTGCTCCTATTTCTTATGTTCTTATGTAGGTAGGAAAGTGTGAAGTTTGCACATTCTCCCTATAATTCCTCTAGATGCCCCTCACACGCCAAAGATGTGCGGGTTAGGTTGAGTGGTCATGCTAAATTGCCCCTCAGTGTCAGGGGAACTAGCAAGATAAATACATGACATAAAGGGATGGGTGGAATTTTCAGTGTAGGCTCAATGGGCCGAATGGCCTCCTTCTACACTGAAGGGATTCTATTCTATGGTAAGTTGTGAAGAGGACATAAGGTGGTCTTAAACCTCTCCTCCCTGCCAACAAAATACAGGGTATTTTCTTACAATCTGATCCCATTTTTCACCTTTGCAACACATTAATAGGTCCCAATGCATCTGAAGTCGACTCACTGAGCAGCATCAGGAAACAGCAGTAGGCTGCAGTTCATAAAATGTATTTTATTTCAGAGAAGTGAGTTGCAGTTCAGTTTGAAAAAACACAAACATTTCTCCGGATGTAGGGCCTCAATTAGCCAGACTTGTTTTTCCAAATAATCAGATATTAATTCTCAGCCGCGTAGCTCTCATCTTCAGAGTAAACGGTGTGGTAATGGAAATAACTGGTCAAAAATCCAGGAAAAGTGCAACTGAAGTTAAAATATTCTAACATATAAAACACAAATGAAAACTTCCAAGTCCAGAGCAGAGGATTTATTGGAGCTATCAGTGATCTAAGGGACAGGCCTGCATGAACCACGCGAGGAAATGCTGATTCACATTTGAACAAAGCGCTTAAATTATCAAACACGATCAGTAAACTTTGAATTAAGAGACCATATATAATGGAAACATTGTGCAAGAGGCCAGCATTTGGCCCATCTCTGCACCTGCTCTCCAAAAGAATTTAGCAACACCAATTTATAATCCGACCGATTTATTTGATAGTAAAAACGCGAGCTTTCGACTCCTGTGTCTTCTTCAGGCAAATGCATCATGCCTGCTCTCCAAACCAGCAGCACGGTCTAGTGCCATTCCTCTGCACATTGTTTGAATAGAAATAATGCCCTCTTGAATGTCCCCCCCTGAATCAGCCTCCACCACATCCCAGGCAGCACATTCCAGATCTGAAACACATTGTGAAAAAGTCGTTTCGCACACTGCAGTTGCTTATTTTGCAAATCACTTAATCCATTCCCCCCCACTCATTCTCAATCTTTTTATGAGAGCGAACAGTTACATCCTATCCAGGTCCTCACAACTTTGAAGGCCAGACTTTGTTTCCACAAGGACGATGCGATGGTCAGTCCTACCAATACTATGATGGACAGGTGCATCTGTGACAGGCAGGCAGAATTATGAGGATGGGGTCGAGTATATTTTTTCCTCTTGTTGTTTCTCTCATCATCTGTTGCCCAGTCTGGCAGCTTTAGCATTTGGCCAGCTGGGTCTCTGATGGAGCCACCGAGCTTGGTGATGGATACTGAAGGCCCCACCCAGAATACATTTTGCATCCCATGGCACGGTCAGTACTTCCTTCAAGTGATATTCAACATGGAGGAGCACTCATTCATTAGCTGCCGAGTGTGGCACATCTTAATCAGCAGGAGATTTCCTTTCCCATGTGGGACCGGATACCGTGAGACTTCATAGGTTCCGGACGCAATATTGAGGACTGTAAGGCAGGTCCATCTTGACTGTATTCTGTGCTGCCACCTCAGCTAGCTCTGTTCAGTCAGTGGGACAGGTTGTACTCACAGTTGGTAAAGGTGGTAGCCTGGGATTATTATAATGTTTGATTCCATGACAATGGTCACTTCGCACTGCTGTCTAAGACAACTCTTCTAAATTTGACACAAACCCCCAGATGTTAGCTAGATTTTGCAGGATTAACAGGGCTGAATTTTCCAGTGCCTAGGTTGATGCTGGGTGGCCTGTCCAGTCTCATTTCTTTTTACTGACGTTTCTGCAGTTTGAATCAACTGCTTGCTATTTCAGAGGGGAGCAAAGAATCAGTCAAATCTTTGTGGATCCAGCACAAGTCACCATGTGAAGACCTTCATCTGTTCTTTGAACAATGAAATGGAACATCAAGACATTTACTGTTCTTGGTTTGCAGATACATCCAACTCGGAATAGTGAGTCACATGCTGAGACTGGAGGTTAACAGTGCATTCATTTTATGATTTAGCTATGCTAATGCAATCATTGATTTCAGACAAACACTTCATTCTTTGTGTTGTTTAACATTATCCCTGTTAGTTTGATTTATAATTATTCACTGGATTAGAAACTTGCCATTCCCAGTATTGAAGGAGGGAAGGAATAATCAGATAACAGCAAACCTGTCATCTTAACATCATTGTGGGGAGGTAACTGAAATTAGTGAGATTTGGACAGGTATCAGTTGATCAGAGTCAGGATGGGCTTTTCATTTGTCACATGTATTAGTGTACAGTGAAAAGTATTGTTTCTTGCATGCTATACAGACAAAGCATACCATTCATAGGAAAGGACTGCAGAATGTAGTGTTGCAGTCGTAGTTGGGGTGGACAGAAAGATCAACTTAATGAAATCAGTCCATTCAAAAGTTGATAGTAGTGGGAAGAAGCTGTCCTTGAGTCAGTTGGAACACGACTGCAGACTTGTATATCTTTTCTCCGATGGCAGAAGGTGGAAGAGAGAATGTCTGGGATGTGCAAGGTCCTTGATTATGCTGGCTGCATTTCTAAGGTAGCAGTAAGTGTAGACAGAGTCAATACATGGGAGGTTGATTTGTATGATAGACTGGGCTTCGTTCACAACCCTTTGTAGTTTCCTGTGGTCTTGGACAGAGCAGCAGAGTTGTATCTAAAGTTTGTAAGTGAGATGGAAGTTTAAGAGGCACATTGTGCTGTAGTGTAAACAATGAGAGCAGGAAGTTACAAAGAGATAGACACTGTGTAAAATTATGATCGATGAATGACAATGGAGGGAAATGTGAGGCTATCAACTTTGGATCCGAGTTGGAAAAAAATGGAATATTTTGATAATGGAAAGAGATTGGGACCTGTGGAGGAACAAAGGGATTTAGGTGTCCGTGTACTAAAATTCCCAAAAGCCAAGTACATGGTATATTTAAAAAATTCAAAAAAGATTGGGCAGCACAGTGGTTAGCACTACTGCCTTATAGTATCAGAGACCTGGGTTCAATTTCGGTCTTGGGACACTGTCAGTGCAGAGTCTGCGCAGATTTCCTTCAGATGCTCCAATTTCTCTCCCACAGTCCGAAAGACACGTCACCCAAGGCCAGAATTGAATCCTGGTCCCTGACATCCTCCAAAGTGGCCTTCACGACATGACAATGCAGAATCGCCAAGCAGAAACTGACAGCCAAGTTCCGCACATGAGGATGTTCTCAACTAGGATCTTAGGTTCACGTTACACTATCTGTAAACCCCCCCCCCCCACCTTGAGTTGCCTGGATTTTCAAAATCTCACCAACTGCCCTGGCTTGAGACAATTCATACCTCTTCAACTTGTACTTAATACTCTCTTCACTCACACTGCCTGTACCCTATAAAGATTTGATTACTTGTAAAAGATTCATATTCCAACCATTACCTTGTAAATTGAGTGCATGTCTGCCCCATTTGTGAACACAATTCCTCACTTACCTGAAGGAGCAACATTCCGAAAGCTTATGTTACCAAATAAACCTGTTGGACTTTAACTCGATGTGAGACTTAGTGTGAGGGAGCAGTGCTTACCAATGTGCCACCATTATTCTGTTGCACTGACTTGTGTACTTTGGCTTGTGTTTATTTACATTACAACAGTTGCAACTTTTGAAGTAAAGGAAGGCTTTGAAAGCATGAGAGTGCACTCATTAAATATGAGTCTTGCATGTACTTTGACACTGATCCAAGTACGAGCAAGCTGTGCACATTCTATTTGTTGCCATTACCATTAGAAACAAAAAACTTATTTTTACGCCGATGAGGGTAGATCTGAAAATCCAGCAAAATAATCACATGCTTCATTAGACATGCAGACTTCTTTATCCTACAGTATTGCTGCCAATAACATAGCCAAACTAAGAAGGGATACATTGAAGTGTGTTTCTACTGTGCTATAAGTAAATGACAGCTGCAAACTTATAGACAGTATGTGAAATGTCAGATTATACCTACATTGGAACAGCATAACTCCTGCCTATATAGAATCCCTACAGTACAGAAGGAGGCCATTTGACCCATCAAATCTGCACCAACAATTAGACCCAGGCCCATCCACATAATTGCCCCACTGATCCCTCTAACTTACACATCCTGGGACACTAAGGGGCAATTTGCATGGTCAATCAACCTAACCCACACATCTTTGGACCGTGGGAGGAATCCAGAGCGCTCTGAGGAAACCCATGCAGAGAATCTGCAAACTCCACACAGACAGTGACCCGAGCCAGGATTGAACCAAGGTCCCTGGCACTCAGAGGGTGCGAAGAACTGTGCCACTCCAGGATCCTTTATATTTACTTAACCCTGTCCCAAAGAAACACCCTTGCAAGGGAAATGTAGTACATCTGCTGTGAATTTTCATACTCCAGAGGAAGAATGTTACCTTAAAACCACAATTGCCTCTCAAATTGAAACAACACCTCACACAAAGTGAAAGCAATAATATTACATTTTTCATGTCACTAACAAGATTTGGAGGGGGGGGGCAGAACAAGCTTGTAAACCTTCATGCACCCAATGCTATGACTATCATGCAGAAATACACTGATGGAAATCATTCAGCATGATCTTCAGAAAATGAGCACAATATGCAGCTGGCAAACTCACTGAGCAAAAAAAAACAAAGTTGGAAAACTCAATGAAAATATATAAAATCCAAGCATAAAAGCAAAATACAGTAGCTAATGGAGACCTTAAATAAAAGCAGTAAATGCTGGAAAATCTGGCAGCGTTAGGACAGAGAAACAGAATTAACTTTGTGTCCAACATGACTCTTCTTCAGAATCTTAGAGTCATATTGGACTTGAAAAGTTGTGTATGCAATATATAAAGTCATCTGGCAAACTCAGTGAAAAATAATGTAAAATACAAATGGAACACAGTAGGGACACGGAATCATAGCAGTGGTGCAGCACAGAGGAGGCCATTTGGCCCTTCATGTCTGCACCTGTCCTACACGTTAGTAATTTTACTCAGTGCCATTTTTCCACACTTCTTCCCATTTCCCTACACACTCTTCTTTTCCAAATTGCTGTCTAATTGCTTTGTGAAAGCCGTGATTGAATCTGCTTCTACCACCACCCTTTCAGGCAGCTCACCCTAGTCCCTGACCCACCTTGCCGTGTGGAAATGCATTCTGTAATGTCACTGACCATAAACCTGAACCCTCTGCACCCTGACTAGGAGCAGCTGCTCCTCGGTTACTCTGAGGCTCACAGTGCTGGAAAGTCAGTTTGAGTTGTAATTAGGACACTCACAGGAGATATTGCTGCTCCTCAGGCTCGCTGTGGGAAACGGGCTGCAGTAAGGCTCTGCGCTCCTCATCGTTCATCCTCCGTCCTGCTGCCTACAGCCAACAATGGGAGCATGCGCAAAATCCGGCCCCGCCCCTAGCTCCGTCCCCGCGTGATCCGGCCCCGCCTCTAGCTCCGCCCCCGCGCGATCCGGCCCCGCCTCTAGCTCCTCCCCCGTTCCCGCGAAATCCGGTCCCGCCCCTAGCTCCTCCCCCGCTCCCGCGAGATCCGGCCCCTCGCCTAGCCTCGCCCCTTCCCGTGACCTGCCGCTAGCCCCGCCCCTATTCCGCCCTCCCGCGTCTCCGCCGCCGCTCGCCTCTACCCTTTCCTTAACTCCGCCCCTCCCGCGAGGCACGCCGCTAGCCCCGCCTCCTTATCCGAACGACCCCCTCCCCCTCCACGTGACCCGGCCCTCCCCCTCACAACAATCCTAAACCTCTCTTCGGTGACCCGCTCTCTGACAGCCCTTTACTTGAAGTTATTCCCACCGTCTCTAACCCATAGAGAGAACCTTCCCGATTTGTTAATCCGTAGCCTCCACGCTCTTCCATCCACAAACCGGCTCCCATTCTCTCTCCCGCCGCGGCCAATCGACCGCTCGCGTCATTTTCCCGCCCCGCCACGCCACAGAGCGCTCTCCTAGGCGAACGTGTGTCGCCTCTGACCGTAGTGCGCATGCGCACAACTGAGAGCGTGTGTGGGGGCCGCCATCATTGTTACTGGCTCATCGGGAGGGAGAGGGAGTTGCGCATACGTGCCGAGCTGGCGCGTGTCCCCATCGGAGTGACGTCTTACACACTGGCGTGCGTGATCGGAAAGTGTGGAAGGCGCAGGCGCGGTGATTCTGCCGCGTCATTTCCGGCCGTCTCCAACTTGGACTTGTCCCTGTGTGCGGCAGCGGGGCCCGGGTGAGGAGTGAATGTGCCCTCGACTGGCCGCTGGCAACCGCAACTATGCTGACATGGTAAGCTGCCAGTGCATACACTGGCCTCCAGGATGCACATTTAATATCTGGAGGAGATAACTTTCTGTTGGTGAATGGTATTGGGTTGGGGGTGGGAACTGTTTACATTGACCTGTAGAGAAAGATCAACTTCATAAGAGGTAGGTCCATTTAAAATGATGGCAGCGTAGATCTCTTACTCACAGATTATAGAATAGTACAGTAATGTTTACACTCATAGATTACAATCCGTACATTTGTGTGAGTACGACTTCGTGTTGTCCGCATATTTTTTATTTCCATTAATGAAGCATCCTTGAATGGTTTCAAAAAGGAGATAGCTGTATTCCTAATTCAACAAAAAAAAGGGGATATAGGGAATAGGTGTGGAGACCAGGGAGAGATCAGCCATGATCTGAGTGACAGAGCAGGCCCAAAAGGCTGAATTTGCCTACTTCAGCTGCTAATTCCTATTCTTCTGGACCTCACAAAAACCCTGTTCATAGTTGATCTTGAGAAAGATCATGACTACATTATATTGGAAAATAGCAGCCACATTTGCCCCTCCCTTGAAATGTTAGAATCATAGGATCCCTACAGTGTAGAAGGAGGCCATTCAGCCTGTTGAGCCCATACTGACAACAATTCCACCCAGGCCTGATCTCCATAACCCAGATATTTACCCTGCTAGTCCCTTGACATTAAGGGGCAATTTAGCATGACTAATCAACATAACCTGCGCACCTTTGGACTGTGGAAGGAAACTGGAGCACCTGGAGGAAACTCATGCAGACATGAGGAGAATGTGTGGACTCCACATAGATAGTTGCCTGAGGCCAGAATTAAACCTGGATCCCTGGCGCTGAGGTAGCAGTGCTAACCAGTGTAGCATTCAAGTCTTAAAGTTGGTTTATGTAACTGATGAACAAACTCAATTTGTATAATCTGGTGATTCAGCTGTGTAATTTTAAAGGGATTTGGCTTTTTAAGTGAAAGTAGCTTCTCAAGTAATAATCATTAACTTGTAATATGATATTGCAAGTTGGAAAAGTATGCTTTTCTGAATGCTACATAATGTAATGTCAGATCTCTTATTAATATAGTTATTCAGACTTAATGGTGTGATAATGTTTTTTGAGGGCACATTTCCTGGCATTACTTCCAAAGTTCGCATTAATTTTAAGCATTGGCTTTAGTTCTGAATGTATGGCTCTTGGGGAATATATTGCATTGGCATTCTCTTTATTTGTTCTTAGGTGTGGCCATAGTTGGTAAGGTCAGTGTTTATTGCTTGTCCTGAGAGGGTGGTGAGTCACCTTGTTGACTGCAATTGAAAGGTTTGCTGGGCCATTTCAGGGACATCTAATGGTCAAGTTTATTGCTGTGGGCATATATAGGAGAGAGTGGGCAAGGACAGCAAAATTCCTTTCGTAAGGGACATGGTGAATTGGATGAGCTTTTACAATGGCATAGTAGTTTTGCCAAGAGTAGTACACTGGTACAGTATGGGTGGCACAGTAGCTAGCACTACTGCCTTGTAGCCAGGGACTAGGGTTCGATTCTGAGCTTGGGTCACAGTCTGTGTGGAGTTTGCATGTTTTCCCTGTGTCTGTGTGAGTTTCCTCCCATAGGCTGAAAGACATGCTGCTTAGGTGCATTGGCCATGCTAAATTCTCCTTCAGTATACCCAAACAGGTGCCAGAGTGTGGCAACTAGGGGATTTTCACAGTAACTTTGTTGCAGTGTTAATGTAACCCTACTTGTGACTAACAAGCTTTATTTTGATGATTTGAGATTTCTTGTTTAATTTTCTGGTTGAAATGTGGATTTGGACTTGTGCCTCTATCATTAGACAAAATCTCAAATTACTAGACCCCTGAAATTTGAGTTTCAATCCAACTCCATCATTCAGGAAGGGATATAGAGAAAAAAATAAAGCAGGCTTGCAATAAAGGTACAGTGGTGATCATGAGTGATTTTAATCTAAATAGATTGGATGAATCAGGTTGACAAAGGTTAGAACATAGAAAAACTACAGCACAAATAGGTCCTTCAGCCCACAAGTTGCGCTGATCGTATTTCTACCTACTAAGCTTACCTATAAACCACAATCCTATAAAGTCCCATGTACTCATCCAGAAGTCTTTTAAAAGACCCTATCGAATTTGTTGCCTGTGTTTTCAAGACAATTTCTTACAGCAGTATAATCTAAAGCTAACCAGAAAGCAGGCTATTCTGGACCTGATAAAGTATAATGAGGCAGGATTAATTCATGACATAATATAAAGGCAACCCTTGATCATAACATGATTGAATTTTGTATTCAGTTTGCAGGAGAGAAGCGTGGATCTAAAGTTAGTGTTTTAAACATAAAAGCATTTGTAAAGGTAAAAAGGGGAAATTAGATTAAGGATTAGTGTTAGAAGAGACGGTGCAAGTCAAATAAGATATTCCAAAACACTTATCGAAAATTCCAGCAAGTAAGAAACAATCTAGGTCAAAGACACATTATTGATGATTAATTAAGGAAGTTAAAGGTGTGCAATTCTGCAAAGATTATCAGGTTGAAAAATAGGAAAAATATAAAAGAAACAAAGCATGACATAAATTAGAGTACAAGAGAAAGCTAGCTAGGAAGGTAAAAAAGAGTAAGAGATTCTGCAGTTGTTTATCTGGAATGCCCTACCTGAGGAGGTGGTGGAAGCAGGCACACTGTTAACATTTAAGAGGCATCTGGATAGGTGCATGAGTAAGGAGGGAATAGAAGGATACAAACCAAGTAAGAGCAGAAGCTTTTTCTTAAAGTTAGGCTTGGAGGACCTGTTTTTGATCTGTACTTTTCTTTGGCTTTTGTATTTAAAAAGGAAAAGCATAACTCAAGTGAGCATTGGTTCTCAAGAGAATGAGACGGGGGAAGTGATTGGATGTATTGAACAGCTATTTTGTGTCTGTTATCATTGTAGAAGACATAAATGACACCCCAATGAATCAAGAAATGAAAGGGATGGAGGAATTTAAAATATTTACAATTGCCAAAGAAAGGGTTAATACATAAAAGATAGAAGCAGGAGGAAACCATGTGGCCCTTTGAACCTGCTCTGCCATTCTTCATGATCATGGCTGATCATCCAACTCAATAGCCTAATTCTGTTTTCTCTCCGTTACTTTGATCCCATTTGCACCAAGTGCTATATCTAGCCACCTCTTGAATACATTTAATGTTTTGGCATCAACTACTTCCCATGGTAGTGAATTTCACAGGTTCACCATTTTTTGGGTGAAGAAATGTCTCCTCATCTCTGTCCTAAATAGTTACCCTGAATCCTCAGACTGTGACCTCTTCTAAGAAGTTATTAGGTCCTGATGGATTTCATCCTTGGATCTTAAAAGAAGTTATTTCTGGGATTGTGGATGTATAATTTTCCAAATTTCCTAGATTCAGAAAAGGTCCCATCAGATTGGGGAAATACTGAATGCGACTCTCCTATTCAATAAAGGAGGGATTCAGAAAGCAGGAAACTCCTGACCAGTTAGCTTGACATCTGTCATAAGGAAAATGCTGGAATCTATTATTAAGGAGGTTATAGCAGGGCATTTGGAAAATTTCCATGCAATCCAGCAGAGTCAACATAGTTTTGTGGAAAAGGAAATTGCACTTTGCAATTTATTTTGAGGAAGTGGATAAAGGGGGGACTGTCTATGTGGTGTACTTGAGTTATAAAAACTGGGCACATCCAGACAAAATTGTTGGTTAATATGAAAGGTGATTAACCAGCATTGTGACTATGCTGCTTAACATTGAAAGGCTGTATGAGGAAACATGCTATGGGCGTATAGCTCAAAACTGCCAGTAATTTGTTACTCACTTTGACTATATAATGGCTAGTTGCTTTTCCACTGATAATGGAGTTAGCGGTTGGGGTTGTGGGAGGAAGAGAGAGGTGTGAGAAATACAAGCACAGTAGTCTAAAGATCAGAAAAAAGGTGCAGGACACAAAGTGCTTCTCCTTGAGTTCTCTGCTTGAAGGCATGTCCAACCTGTAATTTGTGATCTCTGTCAGGAGTGAAACAAACATGAGAATTAGGAGCGAGAGTTGGCAATTCAGCCCTTCAAGCCTACTATGCCATTTAAAATGATGGCTGATCTTATCTTGGTCTCAACTCCATTTTCCTGTCTGTTCCCCGTAGTCTTTTATCCTGCTTTTCACCAGAAATGTTTCCATCTCCTTCTTGACTCTGTTGATTAATTCTGTCTCCATCATGCTCTGGGGCAGCGAATTTCACAGATTCACAAACCTCTAAGAGAAGTAAGTAGTTTCTCCTCTCGATCTATATCTATGACCTCTTATCCTAGACTGTCCCACAAGGAGGACAGTCTGTTCAATGCCCACTTGATCAACCCTCTTTAGCATTTTGTATTCCTCAATCAGATTCCCCCGTATTCTTCTGAACTCCAGTGAGTACAATCCCAAGCTATTCAACCATTACTCATATGACAGCTATTTCATCCCTGGAACCAAATGAACAAGAGGTTGTGTCCTGAATCTACTCCTGCTGGATTGAGAACCCTGGGCTGTTTGCATGAATCTGATCTCTAGCAGCCCTCAAAAAAAAAGTCAGCGTTGCTGTGGCCACATACACTTCTACGTGGAAGGATAGTGATTGTAGATGTTCCAATTTCTTTCAATCATATGGCTGACCAGG
The DNA here is from genome assembly GCA_024679065.1 of Sphyrna mokarran. Classification (NCBI taxonomy): domain Eukaryota; kingdom Metazoa; phylum Chordata; class Chondrichthyes; order Carcharhiniformes; family Carcharhinidae; genus Sphyrna; species Sphyrna mokarran. Next base: position 16,307,203 of record JAGIQG010000025.1, read on the forward strand.
AATCTCTGACTGCTTGTCTTTGGCGTACATAGGGAGGGTTTAAAAGTTGATAATCAACCTCTTTGAATGTGTTGTGAACACACTTTCCATGGCCATTAAGTCCTGAAGTGGCACTTGAATTGAGGGCTTCAAGAGGCAGGGACATTACTCAGTGTGCCACAAGACACACTGGACTTGTGTCACTTCAGGACACAAGCGAGGAAGATTCAGATCAGAGATGAGGTGAGGTATTGACAAGGAAAGGATGGTGTTCAAATAAATGAAGTGTTGGGATGGCTTCCTTTTTTGGTAGTGGCAGAGGTGAAAAGTAGTTTTGGCAATGGATTGGCTATGCCATATAGGTCAGATCTATGATTGAGTTCAGCCTGAAGAAGGAAAGAAACAAAACTGATATTAGATGTACAATATTGAACATGATTTTTGAACTCAAAAGTTCAGATTTATCTGAGGTCAAACATCAGACAGCACAGTGACTATCATCAAGGTAGTTAATTTTGTGAATTTGCAGTTGAAGCATATTGAGCAGAACAAAGTTCTTTTCATCTGTTCTCGTACAACTTTGTATTGAACAGGTGTAAGTTTAAAAAAGGGGTTCATTCTGCACACTTGATTGTAACAAAGGACAATATAGCAGAGGGAAAGGCCCTTCGGCACACCAAGCCTGTGCTGATATGCAATTTCTATCCCTTTGTCATCTGTTCATATGTCTATCAAGATGCACCCTGAAAGTTTCTAAACTTGTCTGCTTCCACCACCTGCACTGGCAGTGCATTCCAGGCACCCGTCTGTTTTATGAAAAATATTCCCTGCACATCTCCTCTAAACTTACCACAACTTACTTTAAACCTGTGTCTTCCTGTATTTAACCCTTCTATCTGGGGAAAAAAGCCTCTGACTGTCCACCTCATCTATGCTTCTCATAATTTTGCAGACTTCTATCAGGTTGCCTCTGTCTTTCTAGTGAAAACAATCCAAATTTATCCAACCTCTCCTCGTTTCTAAAACCCTCAGATCAGGCAACATCCTGGTGAACTTTCCTTGCATATTCTCCAAAGTATCTACGTCCTTCTGGTGGTGCGGTGACCAGAACTGCACTAACCTGCTTGCCCCAAAAGATCTTATTTGAGAAAATATGCTTCAAGTTGCCATGTTACTATTTTCTATTGGAACAACCTCTTCTAACTGAAATCAAACATCTGTTTAAATGTTGTAATATTTCATGGACTCCCCCCTTCTTTTGGCCTCCAGCAACAGAACTCATTATCCTACTTTGCAGAAAATCAATTAACCAATTAAAATAAATCAGACAAACTAAGAGACAAATTAAATGGGCAGCCCCTTCAAATTTCACCATCAACTTGGTGGGATTTGAATCCAAGTCCCCCAAGAATTACACTGGATCTCTGAATTACGAGTTTAGTGATAACACCACCATGCCATTACCAATGCATCACTGAATGATACATATTATCTGCCAAATTTGATTGCAATATCCCGTGCCTTATGTTTGCAAACTGTTCCAACTTCCTTCTAATGGTATTGCCAAACCCCCACAATGGCTTGGGATTAACTACTGATTCATTAATCATACAGGGTCAGCCATGGCTTATTTGGTAGCATATTATTTTCTGAGTCACAAGGATCTGAGTTCAAATCTCTCTGCAGGCCTTGAGCTGGGGAGAAATCATTGAATCCCTACAATACACAATGAGGCCATTTGGCCCATTGTGCTTATACCGACCACAATCCCACCCAGGCCCTATTCCTATAATCCCACACATTTATTCTGCTAATTCCCCTGACACTAAGGGGCAATTTAGTGTGGCCAATCAACCTAACTCATACATTTTTGGATTGAGAGAAGAAACTGGAGCACCCAGAGGAAACCCATGCAGACATGGGGAAGAAAGCACAGATTCCACGTAGGCAGTGACCCGAGGTTGGAATTGAACCCGGGTTTCTGGTGCTGTGAGGCAGCAATGCTAACCACTGTGCCGCCCGATCAGTGCTGCACTGTCAGTTTGTTACCACACCTCCCATATTACAATAGTAACTGCATTTTGTTGGCCGGAAAAGCTCTTTGGACTGGTATAAATGCCGATTTTTTTTTTTCTATTGGGATTAACTATTTGTTCTCCTACGTGAACCATGATGGTACATTTCTGATTTTGTACGCTCAGCGGGCAGCCTTATTCAGAGCAGATGGTGGTACGTGGAATTTCCTTACCATTTAATTTTCATGGTTAAAGCTCAAGTATAGCACACTCCTGAGTTTCCAGTATGTGGGAGACTCCCCACCGGCAGCACTGATATTGAAAAATAATCCTGAAATGTAGATTTTTGATTTGCTGAATAATTCTCTGGTCAACCCCTATGGATGGTTTTTAACGTGTTGTCGCATTAGTCTGGCAGTTCTCAATTGTGACACTATTTAGCTGTCATTGATGCTGTTTTGGTCTTGCTGAGTACACAGCACATCTTGCCACAAATCAGCGGCTGCAATCTGGTTTTTTGCTTCCAAAGGATGAAAATTTATGCATGTCTAATTGTGAATGCTTTTCATGTTGACATTAGGAAAAATTGATCAAAGAGTTTGTGTCTTAATAATTTCCAATCAAATAATCGTGAACACATCAACCATAAGTTAAATTATGGTTGGAATAAAATGCTTCTCTCAACAGTATATGCTGTAAATATCATTACCGTTGCAGTTATTCAGATTAAACCTCACAGTGCTCTAATAAAAATGGCATGTTTCCTGTCTTTCCTCTCAAGGCTACAACGATGATATCAGATGTTCATTGCATGCTTAATGCAAAAAGAGATCATTCGGTCCATTGAGTCTGCACCGATTCTCTGATAGAGCGTCTCAATCAGGCCTCATCCCCGTTGCTAGTAATCCCGCTAATCTCCCTAACCTACACATCTTTGTACACTAAAGGACAATTTAGAATGGCCAATCCATTCAACCTGCACCTCTTTGGACAGTGAGAGGAAACCCACACGTACAAATTCCACACAGTCACCCAAGGTCGGAATTGAACCCGGGTACCAGGTGCTGTGAGGCAGCAGTGCCCACCAATGATACAAAGTTGGTATCCCTGATTTTATGTTTGAAAACGTGCAGTCAAAACCATCTTAGCTTTCGTTAATCTGAAGTTAACCTTCCTGCAAAAACAGAAGAGCTATGAAACCTGTTTACTTTATACACAGCCCTAAATCACAAAAAGCTCTTGCTCTTTTTTCTTCATTTTGAAGGAAATTATGGTCTTGGTTGTGCATCCACAGGATAACTTATTCTGAAGAGCAATAGATGGTATACTATCACGATTTGAACCCAGGAAGAATGGATTGCTGCTCGGAGCATTTTCCTTGTCTACCAGGCCTAATCAATAGACTAGATTTTTGAGCAATTTTGCTGAAATATTATTGCTTTGGTTCTATGCTTAACATATGATGTAGATAAACGTGTGGCTGTCCTATTCAGCAGAAACTTGATTCAATCCTATGAGTAAACTTTGCACAAAGCAGTGACCTTTAAAGTAGATTAACAATAACACTGTACTTGGAACACACAGCCATGTCCCCATATTCTTGAGTAACTCTGGAATGAGATTGATATGTCGATCTTTATCCTGTGAAAGTGCTGAGTTCCCTGCATTGCTTATTGGACAACCTGATATAGAGATGTTGGTCACCATTGTTTATTTGGTTCTTCGTGATGTTTCAGTATAGGAAGGAAGGTACATAAGCCAATATGGTTTAATGTTCCACATTAAACAGAATAGGCATCTTTGCTCTGAATTCATTTATATTGCTTTGAACATTACCACTACACGTATGCAGGAGATGGTATATAAGTCATAATGGTGTCTCTAGGCACAGTCTAAATCCGGGAAGACAAGACCTATAACTGTAATATAAGAAGCACATGATTTTTTTGATAACGACAACTTGAGTTATCATGTGTTCAGTTTAGCTGGGATATAAACACTGCTTTCAACATTTTACTGACCACAGACATGTTCTCGCTTCAGGGACCACACCCTCAGTATTGCTGACCATGGACTTTCATGCTAATTTAGCTCTGGGGGATGTGATTATCTCTATTAGTGGTGCAAACATCCAGTTTGTGAGGCTCTTAAACATTGTTCTTTGTCTCCTTTCATCCCTTTAACCAATAATATTTACCATCAGCATCAGATGTCAAAATCAAGAAACTCCCTGACCTGGTTTGCAGAGTACTCCTGGTCTCTGATTTTACTGGCATCTCTTCATTGGTAGTGCGACTTGTCCAAAAATATCTTCATTATTTGTCTCAAAAACCACAACATTGCGACCTCAATCCTTTTTTGACGTTTGTTTATTCGTCACAAGGCTTACATTCATGCTGTAAGGAAGTTACTATGAAAATCCCCCAGTTGCCACACCCAGGCGTCTGTGTGGTACACTGAGGGAGAACCTAACATGACCAAAGCACCTGACCAGCACATCTTTCGGATTGTGGGAGGAAGCACCTGGAGAAAACACATGCAAACACGGGGAGGACGTGCAAACTCTGCATAGACAGTGACCCAAGGTGGGAAATGAATCTATGTCCCTGATGCTGTGAGGTAGCAGTCAACAAGCTGCCTCATTCTCTGCATTGCCTCAGTGATCGCCCAACATGTTCTATGTGACAAAGTTGACATGATGGATTGGCATGATGCATAATTCTCAGAAATATTAAGATGTAAACACTGGTTTTGGCTAATTTTGAGTTGATCATCAATCTTTTTCATATTTTGAAACTATTCTTTGGCCAATTCAATCCTTAGTCTTAATATTCAGTCACACTATCCATCCGATGTTAACATACTTCCAAGGTAAGAAAATCTGTCTGCCTGCTTAATCTTTTCATTCCTCACTGTGATCTTACATTCTGGTATGATTTTTCTTCAAGGACAGCATTAGATATTTTGTTTAGTTATAATTGATGTTTAGCCCTTTCTCCTCGCTTCCAAATCACAACTTTTTATCGGTGTATATTATTAAAGCTGTAACCGCTAGAAAGCTCTTCAGTCACTGAATATTTTCGCTATGCAAGCTGAATAAATCTAGGGACAAAGCACACCCCTGTCTGACCTTTCATTTAATTTTCACTAAATCACTTCGATTGTAACTTTTACAGCTGCAATTTGTTCCCAATAAAGATTTTTTATCACTGCTTTCATCAAGATCAAGAGACCCAACATGTTCATCAGATCTCGTGGTTCATCTCTACAATGTCTTAATATAACAGTAAAACATATAAATGCGTTTTTTTTACAGGCACTGCTGTGCCTTTTCACACTGCTAGATCTTATATTGGAAACAGAAAATGTTGAGACTTGGTTAGAGTCTCAGGGTTTGTGGGGAGAGTGGCGGGGGGGGTGGAGAATTGAAATCTGTCAATGTTTTCAGGCCTTGTGGATTTTAAGGGTTGTAACGTTGACAGTTTCCTGTATATATTTTATATAGGTACTGCCGACCAGCTGATTAAAGCAGATTAGCTATCAAGACTCGCATTCTAATCAGTATCCTGTAAATTGTGTGTGCCTTTATATGCACTGTCTGATCAGAACTCTCCACACACCTGACAAAGGAACAGCCTGTAGTGTTTACTTATCAAATAAACCTGTTGGACTTTAACCTGGTGTTGTAAGACTCCTTACAGCTGATTATTTCCAGCATTTTGTATAGTTTCCAGATTTCCAGCATGGATAGTATTTTGTTTATTGTTTATTCTCCATGATACACAGCTGTCTTTTCTGAGACTTTGCTGTTCCTTTTTTGCGGTTTCAGTCTTGGCCTGAGTCCTCCCTCTCATTCTGCCTGACTGGATGCAGTATCTGCAGACTATGCGTCACGGTGAGAGCTTTGCAGTGAGTCCATTTGCAGTCAGTTGTGTTTAATTAAAACTTTGGCAGTCTGTGATCCTAGCAGCATTTGTTTCTCTGGATGTTAAAGTGAAGAGTGTGGACAGGCAACACTGAGGTTCAAGAGAAGAAAGTCCAAAGATTTCAATCTCTCTTGCATGCTAACTTACTCTGAAGTTCATTTTGGTTCAGAGGAGAATATTAACCAAATTGGGCAATCTCCAGGTGATGGCCCATGGCTTAACATCTCATCTAAAAGACAAAATACCTGACTGTGCAATTCTTCTTCAATGCCATAGTCTGTCTCTATCACATGCTCTAATTCTGGAATGCGATTTGAACTTTTGACCTGAGATGAACATGTGATCAGCAGAGCTGGTCCCAGAAATAGTGCGGAGGGTGATGTTATACTGGCCGAATGTCAGTTGGATGGAGAACTTGTCACCTCAGTGTGCAGTAGCCAGTAAATGCAGTTTTAAGTAAATTATGTGAACAGAGACACAATTACAGCTGTGAAGGTGGGGGTGCGGGGATGATATGTTAGATGGATCATCAACTAAAGCGACATGATTGAGTTTAGGAACATAAGGGGCAGTTACAGTACTGGGAGTGTGCTATAGACCCCATAGACAGTAAGAAGAGCAAATGTGTTAACATATATCTGAGAAATGCAAAAGCAATAGGGCAGTAAGTCAGGAATTTTAACTATTCCAATATTAACTGGGATAATTTTATTGTGAAAGGAATGGAGGAAACAGAATTCTTACTGTGTATTTCGGAGAACCTTTTTGGTCAGTATGAAACAAGCCCAACAAATTGTTGGTTGGTGTTGAAACCAAAAGAAAAAATGCTGGAAAATCTCAACGGGTCTGGCAGTATCTGTAAGGAGAGAAAAGAGCTGACATTTTGAGTCCAGATGACCTTTTGTCAAAGCTGAAAAGCATAGAAAGTGGAAGATATTGGGTGTGGGAATAAAAAAATGAGCCACAGCCAGAAAAGCAAGGGGAAAGACTGCTAATGGCAGTCCATAGAATAAAAGATGTGAATGGCCAAATGGCAGAGAAGCTGAAATCAGAAGTGAAGATGTGGGGAAATAGTGGGGAATGAGTGGGAGAGAGGTAAAATTGAGAAAAGATGGGCATGGGGGATAGCAGGGAGGGCAGAGAGGTTCAGATTTCAACATCTGCAGTAATTTGCTTTTATTAAGAAAGTTCTGACCTTGTTTTTAGGAAGTGATGCTGGGCAAGTAGAAAGTTACTAAACTGATGAGTGGATTGGAAATAGCTACTTGAAGGTAAATTCAGTGTCAAAGTAGCAAGAGATGTTCAAAGGGAAGATTATAGGGCTTCAGGTTCCCACAAAGAGAGGGTGGAATGACCAAATCTAGCATCTCTGGATGTCAAGGAGCTTGCAGGTTAGAATAAGGTAGGAACTGAAAGCTTTGTTAAAACGTCAGAACACCTATCTAAAGAAAGCTGATAGGATTATAGAATGGTGAAATCAGAACAAATTAGGAAAGTAAAGAGAAGGCATGAAAGAATATTGGCAATCGAGGAGAATCCAAAGTTGTTTATCAATATATTAAAAATAAAAAGATAATTGATGAAAGAGTCTGGCCCACAAAATACCAAAATAAGTGTGGAGGCAGAGGATGTGGGTGTGGTTCTTAGTGAATACTTTGCATCAGTCTTCACCAAACAGGAGGGCAATATAATTAGGGATGCGGAGTGTGAAGTATTGGATGCAGACGCTACAACTACATATGAATGAACACGGCTCAACAATCACCAGATGAGTATTTTCTTCCTATTGGGGAGCATTTCAGAGTCATGGGCATTCGGCCTCTGATCTTAGGGTAAGTGTTCTCCAAGGCAGTCTTCATGACACAGAACAATGCAGAATGGCTGAGCAGAGACTGATAGCCAAGTTCTGTACACGAGGACGGCCTCAGCTGGGATCTTGGTTGATGTTACACTATCTGTAACTCCCACAACTTATCTTGCAAAATCTCACTAACTATCCTGATTGAGACAATAGACATCACATCTCTTTAATGTGTGCTTAACCCTCCCTCCATTCACATTGTCTGTACCTTTAAGACGTGATTACCTGTAAGGATTTGCATTTTGTAAATTGAGTTTGTGTCTTTATATGCCCTGTTTGTGAACAGATCTCCCACTTGCCTGATGAAGGGGCAGCACTCCAAAAGCTTGTTGCTTATGCTACCAAATAAACCTGTTGGATTTTGACCTGGTGTTGAGTTTTACTGTGCTTACTCCAATCCAATGCCAGCATCTCCACATCATAGTATCCAAAAGGCTGCTGGCTTTGAGAGGAAGCTCCTGCACACTTGGTTCATGAATCTGTTAGGGACCCAATGCCAACAGCAGATATTGATAACAACCAGATCAGTCAAAGCCCACATCAATCATTAAGAGTGCTAAAACAATGATTCAGATGTGTGGCCCAGTTTAGTGGCTTTCTGCGCTGCAGCCCAGTAATAATGCACTTTATTGTGCTGTGCTGTATGCTGCAGGACTCTGAAGATGTGTTGAGATGAAACCACCATTGCAGAGAACCTTGAGCGTGATGAGGGAGTGTACACTGATGACACAGAGGGTTAGGAGTAATCAGGAAGTATCCAGGAATGCTTGGCAGCAGCTCACTAAAGAGAGTTTCAGCAGAAGAATCTGTGCTCTCTTCTATTAACAGTTAATATCCAATGCATTTGAGTCCTTCCATATTGGGGGCTTTCATGCATAGGTGCAACATTGATAGGCTGAAAAACCTCTTCTGCACTATAGTTTCTGTGATACCATCATCAGTATTTGCCCAAATAGCAAAATTACTGCTCAAGTTATCCAATATTGGACGATGATCAGTTACTATAGAAACATTCTCTATGTAGTTTGAAATTATATTGTGATTCTAATGACTTGTGTGCTGCTTGTCACTTGGTGTGAGCATCTAATGCCTGTATACTGCTTTTTATTGCTTCAGCAAGGTGTTACCCGAATAGCTGCAACTTGGACGGAGGTGGGTTGCACTGGTTCAATCAAGCTCACGTGATGTTAATGATTAGTGAATTTTAGGACCTGTGGATTGCGTGCCTGTCTTCAGAGTTTAAGAATTCGCTGTCTGTTGCACCAGCTCAGCATAGCTAGCTTTCTGGTATCAGGATGGATACTAGTTTTCAGGGTCTGAAAACGAAAACGTTATCACAAATGATGATTTTTTTTTTTGTTGTTGCATTCCCATTACTTAAACTACCACTGTTTCTGATCTACAGGCGAGTAGCTCCGTGATCAGAGTGAAGCCCCTGTCCATTTGATGTCCAAACCTGTCTGAGGCAATGAGATGGTTGATGCCAGAGTTTGTACAGTTTCAGTATGAGTGTCCCTGCTATTGCTGCTAGAGAGATGCTCTGTGCAATAGGCATCAAGGTGACTACATGGTTGAATGCAGAATACTGATATGTGAGAACCCACTTATTATCTGGCAAGTTTTGCCATCTCCCTGACAGGTAATTCAGTACCTTTAGTGATCCTTGGGGCACAGAATTTTAATTCAAACGACAGGACCTCGAAGCTTGCATGTGTCCTCTCCCACTGTAGTTTGACTCATCCTATTAAGTTCGGTGATCTATTCCAGTACTTAGATTGTGGCCATTCAGCCCGAGCCCTCAAACAGATCCTGCGTTTCGGCACCAAATGTTGTCAGTAAAATAATACCTGTGAGACATTGAGTCAAAATAAAGTGGTTTTTATTTCAAAACTCTGGGGTCTGTTCCAGAGTTTTGCAGAAAATAGTTCCTTACAATGGACTACCAAACTTCTCAGAACGCAAACACAAGTGGGCATTTATACATCATGAGTTTTTAGTGTCAATCGCAATTCAAAGTTCCATTTCCTGCCAGACCTCCAGGCCTTCCTTCCTTGGTCGTGATACAGCCCCAAATTTAATCATGATTCACAGTCCAGCTGGCAGCTGCGGTCATGACATGGTCACGATGCAAAGCCTTTCTGCAGTAGTACCGGCATCCTTGTCTTTGAAGTTACTTGTGCGATCGCAGCTGTCCAGCGGGACTCTTCCTGTTAAAAGCCGATATCGCGATCTGCCATCAGCAGCTGTCAAAAAAGCTGGTATCGTAAACTACCATCTACGTGACGATGTCCAACAACCACAAATAGGTAACATTTACAAAGACTACAAAATAACAGCCACGTTAAACTATTTGTCTTTATAAAAATGAGATTAAAGCATGTAATACATGAACAAATAACTTATATTACTGCCAGGAGCAGTATAAGCTAAAGGAGATCAATCATGATGAAAGGTTATGTTTGTGACACATTCTAGATACAAAATCCGTTATTCCTTTCCCTACTTCAGCTTCCCAGTTAACTTTCTCCTTTAGCTTTCTTTACCATTGCCACCTGACTCTGTGTTACTGTTTGGTGGAATGAGTGGTGACAGTCATCAGTTTTTCAATGGATCTAGCAGGTATGGGGAGGAAGATAAGAATGAGGAGGTAATTTCAATGCTTAGCACTTGCCAGTTCAATGTCGGCACGATCCCACACCAGCTCCTTGTGTTTGACGAGATAAGTGTGTGACTGAATTAGGTAAAATGATACCTGGTACAAATAATGCTGTAACAGGTCTGTAACTTCACTATCTCCAAAGATTGCTGTGACTTCCCAGTATGTGAGTATGAGCTCTTTCTTGGCAGTGAACATTTGTGCACTGGCAGTAAGTCTCCACACCCCACCCAGTTTCTGTAGGAGGAGTAGAAATGGGTAAGTGTGCACCGAAACAGGAAAATGCTGGAAAATCTCAGCAGATCTGAAGCATCTGTGGAGAGAGAACAGAGCCAATGTTTCGAGTCTAGATGACCATTCGGAAATGTTGGCTCTATTCTCTCTCCACAGATGCTATTAGACGTGAGATTTTCCAGCGTTTTTCTATCTTTCTGCTTCAGATTCCAGCATCCTCACTAGTTTACTTTTATCTTTGTGGGTAAGTGTGCTCTGGTTTAAGGATTTTCAGCCCAGCCTACAAATGTGTGCATGGTAAGAGGCAGCTAGAATGATCAGTAAAGTAAAGTTTATTTATTAGTGACAAGTAAGGCTTACGTTAACACTGCAATGAAGTTACTGTGAAATTCCCCTAATCGCCACACTCCAGTGCCTGTTCGGATCAATACACTAATACCAAGTCTTTCAGACTGTGGGAGGAAACTGAAGCACCCAGAAACCCATGCTGAATTGAGGGTAATAGCAGCTTTTGAGAATGAATGTAAGTAGAAAAACATGCAAGGAGGCTTCCCTGTTGATTGACTAAAACCATGAAAGTGAGAATCGGACAGTTGATTGTGTGGAGGTAACCATAGGGCAGTAGGAATGCAATGAAAACAGAGTCCCAGCTCGACACTGCGGTCAGGTCCTGGAGGATAGTGCTGCAAGCATTCATCTGGGGACTGTTATCATCTGAGAGGCAAAAGACTATCCTCTGAATGTGATCCACCAGCATTTCTACTGCTGTTCAGAAAATCTTGGGGCCTTGCTCTGCTGAACTTGTCATCTTTTTCCTACAACTCCATAACCTTGCTCCATAGAATCCTACAGTGCAGAAAGAGGCCATTCAGCCCATCGGGTCTGCACTGACCACAATCCCATCTAGATCCTATTCCCACATCTCCTCACATTTACCCTGCTAATCCTCTGACACTAGAGTTAATTTAATATGGCCAATCCACCTAATCCACACACCTTTGGACTGTGGGAGAAAATCGGAGCAGCCGCAGGAAACCCACGCAGACGTGGGGAACGTGCAAACTCCACACAGACAGCGACCTGAGACCGAAATTGAAACCAGATCCTTGGCAGTGTGAGGCAGCAGTGCTAACCACTGTACCATCGTGCCTGCCCTATCGTGGTAGATAAATGCAGAATCAATTGAATGGTGACCTTGGTGTTCTACACACAAAGGTGTGGTATGACTTATACAGTGTCAGCAGAAGCCAGAGATTGATTTTTTTAAATAACTATTTTCTTTTAATATTGTTTAATCTATAGTGTATATAATTAAAGCATTGCTTTCACTGCTGTTCGAGAGAGTTCAGAATTTGCAGTTGCAAATGAAAAACACCAGCAAATCAAATAAGCTCAAAGTTGAAATACCAGCTGCATAGAAACAAGTGACAAGATAATTGATTCTCGTAAACCTTTCTTAGAAGAAGCAAATATTGCAATTGAATAGAATTTGTGCTTTTTTGTTTTTTGCAGAGAAACTTTGCCTGTGCAAAAATGTTCACCCCACACTTGATAAGGCAGCACAGCTGTTTTGGCTGCAATTTTAACCTGCTCTCACGTAGCTGAACTATAGAATGATATGCTGTCTTATGTCTCACAGGTATATTGTCACATGGCCATATGGAGAGAAAGGACTTTAATGCATGGCTTGAAACCCTGTCCAGCACTTTTATCACCTTGACGGAGGCGCAGAAAAATGAGACCCTAGACCATCTGATCAGCTTAAGTGGGGCTGTCCAGTTGAGGCACCTCTCCAACAACCTAGAAACACTTCTGAAACGGGACTTCCTCAAACTGCTTCCGTTGGAGCTGAGTTTCTATCTGTTGCAATGGCTTGACCCACCGACCCTACTCAACTGCTGCCTAGTCTGTAAGCAGTGGAATAAAGTGATAAGTGCCTGCACTGAAGTTTGGCAGGAAGCCTGTCGAAGCTTAGGATGGCAGATTGATGATACAATTCAGGATACTCTGCACTGGAAGAAGATTTACCTGAAGGCAGTTAGAAGAATAAAACAACTGCAAGACAAAGAAGCCTTTGAGACCTCCTCTTTGATTGGCCACAGCGCTAGAGTGTATGCTCTTTATTATAAAGATGGATTATTGTGCACAGGTCAGTATAATAATAAATCACCAATTCCAAGAATGTTGGGAAGTAAAAATGCAAGTAAGATGTAATTTGTGAAATGCTTATCTCTTCTAACATGGGGCTGTTACTGAAATAACCATAAAAAAGAGAATTATTAGCCACATTTTAAGGGCAGAACTAAAGACAATACTTTTTTTGGTATTTAATTATTTTCACCCTTTTTCTGCTAGCTGTTAGCTGCCATTTAGTGGCTTTCAATGGAGAAAGCCAACTGCTCAGTGCTGTAGTCCTCTCTACGTCCACTGTCCAGTTGACTTTGTGTTGTTGGGAAGTAGGTGACTGACTGGTGGCATAGTGGTTAGCGCTGCTGCCTCACAGTGCCAGGGATCCGGGTTCAATTCCAGCCTTGGGTGACTGTGTGCACTCTGCACATTCTCCCCATGCCTGCATGGATTTTCTCCCACTGTCCAAAGACTTGTGGGTTAGGTTGATTGACTGTGTAAACTGCCTCTTAGTGTCAGGGATGCTGGTGGGGTAAAAACATAGATTAATTATTAATCACAAATAAGGCTTATTTTAATACTGCAATGACATGATTGTGAAAGTCCCTTAGTTGCCACCCTCCGGCACCTGTTTGGATTAATGTACCCAACTAGCATGTCTTTTAGAATGAGAGGGGAAGTTGGAGCATCTGAAGGAAACCCACATAGACCCTGGAGAATATGCCAACTCCATATAGATAGTGACCCAAGCCAGGAATTGAACCCAGATCCCTGGCACTGAGAGGCTGGGATTATGGAGATGGGGCCTGCATGAGATTGTGATCAATGCAGACTTGATGGGCCAAATGGCCTCCTTCTGCACTGTAGGGACTCTATGAACCATTGGTTGGATTTTTTCTTCACTGTATCTGTTCTTTTCTCCCCTTTTGACACCGATGTAGTTTGCCCTGTCTCATTAGCCTGGCTGCATATTCGAATCACTGCCAACCCTAGGGAAACATGCTGATGAGAGTCGGTAATCTCTGGGCCATTGACCTGCCGGCATCAATTGTAACTGCTTGCAGTTGTCATCAGTCTTTTCAGCCTAATATTCTTTGGACGAGGAATATCTGAGAAACAGAATCAAATGTCACATACTCATTTCTAACTGAATTAGTGCGTATAAATTCATAATTCTGTGGATGTAATGACCTCACCAGTACTAGTATCTTAATTGCTTGATGTTTACTAAAACAAGTTTGATCTGTTTCCATCAACTGGTTATTGTTTCATTTAATTGTGGGCTGTTTTTGCAGTGTCATTCAGTCTGGTTTGGTATGTGTTTCTCCAATCACTGATACCAGTTTGTAATATGTCTAGTCTATTTGATTAACGGTCATTTGGCTGAATAGACACTTGAGAGGACATACCATTCCCTTATATGCAGTGCTGTTCAGAGTGAACACAAGCTCTGTACTGAAACTGAAGCTGGGGCATTTTCCTTCCGTGTCCAAAGTATTTCTGTTCAAGCTTTTTTTATTATATTTTCAAAATGATCCTGCACTTGCTGTTGTAAATAAACAGTGCTTTTTTTTTCTGGGCCCCGTTTATTTTACTTTGCATTGGCAAACTCAGTCTGGGTCCAGGGATGTGCTGAGCAGAAAGATCTCTCAGGGCTTAGAGGGCTAGGGAAGCAAGTGATTCAAATTGTATTTCAGTACAATTGCTTGAGTTCCATTTTAGAAACTAACTTTGGGTACACTAGTATAAGTAATTCTATGATGAAAATACTGCGCTGTAAGTTCCTAGAATTGTATTAATATTCACTTCTATAATATGTAGAGCAACCTTTGTGTATATCAAAAAAGAAAATGCTGGAAAATCTCAGCAGGTCTGGCAGCGTTTGTAAGGAGAGAAAAGAACTGATGTTGAGAGTCCAAATGACTCTTTGCCAAAGCTGAGATTTTCCAGCATTTTCTCTTCTGCTTTCAGATTCCAGCATCCATTTTTCTACAGTGTATGTCATTGCTTTCTGAGACTGCTGTTTGTATAGATTTAGTTTGCCATGTGCACTTTAGCAGCAAATACTCATTTACAGCAGCTGGACAAATCTAAGCAATCCAGTAGATGTAATGTTGATTTGAAAGGGTTGTTTACCACCTACATAGGTTCAGATTCAGAACTTACAGTACATATTTCTAAACAAAGTTATAGGCTGGGAAAATCAACTCTGTTCAAACTCACTTCAGCTGAATGTAAAATGTTTGTTGAAACTGTAGTTAGGGTTTAAAGGTGCACAAATTGGAGAGGTCTGTCAGTTCGGAATGATTAAATGACTTATTTTTGCAGAAATTGGAAATTAAAATCTATTTGGTTTGTAAAATTGACACATCATTGCATTGGAACATTATATATTTGTATGCACATACTGCAAAGATCATTAAAATTCAATTTTTATTTTGAACTGCAGGCTCTGATGATCTATCTGCCAAACTCTGGGATGTCTGTACTGGTCAGTGTATATATGGGATCCAGACTCATACATGTGCGACAGTGAAGTTTGATGAGCAGAAACTAGTTACAGGATCGTTTGATAACACAGTAGCCTGCTGGGACTGGAGCTCAGGAGCCAAGACCCAAAACTTCCGAGGTCATACAGGGGCAGGTAGTGGACAACAAAATGCAGATAATTTTACCAACACTTCCGCTACCTGTCCTTCAGAGTAAATTTATGGTGAAATGAAAACTGGTGTTTAAAGTCGAGTATGTAATGCCTGACATACTTAAGATCTTTAACTTACTGAACACACACTTTCCCTAATAAAAGAAACCCTATAAAGCTAGTGGGTAGGTGGTCATTTTTTTTCAATCATGTACTTCCAAAGTATTGTGTACACTATTACTATCCACACCAGATATCATCTGTAATTTCAATCCCAAATAAACTTCCTTGTGTCACTTAGCAGAGGGTATCCATAATCCAGTGCATGTGGGCATTGCTTGTTTTTTTTAATTGGTGAGCAGGGGGTTGTAATTCAGTATTTATTCTCAGTTTAAAACCTTCACTCTTTTTTGTTCATTTGTGGGATATGGGTGTCGATGGCTGGCCAGCATTTATTGCCCATCCCTAGTTGAGAAGGTGGGGGTGAGCTGCCTTCTTGAACAATTGAGTGGCTTGTTATTTCATTTCAGAGAGCAGTTGACATTCAATCACACTGCTATGGCTCTTGAATCGCATGTAAGCCTGACCAGATAGGTTTTTCTAATAATCGACATGGTCAAAAGTAGATTCTTATTCCAGATTTTTTTTTATTGGATTCAAATTCCATCAGCTGCTGTGGCAGGATTTGAACCCAGGTTTCCCAGAACATTAGCTGCATTTCTGGATTAATATAGTCTAGTGATCATATCACTAGGCCACATATCACTAGTGGGATCATCTCCCACTTTTGCATTATCCATCTGATTTTTTTTTTCATCCAGTTTTGAGGTTCCAAAATGCCACTGGCAGTACTAAAGCCCAATTGTTGTATGTAACATTGTGCATCAACCAGAATGCGTGAACATTGAACCGGATAACCTGGTGAGCCAGTTTATTGTTTCTGATAGCTTATTTTGAATCTCCTTGAGCTTTTCCTGGCTACAGGCTTATTCACTTCTTTGCTGCAACCTCATCTCTGCCAAGCCACATCGACTTGAAAGCTACTTACATCCAATTTGGGACTTATTTTTTCTGGTTACTAGCTATAGAAAGTAACACTGAAATGAGAGCTGTCCCAGTAAAAAAAAAAGGTCACAATGAATGATGAGCAATAGAGGCAGTGATTAGAAAGATCTTCTCGTTCTACTGGATCTGACGCTACCCTCCTCTTCCCTCCCTTAGATCCCAGTAGGTTCAACTATCTTCAACCACACTTTTGACAACACGTCCAGATCATACACAAACGTGATGGAAATATTGCTAAAGGGAGGACATGTTTTTGAAGCATTTAAGGACATGTTTTTTGTTAGTTAATTCTGAAATCTGATCATCTCTTTTACCATAACTTTCCTCTCTCCAGTTTTCAGTGTTGATTATAGTGATGAGCTAGACATCCTGGTCAGTGGATCTGCAGATTTCACTGTGAAGGTCTGGTCATTGTCAACAGGGATCTGTTTGAATACTCTCACTGAACACACTGAATGGGTGACTAAGGTATGTTTATCATGTCATATTCTAACTTACAAATCTGCTTGGTGCTATTTTAATTAAATTTGCTACAATATGATGGTCCTGACCTCGTGCTTTACCACTTTGTTGTGGATTTTGATGATTTTTTTAAAAATCCACTGCTGTTGGAAACAGATCACTTTTACCACTAATGTTCCATATGTCAGTTCTGAGTTACTTACGACCTAAATGCAGGTGCATCACCGGAGCGGCATATTGGTTAGTACTGTAGCCTCTCAGCGCCAGGGACCTGGATTCAATCCCTGGCTTGGGTCACTATCTCTACAGAGTTTGCACCTTCTTTCCTGTGTCTGCATGGGTTTCCTCAGGTGCTCTGGTTTCCTTCCACACTTCAAAGATGTGCAGGTTAGTGGATTTGTCATGCTAAATTGCCCCTTAGTGTTAGGGGGGCTAGCTGGGTTAAATGCATAGTGTTAGGGGGACTAGCTGGGTTAAATGAGTGGTGTTATGGGATAGAACCTGTGTGGGATTGTGGTCGGTGCAGACTAGATGGGCTGAAAGGCCTCCTTTGCACTGTAGGATTCTATGATTCTAAAGCTCCTTTTTTTATGTAGAAGTGCTCCTCCCATTCTTCATTTTTACGATGTGTTCAACTGAATTTGCCAATTTGCAAACAAGATATTGATTTGCAGCTGCCAAAAATATATTACCATAGATTGAGGATTGTTCTAATGGACAGAAAACAGTATAAATAAACTGAACACTTGCAGAAGTGTAAGGTGTAAGGAGCTGGGGTTAGTTTGAAAACTCTTAAAACTCCTTAAAATATATACTCCTCCACATTTCCATGTTCTCTTCCTTTTTCTCTTTATGTATCCAGTCATTATACATGTGGCTTATAGTATCTAGATCAAGATGAATCTTTGAAATGAAAACCGTACGCTTTGTGCCATCTCAATAGAAATTAACCATGAAGATTTCTGTACTCCCACCATATTCTGAATGTTGCTAAATATGAGACTTCACTACAGTAAACACGAGACTTTGGTTGCGACAATTTTGCTATTGTGTGTTCCCAAGCAATTGTGTAACTGGAAAAACTTTAACAAAACTCGCTGATAAGCGTATAAGATTAGATTTCTACCAGGTTGAAAGTATTAATTATTGTCTTTGATAAAAGAGAAGTATACTTGGCCTGGACATGTTCATCTGCCCAAGTTGAATTTGTACCAAAATGAAATGCAGCAAGTCCTCACTTGGAGTCGACTCACTTAACGTTGCATCACGTTGTTGTCAATATGATCTGTTCAACGTTGCCAATTTTACTTTAACTTCACTTGTCACTGACTGCTCATGTGACTTTCCTGCACTGCTTCCACCCTTCCCCTCCCCCTCCCTCCCCAGTCCCGACCAGAGCCCCCAGCTCCCCCAGCCTGCTGTTCCCCACTGAGATCCTGGGCTCTATCTAGTGGCAAAAATTGGTTGGTGCAGATAGCCAGGATCCCAGCTGCTACCCACACTGAGCAGCTGCTGCCACTAGCAGGAGCCTGATTCATCTAAAGTTTATTAAAGTTTATTTAATACTGTCACAAATAGACTTATATTCACATTTGCGATGAAGTTACTATGAAAATCTTCTAGTTGCCACACTCCTGTGTCTATTTGGGACACTGTCACAGTAGGTGAATACTGTTAATTTAAAATAATTTCTTTGTATATTGTATTTCATTCACATTTATTGATGTATTTTAGTTTCAAAATTATTTTGACTAGGAATGCAAAGTTCTGCACATGAATTGTACAGAACCTCAACTTGTACATTGATTTTTCTGGATGAGAAATGGCCAAAAGATCCTATGATTCACTTGAAATTGTTTCGCTTAAAGTTGCAACTTTCAGTAACGTAACCTTAACTTTAAGTGAAGACCTACCATACAATATTTTTTTGAGGAATGGCTAGAGTTTTATAATCTGTGTATAGTAAGTCTCATGTAATATGAAACTTATTCAATATTAATTGAATACAATTAATTTTAAGTGCATCTCCTGCAACTTGCACATGGTGGAATCGCATCAGTGGATTTCAGGAAACTGCTCTAAGTTTTTGTTTGCCATGTAGGTAGATTTCATTAATATGTGGCACAATGGTTAGCACTGCTGCCTCACAGCGCCAGCAACCTGTGTTTGATTCCCAGCTTGGGTCACTGTCTGTGTGGAGTTTGCACATTCTTCCCATGTCTGTGTGGGTTTCCTCGGGGTATTCCGGTTTCCTCCCACAGTCCAGAGATGTGCAGGTTGGGTTGATTGACTATGCTAAATTGCCTCTTAGTTTTGGGGAAACTAATTAGGGTAAATGCATGGGGTTATGGGGATGGGACCTATGTGGGATTGTGGTTGGTGCAGACTTGATGGCCAAACAGCTTCCTTCTGCACCATAAGGATTCAGTGATTTTGTGGTGTGAGGCTTGATGACGTTTACTGAACGAGTCTGCAATGCTATTGAAGTCTTTGTTTAAAATTACCAAATAGAAGATAATTTTACAACATGATGGGAGTTCACGTCCAAGCTGTTCACATTCTTAAAATAAGTTATGGTTTTGATAATATCATAATCTGTGTGTCTCACTCTATACTTCATTTTGTTTTCTTCCCCAATGCAGGTGGTTTTACAGGTCAGCCAGGTTGAATCCGTGATGCACAATCCAGGGGATTATATTCTATTAAGTGCTGATAAATATGAGATCAAGGTAAATTCATTTTTAAAGGAAAAACTCTCTGGTAGTGTTTTATTGTTGTTTCAGTTTTTGAAGCAATCCTTGGAAATTGCTGTGCTCATCTCATTATGCACCCCTGAATTGCTATACTGAAATGGCAGTTATGGCTCAGCCTCATCCCCTGGCGCCACTTACCCCCCACTTCCACATGCCCCAGCCTCTGTGTGCTGCCACCATGTCCCCCAACTTCCTTGTGTTCTTGGCCTCTGTGAGCTGCCACTGCGTTTCCCTCACCATCTCATGCTGCCACCAAGCCCCCTCACCTCCTCATTCCCTGGCCTATATATGCTGCTGCTACATTCCCTGCCCTTTTTCAGAATTCCACTTAAAGTCAAGTTTTCGGTCACCTGTCGTAATGTCTCTTTAAGTGACTTTGTCAAATTTCATCTAATATTATTCTTGATACTTAACTCTATTCAGGGTACAAATCATTGCTGACTAGTTATTCGTCAAAGATTGTTGAATTATAAATCTGCCCATTTCTGATCCTTAGAAAGTGAGACGAGCCGTTGTGTGGTTTTCACTATTATTAACATTTGTTACTGCTAAATTTAACTTTAAATATGTGATTTTCTTGACAGAGTTCTTAAGACAGCAGAATCAGGAGTTCTTTGTTACTCTTGCACTTGATAATTTATGATGGTCTGCTTCATTAGCACAACTTTAAAAGTTGCTTCACAAACATGCATTGTTTGTTTATTGCACAAACGTTGCTTATTTGCAACGTTTCCTTAAAAGTGATTTATATCATTGAATTTGCATCTGGTTTACTCTGACAGTGTATACCAATGGAATAGTGATGTTCACTCTCATGTCGTGAGTTGAAAGATCAGCTTTAGTGGTAGAATAGATTAACCGCAACCGAATCTTTGTTCCAATATTTTAGTTTAAAGTTTATTTATTAGTGTCGCAAGTAGGCTTCCATTAACACTGTGATGAAGTTACTGTAGAGAATCCCCTAGTCACCACACTCTGGTACCTTTTCGGGTACACAGAGGGAGAATTTAGTATGGCCAATGCACCTAATCCGGAAGTCTTTCGGACTATGAGAGGAAACCTGCATGGATTAAGAGAGAAAGTGCAAACTCCACACTTTCCAAGTATGTGTTGTGACCCAAGCTGAGAATCAAACCTGGGTCCCTGGGACTGTGAAGCAACAGAGCTAGCCACTCTGCCACCATGTCTTCCCAAGTTACATCTACAGTTTAAGTGAGTTTTGCTGATTTTCAGCTACAGTAATTTATGTGTTGGGGAGGTGGGGGTGGTTGCGAAATGGCAGCATTTGTCATCATCAAAGAAACCTGTTGACCAGTGTATAATAGCTAAAGATAAGGTGACATAGTGGGGGCAAAAAAAGTCATTGCATGCTTTGTTGATGTTTGAAACTCATGAAATCAAGATGTCATGGGGTAGAACAAAATAAATATATTTTTTAACAGCACAAAATAATAACTTTGTAAAGTTTAATGTTTCTAGTGAAACGCAGCACTGCCCATTCTAGCTCTAGTCTCTCATCATAGGTCCAGAAATGTCTTCGGCCAAAGAGCAATGAGCTTGTGAAGTTCTCTACCACAGAAAGCAGTTGAGGCCAAAACATTGTATATTTTTAAGAAGGAGATAGATTTAGCTCTTGGGGACTAAAGGAATCAAAAAGTATGGTGGGGAATTGTGGAGGGCAAGTGGGAATAGCTTACTGAGTTGGATGATCAATCATAGCAGAACAGGTTTGGAGGGGCAAATGGCTTATTCCTGTTCCTATTTTCTATGTAAGTCTCATCTTCTATCAAGCATTCTTGCCTGAGCAAATCCTGGTATAGACTTTCCTTCTGCTAATAGTTCAAATATATTTCATTCACATTTCTAGGTTTGGCCAATTGGAAGAGAGGTTAACTGCAAATGTTTGAAAACTCTTGCTGTGTCAAATGACCGAAGCATATGCCTCCAACCAAGGCTGCAATTCGATGGCAAGCACATTGTTTGCGCGTCCGATCTAGGATTGTACCAGTGGGACTTTGCAAGTTATGATATTATCAGGTATTGTAGCTGGTTGTTTTGATATGTCGAAATTATCAGGGATATTTTTTATTGTAAGTCCTACGGCCCTGGCATGGGAGTTAAGTGATAATCCTGCTCAAACAGCAACCACAGAAGTTGAGTTTAAAAATCACCACGGCAGGTTGTGGAATTGGATTCAATAAATCTGCTGAATTGTGACCTGGTACTAGGAACAAGTATCCTTAAAACTTGTAATTTTGTCACAGCAATGTCCTTTGGTGAAGGGAACATGCCACCACTACTCAGTTTGGCTACATTGACTTCAGGCTTACTCTACTGAAAACTTGAATTAACCATACAGAGGAGTGGCAAGATAATTGCAAAGACAACCCTTCCTGGGCAACAAACCTGTCATTGCCACTGTTGTTTACATGTAAAAGCACATTTGCTTGTGCAAGTTACAAATACTAAAGTTGTTTAGAGAAAGGATTTACTGAAGATAAATAGTAATGTAAAGTAAAATAGAGGGTAAACTACAGTAGGGTCAATGGAATTAATTTAAAAGTGTGGAATAACTTTGTCATTGAAAGAAAAATGAGCTGCAATTTATGTACTGTCCATTTGGGTGATGATAATAATGGTAAAAATTCTAAGTAGCTTACAGTAACTTACAATAACAGTTTCAAAATGCACTTTCGTACTGCATGCCATCAAGCTTCGAGAAAGAGATAACTCATGAGAGAAAATTGTGATGAAGTAGATACTGAAGTTTCAATTTTTCTTCCAGTCTGTAAGTCTTATTTTCGCACAAGCTTTTGTTTTTACTTAAAATGGTGGAAATCATTTTTGGTAATGTTGAGAAATAGTAGTTTAGTAAATGCAGTGGAGAGAGAGAGAGACTGCACAGAAGTTGACCCCAGGATTGCTTGTTTTCCTGTAATTGTGTGTCACAATTTATGACTGACTTGCAGAATTTACAGAATAAAGAGCAATCTCTGATTTTGAGACTGTGTAGAAAATGCAGCTTAGAAACTGGTCACATGACCCAACCAGTCTATGCTGGAGTTTAGTGTTCCACTTGGGTTTCTCCCATCCTTTCTCATTTCACTTCATCAGCCTAACTCTCTATTCCCTTCTGGTATGCTAATTAAGCATTCCTTTCAATGCATCTATGCTATTTGTGTCAACTATTTGCTGAGATAGAAATTCCACATTCTCACCACAAAATTTCTTCTTAATCCCTTTTTTTTTGGTGAGCATCTTAAATTGATGGTCTCAAGTTTTTTTTCTCTCTGTGTGCAAATGGTACAGTGGTTAGCACTGCTGCCTTACAGCACCAGGGACCCAGGTTCATCTCCCAGTTCTCCCTGTGTCTGCGTGGGTTTACTCCGGGCGTTCCGGTTTCCTCCCACAGTCTGAAAGACGTACTGGTTAGCTGCATTGGCCATGCTAAGTTCTCCCTTAGTGTACCCAAACAGGAACCAGAGTGTAGCAGCTCGGATTTTCAAAGTAACTTCGTTGCAGTGTTAATGTAAGGCTCCTTGTGATTCTGATTGTCAGCTGGTGACTACTGGAGTGCCCCAGGGATCGGTGCTGGGGCCTCAACAACTTACCATCTATATAGATGATCTGGAGGAAGGGGCTGTGAGTGCAGGATGACAAAATTTGCTGATGACACGAAGATGAGTGGAAAAGCAAATTGCGTGGAGGGTGTGGAAAGCCTGCAGAGGGATCTGGATAGGTTGAGCGAGTGGGTGAGGACCTGGCAGATGGAGTATAATGTTGGCAAGTGTGAGGTTATCCATTTTGGTAGGAATAACGGTAGGAAGGATTACTATTTAAATGGCAAAAAGCTGCAGCATGCGATGGTGCAGAGGGATCTGGGAGTCCTTGTGCACGAATTGCAAAAACACAATCTGCAGGTGCAGCAGGTGATCAAGAAGGCGAATGCAATGTTGGCCTTTATAGCTAGGCAGAAAGAATATAAAAGTAGGGAGGTACTTTTGCAGCTGTATAGGGTGCAGGTGTGCAGTTTTGGTGGCCGCATCGAGGAAGGATATATTGGCCTTGGAGGGGGTGCAGAGAAGATTCACTAGCCTGATACTGGAAATGAGGGCGTTGGATTATAAGGAGACACTGAATAGGCTAGGTTTGTAATCGTTGGAGTTTAGAAGGCTGAAAAGGGATCTTATAGAGACATATAAGATAATGAAGGGGATGGAGAGTGTAGAGGTTGAGAGACTCTTCCTGCTTAGCAAAGATAGCAGGACTAGAAGGCACAGCCTCAAAATTGCGGGGGAGGGGGAGGTTCAGATCAGAGTTGAGGAGGAATCTTTGGAATTCTCTGCCTGTTGAAGTGATGGAGGCTTCCTCGCTGAATATATTTAAGTCAAAGGTGGATAGGTTTTTGATTGACAAGGGAATTAAGGGTTACGGAGAGAAAGCGGAAAAGTGGTACTGAACCACTGCAGATCAGCCATGATCTTATTGAATGGCGGGCAGGCTCGAGGGGCTGGATGGCCTACTCCTGCTCCTATTTATGTTCTAATAAATAAACTTTAAACTTTCTTTTTCCACCATGTATGCGTACATGTGCACACGCACAATACCACTAAGGGAGGGGCAATCTTCTATTTCTTCTACCCTATAATGTTCCATTTCTTCTACCCTATAACCGCAACAAGCATTCTTCAGTTAGTTCAAATATGGTTAGATGGGACATTAAGACCCTTCTTCCCTCATTATCAGAAAAGAACCTTGAACTGAATAAAAACCTCAGGTTGCCTAAGTTACCCTGTACTTTTGTACGAGCTTTCCAATTTGATTCCTATGTTCATAGGATCATAGAATCCTAACAGTGCAGAGGGAGGCCATTTGGCCCATCAAATCTGCTCTGATGGCAATCTCACCCAGGCCCTATCCCTGTAACCTCAGATATTTACCCTGCTGGTCTCCCTGACCCCAAGAGGCAATTTAGCATGGCCAGTCCACCTCAGCTGCACATCTTTAGAGTGTGGGAGCAAACCTGGAGAAAATCCATGCGGACACAGGTAGAAAGTGCAAACTCCACATAGGCAGCCACCCAAGGCTGGAATTGAATCTGCGTTCCTGGCACTGTGGGACAGCAGTGCTAGCCACAGTGCTGTCACTGTTGAGATAAAGGAAGCTCTGTGCTTTTCATTTTGGAGTGGAGTTGAAGCCAGGTGCTAGAAGTGAAAAGCCAGTGTTGACTTGCATTTCTTCATTACCTTTGGTTCTAGTCACACATGCTGTTTCCCAGCCATCAGCTCTATCTCTCTTCCAGATTTCTGTCTGAAACTAATGTATTTGAGCAGAGTGGTGCTGCCATCTCCCATTATCTCCTTATTATTGCGCATCTCTACCTAGCCTCAACTCAGTTACTGAAACCCTTGTCTATGCCTCTGTTGCACCTCAAATGATCTTATTCTAGTGCTCTCCTGCCAGCCTCAGAAGCACCCTGCCTTAGCTTGATCATCAAAAAATTGTCATTCGCATTCCATCTTGCACCAAGGTCAGTTACCTATTACCCCAGCATTCACTGACTAATATTAACTCCTGGTGTGGCAACTCACCAATTTTTTTTTTTATCCTTGTTTCCAAGTCTTTGCTCTTTCCTTCTTTGTAAGTTCCTACAGCTGTTGGATCTCTGCACTCCTCAAATCTTGGTGTCTTGAACATGTCCAGCTTTATTATCTTTGGTTGTGTTTTTAACTGTCTAGCTCCTAAACTTTGGAATTATCTCACTAAATCTCTTCATCTTGGTCTATCTTTCCTCCTCTTAAGTCTCCATAAAACCAACTTTTTCAATCAAATTTGTAGGTCACCTATCATAATACTTGCTTATGTGACTTGGTGTCAAATTCTATTTGAACGCACTCCTAGGAAATGCCTTGGGATGTTTCTCTACATAAAGGTGCTATGTAAATGTACATTGGTATTTACTGGAGTAACTTGTCAGAGACAAGTTTTTTAATTTTTTGTGGGACTTGGATATCACTGGCCAGCCAGCATTTATTGCCCATCCCTAGTTGCCCAGGGTAGTTGAGAGTCAACCATTATTGCTGTGGCTCTGGAGTCATATGTAGGCCAGACCAGGTAAGGATGACAGATTTCCTTGCCTGAAGAACATTAGTGAACCCAGATGAGTTTTTCGGACAATCAACAATGGTTCCATGGTCAGCAGTAGATTCTTAATTCCAGATATTTTTTATTGAATTCAAATTCCACTGCCTGCCGTGACAGGGTTTAAACCTAGAATATTAGCTGAGTTTCTGGATTAGTAATCTAACGATAATACCACTAGGCAATCGTGTCCCCTTAAATTTGTAAAGTTGTTCATTCCCTTTTATCTCCTTTAGGAACATTCAGGTATGAACTAACCTGTTCTGCATTTTTCATTGCGTTTAGTTATGCTTCACCTATCTATGTTTTGCTTGACAGAGTCATTAGAACTCCTGATTCTACAAACCTTTCCTTGCTGAGCCTGGGAGAAGTCTTTGCTCTGCTGTTTGACAGCCATTATCTGTACATAATGGACCTAAGGACAGAGAAGCTAGTTGGTCGCTGGCCTCTGCCTGCATACAGGAAATCCAAGAGAGGCTCAAGTTTCCTGCCGGGGGAGACGGCGTGGCTGAACGGACTCAATGGCACGAACGACACCGGCCTGGTTTTTGCCACAAGCATGCCGGACCATAGTATTCATTTGGTTCTGTGGAAGGAAAACGGATGAAGGAAAAATACCGAAATTGTCAGGCATGAACTGCTTTGTGCTGCTGTCCCTGGGGATACTTCTGGGAATGCAAAACCTTTGCATCAACCAAAGTCGTGCAGACCTGGCATTCTCGTGTGTACAGTGCGGTTAATTGCCTTTTTTTAAAAAAGAAAAGTCAAATGAAACCAGCATGTTGAAATTATTTTTTCAGCTTAAATCCGTTTGCTTGCAAATTGATGTACCAATACTGGGACACAGGGTGGGGTGGGGAAAGAAGGAAAAAAAAAAACAGTAATACTGTTTAATTTTACATGGCACTGTTTAGAAATTTATTATGAGCCAAGGGTTGAAAATTATGCTTGATGAGCAAAGTTCAATGTAATTAATCTATTGTTTGCAGTATTCTGAACATTCCCTGAATGCCTTCATTTCTTCTGCACCTGACAATATGGAACACTTTACTATTTTATATATAAATATTTCCATTCAGGACTTTGCCTTAATGCTTTTAGTAGTGGTTGCTCTCAAAGAACACGTTTATAGAACATAAGTAGGTACTTTAAATTTATCCACATTTTATATTTTGGTATAGTCAGTATTTACAATGATATTTTTATTGAAATTTGCTCATGTTGTCAGAATTGTTAATTATCTTCAATATATTCTTTCTGAAAAAATAGTTGGGAATTTACTTGGTTGTTTTGCTCATCGCAAGTCTACAAATGTGAAATCTTTAACACAAAGCAGTGTAAGGCACAAGGTATCCCTTGCAAGTGAGATTGTTTACTTTAACATTTATTTATTAGTGTCACAAGTAGGCTTATATTAACACCACAATGAAGTCACTGTGAAAATCGCCCAGTGCCTGTTTGGGTACACTTGAGAATTTAGCATGGCCAGTGCACCTAACCAGCACATCTTTCAAACTGGGAGGGGAAACCAGAGCACCTAGAGAAAAGTCATACAGAGGAGAGCATAGAGACACCACACAGACAGCGATCCAAGCCAGCATTCAAACCTGGGTCCCTGACGTTGTAAGGCAGCTGTGCAAACCACTATGCTGCCCTGCATTCGCAGTGTCGCTGTGAAGACGTGAGGCAGTGGGGATGCGGTTGGTGGATTGAGGAAAAGTGGAGTGGGGTGCCACGTTTATCTCTCCCTCAAGACTTCAGCACCTGCCAGCCTAGCAATGAATGCCGAGACCAAGAGCTGCTGAAAAGGTTTCAGCCGGGCAGAGAGCAAGAGTAGGCTGTTCAGCGAGATTGGCTGATCTACATCTCTCTGTCATGGCTTTATCTCTGCTCAGGTATATCTGCAATGCTCTGGCCCAAGAGGGAGTTGTGAATAGGAGAATCTGCACGTTCGATATTGAAGTAAACTGTGGGGGGGAGGGGGTGTTTATGTACACATGTGCATCGCAAACCCTGTTATTGCTGCCTATGAAAATGAGGCATTTGGCACTTAGCCAAATCTCCACCCACAGCAGCGGAACCAGAGAATACCAGCCATGGGCAAAGTCAAAGAATTCCGGCCACGATTTATACACATCCTTGCAGTTTGCCTCAATACTGAGGGTGCTCCGGTTTCCACCCACAATCCAAACTTGTGCTGGTTAGGTTAATTTACCATGGTAAATTGATCCTAGCGTCTGGGGGGGGGGGGTGGTTAGAAAAGTTGATATGTGGAGCTATGAGAATAGGGCCTGGGTGGGATTGTGGTGCAGACGTGATGAGCTGAATGGTCTTCTCCTGTACTGTAAGAATTCTATGATACCTATGAAATGATTACATGTAAATTTTGGAAATCCTGAAAGATGCTCCGAGATCAGACTGGAAACATTGGCTCCACTCTCTCCACAGAGGCTCGGATCTGCTGAGATTTTCCAACATTTTCTGTTCTTGTTTCAGATTCCAGCATCTGCAGTATGTTGCTTTTATCTCCATGGTAAGTGCTTAATTTAATCATATTTCTGTTTCAAATGTAAACACGTGTGCAGATGGAGTAATTTATTTTTTAAAAAACTTTGTGTTGCAACCAATTAATTTATTCAGCAGTTTGAAGTTTGGTCTTTGAATCCTTCAGAAGACGTTTGAGAGGAAAGTGTGAAAAGAAAAATAAGCTGCATCCTCCATTTATCTTAATTGAAACAATAATATGTTAGAGGTGGATGTTTTTAATGTACAAGCAAGACTTCACAATTTCTAAACAAATATAAATATTGTAAGATTTGAGTAGCAGGAGTAGAGTGTGATGCTAATTAAAAACTAATTCTGTGATATTGGAATAGTAATATATATTGGCAATAATTAAATTTAATGTCCTAATGAGGAAGTTACTGGGAAAGCGAGAGAGCGAGACGGAGACAGTAACTATAGTATATTTCCTGTAGAATGGTGAGCTGTAGCTTATAAACTTTCACAAGCCGATAATTGCAACGGGAATGTGTGTAAAATTAAATCTTGTGTGTGTATAAGATTAAGTCTTCATGGGTGGCACAGTGGTTATCATTGTCGCCTCACATTGTCACAGTACCAGGGACCCAGGTTCAATTCACCACTTGGGTCACTGTCTGTGTGGAGTTTGTACATTCACCCTGTGTCTTATGGATTTCCTCTGCGTGCTCTGGTTTTCTCCCACACTCCAAAGATGTGCAGGTTTGATGGATTTGCCGTGCTAAATTGCTATTCAGTACTAGCAATGGGAAATACATGGGGATTGGGCCCGGGTGGGATTGTGGTTGTTGCAGACTTGATGGGCCCTCCTTCTGACTGGGATTCTATGATATCTATGAAGTCTGACGCTTAACTAATTATAATGAAGCTTAGTTAGGTCCTTATTTTAGCATGACTAATTTAGATTGACAAAAGCAATTAAAATGCAAATTTGATGATCATCACTACCCCTTGTTCTCCTGTGAGTGTTAGTAATTAGTTATATTAGCATCTGCCTAAACATTCAAATCCCATGGATCTTCATAAATCTGTGTCACTAAAGTAATATAGAAAAATGCTCCAGACCAAATAAGTTTCATGGACACACAATGGAAAAATTGACATGTTGACTTTTTAAACGTGTATTCATGGGAAGGAAGAAAAAATCAGCATTCCCTACTTGCCCTTGAGAGGGTTTTGAGCTGCTGTCTTAAGCTGCTATAGGCTATCTGGTGCAGGTATCCCACTGTGTTATTAGGAAAGAGTAGCAAATGAACAGAAATATAATTCCGAGGAGATGGTTTTCCAGTACATCCTATGTCCTTGACTCCTAGATAACAGAATTTTGTGTTTGAAAGCTGATTTCAAAGCAGAGTGGGCAAGCTACTGCAGTGGCCTTTGTATATGAAGTGTGCTGCTGCCACCATGCACCCACAGAGTTTATGGTACTGAGATGTGGCTATGGCTTCCAGGATTGGGCTTTTTGTGTGTGCGTACATTGTCCTGATCCAGGTAAGTGGAGAAAATCCCATCATGTTTCTTACTTAGGCTTACGTTAATTACTGCTTCACAGCTCATCTGAATGTTGTCTAGATCTTGCAGCTATTGGAAACAGATTGCAATTTTCAGTACCATTCATGACTCCTCAAATACAGAAGCAATCATCTGCAAACATCTCCACTGAGGAGGGCAGATCATGGACGAAGCAGCTGAAGATTGCTGTGCCTCGGACACTACCTTGAGGAACTCCTACAGTGATGTCATGGGACTGATGTGACCTGTCTGAGTTGACATCTAAGAGCTACTCAACTATCTTGTATTAGATAGAACTTCAACCATTGGAGAATGTTGACTTCAGTGCCATTTGGGCTCCTCAATCCTATAACATGGTCTAATACTGCCTTGGTATTAAGGGATGCCTTGCTCACTATATCTCAGGAATTCAGCTCCTTTGTCTATGTTTGGGCTGGAGCTGAGTAATACTATGAAGGTGACAAGATTGAGCGAGGTACAAAGTTTACAACACGGTTCACTCCTCCTGAATGACTAATTGAAACCTTCAGGCATTTTTGCTGCCTGTATTTGTATTGTTCCCTTGAAGTTATACGTGTTGCAGTTCTCAGAATGTAGTTTAGAATTGCACGTGCACGGATCATAAAAGCAGTTCAAACAGATGTTGGTAAGAGGAATGGCAGTATTACGTTACATAAAACGAGGAGAGAGGAAACAATCTTCAGAAACAAATGCTGCATAGCAAACATTGATATGACAAAACAATTATAACCATCATCAAATTCTAGCAGTTAATAGTTGCCTGAATGTAGAACAAGAATTTGTTTTATTGAACATATTGATGAAATTTTTCTTCCTAGTAACTGATTCCAATTTGTGGTTAACAGAAGTTTGCAAAGGTAATAGCCCATGTGCATTTAATATTTTTTTAAAAATTACACATCGTGACTTTATTCAAGCAATGGAAAATGAAGCAAGGAATGATGTGTATTGTGAACAAATGGCTTGTAAATTCCAAAAAGCTTACTTTGATCTGAGTCAAACTTCTGTTTAATCCCTAAGCCAACACAGTAAGATTCTCATGGCTGTTCACTGATTTTTCGTTTTAACAGAGGTACATTTGGCTGTATGCAAATAAATCTGGAGATGGCTGATTTTAAAAAAATTAATTCATGAAATGTGGGCGTCACTGGCCAACCCAACATGTCACCCATCTCTATTTGCCCTTAAAATGTCCTCTGGAATGCACTCTATTACAGGTCACCCAAGTTGCTGTGGCTCTTAAGTCATTGGGTATTTTGCATGCTAATAGGGTACATTTAAATCATCAACATAATTTTGAATTTATTACTGCCACATTGGCTGCCCTTGTGGACTGCAAAAATGAAGGTGAGAATATAAGAGGATAAGGGAGACGATCACCATTCACTGCAACACTTGTGCTGTGATGGGATCCGTAGGAATATAACGTAAGTGCATGAGAAGTTGAGAGTAAAAGAGAAGTGATTCCACACATTGAATCCATAAGAGATGTAGAGCCAGTGAAACTAACTTAAACATTGGTGTGTAGATACTTGACCAGAGGTACTTGACGAGTGTCACTTGACAACATCATTTTACTGACCATTGTAAAATGATACGCTGAATGTATTTCAAGGTTTTACCTTGCTGCCTAAATTTCAGTATTGTTGGACTATAAATCCAGGCAGGAGTTACAGGTAGTTGTGCACAGCATTGCAGTTGCAATGGCATTTGGGGTGGGGTGGGGGGGGGGGGGTGGTGTTAGCTTTGGCTGTATCCACTGTCTGCTGACATTTCCTAATTCAGCAATTGATAGGGTATGGTCAATGATTGGTTAACTCCTTAGTAACCATCTGCTGATTGCCACTCTAGGTTCCAGTCCCTTATTACCATGTGTACCATACAACAGACTACAGGAACAAACCCACCAAGCTGACATCTGACTAAAGACCTTTTAGATGTCCCTCTATTCCCTGCCTAAGTGGTGTTAATTGTACAAAAGATATTCACATGGCAAAATCACATAACAACTAAGGAGCAAGAGTAAGCATTTTGCACACAGGAAAACCACAAAAATAATGAAGTATAAAACCAAGACTCTACAAAGTACATTAGGATATCTGATAATCTGTTGTTTTTATTTATTTGTTCATCAAGGGCTTAAAAACCCTTGAACTACCCTACTCTTTCCTAAAATAATGGCTGTCCTGTAACTATCTGCGGACTCAGACAGGCTTTTGAGTGAATGTCTCATTTGAAAGACTCTCAGTGCTGCATTAGTGTGTCAGTCTGCATTGTGCGCTGAGGAATCTGGAAGGTGGTTTGAACCCACAGCCATCTCGTCCAACTGACAGAGCCACTGCTCAAGTCTTTTCTTTCCCTACTCTTTCAATGGCGCAGCACAGTGGTTAGCACTGCTGCTTCACAGCTCTGGGGACCTGCGTTTGATTCCTGTCTTGGGTCACTTTGTACAAATTCCACATTCTCCTTGTGTCTGCGTGGCTTTCTTCTCACAGTCCAAAGATGTGCGGGTTAGGTTGATTGGCCATGCTAAAATTGCCCTTTAGTGTACTAGAATGGGTAAATATGTGAAGATATAGCGGTAGGGCCTGGGTGGGATTGTGGTCCAAAGGGTTCTATGAATGCATTCTTTCAATAAGCCCCAACGGTGACTTTCTACTCACATATACAGTTCCTAGACAAATAATCCTTCCCCAAGCTTTGCTCTAAACAAAAACACGTTTTGGGGAAAAACAGGCAGAGTATTTGCAATCACAGGAAAGCTTTTTGAAACAGCAATTTGTTTATTGAGTAAGTGAAACTGCGTCATCAATGTAACAAGCTGACAAAAACAGCAACTTGATACAAGCCTGAGGTAACAAATAATTTAGCAAAGGACATCCATTTGGGCAGTCTGAGTTCAGTAGTTAAAACAGATTAGCTTAGCAGTTGTAGAAACAAACACGTTCACACCAATGGCATGCAAGTAATCTTCCTTCATCTGTTACCAAGTTTATTTTTTCTGTCTCGGCACTATGGGAAAATTCTAATACTAGCTGAACGTGTAAAAACTTAACAGTTGCAACGTCTGCTGATTCAGTACTTGCCTCAACTAAACTAATGTGCTTTTTATTTAGCACTTTTACAGAGGTTAAACCCATTGCACTCAAGCGAACCTGACAGTCACTGTGTACACACCTGTTTGTGTGTAAAAAGCTGGTGCTGGCAGCAGTTCACATACTTTCAGCATTAAACATGAATTCATCGTGTATGGTTGTGGTGGAGCTGGGGTGAATGTGAACTGCCTGGCCACGCTTGGGCAAGTCATGGAACCTACAAAGGAGAAAAGCAAAGTGCAAGCTACCACACTGATATTTACTGAACGGAAGACAAATAAAAATTTGAATTTAAGTGTCAATAGATATCGTGAAGAGAAAGTAAAACTCTGGATTATTAATTGAATTCAGTGGAAGTGTGACAGGTGTAATTTTTTTTTAAAAAAGAGGGTTTCAACAATTCATTACTCACAGAATCTTTTCAGTGCAGAAGGTAACCATCCAGTCTGTTAAATCTGCACTGACAACAATTTCACCCAGGCTATAAGACCATGTATTTACCCCGCTAATTCCCTGATACTAAGGGGCAATCTAACACAGCTAATCTACTAAACCTCCACAGTTTTGGACTGTGGGAGGAAACAGAAGCACCCAGAGTTTCCCATGCAGACAGGGGGAGAACATACAAACTCCATATGGTCACTCAAGGTCAGAATCAAAAGTGGGTTCCTGGCATTCTGAGGCAGCAGTGCTAACCACTGTGCCACCACTTGTTTAAAATAAAATTCACCTAAGGCCAGAATTGAGCCCAAGGCCCTGGCGCTGTGAAGCAGCAGTGCTAACCCACTATGTTACCTTGAGCTTAGGAAAAGAGCACTTTGAACATCTACTAGACCAACCTTCTATTTCCTAAGAGAAACCAATGTTATAGTTCATGGAAGAAAAAGTGTTTTGTGGTATTAAGTCATTTTTCTCTCCTATGTGACCTGTAACTTTTATCTGGGAATTCTATAGTTTTCCTATGATGGAGATGTCATGCCACCTGTTAGTCCAGTTACCACAGAACAAAGGGTTTCAGATATTGTACCAATCTGAGGGTAGATATTGGCATGAAAATGGGTATGAGGTTGTGATGGTGAATCAGCCAATAGGACAACAAAGCCCGACACATGATTTGTGTTTGATTTCTCTCGTTCATTAGTACACATTCTATATTAAGTGCAAATTTCAAACTTCTGAAACAGATCTGATCTTCTTCCCTATCAATTCTACGTTGAATAAAGCAAGTTCTTTTGTGCGTTGGAGCTCTGAAAAAGGGAATATGCTGTGGAATTATTCCTTGGAAGGCTTGAAGCATCGTTTTATTGCTTTGCCATTTTCATTCAAATTTTCAGCTAGTATAAATTTGGCGAGGGAAAAGGGGGGGGGGGGGAAGAGTGAAATTCTATGGGGATGGGCAATTTTATTTCCTTGTTTCAGTGAGTTTGATCGTCGATATTATTGTCTGCAAATTTACTGAGAATGAAACTGGAAGTGATATGTATTTGGTATATCAACAGAACAGGAGGGGATAATAAGGGGCCACAAGCAACCTGACTGCAGTGAATTCCCACAGGAGCTCAGAGGCTCAAACTAAAAGGTCAAGTTAGCGAGAGGGATTAAAGGAAATTCCAACCCAAATGCAGGACTTCATGGATTGAAAAATGAAAGCCAAATAGTTGCAGGATGGGTACGTTTCAGGTTCAGCAGCAGTTTATTTTACTAGTGTCACCAATAGGCTTATATCAACACTGCAATGAAGTTACTGTGAAAATCCCCTCGTGGCCGGCAACTGTTCGGGTATACCAAAGGAGAATTTAGCATGACCAATGCACCTACCCAGCAGGCCTTTCAGACTGTGGGAGAAAACCAGAGCACCTGGAGAAGGAAACCCATGCAGACACGGGGAGAACGTGCAAACTCCACACAGACGGTGACTCAAGCCGGGAATTGAACCCACGTCTCTGGTGCTGTGAGGCAGCAATGCTAGCCTCTATTTCCAAACTGAAAAAAAAAGCTTCTGCTTTTTGATGGGTAATTTATTTGGAATTTGTTGAACCACACTTGGAAATACTGAGCAGCCTAGCCACCATCTGCATCCCCTTTCCACCAATCACAGCCAGGGGTGCAGTCAGTTCATTCATTAATCTGGCACATGGATACTTGTATACATGTGTGTGGATACTTGTGTACATTATCAGGCTGCATAAGCCATTGGCGTTGGCACAGTTCAATTTTCACATTCTGTGAATTTAGTTTTGACTTGTCCTTGAAGCTCCAGCTACAATCAGATGACTGCAACCCTCTGGTGAATTGTTTCCAATTCCCCCCTCTTAATCCTGCAGCCGTCACAGCAGCTCCAGATAAACTGCGCTCCAGCACTCCCACCAGTGAGAAAGCAACTGTTTCATTTCCTTCAAAAGATTGTGGCCAAATGGGGCCCAGGTGTGTGGGGAAATCACAGATGCTAACCTGTGGGCAACACCAAAAGCGATTGTGTATTTTGATTGCCTAGGATATTCCCTACTTAATTCAGTAAGTACATCAGAATCTTTTGCCTCCGTAAAGAGAAACATTTGTACTCTGGTGCAGAAAAATCTGAGCAATCCTACTATATCTCTCCTCAGAGGTGTTGCCAGCCAATGCAATCTGAAGGAGATGATTAAACCTGTGCCCAAAACAAGTGCTTGACAGCAACTGTCTCCTCTGCATAGGAGCAGAACTAGAGGTTTAGTTTTCGCACGGATCTAACCGCTTTAGCTTGCCTGAAAGATAGTTCAAAATAAATTAATTCAGTGTAGCGGAAACAGAATACACTTTATGTGGAAACCATGAGATACAGTTCAACACAGTGGCACAGAATATTTTACAGGTTATAACAGTTTCAGGTAATGTTGCAAAACCATTCAAGTTTCATGTTGAAATTGGGTGGACCCGGTTTCTGTTACAAATCCTGGCTGTATATTAACTAACATTTTCAACCTTTTAAATAATACCACGACAATGTGAGGGACCATCGTACATTACACTACATACCTATTGCAACATTTATGCAAAAGTCATTCAAAATAGTTAATTAGAAACAGACGGTGTCTTTTGGGGTGCTGGAATCAAGTTGCGTGGCAAAAAATAAAATGATGTATGTTATCCAAATATGTTACACTTGAGTTGTGCACGACAGAATCACAACTGGCGTAACCTGATGATGTGACGCCCCAAACTCCAGCACGGTAAAGCAGATTAATTGGGATCAGTTGTCCAATGCTTCCTTTGCCCGGCAGTGTTGTGTGGACAGAACGTTTCTCCTCGCAGAGGTTTCATCCCTGTTGAACCTCCCAGCGGCCAGTTGGAGATTGGTACTGCCAGGGGGTTTAGAGCAGAAAAAAAAGCACACACACACACACACATATACAACTTAGAAATACTGTCTGGCATGGAGGTGGGTTACGTTTGGCAAAGCAAGAGTTAAATTAGGGGACGTTGGATTGAAGATTAAAAAATAAATTGGTTTGGGAAGGGTGTGAACTATGAGGCTTGCTCGAATGTCACAATGGATTCAAACTCCACCAGCTGGAAAAGATCACTAGAACAATCTAAGAACTATCCACCGATGCAGACAATAGTGAGGCATCTTTAGTGCCAGACAAGTTCAGTGCACTTCATTTTTTTTTAAAAAAAGAACTCTCTTCACTGATTTACTGTTCTAAATGCCACTCAATGCAGCCGGTTAACACTGTCAGTAGTACGTTTTGTGCATAAGAAAGTTAATACCCAACATGGGCTAAAAATTGTTCTGTTACAATAAAGCAGCTTAAGAATAAAAACAGACATTTAAAAAAAAATTAGGCAGCAGTTATTACGCACAGTTCTTTGGTCGACAACTGTGCTCCTCGCAGTGTGGATCAGTCTCTGCAGTTTCACCAATGCTAAAACTGTGCCTAATGTCTGCGGCTGGTACCATAAATTAGGAGCAGTTGTTCACTTCCTCTTTCAGGACATACCAAAATCATTTCGGGGTCACGTAGTAAGCTTCAAAAAAAAGTGCTTCAGTATTCAACGCTGGCAGTTGGTGCACAGATTTCTCTTCATCAGATCGTACTTTCTTAATCTTGTTTTTCCTTCACGTAAAAGTTTTATTTCCCATTTGTTTGGGTTGGCACTTTGATCACATCATGTGTACTGGATCCATATGTTCACTCAAACGACATAAGGTTAGTGGGTATCTGAAATTAGACAGGAGGAAAAGCACGTGAACGAAAAACAAAGGACATTACAGCACAGAAACATCTCTCCAAGCCTGCACCGACTCTGCTGCCCGTCTGAACCAAAACCCCTATCCTTCTGGGAATCATATCCCTCTATTCCCATCCTATTCATGTATTTGTCCAGATGCCTCTTAAAAGTCACTATTGTATTTGCTTCTACTACCTACCCCAGCAGCGAGTTCCAGGCACCCGTCACCACCCTCTGTGTAAAAAAACTTGCCTATTACATCTCCATAAAACCTTGCCCCTCGCACCTTAAACCTATGCTCCCTAGTAACTGAATCTTCCACCCTGGGAAAAAGCTTCTGACTATCCACTCTGTCCATGCTTCTCATAATCTTGTAGACTTCTATCAGGTCGTCTCTCAACCTCCGTTATACCGGTGAGAACAAACCAAGTTTCTCCAACCTCTCCTCATAGCTAATGCCGTCCCATACCAGGCAAGATCCTGGTAAATCTTTTCTGTATCTTCTCCAAAGCCTCCACATGCTTCTGGTAGTATAGTGACCAGAACTGAACACTATATTCCAAGTGTGGCCTAACCAAGGTTCTATAAAGCTGCAACATGACTTGTCTATTTTTAAACTCAACATTCCAGCCGATGAAAGCAAACATGCTGTATGCTTACCTTCTCCACCTGCGTTGTCACTTTCAGTGACCTGTGAACCTGTACACCTAGATCCCTTTGCCTATCAATACTTACTGCCATTTACTGTGTATTATACATTATGAGTCAATGGCCATCTGTGGTTACAGAGTCATAGGCTGGAATTTTACCATGTAATCGGAGTGGGCAAAGGGTAGAAGATGGAAATGTCCGTTGATCTTGGGCAGGATTTTATGGTTTTGGGACAAGGGACGCCATAAAATTCCACCCATAGTGTTTTACAGCTCAAAAAGAAGCCCTTTGGCCCATCATATCTGCGCCAGCCATCAAGCAACTATCTATTCTAACCCCATTTTCCAGCACTTGGTCCATGGTGATAAGACCATAAGAATATAGGAGCAGAATTAGGCCATTGGGTCCGCTCTGCCATTGTCATGGCTGATAAGTTTCTCAACCTCGTTCTCCTGCCTTTTCCCCATAACCTTTTAATCAAGAGCACATTTATCTCAGTCTTAAATACACTCAATGACTTGGCCTACACAGCCTTCTCTGGCCGTGGCAATAAATCTCATAGATTCACCACCTTCTGCCTGAAGAAATTCCTCCTCATCTCGGTTCCAGAGGGTTGTCCATTTATTCCGAGGTGATGCCCTCGGATCCTAATCTTTCCGACTAATGGAAACATTAGTTTTCATTTCTATTTTCATGTTTCAATGGAAACATTAGTTTCCATTAACCCTAACCCTAACCCTCTAACATCTTTTGTATCTAGGCCTTTCAGTGAATAGTGAATGTAAGCTTCAATAAAATTCCTCCCCCACCTCCCGCCCCCTTATCCGTCTAAACTCCATCAAGTGCAGATCCAGAATCCTCAAACGCTCCTTGTATGTCAAGCTACGTATGCTGTGACATTTTGAGTGCTCATCTAAATGCTTCTTAAATGTTGTGGGAGTTCTGACCTCCATTAGCCTTTCGGACAGTGAGTCCCGGATGGTTCTGCTGCCTCCTGACACACTTGCCAGAATTTTACTGCTTCGCCTACCCAAGGCTCATAAGATCTTTGCCTGAGGGCCAATGGAGAATGTCGATTCTGGGATGGGTGTGCTAGTAAAATTCCAGCGACTATTTACATTAAATACACCACTTACTCAAGCTAGCTGAATCAATGGAAGCTTGGAGACAAACAAATCACCAAACATACTTCTGAGTGAAGGTGATAGCAAAGGTAAAGTGGCTACAATGGATACTACTAGCACCACTGGAGGCTGCTCGTTCACCCCTATAACCTGCAATGCAACTTTAACATTACTACTGTATGTGTTAGTTTCTGAATCCACCTTATAACCATGATTCCCTCATATAAATAAAGCATAAATAACAACAAAGGAAAGTACAGAACATGAACAGACCCTTCCGCCTTCTAAGCTTGTGTCGATCACGATGCCCTAGTTAAACTAAAAAAAAATCCTTTTGCCCTTACTCAGTCCGTATCCCTCTATTCTCTCCCTATTCATGTACCCCTCCAGATGCCTCTTACAATTTTGTTAATGTGCCTGCTTCCACCATCTCCTCTGGCAGCGCATTCCAAGCACTCACCACTCTCTGCATGAAAACTTCCCCCGCACATCTCCCTTAAACTTTCCTCCCTTCACCTTGGACGTCTGCCTCCTTGTAACTTCCACCCTGGGAAAAAAAACCTCTGACTATCTCAACGTCAACTTGCTTTCCTCAAATCAAAGGAACGCATCTTGCTCAATGGCATTTGACAGGTGAAATAACAATAGTTACACGTTGAATGCTCTCTCTGGACCCTGATGCATGAATTTTGAATCAAAATTGGGGCAAGTGGGCACATTAAACAACCACAATAATTCCCTTAAATGTTGTGTCAATTATCGATGGCATTTCTGAGGCATTCAAAGACACTTTGCATAGCTAGGATTATTATTGAATTAAAAGAAAAATACTGCAGATGCTGGAACATGAAACAAAAACAGAAAAAGCTGGAAAATCTCTGCAGGTCTTACTTCATCTGTGGAGAGAGAGTAGAACCAATGTTTCAAGCCTGAGTGACCCTTCGAAGGTTCATCTTGACTCGAAACGTTGGCTCTACTCTCTCTCCACAGATACTGTAAGAGATTTTCCAGCATTTTCCGTTCTTGTTGTTATTGAATTATTGGAACTAGCATGCCCCCAAATAGCACAAATCATCTCACATGCCATCTGCGCATGAATTCAGACATTTGTCTTGTAAACGTGACCAAGTTCTTACAAGTCCAAGTCTGAAACTGGAAGCAACTAACTTGACACCAGGATTTTGTGTAACCAAGAGGAGATGGTTTGGCCTCGGTGGGTTTCCTGGTTGCCAGCAAATCACCTTATTTCTGAGGACTCCTCTGTCCTCCGCTGGGGGCCCATACTTTTGTGGTTGCTGACTTTTCATGGACCAATGAATATGTAACTTGCCCGTTGCATAATTAACACCCTGCCTGAGTAACGTGGCTTCCTTCTAACTGGCATTTTGTGTTGGAAGAGTTGGTCCGCATTACTTAATTCAATTGAGGGAGCTGGACCAGAAGCAGCCACAGATGCCACAACCAGATATTTAATATTCTAAAACTGTTTTGCATATAATAAAATAATTTTGTACCTATAAAATGAAAAGAAATGGTCGCTATGAACCCCATGGCCACTGCTGACCTCTCCTGTGTAGATCACTCAGAGTGTGAGATTAGCATATCAAAGGAATGTTGCAAATTATTAAGATAGAGACTGGAAACTACCTTTTACCTCCTAATTTATTAAAGAAAAATAACCACTTGTTATTTGAATGGCTTGGACTGTGTCAGTGAATGAGAGAAAGGGTCTGCAACTTTTTTATGGCTAACAAGGAATAATGAATGAAAGAGATACATATGCGTTTATCCGACCGCCCCTACCAGCGCCCGGCTGCTGGAAAGCCGAGGGACTTATTTCAATCCTTTTCTGCACCTATCTGCTCCACTGTGGGCAGCACAGTGGTTAGCACTGCTGCTTCACAGCCCCAGAGGACATGGGTTTGATGCCTGGCTTGGGTCACTGTCTCTGCAGAGCCTGCACGTACTCCCCGTGTCTGTGTGGGTTTCCTCTGGATGCTCCGGTTTCCTCCCACAATTTGAAAGATGCACTAGTTAGATGCTAAATTCTCCCTCAGCGTACCCGCTAACATTTGCAACACTCCTTTGACCTGCTAATCACACACTGAGTGATCCGCATGGGAGAGGTCAGCAGTACCGGAGTATGGCGACTAGGGAATTTTCATGGTAACTTCATTACGGTGTTAATGTAAGCCTATTTGTGACACTAATAAAACTTAAAAATTGTATTTTCATATGTTGTGGAGGAAGGTGATCAGCCATCATCAGGGTAGGTTCAATGGGCCAAATAGCCTACTCCTGCTCCTACTTTTATATTCCTGGGCAGCAAAGGCTTGACAAAGTCAATGGGATCTTTTCAGAACTGAGGCTCAGGCTCTGATGGCATCATGGAAGTCCTGACCTGCCATTTTAACCTGCCCCTCTGCAGGGGAAATGATAGCCACTTCCTCATCAGATAAAACCCGCTGGAAGAGTGGCCCAGCCCTTACCAGAACAAAACCACACTTGCACTTTGGGAGAGCTGGGACCTTTTTCTTCCGATTAAGCCTACAGTTTAATGTGATGTGACCTCTTTGTGGCAGTTATCAGTGAAGGCGCGCTTTGTACTATGATCTGATGCCAGCTGAATGGTCCTACCTGAGGCCTATTGCTTTTGCATGCATCATCCAAATGCTTGTGCCACAATATTGCGTGAAACCTCGAGCTCGTCTGGAACTTGTAAACATTACCTGAAAGCGAAAAGCAGACATGTTATCATAGGAACATAGCAACATAGAAAATAGAAGCAGAGGAAGGCTATTCGGCCCTTCTAACCTGCTCCATCATTCATTTTGATCATCAAATTCTATTTCCTGATTCCTTCTTTCCCTTTGATCCATCAATCTCTTTAGTCCCAAGAGCTATATTTAATTTCATCTTGAAACCATGCAACATTTTGGCCTCAACTACATTTTGTGGTCATGAGTTCCACACATTCACCACCCTCTGGGTGAAAAAATTTCTTCTCACCTCAGTCCTAAGAGATTTGCCCTTCATCCTCAAATTCTAACCCCTAGTTCTGAATATATCCTGTCTAATCCTGTTAGAATTTTATAAGTTTCTATGAGATTCCTCCTCACTCTTCTAAGCTCCAATGAATATAATCTTAACTGACTTGGTCTCTCCTCAAATGACAGACCTATCATCCCTAGAATCAGCCTTGTAAAAACCTTTGCTGCGGTCCCTCTATAGCAAGGGCATCCTTCCTCACACAATGAAATCCCTGGGCAGCACGATGGCACAGTGATTAGCACTGTTGCCTCACAGCGCCAGGGACTTGGGTTCTTGGTCTCGAGTCACTGCTTATGCGGTGTCTGCACATTCTCCTCCGAGTGCTTTGGTTTCCTCCCACAGTCCGAGAGATATGCTGGTTAGGTGCATTGGCCATGCTAAATTCTCCCTCAGTGTACCCGAACAGGCCTCAGTTTGTGTCGCCTAGGGATTTTCACAGTAACTTCATTGCAGCGTGAATGTAAAGCCTACTTGTAGCACTAATAAAACAACTCGCAAATATACAGAGTCTTCCAGATGGTGAATATGTCCAAAGGTGACTCATTTGAGCAGTCAACAGATGCCATGCTTCAAAGATTTGATGCCTGGAATGACTTAGAAACTAATATCCAGTGACTCAACAAGTGATGCATTGAGCAATTCTTTCATATTGAACCAATTTAATGAATACCCCATTATTGTGCAACCTTAGTAGTGACAGTGCAATGAGTCAGGGAAACACATCATCCATATAGAAAATGTATCCCGTTTAAGAAATGTATTAAAGCCAGTTAAATTCAGCTTAGTCCATTTTTTTGGGGTGCAGGTTTCCAAAGTGGTAACAGTCTCAGTGTGGCGCACGCACTCTCTGTGGACAGGTGGGCTGGGAGTTCCTGGCTGGATAGGAGTAGGCTGATCTCAGACACACTCCAGCACTCAGGGTCAGGAGATAAGCAACGCCCTGAAATACTTCAAATACTTTCAAAGAAGTGAGTTTCATTGAAAACGAAAGCTGGGAAGACTCGGATGTATGATAGGAATATTGGGAGAAAGGCATTTCATACTGAATCAACACGTCCTTCATTTTGGGAAAAGCGCCCATCTTCAACTAGTCTGACTGGGATCTGCGAATGAGTTAGCTGTCAGACAGTCTATAACACAGCTATCATTAGATCAAACGTGTGAGCACTCAATGATTCACAGCCAGGGGACAGAATTTCTGCCAGAATTTTAAAAATGTTGCACTGGAAGTCACAGAATCTTAGAGTCCCAACAGTGTAGAAAGAGGCCATTTGGCCCATCAAGCCTACCCTGACAACAATCCCATCCAGACCCTTTCCACGTAACCCTGCATATTTACTCTGCTTATCACCCTGGGATTAAGGGGCAACTTAGCATAGCTTATCAACCTAAACTGCACATCTTTTAGAGTGTGGAAGGAAACTGGAGCACCCGGCGGAAACTCACAGGGAGAAAATGCAAAAAAGCTTGTCACCCAAGGCTGGGATAGAACCTGGGTCCCTGGTTCAGTGAGGCAGCAGTGGTGCCACAGGCTCTGAGAAGATTCAACTGGGTTGATTCCTATGGGACAAAGGGATTGTCTTAAGAGGAAAGGTTGAATAGGCTGGGCCTACTTTAAAAGTTAAAGTTTATATATTGGGCACAAGTAAATTTACTTTCACACAACAAAGAAGTTACTGTGAAGATCTCCCAGTTGCCACATTCAAGTGCCTGTTCGGGTATGTGGAGGGACAATTTAGCCTGGCCAATGTTCTTAACCCGCACATCTTTGGAGTGTGGGAGGAAAGCAGAGCAACTGAAGGAAACTCATGCAGAAAACAATGAAAAATGACCCAAGCTGGGAATCGAAGCTGGGTTCCTGGTGCTATGAGGCAGCAGTGCTAACTACTGTACCACAGCCATTAAAGAATGAGGGGTGATCGTAATGAACATATAATTCTGAGATGGTCTGTCAGGGTAATTCTTGAGAGGATATATTATCCTATAACTAAGATCTAGAACTAGGAGGGCCACAATTTCAAAATAAGAGGTTTCTCATTTGAGATGGAGATGAAGAGGGATTTCAGGATCATTAGTGTTTGGTACCTGAGAGAGTGGTGCAGGCTGATAATTGAATATTTTTAGGTCAAGGTAAGCAGATTTTTAAGGGAGTCAAGGATAATGAAAGACAGGCAGGAAACTGGA
Source organism: Sphyrna mokarran (assembly GCA_024679065.1). NCBI lineage: Eukaryota > Metazoa > Chordata > Chondrichthyes > Carcharhiniformes > Carcharhinidae > Sphyrna > Sphyrna mokarran. Next base: position 16,351,454 of record JAGIQG010000025.1, read on the forward strand.
GTTGAAGTCAAAATCTGACCAGCCCAAGATCTGATTGAATGGTACAGCAGGCATAAGGGGCCAAATGGCCTGTCCTGCTTTTGTTTCGTTACGATTAGACAGAATTGTGGATTTGTTCCACCCATATGTATATATATATATATATATACGCACATACATACACACGCTCACACACAAAGATACAGTACTCTGGCCACTCTTTTTATATGAAGACACTTTGCAATATTTCACAGGTTGGAGATCGTAAGACACAGAAGCAGAATTAAGCCATTTGGCCCATCGAGTCTGCTCCACCATTCAATCATGGCTGATTTTTTTTCTCATTTCCATTCTCTTGCCTTTTCCCGATAACTTTTGATCCCTTATTAATCAAGAACCTATCTATCATGTCTGTTGCTATGTCGTTGAAATCATTTCTAAAGGGGGGCTTCAGTACGAAACCACCATATATAAGAGACGGCATAGTGGTTAGCACTGCTGTATCACAGTGCCAGGAATCCGGGTTCAATTCCATCTAGGGTGACTGTTTGGGTTGAGTTTGCACATTGTCCACGTGTCTGCATAGATTTCCGCCGGGCGGTACAGTTTGCTTCCATAGTCCAAAGATGTGCAGGTTAGATTGATCGGGCGTGACAAATTGTCCTTTAGCATCAGGGGGATTAGCAGGGTAAGTACGTGGGGTTACAGGGATAGAGTCTGGGTGGGATTGTTGCCAGCGCAGGCTGGATGGGCCGAGTGGCCTCCTACTGCAATGGGATTCTATGATATACAAGATTTGAAAGAATGGGCTCTTTCTCCCTCTGTAGCTCACCTTTATCAGGATCACTTAGCTGAAAGATATCTGGGTGCTCTGGGTCATCAGGTAGAACGACCATCCATCCTGCTATAGACACCTTCTTACTGGGTGATGATTTGAACTGTTTGGAAGACATTAAAAAAAGAATTTTTTTTTAAATAAAGCAGGAATTTTAATAAAGATTTGTATGAAATAAATGTCAGAAGAAACAAAACTGGAAATGAAAGACACTGAATGACAATTGACCAGTTTAATAACCACAACAGTCTAAATATACTCTTGTCTAACTTGTTCCTGTTATATTATAAACAACAGCTGGTTTTTCCAATTAGAAGTTTTCTTCATTATTCACTGATTAAAAGTTTGAGCAACGTGGGAGAAGAATTCACTTCAAGTAATTGAAAGACTGCACGCAAAAGGGCTTCCAGATTTACAAAAGTCTGGCCAGAAATGAGTTCCCCAAACAATCCACAACATATTTGGGTCAAAAAGCTACTTAAAATAAAATAACTTGCAAACAATCAGAAGCTGTTTACCATTTTTGTATTGCCAAATTAAACACATACAGAAGCATTTCTTTCTGAATTCCTGCTGACGCCTGCTAGGATTGTTGACTCTGCTCACTGACTTCTACAGAAATTTTAAGTTAACCACGTATTCTACAGACATGGATACCGCTGGTCTCCCAGATACTTTCAAATTGCTGCACAGAATCATCCCAGTGTAATAGTATCAACTCTTTCATTGTTACCCGTAATCACACACCATGGTGATGTACCACAGGGCTGCACTTAGACAGTATGATGTCAGTGTACCGTCAAGAAGTGTTTTTTTTTTAAATCATGGTCTCTGCAGCTCTCACTGTCAGTGTTTATCATGCTCACAGCCATAGGTGATGTCATTGTGGGAGGAGGGAAAAACTGTGAGCAGATCAGGTGACAAGATGTCATGTTTTAGTTTCGCTTTTGCTGGAGTGTTAGAGGCAGTCTTAGAAGCAAGCTGGAAAAGAAGTCTCTTTCTCTCTGGGTTTTTATTTTGAAAATTTTATCTGTCAGCTGAAATAAGCACAGCTTATTGCCATCCTGAGTAAAGAATCCATGCTTTGGGATTTTGGGGAGTTGATACAACTACAAATTGCTTTGTGTTTTCAAGATCATTTGAAATCTGCATTCAACCCAGAAAACTTGATCCCAGTAGCAAGTGAGCGTTATTCTGTTCTGAGTTAAACCTGTGAAAAGGATTTTTGTTGTCTATGGGATTGGTTTGATTGAAACACATTAGATATATTTGTTAAGGATTATATATTTTAGTAGCTCTTTTTTTTCTTGTTTGCAACTTATAAAAGGTCTTGCTAATTTTCTTACTATACAAGTTAACTATTCTTAAATGAACCTTGTTTGCTAAAAGCTCCCCATTGGGTCTTTTGAATCACACTTGAAGTGGAACATACCATGCTTATCCTAGCCAAATTCAAGATGTAAAACTTGTGATTCAGGTGGGCTTCATAAAACACTTCGGAGTTTTTGACTTGAAGCATAACAATCGTTATCAAAACTCCTTCAGAACGTTTCAGGAACTCATGACTTTTAAGGATTTTTTAAAAACCAAATAGTGGCTGAGCAAGAATCTCAAAATTACCTACTGAAGCAAACATTCAAGTGCTTAGCACAGAGCTTCAGTTGCCTGATATAGAGCACAAGCTGTGTTCACCACAATCCAGGTGTTGCAGCTGCAATGATGGTGAAACTATTATTTACATTTACATTTATTTATTAGTGTCTTTTTTTAACACTGTTAAAAAAGTAGCCTTTTTTTAACATTGCAGTGACGTTACTGTGAAAATTCCCTAGTCACCACACTCCAGCCTCTGTTTGGGTACACTCAGGGAGAATTTAGTACGGCCAATGCACCTAACCGGGCTGAAGGAGGAAACCGGAGCACGGTGGCACAGTGGTTAGCACCGCTGCCTCACTGCGCCAGGAACCCGGGTTCGATTCCTGTCTTGGGTCACTGTCTATGTGGAGTTTACACATTGTCCCCGTGTCTGTGTGGGCTTCCTCTGGGTGCTCTGGCTTCCTCCCACTCTCCAAAGATATGTAGGTTAGGTTGACTGGCTATGCTAAACAAACCCTTAATGTGAGGGATTTGGTAGGATAAATATGTTGGGTTATGGGGAAAAGGCCTGGGTGGGATTGTGGTCAGCGTAGACTCAATAGGCTGAATGGCCTCCTTCTTCATTGCAGGGATTCTATGGTTCACCCAGAGGAAACCCACACAGACATGGGGAGAACATGTGGGGTGCCATACTTACTCCATTATTTATTACTCCACTGAAACCAACTGCAACTTCAGGAGTCTGCACATGCACAGGGTAATGCGACTGCCAATGTTTCCACTTTCCCCCAGAGGGTCTAGATTGCAATCCCCAGGCAGTGAAATGACAAGAACTTCCATGCTCATGCTATTAGACTTACTGTAAAATCTCATTGTTAAAGTTACAACTTATGCTTGAGGTGTAACCGGGTGCTGTGTGTTCTTGTTGATTTTTGGTCCCCAGATGTTTAAAGGCAGCGCAGTGGTTAGCACAGCACCAGGGACCCAGATTCAATTTTGGCCTTGGGAGTGGGAGTTTGCACATTCTCCCCGTATCTGCATGGGTTTCCTCCAGATGCTCTGGTTTCCTCTCACAGTCTGAGAGATGTGCTTGTTAGTGCATTGGGGATTTTCATAGTAACTTTATTGGCGACTAGGGGATTTTATAGTAACTTCATTGCAGTGTTAGTACAAGCCTACTTGTGACACTGATAAACAAACTTAAATCATTGCCAAAAAGGCATCACAGCAGGTCTGTCACTGGCACATCACCCACTTCCCCCCCTCGTTAGAGCATCCTCCGATTTCTTCCTTCACCTACAGCTCTGGCACATTGCTCTGCATCCAGTAAATCAGTCACACCATCACTCCCACACCGCATCCACCGCAATTACACACCCCATCCTTCTCTTCACCCCCAGGAATGTGCCTATGGTAGATTTATACTCCATGCCATCCTTCATGCTGGTGTAGAATGAACGTTCCTGACAGTTTGAGTTTTAGGGCAGACGATGCTGATTTGCAGAGTGTCTGTCAGTGTGCGACAGCGCACAAGAGGATGACAGTTTAACACATCCCGCTCAACCGCCACAGCCGACAACACACACAAACAGCAGACATGCTCGAGAAAGTTTAGCTCCACTCCTGGAGCTCAGCCACCCACAGCAGGAATCCGCCCTTTTGTTGAAAAATACAAGTCACATTTGGAAGACTCATTTGAAACCAATTTTTTTTTTATGTGTACTGTTTGCAGAAACAGGCTTTGATCAATTGCTGCAGCTCGCAAAAAAACAGGTACGGCATGGGCTGGTTTTAAATTCAACAGATTCAGGCTTTCTGAAGAAATAAACCCAACGAATCAGTCCCTGACTGCACTTCAAATCAGACTCAACTCTATCGAGGAATAGAGTTTAGGAGTCAGGAGGTAATGATGCAGCTCTAAGACTCTTGTCAGACCCCAGTTGGAGTATTGTGCGCAGTTCTGGTTGCCTCATTATAGGAAGGATGTAGAGGCTATCGAGAGAGTTCAGAGGAGATTTACAAGGATGCTGCCTGGATTGGGAGGCAGGCCTTATGAAGATAGGTTGAGGGAGCTGAGACTCTTCTCACTGGAGAGACGTAGGTTGAGAGGCGACCTGATAGAGGTTTATAAAATGTTGAGAGGAATAGATAGGGTGGACTCTCAGAGACTATTTCCCCGAGCTGAAATGGTCACTACGAGAGGACACAGATTTAAGGTGCAGGGAAGCAAATACAAAGGAGATGTCAGGGGTAGGTTTTTCACTCAGAGGGTGGTGAGTGAATGGAACCGACTGCCGTCGGAGGTTGTTGAGGCAAACTCACTGGGGTCTTTTAAGAGACTTCTGGATGAGTATATGGAAAAGAATAGGATAGGGGGTTATAGATAGGTCTGTGGATTGGTAGATGTGATCGGCGCAACTCGTGGGCTGAAGGGCCTGTTTGTGCTGTATTGTTCTATGTTCTCATGACTGTAACACTACAATCTGCAGTCGCTTCCTTCCTTCTCTATGAATGGTATGCCTTGTCTGTAATGTGTGCAAAAAAAATATTTTTCACTGTATATTAATACATGTGGCAATAATAAATCAATCAAATTATTACATTCTGTTAAAAAGAATCAAAAAGATATCAACAAGTGGGCAGCATGGTGGCATAGTGGTTAACACTGCTGCCTTACAGTGCCAGGGACCTGGGTTCAATTCCAGCCTTGAATGACTGTGTGGAGTCTGCACATTCTCCCTGTGTCTGCATGTGTTTCCTCTGGGTGCTCCAGTTTCCTCCCACAGTTCAAAGACGTGCGGATTAGGGTGATTGATCATGCTAAATTGCCCCATAGTACCAGGGAAATTAGTAGGATAAATGTGTCATCTATCCAACCGTTGATTAGTTTGAGCTGATCTACAGCCTGGTCTCGATATTTCACCTCTCATAAAATAAAAGCAAAATACTGCGGATGCTGGAATCTGAAACAGAAACAGAAAATGCTGAAAAATCTCCGTGGATCTGACAGCATCTGTGAGAAGAGAACAGAGCCCGTGTTTTGAGTCTGGATGACCCTTTGTCAGAGCTCTGACAAAAATCCAGGCCATGTTTCATCTTGTGAGGAAAAGGATAACTAGAGGTCATTAATATAACACAGTGGTAAGGAACCCAGCAGGGAATTCAGACAAAACTGATGTGTGGCAAACTCTTTAGCTGAAGTGACTAAAAATAGATGCACTTGAGGGGAAACTTGGCAAGCGAGGGAATAGAGGCTGATGATGACAGATTTAGATGAGAAAAGAAAGGAAGAGGCGCAAGTGAAGCACAAGTTCAAGTTTATGTATTAGTGTGACAAGTTGGCTTATATGGGGCGGCACGCAAGTACAGTGGGTTAGTATTGCTGCTTCACAGTGCCAGGGACTGCATTCGATTCCCAGCTTGGGTCACTATCTATGTGGAATTCTCTATCCTCCCCATGCTTGCGTAGGTTTCCTCCAGGCGGTCCTGTTTCCTCCCACATACTAAAAGATGTGTTGGTTAGGTGCATTTGGCCTGAAAAAGTGCTGGACTGTGGCGACTAGGGGAATTTCACAGTAACTTCATTGTAGTGTTAAGTCTTACTTTTGACAAATAAATAAAATAACTTTTTACATAACACTGCAATGAAGTTACTGTGAAAATCCCCTAGTACCACACTCCAATGCCTGTTTGGGTGCCACCATGCCACCCTATCAGCCCTCAATGAAAGCTACAGTGATCAACGTTGGATATGATCTATCTCTATAGCTGCCTTTTGCAATCTCCCAACACGCAGGAACAATGTTAGGTTCTGCAGTTAAATAGCTGTGAAGAGAGGCAAAGAATTGAGGAACAACAAAAATGCAAAAGATAGAGGTGCAATGAGTGTTATTTCCTGGTTACAGTGGTAGGTATGATGGAACAGCTTCTCACCTGTAACAACATTTGTTTCGGGTACAGTTTAGCATCTCTGTTATAACACTAACTTGTATTGAGATAGCACTTTTTATGCAGTCAAATGTTACTAAATATAACCAGTGAGCCATGTAAATAGTTCACTAAAAACTTGGTCAAAGGGAGGAAGGATTTAGGGATGGAATTTCAGAGCTCAGTAGCTCAAAGCACAGCCACTGGTGTTGGAGTGATTATAAAGTTTAAGTTTCTTTATTAGTGTCAGAAATAAAGCTTAGATTAACACTGCAATGAAATTGAAAATCCCCTAGTTGCCACACTCCGGCCCCTGTTTGGATACATAGAACATAGAACATAGAACATTACAGCGCAGAGCAGGCCCTTCGGCCTTCGATGTTGCGCCGACCAATTAAGAAAAAGCAATGACCCTCTAACCTAAACCATTCCCTTTTCATCCATAAACTTATCTACTAACCTCTTAAACGCCACCAAACTTGGTGCATCTACAACTGCAGCAGGCAGGGCATTCCATACCCTTACCACCCTCTGGGTAAAGAACCTACCTCTGACATCCGTCCTATAACTACCACCCCTTAATTTAAAGCTATGTCCCCTCGTGCTAGCTTTCTCCATCCTAGGAAAAAGGCTATCACTGTCCACCCTATCTAAACCTCTAATCATCTTATATGTTTCAATAAGGTCTCCTCTTAGCTGCCTTCTTTCTAACGAAAACAACCTCAAATCCCTCAGCCTCTCTTCATAAGACCTGCCCTCCATACCAGGCAACATCCTGGTAAACCTCCTCTGTACCCTCTCCAATGCCTCCACATCTTTCTTATAATGCGGGGATCAGAACTGTACACAATACTCCAAGTGCGGCCGCACTAGAGTTTTGTACAGTTGCAACATGACGTTGCGGCTCCGAAATTCAATCCACCTACCAATAAAAGCTAAGACTCCGTATGCCTTCTTAACAACCTTATCAACTTGATTGCCAGCTTTCAGGGATCTATGCACATATACACCAAGATCCCTCTGTTCTTCAACACTATTAAGAGTCCTGATACACTGAGAGAGAATTTAGCACGGCCAATGCACCTAACCAGCACATCTTTTGGACTGTGGGAGGAAACCGGGGCACCCAGAGGAAACCCATGCAGACACCGAGAGAACGTGCAGACTCCGCACACAGACAGTGACCCATGCCAGGAATCGAAGCCAGGACTCTGGGCACTGTGAAGCAGCAGTGCTAACCACTGTGCTGCTAACTTGGCATCTCAGATTTTACTAATATTGCTGAACTTGAGTTCACTGACCTTTTATGCTGTGCAAGAATAATTCTTTAAAAATTACTTTGGACTGCTTAAAAAAAAATGAAAATGACTTCTTAAGACTTGCACATGGGAAAAAACACGGACGGTTCAGGTAAGTACACACACTCCCAGCAGATGGAGCTCTTTAACTCCCCAATATCAGGTAGTCACAGATCTTTATAGAAATGCCAAATACTTTCAGATGACAACAATAGCTTCTAATTGCTACTGCTAACTTACTTATCATCTGTGATGACCTCTGACTTCAAGTACGCAGTTGCTATTGTGGACAAAGATTTAAACAATGTTCAAGTCACATTCCATTCATAATAAAGGAAGCTTTATGAATAAAGCTCGGGGATTAATTTAAATTAAACTGAGAGTTTCACAAATGCAAAGCTATTAAGATCTTAAGTGGACCATCAAATACCACATCAAACAGTTTCAAAACAACTTAAAGCCAAGTTTCAGGGTGAATTATTGTTGGCAAAGATATTACAAGATTTCTGGTAACACCATTTCTCTCAGAAAGGCACATTTCCCATCTTTTGGTTTTCTTTTCTATAAAGTTGCGTTCTTGTTAAAACCGGAAAAGGAACAATGCAACACGGCACGGAGTGAAGGTCCCTCCAAGCTGTCTCACTGGCCAGCTCTCCATGTCCCACCTCACCCAGCCACTGGCCTTGTCAATCTGCTATGTAAACGGAGACAGTTTTGTGGGACAGTTCCAGGAACTGGAGCAATTCTGCTGAAACTCACAGTGTCAGTCAGTCTCCCAGTGGCCATGGCCTTGGCAAATACAAGATGAATGTGCGGACTCATTCCATCCCATAACCCCCACAGTAACAACAAGAGATAGTCTTTGCTTCAAGAGAATTATCATTCAGAGATAGTGTGAATTATCATTCACACTAGGACCTTTAGGAGTTTCTCTAAAGACTAAAGATCTCTTTAGTTTCTTACTGATGGTTACTTTAGACTACCTCAGAGAGAGAGAGAGAGACATAGACAAGTCCAGAGATAAAGACACACACGAGTTCAGAGACAGAAAGAGAGACACACATACACACAGGCTAGCTCAGAAAGAGAGAGACACACACAGACTAGCTCAGAAAGAGAGAGAGACACACAGACTAGCTCAGAAAGAGAGAGACACACACAGACTAGCTCAGAAAGAGAGAGACACACACAGACTAGCTCAGAAAGAGAGAGAGACACAGACTAGCTCAGAAAGCAGAGACAGACAGATTAGTTCAGAGAGAGAGAGACACAGACACAAAATAGCTCAGAGAGAGAAAAAGACAGATGAGTTAAGAGACAGAGAGAGACATAGACTAGCTCAGAGAGGACAGGAAAGAGAGAAACACACACAGACTAGCTCTGAGAGGAGAGAGACACAGACTAATTCAGGAAACAGAGACAGATTAGTTCAGAGAGGAGAAAGGAAGACACACACAGACTCGCTCTGAGAGAAGAAAGACACATAAACTAGCTCAGAAAGTAGAGACAGACAGATTAATTCAAAGAGAGAGAGAGACACACAGAATAGCTCAGAGAGAGAGAGAGACAGATGAACTCAGAGAGGAGAGAGAAAGAGAGAGGGGAGAGAGACATAGACAGGCTCAGAGAGGAGAGAGAAAGAGAGAGAAACACACACAGACTAGCTCAGAGGCGTAGGTCTATTCCTTGAGAAAAGTATTTACTTTAGCTGCTGTTACAGAGTACATGGGGAAACAGAAGGTGGCTCTGTGCGACTTTAGTGTCTACACTGAGAGTGCTGAAACAAGCTCCTCTATGACGTTCTACTACTCTCAGCAAGAGGAACAAAGAGCAGAATAATGGATGTATAAAATCTGAAACAGCAAAGGCTGGAAACATTCAGCAGGTCAGACAGCCTCAGTGGAATGAAGTTACTGTTATAGACTACATAATTTTACAAGTCTGGACCTTTCACCAGCGCGAATTTCCAGCATTAGCCGTTCATACAATCATATAGTGCAGGAGAGGCCCTTCGACCTCTCTACATTAAAAACACCTGAACTCCCACCTAATCCCATCTGCCAGCACTTGGCCCATGGCCCTGAATGTTACAATGAACCAAGTGCTCATCCAGATACTTTTTAAAGCATGGGAGGCAACTCACTTCCCCCATCCTTCCAGGCAGCACAAGCTAGACCGTCGCCACCCTCTGGGTAAAAAAGTTTTTCCTCACATCGCCACTAAACCTCCTCTCCCTCACCTTGAACCGATAATCTTCATGACTGAGTCTTTAACTAAGGGGAACAGCTGCTCCTTATCCACTCTGCCCATGCCCCTCATAATCTTGCACACCTTGATCAGGTCTTCTCTCAGTTTTCTCTACTCCAAGAAAACCCAAGCCTATCTAACATCTCTTCCTAATGTTTTTGTTCCATTCCAGGCAGCATTCTGGTGAATCTCCTCTGCACCCCATCCAGTGCAATCACATCCTTCCTATAATGTGGTGATCAGAATTACACACAGAACATTAGCTGTGGCCTCACCAAAGTTCTGTACAAGTCCCAACATGACTTCCCTGCTTTTGTAATCTATGCCTTGATTGATAAGGGCAAATGCCCCATATGCCTTTTTCACCAACCCAATAACATGCCCTCTGGCTTTCAGAGATCTGTGGACAAATATGCCAAGGTCCCTTTGTTCCATAGAAGCTCCTAGTGTCCGACCATTCATTGAGTACTTCTTTGTCAAATTACTCCTTCCAAAGTGGATCATCTCACACTTTTCAGGGTTACATTCCATCTGCCACTTATCTGACCATTCTGTCTAAATCTTCTGTAGCCTAAGACACTCTGCTTCAATACTAACAACCCGTCCAATCCTTGTGTCATCAGTGAACTTACTAATCCTACCCCAACCCAGTCATCTATGTCATTTATATAAATGATGAATAATAGGGAACCCAACACTGTGGTACACTGCTAGACACTGGCTTCCAGTCACTAAAGTGGACTCTGTCATCACTCTGTGTCTCTACAACTGAGCCAATTTTAAACCCATTTTATCAAATTACTCTGTATCCCATGTATATTTACCTTCTTTACAAGTCTCCCAAGTGAGACCTTGTCAAAGGCTGTGTTGAGATCCATATAAACCACATCGACTGCACCACCCTCATCTACACACCTGGTCACTTCCTCAAAAAAATTCAATCAAATTTGTTTGGTATGACCTCCCTCTGACGAAGCCATGCTGATTATCTCTGAGCAAGCTTTGCCTCTTCAAGTGGAGATAGATGCTGCTCTCCTTCAGAAAGTTCTCCAAGATTTTCCCTATTGCTGATGTGTGACTCACTGGTCTGTAGTTCCCTGGTTTATCTCTACAATTCTCCTTAAATAGCTGAACCCATATCAGCTGTTCTCCAGTCATCTGGCATCTCCCTCCCCGGCCAGAGAGGAATTGAAAATTTGGGTTAGACCCCTTGTAATCTCTTCTCTTGCTTTTCACAGCAGCCTAGGGCACAATTCATCTGGATCTGGAAATTTATTCACTTTTAAGGTTGCCAACACCTCCAATACTTTGTCCTCCCCCATGCCAATTTGCTCAAGAGCCTCTCAGTTTCTCTGCCTGAATTCCATATCATCATCCTCATTCTCTTGGATGAACATGGATATGAAGTATTCTTTCAATACTCTACCAATGTCCTCTGGTTCCACCCACAGATTGCCCTCTTGGTCCTTAATGGGCCCTTCCTTGCAATTTGAAAGATGTATTGTAGTGGGACAGAGAAGACAGTTCTCTGAGGAATAGGAAGGATTTACCCTACTTATCTGGTCTAAATGCTGATGCTAATCCCAGTGAAAAGCAGCTATATGCAGTGAGCGTTTCTAACTCTAGGGCTGAGACTTTCTAAACGTAGTTCCCCAACAACCTTTATAGCTGGTAGGGAGAGAAAGAGAGAGATGAGATTTTATTTCGCTAGTCTGTAATGAATTGTAGCCAAAGTCCCAGAAATCAAATGCTATTTCTGTTCAATTATTGAATAGATTTGTACATTTCAGACATGTAATAACTTACACGGGGTGTCATGAATATTTTATACAGTACTTTAAATAAAAATGAAGTTAGGAACTTCAAAGCAAAACCCCTTAGTGACGAAACAGAATATAAAATGAATACAAAATGGTACAAACGGTGTAGATGCTTTTCATAGAATCATAGATTCCTTGCAATGTAGGAGGCCGTTTGACCCATTCAGCCTGTACTTTCAACAATCCCACCCTATTCCTGTAACCCCACATATTTACTCTGCTAATCCCCCTGAAACCAGGGTCAATTTAGCATGGACAATCAACCAATCTTTGGATTGTGGGAGGAAACTGGAGCACCTGGAGGAAACCCACAGAGATGGGGAGAATGTGCAAACGCCACACAGTGGTGATCCAAGATGGGAATCAAACCCAGGTCTCTGGTGCTGTGAGGCAGCAGTACTAACCACTGTGCCACCGTGCTGTCCTGTGAAAATCCCCTAGTCGCCATACTCCGGCACCTGTTTGAGGGAGAATTTAACACGGCCAATGCACCTAACCAGCACATCTTTCAGACTATGGGAGGGAGCTGGAGCACCTGGAAGAAACCCACGCAGACATGGGGAGGATGTGCAGCCTTCGCACAGACAGTGACCCAAGCCGGGAATTGAACCCCCAGGTCCCTGGTGCTGTGAGGCAGTGGTGCTAACCAGCCTCAGCTGTGATCTTTAAAAAAAAAATCCATAACTGATATACAAGGTAATTATAAAATTTGATATTTTGAATACTATCATTATGGGGAAGGTGGGGATTACTTACATGCTTTCTCTCAGAGGCCCGCAGTGATTTTGCAGAGAAATACAGCAGAAGCGATCCAGAAAGTATGAGCCAGTAACGAGTCCAGGATGACATCTGAAGGCAAAAAGGTCAAATGACTTTTCAACATTAAATCACACTAAGCTACATTCCTATATGAATAGTCACCATGACCTCTGAGTACCCAGTTATTCAGTTACAGATCACAGATCTCCACATTTTCTCACCTAGAATGTTCCACACATGCTATTTTTTTGACATTAGCTCTGCAGGTAAAAAGCACGCTTTTCTCTTTCTTTGTGCGTGCGGCCTTACAGCATTTCACCAACTTTTTGCAAACTTCTACCCTTGATGTCTTTTTCCCCCTGTAGTTTTTCTGAGGAATCAGTCATTAATGGGCCGTGTACAATATCTGGGCAGTTCATTACTCAGAATCAATTAAAAATCTACATGAACAGTGACGTCACCCTTGTTGCCATTCTGCACTGGATGCCAAAAGACACGCTTGGGGTCAAAACCCCAACGTGAGGAGAGATTACTCAACTAGATGGAGCCTGTATGGGTAGGGACCAAAGGGCGGGTGAATCACTGAAAGGGTCTGGTCATGGAGCTTCTGGCCTGTGCATTTTGGAACATTGGTTGGCTCGAGGGACCAGGAAGTGAAGCATTTGTAGGTTCTAGTGACCAGGAAGTGAAGCATTTGTAGGTTCTAGTGACCAGGAAGTGAAGCACTGGTATGTTTGTGGGCAACAAATCTGACTGGCTGTTGGGACAATAGAAGAGGTTGGGTGGACAGAAGGGGATGGGAAGGGAGAGGGAGAAAGTTTGCCAAAATTATTCAATTGGCACCATGCTGCTAAGATCAGTTGGGCTCCCATGTCTGTTACTGGGTTCCGCCGCACCCTTCCTGCATTTCAATCTGGACAGGGATCACCAAAGGCAAGTTGCGAGGCTCAACGTAACAATCATTCAATCTATCAGGGACCAATATCTAACGGATTCACAATCATAGATTCCCAATGAAACCTCTTAGTGCTTTTTAATTGAATTTCTAGTCCCATAAAAGCAAAGGCAATAAATTTGCCCAGGTGAAATAAACTTGAGTGTGTGTGTATGAAAATATGATGTAAAGATGCCGGCGTTGGATTGAGGTGGTAAGAACTCAGTAAGAATTTAGCAACACCAATTTTTAATCCAACCGATTTATTTGATAGTAAAATTGCGAGCTTTCAACACTCTTGGGTCTTCCTCAGGCAAATGCAGTGAAAATACCCAGTGATGTGTAGCTGTTATTGGTGAGAATTGGCCAAAAGGGGGAGCAGTGCACCCTGTGATTGCTGGTTGTTTAGTCAAAAGGCACCAAGCTAAATCTCAACCTTTCCATTTCTGTGATCAGGCGGTGATAAACTATGGAGTGTTTGTTATTAGCTTCCTATCTGTGAGGGGATTTGCTATTAGGGTGAATAACTAACCTCTTTATCAGATGGTCTGATCCACTCAAAATCAGCCCTCTGTCTACTGCTAATATTTTTACCATCTGGGCTGATCTTTTTATCTCCTAAGGGCACAAGCATATGGTACGACAGCAGATGCTGCACCCCCACCACCCCCCTTCTTCAATACCCACAGTGACTCAGGCTGCACAAACAACACTGTGACACCTATTGACGGGAAACCCTGGATAAAGGCTTTGGGGGGGGGGGGGTTGACTACAAATTCGACATGAAAAGGGGACTAATTTTCTCGGCTGTGAGTATCACATGAATCAAATGTGATTGACTCTCAACGGCCCTCAGAAACGGCCCAGCAAGTCACTCAGTTCAAGGGCATGTTAGGTATGGGCAATAAATTCTGGTTGGCCAGCAATGTCTATCTCCCGTGAATGAATAAAGGAAAGAAGTGTGAAAGACAATCATTTTGTGCGTTTGTATTACTAGGTGTATCTGTGGCTCCACGCACCGTACCCCCCACTCCAATACAATCAACTTGTTTTCGTTAGAGAGAAGAAGGTTAAGAGGTGACTTAATTGAGGCATACAAGATGATCAGAGGATTAGATAGGGTGGACAGTGAGAGCTTTTTTCCTTGGATAGTGATGGCTAACACGAGGGGACATAGCTTTAAATTAAGGGGTGATAATTATAGTACGGATGTCAGAGGTAGGTTCTTTACTCAGAGGGTAGTAAGGGCGTGGGATACAGTAGTAGTACTACTGTATTAGTAGTAGCTACTATTGCAATAGTAGTGGACTTGCCAACTTTAAGGGCATTCAAATGGTCATTGGATAGGCATATGGATAACATTGGAATAGATTAGGTTAGAGGATCATTAGACTGATTCCATTGGTCGGCGCAACATCGAGGGCCGAAGGGCTGTGCTGTAATGTTCTATGTTCTATGAATTCCTCTTTAGTATCTACAGATGAATTTTCCAGCTTCAGTGTCATGGAGGAGGTCCATCTTCCAGCTTCAGAGCGCTCCTAGAAGACCCACTTTCTTTTTCTGGAGGTCCATCTTCTTTCTTCATCGGTGGGTCCATGATATTAGGGCACTTTCAAAACGACATCCAGGTGTGATGGCAGGAAGAACACAATCATGCTCACCTCACCACAGAACGCAGCACTCAACCTCCAGTGAACCCCTACAGTGCAGAAGGAAGCCATTCGGCCCATTGAGTCTGCACCAACTTTCTGAAAGAGTACCCCACAGTGCCGCTCCCCGTGCATCTAACCTGCACATCTTGGGACGCTAAGGGGCCAATCCACCTAACCCCACATCTTTGGAGCGTGGGAGGAATCCGGAGCACCCAGTGGAAACTTAAGCAGACATGGGGAGAGCATGCAAACTCCACACAGACAGTGACCCGAAGCCAGAATCAAACCCAGGTCCCTGGCGCTGTGAGTAGCAGTGCTAACCCACTGTGCCATCATGTCACTGCAGGTACAGAATTAATGCAGTTGGGGCTGGAAGATACGGCATGGTTCCTCACCAGCCTAAACAGCAGGAAACACTACATGTTCCCATTCCCGCCACACAACCTAATCCCAGATAGGAAAATGTTGCCAGGGAACATTGAAGTTATAGAGAGAGGTTGGATAGGATTGGATTGTTTTCTCTGGAGCAGAGAAGACAGAGGGGTGACCTAATTGTGGTGTTCAAGATTACGAGGAGTATGGACAGGGTTGAAAGGGAGCACAGCTGGTCCCCTTAGTTGAAGGGACAGCCACGAGGGGATACACGTTAAAAGTGAGGAGTGGGAGGATTAGGGGGGGATTTGAGGAAAAACGTTTTTACCCCTAGAGGGTGGTGAGGGTCTGGAATTCACCGCGTGGGAGGGTGGTGGAGGCGGGTTGCCTCACATCCTTTAAAAAGTACCTGGACGAGTATTTGGCACACTGTAACATGCAGGGCCACGGGCCAAGTGCTGGCAAGTGGGATTCGGTAGGCAGTTCAGGGCACTTCATGTGTCGGTGCAGACTCGATGGGCCGAAAGGCCTCTTCTACAGTGTAGTATTCTGTGAACTCCATCTGAATAAGGGAAAGGCAATTGTACACAGAAAGATAGGGAACAACCAAATGCAAATCATTAACTAAATCACATCTGACTCCTTGGAAGAGACAGTTTGTTGTATCTGTTATTAACCTATGCCTTTTGCTTCATTGCCATGTATTTTTTAAATACAATTTTCATTTTTTTTTACTTCTAGGCTTTAAGTGCAGCAGGAAAATCCTGCAAATGCGAGGCTGATGGGAATTCCTGCATTTGGTTCAAAGACTTTGATATATAGCCTCAGGATGATTAGTCACAAATCTCTGCCAAGTCAAACAGCTGAACATTTGGACGGCCCTGAAGAAAATATAAACTCTGTCGAGATAGGTTCCACTTACTGCTGGCTTCTTGCCCTCCTTCAGCAAGGTTTTCCGTCTCAATGGTCCTTCTATGGTGACAGTTCCGCTTGTGCCACTTAAGGGGCAACTGCACGCGTCTGTCGGGCTGATGAGGAAAGGAAAGCAGTTAAGGCCTACAAAACCTCTCAAAAACCAACACTTTACTCTGTTCATTGCTACAGAATGCTGCTCCTCATAACTAGTCATCAGAACTATCTTAAAGAATGTAAGCTGTTGTGTTCCTACAATGTTACAAAGGCTCCACTCACTCATGAGGGATTGGATAAACATCTCGTGGGTTCATTTATCGAGAGTCGGCACTGAGGACATTCATACAAAAGTGAAGATGTCAGCAGCAGAGCTGTGTGCGCTGTGTTCCGCTCGTAGTGGAAGTGAGACTGGATGTCATTGCATTTTGAAGCGATTCAGAGATGGTTTAACCAGACCAATTCCTGGAACGGGTGGGGTGTCTTGTGAGGAACTTCAGGGCAGGCTAGGCTAGTTGAGAAGAGCAAAGGGCAACTTGATTGAAACAAAGAAGACCCTGAGGGGTCTTGGCAAGGTGGACATGGAGAGGATGTTTCCTCTTGTGGGTGAATCTTGTTCTAGAGGGTTACTGTTTAAAAGTAAAGGGTTACCCATTTAAAATGGAGATGAGGCTAATTGTTTTCACTCAGACAGTTGAGAGTCTTTGGAACCTCTTCCTGAAAAGTAGTCTTTGGATCTTTTTAAGACAGAGATGAATAAATTCTTGGTGAGCAAGGAGGTGAAAGATTATTGGGGGTTAGTGGTCCACACGGAGGGAAAAAAAACGACAATGATGTTAACAACAATAATGGCAATATTGGCTTTAACGTGCAATTGTAACTAAGAGTTAAGCATGCTGGGATTTCCGGTCAATTTATAATTGAAAATGGATGCAGGTCGTAAACTTGCTGTTGTTGTAGTCTGCTCTGTGAACTGTGGCCTGACACTTCCTGTCATAAGCACATTTGGGAGGATGTTTGGATGACACTTTAGTGCCATAAGTTCCTGCGATGCCCATAAATGGGTTAAGGCAATGTGACCTACATGACATTTGAACTAAGCATTGTGGAGTTGTTTATGACTAACTCCATTGGCTGAGTGTCACAAAACTTCCTGCAATGCTAGGACTGTTGAGGATAAAGGCATATGCTCCAGACCTTTATCTCCAACGATAACTCAGTGATCAAATGTCACAAGACAGCCTTGAAGAACATCTTCAGAGGAAGACCACAAGGGCAGCTTCTACACTGGGAATGCATCTGGCTACTTCATTCTAAATCAGTTAGTATCTGTCTTCACTTAAAGAATTGGAATATCTGGTTTCAGCTAAAGAATGAGAATATCTGTTTCCAGTTAAAGAGTTGATGTACTGTGAGAAGGCGACGTTCAGTAAAGAGTTAAAATGTTACAACTGTTGTATGTTTGAGTTCAGTACCTAAAGTATTAGATAAAGGGGAGATTGTTAAGAGAATTTGAGTCAATTCCTGTCTTTAATTTGTCACATTAAACAGGAATGCTGGGGAAGAATTTAAATTAGCAGCTGGATAACAACGGGATGTGCATTCGAGTTTACTATCAGATTAACCATGATCTTATTGAATGGCAGAGCAGTCTCAAGAAGCCGAAATGGCCCTAGTGTTTCTTGTCGATATGTTCATGTCACATGACACACTTCCCTCCAAGTGATACCATGCTGCTATCCCTTAAAGGTATAGTATAAATTAAGTTAACTTTCTAAGTGTGTCAAGTCTTAATGTAGAACTTACCAAGATTCAGCAAAAGCTCCAAAGATGCTTAAGCAAAATAAATGAACTGTTGCTATTTATTAATTTTAGGAACTAGCTGTTGTTGACTAGATCACAACTGGCTCTGAAGAATAGTCATATTGGAAACATTAATTTGGTTTCTCTAACCACAGATGCTGCCAGACCTGCTGCATTTTTACAACACTTTCTGTTTTTATTTCAGATTTCCAGCATATGCACTATTTTGCTTTGACATTGTTATGGTCTGTAATTATATATGCTTTTTCAAAGAAAGAAAAAAGTGCTGTGTTTTGTAGCACAGTGACTGAACAATGGGACTAAGCAATGAGGATATCCTGTGTTGTGTGTCTGTGTATTGTGTTGAAAATTCAATTCTGGCAAAACTCAATGAGTAAACAAGGGCAGTTTCCAGTTTCCACTTGCTGGGATTAGGATTAGGGTTAGGGTTAGAAGCATTGCTGGAGGCCATCAATACAAGATAGTTAACCTAAAAAACCCAATAATGAATTCTGAAGAAGGTTCTTTGCCCAAAGAGTGGCAAGAATATAGAACGTCTACAATAGAATACAGGGGTTTAAGGGGATGTTAGACTAGTATATGAAGGGGGCTAGTATATGTCTAGTATATGAACAAGTATACAGGGGAATGAAGAGTGACAAGATCGATTTAGATGATGAAAAATGAGTGAAGCATGAATCTCAGCATGGATGGGTTGGGTTGAGTGGTCTCTTCCTGTGCCATATATCCTACATGAGGGTAGAAAGATCTTAGGAGGAGATCACTCTGCCATTTTACGATCTGTCCAGGCAAGAGTTCCGTGTTCAAGATTATGAGCCATGGCAAAGAATGGAACCAGCCAACTTTTGATGGCAAAGAGTTCAAGAGCCAATAAACCACTTATGGCTGAAGGATTCCATCTTCCATATGACTGTCCAATAACCGCTTGAAAGTTCCTAAAGTGTCCAAACTCCACTACCACAGCAGGCAGTGCATTCCACATCCCAACCGCTCTGAGTGAAGAATCTATCTTGGACATCCCTTGGATATCTCCCACCATGAACCTTATAGTTATGCCCCCTAGTAACAGCTACACCAGCCTGAGAAAATAGTCTCTGAATGTCCACTCTATCGATCCCCCTCATCATCTTAATAACTTCTATTAAGTCACCTCTCATCCTTCTCCACTCTAAAAACAAAAGCCCCAGTTCCATCAACCTTTCCTCATAAGACTTATTCTCCAAACCAGACAACATCCTGGTAAATCTTTCCTCTGCGCTCCCTCCAATGCTTCCACAGCCTGAGGTGTCAGAACTGCACACAATATTCCAAATGTGGTCTCACCGTACAGGTCCTGTACGGTTGCAGCATAACTCCACAGCTCTTAAACTCTAACCCCCTGTTAATAAATGCTAACACATTATAAGTCTTCTTCACAGCTTTCTCCACTTGAGTGGCAACCTTCAGAGATCTGTGAATATGAACCCCAAACTCTTTCCATTCCTTCACATTCCTCAGAACCCTGCTGTTGACCCTGTAATTCGCATTCAAATTTGTCCTACCAAAATGAATCACCTCGCACTTATCAGGGTTAAACTCCATCTGCCACTTTTCTGCCCAGTTCTGCATCCTATCAATGTCTCTTTGCAACCTACAAGAGTGCTCCACCTCATCCACTACTCCACCAATCTTGGTGTCATCAGTAAATTTACTAACCCACCCTTCAGCCCTCTCCTCCAAATCATTGATATAAGTCATAAATAGCAGAGGACCCAGCACTGGCCCCTGTAGTACACTGCTGGTGACTGGCCTCCGGTCTGAAAATTTTCCCTCCACCGCCACCCTCTGTCTTCTATGAGACAGTCAGTTACTTATCCAATCAGCCAAATTTCCCTTTATCCCACACCTCCTTACTTTCTTCATAACCCGACCATGAGGAACCTTATGAAACACTTTACTAAAATCCATGTATACGACACCAACTACTCTACTTCCATCCACACACACTTAATTATCTCCTCAAAAAATTCAATCAAATTTGGGAGGCAAGATTTACCCTTCACGAATCCGTGTTGATTAAACTGAATCTTTCCAAATGGTCGTAAGTCCTATCCCTTAGGACCTTTTCCATTAACTTACCAACCACCGAAGTAAGACTGACTGGCCGGTAATTACCAGGATCATTCCTATTTCCCTCCTTGAACAGAAGAACAACATTTACCATTCTCCAGTCCTCTGGCACTATATCTGTGGACAGTAAGGACCCAAAGATCAAAGGCAAAGGCTTTGCAATCTCCTCCTTGCCTCCCAAAGAATCCTAGGATATTACCTATCTGGCTTAGGTGACTTATCGACCCTCAGGTTTTTTAAAAATTGTTAATATATCTTCCCTCAGAGTATCTATCTTCTCCAGTCCTATCAGTCTGTATTACACACTCATCCTCAAAAACATTGCCCCTCTCTTTTGTAAACACTGAAGAAAAGTATTCATTCATCGCCTCTCCTATCTCTTCTGACTCCATGCATAAGTTCCACTACTACCTTTGATCAGCCTTAACCTCACCATGGTTATTCTTTTGTTTCTCATGTAAGAGTAAAAAGTCTTGGGGTTTTCCTTGATCCGACCCAACAAGGACATCTCATACCCCCTCTTAACTCTTCTAAGCCCTTTTTTCTCTCAAGCAACCCAACTGAACCTTGTTTTCTCATCCTTACATATGCTTCATTTTTCCTCTTGACAAGACATTCAATCTCTTTTGTGAACCATGGTTCCCTCACTCTGTCATTTCCTCCCTGCCTGACAGGGACATACTTATCAAGGACACGCAGCATTTGTTCCTCGAACAAGCTCCACTTCTCTTTTGTGCCCATATCTGACAATTTCTGTTCCCATCTTATGCTTCCTAATTCTTGCCTAATCACATCATAATTACCCCTCCCCCAATTATAAACCTTGCCCTGCCATCTGGCCCTATCCCACTCCATTGCATTAATGAAAGACACCAAATTGTGTTCACTATCTCCAAAGTGCTCCCCCACAAACAAATCTAACACTTGGCCCAGTTCATTACCCAGTACCAAGCCCCACCTCTTGTCGGCCTATCCACATATTGTGTCAGGCAACTCTCCTGCACACACTGTACAAAAGCTGTCCCATCCAAACTATTCGACCTATAAAGGTTCCAATCAACATTTGGAAAGTTAAAGTCACTCATGACAACCACCCTGTGACCTCCACACTATCCATAATCTTCTGAGGTTCACTTTTGTTTGTGTATCTTTGATGGTCAAGATAACTGAAGATTTGCAGAACTGTTTCTTTATGATTGGAAATCATTGATTCCATTCACAGTGGCTGAAGCAGATAGATTAATAACAACACCAACTGTCACCCAACCATGTTTATACTATTTAGAAATAATATACCAGAATATCCAAACAAATATAAAACAGATCTTACACAACTTGACTGTGTGTTTTAGTAAGATTCATTATTTCACGTCTGCTTGATTATTACTACCAATACATTGGCACATTTGCCGCAGTGTCAAGGGTCAACGCTGCCGCAGCGTCAAGGGTCAACGCTGCCGCAGCGTCAAGGGTCGTCTTCTTGATACAGACCTCAGATTGGTTGAAGATGTCTGTGAATACCCCCTGCTAGCCGGATGCGCAGGATCTGAGTGCTCGTCTGCATACCCATCCAGGTCAGCCATTTTCCGTAGGGTGACTTTTAAGAAGGCTGATGTCTGCAATGGGGACCTTAGGAATGGGTTCAGCTGAGGTTTCTGAGGTGGAGGGTGTGTTCTCGCTGTCCTCTAGCTCAAAAAGGGGAAAGAATGCGTTGAGCTCATCAGAGAGGAGTGCAATTCTACTTGCCTTCAGCTGGTAGCCTGTTACGTATTTCAGACCTTGTCATACTTGGTGGGACTCCAAGTGGCTAGCCTAGGGCCCTAGCTTGGCATGGTAATGTCTTTTGGCATCTTTGATAGATCTCCATAAATTGTATCTGGATTTCTTGTAATAGGTCAGGGTTACCTGACTTGAGTACCTCAGACCTGGACTTCAGCGAATATCCCTGTCCATCCATGGTTTTCAGCTGGGAAACACATGGATTTGCCTCTTTGTCACACAGTCTTCTATACACTTAATAATGAAGTCAACTACTGTAGTGGCATACTCATTCAGGCCTGTTCTGTGTTTTTAAACCTTAGGAGATCATCCAATTCCTCAGACTAACATTGCACGACTTTTGTTATCGGATTCTCCCATTTCAGTTTTGGCTTGTAGGCTGGGAGCAGGAGTACAGCCTTGTAATCTGATGGATTACTTTGGGATCACTTTGTTCTAGAAATCTTAAAGAAAATTCTATTAGATTTCCTGCTGTTGGGGGAGGAATGAATGCTATCAGATTAGGTGCCGTTAACAAGGCAGGCAGAAGTGAGAAAGCAAAATCGTGTATTGATTTGCGTTGAAGGGGAGGCCAGGTGAAAATAAACAAGTGACACCGTTCAGATTGTAGGACACGGAAATAGCAGCACAACTATTCAAAAACAGAGAAAAAGTGAAGAGATGCAGTTTGCCACCATTACTCAGTGTTTGTCACTGTGATGTTGAAAAGTTGCATCCGCGTGAGAAATGTCCCACCAAAACTACAGAGTGCTGTTCCTGTAAGAGGAGATCTGTATGCCACAGCAAAATGCCCCAAATCAGAAAGTCAACAAGAAACCAATTTAAACATATCGTATTTAAGAAACTGACAATGAAAAAGACAATTCAGTGCCATTCTTAGGAGAAATTACAGGATCTAATGGGAGCTTTTGAAGCACAAACGCTATGATCAATTGACGTAAAACAAACTTTAATTTAGACACCGGGGCAGAAATTTCTGTTCATTTGGACACAGAATTGTGGCTACAGTAAGAATCCTTCCAGCCATCAACCACAGGGTCCCACATTCCAGGACAAGGGACGGTTTACCACCAAACATCAGCGAGAGAGAGAAATCACAGAAAAACTTTGTCGGTGACCCAAGCCCACGAATCTCCAGGTTTTAGCTAAAAGTCATTCACAGATCTACAACTCGCTGATGAAACAAAAGAAAAATTGAAAGGGTTCATGACAGAGTTTCCAAACATATTCAGAATTTTAAGAGTTGAAACAAGGGGGGACACTGATTATTACCAAGTGAAAACCTGGAGAAAAACCAGGAAGGATATTTCCCACGAATAGCAGCTGAAGGATTCACAGGCTCACTACCAGGAAGGGCAGCTTGTATCAAACAAGAAACAGATGAACAGACTTGAGAAAGGAAAACAAGAGAAAACAATAGGAGATGCACTGTCATACACTGCTATTCCAAAGATTGAACAAGAAGAGATAATTTTGGTCGGAGATGTTGAGTCATTGGGCCATGACATTTCTACTGGCAACAACACGGGCTGAATGAAATTTGGAACTCACAATAGGCAGATGAAAAATGTGCAAAATTTCAGAAAACCTCCTTCAATGGATGCTTAGAATTCATTCCAAATAATCTGATCCTGAAGTAATATTTGGAGCAACAAAGACATCTCAGTATTGAGTGACTTATTAAACATATAAACTAAAAACAGGAGTAGGCCATTTGGCCCTTTGAGCCTGCTCCACCATTCATTTTGATCATCAAATTCAATGTCCTAATTCCCTTTTTGGCACAGACAATGTTTTGGCTTCAACTACATTCTGTGGTAATGTATTCCATATATTCATCACCCTCTAATTGAACTTCTCCTCACTTCATTGCTAAAACATTTACCCCTTATCCTCAAACTATGATTCCCTAGTTCTGGACTCTCCCACCTCTGGGAACGTTCTTTCCGCACCTATCCTGTTTTACCCTGTTAGAATTTTCTAAGTTTCTATGAGATCTCCTCTCACTTTCCTAAACTCCCGTGAATATAATCCTAACTGACTTAATCTGTCCTCATCTGTAAGATCACACAGCAACCAAGTATGCTAAGTGACAGGAATATGTGAAGCCCCGTGCTAAGCCAGCACAACCTAGTCTAAAACCGACAGCAATGGTAACAGACTGGAATGGGGTCAGTATAGCTAAATAACACGATCACAAAACGTTTGCACTTTTTTTCCAATTAGGACTTGATGCAGCAGAATGTTAGCAGCCAACCTGATTAATAAGATGCATGTTTCACATAATCATAGAAATCCTACACTGCAGAAGGAGGCCATTCAGCCCATCGAGCCTAAACCAACAACAATCCCATCCAGGTCCTACCCTCATAACCCCACATATTTACTCTGCTACTCTCCTTAACCTATGCGTCCTAGGACACTAAGGGGCAATTATGGCCAATCAACCTAATCTGCACATCTTTGGACTGGGAGAAAACCAGAGCACCCAGAGGAAACCCACAGAGACACTGGGAGAATGTACAAACTCCACACAGACAGTGACCCGAGCCAGGAATTGAACTCGGTCCCTGGAGCTGTAGGACAGCAGTGCTAACCACTGTGTGACTGTGCTGCCCCAGTTTGTTTTCTCTTTAGCTTTTGCTTGCAGTCAGCAGCATAGTTGTCCGAGACACATCTGTCATTTCTTTTCTTGCCCCATCTCCATCCCTTCTGGATCCAGATTGCTAATTTTGTTCAATCTCTCCTGTTTTTCATCCTATTGTCGACCTTCCTTTTTTGAGTAGAGGAATAGAGATGTTTTACTGCAGTTGTATAGGGTATTCGTGAGGTCTCATCTGGAGTATTGTGTGCAGCTTTGATGTCCTTTTCTGAGGAAGGATGTCCTTGCTATAGAGGGAGTACAGAGAAAGTTTATCAGGCTGATTCTTGGGATGGCAGATCTATCACATGAGATGAAGTTGGTTAGAATTATATTCATTGGAGTTTAGAAGTACAGGGGATCCATAGAACCTTATAAAATTTTAACAGGATTAAACAGGGTAGATTCAGAAAGAATTTCCAAATGGTGTCGGAGTCCAAAATTAGGGATCATAGTTTGAGAATAAGGGATAAACTTTTTAGAACTGAGATGAGGAGAAATGTCTTCACCCAGTGGGTGGTGAATGTGGGGAATTCACTACCACAGAATGTAGTTAGGACCACTGTCTGATTTCAGGAAGAAATTTGATATAGCTCTTGGGGCTAAAGGGATCAAGGGATGGGTTGGAAGCGAGATCAAGATGTTGAATTTGATGAACAGCCATGATAAAGATGAATGGCAGAGCAGGCTTGAAGGGCCAAATGGCTTACTCCTGCTTCTAGTTTCTATGCTTTTTGTCCTTAACCCACCTCCTTGCTCAAAAGGAGGTTCTCCTTGTTCTATGTTCTATACTCGCTGGAGTCTTTTATAAGACTTCTGGATGAGTACATGGGATTTAATGGGATTGGGAGTTACAGATAGTTTTATGGCCTAGTAGGTATAGATATAATTGGCACAACTTGTGGGCCGAAGGGCCTGTTTGTGCTGTAGCGTTCTATGATCTATGTTCTAAAACCGATTGCAATTGACTCAAGAACAGCTTCTTCTCTATTGCCATCAGACTTTTGAATGGACCTACCTGATATTAAGCTGATCTTTCTCTACACTCTGTAACACTATTCCACACTCTCTCCTTTGCTTCTCTCCTACGTACTGTATGGATGATATGTTTTGCCTGTACAGTGAGCAAGAAACAATACTTTTCACCCAATATATGGGACAATAACAACTCAATTCAATCTCTAACTTTTCCCAGTTCTGATGAAAGGACACAGGCCTCTGTTTCTCTCTGTACAGATGCTGCCAAACCTGTTGAGCATTACGATAATCTGTGCCAGAGGCATTTCCCAAAAGACTGCAGCCAAGCCCGGGAGAGGGCGGAACAAAACAAAATGGTGGGCGGCATGGTAGCACAGTGGTTAGCACTGCTGTTTCACAGCGCCAGGGACCTGGGTTTGATTCCCAGCTTGGATCACTGTGTTTATGGAATCTGCACATTCTTCTCATGTCTGTGTGGGTTTCCTCCGGATACTCTGGTTTCCTCCCACAATCCAAAGATGTGTGGGTTGGGTTGATTGGCCATGCTAAATTGACCGTAGATACATAGGTTAGAGGATTAGTGGGTAAAATATGTAAGGGTATGCGGGTAGTTCCTGGGTGGGATTGTGGTCGGTGCAGAGTTGATGGGCAGAATGGCCTCTTTCTGTACTAGGGTTTCTGTGATTTCTATGAACACCTTTCCACATTGTATTGGGCCACATCAAACCACATGCTCACGAAATGGTGCCAATGTTCAGTATGTTTCCTCATACGTTAATTCCTTGTGTTGATAATCTCATCTTTAGTCTGTTAGAGGAAAACATGACAGCTGCATTAATATCGCTGGTCTGCCAAAGAAATAACACTAAATGAGAACAAGGAACCTCTATTGCTGACCCAAATCAGCTGGAAAAGGGTTCTGGGAGATCTGCTACAACTAGTCGGTTTCAAAGCGTACGTGCTTGAGTTTTCCCTTTCCTGTTTCTTGGCAACAATCTGCGTGTTTGCTCTTTCAGTTCTTGATTATAAAAATTGGCTTTGATTTCAATTGGATTTGAAAGTTTCCTTGACACTAACGTAGTCGATCATTTAGCTTGTGGCCTAATCACGTACACTGGGTCCAGATTCTACTTCACCTCAATTATTCCACAGGCAATCAGTCTGTTCAATTTGTGCAACACGTAAAAACCTACAGCTTCTCTAAGGGATTGAGAGAGAGGTGAATGGAGGGCAGGCTTCATTTTTGTTTAGCTTTGCTGAAATCCTATCAAAGTAATAATGTCAAGTGGCTGTAAGTAGCAGGAAACACATTTCCTTCTTTAAGGAGAGCCAATATATACCCCTCTTAGATGTGATTTGATTTGATTTAATTTGTCACATGTATTGGTATACAGTGAGAAGTATTGTGTTTTGTACCATTCACTGAGTATAAGGGGAGAATGAGAGGGTGCAGAATGTTCTTGAGTCAGTTGGTACACATCCTCAGACTTTTGTATCTTTTTCCAGATGGAAGAAGATGGAAGAGAGTGTATCCTGGGTGTGTGGGGTCCCTGGTTACACTAATTGCTTTCCGAGACAGTGAGAAGTGTAGATGGAGTCATAGGCCAGAACTTTACCACCTCACTCATCACAGAATCAGAGTGGACAACAGAAATCTCTGGTCACCTTGTGCGGGGTATTTCCAGTCTCACTTGAGCGAGGCCATACAGTCCCGTCCATAGAGGCTTACAACCCAGAAACAGAACCTTTGGCCCAACTTGTCCATGTTGCTTCTTTCAATTGCCCATGTTTGGCATTGTAATTGTCTAAATGCTTTTGAAAAGACAAAATTGTACTTGCCTCTACTACTACTTCTGGTTCCAGACACTCACAACCCCTGTGTGAAAAAATTGCCTCTGTGGATCATTAAGTATCTCTCCCCTCTCATCTTAAACCTATGTCCTCTAGTTTTAAACTCCCCCATCTTTGGGAAAGGATGGTGACTTATCTATATTCCTCATTATTTTATTGACCTCTATAATTTCATCCCTAAGACTCCTATAGTCCAGGTAAAAAGTCCCAATCTATCCAGCCACTCCCTATAACTCTAGCCATCAAATTCCACTAACATCCTAGTAAATCTTTTCTGCATTCTTTCCAACTAATAATATACTCTCTATAATAGGGTGACCAGAATTATACATAGTATTCCAAGTGTGGCCTTGCCAATGACTTTTCAACTTCAACAAGATGTCCCAACTCCTGTAGTCAATGTTCTGATCAATGAAACAAAGCATACCAAACGCCTTCTTCACCAACCTGTCCACCTGTGACTCCAACTCTCCCAATGCCCTACCATTAACTGAGTAAGTCCTATCCTGATTCAATCATCCAAAATGCATCACCTTGCATTTACCTAAATTAAATTCCATCTACCATTCATCAGCCTACTGGCCCAATTGATCAAGATCCCATTGCAATCTGAGATAACCTTCTTCACTGTCCACTATGCTACCAATCTTAGTGTCACCTGCAAACTTATTAAACATTTTTCCTAAATTCTCATCTAAATCATTAATATAAATGACAAATAACAGTGGACCCAGCATTGATCCCTGAGGCATAGTCCACAATCACCTTCTGTCTTGTCAAGAAGCCAATTTTGTATCTAACTGGCTAACTCACCCTGGATCCCGTGAGATTTAACCTTATGCAACAACCTACCATGCGGTACCTTGTCAAACGTCTTGCTAAAATCCATGGAGATAACGTCAACTGAACTGCCCTCATCTACCTTCTTGGTTACCCCCCCCCTTCAGAAAACTTAGTCAAATTCATGAGACATGATCTTCTACTCACAAAGCTATGTTGACTATTACTAATCAGTCCTTGCCTCTCTAAATGCCTGTAGATCCTATATCTCAGAAAACCTTCTCACAGTTTACCCATTACAGACATTAGGCTCACTGGCCTGTAGTTCCCAGGCTTTTCCATGTAGCTCTTATTAAATAAAGGCACAGCATTTCCCAACCTCCAATCTTCAGGCATCTCACCTGTGGCTGTCAATGATTGAAATATCTCTGCTAGGGAATCTGCAATTTCCTCTCTGGCCTCCCACCACATCCTGGGATACACTTCATCAGATCCTGGGCATTTATCTACCTTGATGTGCTTTAAGACTTCCAGCACCATAAATACACTCCTCAAGATATCACCATTTATTTCCAAGTTCCCTAACATTCATGCCTTTCTTAGCAGTAAACACTGATGAGAAATATTCATTTAGGATCTCACCCATCTCTTGTGAATCTGCATAAAGATGATCTTGTTGGTGCTGAAGAGATCTAATACTTTCCCTAGATATTCTTTCGGCCATAATACATTTGTAGAAGCTCTTTGTATTCTTCTTTGCCTTTTCTGCCAAAGCAATCTCATGTCCACTTTTTGCCCTCCTGGGTTCTCTTTTAAAACTATCCTCTATAGTTTTCAAGGGATCCACTTGATCCCAGCTGTCTGTGCATGTTATACGCCTCCTTCTTCTTTTTGACCAGGGCCTCAATATCCCACATCATCCAGGGTTCCCTACTTCTTGCCCTTCATTCTAAAAGGAATGTGCTTACCCTGAACCCTGGGTAACACAATTCTGAAAGCCTCTTACTTACCAGACATCCCCCAATCAACTTCTGAAAGTTCCTGCCTGATACCATCATAATTGGCCTTACTCCAATTTAGACTTTTAATTTTTGGTCAGACCTATCATTCTCCATAGCTTTCTTAAAACTAATGGAATTATGGTCACTGGTCCCAAAAGGATTCCTCACTAACACTTCTGTCATCTGCTCTTCCTTATTTCCCAAGAGGAAGTGAAATTTTGCCTCCTCTATAGTCAGGCCATCCAAATACTGAATGGGAAATTCCCCCTGAATACACTCAATAAATTTCTCTCTATCGAAGCCCCTAATACAATAACTCTCCTGTCCATGTTGGGAAAGTTAAAGTCCCTTACTATTACCACCCTATTTTTCTTGGAGTTATCTGTTATCTCCTTCTATATTTGTTCCTTAATTTTGCACTGCATAAAAAGGCTTTTCCTCATGTCCCCTTGAATCCTTCTGCCACTTCGCTTGAGTCTATGACCTCCCTGGTTTTTGAATTTGCTGTGAAGGGAA
This sequence comes from Sphyrna mokarran, assembly GCA_024679065.1. Taxonomy (NCBI): domain Eukaryota; kingdom Metazoa; phylum Chordata; class Chondrichthyes; order Carcharhiniformes; family Carcharhinidae; genus Sphyrna; species Sphyrna mokarran. Next base: position 16,381,261 of record JAGIQG010000025.1, read on the forward strand.
ACAGTTTGCTCCTGTCTACTCTCTCCCTAGCCCTCACAATTTTGTACAACTCAATCATGCCTTCTCTGTTCCAAGTAAAGCAGCCCCGACCTCTCCAATCTCTCCTCATAGCCACAATTCTCCTGGCAATATTCTAGTAAATTTTCTCTGCACTCTCTCCAAAGCAATTACATCCTTCTTCTAATGTGGTGACCAGAATTGCACACAATACTCCAGTTGGGACCTCACCAGTGACTTATACAGTTTCATCATTATATCCCTAATTTTGTATTCTATATCTCTACTATCACTTGATAGGTGTAATCTCTGAGTTTGGTATCATTTGTGTAAGCCTATTTTCTCCTGTGCCTCGATATTTCTTTCACAATACTGAGACCTGAACTATTCACAGTATTCCAATTACATTCTAGTTGAAGTTCTCAACTCTATCCCTCTAGCAATGAATACCAGTATTTTGCTCATTTTCTCCTGGCCATATTAAGCAGCATTTCTACTCTTAGTGATTTACTTTGTACATCCCCAGATTTTTATTCCTCTGCCCCCATCTTCCAAGGAATATGTGACCTCTTTATTCTTCCAACCAAACTGTACCACCTCACACCGACCTCTACTGAAGTTGACTCCAGTATCCAATGTGCCTTGACTTGTTTAACTGCTGCATGGAAAGCGCACATCAAGCTGTCAGAGTGACACTATATATGCCTGTTTGTAGTCTAAGTGTCCCAGATCTCAACAGTCTTAGAAAGCCTGTTTCTCCCCTCGAGTGTCCGGGCTGTCAAGACATCTGTATTCCTCTAACTCTGATCTGTCTCACATTTCTCATTCCAATTAATTAATGCCTTCTGTTAAAGAACAAAGAAGAACAAAAAAACAAAGAAAATTACAGCATAGCCCACTGTCTCAGCAAAAGCAGCCAGCACAATTAAGAAACCCATGTACATCGGACATTCTGTCTTCCACCTTTGTCTGTTGGGAAAAAGATATGAAAGTCTGAGGTCATGTAAAAACCGATTCAAGAACAACTTCTTCCCTGCTGCCATCATACTTTTGAATGGATGTACCTTGCATTAAGTTGATCTTTCTCTACACCCTAGCTGTGACTGTAACACTACGTTTTACACTCTCTCCTTTCCTTCTCTATGTATGGTATATTTTGTCTGTATGGCACGCAAGGAACAATACTTTTCATTATATCCCAATACATGTGACAATAATAAATCAAATCAAAAATCAAATCACTAATTGGCACCTGGCAGATTGACCTAGCAACCTCGTGTTTCGGAATGCGCTCTAAGCTTATTGCTGTCAACACCACAAGAGCATGTTGATTGTGAGTGAGTGATACAAACTGCTGAGTGTTACTGCTAAGATAGACATGTATCCTCACTGTCACTGTGGCAACCATTTCCCAATGTCCTGTTCCAGGGAACACTTCAAAAACCACAATTGTTTATTTGAAATTGTTCGGTGGGCAGAATGAAATGGCGAATGACGTTTTGTTTCGTGGGGCACAGGTGTCACTGACTAGGCCAGCATTTATTGCCCGTCCCCTAGTTGCCCTTGAGAAGGTGGTGGTGAGCTGCCTTCTCGAATCGTTGCAGTCCATGTTCTGTGGGTTGACCCACAATGCTGTCAGGGAGGGAATTCCAGGATTTTGACCCAGTGACTGTGAAGGAACGGTGATATATTTCCAAGTCAGGACGGTGAGTGGTTTGGAGGGGAACTTACAGGTGGTGGTGTTCCCATCAGTCTGATGAAGGTCGTTTGGAGGAAGAGGACTGAAAACAAAATGATGATTAGTTCCCCCGAGAGCTTTGCTTCCTTCATTTGCAGATTAAATACTGGGCCTAAAAACCCTTAGCCTAACAAAGTAGTTGCCTAGTGACCGTGACACCTGACCTCACAGGACACTCTGGAGATGTCATTTTCACGCAGCATCTTGGGCCTCTACCCTTTTCCATTGACTGTCTGCTCTCCAGTGTCTGGGGTCTCAAGTGGGATTTAGGTTCCATGCAGGCCCTGACAGAAATTTGTGGAGCAGGCCAAAGCCTGGCTACATTCCTGGAAGAACTGGTAGCCAAGCTGCATTGAGAGTGTGCTGCTGGCCTCCTGGGGGGGAATCCAGGATCTCTGTGTTAAACAATTTCCCATGCATCACCTTCAACTCTCTAGTGCATCTGTGTAGATTTATTTTGGATATTTTGATCCGATATTTTATTCTGTGCCAGGGGAACACTAATCAGACACAATCCAGGCAAAACACAAGAGATTCACTGAATAAATGCTGCATTGTTTCAATGTATAAACCATGTGGTCTCTGTTAACTCTATAAGAACTAGAGGTCAGATCCTGATTCAACATCCAATAAGTTGTATTTGGACAATGTTGTAAAATATTCCAATGACAGTTAGTGCTCCCCGAGAGCTATGCTTCCTTCGTTTGCAGATTAAATATTGGGCCTCAAAATCCTTAGCCCAACAAAGTAGTTGCCTCGTGACTGTGACTCCTGACCTCACGGGACACTCTGGAGATGTCAGTTGATTTTTCATGCAATATCTTGGGCATCTACCTTTTCTCCACTGGCTGTCTCCTCTCCTGCATCTCAAGTGGGGTGGAGATAGACTTGGGTTCCAAACAGGCCCTGCATTTAGCAGATCAAAGCTGACCCTTAGCCAAAGGAGGAGAAATTAGGACATGACTAAAAGGTTGATTGAAAAAGTGGGCTCTAAAGAGTGTCTTAAAGGAGGGGAATGCAGGGTACAAGAATGGAATGCCAGGGCTTGAACCTTAATGATAACCTTAACAGACCTTTTACAATAGTGAGTTTTAAGGGACGTCTGGACAAATACATGAATGAAGGGATATAGTAGACAATGTCAATGGATGGGAGGCTGGTTTGCATGATGGATTGGGCTACACTCATGACTTTTGTAGTTTCCTGGACAGAGCAGGAGGCATACCAAGCTGTGGTATAACCAGAAAGAATGCTTTCTATGGTGTATTGGTAAAAGTTAATGAATCGCAACCTAGCTCCTGAAAAATTCGTCAAACATCTCTCAAACGCGGCACACACCTCACTATATAGAAAGGATGTGATTGCACAAGAGAGGATAGATAGGACATTCACCAGGATGCTGTCTGGGATACAGCATTGAAGCTATAAGGTGAGACTGAATAGCTTGGATTGTTTTCTGTAGAGCAGCGAAGGGTAAGGGGGGGGCATGATTGAGGTGTATAAGACTATGAGGAGTATGGACAGGGTGAGTAGGGAGCAGCTGTTCCCCTTGGTTGAGGGGATTAATCATAATGGGGGCATAGTTTTAGGGTAAGGGGCAGGAGATTCAGAGGGGATTTGAGAAAAAAGACCTTTTCACTCAGAGGGAATCAGACTTGATGAGCCAAAAGGCCTTTTCTGCGCTATTTGACCTTATGACTATAAACTGAGAAAGCTCACTGACATGCTACAGGAAGGCCAACGAGGGAGCTGGCAATAGATGACGCAGGGCTGAGACTGAGCATATTTCTAGATCAGCAGGGACAGCGGGGAGGGGGCTCCGGCCAGCGCAGGGGGCGCTCTGGCTGGCGTGGGTGGGGGGGGCTTCGGCTGTCACAGGGGGAGTTTTGGTCAGTGGGAACGGAGTGCCGGTCAGTGTGGAGGGAGCTCTGGTCAGCGCGGAGGGAGCTCCGGTCAGCAGGGACAGTGCTCCAATCTCACCGAGATGCCACGGTTGATGTGAACACTAGAGTGGCTCATTGGAAATGCTCCCGCAGGAACATCCTTTACCAACAGAAAGAGTTAATTTGCATTAAAACGGCACCTTTTACATTCTCAGAATGCAACAAGTTGTCAGGATGGATGAGTGGTCTAAGGTGCCAGACTCAAGGAGTGATTCCTTGCCTTGTGTAAGCCTGATGAATTTTGGTCTCTTTCTCAGGGCATGGATTCAAAACCCACTCCTGACATTTCCATTACGGACAGTACGGTGGCACAGTGGTTAACACTGCTGCCTCACAGCACCAGGGACATGGGTTCAACTCCATCTCAGATCATTGTCTGTGTGAAGTCTGCACATTCTCCCCAAGTCTGTGTGGGTTTCCTCTGGGTGCTCCAGTTTCCTCCCATAGTCCAAAGATATGCGGGTTAGGTTGATTGGCCACGCTAAATTGATCCTTATATTGGGGGATTAGCAGGGTAACTGAGAGTTATGGGAATAGGGCTTGGGTAGGATTGTGGTTGGTACAGATTCGATGGGCCAAATGGCCTTCTTTTGTACTGTATGTATTCTATGATTCTACGTGACAATAATAAATCAGAGAAGGTAGTGGAAGCAGATTTGATCGTGACCCTTTAAGGGGTGTCTGGACAAATACATGAATAGGATGGGAATAGAGTGATCTAGTCCCTAGGAGGGTCAGAGGTTTTAGTTCACCCAGGGCAGCATGGTCGGTGCAGGCTTGGAGGGCCGAAGGGCCTGTTCCTATGCTGTAATTTTCTTTGTTCTTTGTTCAAAGTGCTTCACAACCAATGAAGCGTTTTGTTAAGAGTTACACCACGTAACACGGCAACTAACTTGTGTGCAGTAAGCTCCCACAAACAGCACTTTGACAATAACCAGATCGTTTGGTTTGTAATGATGTTTACGGAGGGATCAGTATTGGCCATAACAACTCGCCTTTGAAAATGTGCCGCGGGATCATTTCGACAGCAGGTGGAAGCCGAGTTTAATACCTCATCCGAAAAGAGAAGCAAATAGATTCCTTCGAAAATTGCTTCCAAATGGTTCACAGGAAAATAGCTGAATCCGGGTTTCCAAATGAGACAAGTGGAATATTTTCCATATTCCACAAGCTAACGGAAGCTGGCGTGCTGTGGGCGCAGTCTCACACTGGAGTTTCTCACTAGCTGCTGGTAACAGTAAGTGTTCAGTCATTCAACATAACATCGGACTACATCTTGAATGCATTTAGAGCATAATTGTTCCCACTGCTAGTATAAATAAACTTTGGTTGTGTTAATCGACTAGTTTAGGTCATTTATTTCAGGGATTATCATTTTCAAGGCAGGCACAATAAACAAACGCAGTCTCCTATGAGTAATTTGCTGGAAGATATGCCTTTTAGCATTGCCGGGGAGAAATGTTTATGCAAATAGCAACACTCTATGGTGTATAAGTTATTAACGCATCTCAGCAACAAAAGTCTTCTTTTGCCCATTGCACATGGCTATCAATATTTTACCACCTCGCCCGCTCCAGGCTCATAAGATCCTGCCCAGGGCCAAAGGAAAATGCCATTCAGTCAGCCTTTCTCCCTCCCTGATTCTGGGATGAGCGAGGCGGTAAAATTGTGGTTGGCGAGTCCTAGATCCGATTGAGCTTCATTGAGGTTGAGCTCTGACAGAGGGTCACCCAGACTCAAAGCTTTGGGTTCTAGTCCCTTCCTACAGATGCTATCAGACAGGCCAAGATTTTCTGGAGCATTTTTGTTTTTGTTTGAGCTGCTTTCCTGCAGTTGGTGAGGCCACACCTGGAATATTGTGTGCAGTTTTGGTGTCCTTATTGAAGGAAGGCTGTCCTTGCTATAGAGGGAGTAGAGTAAAGGTTTAGCAGGCTGATTCCTGGAGTGGCAGCTCTGTTGAGGAAAGACTAAGTTGGTTAGGATTATATTCACTGGAGTTTAGAACAGTGAGAGGGAATCTCAAAGAAACTTCTAAAATTCTAACAGGGTCAGACAAGGTAGATTCAGAAAGAATGTTCCCAATGGTGGGAGAATCCAGAATTAGGGATCATAGTTTGAAGATAAAGAGTAAACCTTTTAGAACTGAGGTGAGGAGAAATTTCTTCACGCAGGGTGGCGAATGTGTGGAATTCACTACCACTGACACCGCTGGAGGCCAAAACATTGTGTATTTCAAGAAGAAATTAGATATAGCTCTTAGTGTTGTGAACTCTAGATTGAACCATTCCCATGCCTCTCCTTTCAGCCTCCGATCCGTAAGAAACTTATTATCTACTGCCAGCATCCTCGATTGCACTATTTCTATTCCTCCCCAACCCATGCTTCCCGTCAGTGCTTGTTGATCTATATTTCTTCACAGTTCAGCAGCACCTTAATTTTAAAATTCTTATCCTTACTCTCAAATCCTTCCTGTCTCTCCCTCTCTGCAACATTCCCCAGCCTCACAATTTTCTAGGGCCTTTGTGCTAATCTCTAACTCATGACCTGATTTTTTTCCCATTCCAGCACTGGCGGCCATATCTTAGAATCTCTACAATGCAGGAGGCGGCCATTTGGTCCATCAAGACTGCATTCACAACAATCCTATCGAAGCTCTAACCCTGTAATCCTGTGTATTTGTCCTACCAGTCCCCCAACACTAAGGGTCAATTTAGCACGGCCAATCAACCTAACCCATACATCTTTCGTAGGATGGGAGGAAACTGGAGCACACAGAGGAAACCCACATAGATACGGGAAGAATGTGCAAATTCCACACAGACAGTGACCCAAGGCTGGAATTGAACCCAGGTCCGTATCGCTGTGAGGCAGTTTTGCTAACCACTGTGTCACCATGCTGGTTGGGCTCTGAGCTCTGGAATTCCCTTGTTACACCTCTTCCTCCTCCTTTTAAGATGCTATTTAAAAACTACGTTATCTGTTCTGGCATCTCATATGGTTCAAGAAGCAAGTTTTGCTTGAAAGGATTCCTGCAAACATCTTGGGACATTTTCAATCACTATAGATGTTATATCAATGCTGGTTGCTTTTTTTTTATTGAGTGACCAGGTGTTTTTGGTACTCAGGAGTCTGCAAACTAAGGAGCAGATATCATAAAAATCATCATAGAAATCCTATCGTGCAGAAGGAGGCCATTCGGCCCATTGAATTTGCACCAACCATAAATCCACCCAGGCCCTACCCCCGTATCCCTAAATATTTACCCACTAATCCCTCTTACCTACACATCTCAGGACAATAAGGGCAATTTTTTAACATGGCCACTCACCCTAACCTGCACATCTTTGGACTGTGGGAGGAAACCGGAGCACCTGGAAAAGCGAGCAAAATCTCTCCACACAGGGACACGTCTCTGAAATCCCAAAATCCAAAGATTCAATGGCAGTTGCTAACAGTCAGGGAACTGTCACTCTGCGCAGGGACACCAGGAATCCAACTGGCTTGAACAAAGCACTGGTAATCATTTCGCTGCCTGCATGGTGAGAATCACCCTTCCAAATGGTTTGCAAGATTATCTGAAGCCAGTGGGGAGAAAACTCAACCTCAGCATACGGCAGCCTGGTGGCACAGTGATTAGCACTGCTGTCTCACAGCAGCAGGAACCTGGATTCGATTCCTGGTTTGGGTCACTATCTGTGTGGAAGTTGTATGTTCTCCTGTCTATGGAGGTTTCCTTTGGGTAATCCAGTTTCCTCCCACAGTCTGAAAGCCATGCTAAATTCTTCCTTAATGTACCCAAACAGGCACCCGAGTGTGGTGACTAGAGGATTTTCACAGTAACTTCGTAGCTGTGTTAATGTAAATATACTTGTGACAATAATAAATAAACTTTAACTTAGGTTTACCTTCCCATGTTCAATTAATGAGCTACACCAACAGGACAATTACTAACTGAGTCCTAAGATGCCAGGCATACTGGCTTCCTTACATGGAGGAATGTCTCAGTATCAATCTTACTTAGCCAGGTACATCATCTTCACCTGAAAAGTGTGAGCTTCCCTCAGTCCCTCAGAGGATACTGGCAACATGGTCAGTACCTATTCAGCCACTGTGTGTGTGAAACCTGGCTTTTGCCCAGATCCTTGGGTGTCACAGTGTCAGTGTAGAGGCAAATATCCTCGACGTATTTGAAAGGTTTGCTTAAGGCACCTCCATGTCTTAACCTGTTGAGTTACAGACCAAATGCTGGAAAGATTAGGCTGGCTGGTTCATTCTTCAGCCAGCACAGATGAGATAGGCTGAGCAGTCTCCTTCTGTGCTGTAAACTTTCTATGATCCTAGCTATTCTGTACAGAATATATGGTAAAGAATGATCCTGACAAAACCAACTGGAGCTTATCAACCAAATCATAGCCTGTCTCGAGTTATGAACACTGTAATGACAGGGTTAGAAGATGCTGTGCTGTTGACATCCTAATGAATCAGTCAGACACAGGGCAAACCAATGAGGTGAATCCAGTCACTGGGCACAGATGGGATAAATGTCCTTTTAACGTCGATCAGTCTATGTTGGACGTTGGCCATTGTAATGAACCCTTCAACTTCAAATGTCAACTTTCCTGTTTTTTCTCCCCAATGACTGACTGACCTCAATCAAACATTCCCTGCCATTTTAACTCAGTATTTTACTCTCATGCTCACAAGTCGATCCTTGACCTGCTCCAATGAAGCCCAATGCAAGTTGGAGGAGCAGGACTCAACATAGAATTCAATAACTTTAGACTGCGGCCTTTCACAGCCACCATCTTAAACACTTGTGTTTTACAATATCCCAGAGAGTCTCAATAACTTTCCCTTCAGCAAATCCACCACTGCCCCCCACCCCGGCATCCAGCCATATGTCATTTGTTCTTAATGTTAGTTGTCCAGATCACCAAAAACCTGTCCTGGTCCCCCCATTACAACAATATAGTAAAGAAAGCCCATCAATGCCTCTACTTTCTCAGAAGACTAAGGAAATTTGGCATGTCAGCTATGACTCTCATGAACTTTTAGAGATGCACCACACAAAACATTCTTTCTGGTTGTATCACAGCTTAGAATGGCACTTGCTCTGCCCAAGGTCATGAATGTAGCTCAATCTATCATGCAAACCAGCCTCTCATTCATCGATTCTGTCTGCACTCCCCACTGCCTTGGCAAAGCAACCAGCATAATTAAGGACCCCCCAGACCCTGGACATTCTCTCTTCCACCTTCTTCCTTCCGGAAAGTGAAAGTTTGAGGTCATGTACCGAATGACTCAAGAATAGCTTCTTTTCTGCTGCTGTCAGACTTTGAATGGACTTTTCTTGCATTAAGTTGATCTTTCTCTACACCCTAGCAATGACTGTAACACTACAATCTGCACTCCCCTGTTTCCTTCTCTATGTTCAGTATGCTTTGTCTGTATAGTGCACAAGAAACAATATTTTCCACTGTATGTTAATACATGTGACAATAATAAATCAAATCAAATCAAAATCAATAGGTTACTGCATCTTGTTGAAGTCCCACTCAGCAGAGGTTTAAAATCTAACCCATTTTCCCCTCTGATGAAGAGCCACACAGACTTGAAACTTTAACTCTGCTTTTCTTTCCCCACAGATGCTGCCAGACCCGCTGAGATTTTCCAGCATCCCCTGTTCTTGTTTCAGATTCCAGCATGTGCAGTAGTTTGCTAATTTCCAGTAATGTCAGGAGCTGAACCCTGCTGCATACATCCAAATTATATTACAAATCTGCTGCCTGTGTGCATTGCGTGCTAGAATTTGTGGTCATGCCTTTATGGGAATATTTGATGTTTAAATTGCCTCATTAAATATCTGAAACATACCTGCAGAGGCATTGGTAATAATTTTCCAATTCCCCCTTAGATACAGGGGTCATGACAGAGGGCCAGGGAATTGCAAATGTTATGCCATTGCTCAAAGAGAATACAAGTATAAAACCAGCAACTACAGGCTGATCAGGTTTACCTTGGTGGGGATGAGGGGGCAAGGGCGGGGATATGGTGGAAGGGGTTGTGATTTTTAGAGCCAAGTATCTTGAACAAAATCAACATTCACTTGGACAATTCACATTGGATTAATGTTTAACAAATTTGATTGAGATTTTTGATGAAATAACAGATGAGGTTCATGTGGTTGATGTGGTATACGTGAGCTTTGAAACGACATTTGATTATGTGCCACATAACAGGCTTGTTAGCAAAGTTAAAGCCCGTGGAATGAATGGGGACACACGGAGGCTCATCGAACGGTCGAACGTGTGGCAGATGGCGTTCACTGAAGAGAAACATAACTTTACACAGTTTGGAAGAAAGAATAAGCAGAGGAAATTTATAAAAATGTGGCACAATGCTCAAGCGATGCAGTAACAAGGAGACCTGGGTGTAGATAGTTAATAGTGACAGAACAGGTTAAGATAGTGGTTGATAAGGCAGACAGGATCCATTGGGCTTTACAGAAGGAAGCAGAGTACAAAAGGAAGGAAGTTACGGGGAACCTGTATAAAACATTTGTTCAGCCTCAACATAAAAGTATAGATTTGAGACTTCCATATGAGTTATCTAAAGAGAAAATATTTGCAGGGCTATAGAGAAAAGACAGGGAGTAAGATTAATGGAGCTTCTCTTGCAGTGAACTGGAACACACAAGGCTCATTGAATGGCCTTGTACTAAGCTGCAAACATTCAATGTTATTTGTGAACAGTTACCTGTAGTGATGTGGTTATCATAAGTAGTGCAGTGGCCTTTTGAAAGCTGTCTCCTAGCGCAGCTCCAATTCGTAACGAAAAAAATCCTCTAGGCCTGATCAACTCACATAGGCAGCACGGTGGCACAGTGGTTAGCACTGCTGCCTCACATCTCCAAGTAGCTGGGTTCAATTCCAGCTTTGAATGACTATCTGTGTGGACTTTGCATGTTCTCCCCATGTCTGCGTGGGTTTCCTCCAGGTGTTCCAGTTCCCTCCCACAGTCCAAAGGTATGTGGGTTAGGTGGATTAGGGTTAGGGTGGCCAATTGGGTATCGGTAGAGTGCTCTTTCAGAGAGTGGGTACAGATTCAATAGGCTGAATTGAAATTCTACATGATTCTAAGAATTAACCGAGGATGATTTATTATTTGAGATTATTTTAACACATGACTAAGCTGCATCTCTTATACCTATCCCCATAATCCGATCTATTTATCACGGCTAATTCATCTAACCTACATATTTTGGGACACTGAGGGGCGACTTAGAATGGCCAAACCACCTATCCCGCACATATTTGGACATATTAATTTTGTGCAACTATCCCATGTACATTGGATACTGGTGGGAAAGTCATTTCAACAATGACCTTTCGCAAGCAGCAAGTTAAAGTGGTATAACCGAGTCTATTTTTGCTGGCACAGAGTCTTTATTGCAGTCGATGCACAAGGAAATGGAAAGAATCGTGGGTTTTGAGTATATGATGTAAACTATCAAAGATGTTCCAAAGCTCAAACTGGGTAAATGCTTCAACTGAGGAATAGGAGCGGGAAGTTCCACAGAACAGAAAATTCTGTCAGAATCTGGTTTGAACTGAATAGATGATTTCAACAGGAGCTGGGCATGTCCTTAGCACTGAGATAGGGCAGATTAGACACAGTCAAAGTTCCTATCCAGGGATCGGCATAATGGCACAGTGGTTAGCATCACTGTCTCACTGTGCCAGGGTCCCCGAGTTTGATCAGCGGGGTTGGGTCACTGTCTTGCGGATTCTACATGTTCTCCCTGTGTCTGCATGGGTTTTCTCCAGATGCTCTGGTTTCCTCCCACAGTCCGAAAGATGTGCAGGTTGTATTGATTGGCCATGCTAAATTGCCCGTTAGTGTCAGGGGGATTAGCAGGGATTATGGGGATAGGGCCTGGATGGGATTGTTTTCGCTGCAGGCTCAATGGGCTGAATGGCCTCCATCAGCACTACAAGGATTCTATTATTCTATTCTGTAATTCCTATTTGTGGACTAGAAGTGGAATTTCGATCAAATAAGAATATGAAGCTTCTTGCCAATACTCATCCAACTGACAGTTTTTACATAGGGTTAGAGGTGGAAGGGAAGGCCTTCTATGGAAGGTGCCAGAAAATCCCTGGAGCTTGTAACAGCAGCTAGGCACCATTATGCACTCATGGGCAGATCTGTAAAGGTTGGATTAATCCTCTGTCCTCAATGCCCCCTTGGCTACAATCAGTGCTTGCCAACTGCATTACCTTAATCTCCTGCACAATGATTCTTGAGGCAATAGCACATAGTATTTCAGACCATGATATATACTAAAGACAAAGTTACCCACTTCGCTCTTTTTACTTCCCAATAAACACCAACTGGATGATATCCTTATTATATAACACCAGGCTCAGAAAAACAATCTTATTTCAAGGAATTATACCGTTTTCTCAAGCTCGTGGGTATTTATTTTTGATTTCTTGATATCGAAGATTAATTTTTTTATGCAGAAATTCTATCCCAGGGTGTTATATAACAGCAATAATGAATGGCAATAGAAAGGCAGTGCGTCTCATACATAATTTATGGATGGAATGATAGAAGAGGCATTAGGGCTTTAGTGCACATTCATTATTGCTATCATCCTAACACAATACACATACGGATGTGCGGTTCACAGGAAGAAACTACACACAATGAGTTGACAGAAGGATAGAAGCTATAGTACCTGTGTCAAATAATATATACTGTATATAGCTTCCAAAAAGAGTTGCAGATTTTTTCTAACAATTCCATTGGCATCACTCTATACGAACTGCATGAACATGTGTCACTGAGATGTATACACTGTCCATTCTCAATTAAGTTCCAACAGTATATATTATAAGTAATAACAGACATCAGTGGCTGACCTCAAGGTCACTAAGTAATTAGACGCTAACTGACCTTTATAAACCATTTGATTTGCTCTTGCAGTTTATGTCATTTGACCACCCCCTCCCACCCTTTCAGGTTACTGTCTTGGGATCAGTCCCACATGTCCATTATTGAGCATCTGATCAATACTTTGTGTTCAGCATTACTCTCAGCAATAAACCTCCACTTGGTCTGCGTTGGGCTTGACAAAGGCAGCAGTTCTTAAATGAGCCACAACCCACAAAGCTCTGGTGTATAACAGGGTTCTTTTTTCAAAATAAATAAATCCTTGGGTTTGGATGGAGACTATTAGCCTGAATAGCTGAGAGGAGGTGGATGCTTCTTGTGAGCTCAGCTAAGAGCATCTCTATATTTCTTTTCTAAAGCAAATCAAAGCAGCATTGGCTTCATGGAAAGTCAACATCTGGGCAGACCGCTAGTTCCTGGTCTATAAGGCAGATGTGAAACTTTCGTCACAGCAGCGCATTTTGAGAGTTTTAAGAGCCTCTTCTCATTAGCAGCCCAACATCTGACAAAGGCAACCAAAGAAGGAGCCTCGTGATTTTTGCATTGCGAGATGCCAGTCCAAAAGATTAAACCATTATCGGCAAATTCAAACACAAGACAGAAAATCCAATATACAAACAAAGAAATGGAATCGGTTTCTTTGCTTCAAGTGCCGTGATTCTGCCATTAATTGACAAATCACTTCAAAATCCAAAATGGCTGCCTGCCCTTGGAACCAGGAAATAGCTGGATCTGCCCATACACAGGGTATAAAAATTTTCCAGTTACAAGGTTAGTACTCAATGTTTATGGCTTGTGAAGATGATGAAGTTGATTCAGTATGAAGGCATGCAGACCCACAAAATCGGTTTATGAGCTCTGACCTTTCACCTTAGGACAGAGCCCACCACCACCTTACTGTACCTGTTAATACTGCATCGACTCCTTGGAGAATTCTTTACTGAAACCCGCCAGTTGGGACCTAGTGTTGCATACAACCGATTCCTGTTTGCAAATTTAAACATGAGTTCTATAGAGCTCACAATCCCCATATAAAAGGCACACATTCACGTAAGCATCAAGCATTGGCCACATGCATTAGTCTCTGTAAACAGCACAGCTACTCCTAGGTTCCCTTCATGCTGTGTCTTTGAATTACTTAGGATATTATAAAGGAGAAATGCCAGTGTTGGACTGGGGTGGGCACAGTAAGAAGTCTCTCAATACCAGGCTAAAATCCAACAAGGTCACCTGATGAAGGAACAGCGCTCTGAAAGCTCGGGATATTAAATGGATTTTAACCTGGTGTTGTGAGACTTCTTACTGGGATATTATAAATTATTCACGGCGTCCCCCTGTGAGGAAGGGAGCAAAAAGAAAAATCAGTAGTATTCCTACTTGTGACTGATGAATCTTGGCCATCCAGTCCCACATGTGGATGTAACATTGACCTGGGTTAATATAAAATCTATATTTGTATACCTGCTGACACCTGTTGTCATTAAGACTGGACGATGGTGGCTATGAAATAGACTTCAGCAAGGCACTATTATGAAGTGGAGGGCCCAGATTGGGGAACGAATGTTAGAAAATGTACATAATCCTTATGGGGCAAAATCAAACAGTGAAAAATTAGTAACTCATTTGTTCATTATGAAACTCCTCTTGCGGATCTAAAATAAATCAATGTCTTCAATTAAAGCAGTAGGAAAAAGAGCATTTACAAATACATTAATTGCTTAGTTGCTAATATTGTGCCTTTATTTCTACTAGCCTTTCATATTAGTAATTGAATTCGAATCCCACCACAGCAGCTGGTGAAATTTGAATGCAAAAAAACAAATCTACAATCTAACAGTCTCCTGATGCCATGAAATCATTGTCGATTGATGTAGAAACCCATCTGGCTCACTAACGCCCTTTAGGAAAGGAAACTTGCTGGTCCAGCCTTCAGACCAATAGCAGTGTGTTGACTCTTAGATATTCTCTGAAACGGCCTAGCATGGCCCTCAAGGGCAACTAAGAATAGAAAATAAATGCTGGCCCAGTCACGGATGTCCACTTATGGGAATGAATAAATAAACTGCTTTTGAAGACTGTAATGACTTCAATCAGGCCATTGAGGTTGGCCTGTTGAAGTATGAACTCCCTGATTAAGGATCCAATTGATGGGCCAACCAATTCCTTGCATTTAACCAGGAGTGTCAGTTCCCCTGACACACCCAGGGCTAGACTGCTGACTGCGAGAACTACGTGTACTGCTGTTACCATTGCAAATAAATGGATTCTGGCGGAGGGACTTCTGCCTCCGCAGACTTGTTTGACTATTTCTCATACAAAGTGATTTCAATTGATTAGATTCTGCTGGTATATTTCCAACTGACAATTCATAGGGTTTGACAGAGTATGAAATGGAAGTAGGTGTTTCACACCTAAGTGCTTAGAATTCGGAAATTAAGAAAAAAATCCCCAGGGAATTCAATCAATTTACCCTCATGTCAGCAATACACCACTATTTAGAAAGGAAATTTTGAAAAGGTGAGGAGAAGGAAAAAGAAATGACGAGAAATGTTTGGTTATGCTGCCACTTACCTCTCCAATCCTGAGGACAATTCTTCACTGAACTCGGAGCTTTCACTGCTTCCTGTAACAATAAATAAATGGAGAGATGTGTTGAACTGATAAAAGGGAATAGGCAGTTAAAGATTACTGGAGATTTTTTTTTTAAGAACTTTCTGGGAATAAAGTGCAGCTCAGATAATTTCACTCTGAGCACTATGTGGAGCACCCAAGTAACCTTCTGCCATGATGGGGAACAGTAATTTTCTTTCACTATTTCCGAGAGGGAAATGTTGTGCAGGAGTTGGATAGACCGCTCATTCCTTCTAATCAAAACACAAAGCCTTCAGTAGGAAAGAAATTTTAAACACATTTCTCTAAGTCCTCTGTGGCATTGCCAACTGTTGAGAACCAGCTGTAAGGGTTGGCATCAGTTCCTGCCTCGATGGCCAATGTGTTCATACTGTAAAAGTAAATGGACCCTTACTGATAAATGTGACTGCCCGTATCGCAGTGACAGAGTAAAACTTCACGCGAGTTGAGCGATGGTAATATGCATAGCAAATTGCACGTGTATTTTGCGATATGGTGCAGCACACAGGGGTTAGCATTGCTGCCTCACAGCGCCAAGGACTTGGGTTCAGTTCCAGCCATGGAGTTTGCACGTTCTGTCTGCGTCTGCATGGATTTCCTCCAGGTGCTCTGGTTTTTCTCCCACAGTTCAAAAGGCCATGCTGAATTCTCCCTTGGTGTACCTGAACAGGCATTGGAACATCATCACTTGACCCAGCAACAGTGAAGGAATGACGATATGTTTCCAAGTCAGGATGACGAGTGACTTGGAGGCAAACTTGGAAACATATTGTCATTCCTTCACTGTCGCTGGATCAAAATTCAGAACTCACTCTCTAATGGACAGCATGGTGGCACAGTGGGTAGCACTGCTGCCTCAGTGCCAGGCACCCAGATTCAATTCCTGGTTTAGGTCACTTTCTGTGGGGAGTTTGCACATTCTCCCCGTGTTTGTGTGGGTTTCCTCCAGGTACTCTGGTTTCCTCCCACAGTCCAAAAGCCTCCCATAGTCCGAAAGACATGCTGGTTAGGTGCATTGGCCATGCTAAATTCTCTCTCAGTGTACTCAAGAAAGACAGACAGGTCAGACTGGATACAACGATATATTTTTAAAAATTGAGATATGAAATGTTCTAAGCTGGAAAATCCAAACCTGTTTCCCAAAAGGAGAAAGCAAAGTGCAAAAATAGCTTAAAAGTTTACATTAATATTGCTCTCATCAATTTTCATCATTAAACAGACTGATAGTCGTATATTCTAAACATTAATCTTAGTCATGAACAAGTGCCATGGGGAATATTGGGAGGCAATTTCGGTTTGGAAAAAAGATCATCACGAAAGTCATTTCTCTTCTTATTTGACAGTTTTAGAAACCATATCCTTTTGAAGCAGCCACACTTTGGCAACAAATGATATACACTAAACTGGAACTGCCTTTCCCAATTTATGCTGTTATCTTCATACTATTTGAAAGAAAACTAAACGGGTAGATGATGGCCTTGTGGTATTATTGCTTGATTATTAATCCAAAAACTCAATGAATGTTCTGGGAACCCTTGTTTGAACTCTGCCACGGCAGACGGTGTAAGTTGAATTTAATAAAAAATATCTGGAATCAAGAATCTGCTGATAATCATGAAACCATTGCCGATTGTTGGAAAAACCCATCTGGTTCATTAATGCCCTTTAGGGAAGGAAATCTGCCATCCTTACCTAGTCTGGTTTACATGGGGTGACATAATGGCATAGTGGTTATCACTGCTGCCTCACAATGCAAGGAATCTGTGTTCGATTCCCAACATGGGTCACCATCTGTGCGGAGTTTGCACGTTTTCCCTGTGTCTGCGTGTGTTTCATCCAGGTGCTCAGATTTCCTCCCACAGTCTGGGTTAGATGGACTGGTCATGCTATATTGCCCCTTAGTGCCAGGGGATTAGAAGGATAAATATGTGGTGTTGCGGGGCTAGGGCCTGGTGGGATTGTTGTCGATGTAGGCTCGATGGGCTGAATGGCCTCCTTCTGCACAAGGGATTCTATGAAATTTACACGTGACTCCAGAGCCACAGCAACATGGTTGGCTCTCAACTGCCCTCGGGCAACTAGCGTTGGGCAATAAATGCTGGCCAGCCAGCGATGGTCAAGTCCCACGCATGACTAAAAAATATTTACAAACCAGCCAGCAGTTGGATCAAAGCTGCGAGCAGTGTAATGAGACTCCATTGTGACAGGATTGAAGGGCTATTCAGAGACAATTTGAAACAAAGCCATGACAAGTGTGAGAAATTTATTCCCAGCACTTCACCATTCCCTGACTCAATTTCCGACAGCATTTCAGAGAGTTCCAAGTGTTCACAAGACTTAAAATTTCCATTTCCACCTGGCACTTTTTAATCCTGACATTGTGCTTCACAGCAAGGTACAGAAAGGGGAGAGAAATCCATCGCAAGCCAAGTGGGAGTTCCTGCTTTGTGGGGATTTCTCAAAACTTCAATGTCCCCTGAACCCAGATCAGTAGCAGCCCGATGGCTAAACTAACAAAGGTGGTCCCTAGACTGGAAAGTCACTGGATTTCTTTGATGAGAAATACTGTTGAGCTGAAGGGGTTAAACTATTTGCAACAGGTGACTAAGAAGAGAAACCATAGTGGATAGTTAAGTACAGATCTGGATAGGGTTGGCTGAGGGAGGGCAACACAGCAGCAGGAAAATAACAGCTCAGGTAGCCACGTACATGACCAGCTGCTCTTCAAAATATTGGAGCAGTGTACATCTTCTACATTTGTTGTCTGGACCTTGTGTGTGACTAGTTGATCATTATCATTGCCACTGTATTCATTATCACGTTGAATAATTTTACAGGTATACAGAAAATTAACTTCTTTTCACAGCAAGATTTCCCTCAGCCTCTGTTTCTCACTGGCTCACCTCATGTTATAGAGATGCCGGCGTTGGACTGGGGTAAACACAGTAAGAAGTCTGACAACCAGGTTTAAGTCCAACCAATTTATTTGATAGTGAACTCACAAACTTTCGAGGTTACCCTCTTTGTCAGGTGAATGAGGTGTTCTGGTCTCAAACAGCACGTATGACAGCAAAGACAGTTTACAGATTACTGATTAGAATGCAAATCTTTACACCTAACCTGCTATTCAAGTCTTAAAATGGCTAACAATGTGAGTGGAAAGAGCATTAAGGCCAGATTAGAGAGATGTGTATTGTCTCCAGACGGCACAGTAAGTGAGATTTTTTGCTAACCCCGGCAAGTCATGGGGGTTACAGATAGTGTGACATGAACCTAAGATCCCTGTTGAGACCATCCTCATGTGTGCGGAACTTGGCTATCAGATTCTGCTCAGCGACTCTGCGTTATAGTGTGTCATAAAGATCACTTTGGAGAATGCTTACCCGAGGGTCGGAGGCTGAATGCCCGTGACCGCTGAAGTGTTCACCAAGAGGAAGGGAGCAGTCTTGTCTGAGATTGTCGAGCGATGTTCATTCATTCGCTGTTGCAGTGTCTGCATGGTCTCCCCAATGTACCATGCTTTGGGACACCCTTTCTTGCAGAGCAGAAACAGATAGTCAAGTTCCGCACACATGAGGACGGTCTCAACAGGGATCTTGGGTTCATGTCACACTATGTGTAACCCCCATGACTTGCCTGGGTTTGCAATACCTCACTTACTGTGCTGTCTGGAGACAATACACATCTCTTTAACCTGTGCTCAGTGCTCCTTCCACTCATATTGTTAGCCACTTTAAGACTTGAATAGCAGGTTAAGTGTAAAGATTCGCATTCTAATCAGTAATCTGTAAACTGTCTGTGCTGTTATATGTGCTGTCTGAGACCAGAACACCTCATTCGCCTGACGAAGAGGGGAACCTTGAAAGCGTGTGAGTTTACTATCAAATAAATCGGTTGGACTTAAACCTGGTGTTGTCAGATTTCTTACTGTGTTCACCTCATGTTCACGTGCATCAAGGGAGGTGATGGCCGAGTGGTATTGATGCTTGATAATTAATCCAGAAACTCAGCTAATAACCTGGGGACTCAGGTTCGAATCCCGCCACAGCAGATGGTGGAATTTGAATTCAATAAAAAAATATCTGGAATTAAGAATCCACTGAAACCGTGAAACCATCGTCGACTGTCGGGAAAACTCATCTGGTTCATTAATGTCCTTCAGGGAAGGAAATTTGCTCTCCTTACCTGGTCTGACCGACATGTGACTCCAGAGGCAAATCAATGTGGATTTCTCTTCCCTTTCTGTACCTTGCTGTGAAGAACAATGTCAGGATTGAAGATTCCCAAGTTGGTATTGGAAATGATGTAAGGCAAGGGGACATTATCATTCATCCTGGAATAATTTGATCCCAATGATGCCCCAAGGCCACAGGAGTATTTCTTCCCACTTGTTGAATTCTTATGCAATTGCCAGCTTCAGCTTCTTTGTTCGCTCATACGACCAAAGATTTCACAGTAGCCCCGCCTAAGAGTCTATCGGTCTCCTCACTCTCAGAAGGCAAGGTGTATTAATGTAGGTGCCCTGAGTGCGACACTAAAGAGCTTCAGAGCTGCTTATGATTTCAAACCTGGTTAGTTTGACCAGTGGCACAGTGGTTAGCATTGCTGCCTCATAGTGCCAGGGATCTAGGTTCAATTACAGCCGTGGGCAAATGTCTGTGTGGACTTAGCATGTTCTCCCTGCAATTATGTGCGTTTCCTCTAGATGCTCTGGTTTCCTGCCCAAAGTCCAAAGATCTGCAGGCTGTATGGATTGGCCATGTTAACTTCCCCCTTAAGGGATTTGCAGGTTAAATATGTAGATTATGGGAATAGGGCCTTGGTGGGATTGTTGTCAGTGCAGATGCGATGAACGTCTGCACTGTAGGGATTCTATGATTCTATGATCTGTTCAATGATCTTCCTAGTAGATTGTGTCCTTGCTGTCTAACCAGTTGGGGAAGTGAATAGTAACCTATGGATCCAGATAAGAAGTTAAAAAATGTAGGCAAACAGGTTTTGAAGTGACAGTTTCACCTGTCAGAAGTGCATCGTAGATGGTTATAGGAGTGAAAGAGTGTTGAAGTGGTTTGGTTAGAAAGCCCACATCAGTTTGAAAGCTATTAGCCCTCTAGTCTTCACACCATCTATCACTCCCCATGGCTCCTCATACCCCAAAGCCGCTTCCTTTCTTGCCCACAGAAACAGTCTCTATGCCACCCTATACCCTCATGCCACCTCTATTTGTCCAGTTTCCACCATGGGCAGACTCTAGGAGCCAATTGAAGATGAAAGAAAAGTCTACCTCGAACAACATAATTGAATTCACACTTGATATTGAAAAAAACTCCCATTCATGAAACCTATTCAGAGATTTTAAATGTTCAATATATTGTAAAAAGGAAGTTCTTTTCCATATGTGCTCCAAATACAACTAAGATTTTAATAGCCTCTTTAAGTTGACAATCAAAATACAAGCTCAGCCCTTCCACTGAGACAAGTGGTTTTTTTAAGGGTTTGTTACTCAGCCGAGCATTCATAATGATATCAGCTGTAATAACAGGAAGCATAAAAAGAACATAACTGAAACTATAACAAGAGGTGGTAATGGTTCATTTTCTAACCTTTATTAGATAACCTTCAAAGCAATCCAACAGAGGGTTTTTTTAAACTTCAACTGACAGCCTCAGCCTGTCTATTTCCATATTTAAAGGACTAGGGGTAGGGTAGACTTTATCTATCCTTTCAGAGTGTTAATCTCAATTCCATCAATTTGTGACTCCTGCACTATGGGTTAAGGCTCTTGGTGCAGCCAAACATGGATCTATGTGAATGCAGCACAAGTTTCTAATAGCCCTGCTGTGTAGATTTTTTGCCTGTATGTTTCAAGCCCCATTCTCTCATTGCCCACAGAAACAGGATCCATCAGAAAAGGGGATGGGACCTCACTATTTGGGCCTGGGCCGCTATTCTAACGGTCTCCAGAGTCAACCTGGCTCTGCGAATTATAATAGAATTCCTATAGTGCAGAAGGAGGCTATTCAGTCCATCAAGCCTGCACCGATAACAAGCCCACTCAGGCCCTATCCCCGCAACTCCAAGCACTTACCCTGCTAATCCCCTCGACACTAAGGGACAATTTACCATGGACAATCATGTCGTTGGAAGATGGGAGGAAACTGGAAGAAACCCATGCAGACATGGAGAGAATGTGCAAACTCTGCACTGACAGTGACCTGATGCTGGAATTGAACCCGTGTCTCTGATGTTGTGAGGCAGCATTGCTCACCACTGTGCCACTCATATTCTATTGCCTGCCTCCAGTGAAACAGTAATCCAGAGGGTTAGCACAACCTTAAATAAGAGTTTAGTAAGTTTAATAAGAGACCCCTTAAAATGAACCATGTCCAACTTTGTAGGACAGGCAGAAAACTACATTCTCAGACTCATAAGCAAGAATTCTTCCAGCTGACCCCGAGTTGACACAGAACACAAGACATGCTTCACCTGGTGTAACTTAGAATCCAGAGAAAATCAGAGTCAGTATGTTGGAAGCATCATTCAAATACTGTAATTATTGGATTGCTTGCAGGCAAATAACTCCAGCAGCCAAAAGGTGGAAGCTGACCAACTCTAAACAGAAGCATACCATAGTGATTTCCCAAAAGATTAACTGTTTTCCATGCAGGATGCATCGGATAAGAGCAAACATGGGTCAGTGGGTAGCACTCTCGTTTCTGAATCACAAGGCTCTGAGTTCAGGTCCCACTCCAGGACTTAAGGTCCTGGGGTTGCAAGGCGGCACTGCTGCCTCACCAGGCACATTTCTGGCCTCGGGTGACTGCATGGAGTTTGCATGTTCTCCCCTTGTCTGTGTGGGTTTCCCCCGGGTGCTCTGATTTCCTTCCACAGTCCAAAAATGTGCAGGTTAGGTTGATTGGCCATGCTAAATTGATCCTTAGTGTCAGGGAGATAAACAAGGTAAACATGTGGGGTAACGCCGCTGCCTCACAGCAGCAGGCGCCCGAGTTCATTTCTGGCCTCGTGACTCTCTGTGTGGACTCAGTATGTTCTCTCTGTGTCTGCGTGAGTGTCTCCAATGCTCCCACACTCCAAAGATGTGCATGTTAGGTGGATTGGCCATACTAAATTGCCCTTTAGTGTCACAAGATGTGGAGGTTAGAAGGATTAATGATATAAATACGTGGGATAGGGTTTTGGAATGATGCTGTAGGAGAATTGGCACAGATACAATGAGCCTAATGGCCTCCTTTTGCATTGTAGGGACTCCATGATTCTAACATCAAGACTGACACTCCAGTACAGTACAGAGGGAGCGCTGCATTATCAAAGGTATTGTCTTTTGTGATGTTAAAGTGAGCCTCCACCTCACCTTCTCAGGTAGATATCAAAGATTTTGAAAAGGAGCAGGGGGGTTATCTTCTTGCTCTGGCCAATATTTATTGCTCAATCCCACAAAAAAGAGAGACTATCCAGCCATTATTGTGTTACTGTTTGTGGGTATTTGCTGTGTACAATCCAACTGCTGTGTTTCCCTCCTGGCAACAGTAACTACAATTCAAAAGTATTCAACTTTGTGCGAAGTGCTCGGCAGTGTCCAATGGTTAGAAAGGCGCTATATAAGTGCAAGTCTCTATAAGTGTAGATCAAAATGTGACGTACTTTGATTGAATAAGAAACTTCTGCCTAACAGAAGGCCTCATCAGAATGAAGGAGAATGGAACCATGGGTCACAGGAAGACCTCTTGAAGCCTCCTTTGATGTTAAAGGACTTAGCATATAATATGTAGATGTTCTAAATTTAAGTTTATTTAAGTGCAAATTTATTTCAGTCACAAGTAGGCCTATATTAACACTGTAATGAAGTTACTGTGAAAATCCTCTAGTTGCCACACTCCAGCGCCTGTTTGGGTACACTCAGGGAGAATTTAGCATGGCCAATGCACTTTACCAGCACGTCTTTCAGACTGTGGGGGGAAACCCATACAGAAACGAGGGAGAACATGCAAGCTTTGCAGTTTGGCATATTGTATTTAGGTTACTGAATTAATCCCAAATTACATTGCTAATCCTTAAATTTAACTTGAACGATTCCTCCTTTGGAAGAGAACCAAATCTACAGGGTAATTCATTTTCATATTCATTCCCACGATACAAATTGCTTAAGAGTTCAAAATTGCTCCTAACTGCTGCCTCGATAAGATATTTATATTGCCATCATGACTTGTTCAATCTCATCATATCTCTCAATTATAATTAGCAAGGAAAAATGTCCCAAAGGACTGGGAGTTAGTGGGTCAGAGAGAGAAATGAACAAGACTCGAATGCAGGCAGCAAAATGTTGGACTGACTGATACTTACTGTGTGCAGAGAACAGGAAAATAGCCAGGAGAAGATTGGAATCGTTGCATTTAACACAGCTAGGATGAAAGCATGGATGAGGGCATCACCAGCAACTGGGCACAGGAAGTGCCAGTCAAGGTAATGGAGCTGGAAGTCAGGGGTTTGTTGGTGATGGAGAGGATATGGGGTTAGAAGTTCAGTACGAGATTGAACAGGATCCCTATAGTGTAGAAAGAGGCCATTCTTTCTGGGGAACAGTGACCACAATTCTGTAAGCTTTTGAATACTGATAGAAAAAGACAAGTGATGCCCTAGAGTTAAGATGCTAAACTGGGGGAGGGCTAACTGCAATTAGATTAGGCAGGATTTGGAGGTTGTTGTTTGGAAGAGGCTGTTTGAGGGTAAACCCACATTTGATACGTGGGAATCTTTTGAGGAGCAGTTGACAGGAGTGCAGGACAGGCATATATCAACGAAAAGATGCCAGGACAGGCAGGATTCAGGAACCATGGGTGACCAGGGAAATTGTTGATCTAGTTAAAAAGAAAAAGGATGCATACATGAGGTCACAAATTGTCTTTGACAGACTGGATTAAGGAGAATCCCAAGACATTTTATATATATGTTAGCTACAAGACGGTGGCTAGAAAAAGAGTTGGTCCATGCAGGGGCACAGGAGGGAAATTATGTGTAGAACCAAAGGAAATGGGTCAGATCCTTAATGAATACTTTGCATCAATATTCACAAAGGAGAGGAACACATCAATTATTGGTATATTGGAGGAGTGTGTAAACCCTTTAGAACAAGTCATTACAAGGGAGGAAATGTTCAGTAAATTAAAAAGCATTAAGGTAGACAAATCTCCAGAGCCAGATAGCATCAATCCCAGATTATTGACAGAGACAAATGATGAAATTGCTTGGCCTCTAACAGAAATCTTGGTTTCTTCTTAGTACTGGTAAGGTTCCACAGGATGGCTGTTCTGTTATTTGAGAAGGATAGCAAGGATAACCCGTGTAATTATAGGCTAGTGAGCTTAAGAACAGGATCTATATGTGTTTGGAACGCAGTGGTTTTGTTAGTGACAGATAGCTTGGTTTTGTATGTGGGAGGTCATGTCTCACTAATTTAATTGAATTTTTTGAGGAAGTGACAAAAATGATTGATGAGGGAAGGCCTGTGAATGTTGTCTAATGCACTTTAGTAAGGTATTTGACAGAATCCCTAATGGCTGGCTGGTGCCAGCCATTTCATGGGATCAGCAGTGAACTAGCTAGATGGATTCAGAACTGGCTTGGCCATAGAAAATAGAGGGTTGCAGTGAAAGTGTTTTTCTGAATGGAGGTTGTAACTGGTGATGTTCCACAGGGATCGGTGCTGGGATCTCTGTTGTTTGTAATATATATAAAGAAAAGTAGCTGATTTGATTAGCAAGTTTGCAGATGATACTAAGATTGATGGAGTTGCAGATAGTGATGAAGATTGTCAGAGAATACACAAGGATATAGCTAGGCTGGAAAATTGGACGGAGAAGTGGTAGATGGAATTTAATCTGGACAAATGCAAGATGATGCATTTTGGTAGATCCAATTCAGGTGGGAGCTACAAATTAAATGGCAGAACAATCCGGAGCAAAGACACACAGACATCTGGGAGTACAGGTCTATAAATCCTTAAAAGTGGCAACACAGGTAGAAAGGATGGTGAAAAAAGCATATGGCATGCTTGCCTTCGTCAGACAGGATATCGAGTATGTAAAAGTTGGCAAATTATGTTACAGTTGTATAAAACGTTGGTTCAACTACATTTGGAATGCTGTGTCCAATTTTGGTCATCACACCATATGGAGACTTCAGAAAAGGTTTACCAAGATGTTGCCTGGCATGGAGGGTATTAGCTATGAGG
The DNA here is from genome assembly GCA_024679065.1 of Sphyrna mokarran. NCBI lineage: Eukaryota > Metazoa > Chordata > Chondrichthyes > Carcharhiniformes > Carcharhinidae > Sphyrna > Sphyrna mokarran. The sequence goes on from JAGIQG010000025.1 coordinate 16,406,777, forward strand.
AGCGATTGAATACATTGGGATTGTTCTCCCTGGAAAGACAGAAGCTGAGAGGGCGACCTGATAGAAGTTTATAAAATTATGAGGGATATTGATAGGATGAACAGTTGGAAGCATTTGCCCAGGGCAGAAATAACAATTACAAAGGGGCACAAGTTCAAGATTGGGAAAGGGGCAAGTGTATGCTATTCAAATTACACTTTGCTTTGAACTACAAAACAGGAGCAGAACAGACCTGCAACTGTTGTATTCCCTTAATGCAGGCAGTTTGTAAACTCATTACACATGGGCTTATAAAGACTTCCCTGCAACAGTCTCTGACAGATCAGCCCATCTTGCAAAGTAGCAAAGCGGAAAAGTAGACCACAGCTTGTAAAAACTGACGATATGTAAACAGCTTTGAGTACATTGAGTGTTTGCATATGGGGATGCAATATTATCACTAGTATTACTAATCCAGAAACACAGCTAATGTTCTGGGTTACTTGAGTTCAGATGGTGGAATTTAAATTCAACAAAAAAAATCTGGAATTACACATGTACTGATGATCATAAAACTATTGTCAATTGTTGGAAAAACCCATCTGGTTCACTAATGTCCTTTAAGGAAAGAAATCTGCCGTCCTCACCTGATCTGGCCTACATGTGACTCCAAAGCCACAGCACTCTTAACATACATAAGTAGTTGACTTTTAACTGCCCTCTGAAGCAGTCTAGCAAGCTGTTCAAGACAACTGGGGGTGGGCAATAAATGGTCCAGCCAGTGACATCCACATCCCACGAATGAATAAAAAGAATTCTGATGTGTAGAAAGACTCTATTTGAACATTAAATATGCTAGATCAATGAAAGGTACTATTGTTATAGGTACACTGGGATGACAAAGAAACACATAGGTTAGCATTGCTGCCTCACAGTGCCAAGGACCTGGGTTCATTTCCCGGCTTGGGTCACCGTCTGTATGGAGTCTGCACATTCTCCCTGAATCTGTGTGGCTTTCCTCTGGGTGCTCCGGTTTCCTCCCACAATCTGAACAATGTGTTGATTAGGTACATTGACCCAAACAGCTGCTGGAGTGTGTGGGGATTCAGGGATTTTCGCAGTAATTTAATTGCAGTGTTACCGTAAGCCTACTTGTGACACTAATAAATAAACTTAAAACACAGAGAGCAAATGAGACTTGGATTCATTTGAATTTACACTCCAGTTATACGAGGGTCTGAGTTATGCCACGTTAGCACTAAAAACATATTGTTTTCAGTGTTACAATTGGATTCACCAAGATAGGGAACGTTACCACAGTGAAATAAGGTTGAGACAGGATGTTACAAGTGTGTGAGCTCATCTTAATCCCCCAAACTCAGGTGTGCCACCAGCAGGGTTCTGGAAGCACTGTCCTCTGCAGACTGTTAGTCAGGATGGATTTTGGATTCCTGCGCATATTCCTAAAAAATTAACACTCCCTCCTAGCTGGGAATAGGAGTCGCTATTGGGAACCAGTAAAGAGAAAGTTAAATTAAAAGCTTCAAAATACTTTGGTATGAACCTAGTTTATATCCAATTCCTACCTGGATTACTTTAATGCAAACCAGAATTTAAAGGGCAATTCCTGGCAAATTCCTGCCCTCCCGCAATCCCATCAAGGAGGAGTAAGGGGGAAGAGTTGGGGGTTGGAAGCGGGGAGTGGTATGATTGGGAGAATTATTTTCAGTGTATTTCTGCTGTTTAGAAAAGGCATCAAGTTCCCAGGCAAAAAAAAAAAGCACCAGTGTATCATCCTTACCTATCGAAACTCCATTAGAAAAATTGGAACTTTCCTGATTCTTGGCCGGACTGTGACTTTCCAGAACACTGTCATCCAATAGGTGCCGTGGACGTTCCGTCGGGAATGTTGCACTTTTACTTTCAACAACGCTAAACTGGCACATCACACTGGAAAAGAAAAAAATATATGGGTTCACCAAAAAGATGAAGAACTTATGCTATATCTTTCATTAACAGTGACACGAGCGGCACTTCAAAAACAAAAACATATTTATGGATATATTATATACCTATGTGCGTGTGTGTATCTATACATATATTCAATATTGATAATCTCTGCAAGTAGCTACAAAGGGTTGTGAACATAGCCCCAGCCCATCACGCAAACCAGCCTCCCATCCATTGACTCCATCTAAACTTCCTGCTGTCTTGGCAGAGCAACAAGCACAATTAAGAACCCCAAGCTCCCCGGATATTCTCTCTTCCCCTTCTTCCATCAGGAAAAAGATACAAAAGTCAGAGGTCACGTAACAACCAACTTCAGAACAACTTCTTTCCTGCTGCCATCAGACTTTTGAATGGACCTATCTTATATTAAACTGATCTTTCTCTACACTCTAGCTGTGACTGTAACACTACATTCTGCACCCTCTTGTTTACTTGTACTCTATGAATGGTATGTTTTGTCTGTATTGTATGCAAGAAACAATACTTTTCACTACATCCCAATACATAGGATAATAATAAATCAAATTAAAAAATCCTTTAATGTATTAAAATGTGCCAAGGCACTTCACTAGACTGTCATAAAACAAAATACAACATAAAACACATCGGGAGGACTGATGACTAAAAGCTGGATTAAAAACGTATATTTTAAGAAGCGTTTTAATGGATGAAAGGTGAATTATGAGGTAGGGAGGTTCAGGAATGGAATACCAGAGCTTAGCCTTTGACAGCTTGAAGGCATGACCACCACCATGAAGCCATTAAAATCAGGGTGCCCAAGAAATCAGAATTAGAGAGGCACCAACTAGCAAGGTTCAATCTTCAGTCTGTCCTGTTAGCTGGGCTCAAGCAGTGCTGTGACATTGTAATGAACACTGATGTTCCTTTATTATCTGACGAGGCTCCCGTAAAGGATCCAGTGATTCCCCCTCTCCGGTGGAAATGCTTGCATGTGAATGTTGGATGAAGGCACAATGAGCTCTAGGGTAAATTTCTCCTGTAGTTGGGTTACCGAAAGGCACATTTCACCAAGGCTGGGACATGAGTATGAGGGAGGACAGGGACATGTTTCATACAGCAGCAGACCCAAAACATATCACCCAATCATCAGTTTTGCCCATCCGCTGTTTAGACCATTCTGGTGCCACTCATTTCATAAACTCACTCAGGTTGAGCTAATTTTCATACCGTATCTATCATCAAACCTGTTTATTTCCAGTCTTATAACACTTCCTGCTTCCTCTGCCACCTCAGTTCCTTCACTGTTGAAACTTCATCTATTCTTTGGTCACTGCTGGATTCGATATCTCCCACATCCACCTCTCTGTTCTCTCCCTCCAAAATTCCAATGAATCCAAAACACATCACCATTATCCTGTCCCCCATTTCCATTCCTATGCTGACGACCTATTCCCCAGCACACTGGATTTTCAATTCTCATCTTCAAATTTCTCCATGTCCCCACCCAGCCCTGAGCTCTGTCTCCCTCTCCAACAATCTTCAGTTTCTATCTCTGGCTAACTTTCCATCGTCACCACTGGTGACCAAAACCTCTCTATTCACCTGAAGGCCCTTTCTCCAATCACGCTGTTTCTCCCGAAAGCTTTCAGAAAAATCTATCCTCTCCTTGATCACCTGCTCACCTTGTCTTCCTTTTGCGATTTATAATCACGGACTCATAGAATCCCTGCAGTGCAGAAAGAGGCCATTTGGCCCATCGATTCTGCACCAACACCAATCCAATCAAATCCTATCCACATAAACCCACGTATTCCCCTTGCTAATCCCCCTGACACTAAGGGGCAATTTAGCATGGTCAATCCACCTAACCTACACATTTTTGGACTATGAAAGGAAACTGGAACACCTGGAGGAAATCCATGCAGACACGGGGAGAACATGCAAATTCCACACAACCGAGGCCAGATTTGAACCTGGTCACTGGCACTGTGCGGCAGCAGTGCAAACCACTGTGCCATCCAACTTTTTATCCAGCTATTGCTCATTTGGAAATCACAGGGCAGCACAGTGGCACAATGGTTAGCACTGCTGCCTCACAGCGCCAGGGACCAGGGTTCAATTCCTGGCTTGGAACACTATCTGTGTGCAGTTTGCACATTATCCCTGTGTTTGCATGGGTTTCCTTTGGGTTCTCCTGTTTCCTGCCACAGTGCGAAAGATGTGCTGCTTAGGTGCATTGGCCATGCTAAATTTTCTTTCAGCGTATGCAAATAGGCACCGGAGTGTGGGGATTAGGGGATTTTCACAGTAACTTCTTTGCAGTGTTAATGTAAGCTAATTGTGACACTAATAATAAACTAAACTTTATAACAGGGCAAATTTTTTTTCCATCACACGGTTATTTATACAGGATTGCAACCTGTCGTCCATGGAGTCAGAACCTGGGAAGGAGACAAATAATCTTTGGGACAGAGTTGAAGAAGGGATGGAAGGCAGCAGCAAAATTGGAGACAGGGAACAGACATTACAAGCATAGGAAATACTTTTTTACACTTGATCTCAGAATTTCCACGCAGACATCTTCAGACGTCAGTTAACTGCTGAGTTTTCCCATCAGTCTCAACATCACTCTGTTCCCTCTCAGAGAGTGTCATGATGCAAAACAGATACAGATGTTAATGATTAAAAAAAAACAAATGAAACATCTGAAAGTTTTCCTTTTAGCTAACGTTCTTTTATGCCTCTTTTTATGGAAATATTAATAGTTTTAGGTGCCTTTGCAGAGCATAGAGACGACCATTGTGGGCTAGACATCCTGGTTTGCATAGGAAATAGATAAGGGTTTTGTTAGAAAATTGTGCACAGTCTGAAGTCTCACAATACCAGGTTAAAATCCAACAGGTTTATTTGCAATCACGAACTTCAGAGCACTGCTCCTTCATCAGTTGAATGACATTAACAGATACATTTTTAATGCTCAACAGTCTGTTCGCAGAATGCCGGAGATGGGGCAGCACAGTGGTTAGCACTGCAGCCCCACAAGTGCCATGGACCCGGGTTCAATTCCGGCCTTGAGTCACTATCTGTGTGGCGTTTGCACATTCTCCCCATGTCTGCGTGGGTTTCCTCCAGATGCTCCGGTTTCTACCCACAGTCGAAAGCTGTACCAATTAGGTTGATTGGCCTTGCTAAATTGACCCTCATGTCAGGGTGATTAGCAGGGTAAATATTAGCAGGTTACGGGAATAGGATCTAGATGGGATTGTGGTTGATGCAGGCTCAATGGGCCGAATGGCCTCTTTCCATACTGCAGGGATTCTATGACTCTATGATAGAACCACAGAATGTCTACAGTGCAGGAGGAGGTCACTGTGGCCGATTAAATCTGCACTAACCCAACTTAACAGCATCCCATCTGGGCCCATCCCCCCATACTCAATCCCTGTAAATCCATGCATTTGATATGGCTCATCCACCTAACCTACACATTTTTGAACACTGAAGGGCAAGTTAGCATTGGCCACCGAGTACACACATCTTTGGAGTGTGGGAGGAAACTGAAGCACCTGAAGAAAACCCATGCAGACATGGGGAGAATGTGCAAACTCCACACAGATAGTGATCCAAGGCCAGAATTGAACCTGGGTCTCTGGCATTGTGAGGCAGCACTGCTAACTACTGTCTCACTGTACCATCCACCGTGCCACCCATTTAGTTGTTATGAAGGTGGTCTGCATCAGGTGCCATTTTAAGACATTGCAAAGCCATCTCCTTGCAGTGCTCCACAGTATTTGCCAGAATCTGATGTGCTTCTCAAACTCATCATGGACTTTCACAGCATCACGGAAAGCGGGATGGTATTGGAGACAGCTAGTTGGCCCATCGGCTCGGATACTGGCTCTCTGAATGAGCAATTCACCGTGTGCCACTCTCGCCTGCCCCTCTCCCGGATTCAAAAATAAACTGGTAGAAGCGCTGGACAACTGCCCCGCTATGCAACCCGTCACGCCTGCAGTGAGAACACAATGTAATTTTTAGCAAGCCACATTAGACTGTCGAAATGTGGGGACGATCAGTCAGATGGGCATCTGGATTTTATAGTCTCCATTTGTTTGGAATCTGATGTAATTGAAATTTACAGCCTGGCCTCCTATAGCTTCATTCTGGAACAAGATTAAACTCTAACGCATCACAAGTGAGGAATGCCACAGCACGCACTTACGTATACACACACACACAAAAAAACACACACAGAGGCTGAAAACTACCAGGCAGCAATCTCCAGCTACCATTCCACTAAACTTCCGATCAGACTATTTGCAATTTGCGTTCAATGGCGCTGCTTTTCTCCGCATAATTCACTCCGTATCACATCACCATTGCAGAATCTGAAGCACAAGTTATGTTCAGTGGGTGACACAGTGGTTAGCACTGCTGCCTTACAATGCCAGGGACCCAGGTTCGATTCCTGGCCTCAGGTCACTGTCTGTGCGGAATCCGCACATTCTCCTCGTGTCCGCATGGGTTTCCTCCAGGTACTCTGCTGTCCTCCCACAGTCCAAAGATGTGCCGGTTAGATGGGCTGGCCATGCTAAATTGCCTCTTAGAGTCGGGGGATTAGCTAGGGAAAATATATGGGGTTATGGGGATAGGGCCTGGGTGGGATTGTGTTCAATGCACACTCAATGGGTCGAATATCGTCCCTCTGCACTGTAGGATTTTATAAATCTATAAATTATATTCAGTGGGAGGCACGGTGGTACTTTCACAGCATTACAGAAAGCAGGATGGTGCTGGTGATGGCCAGTCAGCCCATTGGCCGCAACGCCAGGGATCTGGGTTCGATTCCCAGCTGGGATCACTGTCTGTGCAGAGTCTGCACATTCTCCCTGTGTCTATGTGGGCTTCCTCCAATGATGTTGGGGTTGGGTCAATTGGCCACGTTAAATTGCCTTTTAGTTTCCCAAGATGTGTAGGTTATGGGGACTTAGTCCTGGTAAATACATGGGGTTACAGGGATAGGGCCTGGATGGGATTGCTGTCAGAGTCGGTGCAGGCTCAGTGGGCCAAATGGCCTCCTTCAACACTGTAGGGATTCTATGATTAACTCATCTTTCTGTGATCTCTGTCAGGAAGAAATATGCTGGCAGCCTGGCGTTGATCTGGTCGTGTCCTCAAGAGTAAGGTGCTTATCAGTGGGATTTTGCACATTTCAAGAGCATGCCAGTACTGAGTTATACTGTCAGCTGTGCTCTCAACTCGAGTGGAGCCCATTAAATGAGCAGGTGCAAAGCTTTGCTCAAGTCACCAGTTACTTTCAGGAGACTGTTGGCGGGACGTTGGGGATCAGTGTTCGTGTGGTCACACGTGGGACAACCTGGAAAGCACTGTGTAATAGATGCCCTGTCGAAGATAACTCACATGCAGGGCCATGAGGGAGATGGCGATATAGTGGTCATGTCACTGAGCTGGTACTCTATAGACATTCCAGGCTAATGCTCTGAGGACATGAGTTCAAATCCCACCACGGCAGCTGGTAGAATTTAAATTCAATTTAAAAATCTTGGAGTGTCATCTTACCGCCTGTTCACTCCGCACTCGTGCTGCAGTGAAATCGGTGAATCTGGCGACCAGCCAAATCTCTGTCCACTGCGGCAGCATGGAAAAATCCTATTGGCATAAACAGTGGCAAGATTGAAAGTTCCAGAGTGGGATATTCCAGCGGAGTTGATGCTGAACGTAATTTGGACTTTAGATTCTGCGACTTGACTGCCATTGGCCAGCTATGGGTTCATCCAGCAGAAAGGACTCTTCACTACTGGAACAATACTTACTCCAACTTGTTTAATAAAGAAACTTTATTACTCCAACATTTGAGGCCTCATCCTGGGCCATTCCAAACTCCCACAAACTCCAGCAGCCTCTTATTTATACTGAGTCAGGTGATCACCACATCCTTTTGCCATTGATGACATAGGTTACTGGGTCAGCTGATCCTTACAGCATGTTACCATTGGTCGCACTACAGCAGATCCAATGTTATCATTGGTTACATTCTAACACTACGAGATCCATCAGCCCCGCCAACATCCTCGGAGCTTTGTGATTCCACCACCATCCACCAGGGATTGCCATCACGGCGGGAGCAGAAGATTCCACTGGTGGGAAGGGCCGAAAAACACTCTCAGTAATGGTGACCATTAAACAATCAATTGTCATAAAGGCCCACCTCATTCACTAATGTCCTTAGGGAAAGAATTCTCCTCCCCACCCCTCCAGCCCGGGAATCTGGTGTGGAATATGTGACTCCAGCCCCACAACCATGTGGTTGACTCTTAGCTGCGCTGGGAAAATGTTTCGTTCAAGAGTACTTAGGGTTGGGCAATAAATGTTGGCTTTGCCAGTGACATCCTGTGAAAGGATGCCACTGGCAAACGGAGGAAGGAAAGCGTTAGGGCGTCTTCCCTGGGAAAGAACAGTCCACGGATACACACACACACACACACACACAGAGCAAAACAGAGACAAAGCTGCTAGCGCTGGAGGAGATAGTTAGCACCAGGTGCAAAACTGGCCTCACTCACAGACTGAATCCATCAACCCCGTAGAGATCCTGCTAATTGAGTTCATTTGTGGCCTTTGAGGAGACCACAAAATTTAAGTTGATTCCCTTGGCCTCCAGGAATGCTCTAAAAGCTTCTGAATGTTTAAATTTACTCAGTGGCTAACTGCTGTAATTGTAACGAGGAAAACGTTCGGTGTGGCTTCTGTTACAAATTATGTTCTGTCGTGTATAATTGCATTACTCTCAAGGTGGCAGCTCGCCACGGGGTAACTAAAACTATTTTTGCCTCGATAAGCTGCATCAGTCAAAATTCTTAAATAGCTAATGAAGGAACATTTTAAAATTAGAATTTGGATAAAAGAATCAGGCTCTCAAAAGCTTGGTGAACATCTTGGCTCAGGACAGAATTTCCTTTGAGCAACGTATGAATGGAGATGGAACGGAAACGCTTGAGGAAGAAACACTTCTCAAAATTGGTGCTATTTTGAAAGTCCCAAGTAAACTCAGGGTGAGGTGATAAGCACATTTACAACTATATTTGGTATGGAATGTATTAAATGACAACAAAATTACTTCCAGAATCACAAGAGTAGAAATTGAACAAATTACATGGAAACGGATCAGAGCTGAGGATATAACTATTCAATATATTTTTGGGAACATACGGTATAAACATGAAAATGAAATGCTAATGTTCCCTGAAGACTGATTCTAAGATTTTTTGACTAAATTACTCTTCATATTGTCACTATAAATAAATATTGTTGTACACCAAAAAAAGTAAGGAATGATGTTTTACAGATGATTCAACATAAAATCCCTACAGTGCAGAAAGAGACCTTTCAGCCTATTGAGTCTGCACCAACCACAATCCCACCCAGGTCCTACACCCACGACCACCCCCCTCCCAACCCCACACCACCCTCGCTAGTCCCCCTGACATTAAAGGGCAATTTAGCATGGCTGATCCACTTAACCAGCACATCTTTCGGAGCGTGGAAGGAAACTGGAGCACTCAGAGGAAACCCACGCAGACTTCGGGAAAACGTGCAGACTCCACACAGTGACCCAAGTTGGGAATTGAACTTGGGTCCCTGGCGCTGTGAGGCAGCAGTGCTAACCACTGTGCCACTGTATATACTCTGTTATACTGCAAATAAAAATGCCATAAGGGATATTTTATAGATGATTCAACATGTGGGAGTTATGGAGTTACAGTAAACAATGCAAAATTTTAACCTGTACATCAGAAATTTTGCATGCTAGTTTAGCAAAATCCTAAATTGTAAAATGCATTTGCAAAATGAACAAAGAGGGGAGTTTTAGATAAACCATTAAAATCATTGTTATTCCAGAGTCGCCTGGAGTCATTTGAAAGCCAAAGTACTATTCTGTTCATCAAAGTGCAATTTCTTTTATTCCTTTGTGGGACGTAGGCATCGCTGGCCGACCAGCGTTTATTGTTCATCTCTATTTGCCCTTGGAAGACAGTTGAGAGTCAACCACATTGCTGTGGCTCTGGAGTCACAGACTGGGTAAGGATGGCAGAATTCCTTCTCTGAAGGACAATGATAAACCAGATGGGTTTTTCTGACAATCGACAATGGTATCATGGTTATCAGTAGATTCTTAATTTCAGATTTTTTTTAATTGCGATCAAATTCCACCATCTGCCGTGAGGGGATTTGAACCTGGGTCCCCAGACATTAGCTGAGTTTCTGGATTAATAGTTTAGCAATAATACCACTAGGTCATCGCCTCCCCTATTGCTTCCAACATTCAATTTCACCTGATTGAAATGTATTGAATTCTAACAGGGCTGGATAGGCTCAAAGCACCACTCACAGACTGAATCCATCATCCCTGGAGAGATTCTGCTAATTGAGTTCATTTGAGGAGGCCACAAAATTTAAGTTAATTCCTCTGGCCTCCAGGAATGCTCTAAAAGCTTATGAATGTTTAAATTTACTCAGTAGCTAACTGCTGTAATTGTAATAAGAAAAACATTTTCTCTGGTTGGGGAATATAGAACCAGGGGACACAGTCTTAGGATGTGTGGTAGACCATTCCCCCGACACTAAGGGTCAATTTAGCATGCCCAATCAACCAAACCTGCACTTCATTGGACGTGGGAGGAAACTGCAGTACCCCGGAAGAAACCCACGCAGGCACGGGTAGAACATGCAGATTCCACACAGTGAATGTCCCAAGGCCAGAATTGAACCCAGGTCCTTGGCGTTGTGTGGCAACAATGCTAACCACGGTGCCATTGTGCCATTTGAGGTTTTCTGAAGAAGAGGCTGCCCCGCCTCGCCACACATCCCCTCCACCCCCACACTATCTCACCCATAGCCCACAACATCCAACCAGTGTGGGAGGAAACTGGAGTATCCCCACCGTGATAGGTGCCCGGTTACTGATTTTTTTAATATATTTTAAAAGTTAAGGATGGTGGAGAGCGATCACCTCCATCTCGAAGCCCCTGCCTCGCTCTCCTTCACTCAGTAGCTTGCTCCTTCAACCATTGGAGGGTCTCTCACAGGTCTCCATCTGACAGGCTGCTCAGTGCCCTTCACCGGATGGCAGTGGCTTTTGCTCATCAGCCATTAATCGGGGCAATTTGAGGAAAATCACTGTTCACCACATGCTGCAGGGTTGTGACCCTATCTGACCTGGTGTTGAGTGTTTGAAACCCCTCCCCCTTTTACAAAACTCTGCCCCAAGTCTCGTATCTTACTGGCTTTGGGTTACAAAAATGTTTTTCAGGGTTTAATGCTGATTTTTTTGGGGGGATGGGGGTTTGATGGGGGCGGGGGAGAGGGGGCTCCCTGAACCGATATCGCCTGGTGTGAGGAGATGGTCGAGGTTTTCTGTGGCAAAACCAGTTGAACTCTTGCGTGAGTGCAGAGCACAGACCAGACGCTGAGAGAAACCCACTGGATGCGGGCCAGTGAACAAAGAGCACACCTGGGGCGAGGATAAACACATCTGGCAACAATTGATTAATTTTCAACACATTTAAACCGGGTGACTCATCCGAACCACTCGCTGGTTACACTGGAAATGCTCACCGAGGGGACCCAATAAAAAAATAATCAAAGCCAATAAAAACAGCCCCTGAGCTCTCTAACATGGTTGAAAACAACTTGTTGAAGAATTTTGTTTGAGATGCGTCACACACACAATGCTGGAAGGATCGGCCACTCTGTGATCAGTGACATTATTAACGCACACAGTGGTTTCACTACATGTTGAACTTTGTTCTCATCGTGGTCTATCATTCTTCATTTACCCGATGCTGAGTCTCAGGTTACGTACAACTTAGAGGCCAAACACACCAAGCCACTCTTCATTCGTGAATTCTAGTTGAGCAAAACCCTCAGCTCCACTTAGGCCTCCTCCCAATTCCCTGTATAAATTATTCCCATGGACGCTCAATGTGCCACCCACAAGGATGTCTCCTCTGGCTGAAGATATTCCTGGAGTCATAGAAGTTTACAGCATGGAAACAGGCCCTTTGGCCCAACTTGTCCATGCTGCCCAATTTTTACCACTAAACTAGTCCCAATTGCCCCCATTTAGCCCATATCCCTCTATACCCATGTGACTGCCTAAATGCATTTTAAAAGACAAAATTGTACCCATCTTTACAAATGTCTCTGGCAGCTCGCTCCAGACACTCACCATCTTCTGTTTGAAATAGTTGCCCCTCTGACTGTTTTGTATCTCTCACCTTAAACTTATGTCCCCTCGTTTTAGACTCCCCTGCCTTTGGGAAAATATGTTGACTACCCAGCTGATCTATGCCCCTCAGTATTTTTACAGACTTTTATAAGAGGTAGACATGAGGGCTGGAAGAGGCTGCAACGACAGAGTCTTGGAGGAACTGGAACAGGGAGCAGAAGTTGTCACAGGTAGCTGGGGTAGGGGGGTTAATCTAGTGATGTTAGCTGCTGTAAAGAGTAAAAGATGGATTTTTATGACAATTAACAAAGTAGTCATTAGTAACTGCAGATATTTTTTAGTGAATTTAAATTCACCATCTGCTGTGGCGGGATTCGAAACCGGGTCCCTAGAACATTAACTTGGTTTCCTGATTAATAGTCTAGTGTTAATGCCACTAGGCTGTCACCCATCAGAGCCAGATGGTATTGGGCAGGATCTACTCAGCTCACTGCACTCAAATGCCCAATTGGTCCCCAACGCTTCAGTTCAAACCAAGCATGATGCCAAACGTGGCCACAGCTCCTGTCTGGCATCGACCAGTGTGTGCCCCACCTCCCCCCCACCCCATTCCCAATGCCAAAATGCTTTGCCTCTGGGTCAGTCTTGTCTCACATTTACCTGTGTATTTTACCACATTTCCATTCCTTTCCTGTAATACCCTCAGCTTCTAATGAACAATTTCCACTGTCCGTTTCCCACACATCAGGGAGACTAGCATCATAGAATCCCTACACTGTAGAAAGAGGCCATTTGGCCCATTGAGTCTGCACAGACCACAATCCCACTCAGGTTCTATCCCCACAACCCCATATATTTACCCTGCTAATCCCCTGAGGGAGAATTTAGCATCAACCTAGCCCACACATCTTCGGACTGTGGGAGGAAACCAGAACACGCGGAGGAAACCCACTAGCTAGGGTAAAAGCTTGGGATTATGAGGATAGGGCCTGGATAGGATTGTGGTCAGTGCAGACTCAATGAGCAGAATGGCCTCCTTCTGCATTGTAGGATTCTATGTTCTATGAACTCCGTTGCACACTTAGAAGCAAGTGTCATTTCTACATTACTCCGAGGTCTTTCAAACATACAAATCATACCATAAATGAAATGCCTCACTCTTCCACCTCCAACGCGTAGCAACTCCTTCCTGAAGTGGTCAAGAACAGGACTTTTCTGTTCCTACTGCAAGATTGTGGAAGCCAACCACAATGTACTTACTGAAACTTTAACCGAGATCTGCCAACTAAACTCAGACCAACGATTAAAGTTTATTTATTAGTCTCACAATCAGGGTTCATTAATGCTGCAATGAATTTACTGTGAAAACTCCTAGTTGCCTCACTCAGGTGCCCATTTTGGGTACACCAATGGAGAATTTAGTACGGCCAATGCACCTACTCAACACGTCTCTTGAAGTGTGTTAGTTAGATGCACTAACAGAAAGATGCAGAGGCTTTGAAGAGGTACAGAAAAGATTTACAGAATGTTGCCTGATATGGAGGTCATTAGCTATGAGAAGAGATTGGAGAAACTTGGTTTGTTCTCACTGGAACGATGGAGGTTGACCTGATAGAAGTCTACAAGATTATGAGCGGCACGGACAGAATGGATAGTCAGAAGCTTCTTCCCAGGGTGGAAGAGTCAATTACCAAGAGGGCATAAGTTAGAGGTACAAGGGGCACAGGTTTAAAGGAGACGTATGAAGTGAGTTTTTTTACACAGAGTGTGATGGGTGCTGGAACTCGCTGCCAGGAGAGGTAGTGGAATTGGATGCAGTAGTGGCTTTTAAGGGGCATCTGGACAAATACATGAATAGGATGGGAATAGAGGGATATGGTCCCCGGAAGGGAACAGGGTTTTAATTCAGTCAGGCAGCATAGTCAGTGCAGGCTTGGAGGGCCAAAAGGTCTGTTCCTGTGCTGTAATTTTCTTTATTCTTTATTATGTACAACTCCAACAGAAATCAATATAAGCCCTCACCTCCGTCAGGCAGCAAACAGCAAACGTGACTGAGTTACTTTTATTCATGTTTATGGGATGGGAGTGTCACTGGCTGGGCCAGCATTTATTGCCCAGCCCTAACTGCCCTCTATTTCAGAGGGTGTGTAAGAGTCAACCACATTGGTGAGAGTCTGGAGTCACATGTAGACCAGAGCCAAGAGTAGAACGGAATCCCGACAGTGCAGAAGGGGCCATCGAATTTGCATCGATTCTCTGACAGAATATCTCAGTAAGAAATCTCACAACACCAAGATAAAGTCCAACAGGGTTTATGTGGAATCACAAGCTTTCAGAGCGCACTCACCTGAAGGAGGAGTGACATTCCGAAAGCTTGTGCTATCAAATAAACCTGTTGGACTTTAACCTGTTGGTATTGTGAGACTTCTTACTGTGCTTACCCCAGTCCAACACCAGCATCTCCACATCAGATTATCTCACCCAACCCTCTCCCACGCTCTATCCTCGAGACCCTACAGTTAATCCATCTAATCTCCACATCTTGGGATATTAGGCAATTTTGCGGTGGTTAATTCCATCTAGCCTACACATCTTTTGACACCAAGGGGCAACTTAGCATGGCCAATCCACCCTGCACATCTTTGGACTGTGAGAGGAAGCTGGAGCATCCAGAGGAAATCCATACAGACATGGGGAGAATGTGCAAACTCCTCATAGATAGTAACCCAAGGCTGGAATTGAAGCTTGGTCCTTGATGCTGTGAGGCAGCAGCTCTAACCAATGTGTCACCGTGCCACACGTCCAAACCAGATAAGGACATTAGTGAACCACAGAATTCCTACAATGCAAAAGGAGGCACCTTTTCACCCATCGAGTCTGCACCGACCACAATCCCATTCAGGGCCCCTGACACTAGGGCCAATTTAGCACAGTCAATCAACCTAACCTACACATCTTTGGACTGTGGGAGAAAACTGGAGCACCCAGAGAAAACCCAGACACAGGGAGAACATGCAAACTTCACACAGACAGTGACCTGAGGCCAGAATTGAATTGAATTGAAAATTCAGTCACGTTTACTGTTTGTTGCCTGACAGAGGTGAAGATCGCTGGCACTGAGGTGGGTTTTTCACAACAATTGGCAATGGTTTCACGGTCATCATTAGACTCTTAATTGCAGATTTTAATTGAATTCAAAATTCACCATCTGCCGTGGTGGGATTCGAACCCTGATTGTGCTCTGGGTTTCTGGTTTACTAGCCCAGCGACATTACACTGTGTCACTGCCTTGAGTATGACATAAAACGCTGCAGAATCCAATTCTGTGAAAGCTTACGTGGCCACTTTGGTCCTATTGATTCAGTTTCTGGTTTCATGAGCTCCAGATTTTGACTTGGTCATGGGTTGAAGGATTATGGAGACAAGGCAGGAAAATGGGGATGAGGAGCTTATCAGCCACGATCGAATGGCAGAACGGACCCGATGGGCTGAATGGCCTAATTCTATTCCTATGTCTTATGATCACAGAAGTATTTTCAGTGGAAATTGCCATGAATATAATAAACAAGAGAGGCTAAGTGGTGAAAGGAACTGTATGGGAAAATCTGAGAGTCTGAAGCAGTTAAAACTCCTTCCTGCAAAAACTGTTCATCTCTGAGACAAGATGCCTGGAGACATGAATCACTCGGAGCAATAGCTCTGCGAGGTGCATCAGTTTTTCCAAAACTCATCCCTGACAGCCATTAATCTCATGCTTCCAAAACAGAATCTCTGCAAAAAAATAACTGCAGGCTCGGTTCAGGACAAGGGCGCCCGTGATCCATTAAGTACGATATCTCTGAGAATTACAGCTTTCATTTTTAGTTTTTGTTCAGCTTAGAAGACTGACGGCCGAAAGTTAATCTGTCACCTAACAATCGGACCTGAACAGGAGTGGAAACGGCTCAGACTCCGCTGCTGGAGGTGAGCTGATGATTTTATGGGGCTCTCAGAGACGCTCATTAATGGGCCATTATCTTGGGACAAGCAAGGAGCCAGCCAATGACCAATAACCACATCTATCAACTTTAAAAACCATCTGATATTAAAATTACTGGAAATCAGACAGGCCACTCTTCTTAAACCAAATTCTTACAGAGCAATAATGACATAAAACGAAATAGCAGAACAGTTCAAAATGAGTTGTCCTAAAAGAAAAATCGCTCCGCTTGGTTTTGTTTGCTTCATCTTTTGTAATTGACGTTGTATTCGAATTTGATGGTCAGGGTCGGGATTTTCCGGCCATTCCTGCCGGTCAGATTTTCCAGTCGTGCTGCAGCGAACGGAAATTTGACTTATTCGACTTCAGTTCATTGGCAGCTCAACAGCCAGAGACTTCCAGCCCCCAAATAAGCTCTGCACCACCATTTACACCAGTGAGATTTTCCCATCCCACCGCAATTCACGGAGATTTGGCTGAGTGCCAAATTCTTTGGCTTCGCTGCAGCGGGAGTGTGGCGTGAATGGGTGCTAAGATTGTGTCCGAGATAATTGCACGCTTTGATGGAGAATTGTGAGGGGGGTAGATTAAGCGCAGGTACTATTAACTGACTCCAGGGAATCCCTACTGTGCAAAAGGAGGCCATTCAGCCCATCAAATCTGCAACAGGATCTCCAAAAGCACATCTTACATATCCACATATATTTAACAGGGCTAATCCTTCTAACATACCTCAGTCTAAAGGTGTGCTGGCTACATGTATTGGTCATAGTAAATTCTCCCTCAGTGAAACTGAACAGGTGCCAAAATGACGCAACTAGGAGATTTTCACAGTAACTTCATTACAGCATGAATGTAAACCTATTTAATAAATAATAAATAAACTTTAACTACACAGCGGCATGGTAGCATAGTGGTTAGCACTGCTGTTTCACAGCTCCGGAACCTGGATTTGATTCCTAGCTTGGGTCACTGCCAGTGTGGAGTTTGCACATTCTCCTCATGTCTGCGTGGGTTTCCTCTGGATGCTCCGGTTTCCTCCCACAATCCAAAGATGCGCAGATTAGATTGATTGCCCATGCTAAACAAAATGCCCTTTGTATCCAGGGATGCATAGGTTAGAGGGATTAGTGGGTAAATATGTAGGGATATGGGGATGGGCGGGTGGGATTGTAGTCAGTGCAGACTTGATGGGCTGAATGGCCTCTTTCTGTACTGTAGGGATTTCTATGATTCTACACATCTTTGGACAGTAAGGGGCAATTAAGCACGGCCAATCCATCTGATCCACACATCTTGGGACGGTAGAAGGAAACTGGAGCCCCCGGAGGAAACCCATGATGACACGGGGAGAACATGTAATCCCCGCACAGGCAATGACCTCAGTTAGAATGGACAATCCTTTCTAATTTCACAAGCAAAGCCCCTCACTGCAGAACTGCCCAAGCACGTGTTTACTTTAAAAACCGAAACAAAGCCTTGGTTGTCCAAAATCACGCCCAGGGATGTAAGAAATGCTTTCACCCACTTGTTTCCCAGGCTATGACTCTTCCTGTGTCTGGGCACCGGCGGAGTGTTCAGGCTGCTTACTACAGAGGCATCAGGACAGGTCGGTCTTCGACTGTACCTCACTGAGGCGGAGACCTCAGAGGGACCTGAAAGAAATAAGAATAAACAGTCACGAAAACAACGATATCTGGTTAGGAGTGGCAAAATTAATTTACAAATTTCAACTCAGCTTTTTGGATCAACCTCTGTCACAGAATCATCAAGATATACAGCACGGAACAAGGCCCTTCGGCCCAACCTCCCCATGCCAACCAGGTTTCATTATCTGAACTAAAGTTTTAAAGTTTATTTATTAGTCAGAAGTAGGCTCACATTAATACTGCAATGAATTTACTGTGAAAATCCCGTAGATGCCACATTCCAGCGCCTGTTCAGGTCAATGCAATTAACCAGTACGTCTTTCAGACTGTGGGAGGAAACTGGAGCATGTAGACACGGGGATAACGTGCAAACTCCACACAGACAGCAACTCAAACTGGGATTATTTGGTAGCACAAGCCACAAGGCAGCAGTGCTAACCACTGTATCACTGTGTTATCCCCTAGGAACTAGTCCCATTTGCCTGCGTTTGGCCCATATCCCTCTAAACCGTTCCAATCATGAATCTGTCCAAATGTCTTTTAAATGTTGTAATTGCACCTGTCTCTACCATCTCTTCAGCAGCTCATTCCATACACGCATCACCCTCTGTGTGAAAAATTAACCCTCAGGTTCCTTTTAAATCTTTACCCTCTCACCTTAAACCATTGCCCTTTAGTTTTCCCCCTACCTCTACGGAAAAGACCTTGGCTATTCATCTTATTTACACCCCTCATGATTTTATAAACCACAATAAGGTCCGTGCAACAGAGCTTTAAATCACTGCTTTAAAAGTATGTCTTTAATTAACACAGTGAGGCTGAATGGCGCGTGGAGATTTAACTGTAAATATGCTGAAAGGTCTTTAATCAAGCAAACCTGAATTTTGACCCAAGTTATTTTAGAACATGCAGACTCCACACACACAGTGACCCAAGCAGTATTAACCACTGTGCCACCCTAAAGGGCTGAAGTAGTTGTTTGAAGACCTTTCTGGAGTCAGTGTTTCCTTGTATAAACATTGAAATGTAGGCTATGTGCGGGAAGGTCAGAACATGATGGGGTCTGGAGGGTCCCAACCCTATTGGCACTGGCTCTGATTGGCCTAATCAAACAAGGCAATCAGGTTCTGATCAATTCATTGGCCGTTTACCGAGGAACTTTTGGGATATGATAACGCTAATCAAAGACTTGATTCAGTGAAAACCCAGAATGAATATTCACAGAGAAAGGCAACATCTGGAAGAAGAGAAAGACTGATATCCATGCAGTAAATTCCTGGCCAGGTTTCATATGCAAGTGGAAGTCAGCCTTGAGTAACAGATAGTGAGTATTTAGCTTATGCATTGCGAATGTTGACTATTTAAGTAACTACAAAATAAAGGAAATTGTATTTCAACATTTAAAGGCGGCCTTGTGTCTTTATTCACTATTAGAGATTAAAACACACAGGTTTGTACAATAATAGGAGTCAGTAAGTACTATGGTGTTAAAGTGCCCCTTAAAGGCCACTGACATTGACTGGATGAGTGCAATTCCAACAACACTCAAGAAGCTCAACACCATCCAGGACAAAGCAGTCCACTTGACTAATACCCATCACTACTGTAAACATTCCAGTACCAATGCACAGTAGGAGCAGTGCGGAGCATCTACAAGATGCAGTGCAGCAACTCACTAAGGCTCTTTAGACACTGTGAACACTTCCACATAGAAGGGCAAGAGGGAAGTAGATATGTGAGAGTACCATCTCCTGCAAGTTCTTCTCAAAGCCACACACATCCTGACTTGGAAATATATCATGATGATGATCACGAAATATGGCAAAGCCCCGGAAGTTAGTGGCGTTTGCTACCAAATAAACCTGTTGGACTTTAACCTGGTGTTGTGAGACTTCTTACTATTGGAAAATATATCGCCGTTCCTTCACTTTTGCTGGGTCAAATCCTGGACTGCCCTCCCTAACACTTCTGCAGATGGATTGCAGTGTTTCAAGAAGGTAGCTCACCACCCACCTTCTTCAGGGAAATTAGGGACGGACAACAAATGCAGACCCAGCCAGTGGCACCCGCATCCCGTGAATGAATAAATACATTAAATAAAAATTACTGCAACTCGTCCACTATTCCCTGCCAACGTGGAAGTAAATGGCCCTGCGACAGTGTATTTATTACAGAAACTGACAGTTCCTAAATGTATAGCATTCCACTGACAGTCTGAAGATCTGCTTAGTTATCATGAGATATTAAAGCAAGTTCATTCATCTAAAGACAATGCCTGTATGAGAGCCTCACTCATAAAATTAACATTGACAAAGCTGTTCATTATTTTGAGACAAAATTCATTTCCACAGCTTTGAAACGTAACTGCAGTAGCCCAGTAACTGCTCAGTGATCGCAACTTTAAATTCAGTAACATAATAATGTATTTAATACCAATGCTGTCATTTCACTTTTATTGAAGAGTGTATCTTTCCGCTGTGATTGCTTCACCCTCAGCTGAACATCTACCAAGTTCACATCAAAATATGTTTTTATTTGAGATTCCATGTCATAGATTAGGATTCCCTATAGTACAGAAGGAGGCCATTCGGCCCAATTAGTCTGCACAGACAACAATCCTATCCAGGCCCCATCCCTGAAACCCTACATATTTACCCTGCTAATTCCCCTGATACTAAGTGACAATTTAGCATGGCCAATCAACCTAACCTGCATATTCTTGGACAGTGGCAGGAAACCGGAGCACCTGGAGGAAACCCACGCAGACATGGGGAGAACGTGCAAACCCCACACAGACAGTGACCCCCAGGTTAGAATTGAACCTGGGTCCCTGGCGCTGTGAGGCAGCAGTACCTACTTTGGAGAGTTTGCAAAATTAATAAATCAGTTTACTAAAACAGACTGGGGTACAAGTTATTAAATAAAATCCTGCTAGCAGTGTTCAAATAATTGCCATGTAGGAATAAAAGAAGAGATTAAGCTTTGGATTGAAAACTGTCAATTGTGAAAACACAGCCGCATATAGTTTTGGGCCTGTAATTTAATAATACTCCCATCTCCCCCACACCCCAATCTCCTGTCATGACATTCACTCCTGTGTGATACACAGACTTTTATGCCCCTGCTAACTCTATCCTCTCCTGTCTCTTCTTTGCCCTCCAGTATTCTACCCCGATGTCATGCTTCACATTTGGATCAAATGCGATTGGTGAATCTTGGAACTGGACAGCAATTAGGAACTTCGGGAGCTTTGGTAGGGTTTTCCTTGTGTGACCCGATGGTGCGGGGATGCACCCTGCTCATGGGCTGGGATTCTCCAGTCCCGCTGCACAGGCTGAGCATCAAATTCTCTGTTCTCATTGGCAATGTTAGTGGGCATACCAGCTGGAGAATTTTCCCAATTAAGTCTATCTAACATGACTTGATCAAACTCAATTAAGATTATTTGGGTCAACTCCAAGTACATTCTGTACCTCATTCATCAAAAAAAACAATAAAAAATGGCCGGTGAATGAGTTCTAAGAATTGGATTTTAATTGCTGTTCAATACAGTTTTCATTGGGCAGACTTAAAATTCCAGCTATGATTTCAACTCTATATTATTAAAAACTATATCCATGCAGAGCAATAGGTGAGGCTCACACTGTTGTACCCAAACAGTGTTACCAGAGGCAGCCTCTTAAATTACCAACTTTGCTCTCACTTCCAAGGGGAGCAGGTGAACTCCCAATTCTGCTGGCTCAAGTACAGAGCCAACTCCAGAAGCTTGATAGTGGTAGAGTGATCAGCACTGCTGCCTCACAGCACCAAGGACTCGGGTTCAATTCCAGCCTCGGGTCGCTGTCTGTTTGAAGTTCGAAGTTCTCCCCTTGTCTGTGTGGGTTTCCTCCGGGTGCTCCAGTTCCCTCCCACAGTCCAAAGATGTGCCGGGTAGGTGGATTAGCCATGCTAAATTAACCCTTAGCATCCCATGATGTGTTAGTTAGGTGGGTTAATAAGGTAAATAAGAAGGGTATGGGGATAGGGCCTGAGTCAGACGTTCTGAATAGTGAATAGTTTTCTACTGCATTGTAGGGATTCTGTGTTCCTATATTACAGAGCAGTACTCGGAATGTTACCCCAGCATCAAACTAAAACCTGAACTACTTGAACAAGTAAAAAGGAACAATCCCTTGGCATTAATCAAAGGTCTGTTGGGAGTTCCCCTAAAGTTCTGTCATTAACCAGTACTTTGTGGTACAGTGGTAATGACCCAAACTCTAGACCAGAAGTTCCTGGTTTGAATTTAACATCAGGATTTGTTGACCACAAAAGAAGTATTCAACAGACTGATAATCAGCTTGGGAATCCTTCCTCCACTTCCCCCTAACTATTCCCCAAGTGTCTGTGTGAGTGAGAGGAGAGCGGGCACAAGCGAGAGCTCGGGCGTGAGCAAGTGAGAGAGAGAGAGAAGATACATGAAAACAAACAAATGAACCTGCTACTCATTCCTCTGCCAATGCTGAACCAATTCAGAATGGTCGCTAATTTCCTAAGTAACTGCAGGCGTTTCATTTCAAATATTCATTGTGTAAAGTGATGTGGGACATTTCATCAGCTGCTTTATAATGCATCGCACAGATCATGGGAAATGTAAGAATTTCAAGCTTTCCGTATCCTGCCTTTCTTCATAACGTTTAAAACATTCATTGACGCTCAATTACAGGAAACAGGCTGAAGATTAAAATCTTTATTTCTCAAAAGGAGACAGCACATTTCAAAAATAAAGGTTTCCAAATTAAAAAAGACAGACACAGCCTTGTCTCCCAGTTAATGTTGTTAAATAAGCCTCAGGAAATCTGTGATCTTGATTTGAGTGCTTCGCAATGACTGAATCCTCTTAACGTTAACAAACCACGGATGGGTAACCCTCAATCAGCTGACTCCAATAGAAAATAACTCCTGATCCTGGCAGCAAAAATTGTAGCCATCAATATTTTACTACAGCGTGATTTCCCAGTTTCAGCCAATCCGGTGTAGAGTCATGGAGGTTTACAGCTAGGAAACAGGCTCTTCAGCCCAACTTGTTCATGCTGCCTACTTTTTTACAAACACTAAGTTAGTTCCGATCGCCTGCGTTTGGCCCATATCACTTTACACCCATCTTACCCCCATGTAACTATCTAAATGCTTTTTAATGGTGGCATAGTGGTTAGCACTGCTGTCTCACAGTGCCAATGACCCAGGTTCAATTCCTGGCTCAGGTCACTGTCTGTGCGGACTTTGCACATTCTCCCCATGTCTGCGTGGGTTTCCTCTGGGTGCTCTGATTTCCTCCCACTGTCCAAAGAAGTGTGGGTTAGGTGCACTGGCTACGCTAAACTCAGGGGGACTAGCTAGGGTAAATGCATGGGGTTATGGGAATAGGGATTGTGGTCGGTACAGATTTGATGGACTGAATGCCCTCCTTCTGCACTGTAGGGATTCTATTCTAAAAGTCAAAATTGTACCCGCCTCTGACACTGGTGTCAGAAACCAGTTTTAATACCTTTACGCACAGGAGGAGGCAGCTGGCCAGGCTCTCAAAGTCAGAGTCAGTCAGAGCAGGAGGTTTGGCAGACTAAGATCTACAACAGATTATTGCAGGTCAAAAAAAAAGTTGGCTTTTGGGAGAACCACCAAGCAAAAGGCAAGTAAGGATGTAACTCCTGTTTAATTGACATAGGAAATGTGGAGAGTTAAAAAGCAAGAAATCACCAGAAGATAAAAGTCCATTTGATTATACTCAGGTGATTGAGTAAGGACCCTGAAAGATTCACTCAGGGGAGAAGGTGTGCAGAATGAGGCTAACATGCAGTTAGGAATGCAAATGCAATGTTAGCATTCATGTCAAGGGGGCTAGAATATAAGAGCAGGGATGTACTCCTGAGGCTGTATAAGGCTCTGGTCAGACCCCATTTGGAATATTGTGAGCAGTTTTGGACCGCATATTTAAGGGGGAACATCCTGATCTTGGAAAGACTCCACAGGAGGTTCACGAGAGTGATCCCTGGAATGAACAGCTTATCTTATAAGGAACGGTTGAGTACTCTGGGTCTGTACTCACCGGAGTTTAGAAGGAAGAGGGAGGGACCTTATTGAAATTTATAGGATACTGTGAGGCCTGGTTAAAGTGGACATGGAAAGGTTATTTCCAATAGTAGGAGAAACTAGAACCAGAGGGCACAACTTCAGGCTAAAGGGGTGATCTTTTCAAACAGAGGTGAGGAGGAATTTCTTCAGCCAGAGAGTGGTGAATCTGTGGAACTCTTTACCACAGAAGACTGTGGAGGCCAGGTCTTTGAGTGTCTTTAAGACAGAGATTGATATGTTCTTGATTAACAAGGGGATCTGGAGTTATGGGGAAAAGACAGGGGAATGGGGATGAAAAAAAATCAATCATGATTGAACAGTGGAGCAGACTCAATGGGCCAGTGGTCTAATTCTGTTCCAATGTCTTATGGTCACAATACGAGATCTTGCTAAAGTTGGGAGAGGTTTAGGAAATTGAAACACAGGACTGCATTTTGCCGAGTGTGTGTTATAATCTATAAAAGGAGAAGGGCAGTTTTGGTATGTTGAGAAGCTAATAAGGAATGCCTTTTCTGCTGTTTAATGTATTAATAGTCCAAGTAATGTTTTGATGTTGATTTCAGCTTGTTTGTTACATTAAAAATCTTAAAATGGTCTTTATTTATTTATTAGTCACAAATAAGACTTACATTAACACTACAATGAAGTTACTGTGAAAATCCTCTAGTCGTCACACTCTGGGCTCCTGTTTGGAGTGTTTACACTGAGGGAGAATTTAGCATGGTCAGTGCACCTAACCAGCACATCTTTCAGACTGTGGGAGGAAACTGGAGCACCCAAAGGAAACCCACATAGACATGGAGAGAATGTGCAGACTTTACACAGTGATCCAAGCTGGGAATCGAACCCAGGTCCCTGGCGCTGTGAGGCAGCAGTGTTAACCACTGTGCCTGGATGATTCTTTGACTTGATTACTGGAAAGTTCATCACATTTTTTTTTTTGAAGTTATCATTCTCTAAGGGGATGGGAACATCAGCCTCCCACAAGATCCGAACCTTTCCCCTTAGCATTGCAAGTTTTCTTTCCTTCAGGAATTCTCATTTGAGAATGCTATTGAATCTGTTTCCACCATCCTTTCAGGCAGTGCATTCCAGATTGTAACATCCCAATCTCTGATTCTTCTGCTAATTACCTTTAACCCTGTCTTCTGCTAACAGTGCCTTCTGCCACTGGAAATAGGCCCTCCTTACTTATGCAATTACAATCCTTCACAAATTTGAACACCTTTATTAAATTTCCCCCAACTGTCCCTGCTCTAAGGAGAGAGATCCCAACTTCTCATGTAATTAAAATTGTTTATCCCTGCTGGTATTCGAGCAAACCTCCTCTGCGCAGTCTTTGGGGCCTTGACATTGTTCCAGGAGTGTGGTGCCTAGAACTGACCTCAATTCTCTAACTGAGACCTAATCACTGACCAGAAATTTTCCAGCCCTGCCAAATCTGCCAAATTCAACAACTTGAAGCCAGTCCACCGCACCACTTCTCCATGATGAGGCACCTAGAAAAACCAAGCCAGGGTCTCTCAACACTTTAACACAATTGCTTTTGTGCTCTATGCCACTATTGTTAAAGCCAAGCATCATGAATAGACACAGTGGTTAGCCCTACTGTCTCACAGCACCAGGGATCCGGGATTGACTCCACTGGGATCACTGTCTGTGTGGAGTCCGCATATTCTGCATGGGTTTCCTCCAGGGACTCTTGGTTTCCTGCTGTAGTCCAAGGATTTACGGGTTAGGCGGATTGGCTATGCTAAATTGCCCCTTAGTGTAGATTAGATGGATTAGCCATAGGAAAATGTGTGGGATTACAGGGATAGGGCGGGACAGAAGGTAAGATGCTCTGTCGGAGAGTCTCAATGATCTGAATGTCTGCTTCTGTGCTGTAGGGATTCTATGGTTGCTTTTCAAACAATTTTCTCAACTTATCCAGCAACCTTTAAAGAGCAGCACGGCAGCATAGTGGTTAGCACTACTGTTTCACAGCTTCCAGGACTGCATTGAATCCAGCTTGAGTCACTGTCTATATGAGAGGCAGCATGATGGCACAATGATTAGCATTGCTGTCTCCCAGAGCCAGGGACCCGACTCCCAGCTTAGATCACTGTCTGTGTGTAGTTTGCACATTCTCCTCATGTCTGCATGGGTTTCTGCCAGGTGTTCTGGTTTCCTCCCACGGTCGAAAGATGTGCGGGTTAGGTTGATTGGCTACGCTAAAAAAAAATTGCCCCTTCGCATTCTGAGATGCAGGGATTAGAGAGATTAGCAGGTAAATATACCTGAACAAGTGATGGTAATGTGGCCATCAGGGGATTTTCACAGTAACTTCATTGCAGTGTTAATATGAGCCTTACTTTTGACACAAATAAATAAAATCCTGACGTATCCCATTCATTCACAATATTGGGCAATGCAAGCTTCACTGTGTTAAATGTTAGTGACCTGAGACAAACTCCAGGCTGATTTCTACATTCCCACCTTTACAGTTTATCTGGGTTCCTTCCTCCATTACTTCAAACAGCCTTATCATCTGTGAATGGGCCATTCAGGGAATTCTGCCTCTACAACTTTCCACAGCTCTCCACATCTGGTCTGTTCAGGATGCATTTACACAGGAGTAATTGATGATATACATTTTCCATCATCACCCCTAGTATTTTCATCAATTAATCTTTACTATGGAGTAGAAAAATTTAGTGGAGATCTGAAGTCAGTCATGTAAGCTACTTTTAAAGGTTCTCAGTCAGAGATTGATCATGCTGCTTCTCATCTATTTGCTTTTTTACTCTCCTTGAAAGTTTTTGCTATTTTTCGCTCAATGGCGCTTCACACTAGGCTATACAGGTCGACATGATGGCACAGTGGTTAATACCACTGCCTCATAGCACCAGGGACTGAGGTTTGATTCCCAGCTTGGTTAACTGTCTGTGCACTCTCACCCTATCTGCTTGGGTTTGCTCCGGGTTCCTCCCACAGTCTGAAAGATGTGCTGCTGTTGGTGCATTGGCCATGCTAAATTCTTTCTCCGTATATCCAAGTAGGTGCTGGAATGCGGTGACTTGGGGATTTTCATGGTAACTTAATTGCAGCGTTAATGTAAGACTACTTGTGACATCAATAAATACACTTTAAAACTTATATTTCCATGATTGTGCACTAACTGACCAAGACCACAAAAATACTATAAAAGGTTATAGCCCAGTCATCATGCGAACCAGCCTTCCATCCATTGACTCCGTCTACACTTTCCGCTATCTCAGAAAAGCAGTCAGCGTAATCAAGGACCCTACATACCCAGGACATACTCTCTTCTGCATTCTTCCATCGGGAAAAAGATACAAAAGTCTAAGAACACATTCCAACCAACTCAAGAACAGCTTCTTCCCTGCTGCTTCAGACTTTTGAATGGGCCTATCTTTTACTAATTTGATGTTCCTCTACACCCTAGTTATGACTAACACTACATTCTGCACTCTCTCCTTTTCTTCTCCCCTATGTATTCTATGAATAGTATGCCTTGTCTGTAAAGCTTTCAAGAAACAATACTTTTCATTGTATCCCAATACACGTGACAATAATAAATCAAATCAAAGAAAATAATCACCAATCTGTCACTGCCTCTTGGAATGGCAGTCATACTCAATAAAAACTATACTGAGGTTTGGAGTTTCAGAAAGAAAATGTCAATTGAGCTGTCAGGCAAGTGACATTTAGCCGAGCATTAATTTGCTTATTTTGAAATTTAATGAGATTGCAGATGCCTGGAGGGCAAAGTCCTGTTTCTATTTTAGTGCGAGAATATATTCATTCTCCAAGTATGGAAAAGGAGCATAGGAAACGATAACTGTTTAAACCACAGTCTGCGGTTGTCACGGTAATAATGACTTTGAATCAGATAGTCATTCCTGAGGCTTTGAATGAAGTGCTTCACAAAACTGGATGTGAAGAGACCAAGTGTACTTCAGGGAGGATGACACAGATCAGTTCACAGGTGTCAACAAAATTAATACTCATTACAATAAGCCTCTTTAGAAATTAAGCTTGAATTTGAAAGGAAGGAGGATGCTGAGTGGTCGATGAGGATGTGAAATTAAATTCACCACAAAAAATATGTGCCAAATACCCCCTGAAACAATCATATTGCATCATTGAATCACAGTGCATTTGGCCCATTGAGCCAGAACCAACTCTCTGAAAGAGCTTAGAATCATAGAATCCTACAGCACAGAAGGAGGCCATTCAGCCTATCAAGTCTGCACTGACCACAAACCCACCCATGCCCTATCTCCATAACATCATCCATTTACCCCAGCTCGATCTCCTGACACTAAGAGGCAATTTAGCATGGCCAATCCACCTAACCTGCACATTTATAGACTGAGGGAAGAAACCAGAGCACCTGGAGAAAACCCATGTAGTTACGCGAAGAATGTTCAAACTCCACACAAACTGTGATCCAAACAGGGAATTGAACCTGGGTCCTCAGTGCTAACCACTCTGCCACCAGATTGCCCAATCCCCCACCTAACCCTATAACCCTGCACATGACTAATCCACCAAACCTGCCCACCTTCAGACACTAAGAATCAATCCATCTAAATTGCACATCTTTGGACTGTGGGAGGAAACTGGAGCACTGTGTGATTCAAGAAATTAGAGCATCTGTGCAAATGCCATGCATTGGTCTGTTGGCCTCTGGCAGTAATTTCCAGCCTTGGGGCAGGTGCTGCTGGAAAATCCTGCCCCACTTTTGTTGTGAACACTTAGTTTTGATGTACATTTTTACTGGTGCCTTCCTAGTTCCTTAACTCTGTGTTTCTCTCCATCATACTGCAGCACAAGTGCTTTTGACTGTAATGACTACACTAGGTAGCGTATTTTTTCACTTAGACATCTTTTTCTGTGCACAATTTCCACCTAAATTTCTTCCCTTTTTCCATTCATTCAAATAACCTGCCTCCCCTTTTTGTTCCAAGCACACACTCAGTGCATCATTTGCAACTTCATAGCACATGTTGAACCCTGTGCCATCAATATAACCTAACCAAGGAGAGGTGCTGGTGGTGGCACAGTGGTATCGTCACTGGACTAGTAATCCAAAGGCCCAGGTTAATGTCCTGGAGACCTGGGTTCGAATATCACTAAAGTAGATGGTCGAATTTAAAAGCTCAATAAAAATCTGGAATTAAAAGTCGAATGATGACCATGAAATCATTGTTGGTTGTCACAAAAAGCAAACTGGTTTACTAATAGGGTGGCACGTGGGACAGTGGATGGCACTGCTGCTTCACATTCCCACGGTCCGGGATCCAATTTTGGCATTGGGTCACTGTCTATATGGAAATGGAGCTGGCATATTCTCCCCATGTCTACATGGGTTTCCTCCAGGTGCTCTGGTTTCCTTCCACAGTCCAAAGATTAGGTGGACAGCCATGTTAAATTGTCCCTTTGTGTCTCAAGATAAGTAAGTTAGGAGGATTAGTGGGGTAAATATGTGGGGTCCCAGCGATAGGGCTCTTTCGGACAGTCAGTGCAGACTTGATGGATGAAATGGCCTCCTACTCTGTAGGGATTCTATGGATTCTAGAACTTTGTTTAAACAAAGTTCTCTCCGTGTCTGTGTGGGTTTCCTCCCACAGTCTGAGAGATGTGCTGGTTAAGTGCACTGGCCGTGCTAAATTCTCTATAAGTGTACCCGAACAGGTGTCAGAGTGTGACGACTAGGGGATTTTCACAGTAACTTCACTGCAGTGTTAATGTAAGCCTTCCTAGTAAATAAAGTTAAACTTAAAACTTAATAGAGAAACGGCTAAAAACATAAATACAATAAAGAACAGTCAGTCGTGGATTCTGAAAGAAAAGATCATACTTGACTAACCTTCTGAATTATTTCAAAAACTAACAGAAAGATTAGGTAGGGTATTGCAGTAGATGCAATATATTTAAATTTAAAAAAAATCTTTGATAAAATTTTGTGTAGTAGACTTGTGACTAAAGTCAGATCATGTACAATTGGGGACAAGTAACAGAATGGATAGAAAGCAGAGTACAAAACATCATGCAGTGAGTAAGGCCATGGTAAGTGGAAAGTGGTAGTCCACAAGGATTAGTGCTCGGTCTACTGCTGTTCACTATTTACATAAATGATTTGGTCTCAGGAATTGTAAATACAATTTTAAAATTTGTAGATATCACTAAATTAGGTGGTGCAGTTAATACTGAGAAGGGCTGAGGAATGATACAGTGGCATTGGAGATAGTTCAGAGGAGGTTCACTAGATTGATTCCAAAGATGAGGGGTTTGTCATATGAAGAGAGATTGAACAGTTGAGACCGATACCCTCTGGAATTTAGAAGAATAGGGGAGATCAAATTGAGATATGCAAGATGATAAAAAGTATGAATAAAGTAGACATGGAGTGGATTCTTCCTTTTGTGGGACATTCTCAGACAAGAGGTCATAATCTTAGGATAAGAGATAGCAAATTTAAAACAGAGTTGAAGAGAAACTATTTCTCCCAAAGGGTTATGAATCTGTGGAATTCGCTACCTGAAAGTATGTTGAGTGCTGGGACAGAGAGAAATTTGAGGAGG
This sequence comes from Sphyrna mokarran, assembly GCA_024679065.1. Taxonomy (NCBI): domain Eukaryota; kingdom Metazoa; phylum Chordata; class Chondrichthyes; order Carcharhiniformes; family Carcharhinidae; genus Sphyrna; species Sphyrna mokarran. Next base: position 16,437,308 of record JAGIQG010000025.1, read on the forward strand.
AGTTAGACAGATTTTTAATCAGTAATGTATTGAAGGGTTATGGGGAGAAGGCAGGAAAATGGGGATGAGGAGCATATCAGCCATGATCGAATGGCACAGTGGACTTGATGAGCCAAATGGCCTAATTCTGCTCCTATATCTTACAAACTCGACAAAATACAGAAAGACATTAAATAAACTTAATTTGATTGACACGTGTATTAGTTTACAGTGAAAAGTATTGTCTCTTGTATGCAATACAAACAAAACAACAATACATAGAGAAGGAAAGGATAGAGTGCAGAATGTAGTATTACAGTCACAGCTAGGGTGTAGAGAAAGATCAACTTAATGCAAGGTAGATCTATTCAAAAGTCTGATGGCAACAGGGTAGAAACTGTTCTTGAGTTGATACGCAACTTCAGACTTTTGTGTCTTTTTCCCAATGGAAGAAAGTGGAAGAGAGAATGTCTATGGTTCTTGAAGATGTTGGCTGTTTTCTTGAGGCAGTGGGAAGTGTAGACAGAGTCAATGAATGGGAGACTGGTTTGCGTGATGGACTGGGCTTCTTTCATAACTCTTTGTAGTTTTTTTTGCAGTCTTAGACTTGCAGAACGGGTATGCGATTGGTAGATAAACTTCCTCGTAGATAAGTGTGGGGGAGACTGTTTTGGTGGGAAGAATAAGGAGGCATAAGCTTCTGGGAAAATAAGGTTCTTATTTAGGACAGAAGTTCTCCCTGTGTCTGTGTGGGTTTCCTCCAAACGTTCTGGTTTCCTCCCATAGTCCAAAGATGTGTGGGTTAGGTTGACTGGCCATGCTAAATTGCCCCTTACTGCGAGGGGGATTAGCAGGATAAATAGGGCCTCTGTTGGATTGTGGTTGGTGGCTTCCTTCTGTACCATAGGGATTCTGTGATACGTAAAAGAAAGGAAGCAGGGACTTAATTCTATTGTGTGCTATTCATGAGAAGCATCTATGTATCACATATCTGTGAGGAGCGATTCTGGTAATGTGTGGGTGTTTTAAGCGCATTCACAGTCCTTCTCTCATCGAGCAACAGTTGACCAACCAGAGTAACACTGGGAGAGAGACATGCAAGTTTAAGATGGGGAAAGTGGGATGGGGAAGAAAGTGCGTCTGCTTATATTCCCAGCAGAGCTATTTAACTTTAATATTACTGGCCCCCAAAAAAATGAAGAATCTTACACTTGTATTTCAACAAAGATTTTACTCAAAGTGCAATCTCAATATTTTACATCAAAACAAAGTGCTGGAAAACACAGCAAGGCAGCATCTATGGAGAGAGAAACTGCGTTAATGTTTTGAGTCCAATGTGACTCTTCTTCACAACATTATTTTAGTTTATCTTGTGTATAAGTCATGGCCAACAATATTAATGCCACATTACCTATTGCTATTGACACTAAAACACACATCACCACACCATTTACATAGATATTCATCGATCCCAGAGTCGATGCATTAGTACCCACCCACAACAAAAACAGAAAATGATGGAAAATCTTAGCAGGTCTGACAGACATCTGTGGAGAGAGCTCTGATCAAGGGCCACCCAGACTCGAAGCCCTATTCTGTCTATACAGATGCTCTCAACCTGAGATTTTACAGCATTTTCTGTTTCTCTAAATTCAGAAGAATGACATTATTGTGTGCCATTCACTCCACGAAGAAATAAAATTATTACCCATGTGGGTGAATAAAAAGTTAAAAGCAAAATACTGCTGAATCTGGAGCTGCTTGGTAGCACTGCTACCTCACAGCGTCAGTGACCTGGGTTCAATTCCGACCTCAGGTCATTGTCTGTCTGGAATTTGCACATTCTCCCTATGTCTGCATGGGTTTCCTTTGGGTGCTCCAGTTTCCTCTCAGTTCAAAGATGTGTGGTTGATTGGCCATGCTAAATTAATCCCTAGAGTTAGGGGATTAGCAGAGTAAATACATGGGGTTACAGGAATAAGAGCTGGGTGGGATTGTGCATAAATCAGTGTAGGCTCAATGGGCCAAATGGCCTCCTTCTGAACTGTAGGAATACAGGGACTGCTGTAAAATCTCAGATCTGACAGCATCTGTGGGGAGAGAATAGAGCTAATATTTCTCATCTGGATGGCCCTTGGTCAGACCTCTCTCCACAGATGCTGTCCATCAGAACTGCTGCAATTTTCTAGCATTTTCTGTTTTTGTTGCAGATAAGCTTTTGTCACTCCAGAATTGATGGATATCGATGTAAATGGTGTGGTGATGTGTGTTTTAGCGTGTGCAGTAATCACTGAGCCAGGTAATATTTTATGCAGCGGCTAAATGGAGCTTTTTGAGCCCTTTGCTGGATTTTCTCAGTGTGATGAGTTATGGATTGGGGAAGCAATGTAGATGATAGATTATGTGTAATGAAAAGATTCACAGACATACTTGATGCTGGAAGTTCTGCACTATTTCCTTAATTGCTGGTGATAGTTGGTCACAGTTATTTGCTAACTATTATGAAAGAGATATGTGCTATGATAAAAAAAATAGGATCACCCGTGGGCTTCTCTATCAATAGCGCATTAGCGCTGCAGCCTAATTTATAGGGAAAGACATAAATACATAGACGGCAGCGGCATAATATTATCTCAAACTTGTATGATGTAATAACACATTTACTGCAAGATTTTTATAAGCCTTTGGTAGACTGAGAGACTGCTAGTCTGTTCTAATGGATTTACCGTGCTTGCTGTTGGACATGATTGATTATCTAACAATGTTAATGAAAGAACAGTGAGTTTACCAAATGATAGAGTGCTACCCAAAGCTATTTTTGCCAACAACTTTCTCCAGACGTCACAACAGCCCTGCTTAATACTGGGCTTCTCTGCTCTACCACAACAGCCTGCGGGAAACTTTCCAGAATGCTGTCTCTTCTCGCTCCAGTTCTGTCACTCATTCCCAAGTTGGTTAGAAGGTGAGTTTCTTTTGAGGAAAGCTGCCAATTACTCGAATTCTGGCAATCGCTCAAAGTTGCTGAGATGAAGGTGCCTGTCGTTAGCATGACACACTCTCACCTCTGAGTTGGAAGGTTATATATTCCAGTCTGAAGCCAGACACTCCAGTTCAAAGTTTATCTATTTATTAGTCACAACTGGGCTCACATTAACGCTGCAGTGAAGTTATGGTGAAAATCCCCTATTTGCCTCCGGCACCTGTTCGGGTACACTGAAGGAGAACTTAGCATGGCCAATGTATCTAACCAGCACTTCTTTCAGACTGTGGGATGAAGCCAGAGCACCTGTAGGAAACCCAAGCAGGCACGGGGAGAATGTGCAAACTCCACACAGACAGTGTCCAAGGCCGGAATTGAACCTGGGACCTTGATGCTTTGAGGCAGTAGTGTTAACCACTCTGCTACCCACAGTTCAGTACAGTATTGAGGGAGGGCTTTACTGTCAAATGCACCATCTGGGAGATGCTAAACTGAGAGTGTAAAAGATGCCATGGCACTATTTGAAAAGCATCAAGACAATTCTCCCTGCTACCTTAGTCAAGATTTATCCCTCCATCAACATCACCAAGATAGATCATTGCTGTGTATAGGAGATTGCTGGGCACAAAATGGCCACTGCATTTCCTGCACAGCAACAGTGACTACTTCATTAATGATGAGAGGTCACATGACACCATGTTATAGTCCAGCAAGTTTATTTGAAATCACAAGCTTTCATCAGTGACTCTGCTCCGAAAGCTTGTGATTTCAAATAAACCTGTTGGCCATTAACCTGGTGTCATGTGACTTCTCATCTTGTCCACCCCAGTCCAACACCAGCATCTCCACATCATGCTTCATTAATGTCATTGGGTGCAAAGTGCATCGGAATATCCTGAAGTTGTCCAGTGTATAAATGCAAGGCTTTCTTTCCTGATGCAGAAATGCAATGAGTCCCATCATCCCATTAACAGGGGTTCTTACCTGGCCTATATGTGACTTCAGAGCCACAGCAATGTGGTTGATGCTCCTCAACTGCCCTCAGGCAACTAGGGCAATAAATGCTGGCCAGCCAGTGACACTCATGTCTCATGAATGAATAACGAAACGTTATTTTCATATAAAATATGCAGCAACTTCCTTTTAACACTGATGGGGGCAAAGTATCTTTTGATTAGAAAAATTCTGTTCCACATGGTGTTGTGATATCTGTCAATGAACATTGGAGAATAACAAACAAAGAATAAAGGAAATTACAGCACAGAAACAGGCCCTTCGGCCCTCCAAGCCTGTACTGACCATACTGCCCATCTGAAATCATTACCCTTTCCGGGACCACATCCCTCTATTTCCATCCCATCCATGTATTTGTCAAGATGTCCCTTAGAAGTCACTACAAAAAAAAGTGATGTGCCTGAGGATGGAGGGGCGTGGGGCAGGGCGGGGGGAGTGTAAATATGGCAGGGCCTGCCAGTTTTGCGAGATGGCAATTTCACTGCCACTGTGGAAAGGTGCTGAATGCACAAGCTCTGAAATCGGAGAGCTGTTTGCAAACAGGCCACTGGCACACACCCCTTACCTGGATCAGGAACGGAGACTGGGAAAACAGCTTTTATATTGAAGCTGACAGGAGAAGGGTCCCCTCAGTGACTCAGACAGAACTCCTTCACTGACTGGCAAGCACTGACAGGATAAGGACCCCCTTCACATTATGTCAACCTTATTAATACTTCTGGGAAGAAACAATTTCACAACTGACAAGCTGAATCATTAATATTCATGTCCATGTTCTTCAACCTCTATTTGAATTGCAAATATTAACAGAGTTATTTCAGTCAGGAATAAAACAAATAAAACGGAATTATTTCCTCCTATCACGGTTTCCATCTCTTGTGGGATCTGAATGGCATGAACATAACAGAATCCCTACAGAATAGAAGGGGGCCATTCGGCCCATCGAGTCTGTACTGACCACAATCTTGCCCAGGCTCTATCCCCGTAACCCTACACATTTACCCTGCCAATCCCCTTGACATTAAGAGTCAATTTAACATGGCCAATCAACCTAACTCGTACATCTTTGACTGTGGGAGGAAACCGGAGCACTCGGAGGAAACGCATGCAGACATGGGGAGAACATGCAGACTCCACACAGACAGAATTGAACCTGGGACTCTGGTGCTGTGAGGCAGCAGTGCTAATCACCGTGTCACCATGAGCAAACTTCATTGGAGTCGCAATATAAAGTTATCAAACTGCCAACGCTGTATTAAATATTCATAAATGTGCACAGCGCAATGATTCAAATATTTCCAATTTGCAATGAAATCTTCCACAGTGATACGGATGAACTGTAGATAAACTACCAACACTGCTGTCAGTGGACCCAAAATGTGAATCAACAAATGGATAAGCACTGGCGGGAATGATGCACAGAAATATTACTGTTTCATTATCATTATAAACATTGTCACAATTTGTTGAATTTATGTTTTGAAAAGCTACAGAAGAAAATTATTGGCAGCCTTTCATAATGTGCATTGCTCACAGTTTAATCAGTAATTGAGCATTTTATTGTGCAGAAGAGTTTGTACGTGATAATGGAAAATTCTGGAAGTAATTTTGGTTCCAGTTTGTATTTCAGATAAAAATGACTTCTATTTGTATAACATGGACTACGGGGTGCCCCACTGCACTTGCAGCAAAGTAAAAACTGAATTGGGTGATTAGCCATGGTTGGTGCAGGCTCGGAGGGCCGAAGGGCCTGTTGCTGTGCTGCAATTTTCTTTGTTCTTTGTAATGATTGGTGGAGGAGGGGCTGAATTTTATATGTTAAAGCTTTAATCTTTGCACACATATCCAAGAGTGTGACTTGAACCCACAACCTTCTGAGTCAGAGGCAAGGGTGCCTTCAACTGAGTCACAGCTCACACCTCGCAATATTTAAGTATCTGTTTTCTGATTTCATTGAGATATTTATATATGTTTGAAAGATTTCGCTTCAAGTGAAGGCATTAAATACAACTTACCTTTATACTGAGCCTTCTGCAAGGGAATAGAATATAAAAGTAGAGAAGTTCATAAAATCCTATGGTGCAGAAAGAGGCCATTCGGCCCACTGAGTCTGCACTGGCCACAATCCTAACTAGACCCTATCCCCATAACGCAATATATTTCCCCTAGCTACTTCCCATGACACTAAGGGGCAATTTAGCATGGCCAATCCATCTAACCTGCACGTCTTTGGAACGTGGGAAGAAACTGGAGCACCGGGAGGAAACCACGCAGACATGGGGAGAACATGCAAACTCCACACAGGCAGTGACCCCAAGCTGGGAGTCGAACCTGGGTCTCTGGCTCTGTGAGGCAGCAGTGCTAGCTACTGTGTTACTTTGCTGCCTGATGGCATGGTGCTCTGCTACAATTGTACAGGGTGTTGATGAGATCACAACTGTGTATGGTTTTGTTCTCTTTATTTGAGAAAGGACATGGAAGCAGGTAAGAGTAAGCTCACCTGACTGATTCCTGAGGTGAGGGGGTTTATTTTATGGGGATGGGTTGGGCCTGTATCCATGGGAATTTAGAAAAATCTTATTGAAATTGGCAAGATCCTGAGGGGATGTTACAGAATGGATGTTGAAAAGATGTTTCCCCAGAACTAGGAATTCTGGGGAAACAAAAAGGCCAGAACTAGGAGTGATAATCTAAAAATAAGGAGTCTTCCATTTAAGATAGAAGTGATAATTTATTTCCCTGAAAGGAGTGTGTGGAACTCTCTTCCCCAGGGAATAGTAGAGACAGGATCATTGAATACTTTAAAGACAGAGGTAGATAGGTTCTTGACTAATGAGAGAGGCAAAGGGTATCGGGAGGGGGAAGAATGGAAGGATTGAGGCCACAGTCAGATCAACCATGATTCTACTCAATGGCGAAGCAGGCTCGAGGGGCCGAATGGTTTACTCCTGTTCCCATTGTGTGTGTTTGTGGGTAGTAAAACACTCCAGAGGAGCATAAACAGCCAGAAGCTGACACTGAGCCAAAGAAAAAGAGATACCAAATGAGATGATTAAAAATTTGATCAATGAGTTTGAGGGAGAGAGAGGCGAGAGGGAAGTGATCTGTAACACTAATAATTTGGTACCGGCACACCTTCCCATATTGAGCATTCTGAATTATAACCAGGAAATACTCAGTGAGGCACAACATGGCGAGATAGAGAACAAAGCTCTCTTCACAGAAATACTCCAGAAAGTGCTGTGAAGGGCTTTGGGGTGTCCTGAGGCAACTCTATAAACATATGTTCTTTCTTTCTTCATCCCAAACTCACAGAAGGCTCCTTTCTCCACCAGTATTACATTCCCATTTTCCGCACCAGCCATCCTTGTGGCCTTGCTAAACGATATTGCAATATCAGTCTCGAGTCTGTGTGTGGCCACACACCCACTAACAACTGGATTTGAAACCACCATCCAAGTCATCACAGTACACCATTATGCCTCCTCGAGTGAAAGGTGGTTTTCTGCCACCAAGCTGAGCTGGACTCAGGCCCAGATCCTGGAGATGAAGAATCATTTTTCTATTCAGTCACTGGATGTGGCAAAGCCAGCATTTATTTCCTATTCCAATTTGTCCTCGAGATGATGGCAGTTTATTGCTTTCTTGACAACGCGGCACAGTGATTAGCTTTGCTGCCTCCTGGCGCTAGGGGACCCGGGATTCAATTCTGGCCTTGGATGACTGACTATGTGGAGTTTGCACGTCGTCCCCATCTCTGCATGGGTTTCCTCCGGGAGGTCCGGTTTCCTCCCAGATATGCGTGGATTGGGATGATTGGCCATGCTCAATTGCCCGGTAGTATCCCAAGGTATGTAGCTGAGGGGGATTGCTGGGGCACGTACACATGGATATGGGATAAGGGATCTGTCAGAGGGTCATTGGAGACTCGTTGGGCCAAATAGCCTCCCACTGCACTGTAGAAATTCCATGATTCTAGGAATTCTTTGAACTTTGAAATTGTGTGATGGAAAGTATTACATTTACCCAAAACTGATGTCACATTCACAAAATGCAACTTGCGGCAGTGTGACTATCAGTGCTGTACTGAAATATCAGCCTGTATTATGTGCTCAGAGCCTTGGAGCCTTTTTTGATTTGATTTTGCTTTGATTTGATTTATTATTGTCACATGTATTAATATACAGTGAACAGTACTGTTTCTTGCATGCTATTGAGAAAAAACATACTGTTCATAGGGAAGGAAACAAGAGAGTGCAGAATGTAGCATTGAAGTCATAGCTAGGGTATAGAGAAAAATCAACTTAACGTGAGGTAAGTCCATTCAGAAGTCTGACAGCAGCAGGGAAGAAGCTGTTCTTGAGTAGGTTGGTATGTGACCTTAGATTTTAGGTCTTTTTCCCAATGGAAGAAGGTGGAAAAGGGAGAATGTCAGGGGTGTGTGGGATCCTTAATTATGCTGGCTGCTTTGCTGAGGCAACGGGAAACATAGGCATAGTCAATAGATGGGAGGCTGGTTTGCATGATGAATTGGGCTATGTTCACGACCTTTTGTAATTCCTTGCGGTCTCAGAGCTTCGCTTAAGCCCTACAATCTCCTGATTTAGAGGCAACTGCTCACAGAGCTAAGGCTGAAACTTGTGCTAATGTGCATGTTAATATCTCAGTGAATATACCTGTTAGTCAGATATGTGAATAAAAACAGTCGGGTTTCTATTATAAATCCTGGCGACTCCATTCCCACAGTGCATTTTCTTAGGCTCCAGGGCGGTTTGGGCAAGTTATAATATTATCACACTATATCTGAATACACAATGTGGTGTAAGCAGACAGGTTGGCAGACTGAGAAATATGTTGGCAGTTTTTAAAAAAAATCCAGTCATTATCCCAGGTTACTGCAGAGTGCTATATTAAAAAGGTACTAAAAATACTAGCCAGAGGTTAAAAGAAACCGGTGTGAAATGCATAACCTGCAACATCAGAGTGGAATAACTTTCCCCACAGAACCACAAAGTGAGGGTGCCAGCAAGTTTGGGGATTTTATTATTTTACTGCTGCATTATGAGCTTTCCATGTGGATTATCTGTACACTGTCAGGATTTACGAGTGGTTTTGTCCTGATATCAACTGTTTCCCAACACCGTAACTATTTGACAAACAGCACATTACAAACCTTCCTGTGCACTAATGACATTCAAATGTCCTCAAAATACTGAGCCATATCTTCCAAAGAGATTCTTCTGTATCAAAAGTATTGTTTTTAAGTTTAAAACTAAAAGAGAAAACTCTGGAAAATCTCAGCAGGTCTGACAGACTGCATACTCTTGACTGCCAAAGTGCTCCCTGATCTTCAGGTAAGCGTTCTCCAAGGCAGCCTTCAAGATACAGGACAATGCAGAATCGCTGAGTAGAAACTGATAGCCAAATTCCCCACACATGAGGACGGCCTCAACTGGGATCTTGGGTTCATGTCCCACTCTCTGTAACTCCTACGGTTTGCCTGGGCTTGCAAAATCTCACTAATTGGCCTGGCTGGAGACAACACACATCTCTTTAATCTGTGCTTAACTCTCTCTCTCCACTCTCATTGTCTGCATCTGTAAAGACTTGATTACATGTAAAGACTTGCATTCCAACCAATATCTTGTAATTGAGTTTGTGTCCACATGTACCCTGTTCGTGAAACAAATCCTGCACTCATCTGATGAAGGAGCAGTGCTCCGAAAGCTCGTGCTACCAAATAAACCTCTTGAATTTTAACCTGATATTGCGAGACTACTTACTGTGCAATCCCTCATGACAGAGTCAGAATTTTATTGAGATTTTATGAATCAAAGTGGTCACTGACATCTGGGTGTGTTGTTGAGAAATCTGTGGAATTTGTCTTGGTCACATCTGCTATTTAATATGCGGTGTGGTGTGTTCAACCTCAGTCTGGCTGTTAATTTATAGTTACTTCATATTAATTCTCCATGGTATAGGGTAGATATTGTAGAACAGTTTAATGTCCTGACTTTGTATAGTAAAGCTAATATTTTATTTGTTTAAAACCATGGAATTGTTTGGTTTTGTTCTGTTTGCAGGTAACTGGGATTTCAAACTTTGTTTCCTTTAAGCAAAAGGTTAGTGGTCCCTAACCAGATTGCAACAAGACACAGGACAGGCTGTGCAGAGACACATAAATGTTAGCATGTAGTGCCTACACTCTGCAAAGTAAGACGCTCACATAGAGGAAAGCCTTAACTGATTTGGGACTGAACGTGGGAGAATATAAAGTTTATTTATTAATTACAAGTAAGGCTTACATTAACACTGCAATGAAGTTACTGTGAAATTCCCCTACTCGCCTCACTCTGGCAATGCACCTAACTAGTTTGCTTTTCAGACTGTGGGAGAAAATCAGAGCACCTGGAGGAAACCCACGCAGACACAAGGAGAACATGCAAACTCCACACAGACAGTCACCTAAGCTGTGAATTGAATCTAAGTCCCTGGCACTGGGAGGAAGCAGCGCTAAACACTGTGCCATGGGTGGTTGGGATTGAGCAAAGCATGCAGACTTTAGCTTACTGATCACTTCTATGCTTCCTACAGAATAAGTTATCTTCTTGAGCTATTGTTAATAATACACCAGTTTAAAAGGCCATCTTAAACATGGCCTAATTAAATGAGATTAGTAGTATCCGATACAGAAATCTACATATTTGGCTGCATAGCAATCAACAATCTTTGCTCCCTCCCCTTGGTAGTACACATGCATCTCATAAATCATAGAATCCTATAGTGCAGAAGAAGGCTATTCAGCCTATCAAGTCTGCACCAACCACAATCCCACCCAGGCCCCATCCCCATAACCTCATGCATTTAACCCCTGATACTAAGAGGCAATTTAGCATGGCCAACCCACCTAACCCATACATCTTTGGACTGTAGGTGGAAATCGGGGCACCCCCAGAGAAACCCACATAGACACAGGGAGAATGTGCAGACTCCATACAGCCAATGACCCAAGCCAGGAATTGAATCCTGGTGCCTGATACTGTGAGGCAGTAGTGGTAACCACTGTGCCACCATCTACAGGGCATGAATAGAAAAATGAAGGCTGACACATCAAAGCAGTACGGTGGGATAGTGATTAGCACTGCTGCCTCACAATGCCAGGGACCCCGGTTCAACCCCTGTGTCAAGTCACTGTCTGTGTGGAGTTTGCACATTCTCTGTGTCTGCATGAGTTTCATCTGGTTGTTCCAATTTTATCCCACAGTCCAAAGATATGTGGGTTAGATTAATTGGCCATGCTAAGTTGACCCTTAGTGTCAGGGGGATTAACACGGTAAGTATAGGAACAGGGCCTGATGTAATTGGTGGCCGAATGGCCTCCTTCTACACTGTAAGATTCTATTCTATTTTATAATCAGTGTAGTACCAAAATCCTGCCTCCTGTTGGAGGCACTATTTTCTAAATAAGGATTATGGTACTGGATCAAAATCCCAAGTTCTCGGAGGATGCCATATGATATTTGTATTTTGGCATAAATGTGAGGATAGGATGCTTCGATCCAGGATTGATTCCACTGACAAATTTGGGATTGTTTGTAGTACTAAAACAAGCCTTATTTAATAGCACAGTTTACCTACAACTCCAACAAATGAAGCAGCTCAACTATTAAGAGTTGAGCAATATTTAAACATATAAAGGAAACAACTTTATTTTCTACTCCTCTCACAGACTTGAATGACACTTTAAATATAGCTAGCACCCATAAATATACTTGCTACAATGTGTAGACAAGCACGAAGCTTTCATAGACAAAATGAGTTTCAGAGCAGCTTGCAGAAGTCTTTGCCTTCCAACAATTCCTAGCCAGAACTGCAACTCTAAACTGCAAAGGCATCTTTCTCTCTGCTATAGACTCAGCTCTGCACAAAAATCACATCATCACATGACCCTATCACTCACTTTAATCAGAAATCCCTGGTGAACAAAGGAAATAAAAATCCATTAATTTTGCTTAAAATAGACACTTGTAAGGCTGAAATGTGTATTTATCCTGCTTTCCAAGCGTCTGAGCTGCATTCACTCCAGACAAATTGGCTACCTGTATAACAAAGCTGAATTTCGAAACATTCCCTATATACATGAAGAAGCTGTATTAATTGCACAACTATCATCATGTAACACATTAAACCCCAGGCCCTGTCTGCTCTGGCAGGTGGACATAGAACATCTCATGCCAATATTGCAAGGAAGAGCAGAGTATTTATCCCCCAGTGGCCTGACCAATATTTGTTTTGCTATCAACATTGGAAAACAGCTTCTCTAACCACGATTACATAGCAGTTTGTGGGAGCATGACTCTGCATTTCCTGCCTTGTGTCAGTGACTACATTTCAAAAGTACTTAATTGGTTGCAATGTGATTTAAAACTTCAGGTAGTCATGGAAAATGCCAGACAAATGCAAATCTTTTCCTTTTCCTTTTAACATTCCGGTAACAAAACTGTTGAGTGGAATAAATGAACTCCTTCGAGGCTCAAAGCAAAACCTCGGCACCAATCAAAGTCAACCGGCGAATGACATCACTTCCTGGCATTCAGAAGTGAATTTTCCATGAACACAGACAGGTTGTTCACTCTGCCAAGAGATTAATATTAGAAACAGACCCCGTCTTGTGGCAAAAACACCCACGCGGTGGGGAAATTGATTCAGCTCATCTTGAATTGCAATCTTTTAACTGACTGAATAAAGGTATTGTCTCTGAAGTTGAATGTGTCGATAAGCCGTGCCTGCCACAAGAACAAAGTTTCAGTTGTCTTGGGTCTCATCACGTTAGCAATGCAAAGTCCTCCTCAGTCACAGAGATGCTACTGATGTGTTATCACTGCTGTTATGTAGATAAATATGGCAGTCTATTTCAATGCAGCAAAATTCCGCAAACTGCAAGAGAGATAATTGAATAGTCAATTTGCTTTTGGACAGTAATAAAGGCAAAATTCTGCGGATGCTGGAATCTGAAACAAAAACAGAAAATGCTGGAAAATCTCAGCAGGTTTGGAATGAAAATAGAGCCAATGTTTTGAGTTTGAATGGCCCCTCGGTGACAAGAGGCCATCCAGGCTCGAAGCATTGGCTCCATTCTCTCTCCATAGATGCTGTTCTTTAAAAATTTGTTCATGGGACAAATTTTTGAGCCAGCATTTATTATCCATCTCTAGTTGCCCAAAGACAGTTGAGACTCAACCACATTGCTGTGGCTTTGGAGTCACATGTAGGCCAGATCAAATAAGGTTGGCAAATTTCCTTCCCTAACGGACATTAGTGAACCAGATGGATTTTTCCGACAATGGTTTCACAGTCATCAGTAGATTCGTAATTCCAGATATTTTTTTAATTATTGAATTTAAATTCCCCCATCTGCCGTGGCGGGATTCGAACCCAGGTCCCCAGAACATTAACTGAGTTTTTCCAGCACCTTGGGGTTGTATTGAAAGAACAATCTTTTTGACCCATCTGAAGAAGGGGGCTTGACTTTAATTGAAGAATCTATTCAAAATCCTCCGTCTCCAATAGTACAGCATCTCTGTATGTAATGAATGTGCCAGTCTAGACCACAACCTGAAGTTGCACCTTCTAACTCCTGGGCAAACACCACTACTGACTCTCCAAAATAACACTGGGCACGCTACACTAATTTAAAACATGTTTGAAGAGTCAAATCTAGGATTTTGTTTGCATTTCAATGACACTCTCCACCCTAGAATCTCAGGTTGTCAAGAGGCACTGAGCAGTTATAACAGATCCTATTTTCATGAATAATGAGTTCACATCAAGACCCATTACTCATCCAAACAGACTAACAGGTAAAAGCAAATTACTGCAGACACTGGAATACGAATTCAAAAGAGAAAACGCTGGAAAATCTCAGCAGGTCTGGTATCATCTGTAAAGAGAAAAAAACTGATGTCCAGATGACCCTTTGTCAAAGGTAACTGTAACACTGTGGTATTTTACTGGACAAGTTGTCCAGAGTTCATGTATTTAAACCCAATTTTGGCATGTCAAGTATTGGAGTTCAGCTTTTGAAAAAAATCTGGACATACAAGGTTTTAAGTTTATTTTATTAATGTCACAAATACTCTTACATTAATACGGCAATGAAGTTTCTGTTAAAATTCCCCAGTCGTCATGCTCCAGTGCCTGTTTGGGTTACACCGAAGGAGAATTTAGCATGATCAATGCACCTAACCGGCACATCTTTCAGACTGTGGGAGGAAACTGGAGCACCCGGGACACTCAGGGGCAATTTAGCATGGCCAATCAACCTACCTGACACATCTTTGGACTGTGGGAAGAAACTCACATAGACACAGAGAGAACATGTAGACTCTACATAGAGAGTGAGCCAGTGGGAATCGAACACAGATCCCTGGCGCTGTGAGGCAGCAGTGCTAACTACTGTGCTAGCGTGCCGCCCTATAGCTACTGATTAATGAGGAAGCAGAGTGAGCTAGCTTGAAGTGAGACAGAGAGAGTCAACATGTTCCGTGGAGAAAAATTCAGAAGAACAAGCAAATCACTCAGCACTGAGATGTTAAAGAGAATTGTCACTGTGCGTGTTCCAAAACTGATTCCTGCACATACCATTCCTCAAAACAGCATTTGTCAAAATGAAATGTTGCTCAGTTTAGATCACTCTTACCCGGTTACAATTCATATTCAGCTTCTCTGAGGTATAGACATTTCTGTCGATTTCACCAGTTGACAGAATTTTTTTTTTTAATAGCTCTCCTGCCCCTGTAAAGCAAAATGTATCCGAAAATTTTTTATGCTGTCACGATGAACAAACTTGGGTGTGCAGTCCTGGGAATAACTTCTTCCAACTTTATCCATTTGGAGGATGGGGGTCAGTTACTTAGGCAACTGAAGTGCAATTGAAGGAAATCTTTCCCTTGTGTCTTGTAATTTGCCATTAATGCATTCTAACTAGCTTGGGAATAAAAGTTATCTTTTTAGCATAGAAGCTACTATAAAGGAGTGATATGGTGGCACAGCTGCCTCATGGCACCAGGGATCTGGATGCGATTCCTGCTTGGTCACTGTCTGTGCGGAGTCTGCACGTTCTCCCCATGTCTGCATGGATTTCTTCCGGCTGTTCTGGTTTCCTCCCACAGTCCGAAAGACATGCTGGTTAATTGCACTGGCCATGCTAAATTCTCCCTCACTTCACCTGAACAGATGCTGGAGTGTGACGACTAGGGGACTTTCACAGTAACTTCATTGCAGTGTTAATTTAAGCCTACTGGTGACACTAATAAAATGAAATTTAAACTTTGGAGTTAAGTTTGAACGTGGAATCTTGTGACAGGGTGGCAGGGTGGCTAGCAACTTCATTGCAGTGTGAATGTAAACCTACTTGTGACATAATAAATAAACTTTAAAATAGCAGAAAGACATTTTAATCAGTAATCCCATTGCAATTAGAAGGCTCCTTGTTCATCCCAACAAACGATACTGTCAATTTAACCGACCGTGGCTTCCTCTATCCAACGCTCCAGAGCTTATTTATCCATTCCAATGTTAAGGCCGATACATTGGGACATTTCCAGCATTGCAGTGGAGTGGAGGGATGGCATATCCATCAGTTACTGTGGTTAACATTTATAAAAATAAATACTCTCCTCAGTTCATGCATTTCTTTATTCAACACATTTAGGACATTTTGCAAGTACAATTTTCTTCTACTGTTCGAAAGTGAAAAGAAATAAAAACTGAGCAAGAATTAAAAGCCTCCGCGTTATTTCCACTTTGAGATATTTTCACAGTCAGATCATCAACACAGTATTTGCTCTGGCAGCATCTTTAAAAATTCTTCATGAGATGTGGGAGTCAATCCCTAATTGCCCTTGATCTATGAGACCTGTTCGGCATTTCAGAAGCCATTTAAGAGTTAACCATGTTGCCCAGAATCACATATGGACATTGGTAATAGGAATTAGGAACAGAAACAGGCAAATTCAGTCCTTTGAGCCTGTTCCACTATTCAATCAAATCATGGTTGATTTCTCAGAATCTTTACAATACAGAAGGAGGCCATTTGGCCCAATGAATCACCACAAACAACAATCCCACCCAGGCCCTATCCCTGTAACTCCCCCCTGGATTTAGCCTGCTAATCCCCCTGACACCTAGGAGCAATTTAGCATAGTCAATCCACCTAACCTACACATCTTTGGAATGTGGGAAGAAACTGGAGGACACCCACCCAGATACAGGGGGTATGTGCAAACTCCACATAGACAGTGATCCAAGGCCAGAATTGAACCCGAGTCCCTGGTGCTGAGAGGCAGCAGTGCTAACCACAGTGCTAACCAAGGAAGCTGTTAGCACTGCTTCCTTGACTCAAATCCCCATATGTTCTCTGTATCCCTTTATGCCAATTTAAAAAAAAACTGAAACATATCCATCTCCTCCTTGAAACCATTCAATGATTCAGACTTCACCACGCGATGGGGCAGTGAGTCCCACAAATTCTCTACCCTTTGCGAGAAGTAGTTCCTCCTCATCTCAGTGTTAAATCTGTATCCATGTTTGCATGACCTCTTGTTCTAGATTGGCCCGTTAGAGAAAACACTTGGTCTACGTTTATTTTATCAATCCCTTTTAGTATATTATATACCTTGATCAGATCCCATGTAGGCCAGGCCTCATAAGGATGGCAAATTTCCTTCATTGAAGGGCATTAGTGAACCAGATGGGTTTTTCTGACAATCAACAAATGTTTCACAGTCATTATTACCAATGGTAGCTTTCAATTCCAGGTATGTTCATTGAATTTAAATTTTGCCAATTGCGGTGGTGGGATTTGAATACAAGTATTAGCCTGGGCCTCTGGTTTGCTGGTCCATATCATTCAACCACTGCCTTCCCCTAGGCCTAACTAGCTGCTTTCTGAATGACATTCCCCTCATGCTAGGGTCAGGATTGGATCTTGCAGCTGATGACAGCATCTTAGTGCAGCTCTATTTGCAATTCTTCAGGTAATGGAGCAATCTGTGCGGAAAGATCTGGAAAGCCCCCAGTCTTGTGTGGCTGAGTAGCAGTTGTGTCACACAATGGCAGGCAATGACCACCTCCCCTTTATATTTAATACTAATCCCTCTCCTGAGATACCAAGCACCAACGTCCTGGAGTCCCCATTGACCAGAAAGTCAGCAGAAATATAAATACCGTGGGATCAAGACCAAGTCAGATGCTGGGTGCAGGCCAATTGAAGGTACAATGTGCCAGACTATTATCTCACGGTGAAAGAAAGAAAGGGTTGGCCAAGAAAGAAAGGACATCTTTAAATGTTACCCAACAGAATTTCGAAGTTATGTGAATTCCATGGGGAAACCTGGCCTCCAAAGTGGAAGACAGGATGATAAAAGCAAAGACTTAACATGTCCTCTCATGATTCACCTCAGAATTGGGCCCTAGCTGTGGACATTTGGTTTTTGATACTTATCAAAGACTGTATAATGATTGGCATTCATGCAATCCTGCCCCAGTGATGGAAAATTGGAATGCCTTTGGATTAGGTGGTCAAACTGTTAAGGGAATGCTGCCTACAGGTATTGACCACCAAGAAAAAGCAGTCACATGGGGGGCAACTCTAGCAAAACTGACAATGCTGTCTAAAACAACAAAGAGATCCAGAAAGGAAGCGGAGTTTAGTGGGATTTTTTTAAAAATTCATACACAGGAAATGGACATCACTGGCTGGCCAGTCTTTGTTACCTATCCTAGTTGCTCTTGAAAAGATGATGGTTGTGAGCTGCCTTCTTGAGGTCATTTCAGAGGGCAGTTGAGAGTTAATCACATTGCTGTGGAGTCATATGTAGGCCAGACCAGGTAAGGATGGCAGATTTCCTTCCCTAAAGGACTCTAGTGAACCTGATAGGTTTTCTGACAATGGTTTCATGTCAGCAGTGGATTCTTAATTCCAGATATTTTTCATTGAATTCAAATTCCATATTTGCCATGGCAGGATTTGAACACGGGTCCCCAGAGCATTAGCTGAGTTTCTGGATTATTGCTTTGGTAATATTACCACTAAGCCATCACCTTCCCTATAGAACTATAGGTTGGCTACAGGGACTGCTAAATACTGCAGCTTTCTACCTAAAAGAGTATCTTCCAACACACAGACTGCAGCTGATCCAGGGATGGAGAAGGTCCATGACCAGGGTAGCTAGGGATTCTCAATGAAAACTAGCCTTGCCAGCAACACACATACATCCCAAATTCATTTTTAAAAATGAATTTTTAATTACTGAGTAATGAATACATGGCCTATGTTTTTCTAGGGCTTGTGCTTGGGTGGGAGGGTGGGTGGGGTGTGGCAGCGTATGATTTCAGTGTCAGACACACCAACCACCTAAATCAAATTACAATAAAATTATCTTTGCGCTTTGGCCGGATCCTTTGTCCTTTTAATGGCAGGTTCAGGAAATAAACATTTGTGATTTTTTTTTCCTATTGCATTGAAAATGACAGTAACTAAGCAGCTTTTCAGAGACTCTGACATCTTGACCTGTCTTTCTCACTGTCTTTTGCATTATGTTTGCAAATTCTTAACAGAATCTCGTAAATTGTACATCTCCGGCTGCAAAGAAAGCATTTTCATAGTTGGTCATATGTCTTCTGAGGGGGGGAGCAGTCTATGGTGAGATTTCTGCTTACAAGGTTTTACCGGCAGTATTTCAGAGTGGAACCTACGAGTAAGCATTAATCATTCCAAATGCCATGTTTTCCAAACTATAATTTCATTTGATATGTTTTTATGTTAGGGACTTGACACAATTTCTCGTAATTGCTGTCTTCCTGGAATGTGTTTTGGCTTCCTGACTGTACCTTTACTTTGGCCTATCCCATTGGAAAGAAATGCCTCATACAGCTACCTAGGTGCATACGTGTCACAGTTAACTGCTATAGTACTCACAGCACACATCACATTCAGAATCCTGTTCCATTTCTTACACAGATTACAAAATGAAGCCAGCATAACTATGGAATCCAAACCATTTGGACATTAGTGGCATCAATTCAATAAATAACTTTCATTTTTAAAAAAGGTCCTCTTGTATCCCAGCTTAGATCACTGTCCATGTGCAGTTTGCACATTCTCCCTGTGTTTGCACGGGTTTCCTCCAGGTGCTGTGGTTTTTCTCCCACATTCCAAAGATTTGCAAGTTAGCTGGATTGGCCATGCTAAATTGCTCCTTGGTATCAGGGAGGCTAGCTAACATAAATGCTTGGGGTATTGGAGACAGAGCCTAGGTGGGATTGTGGTTAGGGCAGACTTGATGAGCTGAATGGCTTCCTTCTGCACTACACGATAGGTTGATAGCATCATACAATCAACACTGGGGGGCATTCAGTCCATCTATTTGTTGCAGACTCTTTAGAAGAGTATCCCCATTTCTGGTTCTTGTGTCATATGCTGCATTTATCTTTCC
Organism: Sphyrna mokarran; assembly: GCA_024679065.1. Taxonomy (NCBI): domain Eukaryota; kingdom Metazoa; phylum Chordata; class Chondrichthyes; order Carcharhiniformes; family Carcharhinidae; genus Sphyrna; species Sphyrna mokarran. The sequence continues at coordinate 16,456,778 of JAGIQG010000025.1, forward strand.
CAGGGATGAATGGTTACCCCTGTGACTATAAGGACAAATGAATTGCTACACTTCAGCACTGCTATGAGAATACTGTTTCACATTCATCTATCGCATTTATCCATGACTATACATATTCAAAGCCTCTCATTCCAGATACCACTGCTGATAATAATGACTCTTATAATCACTCTGCATTTGAGGTCACTGTATCTCGGACAGATTAGTATGTCCCAAGGAGGTATCATGACTTGGTGTAGCTCTTGCTCTGAATCTTTCTGGACAGCTTTCATTGAGGTCAGTATCACTGCTGACTCCAAAATCAAACCCAACATTGATTCATTTTGTGCAGAAAGCTCATGCTCTCATCTGAACCTGGAAACATTTATCAATTTTGCTTCCAACTTAGAGCACTCTCATCTTCACATCAGATGGCCCATCACTGACACTTCCTTTCCTTGATCTCTCTGCCTCCATTTCTGGTGACAGCCTGTTTACCAACATTCATTGCGAGCCCGACCCCCACAATCATCTTTGACTGGTGCTCCTCACACCTGCTTTCTGTAAGGACTCTATCCCATTCTCCCAGTTTCTCCAACTCCATCACGTCTGTTCTGGTGGTGCTACCTTCCACAATGTTGCTAATGGCGCATCGTCCTTCATCCTGAAATGAGGCTTCACCCCTTCACCACCACCGCCCCCCAGTTTCTTTGACAGGACCCGCAACTGTGTCAGACCCATTTCCTGCATCTCTGCCATCATCCCTTCTTCACCCTCTGAGAATGATGACAAGTTCCTCGTGCCCTCCTTTTTCATCCCACCAGCCTTCAAAGGATCATCCTTTACCATTTCCACAAATTCCAGCGTGATGTCATCACTAAACACATCTTCCCTTCACCTCCCTGTCAGCATTCCACAGGAACCACTTCCTCTGTGACACCACGGGCAACTTTCCTACCCTCGCCAATACCGCATCCCTTTCCCATGCAACCACACAAGGTATAACACCTGCCCTTTCACTGTTTCTCTCCTCTCTCTCCAAAGGCCCAGGTGAAACACCGATTCACTTGCAACTCCTTCATTTTAGCCTATTTTCACAGCAACTTCATTGCAGTGTTAATGTAAGCCTATTTGTGACACTATTAAATAAACTTTAAATCTTTACGTTTAGGGGAGCCTAAACGCAGACTGGGAGACTGCTTTGCAAAGGCTTTCACATGCTGATCTTCCTGTTGTTTGCTATTTTAACTCACCATCCTGCTCACATACCCACATGTCCATCTTTGGCCTGCAGTAATGTTCGAGTGGAGCTCAGTGTAAAATAGAAGAACTCCTCTTCTGGTGAGGCACTTTTCAGCCTTTTGGACTTAACTTCAGATCATGAATGTTCTGCTCCATTTTGGTGTATATTATGTATATATTTTTTCCAAAAGAGAAAATGCTGCGAAATCTCAGCAGCGTCTGTAATGAGAGAAAAAGCTGATGTTTTGACAAAGGATCATCTGGACTTGAAACATCAGCTCTTTTCTCTCCTTAAAGATGCTGCCAGACTTGCTGAGATTTTCCAGCATTTTCTCTTTTGGTTTCAGAGCAAGTTCTGCTACCTTGTCTTTTATGCCATTGTCAGCACTTTCGTCACACTACCATTAACACTGCCCTTGTCTTTTGTCCATGACATCTTGCCAATCTCCCCTGAGCTCTGACCTATCCCTGACCTGCTATCCTGCACAGCTTTCTCCATCCGCCAACTCCAATTATACAATCCATCATATTTCTACCCCTCCCAGGACAGCACGGTAGCACAGTAGTTAGCACTGTGGCCTCACAGCGCCAGGGACTGGGTTCGATTCCTGGATTGGCTCACTATCTGTGTGGAGTCTGCACGTTCTCTCCATATCTGCATTGGTTTCCTCCCACAGACCAAAAGATGTGCTGGTTAGATACATTGGCCGTGCTAAATTCTCCCTCAGCGTACCTGAACAAGTGCAGGAGTGTGGCGACTAGGGGCTTTTCACAGTAACTACATTGCAGTGTTATTATAAGTCTGCTTGTGGCACTAATAAATATAGTTTAAAAAAACTTCTAAAAAACTTCAATCCTAATGAAGATATTACGATGAAATACTAACTTATTTCTGTCTCCACAGATGCTGCCAGACCTGCAAATTCTTTCTCGTATTTTCATGTTTTTATTTCAGGTTTCTAGCATCAGCAGTATTTTGCTAAACTACCAGTTATTACTCGGTTTATTCTGCGCAGTTTAACCAGTGATAAAACTACTGCCAGGAAAATTAACCTTGCAACAACAAACCAAAGTCAGCCAAAAGTTTAACAGCCACAATTAACCAGCTGTAATGGCTTCAGTCAGGCCATTGAGGTTGGCCTATTGGGAGATGAACTCCCTGATTAAGGAGTCAATTGGTGGGCCAATTTAACTGGGAGTGTCAGTTCCTCTGCTGCTCCTGAAGGTAGGCTGTTGTCTGATAGTGCTCCGTGTACTGCTGTTGCAATTGAAAATATAGAAATTTTAAACTTCTGCCTCTGAAGACTTATTACAGCAACACAAAAGTGCTGTGACAATTTGCTTAAGCTAATCAGGAAGCATTTCAGAAGGAGCCAACATCATAATGTCACTCAAATTGCTCTTTGCCTTGTTGCTGCTAATGTGCGTTGTGTTTTAATTATCTCGTTTCTATAAGATTCACGTGGAGCCTTAACACCAGCATGGACAGGGATCCGAATGGCTTGCTCCTGCGCCGTACTCTATATCGCTCTGTGAAAGAGCTTTTGTAATTTTTACTACCCCATTAACAACTTTACAATTCAACTCCCTCTACCGGGAGCGGTAGACAGGGGAAAAGAAGGATTAAATTAAAGGCTGACTATGGCGTTTTATTGCATTGAAGAAAAAACATAGCTGCTTTTAATGGCAAACGTCTACAAATAAATTACCTCCACAAGTGATATCATGGCCATTTCTGCTGCTTTTGCAAAAAAAATGGAGAGCTACATAATTATCAGAATATTTTGGACCAGAAGAGATAGAACAGGGTACTTTTAAAATGATGAAAAGCTTGAAACAGTGGATGTCCATAATCATTGCGGTTTCGAATACGTAGATTAAAATGCCATAAACAGCTTCAAAAAGTAACTAAAAATAGCTCATGGGATGCTGGTCTTTCAGTCCAGAATCAATGGGACAGAATAGTTATATAAAGCTCTGGCTGGAGTACTCATGGAGCACTGAGAGTAGCTCTGGGTACCACACCTTTGGAAGGATATTGCCTTTTTTGTAGAATCCCTACAATGCCGAAGGAGGCCTTTAGCCTAACTGAATTTGCCCCAACAATGGTCCCATCCAGACCCTTTCCTTGTAACCTCACATATTTACACTACTAGTTCCCCCTGACATTAAGGGGCAATTTAGCACAGCCAATCAACCTAATCTGCACATCTTCGGAGTGTGGGAAGAAACTGGAGCACCGGAGGAAACTCACGCAGACATAGGGAGAATATACAAACATCACCAGTCACCCAAGACCAGAATCGAACCTGGGTCCTAGGCACCGTGAGGCAGCAGTGTTAACCACTATGCTACTGCTTGTGAGAGGTTGCAACCTGGATTTACCAGAAATCAAGATGATAGCTGGGCTCCAGTGGTTTAATCACAATAGCACAAATTAGGGCGATATTCCCTGAAATTTAGAAGGTGAAAAGGTGAGTGAATATTCCAGACGCTAAGGGAATCAGATGTGATAGATGGAGGGAAACTATTTCCACTGCTTCGTCATTTAGGAAAATAGTCTAAAAATAAAACCAGACCCAGACTTTTCCTGAGTGAGGTTAGGAAACACTTCTTCTCACAAAGGGAGAGAGTAGCTTTGAACTCTTTTGCACAAATGGCAACTGACATTGTCAATTTTGAATCTGAGATTGATAGATTTTGTTAACCAAAACGCATTAGGAGATATGGTGCAAAGTTGGGTGTATAATATTAAGTGCGGATCAGTCATGGTCCAATTGAGTAGAAGGAACTGGCTTTAGGGGCTAGACTGCCTCATCTGGTTCCTATAAAACAAAAAGTACTGCTTCATAAAAGATCTATCTAATAGAACACAACATGGTGTGTTTGATAGCTACAATGCCCTGACTGTAGTTTTTAAAGAATAACACACATTTCAAACATTCTTAAACCCAGACTCGTGCTGGCAATCTTAACTTTCATCAATTGATGAAGAGTGTGGTTGCAAAAACATCAGTGTTTTCCTGGCATCGAACGATAACTATAAACTCGGAACTCTAGCGGGGCTGAACCTTCCAACCACTCACGATAAGGAAACACAGGACTTCACTCCAAAATTTCAAGTTTGGGAAAAGTAATTCCTGGTCAGCTTCTGTTCAGCTGAAGTAAGGAATACACCATGTGCAAAGCTCATTTTTATCAGGGAGTGGCACAAATAACGGAATGTTGCATCCTTTGTATCAGGATGGGTGATCTAGGCTAGTGAGTGACTCTTCTTCATCTCAATGGGCCACAAGACTGAAATTGTGCTTGTTCACTAAGCATGACCCCATGAACAAGATTAAATACACTTAATACATGTCAACTGCACACAGTTCTGGTCGCCACACTACCAGAAGGATGTAAAAGCTTTGGAGAGGGTGCAAAGAAGGTTCACCAGGATGTTGTTTGATCTTGAGGTGTTGGCTATGAGGAGAGGCTGGATAAACTAGGACTATTTTCACTGTTACAACAGAGACTGAAGTCTACAAAATTAGACAGGTGGATAGTCATTGGCTTTTTCCCAGGGTAGAGGTGTCAATTACAAAGGGGGCACAGATTTAAGGTGAGAGGGGGAAGGTTTAAGGGAGATGTGCGGGGGAGGTTTTTCACACACAGAGTGGTGGGTGCCTGGAACACACTGTCAGAGGTGATGCTGGAAGCAGGCACATTAGCCATGCTCGAGAGTCTGTGTGGAATTTGCACATTCTCTTCGTATCTATGTGGGTTTCCTCCAGGTGCTCTGGTTTCTTCCACAGTCCAAAGATGTGCGGTTTAGGTTGATTAGCCATGCTAAAATTGTCCTTAGCGTTCTGAGATGTGTAGGTTAGAGAGATTAGTTGGTAAATGTGTAGGAATATGGGGATAAGGCCTGGGTGGGATTGTGATCGGTGCAGACTCAATGAGCTGAATGGCCTCTTTGTGTTGTAGGGTTTCTATGATTCTCTGAAGTGGCATTTGGATGGGTACATGAATACAGAGGGAATAGGAGAGTACGACTGAGTAAGAGCAGAAGTTTTTTTTTTAGTTCAGTTAGGGCATCATGATCAGCACGGGATTGGAGGGTCGAAGAGCCTGTTCCTGTGCTGTACTTCTTTTTCTTCTTTGAATATTTCATAATGAGTTATAGAAAAGCTTAGTCATTCATATATGAATAGAATTATCAACTTGAATTGAAAGAAATATAAATACTTACACTGGATTGGTTGCAGAGGGAGTGCATGTCTCCCACAGTCAATATTGTGTGCAATCAGTAAGCCCCTTGCCCATGCCAATCACTTCAGTCAAGCCAGTAGGAGAAAAAGCTACTTTTATACATGAAGAGAAGATGACCTAGTGGTTTTGTTGCTAGACTATTGATCTAGAAACTTAGCTAATAGTCTGGGGAGCCGGGTTCGAATCCTGCCACAGCAGATGCTAGAATTTGAATTCAATAAACAAATCTGGAGTTAAGAATCTACTGATGGCCATGAAATCATTGTTGATTGTTGGAAAATCCTATCTGCTTCACCAATGTTCTTGAAGGAAGGAAATCTGCCATCTTTGCATGGTTTGGCTTACATGTGACTCCAGAGCCAGAATAATTTGGTTGACTCTCAACTGCCGTCCAAGGACAAATAGGGATGGGCAGTGCTGGCCAGCCAGAGACACCCATGTCACACGAATGAATAAAACAGGGGAATGAGAACCAATGGAAAGTGGCAACCTTGCGTGTGGGCAGCGGCCAACAAAACGCCTTGTGATCAACCCTAGATAGACCGCTTGCTGGTCCTCAGGCTATGGGTTGCCCACATGAATGCCTTCTATGATTCGCGCAAGCATGGGGACTTTGTTTAAAAATAGAATGCCAACTGGAGAAATCTAACAACTGACCTCAGCAGTTACAAATGTAAATAATGGAATCTGTGCCCAGTGCTGTAGGCTTTCCACAAACACCACACTAAACCACACCAAGTATCAGACAGAAGCTCTCAAGTCATCAGTTGTTGACACAATTTTTCGTTCCTCAATGGTTGGTTCAAAATATTCAGCTTTTCTTTGGCTCTGGAGCCCAGTGATTGGCATATTTACATTTTTGTCTCTCAGCCCCAGACACTGCTTCTCATTTTCCTTTATTTTGTGTGTTACTCTTCTTCCTGTCTCTCATTCTAATCACCTTTGTACCATATCAACTGTTCTTGATTCCCTCCCCTCTTAACTTTAGTTGTAACTTTTATATTTGAAAAATCACATGTGTTGTTCCAGTTTTGGGGTATAATGATATGGATTTTGCTAGTCTCATGATGAACGAAAGGAGCTTGCCAATTATCATTGTTACAATCTGCTTAGGGACTAGTAACCTTTCATTTAAAGTACACAAAGATTGAAATCCCAGTTCTCAGGCGAAGAATAAATTCACAAGATTTTAAACAAACAAAATAAACTTTACTATACAAAGTCAGGAAAGTAAGGCAATGTACAATATCAAGCTTGTACTCTAACATACAGAATTAACATCAGGCATGTTTGTATTAACGGACAAACTGTGGTCAAAAACACCATTAAATGGCAGATACGATCAAGATGGATGCCATGGATTCTTCAGCACACCACCCAGATGTCAGTGACCATTGCGAGTCACAAAATCTCAGTAAAATTCTATTGCCCTCATGAGGGATTTCAACTCCTTGCATTTGAAGATCTCATCCTTGCATTCCCTCAGACACTACTCTGACTCAGACTGCCTCAACAGCTGCTCACCTCCTCTTCTCCTGAGATTATTTTCCATGGGATTTTTAAAGCTGCCCTAATATCTCTAAATACAGCCACAATTCCAACTATTTCACAAACTGCTGGTTTCATTGAGCTGCACTAGCCCTGTGTTTCTTTGGCTCCAGTCTCCTGGCTGCATAGAACATAGAACAGTACAGCACAGGAACAGGCCTTTAGGCCCACAATATTATACTGAACATGATGCCAAATTAAACGAATCTCTTCTTCCTGCCCTTGATCCATATCCTGCTATTCCCTGCATACTTATGTGCTTATCTGAAAGCCTCTTAAATGCCCCTATCGCACCTGCCTCCACCATCAGTCCTGGCAGTGTGTTCCAGACACCTACCATTCTGAGTAAAAAACCTGCCCCTTGCATCTCATTTGAACTTTTCCCTCTCACTTTAAGTACATACCCCTAGTATTAAACATTTCAACTCTTGGAAAGATATTATGTCAACTTTTAAGGGGCACCTGTACATATCCATGAGTAGGATGGAAATAGAGGGATATGGTACCCAGAAGGGGATGGGGTTTTAGTTCAGATGGGCAGCATGGTCAGTGCAGGTTTAAAGGGCTGAATTGCCTGTTCCTATACTGTAATTTCCTTGTTTTTTATCCTTAACCATATCTGTGCTTCTCATCATTTTATAAACTTCTATCAGGTCTCCCCTCATCCTCGGCCACTGCACAGAAAACAACCCTAGTTTGTCCAACCTCTCCTCACAGCTCACAGACTCTAATCCTTTTAAACATTTTCTGCACCCTCTCCAAAGCTGGCACATCCTTCCTGTAACATGGTGATCAAGACTCTTAAGTGCAGCCTAACCAAAGTTTTATAAAGCTTCAACGTGACATTCTGACTTTGGTACTCAATGCCCCCACCAATAAAGGCAAGTATGCTATATGCCTTTTTTACCGCTGAGCCATTAATGGCTGCTGGGGCTTCTCCTAAGCTGTAATGGTACGCAAACTCTTCCACTGCTGCAGAATACTCAGCTACATTGAAACCAGGGAACCATCTTCAGTTTCAGCCACATCCATGATGGCATTGCCTCTGAGGGTTCACTGCCTGTTTTTAAACTAATTTAGCCCTAATGCTCAAAAGAATACATCTCTTTGGACTGCACAACGTTCCAAGCAGTGTAGACACCTTGTCTCCAATTCTCTAGTTAAGTAAGCCCTCCTGTTGTCTCTTGGAACTTATCTTTCCAGCTTCCCACTTGAGTCAACAGGTCCCACACATTTAAATGCAATAAACTCCACGCTGCTTTAGTTGCGTTTATCCCATTCTCTACAGTTAAATTTTAATCTGGTCAGAACTAAACATAATCTCCAGAATGTTACCTTGAACTAGATATTCAAAACTTTATGCTTTTATTTGCCACAGGATTTCTGGGCAGTATCACACTGTGATTTACAGTTATCAAATAGTCAAAGCAGTAATGATAGTTTCTACAGGGGATTTGGGACCTGTGTGAATAGGGTCATACAGTGCTTGGGATGAGCCATTGGGTGACTATCTGTGTGAAGTTTACGTGTTCTCCCTGTGTCTGTATTGGTTTCTTCTGGGTGCCCCAGTTTCCTCCCACTGTACGGAGAGGTGTAGGTTAGATGGATTAGCCATGGCGATATTGTAGTTGCAACTATGTTGATCACCAAAAGAGAAAATACTGGAAAATCTTAGCAGGTCTGACAGCATCTGTGAGGAAAGGAAAGAGCTGATGTTTCGAGTCTAGATGACTTTGTCAAACCGAAAAAGCATAGAAAGTGGGAGATATACTGCAGGATGAGGGACTGAAAGATGAATCATAACCACAGAAACCAGAGGAAAAGGCTGCTAATGGCAGCCTGTAGAGAGAATAAAGTGTGTAAATGGCCAAACAGCAGGTAAGCTGTAACAGATGAAGATGTTGGGGAAGGGAGGGGAATGGATGGGACAGAGGCAACATTTAGAAAAGGGAGAGAAAAGGGGGAGAAAAGGTAAGGGGAGAGGTGTAAAGAAGGGGAAAGAGAGGGGGAAGAAAAATGAAGAAAGACAATAAAGAAATAAAAGATAGAGAACAGTAAAAAATTAAATAAATAGAATGAAAACAAAGGGGCTGAAGTGGGGTAGAGCAAATCATCTGAAGTTATTGAATTTGATGTTGAGACTGGAAGGCTGTAAAGTGCCTAGTTGGAAATGAGATGCTGTTCCTCCAGTTTGTGTTGAGCTTCACTGGACATTTCCACAAGCCAAGGATAGACATATTGGCATGGGAGCAGGATCGTGTGTTAAAATGGCAAGCAACCAGAAGGTCAGGGTTCTGATTGCACACAGACTGAAGGTGCTCAGCAAAGTGATCACCCAGTCTACGCTGGGTCTCTCTGATATAGAGGAGACCACACTGGGAGCAGCAAATGCAATACATCAAAGTGAAAGAAGTGCAAGCAAAACGCTGCTTAACTTGGAGCTATATTGATCCCCTGTCAGAGACAGTGATCACATGGATTGCAGAGTTTGCGAATAGCTGTAGGCGTGGTATTTCCAAAGATACTTGAATAATTAATGAGAAATTTTAATTATGCAAAAAAGATTGGGATTCCTAAGGTGAGTTTGATCTCAACCATATAGAAATCGGAACTGCTAATGTCACATCCAGAGATGTGCGGGTTTGGCGGATTGGCCATGCTAAATTAACCCTAGTGTTAGGAGATTAGCAGGGTAAATGTGTGTGGTTATGGGAATAGGGCCTGGGGTGGGATTGTGGTTGGTGCAGACTCGATGGGCTGAATGGCCTCCTTCTGCACTGTAGGGATTCTATGATAATAATCACTGAACACAAAAATAAAATGAATTGTCTTAAAGATCTGAACATTACTTCAACATGGAAGGAAGGTGACTAAATAGAAGTCTCTAGCCTCGGTAAACGTTAGTCACATCCTGTGAATGTTGGTCAACAGCATGCTGCAAACAAAAGCAAGCTGACAAGAATGGAACTTACTAGCATATGTGAAAGCTGTGTGTGTCTGGCACAGAGCAAGGTTAACATATGCTCAACTGCAGGCAGCCATTATTGAACAACTTTATCATCTCTCCCCAACAGAGAAGGTGGGCAATAGGAGAGTGTGACAAAAATGCTCTGTTGTTACAATATACTACAAGAAGCACGTTTCTTTGGGTGGCAGCTTAACATGGACTATATTCCTCCTGTTATTCATTATCCTTCCATCAATCTTTCCCTGTGCACCAAATGTCTCCCCTTGTACTTTGGGTCAATTATTGTCACTTGTATTGGGAAACAGTGAAAAGTATTGTTTATTGCCCACCATGGATACAAACCAAGAAGAAGACAAGGAGGGGGTGTAGAATGTAGTGTTGCAGTCATAGCCAGGTGTAGAGAAAGATTATTAGAGCATTGGTAGAGTGTTTATAAGAATTAGAGCAGAGTTTTAAAAGTATAGAACGAGAGTAAAAGATGGAATTAGATCAGAGGGCAGGGTGGGGTTAAGAACTCAAGACATTGTCAAGCTCCAACACCATCTTGAATTTCATTGACACTGACAGGGTTTTTGAGCTTCCTGTGGCCTGTATTCTCATGAATAGAACATTGCAGCAGAGCAGGAGGTCCATTCAGCCCATCACGTATGTGATAGCTCTCTGGAATAGCCACCCACTTTGTTGCATTCACCTACATTTTCCTCTGAAAATAATCTGCAAACAGCCTGAGTAAACATTTCACTGTCGGACACCTGACCATAGTGGAAATTATGAAGAATCTTGGCCAGACTGTGGGACATGGGACGGGGATCTGATTAAAGGCCCAATTCCATTTTGTTTAAAGTAGATAAAATTTGAATATCTACCTCATATTCTAAAATTCAGGGTAAATATGAGGTATATGTGAATTAAACTGTGGTTGGATGCACGACACCACAGTACCAGGGACCCAAGTTCGATTCCAGCTTCGGGTGATTGTCTGCGTGGATTTTCTCTGGTTGCTGTAGTTTCTTCCCACACTCTACAGATTAGGCGGATTTGGCTGTGCTAAATTGGCCCTTAGTGTCAGGAGGCTTAGCAGGGTGTGGTGTTATGGGCTGGCCGGAAGAGCATTAAAAAGAACAAATGGTGCATTACCATACTCCAGCTAGCATGTACATGGGAGGCCCAAGATTGATTGGGAACCAGGGTTCTTGATCTATGAACTAAGGAAGCTAAGTATAGGTTTCTTATTTCATTTTATTTTATTTATTAGTGTCACAAGTAGGCTTACATTAACTGCAATGAAGTTACTGTGAAAATCCCCTAGGCACCACACTCTGTTTGGGTACACTGAGGGAGAATTTAGCATGGCCAATGCTCCTAACCAGCACGTCTTTCAACTCTGGAAGCAAACTGGAGCACCTGAAGGAAACCCACACAGAGAATGTGCAGATTGTGCACAGCGACCCAAGCCAGGAATCGAACCTGGATCGCTGGTGCTGCGAGGCAGCAGTACTAACCATTGTGCCACCCTGACAAAATGTGTCTTATCACAGTGAAAACTCATGACATAACATCAATTAATGAACAATGAATAAAACACATTTTGTGTATCTGTGCCCAAATACGTGTCCCTTTTGAAAAGCAATCATTCAGAAAGTAATTATATAAAAGACACTGCTCACGCAAGGTCACTGGGCTAAGAAAAATGAATGTATTGCAAGAGGAAAAGACTATAACCTTGGCAGCTTTCCTAAAACAAGTCACCTAAAAGTAGACATAACATTCTAAGTGCAGCCTTAATGAATGATTTGTATAGAATGGGCATTGTTGGCTTGGTTTTGCACTTTACAAGTCGATTTATAACATCTGGGATCCTGTACAATTTCTTTTTAAGATTGAAAGCCTTCATGCCTTCAAGAGTTGATGGATCAGAAATCCACATATCTGTCAGCTACTTTAATCTTTTTGTAGATTTCACTAATTATTACATCCTCCCTTTTAGCCATCATTGTAAAATTCCAGAACCCTACATTCCTTTGTATTAAACTTCATCTGACATCTGCCCAATCCACTAAACTGTTCAAAGATTATGACCCAAAATGTTAACCCTGTTTTTCTTTTCATGTTGTTGCCAGACCTCTGTATTTCGAGCACTTGCTGTTTTTATTGCATATTCTAATGTCCTCCTGACACCCCTTGTAGAATCATAGAATCCTGCAGTGCAGAAGAAGATAATTTGGCCCATTAAGTCTGCACTGATCACAATCTCATCCAAGCCCTATCCCCATAACCCCATGCATTTACCCTAGCCAGTCTTCCTAAAGGGCATTTAACATGGCCAATTCATCTAACCTGCACATCTCTGGACATTCTTATCCAAGTTTCATTTGTAAATTTTACTATTTTCTTTCTTATGGTCAAATTTAGATCATTTACATAAATTTAATTTGATTTATTATGCATTGGGATGCAGTGAAAAGTATTGTTTCTATCGCGCTATACAGACAGAGCAAACCTTTGCAGAGTACATAGGGGAGAAGGAAAGGAGACGGTACAGAATGCAGTGTTATGTTCTCAGCTAGAGAAAGATCAGCTTAATACATGGTAGGTCCATTCAAAAGTCTGATGGCAGCAGGGAAGAAGCTGTTCTTGAGTTAGTTGGTAGGTGACCTCAGAATTTTGTATCTTTTTCCTACTAGAGGAGATGGAAGAAACCCTGGGGACTCTGGTTATGCTGGCTAGTTTCCGAGGCAGCATAACTGTAGCTGGAGTTAGTGGATGGGAAGCTGGTTTGCATGATGGACTGGGTTACATTCACAACACTAAATTAAGAGGAATGGCCCCCAACACTGACTATTAGAGGACACCACTGTTTACATCCTGTTAGTCCAAAACATGCCCAAGACCCACTCTTTCAGCAGCACTGAAAAAGATACCTTCACTGGGTGCAGCTTGTCCCAATTTTATTCCAATTCCGTCATTTTCCCTCATCTCTACTTCAAGAACAGGCTGATTCTAAATCCAAATCCACAGGAAGGTAGCAATCCTTTCCTTGATAATGCAATCCACGTACTTGGTATTAAAATACACTTGATTCCCCCAGTAACTGAAACGAGTTAAATTATACGGCAGTGCGAATGAAAAGTGATGATAATATTCAGGGCAGCTGGCATCCATAAAGAGAAGTGGAGACTGAAGATTTGGCGTGTAAGATCTTCCTGGAAATGAGCCTCATTGTTCCTGATGGCCTGTGTCCTTCTGTGCAATTTACTACCTTTGAATTACAAATGTGAACTCGTTGCTCAAAGCCCTGTGTGCCGATTGTAAGACTCAATCCTGTGCTGTAGTGGCATCAAAGTTCTCAAAAATGTTTGTAAAGAGCAACGCAAGGAGGAATTTGTCAATTACTGTCAGTTCATAGATAATGAAATCTGCTGTGGAAACTCACTTGTTGCTTAACAGTTTGGAAGAACTGCTCTATTTTTCTTCTTTAACAGATTAATGAGTCACAACATCACAATCCCTTTCACACCTAGCATTTATGAACCTACTTCCATTTGTGTGCACATTGTATTCCCTCCCCGCTTGTAATATTCTCCCATTTTTGAGGGGAGACCTGATAGAAGTCTCCAAGGTTATGAGAGGTATGGACAGTGTGGATATTCAGAAGCTATTTCCCAGGGTGAAAGAGTCAATTACCAGAGGACATAGGATTAAGGTGCGAGGGGCAAGGTTTAAAAGAGATGTACAAGACAGATTTTTTTACACACAAAGAGTGGTGGGTGCCTGGAACTCGTTGCTGGGAGAGGTAGTGAAAGCGGATACGATAGTAACTTTTAAGGATATCTCGACAAGTACATGAACGAGATGGGAATAGAGGATATAGTCCCTGGAAGGGTAGGGGGTTTTAATTAAGTCAGGCAGCATCGTTGGTGCAGGCTTGGTGGGCCAAAGTGCCTGCTCCTGTGCTATAATTTCTTTGTTTTTTTGTTCTCTCAGAGGGTGGCGAATCTTTAGAGCTGTCTTTCACAAGAGACTCTTTAAATATCTTCTAGGCTGGATAGATTCCTGATAAGCAAGAAATGTGGCATTGAGATTACGATCAGATTAGCCCTGATCTTATTGGATGGGCTCGAGGGGCAGAGTGGCTCGCTCCTTCTCCTAACTTGTACGTTTGTGTGTATTTTCCTCTTCTTCACAGGCGCCTGGTTCAGTTACAGGGGGAGGTTTCACCCGACATCCACATCACTTGAAAATCTAATAGCACACAGAGACCTATGCCCTGCTCACCAATCCATGGTCAACTGGACTGAGCAGACCCATCTACAAGGCTTAGGCATTACGAGCAGCCATAAATGAGTTATTGGGGAATGACTAGCATTCATACATCTGCATTCCAATAAGAAAGTTTTAAGGAGATGAGGGAAGAAAACTAACAAGATTATATGGATGGTATGCTGGGACAGTGGTTAGCACTGTTGCCTCACTACACTGTGGAACCTGGGTTCAATTTCTGGCCTTGGCTGACTGTGTGGAGTTTGCATGTTCTCCCTGTGTCTGCATGAGTTTTCTCCGGGTGCTCTGGTTTCTTTCCACAGTTCAAAGCTGTGCAGATTAGGTAGATTGGCCATGCTAAATTGCTTCTTAGTGTTGCCAGAGTTGTATGCGAAATGGATTAGCCATGGTAAGTGTGTGGAAGAGAGCGTCTGGGTGAGGTACTTTGTCAATAGGTAGATGCAGATTCGATGGGCCAAATGGCCTCTTTCTGCACTGTGGGGCTCTATGATAAATGAAGGGCACAGAGGTTAGTTGCCATTTATGCTTTGAACTTAATTGGGTGGCACAGTAATTAGCACTGCTGCCTTGCAATACCAGGGACCCAGATTCGATTCCCAGCTTGGATCACTATCTGTGCAGTCTGCACGTTCTCCCCCGTGTTCGTGTGGGTTTCCTCCAGTGCTCCAGTTTCCTCCCACAGTCTGAAAAACATACTAGTTAGGTGTATTGGCTATGCTAAATTCTCCCTCAGTGTTACTCGAGCAGGTGCCAGAGTGGGCAACTAGGGGATTTTCATTGCAGTGTTAAAATAAGCCGACTTGTGACAGTAATAAAGAACTAAACAAGAACTGTATTACCATGAAAGCAAAAATTATTGGCCATATTTAATGTAGTCCAAAAAGTGAACCACATGGGATTCAGAAAGATGTTTATACGTAGAGAAAACCTCAGCCCCAGTGGTGATGGAATTATTTTCCATGTTTAAAACAATGAAAATGACAGCGAAAGCTCGATTTGACACATTTATGACTAATTACCCAAATGTTATTGTCTCTGTGAACAACTTGAAAGAGATCAGCCAGCTATTGTCTCACACATGGCTCACACATGGGGGGAAGACTTCAAGTGGTGCTGGGCGAGACAAATATTTGCAGAACACAATGAGAGCTATCAAATTCACAAGGCCACAAGCTCTAATGGAGTCCAGCTGGCAAATGAGCAGCAATGGACAGAGTTTGTACAATACTGAGCACACCCAAGGTGGTTTGTGACCCAATGCACAAAAGCTACAATTGGTTGAGTGCAGAATATTTTGCTCTTTTGGTTTTCATTGGAAGGAGTTTACAAATATACAAACCACCCAATAAACCTGGTGATGTGGGGAGGCAGTGGCCTAGCAGCATTATCGCTGGACTATTAATCCAGAAACTCAGCTTGTGATCTGGGGACCTGGGTTCGAATCCCATCACGGTAGATGGTGGAAGTTGAATTTAAAAAATTGAAATTAAGAATCTACTGACAACCATGAAACCATTGTCAGAAAATCCCATTGGTTCACTAATGTCCTCCAGGGAAGGAAGTCAGTCGTCCATTCCTGGTCCGGCCTACAAATGACTTGAGAGCCACAGCAATATAGTTGACTCTCAACTGCCTCCAAGGGCAACTAGGGATGGACAATAAATGCTCAGCCAGTGAAACCCACATCCCATGAATGAATTAAAAAGTTAGGCTATTTAGCCCTTGAACCCGCTCTGCCATTTATTAAGATCATGGTTGATACGATTGTGGCCTCAATTCTACCTTCCTGCCTACCATTCACTCCCCACCCCCCCATACCCTTTGACTCCTCTATCAATCAAGGGTCTATCTAACTCAGCCTTCACAATGACCTCCACCGGTCCCAGGGGGAAGACAATTCTATATCGAACCTCAGAGAAAAACTTTCTCCTCATCTTAAATGGGAGAGCCTTCATTTTTAAACTGTGGCCTCTGTTGTAATATGCCTTTAACACATTGCAGCATGATATCACTATAAGGGAAGTGTGTCATGCGATCCAGCCTTAACCTGGAGCAGGATACACACACACACACATGCACATGTGTGTACACACAGACGCACATACACAGATACAGCTCTGACATCTTCAAACTTTCTGTTCATATATTACTATTCATATCTGTCTAGAATTAGTAAATGAACCCAAAATGCTTTTGCAACCTCCCTTATGTGAAGATATTGTGCAATTTTGATATATTTTATGTTTAAGGTAGAGCCATTTTAAGAGGTAGTGTTTTGTTACAAGGGTCAATTTATCTGGTAAACATGAAGCAGATGCTAAGAATTAATAATTAATCTCAGCTTTGAATGTCGACAGTGGAGGGGGGTGGTGAATTTGGCTGAGCAGCACTGAAAACACTCTCACTGGTTACAACTGATTCCATATTTACTCCAAACACCATCACTTTCCCCTGCTTCAAGAATAACTCACTGCTAAATCCAACTCCTCGCAATGAATCCTTCCTTGCTTCCTTGAGGGTGGCACACTGGTTAACACTCACAGCACCAGGGACCCAGGTTCGATTCACAGCTTGGATAACTGTTTGTGTCGAGTTTGCACTTTCTTCCTGTGTCTGCATAGATTTCCTCCGGGTGTTGTGGTTTCCTTCCACAGTCCAAAGATGTGCGGGTTAGGTGGATTGGCCACAATATACTGTCCATCAGTGTCAGGGGAATTAACAGGGTACATATATGAGGTTACAGGGATAGGGTCTGGGTGGGACTGTTGTTGGTGCAGCCAAATTGATGGGCCAAATTGTCTCCTTTTGCTCTGAAGGGATTCTATGATTTATGAAAATATTATCTATATACTCAGTATTAACATACATGTTGTTTGACAGAATGGGTGGGATTACCCAGCCGTGCTTGCTCCAATATCAGAAAATCCCACCCAAGATCAACAGACCTTTGCATGGCCTGTATCCCACCTGCTATGATTCCTGTGCCAGATGGGACAGGAAAATTCCACTCACTTGATTCCCCCAGTGAGTCAAATAATCCGGCAACGTGAATGAAAAACGCTGGAAATAGTGAAGGCAGCTAGTGCCTGTAAATGGAAGAGATGGCTGAGAATTCGTTGTGTAAGGCCTACCTAGAAAATGAGCCTCCCCATTGCTTCTGGTGGCCTATATCCTTCTGTGCTATTCACTGCCCATCAGTTATAATGTAACTCGACACTCAAAGCCCTGTGTGCCACTAGTAAAACTCATCCAATCTTTGAGATTTATTCCAGTGATTAATTATTAAGTACACATCTCCCAAATGTTTAATGTGTGATTAAAGCAAGAAGTGAGTTTTTACAAGCAGATTTCATTGTCTGTAAACTGACAGTAATTGACACATTCATGGAATCAAAGAGTAGAGAAGGAGGCCATTTAGCCCACTGTGTCTGCACCAACAACAGTTCCATCCAGGTTCTATCCCATGCATTTACCCTGCCAATCCCTCTGATACTAAGGGGCAATTTAGCGTAGCCAATCCACCTAACCCGCATATCTTTGGACTGTGGGAGGAAACTGGAACACCCGGAGGAAACCCATGCAGTCATGGGGAGAACGTGCAGCCTCCACACAGGGTCGCTGGCCATGTGAGGCAGCAGTGCTAACCATTGTGAAACTGTGCTGCGTCAGAGAGCCTGCCTTAAGTTGGCAATTAGAAGAGGCATGGGGGAATGATTGGGGAATTACTGCAAGGGTATTGTGGGGAACGAGAGGGATCCATGAACTTACTCGGTAATTTCGGAAATAAACCTGGTTTAAGGAAAGGGCCGGCTTCAGACTGAGTCTTCCCTCAGCATGTGATTAGTAGATTTAACAAAGTTGACTCAAGACATGCACTCTTGTATATCCTGAAGAGCCCAGAAGTCCTGAAGGAGATAGTCATCGATTTCAGGAAGCATAGTGGAGAACATGCTCCTATCTACATCAATGGGGATGAAGTAGAAATGGTTGAAAGCTTACATTTTTTAGGTGTTCAGATCACCAACAACCTGTTCTGGTCCCGCCATGCTAACACGATAGTTAAGAAAGCCCACCTACGTCTACTTTTTCAGAAGGCTAAGGAAATTTGGCATCTCAGCTACCATTCTCATCAAATTTTACAGATGCACCACCATAGAAAGCATTTTTTCTGGTGGTAACACAGCTTGGTATGGCTCCTGCTCTGTCCAAGACCACTAGAAACTGCAAAGGGTTATGAATGTAGCCCATAATGCAAACCAATTTCCCATCCACTGACTCTTTCCACATTTCCAATTGCCTCAGAAAAACAGCCAGCATTATAAGGATCCTACGCACCCAGGATATACTCTCTTCTATTGGGAAAAAGACACAAACGTCTGAGGACATTTACCAACCAGCACAAGAACATCTTCCTCCTTGCTGCCAGCAGACTTTTGAATGGACCTACCTCGCATTAAATTGATCTTTCTCTACACCCTAGCTGTGACTGTAAACACTACATGCTGCAATCTCTTCTTTCCTTCACTTTGAACAGTATCTTTTGCCTGTATAGCACACAAGAAACAATACCTTACACTGTGTAGTAATACATATGACAATAATAAATCAAATCAAATCCTAGCGGCTGGATAGAGAGACGGACACAAGATGGCTTATCCCTGCGACCAGTGAGTGTCGGACATGGGGGCGGTGAGGGGGTGGGGACTGGTGGGACCGACCTACACAAAAAAAATACCCGGCGGTTGAGGGGGAGAAAGGAGAAAAGGAAAATAAATTTTGAAAATTCTCCTGATGAGAGTGGGGTTCCTGTGTCCTTCTGGAAAGACTATTGGGAATCACTTCAGGCTGCTTGACCTGTGAGTTACAGTTTGACGAGGGCACAGGTTCTCACCCCTGAGCCATCTCCTCTGGAATGTGGAAAGCCGCATGTGGCAAATGGCTATTACGTGGCGTTTTCCCAGCTTCAGCCCTTTGCCAGAGCTGCCTCATAAACTCTTTTAAAGAAAACACAGAGTCCTTTAAAGAATTACATCAATCGGGTTGTAAGACTGTGTAGGCTGCTGCACTCTGAGGCTGCATGCGGCAACTGAAGACGAGAACAGATGGTGCATTCCAGATTCTTTAACATCACTGATTTTAACAACGTCTATTAACTCCCATGGAAAGTTCCAATCGGCTGCTGTTTCATGGCCTCAGTTTGCCCATATCCAGTTTACAATACTGGCTGGATTCGCAGGCCAGTGACATCTTAAAATTATTCCTACTGCCCAACTGACGTGATGTTCCTTGTTTGCAGAGATTGAATTTCTTTATCTTTGACTGTGCCAGTGCTGAGAATTACTAAAAGCTTCATTGTGTGCCCACTGCACTCCACCCTCCTCCACCCCCACTGCCGCTGGTTGGAAACTTGAATTCTGTTCCTGTTCCCTAACCAAACACGCTTACGTAACTACTATCTTTAGCTGCTGACGCTGAATAAAACCTCAGAAAAAGACCTAACATTGTCGACTCTCTACATATGTTACACATATACTGTGACCTGAAAGCACACCAAGGTCCAATTTACGTGTGAGGTCTTTCAGGTATTCGGCAGAGTACTTTATTCCCCCCCTCTCCATTCCAGTTTCCTCTGTGCAATTTTAATGCTTTACGTCTCATTCAGGAGCCATGGCCCCACTGATTCTTTTCCCCACCCGTGCACGGATGGAATTTTGGTACATACACCAAACAACAGGAGGTACAATAAGGAAATTATTGTGGATGCTGGAATCTGAAGCAAGAATGGAGGATGCGGAAACAGTCAATAGATCTGCCAGAATCTCTTAGGAGAGAAACAGAATTAACATTTTGAGTCACAGACTCTTAAACTCCTTTTATTTGTTATAAAAGTTAGGCCTGTTTGTGCCTCTCAGTTGCAGTTCAGTAGAGGCACGAGTTCTACTTCTTCATAAACTACCTTGATTTCTTTGGTCTAACTCCACATACAATTTCCCACCAAGACCCAGTGCCACCTGTAGTCCCTTTATATATCAGTGACTTCCATCGCATCATTGACATCCAATTAGGAAATAATTGGAAGATCTGTTAATCCATTCCTAAGAAGGCTCTCCAGTCCTCACCTTGCAATCCATTTCTTCCCCACTCACCCACATACCGTGGTCCCTCAGATGCTTTATGCCAACTCAATGCCACTTCACAGTCACTCCCCATTGCCTCTCTCAACTCAACGCCAACCCTTGTTTCTTCTATTTCTATTCACCCAGTGTGCATTATCAGGAGAGGTGATGGCCTAGTGGTATTATTGCTAGACTATTAATCTAGCAATAATGTTCTGGGGACCCGGGTGGTGGAATTCGAATTCGCCAAAAAAAAAAAATCTGGAATTAAGAATCTACTGAAGACCATGAAACCATTGTTGATTGTTGGAAAAACCCAACTGGTTCACTAATGTCCTTTAGGGAAGAAAATCTGCTGTCCTTAACTGGTCTGGCCTACATGTGACTCCAGAACCACAGCAATGTGGTTGACTCTCAACTGCCTTGGACAGTTAGGGAGGGCAATAAATGTTGGTCCAGCCAGCGATGCCCATGTCCTATGAATAAATTAAGAAAAACCATAACCAGTCATGTAATAACTATGGTGAGCATGGAACTGTCAAGAAAACACCCATTCTGAAATATTCTTTGAAAAAGTTGTTTTCCTACAACCCTATAAAAATGATGAACAGTGTTAAAGCATCAATAACAGAAGCTCTAAACATTTTACACTCGTAAATCCTGTCCAAATAAACATCGAAACATTGACAAAAGAGATGTCAGAAAGAATGTATTATAACTGCATAAAGATGTCAATCAAACAAAGTCAACAATTGTTAAAACAAAATCCGTGCTGAACTTATGCTTTTATTGGCCTAGGCCCTCAGCCATGCATAATAGGGAGAGGTAACTCTGCAAATAAATGAAAACATATGCAAAGATTGATCGCGAACCTCTCCTTCACAAGCTAGCTTTCTGGAATAAAAGAGGAGTGCTTGAGTGGGTTACCCACATTTCCAACCATTCCACATTGTGCTCTAACTCTTGTTGTGTAGGGAAATGGTTAGGGAGGCCACGCAAGCAGTATAATACACTGATACTTGCCTCACATTGATGTCCCTGCTCTGCTGCATGGCTCCATGTAAACCATTTATTTACTTTACTAACATAACTCAATAAGTTAATGCAAAAGATGTGATGAAGTGTACTTGATCCAGGGGTAAGTTTATATATATTACAAGACATATCTATCTGAGCTAGTAGTTCCGTTCAGTTAGCGACATAAATACAAGTCACAAAGTTTATATGATTGTGTGTAAGATATTGATTTATTAGTCACAAGTAAAGCTTACATTAATATTGCAATGAAATTACTGTGAAATTCCCCTAGTTGCCAAACTCTGGCACCTGTTCAGGTACACTAAGGGGGAATTTAGCATGGCCAATGCACCTAACCAGCACATCTTTCAGAATGTGGGAGGAAACCAGAGCACCCGGAGGAAATCCATACAGACATGGGGAGAATGTGCAGACTCCTCACAGACCCAAACTGGGAACCAAACCTGGGTCCCTGTTACCGTGAAACAGCAGCGCTAACCACTGTGCCACTGTGCAGTTTGTGATAGTGCAGAGTGATAAAAGGTCAATAGATTCAGAAGCGAGTTTCTAGGGGGTTAAAGACGAACGATTAATTGATGGGCTACGTTTGAGAGATTCTCAGGGCATAGAAATGTTAAGTTTTTTTTTGCTTGGTCTGTCTCTTTGGCTTCACTTTCTCCCCACGAAAAAAATCCAAAAAAAAAATCACTTCAAGACTACTTCACAAATCAAGTTAGTGCGCCGTCAGCATTATTTTGCAAACTAAGAGAATATATGCTATTCACAAACTGTGTCCCAAATGTCTCATTACCCATTAAAAATGCTGAGAATGGCATCCTCCTCACTGCTACACATAAAGCCAGGATTTTCAGAAACAAACATATTATTCTTTCTTTAAGTACAACTTGCCAACCAATTTCTTGCAATAAATGACGCACTAGTAATCTTATTGTAAATAAGAGTCAACACTGAAACGCGATGATGAAACCACATGATCAATACCTGCCAAGTGTCTCGAGCTGAGGCTAAAATTCATAGAATCTCTACAATCCAGAAGGAGGCCATTTGGCCCATTGAGCCTGCATCGACCATAATCCCACCCAGACCCTACTACCTGTAACCCAACATATTCACCTTGCTAGTCTCCCTGACACTAAGCAACAACTTACCCTGGCCAATCAACCTAACCCGCATATTTTGTTTGTTGAGTGTCATAAGTAGACTTACATTAATATTGCAACGAAGTTGCTGTGAAAATACCCTAGTTGCCACACTCCTGTGTGGGGACATTGAGAAAGAATTTAACAAACCAATGCACCTAACCAGCATATCTTTTGAATGGGAGGAAACCGGAGCACCCGGAGGAAACCCAGGCAGACACGAGGAGAATGTGCAGACTCTGCATAGACAATGATACGAGCCATGAATCGAACCCAGATCCCTGGCGCTGTGAGGCAGCAGTGCTATCTATTGTGACACTGTGTCACTTCGTTTATCATAAAACCCTGTGGTGCAGGAAGAGGCTATTCAGCCCATCGAATCTGCTGGAGAAAACGTTGAGACTCTGCGTCTGAGGTTGGAATTGAACCTGTATCACTGGTGCTATGAGGCAACAGTGCTAACCACCATGCCATCCCGTAATTATTTCAAACAATTTGGTAATTAATAACACGGATGCAGCAGCTGACATGCATTGTGTTACAAGAGCCTCTGATGTCAAAAGTAACGGAGCAGGAAGTTGAACATCCACACGTTAAAATATTACCACACTGCTGAACTAACGTGCTCCTTTCTAAGCATTCACTGCAGTGCAGTAAATGTCACTTCATTCTCCTAGCCATTCACGTCTGCTCTTATTGTCTGAACATTGAAAGCCAGCTTGCCAAATATTTGGATGCCTTGTTAACTTAAGTCCACCCTTTCCACCTCAAGTTACAGCTGATTCAAACACCTGAAAGATGGCCAGAAACTTTAGTCTGCCGATATTAATGCACTTCACTTTCGACAGGAAATGTAGTGTAAGGAGAAACTGCAGCGTCAGCTATTCATTATTACTAATCTGAACCGATCCGTAAGAACATCCAAGTACGACTGCTTTTTCCTCCCACGAGTTTTAATATTTTTTTTGGCTCCCTTTTGGCCTCAAAGTGATGTTTGTCATTACCGAACACAAAGGAAGACTAAATGCACCATGGCGTGATTCTCTAACTAGCTGTTGTATTGGTTCAGTTGGATGGGGCAGTGGGTCATGGGCTTTAGATGGTGACTGGGAGGGTGGGCATTGGAGGGTGGGCTGTAATGGCGCCTAAGATGAAGGGCCAGGATGGTGGGCTTTATCCTGACCAATCAAAATAACCTGCACATCTTTGGACTGTGGAGGGAAACTGGAGCACCCAGAGGAAACCCGTGCAGCCATGGAGAAAACGTGCAAACTCCGCACAGTCACCTAAGGCTGGAATTGAACCTGAGTCCCTGGCACTGCGAGGCAGAGCTGTTGACTGCTACATTCACCATGCTGCCTAAAAAAGGAAAGTGTGGAGAGTTTGAGAGGAGGAAATCCAGACCTTAGAGATAGCTGAAGACATGGTGGTCAACACTGATTAAAATGAGGGATGTGGAAGAGCGTGGGCAACTCAGCAGTGCCACCAGCTGCGGCTGCCTTCCCTGCCTACCTGCTGCCCCCTCTCTGTTTCAAAAAAAAACATGATACTCCCTTGAGCTCTTGTTGGAGCTGCTGCTTGGAAGCACCTCCAATTTTCTCAGTTGGGAAGAGGTTAATTAATTAACCATCAGCAAAAGGCTGATGGCTCCGGCAAACAGCCCACAGATTGGGTCTTATGGAATGACTACTATCCAATCTAGTGGCGCAGACAGTTTGTCTGATTCTAGCCCCTCCATTGGAAAAATTCTACAACAGCCATGTTTGGGGAGCCAGTCTACCCCTATCTCTATGGGGGCAGTAAAATTCAGTCCCCAAGATTTGCATAATGTCCCAGGAGGGCAGCGTATAGATGAGTAATGGGGAGGATCTAGGGTCCAGAGATAGATCCTCAGAGAACACTGTAACAGTGCAGGATTGGGATAAGAATGAATCACAGGCAATGACTGAATAGATAAGGATGAGAACTAACTTATTAGTTTACAGAAGAAAAACATTTGAAGAAAAATGAGTTAGTTAGCCATTCCAAATCATGAAGGGGTGAGGCAGAGTAGGAACATATTCGCCAGAATTTTACCGCCCCACCTGCGATGGGAATCAAAGTGGGTGAGGGCGGACAACAGAAAGATGCATTGACCTTGGGTAGGATTTTATGGTTTTGGGACAAGTGAGGCCGTAAAATCCCACCTATTGTTTCCAGTAATTGAAGAGTTTAGATTGAGAAGGGCTCAGGTATTTATTAAATATAAAAGGTATAAGATGGAGAATGGAGAATTGGTTTTGCACAAAGCGAGTTAGCAGAGATGGTGATTGATATAGATGCCTTGTAATAGATAGTTAGTACAGCAGGCACATAACAGGAGGGCAGCTGTTCTTGTGAAGGATAAGCACCAACACAGACAGCCTGAGCAGCCTTACTTCAGTCTTTATAAATTCTAATAAGAGAAACAGTTCCTAACTACACAAGGAAAGTAATTGAAAGGATTAAATTCACACAAGTTTAAAGATCACAAAAGCTACGGTGAGCAAACAAAGGTCTTATAAAAGTCTTCACAGATAAGCACCAAGGCCTTTGGTCTGAGAGAATTCATTTAATTAGATATCTGGAATTGCAAGAAGGGAGTGATAGTCACAGAATGGGACATCACTGCTAACTTGTAGCAATGATGGATTAGGTCAGCTAATATAATCTCATCAAGGCCATTGATTGGATATTATAATTAAATAAGCATGAAGTGATTGCGATTGATTTTAATATCTGTACCTTATGAATGATGTAACCTCAGTCAATAATTGTGAGTAGATTGAGATTACTTCTGTACCTTGATTGGTATACACTAATTACTTGTAATTGAATTTGGAACCATAACTGCTCATGTATTTCTGAATTCTGGTCTCTGGCTAATTACTAGCATTGACTACAACCGTCTAGAATTCTTGCTATATAGCTAGCATTAAAACAGCTGTTTAAAAGAACTCTGTGACTTGCGCTGGTCACTTGAAGGGTAAAGTTGTGATCAAAGTTGACATCAAAGTCAGGAACAGTAATTACAGCCGAGAAACAAACCACATAACTCGCTAGGTTAAATGTTGCTCATGAATCTCCTCCTAACCTTAAGTCCCCATACCTATTAATATATCCTTCACTTTATTGATTGGACATCCTCCTAAATGCATCTAGTTTTCCATTCTTTCCTGGGGTTTGGGTACGCTGGCAAAACCAACATTTGTTACCCATCACTAATCACCCTTGAGCTAAATAGCTTGCTCAATTATTTTAGGGGGTGATTAAGAATCAATCACTTTGCTGGGGTTCTGGAGTCACATGTAGGCCAGACCAAATATGGGTAGCAAATTTCTTTCCTTTTACTGAACCAAATTGATTTTGAGAACAATCATCATTACCAAGATTAGATTTTAGTTCCAGATTTATTAACTGTAGGTTTAGTTAATTTATTAATACCAGTTGCCACAGTGGGATTTGAACTCATGCCCCACAAGAACATTAGCCTGGGCCTCTAGATTACTACTACACCACTGACTCCTCATATATGGTATTCATGTAAATTAACCCAGGTGATAGAGAGTTCCATATTCTGATCACACTCTGGATAGAATATTGTTCTGGATAAAATATTATTCCAATTAGTTCAATTCTAGCACTGAAAATATGTCCAAATCAGAAGTAAAGATCCTGAATAGCAGTACATTTTGGAATTTAAAGAACTTTACAATGAGACCTTCAAAAGTCTGTCTGTCTGGCTACTGTGAGTTTGGTTATCTGCTGTTGTGCCTCTCCGCTCCCCTTCAGTGACTCAGGCAGTGTACCGGTTACTATTTTTCCAACTTAAACTCTTCTAGTCTAACTGGGGATTGATGGTTTTCTGTCTACTAAGGCTAACCCTGACTAGCTGCTTGTTTATGTCTCAATTTAATCCAAAAAATATTTCAGTTTTGCTCAAAGCTTGGTTTTTGTAAACTGTTTTCAGACCTTTGCTCCATGTTTTCTGGCAACGCCATTCTGTGTATCACTGGAGTTTTGATTCCTCCGTCACACATTTGGGAATAACTCTCAACATTCAGACTATATGACAACATGACATGGCCACTGATAGGCCAAATGATAAAGAGTGACATCCCATAATACATCATGGAAACCTAAGGCAATTTCGTGATCCAGTTCTTTCCTGTTGCTTCTCCTGCCTTGCATCCTCCATAAAATTGAAGTCAATCCAAAACACTGCTGCCCTGATGCTAAGGTTGTACCACAGCTTGGTATGGCTCCTGCTCTGACCACAAGAAACCACAAAGGGTTGTGAACGAAGCCCAATCCTTCACACAAACAAGCCTCTCATCCATTGACTCTGTTTACGCTCCCCGCTGTCACGGAAAAGCAGCCAGCAAAATCACACTCCAGATATACTCTCTTCCACCTTCTTCCATCAGGAAAAAGATACAAAAGTCTGAGGACAGGTACCAACTGACTGAAGAACAGCTCCTTCTCCGCTGCCATCAGATTTTTGAATAGACCTACATGCATCTTCCTCTACACCTTAAACCGCAACACTAAATTCTACAGCCTCTCCTTTCCTTCTCCTTTGTGTACTCCATGCAAGGTATCTTTTGTTGTATAGTGCGCCAGAAACAATACTTTTCACTGTATCCGAGTCCTTGTGACAATAATAAATCAAATCAAAATATGTTAGCTCAGTCTCTTTTGCCCCGCTCTTAACTAATGAACAAAGATCAGTAGCAGATCTGGAGTAGGCCAGGTTCTGCAGTCAGTGGGTAAACATTTGGAAACCAGTTATTGATGTTGGATTTTTCTTCTAATATAACATATGTAAGCAAATATTTTGTTGAAAGAGCACCAAGTTGGCCGTGACCGCTGCTGTTAAGACTGCACAAAGTCAGGGGGGCTCAGTACACTTCCCAAAATACAGGGAATTGCTGCAAGATAGGCAGATCACAAGTCCCACGTCACAGTTCACAGTCTCCCTTTGTACGCTGTGCCAATATCACACAATCAATCAGTGGCTTGCAGTAAGCAGTTAATATATGATGTGAGCCTGGACTCTCTGGAACCAAATATGCTGCGGCAGCATAATGTCTCTTTTTTGATGCTCTTCAGCACCTGTTATCATTCAGATGTTTTTTGGCTCATTTCCAGTGATCGTACTGCCGCCACAATTAATGCTACTCAACAGACATTCCTTGTCCTCGAGCTGCCACGCAACAGCGCTGAAAACTCCAAGATTAAATTCCCCCAGCTAGGAAATGACTCACTTTTCCTCCCCTGAACCAGGAATTTATCAAAAGGGGAGAAATAAAATTTGCAATTTAACTGTTTCGCTGAGACACCGTAAAGCACGAGGATAGGTGCAAGTGCATGTTGAACCCTCTCAATTAACCCATATTCTCATTGGAATAGGTATACACCACAGTCTCTAAACTAATAGCAATGCGGACAGCACTTGAGAGTGGCATGGTGGTTAGCACTGCTGCCTCATGGTGCCAGGGACCTGGGTTCAGTTCCCAGCTTGGATCTGTGCAGAGACTGCATGTTCCCCCTGTGTCTATGCAGGTTTCCTTGGGGTGCTTTGGTTTCCTCTCAAAGTTCAAAGACATACATGTTAGGTTGATTGGCCACACTAAATTGCCTCTAGCAGGATAAATACATGGGGTTACAAGGATAGGGCCTGGGTGGGATTGTTGTCAGTGCAGACTCACTGGGCCAAATGTCTCCTTTTGCACTCTAGTGATTTTATTCTATGATTCTAAACATGCAATATCTCTGCAGCATGTGGGGTTAGGGCCTGGGTGAGACTGTTGTTGGCGCAGACTCAATGTGCAGAAGACGGCCATTAGGCCCGTTGAGACTGTACTGACCATGATCCCACCCAGGCTCTACCTCCCCACACATTTACCCTGGCTAATCCCCCTGACACTAGGGTTAATTTAGCATGGCCAATCCACCTAACCAGCACATCTTGGGAGTTGAGAGGAAACCGAAGCACCGCGGAGGAAACCCAACGCAGACGCGTGGAGAACGTGCAAACTCCACACGGTGACCCAAGGCTGGAATTGAACCCGGGTCCCTGGCCCTGTGAGGCAGTAGTATTAGCTCCTGCGCCGCCCTAAATATGAATTTATGAATTTCCACATAGACACCCAAGCCAGGAATCAAACCTGAATTCCAGAGCACTGGATTACTAGTCCAGTGCTAATACCACTACATCACTGCCTCTCCTGGTTTTAAGGATTCTATGATTAACTCCAATGGGAAAAGTACTTTGATTGATGCCATTATTTGCTCTTCATGGCTGACAGAGAGACTTTAATAAGGAATGAGTTTACAGTAGGAAAGAATTTTAAAAATTGAGATTAAACAACTATACTTCCGTAGCAAATCACTTGTGTGATCCAGTGACCCAAAATTCCACTGAGTGCGTGCAAACAAATGTTTGTATTTTGAACCTCACATATTCAGAAGCTTCCCGATTGCCGGAGAACTGAACTCTTGTTGGCTTTTTTCCCCTGGATGCTTTGGACTAATTAACATAGACCAAGATTGCTTCAAAGGTTCCTGCACTTGTCCCGTTTTAGTTCAAAATATTGCAATAAAATAACATTCGGAACTTTAAGCAGCAAGAATAATTTTCAAAGCCAGCCCACGAAGAAAGCCATGTCTGTGTAACATATTGCTCTTGTCCATTAATTTACATTTACTGTAACCTGAGCGGCAGGATAGAAACAGTTCCCATAATCAACACAAGCAGGATGTGTGGTGGAAGCTATTCAGTCTGCGAGATGTTATCCTAAAATCCCCACAAAGCAGGAGGAGGCCATTCAGCCCATCGAGCCTGCATTGATAACAAACCCACCCAAGCCCTATCCCCCTAACCTCATCCATTTACCCTGCTTATTCCCCTAAGGGACAATTTAGCATGGCCAATCGACCCAAACCACACACTTTTGGACTGTGGGAGGGAACTGGCACACCCGGGGCACAGCCACGGGGAGAACGTCATGTGTGAAATACCAAGCACACAACATCACTAAACAGCCTTTGTTGCGGTCTTCGCAGCCACAGAGAAGGGGGATTAATTTCTTAAATTTTCTTACCTGCT
This sequence comes from Sphyrna mokarran, assembly GCA_024679065.1. Classification (NCBI taxonomy): domain Eukaryota; kingdom Metazoa; phylum Chordata; class Chondrichthyes; order Carcharhiniformes; family Carcharhinidae; genus Sphyrna; species Sphyrna mokarran. Next base: position 16,486,472 of record JAGIQG010000025.1, read on the forward strand.
AGGTCCTCTTTGGATGAGACCAGGCGAGGGGAACTGTTCCCTGGTTCTATCTTCAAAGATAGCCTGTACGTCGAGCAAAAAGAGAAAAGAAACAAACACAAGGCTTGAGTTAAATCTACGTAGCCTCATTGATCACAGAAAGGAAAATAGAAAATGTTCACTTATCCTCCAGAGGGTGAGCAGGAATTGCACATACTCTCTCTCTCTCTCAAGCAATGTCACTAGGTTGATTGCAAAGACATTCGTTCATCTTTGGACCATTAAGCATCAAACACACATCTGATCTCAATCACCCCACTAAGAGCCTGGACAGCCCCACGAGGAGTACAGAGTTTTTCAGGAGATAATGATCTACAACCTGTCATCCTGAAATCTCTTTTTCTGGGTCAAAGAAACCCTTTCCACACAGATTAATAATCACAGCCCCATCATCTAAATTATGGCTTGATACAACAAGGGAAGAATGGCACAGTGGATAGCATCAGGGATCTGGGTTCGATTCCCAGCTTGGATCACTGTCTATGTGGAGTTTGCACATTCTCCCTGTGTCTGCGTGGGTTTCCTCCGGGTGCTCCGGTTTCCTCCCACAGTTCAAAGATGTGCAAGTTAAGTTGATTGACCATGGTAAATTGCCCCTTGGTATCAGGGGACTAGATAGGGTAAATACATGGGGCTACGGGGATAAGGGCTGTGTGGGATTGTGGTCGGTGCAGGCTCAATGGGCTGAATAGCCTCCTTCTGCACTGTAGGGGTTCTATGAGAGCATTGCATGCAAAGGGAGCCTTTACATTGCTTCTAAGGGAACGGATATTTCACTTTCCTGCTGATCTCCTCAGGGAGAGAGAGCCATCCCATTCTGCGTTGCACATGTGGACGTCTCATTCTGCTCCCAGCTCAGGGCCTGTTCTATCACGAACACTCTGAAAGGTGCCTACGTGGACCTTCGGGGATCCACAGACCACTGTTTGAGAGCCCTTGATTTATACCACAGAATCAAAGGAAACCAATTATCATTAAAATATTTATCTTGAACAGGAAGGTGTGTCAAAGAGGGCGTGTACTGAAACATAGAAAATCATTTCTGGTGATGGGTAAAGTATTCCATTTTCTTTTCATTTGTTTAATTGGCACAATGATTTCAATGGCTGCTGCATGGCATGTCTGTTTAAATAGCAACCTTTCTCCTGCGTCCTTTGCACTTAGAAACAAATCCCTTACTTATGACCAACTCAACAAACTATAGAGTGGTTACAGCACTAGAGGAGGCCATTTGTTCCACCATGTCCATACTCATCCTCTGCACCAGCAGCACACCTCATCCCACTCCCAGCCTTTTTCCCATAGCCCTGCAAAAGTTTCTTTTCAGATCCCTACCCAATTCTCTTCCAAAAGCCACAGTTGAATGTGGCCCTGCCATGCTCTCAGGCAGTGAATTCCAGACCCACTCCCTCCAGAAAAAGGTTCTCCCTCACATTGCCATTCCTTCTTCTGCCGATCATGTTAAAGCATTGGTTCTTAACCCTTAGGCCAAAGGGAACAGTTGCTCCCTGGCCTCTCTGCCCAGGCCCCTCATGATTTACAACACAGCAGGAAAAGGCCTTATAATCTTTGCCTCTCCAAGATGAACTCACCTTGAAATCCATTGCCTCACAACCTGTATCTGTGACCTCTTGTTATTGGAACTGAATGCAAGATGGCCGCTTCCAGTCAGTGCCACACAATAGAGGAAGCATGACTACAGCAAACCAGGTCAGACCTTTAGCACACGATGTGTTTTAATCAAAAGATAATCCAATCCAAAGTGGCTCACACAACCCTGCTAAATTTCTTTCGGTGTTCTATTTGGATATTATTAGTGTAAAAAGAGTGAGATGATGCCACGGGGAGAGGGCAGGCATAATGACTTTAATCAGGCAATTGAGGTGGGCTTGTTAGAATATAAATTCCCCGATTAAGGGTCTACTTGGTGGAGAGGGGGGTGGGAGGAAGAAGACCCCTCGTAAACCTGCTCCTGGGCCTTGCAAGACATTCCATCTACGTTCATCCAGGCAGCAGGTGATCGAGGGGGTCATCCAACTTAACCGTCTGCCCCTCTACCGTGGCCAAGTGCCCCCGGCAAGGGCGTATGCAGTGTCCGAGAACACTGTTGGTGCCTTCTGTGCCCGCTGAGCACAGCAGGGACGGGGGATGACCCCTTTCATCACATTTTAATTTGATGTTTTAAGTTTCTTTTCCGTTTTGTCTTTTGTTTTGGGCGACTTCCCTCCTTTTCGGGAGCTGCCCCTTTTGAGCCATCCCTGAGTTAGTCTGATATTGTTTACTTGGCTGGGCGTCAAAAGATATCTCTGATAAAAGGCCAAATTGATGCGCCAATTAGGGAGCCTCTCACCAGGCGTGTCAGTTCCTCTGGGAATCCTAACTGAAAGCACTCTGCCTGCTGTTGTCAGACTTGTAAACAAAGGGATTTTGGTGAAGGGATTTCTGCTTCCAATGATTTATTACAGCAGGGCAGGATTGTACCCTCTTGTATCACTTTAAAGGCCTACACCTCAGGCCTGCGCCTACTCCAGCAGTAAACCTAGGTGTGCTATTATGGGGAAACCTCAGAGAAAACTTGAGGAGTATAAACCAACTGAACCGAAGGACTGTCTTTTCTGCTGTATGATGTATGTAAGATATAAACCAGGTTAAAACTAGTCATTTTTTTTAAAACAAACAGCTTGAGAGTGGGTCAAGTTGTGACGCACTTGAGTACTTTGGACGATATGAATCAAAACATTTCATAAACACCATCCTTCGCCAGAAATTGCATTCCAGTCTTTCACAACCCAGTTTTTATCACTTATAAAGATAAATATTTTCATTTCACTGCCTTTACAAATATTCACCATTCAGGATTTGCCATTGAGATTCACATTTTCCAAATCTGCTGCCATACCATTACAGCTTTCGAACTTTCCTTTGCAACAAATGTTCTTAACAAGATTGAGTGACCGACGCTGGCCAGAATCTGACCGACGCCGGCCAGAATCCCACCGACGCCGGCCAGAATCCCACCGATGCCGGCCAGAATCCCACCGACGCCGGCCAGAATCCCACCGACGCCGGCCAGAATCCCACCGACGCCGGCCAGAATCCCACCGACGCCGGCCAGAATCCGACACTTGACCAAATCCTGACACACACTTGACCAGAGACCCAACACTTGGCAGAACGTAACAATTCACCAGGATTATGGACCAAAAAATAAACTAAATCCAAAGATTTGGATCTGAGACAGAATGCAGGAAAGACGTAAAAAATCGGGTGAATTGGTGCAACAACAATAATCTCTCCTCAATGTCAGCAAAATGAAAAAGATAGTTATTGACTTCAGGAAATGCAGCAGAGCACATGCCCCTGTCTACATCAATGAGAACAAAACAGAAATAGTCAAGAACTTCACAATTTTTAGTGTCCAGATCAAGAACAATCCACCCCCCCAACCCAACACTATAGTTAATAAAGCCCACTAACACCTCTATGTCTTCAGCAGAGTGACATGTCTGCTACAAATCTCCCCAACTTTTACAGATGGGCTGTAGAAAGCATTCTTTCCTCTTATGGTATGGCTCCTACTCTGTCCAAGACTGCAAGAAACTACAAAGGGTCATGAACAAAGCCCCGTCTGTTACTTAAACCAGCCTCCCATCCATTGACACGGACTACACTTCCCACTGCCTCGGAAAAACAGCCAGCATAATCGAGGACCCCACACATCCCGGACATTCTCTTTTCCACTCCTTCTGTCGGATGAAGGAAGCTAAAATCTGTGCAACCGACTCAAGAACAGCTTCTTCCCTGCTGCCATCAGACTCAATAATGAGCAAGAAACAATACTTTTTATTATATACATGTGACAACAATAAATCAAATCAAAACTTTTGAAGAGAAAACTCTGCAAAATAAACAGCTAATTTCCGAGAGTGCCTGAAGAAAGATTTTACTTTTGAAATATCAACATAACTTTTCTCTCCACAGCTGCTGAAAGAATTGCTGCAGATTGCCAGCATTTTCTATTTTGCTTCATAGAGTCAGACAATAATTAAACGAGCCCTTTGGCCCATCGAGTCTGCACCCACAAAACTACACCGAAGCTATACTGATCCCAATTTCCAGCCCTTGGCCCAGAAGCCTTCAATGTTCTGACATTGCAATTGTTGATCCATGTACTTCCTAAAGATTTCCACCCTCCCAGGCAGAGCTGACAGGAGAGAGGAATTAGTGGAAAAGATTCACCTGCGGGGTGAGGAAATGTCCAGTGTGCAGCTTCAGTCAACAACTCGGCCTCTGTCACTGAGTTGGCCACACTCCTGCCTCTGTGGCAGGAAACAGTGATTTTGGAACCTGTCCCAAGGTGAAACCTCTACCGGCTCTCCAGTGCAGTGGTGAAACACTGCCACCCAGTCAGAGGTGCCAACTCTCCAATGAGATGTTAAGCCATCTGCTGTCTCAAGTAGAGGTAAAAGATCCCATGGCATATCTGGAAGGAGGGCAGGGGAGTTCTCCTCTGTGACTTGGTTAATTATTATCCCACCAGTCAACCTCACAAGGAGTCAGATCAGCTGAAAACATCTCATTATGATGAGACTTGTGGAGTTTGGATCCTGTGCAGACTGGCTACAGCAGTGAATCAGGACAAAAATGTGACTATGTGAGAAGGCCTTAGCAGACCCTGAGCTTGGGAAAGACTTTATATGAATGTAAGTTCTTTAGTCGTATGAATTTGTTGATTATTTTGGGTGCATCAACTTGCTAGTCAACAATACAGAAGGAAGAAGTCATCATATTTATTTTTTGTTGGAAGACATGTTAAGATGTACCAGAAATGTCCCATACTCCGAGTTTTTTTTTCCATTCATGAGACTTGCGCAATGCCGGATTTATTGCCCATCCCCATTTGCCATTCAGAAGGTGATAGTGAACTGCCTTCTTGAAATGCTGATACAACTGAGTAGCTTGCTATGCTATTGTAAAGGGCAGTTGAGAGTCACAGAATCCCTACAGCGCAGACAGAGGCCATTTGGTCCATCAAGTCTGCACCAATCACAATCCCAGCCACCTACCCCTACATATTTATCTGCTAATCCACCTAATCTGCAATCTCAGGACTCTAAGGGGCAATTTTTAGCATGGCCAATCAACCTAACCTGCACATTGTTGGACTGTGGGAGGAAATTGAGGAGTGCTTGAGGAGTACTCAAATTGGGAGGAATTGAGGAATTGAGGAGAGCAAAGAGAGGACATGAGAAGACTTTGGCTGATAGGATTAGGGAGAATCCTAAAGCTTTCTTTAGATATGTTAAGAATAGAAGATTGGTTAGGGCAAGATTAGGGCCAGTCATAGACAGCAGTGGGAAGTTGTGCGTGGAGCCTGAGGAGATTGGAGAGGTACTGAATAAATATTTCTCTTCGGTATTCACGCAGGGTGATGTAAATGTAGTTATGGAGAACACTGAGATACAGGGTAGCAAACTGGAAGGTATCGAAGTAGATAGGGAGGATGTGCTAGATATTCTCGAGGGTTTGAAGTTGGATAAGTCCCCTGGGCCGGACGGGATTTACCCTAGGATTCTCTGGGAGGCAAGAGAGGAGATTGCAGAGCCTCTGGCTCTGATCTTCAGGTCGTCGTTGGTTACGGGTGTGGTTCCGGAGGACTGGAGGATAGCGAATGTGGTCCCGTTGTTCAAGAAGGGGAAGAGAGACCTTCCAGGGAATTATAGGCCAGTGAGTCTTACTTCTGTGGTGGGCAAAGTATTGGAGAGAATAATTAGGGATAGGATTTATAGTTATTTAGAGAGTAATGAATTGATTGGAGATAGTCAGCATGGTTTTGTGAAGGGTAGGTCGTGCCTTACTAACCTCATTGAGTTTTTTGAAAAAGTGACTAAGGAGGTGGATGGGGGTAAGGCGGTTGATGTGGTATATATGGACTTTAGTAAGGCGTTTGATAAGGTGGCCCATGGAAGACTTCTGCAGAAAATGCAGATGTATGGGATAGAGGGTGATTTAGCTAATTGGGTTAGGAATTGGCTAGCAGATAGAAGACAGAGGGTGGTGGTTGATGGGAGATATTCATCTTGGAGTTCGGTGACAAGTGGTGTACCTCAGGGGTCTGTTTTGGGGCCCCTGCTGTTTGTAATTTTTATAAATGATCTGGATGAGGGTATTGAAGGATGGATTAGTAAATTTGCAGATGACACTAAAGTCGGTGGAGTGGTAGATAGTGAAGAGGGGTGTTATAGTTTGCAGAGGGACTTGGACAAGTTGCAGAGCTGGGCCGAGAGGTGGCAAATGGAGTTTAATGTGGAAAAGTGTGAGGTAATGCACTATGGCAGAAATAATAAATGTGTAGAGTATAGGGCAAATGGTAGGATTCTTAGTAGTCTAGATGAACAGAGGGATCTTGGTGTGTATGTGCATAGATCCCTGAAAGTAGGCAGTCAGGTCGAGAAGGTTGTTAGGAAGGCATATGGAGTCTTGGCTTTTATTGGTAGAGGGATTGAATTTCGGAGCCGCAACGTCATGTTGCAACTGTACAAAATTCTAGTGCGGCCGCACTTGGAGTATTGTGTGCAGTTCTGGTCCCCACATTATAAGAAAGATGTGGAGGCATTGGAGAGGGTACAGAGGAGGTTTACCAGGATGTTGCCTGGTATGGAGGGCAGGTCTTATGAAGAGAGGCTGAGGGATTTGAGGTTGTTTTCGTTAGAAAGGAGGCGGCTAAGAGGGGACCTGATCGAAACATATAAGATGATTAGAGGTTTAGATAGGGTGGACAGTGATAGCCTTTTTCCTAGGATGGAAAAAGCTAGCACGAGGGGACACAGCTTTAAATTAAGGGGTGATAGTTATAGGACGGATATCAGAGGTAGGTTCTTTACCCAAAGGGTGGTTCGGGAGTGGAATGCCCTGCCTGCAGCGGTTGTAGATGTGCCAAGTTTGGTGGCGTTTAAGAGGTTAGTTGATAAGTATATGGAAGAGAAGGGAATGGTTTAGTTTGGAGGGGCATTGCTTTTTATATTGGTCGGCGCAACATCGAAGGCCGAAGGGCCTGTTCTGTGCTGTAATGTTCTATGTTCTATGAAACCGCAGCACACGGAGGAAACACATGCAGACACAGGGAGAATGTGCAAACTCCACACAGACAGTGACCCAAGCCGTGAATCGAACCCAGGTCCCTGGAGCTGCGAAACAGCAGATTGGGTAAGGACAACAGATTTCCTTCCCTAAGGGACATCAGTGAACCAGATGGGTTTTTCCAATAATCAACAATGTTTTAATGGTCATCTGTAGATTCTTAATTCCAGACTTAAAAAAAAATTGAATTCAAATTTCACCACTTGCTGTGACAGGATTCAAATCCAGGTCCCCAAAACATTAGTTGAGTTTCTGGATTAATTGTCTAGTGATAATACCACTTGGCCATTGCCTCTCCTGTGCAGGATGGTTACCTGGAATAGGCATCAAGTGCCCTAATGGTGCAAATACTGGTCTGAATGCTAGTTTGCGGTCACCGTGCAAAACCCGTCCTCAGCAGGATGGGCGGATACCACCCCTACTCCTCCAGTAAAGGCCAGGACCTTGTCTTTCAGGAATTGCTGGAGGGCCTCTCATAAAAAGGTAACTTCAGGTTATACATTTCTCTTCACATTTCTTTCTCAGATTTAGTTTATGATGTTCCAATAGTCAATACATGTATAGTGGATGACAGACTGTAGTGAATACACTGCTCACTGATGTATAGGACACACTACTTGAAAGGGTAGCAGCCCAGAGATGCATACCCGTGCCGTGCTGAGGATCGGTGCGAACACTGGAGACATCACACCAGCAGATGAGCTAGGCAGAAATCACTGTGGGGGAGGAACATGGTTGACGGAACGGTCTGCTGGCGGGTGAGGGACCGGACAAGCAGCTAGAACGCGTGGAGTGGATTGGACTATAGGAGCGGCGTGAGTGTGTGTATGCAGCATGCCTTTGCCAGATCAAACAGAATTGCGCCATCCCCGCAATCAATATTTTCAGCAATGACTGGGCGTACAGCAAGAAGCCACATTTGGAAATGTTACTGTTGCTTCTTTTCTTAAAAAGAAAATTATGGGAAATGTAATAAAGTCATTGTGGCTTCATATGTTCATAAGATATAGGAGTAGAATTAGGCCATTTGGCCCCATCGGGTCTGCCCTGCCATTTGATCATGGCTAATATGCTCCTCGTCCCCATTTTCCTGCCTTCTCCCCATAACTCTTCAACCCATTACCAATTCAAATCTGCCTAACTCCTCCTCAAATTTACTCAGTCCCAAAATCCGCCACATTTTGGGGTAGCAGATTCCACAGGTTCACAACCCTTTGGGAGAAGTAGTTCCTTTTCAACTCTTTGCTTCAAGTGACAATTGATTTATTAACAATAAGGTATATGTTATACACATAAGATAAGGCTCAGACTCAACTTCAATACACACATCTACTCTCTTCCCTGGTTCCAACTGACGATTTTCCCTGTCCAAGGATGCACGCCATCGTTCCCAAATGGCTCTGCTTCCCGCGCGGCCTTTCCATAGGGTCTGATCAGATCATGTGACCCTCAAATGATCATCCCCTTAAAGAGGCCACGTTACCATAGAAGGATATAATTAAAATACTGCAGATGCTGGAATCTAAAACAGAAACTGCTGCAGAACCTCAGCAAGTCTGGCAGCATCTGTGGAGAGAGAATAGAACCAATATTTCGAAACACTGGCTCAATTCCCACTCAATGGTAGCCATGATGTGGAGATGCCAGCGTTTGGACTGAGGTGGGCACAGTAAAAGTCTCACATCACCAGATTAAAGCCCAACAGGTTTACCTGGAATCATGAGCTTTCAGAGCACTGTTCCCTCAGTAGTAACCTGATCACTTATCTGATGAAGGAGCAGCACTCCAAAAACTCATAGTTCCAAGTAAACTTGTTGGACTTTAACTTGATGTTGTGAAACTTCTTATTGTGCCCATCTCAGTCCAAACGTTGGCATCTCCACACCGTGGTTACCATCCAGGGAGAATAGTGCCAATGTTTTGAAACTTTAGCTCTATTCTCTCTCCACAGATGCTGTCAGACCTGCTGAGATTTTCCAGCATTTTCTGATTTTTGTGGCCACAGAAGGAATTTGCATTTCCCCAGATATGGTGGCATCTGCATAGAAACATAGAAAAACTAAGCACAAACAGGCCCTTTGGCCCACAAGTTGCACCGAATATATCCCTACCTACTAGACTTACCTATAACCTCTATGTTACTAAGTTCCATGTTCTTATCCAAAAGTCTCTTAAAAGACCCGTGTCTTTGTTGGTTTGAACGCTCCGGTTTTCTCCCATAGTCCAAAGATGTGCAGGCTAGGCCGATTGGCTATGCCAAGTTGACTCAAGTGTCAGGGGGATGAGCAGGACAAATATGTGAGGCCACAGGGCTGGGGAATTGTTGTCGGTGCAGGCTTGATGGGCCAAATGGCTGAGTCTTAACTGCTCTCTGACAAAGCTTAGCTCAGTTCTAACAAATCACAACAGAAGGAATAAAAAGGGATGGACCACCAGTTCATCTAAAGATGAACCAAACCAGAAATCAGCCATAATAGATACTGCAGCGTTGTCCAAGGTAGCAGAATCCTTCTCCCAGTTCACTGCCCATCCTCACGGCTCACGATTGTTCTTCCCCGATACAACCATAAGTGTTACTAAGGACATGGAGACTCTGGAGAGAGTGCAGAGGAGGTTTACCAGGATGCTGCCTGGTAATAGAAGGTCTGAGTTACGAGGAGAGGTTAGGCAAATTGGGACTGTTTTCCTTAGAAAGACGTAGACTTAGAGGAGATCTAAAAGAGGTGTACAAGATTATGAGGGGTATAGATTGAGTAAACAGGGTTAAACCTTTCCCTAGGATGGACTCAATTGGCACGAGGGGTCACGGACTTAGGGTAAGAGGGGTAAAGTATAATTTGGATGCAAGAGGGAGTTCTCACACAGAGGGTGGTGAGGGTATGGAACGCACTGTCAAGTAAAGTGGGGGAGGCAGGCACTCTGGAGTTATTTAAGAGATACTTAGATGGGCATATGAACAGAATGGGAATGGAAGGATATAGAAAACTGATTTAAAATAGGGATCATGAGCCTCGGGAGTTCCCTGGGAAGTGTATAAATTGTCGATGATATTGATGTGTTTGTTTTTATCCTACAGGTACTTCAGTTTGCCTTGTTGTCTAACAAGGAGCATACACATGATGGGTCGTGAGAGGGCTGCTCTTGGATTTTTTTTGAGAGTACCCTAGTGCTTCACATCATTAGTGTACGCTTGACCTGGACCATTTGATGGGCAACACGACAGCTCAGTGACTATCACTGTGCTGTGCAGATACATGAATTTGGGCCTGTGTCTGTGGGAGTTTGTGCATTCTCCCCGTGCTTGCGTGGATTTTCTCCAGGTGCTCTGGTTTCCTCCCACATCCCAAAGATGTGCTCTTAGGCTAATTGACAGAACAATTCTCCCTAAATTGTCTCAAATTTGGTTCTAATGCATAGATCTATAAACGTAGACAGGGATGACAGGGATCATGAGTAGAAGTTGGAACATTGAGGTGGTGGCACGGGCTCGTTGGGCTGAAGGGCCTGTTTTCCGTGCTGTTTTGTTCTTTGTTCTTAGCAGATGTCCACATTAGTACAAACAGTGCAGAAGTCGAAGCTTCTCATTAGTGTATTCAGTGGGAGATATTACAATGTGCTCAGAATATTGATGGCTTTGACAAACTTCACCACAGACAAGCAAATAAACTATTTTAATCCACATCTGGCACCTCTCTTCTGCGCTGTCCATATTCTACAGTCAAAAAACGTTTGAAGAATTATTCTTAGTTCTTTTCTAGGATCATTAACATCACAGGGGATGAAACGGAAGAATTAAATCTGAAAGCATCAATCAAGAAATGAAAAAAAAAACAATTTCCCTCCCCCCTCATTAGCAATGACACCTGCCTATAATTAGTATGCGGGAGGTGTATTTAGGATAATTTGGGGTTAGAAGAGAGCTGGAAACATTCCCTAAGCTCAAGTTGAAGTCGTGTGTAACAACCCACATTTCACAAAGTCTGGGGTAGAGGCAAGGAAGCAGTGTGGGGATGAGATGATCACCCATGATCATATAGAATGGCACAGCGAGCTCGAAGGGCAGAATTGTGGACTCTCACTCCTAATTCCTGTACTCCTAAAGACAGACTCTTTTTGTAAAAAAAAGTATTGACATCACAGAAATAGGCCCTTTGGCCCAACTGGTCTGCACGAGAGTTTATGCTCCAAACAAAGACCTGCCATCCTGCTTCATCTAACCTCCCTAATACATCTTTTCATTTCCTTCTCCCTTGTGCCTATTCAACATGTCCTTACGTGTATTCATGTTATTTGCCTCCACCATTCCACATGGGAATGAGTTCTCCATCTCAATATTCAATGGTTAAGGATGTTTTGTTTTGTTTATTCTTTCACAGGGTGTGGGCGTTGCTGGTGAGGCTGGTATTTATTACTCATCCCTAATTGTCTCTTGAGAAGGTGGTGGCGAACTGCCTCCTTGAACTGCTGCAGTCTCTGAGGTGTAGGCACATCCACAATGCTGTTAGAGAGGGATTCCAGAATACTGACAATGGGGGATTCAGCGAGTCATAGAGATCTACACCATGGAAACAGGCCCTTCGGCCCACCTTGTTCATGCCGCCCTTATTTTTTAACCCTTAAGCAAGTGCCAATTGCTCGCATTTGACCCATATCTCTTCATACTCATTGTACCCATGTAACTGTCTGGATGCTTTTTAAAAGATAAAATCAAAACCATGTCTGCTACTATCTCTGGCAGCTCATTCCAGACACTCATCACCCTCTGTGTGTAAAAATTACCCTTCTGGACCTCTTTGTATCTCTCGCCTTCAACCTATGCCCTCTAGTTTTAGGCTCCCATACCTTTGGGAAAAGATAATGACCAATCAATCTACGTCCCTCATTATTTTATAGACGTCCATAAAATCACCCTTTAAGCCTTCTACATTCCAGAGGAAAAAGTCCTAGTCTAACCAACCTCCCCTTATAACTCAAGCCATCAAGTCCTGTAGAACCTTAGTAAATCTTTTCTGCACTCTTTCTAGTTTACTGATATCCTTTCTATAATAGGGTGACAGAACTGTGCACAATAGTCCAAGTGCAGTCTTACCAATGTCTTGTACAACTTCAACAAGACGTCCCAACTGTTAAACATCCTGTTAAACCTCAAAAGGAGATCGGGGCTGGAATTTTCCCTTGCTCCAAAACTGGAAAATCTCGCCTGAGGTCAACCGACCTTTTCATGGTGCCCCCCATTTCCCCCCTCCAATCCCCCGTATTGCTGCATGGGAGAGAGGGACCTGAATTGCCAGCACAAACTAAAATAGCACTATCAAGTTTCCGATTTCTATTTGAATACGAGAGTTTGGAGGAATTCCTGAGCCCAGGGTCTGAACAGGCAGAGGAGTCCAGCTCTAAATGGGGAATAAATTCACCGTCCCCCATTGCGCTTCTGTGATTCCTCCCAGCTTTTCCCACTATAGTGTCAACATGTGGGAACAGGAACAAAACACCCAAGTACAGGATGACCAAAGAATGCAGCGCTGGAATTGTGCTTTTTTCTACGGTTGGCCAGACTCCTGACTGATGCTACAATGAATGTGTTGAGAAACCCACATGAACACTTGTCTGATGTGGAGTGGGAGGACACGCTCTCCCTGTTGTGATGCACCCACATGGCGAAGCCCAGTGATCTGGAGGCTCACGTTGCCTTGTAGAGAAACTGCACAAAATGATTGATCGCCAAAACAGCGCTGATGACAAGATTGCCTCTGTGATCCCACCAGCTGCAAACACACAGTTGGTCCCGGCTCCACAGAATCTGTTTTATCAGCTATCTTTCCCTCAAACGGACGGTGTTTATATTCTGTCTCGCCGTGATACAAAAGCATTTCCACTTGAAAGTGATTAAGTCACATGCCCCACACCAAAACGTTCACTCGGGCAGCTGCTGTTATACAGTGCGGAGAAAGGCTTCATGTCACACTATCTGTAACCCCCATGACTTGCCTGGGTTAGCAAAAAACCTCACTTACTGTGCTGTCTGGAGACAATACACATCTCTTTAACCTGTGCTCAGTGCTCCTTCCACTCACATTGTTAGCCACTTTAAGACTTGAATAGCAGGTTAGGTGTAAAGATTTGCATTCTAATCAGTAATCTGTAAACTGTCTGTGCTGTTTGAGACCAGAATACCTCATTCACCTGACGAAGACCAGAAGGTCGAAAGCTTGTGAGTTTACTATCAAATAAATTGATTGGATTTAAACCTGGTGTCAGACTTCTTACTGTGCGGAGAAAGATCAGGGGTGGGAGGACTTAGAATCCCTACAGTGTGGAAGGAGGTCATTTAACCTAACAAGCCTCCTCCAAGCTCTATTCTTGCAAACCACACATATATAGCTTGCTAGCACCCCCTATATTAAGGGGCAATTTAGATGGCCAAACAATCTAGTCCACACATTTTTAGGCTGTGGGAAGAAACTGGAGCACCCGGAGGAAACTCACACAGAAACTACTCAGAAGCCTGCCAATGTGATGCATAGAATCACTACAGTGCAGAAAGAGGCCATTTGGTTCACAATCTCACCAATTCCACTCAGGTCCTATTCCTGTAACCCCACCTATTTACCCTGGTAATTCACTGGCACGAAGGCTCAACTTAGCCTGGCCATTGCACCTAACTCACACATCTTTGGACTATGGGAGGAAACCGGAGCATCTGGAGGAAACCCATGCAGACATGGGAAGAACGCACAGACTCCACAAAGACAGTGATTCAAGACTATATTTGAATGCGGGTCTCTGGTGCTGAGAGGCAGCAGGACTAATCACCCTGCACCCAGGGCCTAGTGGATGGCATGGGATTACATGGGGGATGCTGCACAGCAAGAGGCCATTTGGCCCAGTCAGTCCATGCTAGCTCCACTTGAGTTCCCTCCCATCTTTCCTCACCTAAATCGATCATGATAATTCTCCATTGCCTTCTCGCCCAAATGCTCTTCTAGTTTCCTGTTAAATACATCCATATTATTCACTCCAATCATTCCCCGTGGCAGCAAACTCCAAATTCTATAGATAAAAAAAGTTTTGTCCAAATTGCCTGTTTGGATGTCTTGGTGACTTTCTCATATTGATGTCCCCTCATTCTGCTCTTTCTCACAAGAGGAAATATTCCCTCTGTATCGACTCTTGCAAAACATTCTATCATTTTAAAGATTTTTATGAGATCACCCCTCGGCCTTCTTTGTTTAAAACAAAGAGACTTCCATCTTCTGGTGCTCTCACGCTCCAAAAATGTGTGGGTTAGGTTGATTGGCCATGAAAAATTGCCTCTTAGCATCAGCAGAGTTGGTAGAGTAAATACATGGGGTAATAACAATAGAAACCTAAAGAGAGAAAATGCTGGAAAACCACAGCAGGTCTGGCAGTATGTGTAACGAGAGAAAGAGCTGATGTTCCAAGTGTCAAAGCTGACCTGGGTGGGATTGTTGTCAGTGCAAGCTTGATGGGCCGAATGGCCTCCTTTGCTGTTTATACTTGTTCATGGGACGTGGACTCCACTGGCTAGACCAGTATTTATTGTCCATCGCAAATCGTCCCCAGGGAGGGGATGGTGAGCTGCCTTCTTGAACTGCTGTGTGCTGGCAGGGAAATGGATTTCAGTATTTTTACCCAGCGACAGTCGGAGAACAACATGATGGCACAGTGGTTGCCATCACAGCAGTGCTGCCTCACAGCGCCAGGGGCCCGGGTTCAATTCTGGCCACGGGTCACTGTCTATGTGGAGTTTGCCCATTCTTCTCGTGTCTGCGTGGGTTTCTTCAGAGTGCTTTGCTTTCCTCCCTTGGACTTGGTTTCCACCTTTGGAATAGTTGGACTGCAAACTAGTCCAAAGGTGTGCAGGTTAGGTGAACTGACAATGCTAAGTTGCCCCTTAGTGTCCAAGGTGTGTAGGTTAGATGGATTAGGGGATAGGGTGTGTGCCTAGGTAAGATCTTGAGTCAGTGCAGACTCGATGGGCTAAATGGCCTCTGTTTGCACTACAAGGATTCTATCATTCTTTGATTCTATGAAAATGAAGGAGCTTCTATTTTTTCAATTATTCTATTTCTGAAAATCTTTGCTGCAGAGTTCGATAAATTGTCCCAAATGCAAGACAAACGTCAGCTGAATAAGATGAGACTGATGAGATAGGATAAAACCATCTAAAGCTTCACTTTTGTTAACTTATTCTTTTAAGATGCGATGGTAGTAGAAATACATTGTTGAAGCCAAGTTTTATATAAAAGGCAGTGAGTGAAGGCAGCTCCAAATGGTGGCAAATCATGGGTGGCACAGTGGTAAGCACTGCTGCCTCACAGTGCCAGGGACCCGGGTTCGAGTCCTGGCCTTGAGTCACTGTCTGTGCAGAGTCTGTACATTCTCCCTGTGTCTTTCCTCTGGGATGCCCGGATATCCTCCCACAGTCTGAAAGACGTGCCCATCGAGTCTGCACTGACCCAACATCTCAGCCAGGCCCAAGCATTCCCGTCAGATCCCCGTAATCCCTAGATAAAAACAAATTACTGCAAATGTTGGGATCAGAAACCAAAAGAGAAAACGCTGGAAAATCTCAGCAGGTCTGGCAGCATCTGTAAGGAGAAAAAAGAGCTGATGTTTTGAGTCCAAATGACCCTTTGTTAAAGACCCAACAAAGAGATATCTGGATTCAAAACATGAGCTCCTTTATTTATTGTCCAGGTTTATTTGGAATCACGAGCTTTCACAGCTCAATCACTTGAGGAAGGGGCAGCGCTCTGAAAGCTCGTGATTCCAAATAAACCTGTTGGACTTTAACCTGATGTGAGACTTCTTACTGTGTCCATCTCCTGACGGGGCTGACCCCTCATGCGTAGCTATAAGATTGTCTTTTAAACATCCTCCGTTGGCCCTTGTGTGAATGAAGGGCCAACGGAGGATGTTTAAAAGACAATGGCATGGCTTTGAACCGAGAATTCCTTTCATCGTCCCTTCCTCCCCACACCAGTGGATCGATCAGGGCAATTCTTTTTATGCCAAGTAAATAAACTTTACGAAACAAACTCAGGAACAAAGCAAGGAGGGCAGCCCAAATCAAAGGGAACTGCCCAAACCAAAAGAACAAAGCAGAAAGAGAACATGATTAAAAGGGTCAATACTACACCCCAGTCCCTGCGGTGTCCAATGGGCATGGAAAGCCTCAATACTGTCCAAAAGCATGCTCCCTCTCTAGGGACACCCAGCCGTGAATGCGGGGTCACCAGGGCAGAGGGATTGAACTCTCTGTAGGATAATTGTATTAAGCGAATTCACTTGGGCAGGGTACAAAGATGACCATGAAAACTCTGAACTCCAGAGAATCATTTCTCCCCTTAGTAAATGGAAATAATTTTCTTCTTTAAAAAGCAGAAGCAGTGACAACTTCCCACACCCTTGTGAATTGTTAGTGAGGCTTTAATGGGGCAATCTAAAAATTAATGTGTTGACATTTAATGAGACATGATATCAGACATAAGTGTGCTGGCTACAAGCACAGCCTGTCCTTTCCACATAGCTCAGGGCAAGTTTTAATATTCTCCAAATGTAAATGAGACTCAGCTTAGACCAACACTCAACTGGAGCAGATGAAAGGCCCACATTCATATTTTGGGGGAAGCCAGCAATTCTAGTCCACAGCTGTTACAGATCAATTTATTTCTCCAATCCTAAATTTTCAGAGTGGACCCAAAGGAGAACGTGAAGGGATTCCCGACGATCCCCCTGGATCAGCGCTGTCTGTCTGGTTGGCGATGTTCTTGCTGATTGGCTAGCTTCGTAATCCTGTTGCAGTGAACAACAAATTTTAGGAGCGCTTCAGCACTGAGAATCCTGCTGTCCCATGAATAGTTGGCAACCTTCCAACGAGGGGGACAGGAAGCCCATGAGAGTGTGTCAGTAACTTGCAAAGTTTTTCTGGGAACGTGTCAGTGTTTAGAGGGGAACAGGGCCAAGTGCCAATATCTGCAGAGGGTCGTGCCAGGAGTATGTCAATGTTTGTAGTCCCCTTCTGCATGCATGCGCGCACACAGAGATACACACACGCACACACACACACACACACACACATACACCTTCACAGAGACACACACACACATCCACATACATATATATACACAGACACACATCCACATACGTACACACATAGTCACACGCACACAGACATGCACACTCTCTAAATCTGTTACATAACTCATATTCTTTACAATTGCACATAAACAGCTGAACCGCATTACACACAGATCACATTAAAATCACGTGCCCAACAAAACCTGAGCTTACCAAGACGTGTATTCCACCGGGAAAAGAATTTCTGAACCTAGCTTTAACGGCGGTTGTGTCATTTTTATAGTCCGGTTCAATTAACAAACTACGTGGGAGAGGGGACACAGCAGTGGCTCCCAGTTCACGTTCAACGCTTGGGCTTCGCCAATGCGTTGCAAAGTGTTTCCAAACTCTATGCAAGTGCAGCGGTTAATGGAAGGGAGATGTGCCCAAGACAAACTGCAGGCAGAATCCCGCAACTCTGAGAACAGAATGATGAAATTACTGGCCGAGCAAAGCTTGTCGACCATTCAGTATTAAAACCTCAATAACAGCAACCGTCGGTAGGTTGTACGAGGTGAAAAACACGGAAAGGTTTATTAACAAGGTCATATACAGTTAAACAGAGAATCAAAGGGGCAACATTTGTGGGATAAAGTCTAAATAAAGTTCCAGCTTTCCTCTTCCAAAATATTTTAAACGATGGTGAACCTGGCTTTGGAAACTCGCTAATGTAATCAGAATCATGACATTTGCGATAAAGAAAACTCCAGCAGAATCTTATCGCCCCGAGTTCCAACTGTTTATTATCTCTCACACCATAATCACTCTGAATGTTTCTCAGATAGAGGTGCTGACAGAAAAAAAGTAGCAACAAACTTATTTTCCCCAAAACTAACACTCAAAAGGGCCAAAGTTTTCAAGCAGCTAAAGGACAATGAGTCAATGGAAAAGGAAATCGTTAATCAAAACTTCAAGTCTAATTAAATGGAACTGAATAAAATACACCAGGACCATGCATCCCATAGAGACAACTTGTCATTGTTTTGGACTCTGTTCCGAATGGCTTTTTCCACCCTATTCCACGCTCTCTACCCCATCCTGAACTGCAAACTAATTCATAGAATCCCGACAGTGAAGAGGGAGGCCAAGCAGCCCATTGAGTCTGCACTAACAACAATTCCACCCAGCTCCTATCCCGTAACTCCACATATTTATCCTGTTAATCCCCCGTCCCCGAGACAAGGGGCAATTTAGCATGGCCAATCCAACTAACCCACTCATCTTTGGGTGTGTGGGTCTCTGGCGCTGTGAGGCAGCAGTGCTAACCACTGTGCTACCATGCTGCCATTGGAGAAGCTGGAGCCATTCTCCTTGGAAATGCGATCAAATCAGAGAAGATTTTGTCAAGGTATTCAAAGGCATTTGGGGAGTAATAAGATTTGATTTATTATTGTCATATGTATTGGTTGCAGCGAAAAGTATTGTTTCTTGCAGACAAAGCATACCGTTCATAGAGAAGGAAATGAGAGAGTACAGAATGTAGTGCTACAGTCATAGCTAGGGTGTAGAGAAAGATCGACTTAATAAAAGGTAGGTCTATTCAAAAGTCTGATGACACCAGGGAAGAAGCTGTTCTTGAGTTGGTCAGTACGTGACCTCAGACTTTTGTATCTTTTTCCTGATGGAAGAAGTGTGGAAGAGAAAATGTCTGGTGTGCTTGAGGTCTTTGATCATGCTGCCTGCTTTGCTGAGGCGGTGGGAAGTGTAGACAGAGTCAATGGATGGGAGGCCGATTTGCATAATGGATTGGGCGACATTCACGATCTTTTGTACTTTCTTGTGGTTTTGAACAGAGCAGGAGTTGTGATACAACCAGAGAAAATGCTTTCTGTGGTGCACCTGTAAAAGTTGGTAAGAGTCGCAACTGACATGCCAAATTTCCTTAGTCTTCTAAGAAAGTTGGTGGACTTTCTTAACTATGGTGTTGGAGTGGGGGAGACCAGGACAGGTTGTTGGTGATCTGGACAGCTACAAACTTGAGGCTCTTGACCCTTTCTACTTTGTCCCCGTTAATGCAGACAGGAGCGTGTTCTCCTCTAAGGGAGAAATTATTCCCATCGGCAGAAGGATCACAAACCAGAGGATGATGATTTAAAGGGAATCTGCCAAGAGAGACCATATCATCATGAGGGCAAACCAGCTGGGATTTGGAATTCACTGCACAAAACATTTGCTGGAATTCTACCGTCTTGCCCACCACGGGATCAGAGTGGGCGAAGGATGGACGATAGAGACATCCCCTTGTCCTTGGATTGAGCAAGGCTGTAAATTCTCGCCCATTATTTCTGCAATCTTTTCAAATTCAAAATAGTTTTAAAGAAAGCAAATTTTAGTTTGGGTCTGTGGGTCCATGATAGTTTTGTTGGAGGCTGATGATGGAGCGGGGTGGGGGAAGGGGTGCCATTCGCTGAGCTGACCATCATGTAGTAATTATGCAGAAGAATGCCTCAAAAGATCCAAGTTATGACTAAGCCACTTAACTCAAGCTGTATCTTACTCAAAATCGGGAGGAATCAGGAATCATTAAAGGTTGAAATGTAAGAACCATGTCTTCAAACTTAAAAAATACATTTGATCCAATTAAATTGTGTCCTTTTGTCAAACAAATTGGATATATTTGAGTTGTTATTATCCATTGCAGCCTGGCTGGCTAAGCAGAAACAGGTTGGGAGGTTGATGCAAACCTGGTGGGATACAGATGTAATCCAGTGTCAGAATCCTCTCATGTTTCAATCTGAGTCTACTCTTCATACTTCACAGAAATTACATCATTCATAATTGCAAAAATATACCTGCTAGCCAAATCCACTCAACAACTGCATCATTCTTGCAATTCAAAACTGCCTTAGCCCGACTCTGGAAAAATACATCCGAACAGTGTAAATGTTCTGTCTCTCACCATGAAATGGCTGGGCAACTCAAAACCTTAAACAATTATCAACCCTGATTGTAGCTTGGAGCGGGGATACTGTACACAGGGTACCAAGAGCAGGTAGGAAATGCCCAGGAAGCTGATGGCATGGAAGTCCAGATCATTTTAGCTACTGGGCTCCACCTTTGGCCTTCTGGTCTGAACAGGAGAGGAATTACTGCTGCTATTCTGGCCTACTGAATACTGTGGGTAGGTCCTGTCAGCATTCCAGGTTTCCCTTGTGACTCAGCACCGTGTTCCTGCTAGGGTCCAGTCTTCATTCTTTATTCTTTCACAGACAGGGCGTCACTGGCAAAGCCAGCATTGGCAGCACACTGGTACAGTGGTTAGCACTGCTCCCTCAGTGTGTCAGGGACCTAGGCTTGGGTCACTCTCCATGTGGAGTCTACACGCTCTCCCTGTGTCTGCGTGGATTTCTTCCGGGTGCTCCAGTTTCCTCTGACAATCCTAAAGATGTACTGCTTTGGTAAATTGGCCGTGCTAAATTCTCCCGCAGTGTACCCAAACAGGCGCCAGAGTCTGACAACTAGGGGATTTTCACAGTGACTTCATTGTGATGTTAATGTAAGCCTAGTTGTGATGCTAATAAATTAACTTTAGAAACTTGGTTGCCCATCCCTAATTGCGCTTGAACTCAACATTTCAGAGGGTAGTTAAGAGTCAACCATGTTGTTGTCAGTCAAGAATTGTATGTAAGCCAGACCAGGTCAGGATGGCAGATTTCCTCCCCGAAACAATATGGCTCTCTGTCACAATTGATGACAGTTTCATAATAACCAATAGGGAAACCAACTTTCAATTTCAGATTTTATTAATTGAACTCAAGTTTCACCATCTGCCACAGTGGGATTTGAACCCTTGTACCCAGACCATAAGCCTGGGTCTCTGCATGCTACGCAGTGACATTACCACTAGGTCATCATCTCCTCCTAAAATAAGCTCAGGCTCCAAATTAGCATCTGAAGATCTCGGCTGTTAAATATTATTGAGTATCGCTCAAAACTTGACAGTTAAAATGGTGCAAGTGTGCCCGCAGAACGCAACACAAAGCACACGACATAAGTAAAGGCAAGTTACTGACAAAGGGTCACCTGGACTCGAAACGTCAGCTTTTTCTCTCTCTCTAGATGCTGCTAGGCCTGTTGAGATTCCAGCATTCTCTCTTTTGGCTACAAAGACACAACTGCCATTTTAATCAAACAAAGATTTATAGAATGCCTACGGTGCAGGAGGAGGCCATTAAGCCCATCGAGCCTGCACTAACAACAATCCCAGCCAGACCCTAAATCCCACATATTTACCCTGCTAATCCTCCTCACACTAATGAGTAATTTAGCATGGCCAATCCCCCTAATCCACACAGAGCGTGGGAAGAAACTGAAGCACCGGAGGAACACATGCAAACATGGGGAGAACACGCAAACTCCACACAGTGACCCGAGGCCAGAACTAAACCTGGGTCCCTGGTACCGTGAGGCAGCAGTGCTAACTACCGTGCCATCCATGGGCATCAGTTTTCAGATATTAATGCGCTGCAGAATAAAGGAAAATTATTACTTCAACATAGGATGCACCCTATGTTGGAAAATCTCAGCAGGTCTGGAAATATCTGTAGCACATGGATGTCACTGGTTGGCCAGCACTTATTGCCCATCCCTAGTTGCCCAAGGGCATTTGAGAGTCAACTACATTGCTGCGGCTCCGGAGTCACACGTAGGCCAGACTAGGTAAGGACAGCAGATTTCCTTCCCTACAGGACATTAGTGAATCAGATGGGTTTTTTCTAACAATCAACAATGGTTTCATGGTCATCAATAGATTCTTAATTCTTGATTTATTTTTATATTGAACTTGAATTCCACCATCTGCTGTGCCGGGATTCGAACCCAGGTCCCCAGAACATTAGCTGAATTTGTGGATTAATAGTCTAGCGATAATACCACTTGACCATTGCCTCTCCATGCAGGATTTTCCACTGGTGCCATAAAAGGTTAGAAAACCTATCAGAAGCCAACACGAACCTCATTGGCATCCTGTTAATTTGATGCAAATTAAGGATCAAGGCCCCACATCAGATTCTCCACAGTGCCAACGGAAAAACACATCGATGTGAAACACGTTTAGAACAACATAGCGTGCAGCTGTCGGGGACTTTTCTGAACAATGCCTATGTCCAGAGTTCAGAATGGAAGCCACTGGCAATTAGTTCGGGGGCGGGGGGAGAGCATCTGCCGTTGGACCCTCCAGATTCAGCATCCCGGAGAGAGTCCATCTTCCGGTCTCAGAGTGCTCCCAGAGACCTACCTACGTTCTCCAGAGGTCAACCTTCTTCCTTCATTAAAGGTTAGTGAGGCTGGGCACCTTTTCAAAATGGCATCCGGATATGGTGGTGGCCTGCATGTTATTTAGACCTATCGCCACTCAATAACAGTCAGAAACATTCGGGTACATTATAAACAAGGTTGGGGCTGGAAGGTTTGGCGTATTTTCCTGCTGACCCTCACAGTGGGGAAACACTCCATGTTCCTGAACCCACTACAAAATGGGAGAATTCTGGTTTCTTCACTTACTTGGTGTTTTGATGTGGAAATGCTGGTATTGGACTAGTCTGGGTACAGTAGGAAGTCTCACAACATCGGGCTAAAATCCAACAGGTTCATTCAGAATCACGAGTTTTTGGAGCACTGCTCCTTCATCAGGTGAGTGACCTGATGAAGGAGTAGTGCTCTGAAAGCTCATGATACCAAACAAACCTGTTGGATTTTAACCTGATGTTGTGAGACTTCTTACTGTTACTTGCTGTTTGTTAGACCTTGACGTGAACACATTTGCTGGCCTAACAATGGCGTCAGTTCCTCTGGGCAACTTGTTAATGTAACTCAGTTTTAAATTAATGCAAGTTTCACATGTCCCACGTTGGTAATCCTTGCATCTCTGCCGAGAGCTTTGTTTTTCCGTCTGGCACAGTTGGAAATTGCATTTTCAGACTTCTATCACCCACACAAATTAGCCCGTCCGCAGGTTCCCATGGAAGTAAAACCAGTCGAGCTTTGGCCAGGCAGACAAGGAGAGGAAACAAAAATACACTGAGGACAGACAAACAGATTGAATAAGTTGCCAACGGCTAATTGCTTTGGAGCTGGAGATCCATATTTGACCATCTGCAAAATGACTTCGCTACAAAACAAAGGAAACCTCAGACGATATATGAGAGACACAGCTGGTTGATCCCACTTTACAACCAGACTCAGCCTATCTATTTAAAACCCAGAACAGAAATACTCCACTTTGCCACGGAGGGAATTTTTCAAAATTCAATTATGGGATGTGGGCTTCACGACTGGACTAGCATTTACTGCCCATCCCTAACTGCCATTGTGGAGAGCAGTTGAGAATCAACTGTACTGTTGTGGATCTGAAGTCACACATAGGCCAGATCTGATAATTTGGTAGATTTCCTTCCCTAAAGTATATTAGCAAACCAGATGGGTTTTTATGACAATGGTCATCATTTGAACTTTAATTCCAGATTTTTATATTGAATTCAAGTATCTTACCCAGGCTTTACCCTCTGCCCTATATGCATTACCCCACATATTTACCATGATTAATCCACCCAACGTACATATCTTTGGACTCAAGAAGTTTTAAAATGGAGTAATACAGTGGCACAGTGGTTAGCACAGCTGCCTCACAGCACCAGGGATCTGGGTTTAATTCCAGCTTTGGGTCACTGTCTGTGAAGTTTGCACATCCTCCCTATGTCTGTGTGAGTTTCTTCTGGGTGCTCCGGTTTCCTCTCATCATCCAAAGATGTGCAGCTTAGGTGGATTGGCCATGCTAAATTGTCCCTTAGTGTCCAAAGATGCGTAGTTTAGGTGAATTGGTCATGGCCAATTGTAAAAGGAAAAAAAAATGTCAAGTTAGGTGGATTAGCAGGATAAATATGTGGGGTTATGGGAATAATGGCTGGTTGGGATTCTTGTGAGTGCAGACTTGATGGGCTGAATGGCCTCTTTCTGCATTGTAGAAATTCTATGATTCTAATACAGGATTAAATAAGAGTTAAATATGCAAAATTTTTGCTCAAAGTACTTCTGGGAGCCAGAGAAAGCAGCTGAAGACATCTTGTGGGAAATGGAATCAATCCAATGGATAATTGCATGCATTGTCTGTGAAAGAATTGGCCTCCTTTTGTTAGTTCAATTCTTACTTACCCAATCAGAAGTTGGAGATGACACTACAAATAGTAATTCTCAATCACCAAGGCAACGGCTGCCTGACAGTGAATGATTCTCTTTTCTTTCAGACAGGTGAGCAAGGTTAATGTGACAAAAACCACCAACAATGGATAAGTGTGAATGAGGGGATTATGTGTTTCCCGGCTGAATAATAGACCAATCTTTTTCCTTCTTCAGAATAGTCGAATATGTTACGTTACTTTCATACTTCAAAATGCATGAAGTGTAAAAACAACATCTTTCAATTTTAAAAACTCTTTCATGGGATGTGGGTGTCAGCGGCAAGGTCAACATTTGCTATCCATCCCTAATCACCCTTGAATGGACTATCATACCTGCTTTGCCCTCTTTACATCCCCATTGCAACTGACAACAGAAAGTGAGTGAACTTGTCCCTTCAAGTTCTCATAAATGTTCATCGAATGCAGGAGCCATTCGGCCAATGAGATGTGCACTGACTCCTCAACAGAATATCCTACCCAGACCCTATTCCCTTACCACCGTACACTTACTCCACTAACCCACATATCTTGGGATGCTAAAGGATAATTTAGCATGGCCAATCCATCTAACCTGCATGTCTTTTGGACAATGGGAGGAAACTGGAGCAACCAGTGGAAACCCATGCACTCATGAAGAGAACATGCAGACTCCACACAGACAGTGAATGACTGAAGGGCAGAATTGAACCCAGGTTTCTGGCGCTGAGGGGCGAGCAGAGCTAACCACTGTGCCACAATGCCATCCCTCTGAGCTCTTTCTGCTCAGTGATTTGTCAATTGGCTTGTCAATAAAATTCCCTGTTGCGACTCCATCTTTCGACAGAGAATCTCTCAAAATGTTATCCTTCTATATGCGCAAGAATGAAAGAGACCACCCTGAATCAAGGCATTTTGGATCAATCAGCTGATTACTTTCTCAGTTTGAAGGGGTTTGCAAGCAGCGACATTCTGCCAATTGGTCAGTCTTCCTTCTAATGCACCCCTCCAATGCTCTTTGATAAATAAACTTGCCTTTGTTTCAACAGCTGCCGTATATGACTGTACGTAAAGCTCGTATGAATCACTCACACCATTTAAATCCAGCACATTTCCAAACCCGTCCAGGTCAGAAAAAACAAATAACTTAATGTGATGGGGGCAGGGAATAAAAAGCAAGCAAACTCTGCCGTCGTTGTAAATATTTATTACAATACTGATGCTTATGTGTAGCAATTAAATCCCAACAATACAAAGGTGACCAATGCAAAGGCAGGGAGTAAGCTACCTAGACCCGTGAGATTATGTTTGTGAAGGTCGCTTTTTTCTCTGCCACAGGAACAGTGTCAATGGCCCTGTCTACATTGATGGAGCCGAAATAGAAATTGTTGAGAGTTTCTATCTTTCTCCTAATTTCTCAATCCCTTCACGCCAATGCTACGTTTAAGAAAGCCTACCATGCCTCTACTTTCTCAGGAGGCTAAGGAAATTAGTCTTCTACGACTCCCGCCAACGTTTACAGATGCACCAGAGAAAGCATCTTTCTGCATGTATCAAAGCTTGATATTGTTCCAGCTCCAACCAAGACCCCAAGAAACTACAAATGGTTGTGAATGTATCCCAATCCATCACGTAAACCAGCCTCCCACCCGTTGACTCTGTTTACACTTCCCGTTAACTTGGAAAAGCAGCCAGCATAAAGGACCCCACACACCCCTTACATACTCCCTTCCAACTTTGTCCATTGGGAACAAGATACAAAATTAGATCAAGTACCAACTGACTCAAGAACAGCTTGTTCTCTGCTGCCATCAGACTTTTGAATGGACCTACCTTACATTAAGTTCATCTTTCTCTACACCCTAGCTATGACTGTAATACTACATTCCATACCCTCTTTTTTCCTTCTCCCCTCTGTACTCTATGGCAAAATTGTAAAGGAGGCAGAAACATCACCAGAAGAAAGAAGAGAAAATTTAGCAGCGTTCTTTTCACTTGAAGAATTAGACATGGTGTACGAGGCAGGTCCTAAAATGTTATTCAAAAGATAATTGGATAAAAGGTGTCAATTAAAAGTTAGGGAGGGAAGGTTTGAACAGTAAGAAGTCTCACAACATGAGATTAAAGTCCAACAGGTTTATTTGGTAGCAAACGCCACTAGCTTTCAGAGCGCTGCTCCTTCGTCCTACTCCACAACTCCACATATTTACGCCACTAGTTCCCCCTGACACTAAGAGTCAATTTACCATGGTCAATCAACCTAACCTGTACATCTGAACGGCATGGTCAATTTATCGTGGCCAATCCACCTAACCTGCACATCTTTGGAGTGTGGGAGGAAACGGCAGCACCTGGAGGAAATCCATGCAGACACAGGGAAATTGTGCAAAGAGTGCTTTTTCAAGCTTAGGTGAGATTGTGGTCTGTGCAATCTCAATAGGCCAAATGGCCTCCTTCTGCGCTGTAGGAATTCTATGATTTCTATTAAATTTGCAAATTAACCAGTTGGAATCTACATCACTTCTACCGTTTATGGGATTGGCCAGTATGGGAGAATTTCCAATTCTGTGTCAGACTATAATAGCTGAGAGACTCACATTAAGGTTTGAACTGGTTATTGATGCAACCTGTCAGTGTGTTGATGTGGGGTTGCTGTCAAGTTGGCCTTGTCCTTCCTGGAGTTCAATATTTTTCAGGTATATGTTAAAGATTACAGGACATGATTTAATGCAGTTACAACAGGGAGAGATGCCATTCAGCTTACCATATCAATGACACTTTTCACCCAGTTGTTCAAAGAGATATTTACTTAGTGAAGGGAGAACAGGCACGGAGGTGGGCGGAGATCATGGCCGACTTTTACCGAGTTTTCGTACCCAAAAACAGGCGCAACTTGATGGTAAAATCAGGCCCTTATGGTCTAGTCTAACTTCATAAAGTAAATTGGGGTTTCTGGATCAGCGATATAGTTCCAAGTCAGGGTGGTGTAACTTACAGCGGAACCTACAAGTTGTTGAGTTCCCACACATCTTCTGCCCTTGTGGCAGAGGTAGCAAGTCTGGAAGATGCTGTCAAAGGAGCCTTGGTGAGATTGCTGCAATGTGTCTTTGTACATGGTGAAGTGAGTGAATGCTCAAGATGGTGAGTGGAGTGCCAACTCAGACGACTGTTTCATCCTGGATGGTATCCAGCTTCTTTAGTACCTTTGGAGCTGTACTCATCCAGGTAAGCAAGAGCATTCCATCATACTTCTGACTTTTGATTGTTTCAACTATAATTAACTGGGTGACAGTGTGGTATGGTTTTAGTACAAACTAAAACGCGAGCTGGGGAGTAGGTACAGAGATGTCGGATAAGTTTTTCACTCAGAGGGTGGTAGCTGTTTGGAATCAGCTGCCTGCAGTGGTAGTGGAGGCGGATTCAATAGGGTCTTTTAAGAGACTTTTGAATCAGTACACAGCACTTAGTAAGATAGAGGATTATAGGTAAGCCTAGCAGGTAGAGACATGTTAGGCACAACGTGTGGGCTGAAGGGCCTGTTTGCGTTATAGTTTTTTTATGTTCTATGAAATAAGTATTCTTTTCTAATCCTGGGTTTCTTCCTTATTAGAACACAAGATATTCATCTCCGTGTTACCAAATTTACTGTGTGCATATTTCAGTTGTACAAATATTTCAGCTTCTCTATCTTGCCAAACATACTTTTGATATGCCTCGGTTGTTATATATTTAAGTGATTGCATAATTGCTTTAAGAGTTAGCTACATTACTTGATGGTGATGTCACTGGAGTGTTTTGCAGGCTATTGTTTTGTTTAGTTTCTGCTCCAAACTAGTTACAGTTCCTGCAATAAACTTGCTATTGTTAGCTTGACTCTATATGTACAGACCACATCTTGTTCTTTTGTTTAACAAAAACATAACCCCCAACATTGTTTGAATATTATACCCCTAAACAGGGTCTACTCTGAACAAATAGAGAGAGAGAGTTAGTGAGAGAAAGAGGGAGTGAGAGAGAGCCTCAAAACAGAATGAGAGACAGAGAGAGAATGAGAGATGGAGAGAGTACCCCGAAACAGAGAAAGAATGAGAGAGAAAGAGAGTGCCCCTAAACAAAGAGAGAACGAGGGATAGAGAGAGACAGTGGACCTCTAAACAGAGAGAGTTAGAGATAGATAGCGAGAACTAAAAATAGAGACAGCGCGCCTCTAAACAGAGAAAGAATGAGCGATAGATAGAGAGAATGCCCCTAAATAAAGAGGAACAGAGAACCCCTAACCAGACAGAGAGAGAGACAGACAGACACACAGAATACCTCTAGACAGACAGAGACAGAGTGCCCTAAACACAGAAAGAGTCTCTCTAAACTGAAAGAGCATGCACTTCTAAATAGACAGAGAGTGCTTCAAATACAGAGAGAGAAAGATAGAGAGAGGTAGTATGCCCCTAAACAGAGAGAGAGAGAGAGAGACAGACACACAAAGCACCTCTAAACAGACAGAGACAGACAGTGCCCTAAACACAGAGAGAGAGAGAGAGAGACAGACAGACACACAAAATACCTCTAAACAGACAGAGACAGAGAGTGCCCTAAACACAGAGAGAGAGAGAGACAGACAGACACACAAAATACCTCTAAACAGACAGAGGGAGACAGAGTGCCCTAAATACAGAGAGAGTCTCTAACCAGAGAGAGCATGCACCTCTAAATAGACAGAGAGTGCTCCAAACACACAGAGGTAGTGTGCCCCTAAACAGAGAGAGAGAACGCGCACCTTAAACAGAGAGAGAGAGAAGAACACCTGTAAACAGAAAGAGAGAGAGAGAGACAGACAGACAGACAGACAAAGTGCACCTCTAAACAGAAAGAGAGAGTGAGAGTGAGAGAGAGAGAATCTAAATGGAGAGAGAGAGGGAGCCTCTAAAGAGAGAGAGAGAGAAAGAGAGCCCTTAAACAAGAGATAACAGAGAGGGCTGCTAAACAGAATGTTTCCACAGATTGACATGTTTATTTTTCCGAGGTGACCATGACGCCTTTGTTGACTTTTTGTTCCATTAGCAGAGTAGTGTCCCCCTCTGCCCTGGGTTAAAGGTCAGCGCACTCCAAGAGAAAGGGAGTGATTGTGTAAAGTACATATATAGGATGTGTAAAAGGTAAAGCACTGCATAAATGCCAGGATTTTGCTGTTATTTATTGATGAAGCAGCTCCTCCTTCACTTTCCTGCTTCCTGAGTGTGCACATTTTTAAATAGCAAATTGAAAAAGGAGCCACTACAGATATTGGCCTTCCCCAGTGCCTCAGCAACCTTTCCAAAGAACCAGTAATTACACACAACATTCTTCCAAGATGTGTAATCTCTAAACCACAATTTAATCCAACCATTCTCGCGAATACACACTACTCTTTTGTAACTACTGTTTGTTTGCCCATCTCATGACCGCTATTATGTAGTAAGACATTTTCCTTCATCCTACACAAGCCTGCTCATAATTGGAATGCAAGCTTTGAGTTTCCATCCCATCAAACCATGCCAACAACGTGCATTTTGGGAGTTGTAACAAAAATGATCAATCAGCAGTCTACCAGTTGAAATACAGACGTAAGTGGCACGGTAGTGGAGTGGTTAGCACTGCTGCTTCACTACTCCAGAACCTGGGTTCGATTCCTGGCTCAGGTCACTATCTGTGTGGAGTTTACACATTCTCCTCGTGTCTGCGTGCTTTTCCTCCGGGTGTTCCGATTTCCTCCCACAGTCCAAAGATGTGCGGATTAGGTTGATTGGCCATGCTAAATTGTCCCTTCGTGTCCTGAGATGCTTAGGTTAGAGGGATTAATGGGTAAAATATATGGGGATGTGGGTGTAGGGCTTGGGTAGGATTTGTGGTCGGTGCAGACTCGATGGGCCAAAGGGCCTCTTTCTGCACTGTAGGGTTCTATGATTCTATGAGATCTCAGCAGATCTGGCAGCATTTGTGGAGAGAGCAACAGAGTTAATGTTTTGAACCTGGATGACCCTTCATCAGACCTAAGGTACAGTCACTCAAAATGACTGTATGGACTCAAAAATGGACTCAAAATGTCAACTTCGCTCTTCACAGATGTCACCAAGGTTCCAGCATTTGCTGATTTCCACCATCTGCAGTATTTCGCTTTTCTTTCAGTCCATCAGAAAGGAGTGTCAGAACATGCCGGAAAAGGAAAGGAACGCGTAATTCCACACACCTCAGGATATCCCAAAGATGTTGTCAGATGGATAAATGTTGACCAGGGTGCAAAGAGAAATCTTGCTCTTCATGTTGTGAGTGTGTGAGAGAGTGCGAGCACGAGATGGTAGGAGCGCAAGAGGAAGTTTGAGAGTGAGTGCAAGTATATTTGTGAGTGTGTGTATGGATGCGAGGGTGAATGTGGGCGTATGGATGCGAGGGTGAGAGTAAACGTGAGTGAGTGTGTGAGAGTGTATGTGAATGTGTGTATGAGCGTATATATCTGTGTGCATGTCTGCGTGAGTGAGTGCGTGTGCGAGTGTGTGAGTGCATGAGATTGAGTGTGAGACTGAGTGTGAGTGAATGAGTAACTGAACGAGTGAGAATGTGAAAGTGCGAGAGTGCTTGTGAGTGAGTGAATGCGAGAGAGTGAGTGAGTGAATGAGTGAGAGTGTGAGAATGTGAGAGTGAGTATCACATCCAGATGAATAGTTAGACATTGCTGTGTTTGAACTCCAGCTGGACACAGCCTCGATGACAATGCCTTATTCAGTATTCACTGCAGAGTCAGCAGGGAGATGTGTCCACATGTCTGGAGTGTGGTTATAACCCATGATTTTGTGGTTCAGGTGACGAGTTACCAGCACTAGCTAAGACTTTAAAGCAAGTTGCATGGGAATCCATAGAAAACTCCACACTCTGAATAACCTGACAGATAATAATCCCGGAATTTTGCATCAGAATGGGCTACTTTAGCTAAACTTTGTTAAAACACAACCCGAGCATAAAAGGGGCTCAATACATCCAGGTCTGGCCATCCCTGACCAGAATTTACGTGATTTTGTTCACATTTCTCAGGATCTTCCTTGCAGGGAGTTACAAAGTGCAAGCAGAAGCTTCCGTTACTCTAATCCAGTGATCATGGACGCTTGATGGGCAATTCTGGCTCTTTTGCTCCCTGCCCTCTCACTGAACCTGTGGCTAAGTTATTGTTGTTTCTATTTGTAGCGACTCCCACCAGCAAATCTGCTACGTCACACTCATCTTGTACCATCCTCACACATCCACTGATGCTCCTCTGTAACCACTCTGTAACATCAGCCAACTGACAACACCAGGGTCGACCCCTGCCCTTTACTGACTACCCCTTTGCCCTCGAGGAGATCTTGCTTTTTCTCTGGTCAGATGTCCAAGATACTCTCATTTTCTATCCTGGAGGTCATTTTTTCATGAGTTATGTTTGCTCTTCCAAGCTCAAGCACCTCTTCATTTGTCTTATGGTCTAAATGGAATGTTACGCATAAAGTTTATTTATTAGTAGGCTTGCATTAACACTGCAATGAAGTCACCATGAAAATTCCCCTCATCACCATATTTTGACATCTGTTTGGGTACACTGAGAGAGAGTTTAGCACGGCCAATGCACCTAACCTGCACATCTGCGGGGGGAAAGTGGGGCACCTGGAGGAAAACCATACAAACACAGGGAGAATGTGCAGACTCTGCATATACAGTGGACCAAGCTAGGAATCAAGCTCAGTGTCCTTGGTGCTGTGAGGCAGCAGTGCTAACCACTACGTCACTATCCCTTAGTGCCTTAGTCTTAGAATCCAGAATGTTTTTCTCTCAAAGGGCTAAAATTCTTCAGTATTCTCTTCGTCCTTAAACTGGAAAGAATGTAGAAAAGATTTCTAGGATGCTTCTGGGACTTGATGGTTTGAGTTATAAGGTGAGGCTTGCTAGACTAGGACTTTTTCCCTGGTGTGTAGGAGGCTGAGAGGTGATCTTATAAAATAATGAGGGGCATAGATAAGGTAGATGGTCAACATCTTTTCCCAAAGGTAGGAGAGTCTAAAACTAGAGGGCATAGGTTTAAGGTGAAAGGAGAGAGAGAGACACAAAACGGTGGGGGGGGGGGGGGGATATATTTTCACTCAGAAGTTGGTGTGTGGAACGAGCTGCCAGAGGTAGTGGTAGAAGCGGATACGATTTTGTCTTAAAAAAACGTTTAGACACTTACATGTGTCAGGTGGGTAAAGAGGGATATGGGCCTAATGCAGACAACTGGAACCAGCTTAGTGGTTAAAACTGGGCTACATGGACAAGATGGGCTGAAGAGCCTGTTACCATGCTGTAAACTATGACTCAAAAGACAGTGGAAGTGGAGTTTTTGAATAATTTTTAAAGCAGAGCAAGAGAGATTCTTGATAAACGGGGGGGATGGAGAAGGAAGGTTATTGAGGGTGCATAGATCAGCCACGATCCTGTGGAAAGGCAGAGTGGGCTCGAAGAGCTGAGTGGCCAACTCCTGTTCCTAATCCAAATGCTTGTGTGCATGCATATTCACATTTCAAAGGTTCATAAGTCCATAGGATATTGGAGCAGAATTAGGCCATTTGGCCCATTGAGTCTGCTGTGCCATTCAATCATGGCTGATGTGCTCCTCATCTCCATTTTCCTGCCTTCTTCCCATAACCCTTCGACCCATTACCAATTAAAAATCTGTCCAATTCCTCCTCAAATTTACTCACTGTCTCAGCATCCCACTGCATTTGGGGTGGCAAATGTTACAGATTCACAACTCTTTGGAAGAAGCAGTTTCCCGTCAACTCGGTTTTAAATTTACTGCTGCTTATCCCCAGACTATGACCTCTCATCCTAGAATTTCCCACAAGACAAAATATCCACCCAAAGTATACTTTATCCATATCTTTTATCATTTTGTATACCTCAATTTGATTTCCTCTCATTCTTCTAAATTCCAGGAAGAATAGGCTTCTATTTCCTTCTACAGGCCTTTATTTATTGTCCAGTTTTCCGAAGGAAAGTGGATAGAATGCAGAATCTTATGAGATTTCTTTTCCTCGTTATAACTAGAGGGTACTCCTGGCTATCTCTGTCCTTATTCTAACTTAGGCAATATGTTTATCATTTTCTGTTCTAACTTGTCCATAATGGACAAACTCATCTATTGGTAACCTAAAGTGGCTGAGTTTGCTTCTACACATATGTCTGGAAACATCTTTGTCAAAACAATGTTAAAAATCAGGAAGAGAGGGGGAACCCCTAAATAGAGAGAAGAGTGTGTCCCTAAACAGACAGAGAGGGAGAAAGAGAGAGCCATCAACAGAAGGAGAAAGAGAGAGTGAGTGCCCTAAACAGAAAGAGAGCCCTGAAACAGAGAGAGAAAGAGAGACAGCGCCTCTAAACAGAGAGAGAGTGAGAGCCCACATCAGGGCAGATGTGCCTGAATTGACTGAATATGATGATTCCTTAGAAGCACGAGATCTCTCCCCACAGTGTAGTAAGCGAATGGTGGGAACGGGAGCAGTGAGAGCACTTCCTGTTCTGTTGTGGTTGTGGACACTGACCCAGACAAGCTGTGGTGTGTCTCACTCTAACAACACACCACTTAACCAGCACTCTGACAGACCCAAAACTGTGTCAAAATTGGAAAAAGCTGGCAACACCCCTCGCTTTCCCGCGCTAAACAAATTGCTGTTGTATTCCAAACAGTGAAAGACTTGAGGGGGAGCAGCATGTTACAACTCGTCTGTTTTTTTTTGTGTACAATTTATCAGGGACCCTGTTAGATTTTGCAAAACACAAGAAAAGCCAAGAGATAAGTGCGATCAAAGAGGTTATTGTCACCACAGACCAGGCATCTGGCAGCGGATTGCCAAACAGATACAGTCATGCAATAGTTTCCATTTACCAAAACACACATGATACGATTCATATGGTGGGCTGAGATTAAACCCAGCATAGGGGCAGGGAGAGAAATAATTCCAGCAGTACCCTTAACCATACCAATGGATTGATCTGCAGCATGTTTGAAACAGGAATGACAAGAGTTGAAAGTATTTTAGTTTTATTTATTTTCTCATGGAATGGGAATGCTGTCGGCAAGTCCAAGAGTTGTTGCCCATCCCTAATTGCCCTTGAACTGAACAGCTAGACTATTTTCAGAGGGCAGTTAAGAGTTGCTTTGGTTCTGGAGGTATGTGTTGCTTGACCAGGTAAGAATAGTAGATCTCCTTTCCTAAAGGACATGACTAGTGAAATAGATTTTTGTTTTTTTTTAAGCAACACAGCACGAGAAACAGGCCCTTCGGCCCAACGAGCCCGCGCCGCCGTCATACTATATAGTAGCAAATACATTATCCTATTTTAATATTCCTATATAATAATATATATATTATTCCTAATATGGAAAATTTTCACCATAGGACAATTTGTTTCCCAATCAGCCTAAGAGTGAATTTTTGGGCTGTGGGAGGAAACCGGAGTGCCCGGAGAAAACCCACGCTACCACGGGGAGAACGCGCAAACTCCCGCAGACACCGGCCCAATTCCAAGTGTCTGCACAGCCACATCGATAGTCTCTGAGCTGTCATGGTGCCCTTCAGATGGTCCACATAAACCACTCATTTACGACATGAAGTACCAGGCAACCCATGAATCAACATCCAAGAGCTGTCCTCGCACCACCTGCCGAATGCATGCTCCTTGTCGGTCAAGTATGGACCGAATTACCTGTGGAAAAAAAGCCGTAGTTAAACAGTCCTACTATATCCCCCTATCTGCATACCGCTCATGTGGCTGTCCAAGAGACTCTTAAACAGCCCCAGCGTGCCTGCTCCCACCACCTTACTCGGCAGTGCATTCCACACCCCCACTACCCTTTGTGTGAAAAACTGCCCTCTAACATTCGTCCTATACATAGCCCCCCTCACCCTATGGCCATGACCCCTCGTCCTATCCATTTCTAAAGGTGGAAAAAGTTTACCTCCTTTTAGAACAATCGATGATGGTTTCATAGTTACATACGCTGAGACCAACTTTCAACTCCACTTTTATATTAATTGAATTGAAGTTCCATCATTTGCTGTGGTGGGATTTGAACGCATGTCCTCTCTGAGCCTCTGAATTACTAGTCTGGTGATGTAACAACAGCTCCACCATCTCCCAGAGTAAAATGGACGTGGCCAACAGAGGTCTATCATGGGTAAGATGGGTCTAGACGGATATGGGCCAATGTGGGCAATTGGGACTGGCTTAGTGGTTAAAAAAAAAGGGCAGCATGAATGAATTGGGCTGAAGAACCTGTTTCCATGCTGTAAACTTCTATGACTCTAGGTCAAGTAATAGAGAAAGGCTTTTCTTTACAATAACAAAAGAAATAAGATGTTAAAGTCTATAGATTTTTGAATGCAATTTTACTTAATTCACTTATGGGATTTAGGCACATCTTGCCAGACCATTTATTGCCCATCTCTAGTTGACCTTGAGAAGGTGGGAGTGAGCTGGCTTCTCGAATCACTGTAAGAAGTCAGACAACACCAGCTTAAGTCCAACCAATTTATTTGATAGTAAACTCACAAGCTTTCAAGGTTTCCCTCTTCAGTGACCAGAACCTTGTGCCAGGTATGACTCCAGCCAGATACTGGGACTTCCTTTAAATCCATTTGCAGAAACTCGCAAAGAATCTGAGGGTGCCCTGGAATATTTGTTGGCTTTTAACCAAAAAAAAGACCTCAATGTCACGGCCACAACCCTTTTGTCTCTTGTGTTTGTTGGCTTGCTGGGTTATTTCAAGGTCAACAATATTGCTGTGGCTCTGGAGTCACATGCAGGCCAGATTGGGTAAGGATGGCTGATTTCCTTCCTTAAAGAACATGCATGAATCAGATGAGTTTCTCTGACAATCCGGGAGCCTCAATCATTCTTAATGAAGTGAGCATTTCACTCCAGATTTATTAATGAATTAAATTTGAATTCCTTCAGCTGGCTGACATGGTAACACAGTGGTTAACACTGCTGCCTCACAGCACCAGGGATTCGGGTTTGATTCCTGGCTTGAGTCAGGAATGTGTGGAGTTTGCACGTTCTCCCTGTGTCTGCGTGGGTTTCCGCTTGATGCTCCGGTTTTCTCCCACAGTTTGAAAGATTGTGGTTAGGTGCTAAATTCTCCCTCACTGTATCCGAACAGGCATCAGAGTGTGGCAACTAGGAGGTTTTCACAGTAACTTCATTGCAGTGTTAACATAAACCTATTTGTGGCACTAATAATCAAATTATAAGTTTAAACTTGGAATTTATGTCCGTGGAGTCCAGACCTTCTGCTCTATGAATCCAGTATCAACACCACGATAACTATTCCTTACATTTATTGGGATCACTCACTCAACTTCATTCAAACACTGTTATTATCCCAAACTCAGCTCTCTGCTAATCTGGCACCAATTTCCAATTGTTGGCATGGACTTGTGGAGGAAGTGGGGAGGAGGGGAAGTGAAGGTCACAAGCAGAAACGCAGAAGAATTTACATTCAGACTGGGATGAGGAGGTGTTAGAGTGTTCCCATCACAGTGACAGCTGCATAAGCCATTTCTGAACAAGATGCAATGGAAAATAAAAAGCTTTTACCAAGATCTTGCAACATATGTAAAGGAGGTCAGGTCATTAACCTCTTGGTTTATTCTTTCACAGAATGTGGGCGTTATTGACCAGGCCAGCATTTATTACTCATCCCTAACTGGCCTTACAGCAGTGCTGAGCAGCTTTCTTGAATGGCTGTAGACCCATGTGGTGTAGGTACACCCGTTGTGCTGTTAGGGAGGGAGCTCCAGAATTTTTGGAATGAAGGAACTGAAGCTTGAATTCAGGTTTTCCTGTCCCAACCACTACCCCTCCCACCCACCAAACCCCCATCACCACCCCCCCGCCCCCCACACCCCACCCACCGACCCCCAGATTGCTGCCTTACCTGCTGAGTGCACCCAGCACTTTCTATTTATGTTGTGATTGATGAAAAGCTGGGCACTTTGGTTATGGTGCTGGGGAATAGGTACAGAGGAGACGTCAGGGGTAATTTTTTTCATGTGGAAGGGGCTGCCGGCAATGATGGTGGATTTGATAGGGTCTCTTAAGAGACTTTTAGATAAGTACATGGAACTTAGTAAGATAGAGAGTTATAGGTAAGCCTAGTAATCTCTATGGTAGGGACAGATTCGGCACAACTTTGTGGGATGAAGGGCCTCTATCGTGCTGTAGTTTTTTTTTATCTATGACAATCGCAGGTCCTGTTACAGCCTCAGGGTACCTAGGGCTGCCCTGAGTTCAAGTTTCTGAAGCTTCTGCTTTTAATGACAAAGAAAATGGATTGTAATGACCTCAACAAGGCCCATGAGGCTGGCCTCTTGGAGTACGAGCTCCCTGAGGTAGTGATAGCCTACCTCACCTGTGTATATAAGGAGGGGGGTTAGGGCTGCTGCACTCCACATTCTGACTTTATACTCCTCGGAGTGGAATTGAGTTTGCAAATGAAGGGAGTGTGGTGGAGAGACGCTGAAAAGATGTTTCAGGGATATTATGCAATTCCTCCACAGATGGATGCCAAGGGGAATGATTTCTGTGGGTTGACCCTCTGTTCCCTCCCCCAACCCTCTCATTATAAGCATACAATCTGCATGGAACCAGGGCAAAAGTTCATGTCATTTAAAATGCAGGAGCTATGCCCAGAACCTCGCATTCTGTATTTTCCTTTACTTATGCTGATTTTACATAAGCCTGAATCTTGCACTGCAGTGAGTACGCGTAATTGGTGGGCCTGGAAACAGATGTGAAATGCGCTTCCAGCTTCCATCAGAGCCCGAAAGTAATTTCACACCGTCTGACCAGGCAGCCAGGATATGAAACACACTGGAAAAGATTCAGCACTGCTAGGCTGGGAGAGGGCGTGGGGGGGGAAGGGGCAGAGAAGACTGGGTATGTGCGGGCAAAGAGGGGGGCGCGTGCGGGCAAAGAGGGGGGCGCGTGCGGCAAAGAGGGGGCGCGTGCGGGCAAAGGGGGGGCGCGTGCGGGCAAAGAGGGGGTGCGTGCGGGCAAAGAGGGGGCGCTTGCGGGCAAAGAGGGGGCACGTGGAAGGAAAAGGGAAGTGTGGGGGGAA
This sequence comes from Sphyrna mokarran, assembly GCA_024679065.1. NCBI lineage: Eukaryota > Metazoa > Chordata > Chondrichthyes > Carcharhiniformes > Carcharhinidae > Sphyrna > Sphyrna mokarran. Next base: position 16,525,100 of record JAGIQG010000025.1, read on the forward strand.
AAGGGAGCGTGTGCGGGGAAAGAGGGGATGTGGTAGGGGAATGGAGTGGGGGGGTCCTTCTCTATGAACAGTATGCTTTTTCTGTATAGCGCGCAAGAAACAATACTTTTCACAGTATTTCAATACATGTGACAATAATAAATCAAATTCAATTAGCCAAATCTAACCAGCCCAGATAATCTTGTGTGCAGGTTTTTCTGCAAGTCTTAGAAGCTTCGTACCTGGAGAGGATGGATTTTGCATTGGGTGGAAATGAAGGACCAACTGTAAGAAAATAGCTGTGGCTGGCATTTTAGGCTGGTGAACATGCAAAACCCCTGTAGTACTTTTCAGGTGCAGTGAAATAAGATACCCTCCCTCCAGCCACTGATACCATTTAAAGTATCTGGATGTTTTAAAAGCTACCAGGGTTTTCTCACTTTCTTTCTTCAGAAGGAATGTGTTCGAAAACTCTGGATTGGATTGTAACATATTCTTATGACACTTCATTAGTTTGGGAAAGCTGTTTTGCCAAACACCAGACCTGTGTTCTTAAAAATCGCTGGCTGCGTGTTTTGTTGCGATTGGCAAGGCCACTGGGAAAGGAAAGTGCTGATCAGGAGAGGTACAAAATGGCACCGGGCTAGGGGTGAGGATGGAGCGATGGAAAGAATGTCGATGGAGCGATAAATACCAAACAGTGCCAAATGTAAAAATCTTTCATTCATTAGAAACTTTGGCAGCCCTTTAAAAAAAAATTAATTTCCCTGACAAATATTCCTCATTCAGAGAACAATTCAAATGCACACAGTGGTTAGCACTGTTGTCTCAAGCGCCAGAGACTTGGGTTTGATTGCCAGCTTGGGTCACTGTCTGTGTGGAGTCTGCATGGGTTTCCTCTGGATGCTCTGGTTTCCTCCCACAGTCCGGAAGATGTGTCGGTTAGGTGTAGTGGTCATGCTAAATTCTCCCTCGGTGTACCCAAACAGGCGCCGGAGCGTGGAGCCGGGGGGATTTTCACAGTAACTTCATTGCAGTGTGAATTAGCCTGCTTGTGACTAATAAATAAATTTTAACTTTAACTTTAAACTTTACTGTTGATCACCAATCAGAGTCTAACACAGAGTGGAGGACACAAGAGCTTGAAAATAACTATCATTGTGATTGGCAGAACTCAAAAGCATTTTCATTATGAATGAACGGTCAACAGCACTGTAATAATTTTACAGGACTAATAATCCAGTGACCCAGCGTAATCTTCTGGAGACATAGAATCCCTACAGTACAGAAGAAGGCCATTCGGCCCATTGAGTCTGCACAATCCCATTCCTACATGTTTATCTTGCTAATCCTCCAACACTTGGGTCAATTTAGCATAGCCAACATAAGCCGCACATCTTTGCAGTGTAGGAGAAAACCTACTGGGAGAATGTTAGTGTGGAATTTGCAGAGTCACCTGAGACTGGAATTGAACCAGGGTGCCTGGCGCTGAGAGATAACAGTGCTAATCACTGTGCTTCAGAGCTGACTGACTGTGGCTGATGCTAGATTTAAACTTAAATCTTGGAAACACAATAAAAACTAATTTCTCAATGATGGTGACCAATAAAAGCTGTCAGATTGTTTTAGAAACCCACTTGATGCACCAATGCTCTTTCGGGAAAGGAATCTGCTATTCTTCCCCAGCCTGGCCTACACAACGTGACTCCACATCTCCAGCAATGTGGCTGACCCTAACCCTCCTCAGGAACAGCCTTGTGGGCCGTTTGGTTGGAGGACAGTTCACACTTGCCTAGGCCTTCCCAGTGACGTACTTGTCATTTAATGTTTCACTAATAGCCAAGAACCTCCTTGTGATGGGCTGGAACCTAGATAGTACCCATCTGTAGCTTGCAGAGGGTGGGTTTTGGATGGGTTTCCTGTTCATTCACACACCCGTTGGTGACTGTAAGAGGTGGCCGAGCTACAGGAACTTGCCCATCCAGTTTTCTGAGATTCAGCTGAAAAACAAGCAACTTGATTCTTCATTCTCAAACAGCTTTGGCACACACCTTGTCAACTCATAAAACCTTTGCTGAATAGCGGCCACTGAATCAATATTTTTACAGACATCTGTGACTCCACATCCACAGCAATGAGGTTGACTCTTGACTGTTTGTAGAAACGGCCTTGCAAGCCGCACAGTTAGCAGGCATAGAAGGAGCTCCTTCACCACCTGGGCCTTCCCTCGAAGATCTTAGAGTGTGGCACAGTGGTTAGCAGTGCTGCCTCACAGCTCCAGGGTCCCAGATAATAATCTTCCAATTTTGTGTCAGATTAAACAACTTGTATTCAGATTGTGTCTTTAATTTTTTTTTACTCAATTGTGGGATGTGGGCATTGTTGTTTGTCCAGCATTTATTGCCCATCCCTAGTCACCCTTGAGAAAGTGATAGTGGGCTGCCTTCTTGAATCGCTGCAGTCCATGTTCTGTGGGTTAACCCACAATGATGTTAGGGAAGGAATTCCAGGATTTTGATCCAGCGACTGCAAAGGAGCAGTGATATACTTCCAAATCTGAATGGTGAATAGCTTGGAAGAGAACTTGCAGGTTCCCACCTATCTGCTGCCCTTGTCCTTCCAGATGGAAGTGGTCATGGGTTTGGAAGGTACAGTCTAAGGATCTTTGGTGAATTGCTGTAGTACATCATGTAGATAGTACACACTGCTGCTGTTGAGCATCAGTGAAGGAGGGAATGGATGTTTGTGAACGTGGTGCCAGACAAGCAGACTGCTTTGTCCCAGATGGTGTCAAACTTCTTGAGTGTTGGAACTGCATCCATCCAGGCAAGCGGGGAATATACCATCACACTCCTGACTTGTGATGTAGGATGTGGTCCCAAACTGCTTCTCGTTTCACTTAAGAGGGTTTAACCAGAAGCTTGATTGCAAAATGGTTTTGCAAGATGTTCAAGATAAATTTTGAGACAGTGGAGTTTAGCAATGGATTTCTCAAGTACGGCACCTAGAAGACCCAAGACCTGGTTGCTATGGTGGGGTGAAGAGAGTGGTCAATACATACAGAGTCACTGTGTTAGAGGAACAAAGGGGACTGGGGAGCTTTAAGGTTAGAGGAGGTTTACAGAGATAGAGTCAAAGGCCAGGACAGGATGGGAACACAGGAAATTGATGAATGTCAGTGAAGATAGGAGTGATGAGAGAGTGGGACTTGGTGCGGGAGAACGGGTAGCAGATGAACTGAAGTTTATGGAGCGAGAGAAGTCGGAGAGCAGCCAGGAGTGGAATAGGCGAGTCTCTATACTATTTTAGAAAACGCTTGCTACATGTACAATCTGTCAAAGTAACTGAAGGAAAAATGTGTTTATATTGAATCTTTTAGACCCTTAGGACATCTCAAAGTGCTTCATGGCCGATGAATGGCTTTTGAAAGGAAGAAGAAAGACAGGCTTGTGTTTTTAAAGCTCCTGTTATGACTTCAGGACATCCCAAAGCTCTTTAAATCTCGACTATTTTTAAATTCTACTCAACAGTTGTAATGTTGGAAACCTGGCTACTGATTTTTTCATAGAAATTTCCCAGCCACAGAACTGTGATAATGATCAGGCGATTAGCGTTTGTAATGCTGCCACAGAGCTAGGTATTGGCCAGGTCACTGGGTCTAACGCCCCCACCCTTCTTAAAATAGTGCCGAATGTCTTTACCTTCATCTGAGAGTGCAGGCGGAGGGAGCTTTCTTCTAATGTCTCAGCCACAAGACAGCACCTCCAACAGTCCACTGCTCCCTCCCAATGCGGCGTTCTCTCCTCTCTTTCCCTAGTGCAGCATCCCCTCTAGTGCAGCCCTCTGTCCCCACCACCTCAGCGCAGCCCTCTGTCCCCCTTCCCCACCGCGGCCCTCCGTCCCCCCTTCCCCACTGCGGCCTCCGCCCCCCTTCCCCAGCGCGGCCTCCGTCCCCCTTCCCCAGCGCGGCCCCCGTCCCCCCTTCCCCAGCGCGGCCCTCCGTCCCCCCTCCCCAGCGGGGCCCTCCGTCCCCCCTCCCCCAGCGCGGCCCTCCGTCCCCCCTTCCCCAGCGGGCCCTCCGTCCCCCCTTCCCCAGCGCGGCCTCCGTCCCCCCTCCCCAGCGCGGCCCCGTTCCCCCCTTCCCAGCGCGGCCCTCCGTCCCCCCTTCCCCAGCCGCCCCTCCGTTCCCCCCCACCCCAGCGCGGCCTTTGTCCCCCCTACCCCAGCGCGGCCCTTTGTCCCCCCTACCCAGCGCGGCCTTTGTCCCCCCTACCCCAGCGGCGGCCTTTGTCCCCCTACCCCAGCGGGGCCCTTTGCCCCCCCTACCCCAGCGCGGCCCTTGTCCCCCCTACCCCGCGCGCCTGTCCCCCCACCAGGCGCGGCCCTTTGTCCCCCCTACCCCAGCGCGGCCCTTTGTCCCCCCACCCCAGCGCGGCCCTTTGTCCCCCTACCCCAGCGCGGCCCTTTGTCCCCCTACCCCAGCGCGGCCCCTTGTTTCCCCCCTACCCCAGCGCAGCCCTTTGTCTCCCCTACCTCAGCGCGGCCCTTTGTCCCCCCTTCCCCAGCACAGCCCTTTGTCCTCCCTACCCCAGCGCGGCCCTTTGTCCCCCCTTCCCCAGCACAGCCCTCCGTCCCAGCCGCACACAAGTGCCAGGCACCCCCACCCTCCCAGTGCAGTACAGCAGCAAAAGCCTTGTGTAGTCTGCGGTCTTACGAAGGTAAACAACGTATCTGATTTACCCAACATGGAACATATGATCAGTTCATTGTTTTTATTTGATGATACCGGTTGAGAGATGAACATGGCCAGACTAGCGGGAGAACTCCCTTCAATTTTTTGAATAGTGAGTACATTCTGCCGACCCGGAGCCAGGCTTCAGTGTAATATCCCGTTTGTAAGACAATGACATTTCCCGGCATTGAGGAAGTCTTGCCAGTGGGTAGCATCCCTGCCTTTAAGATAAAAGCTCCAGTTTTGAGTCCTACCTCAGGACCTGAAGGTGTGTGTGTAACATGGCCAGGCAGGTGGAGAGACTATCAGCAAACTCTCCCAGCACGTCCCACGGCAGGCAGCAGAAACTCCTGATCAGCCGTGTGATGGAAAGAAATCGGAGACTCCACCATCACTCTAGCTCCAAGCTACAACATTTACGTGAAGCTACCTGTTGCTACAGCAACTTGAATTCTCCGAATCAATGCACCATTATCGCCATATTTCAATATCTACAGGGAAGTACCTCAAAATATATATTGCCATTGATGCAATACAAGTCCACACACTGGAAAGTGATAAACATTTACAGGTTTTACATAAAGATTATCTCTCTTTGTCAAAGAGAATCATTAAGTATTATTAAGCTACAAAAAAAAAATGCTTCCTTAACAAAACAAATACAATCTTCTGGACATTGATTCTAGTTGCAGATAGAGATTTAATTTGATTTATTATTGTCACATGTATTGGTACACAGTGAAAAGTATTGTTTCTTGCGCACTATACATTCAAAGCATACTGTTCATAGAGAAGGAAAGGAGAGGGTGCAGAATGTGGTGCTACTGTCATAGCTAGGGAGTAGAGAAAGATCAACTTAATGCAAAGCAGGTCCATTCAGAAGTCTGATGGCAGTGGGGAAGGACTGTTTTTGAGTCGGCTAGTACGTGACCTCAAACTTTTGTATCTTTTTCCCGACAAAAGGTAGTGATAAAGAATAAAGAAGATTACAGCATAATAACAGGCCCTTCGGCCCTCTAAGCCTGCACCGACCGTGTTGCTTATCTGAACTAAAGCCCCCTAGCCTTCCAGGGGCCATATCCCTCTGGATGTAGATAAGCCACGGATAAAACCTCTGAGAAGGTGCATCTTTACGAAATATCTTCCACAATCGGATGAAATTTTTAGACCCAGCCCAACTGCAAACCACAAATACCATTTCCACACCACCCAGCAGCACTGAAACCCATTGTGTGCCCTTCAATCCCTTCTGACAGACGCAGGGCCGGGATTTTCCAGGGGGCACCCTGCTTTTAGCAGTTCTCTGTCCTGCCCGCAATGATGCCCGCTGCCGAGACAGCGATTGGAAATTGGAGGAGAGAGAACAACATTGATCAGGTAACATCATTACTGTGCTGTGTATTCAGATCAAAATCAATAATATTTGATTTTAGATTTGAATTTTGGAGTTGTAAATTATATAAAAAAAAATGTGCGGGTTAGGTAGATCGGCCATGCTACATTGTCCCCTGGTGTCAGGGGGATTAGCCAGGGTAAGTGCATGGGGATAGGGCCTGTGTGGGATTGTGGTCAGTCTAGACTCGATGTGTCGAATGGCCTCCTTCCGTGCTGTAGGGGTTCTATGATTCGTTGAAGAGAGACGTGCGAATAATCTGAAATCCCTTCCAAAAGATTTTTTTTAAAAATACTCGCTTTAAAGCCAACATTTTCCTGTAAATTTCAGATGCCAAAGCAAATTGGTTGAATTCCTTTTCTTTTTCCACAGACAGGGCAAATCTGTGCTCATTAAATTCAGAACACACTCAAGGAGCTTAGCTCTTGAAAAGACACATTTTCCTCTTCTCTGTCTAAATAAATAGAGCTTTTTTTGTATTCAGCAGTTTCCTGCTCAGAATCTGATACAATGTAAAAGTTGGGTCATTTGGGCTTTTCACACCTCATATTTCAATAACCTGCCACTTCCATTTTTAGCTTCTCTAGTTATCTCTTGGCTAACAGTTAGACAGCAATGAGGAGGCCAGAGGCAAATCTTTACCCCATCCTCTCATTTATTTATGACACTGCAATGAAGTTACTGTGAAGATTCCCTAGTTGCCACACTCCGGCGCCTGTTCAGATACACTAATGAAGAATTTAGCATGGCCCTTGCAACCAGCACATCTTTCAGTCTGTGGAAGGAAACCCATGCAGACACGGGGAGAACGTGCAAACTCCACACAGCCAGCGACCCAAGAGAGGAATCGAACTTGGCTCTGTGAAGCACGTGTGCTGACCACTGTGCCACCGTGTCTTAGATATAGTCAGGGTATTCAATCTGTGTTTAAGACACTGATGTGGATTTGAGCAACTCCACTGCACTGTTCAAACTTTGCCTCTTAAGATGTGGGAACAGAAGTAGGCCATTCGACTCATCAAGTCCACTCTGCCATTCAATGAGATCATAACTGACTTGATGTAATCATTAAGTCCACTCTCCTCACAATGAGCAATGAGAACCTGAACATGGGGAAAGTTCACCTCAGGAGTCTCAAGTTAAAATTGCTGCCAGTTTGATAACATTTCCACTGCGTTTAATTATTTGCTTTGCCACAGATGTAAGTTACAGCTATGGTGGTTAAACGTCCAATGTAAACTCAATGGGAAGCGTCACCAAGAACAACACAAGCCCTTTCTATACTGTAAAACTCTATGGGCATGATCTTACCAGTCACTCATTCCATGCTCCCACTGCAGCAAGGTGGGAGAAGTGGTTGGCCTGTCAAAATCTCTGTTCACTGCGGCGGGACAGGAGAATCCTGCTGGCATGAACAGTGATAAGATTCTGACCTGGGACCCTACATCATCAGACGTAAGTCAGTTGTCACTTAATTGGCACTCTCTTCTGTGCGAGTAACCTTGGATGGCTGCTCCCATTTTCACTCGGATATAGTTGATCCTCTTCAGGAATGCTGACTGATTTGTCTCACTCCGCTCATATCGAGCTGCACTTCCTTAAACCTTGCTTCTTCCAAATGAACCAGGTTCACGGTTCCATTTTGGGAAGCAGCAACAGCAGGTTAACCAGCCAATCATAGAATCCTTACAGCGCAGAAGGAGGCCATTTGGCCCATCAAGTCTGCACCATTGAGCATCCCCATAACTCAGACACTGATGGACAATTTAACATGGCCAATGCAACCAACCTGCATGTCTTTTGGAGTGTGCAAGGAAACCGGAGCACCCGGTGGGAACCCATGCAGAGACTGGAAGAATATGCAAATTGCACACAGACAGTTACCTGAGGCTGGAATTGAACCCGGGTCCCTGGCGCTATGAGGCAGCATTGCTAACCACTGTGCTGCCCTTGTAACGTACGCCATTTAAGACAATTATTCAGATTCGTTCTGCATCTTGTGGGTTCTTCCACATGTCACACTGGGTGAAAAGCCAGCCCAGATCCAATTCCAGTCTGGCCTGGTCCAGAAGAGGACTTAAGAATGAACTTATTTCAGAGGCCATTGGGAACTTGACAACATCTACCCAGTGTTAGTTACAGATCTCTAAAACCCCAGCAGTACATGACTATAGACTGAATGTCTGCAGTAAACAAAGAAGCTCTATGGGGGGATAAATGCTTCATACAGGGAAATCTCTAGACTGAGAACCACATTACACAGCGCATCTCTGTGCCTTACACAGTGCAAGTTTAGATGTGGTCTGCTTGTTGCCTGAAGCCTCTTAATAGCATGAAGAGGTCTGCTCTCTCTTCTTAAAAATACGATCATTACTATGTGATGACAGCAGCCTCCCACACAAACTAACCCTGCCAGGACAGGGGAAAAGCTAACTCCTCCATTTAAACAACTGTTCACCTATTATGTTTGTTTTTCTTGTAATTCTGGAACCAGCCTCTTCTGGTGTTTCTGGGAGAAACCCTTTTTTTCAAACTGCGGTATAAATTTCAGTTATTTTGTTACTTTTATTGGTGTTTAACCATAATCATTGTGACCATGCTTGTCTGTGCATGGAACATATTTACAGTAGAGAGTGCTTTTCATAAACATTACGTTCAAATTACAACGCTTAGTTTCACTTTTTTTAAAGTTTCGGCCTGTGTACTTGCACTGCAGTCAAAGCATTTCTGACCTTGGGTTCATGAAATCATCTTATCCGAACTAAAATTCTAATAAACATCATAATTACCAAACTGTAAATAGTCCAGGCCCTGAGGTAAGGTAATCATTATTCCCAAGTTAGTCAGCAATTCCCCAGTCAGCCTTTTATTCTTGTATAAGCTACAGAAGTGTACTGGCAACTGAGCATTGTATGACGTAACTTACTTCCCCAGTCAATGTAGTCCTTTCATTCAACACCGTGCGGTTGTAAAACAAACATGTGCACTTACTTGTAATTATCCTCCTCGACAAACTTTTGCAGCTCTTCAATATACCTTACAGATTTCAAGTACTTCTGCACGTGGGGCAATGTTACCAGATAGTCTATGAAGAAAAGTAATGTACCACAATTAGTCAAATCACCGCAGTGAGAAATGCAAGTTGAATTTTTTTTTAATTGCAAAGAATATTTTCTTTGATCAAGAAAGCTTAGATCAGATACAAGGTCCTCAGTGCAGAATATCACTCGAATATAAATGTCATGGCACAAATGGTTCTTTTTCTGATAGGCAGTCAGTGACTAGTGGGGGTCCGTACAAAGACCCCAACAGTTCACATTTCATATTAATGATCCGGAACAGGGAATCACGTGTATTATTGCCAAATTTGCAGGTGGACGGGAGGCTGAGCTGTGAGGAAGATGCAGAAATATTTCAGCATGATTTGGACTGGCAGATGCAGTATAACATGGGTAAACATGAGGTTATCCACTTTGGTAGCAGTAATAGGAAGACAGATTTTTACTTGAATGGGTGTAAATTGAGAGAAGTGGGTACTCAACGAGACCTTGGGGTCCTCGTGGATCAGTCGCTGAAAGTAAGCGTGCAAGTACAGCAGGCATTAAAGAAGGCAAATGGCATGTTGGCCTCAAAGTGAGAGGATTGGAGTATAGGGATGTTTTGCTGCAATTGTATAGGGCGCTGGTAAGGCCACACCTGGAGTATTGTGTGCAGTTTTGGTGTTCTTATTTGAGGAAGGATGTCCTTGCTGTAGAGGGAGTACAGAGAAGGTTTACCAAGCTGATTCCTGGGATGGCAAGTCTATCATACGAGGAGAGACCCGGTCGGTTAGGAATATATTTTTTAGTTGATAAGTATATGGAAGAGAAGGGAATGGTTTAGTTAGGAGGGGCATTGCTTTTTATTTTGGTCGGCACAACATCGAAGGCCGAAGGGCCTGTTCTGTGCTGTATTGTTCTATGTTCTATGTTCTATATTTACTGGTGCTTAGACGAATGAGTGGGGATCTCATAGAAACTCAGAAAATTCTAACAGGGTAAGACAGGATTCAGAAAGAATGTTCACAATGGTGTAGGAGTCCAGGGGTTCATAGTTTGAGGATAAGGGGTAAACCTTTTAGAACTGAGTTGAAGAGAACTTTTTTTCACCCAGAAGTGTGGAATTTACTACCTTAGAATGTAATTGAGGCCAAAATGTTGTCTGATTGCAAGAAGAAATTAGATATAGCTTTTAGGGTTAAAGGGATCGAGGGATAGGGAGGAAAGGGGGGGGAATCAAGGTGTCAAATAAGTTAGTCAACCATGATCAAGACTAATGGCAGAGCATGTTTGAAAAGTTGACTAACCCACTCCTCCTCCTAGTTTCTGTTCCTAATTCAGCCTTTTGCAACAGCTCAAAACCAGAATTTTTCACCTCTCCGACTGCCCTCTGTTTAAATAATATTCTGCCTTTCGATCCTTCTTTCCAAACTGGACAACTTTCTATTTTTTCCCCACATAATGCTAACAAAGTTTTGCTTACTCGCTTAATCTATCTCTGTTCCTCTGTAGACTCCTTGGGTGGAATTTTTCTGACACGCCTGCCCACGGGAATTATAGTGGGCGGGGGAGGGAGGACTATGCAGAGGTCCTGAAGCTATAAAATCCTGCCCGAGATCACGGGACCTTTCCATTGTCCACCCCTTCCACGCTCAGATTCCCCTGGTGGATGGGATGGTAAAATTCCAGCCAAAGTGTCCTTTGTCAGGCTAAATCAATATCATTTTTTTCATAATAGCTTGAGAAGAAACAACCTCCTATAATTGAGCTGCTCTAATTAAGTGAGCACATAGAGATGGAAAAAAAGTTCTGAACGTTTTACAAGGAACAGCACTGCACAGGAACAGGCCCTTCGGCTCACCAAGCCTGCACTAACAGATGATGCCTTTCTACGCTAAAGATGTTTTGCCTCTACAATGGTCCATATATCCCTCTATTCCCTGCCTATTCAGATGCCTGGCCTACATGTGATTTCAGCATTGTGACTGACTCTTAACTACCCTCTGAAATGGTCTAATAAGCCACTCAGTTCATGGACAACTAGGGAAGGGCAACAAATGCTGGCCCAGCCAATGATGCCCATTACCCTTGAATGAATAAAACAAAATTAATAAATATTGGCAGACCTCGTGTATAAACAAAGTTTTAAAGGAGGTGATTGGTTTTGTTCAAAGCCGGGGTGTCAAAAATATTCACCAAACAATCTGTGCCAAGGCACATCAACCATGGAATCGTTACTTCCAATATAATAGTCAGGCTTTTGTGCTTTTCTTTTCCACAAACACATCATTGTTTGCAGCTTGCTATAAAAAGGAAACCCGATAACCCCTGTGAAATCGTGGCCCGGGTTTTACACGCAGCAGGGGCAGCGTTTGCGGCGAACCTAACAATCTCCTCGGCACAGAGCTCTCTTTTCCCAATGCCAGCTTGAACCTGGCACTCGGTCAAAGGATATCTCCTGGCTTCCAACAACAATGATAGCATAAAATTGGGGCAAGCAGCCAATCACTTTGAAGTGTCCTGACAGACAGCAAGTGAAGTGCACTGCTTGTAAACCGATATTCAAGGGTGAAAACAGGGAACGGATTAAATGATTACAATGCACTTGGGATTAAAGTAGAAGCTGAAACATCATAAACGTTGAAAAAAACGTGTGAAGACTTGTGAAGCTTGTTTTTAATGGAGAAATTTGAAATTCAACAAATATAAAATTCTTGTTCGAAAGCACAGAACTGGAACATTTTACACCTTTTCATCTTGCATTCCTCTGCAAATAGATCCGAGATTTCCTAACCCACAGACCGCAATCAGTAAAGACAGGCAACAGCACCTTCTCCACGATCATCCTCAACAGCAATGGCCCACAAGGCTGTGTTCTCAGCCCCCTTACTATACTCCTTATAAACCTATAACCGTGTGGCCAAATTCTCTTCCAACTCGATTTTCAAGTTTGCTGACGATATCACTGTAGCAGATCAGATCTCAAACAATGACAAGACAGAGTACAGGAATGACACAAAGAATCTGATGAAATGGTACGGCATCAATGATCTCTCCCTCAATGTCAGTAAAACAAAAGAGACAGTCATCAACTCAGGAACCATAGTGAAGGACACGCCCCTGTCTACATCAACAGGGATGAGGTGGAAATGCTCGAGAGTTTCAGGTTTTTAGGTATCTAGATCACTAATAACCTGTCCTGATCCCCCCATGCTGACACTATAGTTAAGAAAGCCCACCAACGCTTCTACTTTTTCAGGATACTAAGGAAATTTGGCAAATCAGCTACAACTCTCATCAACTTATACAGATGCACCATGGAAAGCAATCTCTCTGGTTGTATCATGGCTCCTCCTCTGCCCAAAACTGCAAGAAGCTAAAAAGGATTGTGAATGTAGTCCAATCCGTTATGCAAACCAGCCTCCAATGAATCTGGCTACACTTCCTGCTGTCTCGGAAAAGCAAGCAGCATAATTAAGGACCCTACACATCCTGAACATTCTCTCTTCCATCCTCTTCTGTCGGAAAAAAGATACAAAACTCTGAGGTCACGTATCAACTGACTCAAGAGTAGCTTCTTCTCTGTTGCCATCAGACTTTTGAATGGAACCTACCTTGCATTAAGCTGATCTTCTTGTAAGCCTTGGCTATGACTGTAACACTACCTTCTGCACCCTCCCCTTTTCTTATCTATGAATGGTATGATTTGTTTGTATAGTGCGCAAGAAACAATTCTTTTCACTGTATGAAAATGCACGTGACAATAATAAATCAAATTATTGGGATAGGGAGACGGAGTGACATGCAGGGGAGCGATGGGCAGGGACCGAGGGAAAGAATTCTAGACACTGGGACCTGGGTGGCTGACAGTATTTCTACCAATGGGGATGTAATGCACAGGAGGTTGAAGTCAGAGGGGCAAAGAATTTATGAAGAAATAGAGAGCAATGTTGGAGTTATAGAGCAGATGCAGGTTAGAGGGGCAAGAACATGGAGAAGTGTAAACATGATCATCACCCTGGGTATAATCATGGACCAGAAATTGAACTGGATCAGCCAATATAAATACTGTGATTACAAGAGCTGGCTAGAGGCTGGGAATTCTGTGAACTCCCCAAAGCCTGTTCACCATCTACAAAGCGCAGTCAGGAATGTTAGGAATACACTCCAGTTACTTGGATGATTGCTGAGTAACACTCAAGACTCCAGGATAAAGCAGAGTGCTTGTTTGGCACCACATTCGCCAACTTCAACAATCACACCATCCACCACTGATGCACAGTGGCAGCAGTCTGTACCATCTGCAGAAACTCATCAAGGCTCCTTCGACTACTCTTTCCAAACCCCCTACTTTTAATGCTTCAACAGGCAAGGGCACCAGATGCATAGGAACAGTGCCATCTACAAATTCCAAGCTGCCCACCATCCTGAGTTGTAACAATGTGGGCATACCTTCCCTGGGTCAAAATCCCAGAACTTCCTTGCTAGTAATATGGTTGTGCCTTTACAAAAGATGGGACTGCAGTGATTCACCATCCACTTCTCAAGAGTCATTGGAAATGGGCAACAAGGATGCTGGCCTAGCCTAGCCAGCCAGTGCTGGCCTAGCCAGCGACACCCACACTGTGTGAAAGAAGAAACTAACACAAAAAACTTGAAGATTTAAATGAGGGGGAGAGAATGCAGAAGTGAGGGTGTGGACAAGTGAGACTTGGTGCAGGATGGCATATCTGGCTGAGCTGCAGTTTCTAAAAGAAGGTGAAATATTTTCAGTAAAACCAGCAGCAAAGCCCAACGAGCAAAACATGGACTAAGCTTACTCCAAAATGACTATTTCAGATATTTAGTATGTGCAATTTTCCCTTTTTTAAATCTGAATATTATAATAGCACTTTCAAAGTATAGTAAGAATTAAAGCAAGTGAAAGATGCAATAAGAAGGATGCACTGTCTGTGTCTAACTAAGGTTCTCAAGGATGGTATCCAACTGAAAGACAAAGCAAACAATCAGAGAATCCCTACAGTGTAGATGGCCTACCAAGCCTGTACAGACCACAATCTCACCCAAGTTCTATTCTCGTAGTCCCCACAATTACCCAAATAATGTCCCAACATTTAGGGTCAATTTAGCATGGCCAATCAACCAGACTGCACAACTTTGGGCTGTGGGAAGAAACCGGAGCACCCGGAGGAAACCCACGCAGATACAGGGAGAACATGCAAACTCCACACAGAAAGTGATCCAGGCTGGAACTGAACCTGCGTCTCTGGCGCTGTGAGATAGCAGTGCTGACCGTTGAGCCACCATGCCACCTCAAATGCTATGAAAATGCTTTGAGTCACTGTCCATGTGGAGCTTGCATGTTCTCCCCGTATTTGCATGTATTTCCTCTGGGTGCTCCGGTTTCCTCCCACAGTGCATAGATGTGCAGGTTAATGGATTGGCCATGGTCAGAGAGATTAGCAGGGGAAATATGTGAGGTTATGGGGATAGGGATTGTTGTCGGTGCAATCTCGATGGGGCGAAAGGCCTCCTTCTGCACTGCAAAAGGATGTGTTGCAGAAAAGCAGAATATGATTTAAATGCAGAGAGACTGCAGAATGTTGTGACAAGAAGAAATCTGAATATCCTTTTAAATGAATCACAAAAATTTAGCCCGCAGGTACAGTAAGTAATTAGGAAGGCAAATGGAATATGGGCCATTATTGCAAAAGAAATGGAGTATAAAAGCAAGGAGGTCTTGCCACAACTCCACAGGGTATTGGCGAGACATACCAGGAATACTGTGTACATTTTTGTTCTCCCTACTTACAGAGGGTGTACTTGCATTGTGATCAATTCAGAGAAGTTTAACTAGGCTGATCCCAGAGAGAAAGGGGTTACGGTCAGAGGAAAGGTTGAGCAAGTTGGGTCTATATTCACTGGAGTTTAGAAGATTGAGAGGTGATTGATTCAAAACAAATAATATTCTTGAATATATTCAAGACTGAGGTCAATAAGAGAGTCAAAGTTTATCGAGGGGTAAGCAGGAAAGTGGAGTTAAAGCCACAATCAGATTAGCTATGGCAGTGTTGACTGGTAGCCCAGGCTTGCGGTGCCAAATGGGCAATACCTGCAGCTATTTCTTCTGCTCTTAGTTTAATGAGAAGACTTTTCTCAAAACAGTCTTTGTGAGGTTAAAATGTATTAATTAATACTACAAGCTTCATTTTTTGAAAGAATCTGGAAGCATTATATGGGTTGTTCACTGGACAAATAGATATTATGATCAACAAAATATAAACTGTTTCCTGCTGCAGTCTCTATGGCAACGCTTCTACCAATCTGGGTCCACTGGCCAACCAATCTCTCTTCTCATGCAAAATAAATTGTTGTTGCTTTTATTGTTGGCATTTTCTTTTCAACTATGCTTAAGATGAAAACCTTTGATAGCGTGGGTGGGATTTTCCAGCCTCACTCACCTCAAGGCTGCCAATTCCCGCCGGAGGTCTTTGCATGGTCTGTCCCCCGCCCACTATGATTCCCGCACTGGGAGGTACGGGAAAATTCCACCCTATGTCTTTTTTTTCCCCAATAATACTCAGATCATAGATAGATCATAGAAAACCTACAGTACAGAAGGAGCCATTCTGCCCATCAAGTCTGAATCAATGACAATCCCACTCAAGCCCTATTCCTATAACCCTTTGCATTTACCCTGTTAATTCCCCTGACATTGGGGTCAATTTATTATGACCAGCAGATCTTTGGACAGTGGGGAAGAAACCAGAGCACTTGGGGGAAACCCACGATGACACGGGGAGAACATGCAAACTCCGCACAGTGACCCGAGGCTAGAATCCAACCTGGGTCCCTGGGACTGCGAGGCAGCAGTGCTAACCACAGGGTCATTGTGCCTGCCCAACAATTCAACAATTCTGGACAAAGCACAGATGAATAAACCATACATGTAGGATGGCAAGAAATTTGTGTGGTTTGGAACTTTCTGTAATAAAACTTCCAGAATTCAGCTAATTGGGGTCGAAAATCTGTTAAAGTCATTTAATTGTGAACAAGAATCCACTTAAAGAGTTAGATCAGGATCATTTTCACATTCAACTAATTCTTCTGCTTGTCAGCAGTTTCAACATTTCAGTTCAAAAGATGTTATAGCTCATAATGTCTGGATAAAGTGATTGTACATCTGTTTTGTGCATCGCAGCATTAGAAGCAAAATCCCATCTGTGGATGCTACTAATCCAACATAATTATTCTTCCTGCAGTAATTAGCTTTCAGAGCCAATGACTTTTAAGTTCAACTATTCCACCTTGTCAATAGCAGAGCACTTTCCTATGTCCAGCATAATCTGCTTCGCAATTGGCAATATAAATTCTTCCCGTTGATTGTGAGTCAATTCTCAAAGGTCCTGTAACAATGGATGATTTCTTCTCTTCCCCACCATACAGCCCTAACTGTTGCCTCTGACTGTTTAATCAGAGAGTCTGGATATCAAATGGGAGACTTCCGGATCTATTAAGGAATGTTGGTAATTCATGCAAAATCAAATGAATTCTGTCCATGTGGACTATAGTCTTAATGTAAAAATCTTGGAAAAGTCACACTCGGTTGAAGGAGGTGTAACAAAACTGTTAACATTCCCAGGCAGTAAATTCCAGACCCTAACCACTCGCTGATTGGAAATGCTTTTTCCTCATTGCTTTTGTCTCTTTTGCCAATTACTCTAAATCTGTGCTGTCTTGTTTTCCGTCCCTTGACAAGTGGGGAACAGTTGCTACCCATCTACCTTTTCCAGATGACTTTCAATTCAATTTCCATTTCAGCTTCAATGTTCTGCAAGGTAGTCCTAATTTCTCCAATTTATTTTGAGTCTGTGAAAATTTGCTGAA
Source organism: Sphyrna mokarran (assembly GCA_024679065.1). Classification (NCBI taxonomy): domain Eukaryota; kingdom Metazoa; phylum Chordata; class Chondrichthyes; order Carcharhiniformes; family Carcharhinidae; genus Sphyrna; species Sphyrna mokarran. The sequence continues at coordinate 16,542,129 of JAGIQG010000025.1, forward strand.
GATACAAAGCAGGACACAGATTCTGCAGAGGGATTATTGATGAAGCAGATGTCATAAACATGAAATTGTCCAGTTGGGCACGCAGAGTAGAATAATTAGTCCAATGTATATACCGAGTCTACAGTTAATGGACAGCAACCTCTCCGGCTCTGAAAAAAAATTATTTTAGTTTGTGGAATGGCAACTTACTACAGTGCCGTAGGAGGCTATTTGGCCTGTCAAGTCTGCATCAACTCTCTGACACAGCGTCCCATCCAGGCCCTATCCCCAGTACCCCACGGATTTACCCTGCTAATCTCCCTAATTTACACATATTGGGATTTTAAAATGTTTTCCACTGATTTTCAAAAGAAAAATTAAGCTCCTGGTATTTCAGCTTTTATCTTAATCCCATGTGTATGCTCCAATCATCTATTTTCCTCTGTTAAAAAAACCATTGAATGATAATCAGTGCCATGTATTTCCTCGTTTGCTGCCTGTGAGAATTTTGTTATTTATTTAGTGGATTCAAAGTCCCGAAGCCAAACTCGTTTCTTCCCTTCCTGCTGTGTTGAGTTTGGAGAGGCTGCTAATGATTCTGTGGATTGGACACTGTTCGATGATGTGCTGTAGAGTTTGCTCTCTCCCACAGGCACATGGGGTTTGGCACTGATATCCCGTCTGTGAAGGTTGGCCAAGCAGGGACCTTGGCCAGTCCAGAACCTGTTGAGAGTGGATCACTCTTTCCTTGAAACCAGGCAGCTGCTGGTTTGGGTTTGAGACCAAGTATTTGTTTGCGGTGTCTAACGATTCCTGTTCATTTGTCCAGGTAGCGTTTGCATTGAAGTCCTATGTGGGAGGGTTTTCCCAGATCAGCCTTCTTGATGGGAGTTATACTTTCAGTGGGCTGAATAGACCAGCATGAAGTGGCAGGGGAGGCATTGAGAACATTTTCTATCATTTTGTGAGATTCGTTGGACACCAGAGATGTTCTCGAGGCAAACTGGACACAAACTTATACCAGGAAAGGGGGAATTCGCACCAGAGATGGCAAGATATTTGTAGTCAGCTATCTTTGGGAGCAACACGGTGACACAGTGGTTAGCAGTGCTGCCTCACAGTGCCAGGGGGCCGGGTTCAATTCCTAGCTTGGGTCACTGTCTGAGTGGAGTCTGCACATTCTCCCCATGTCTGCGTAGGTTTCCTCCAGACACCTTGGTTTTCTCCCACAGTCCAAAAGATGTGCTGGTTAGGTGCAGTGGCCATGCTAAATTCTCCCTCAGTGTACCTAAACAGGCGCTGGAGTGTGGCGACTAGTGTGTGTGGGGGGGGGGGGGGTGGTTTCACAGTGTCTTCATTCTGGTGTTAATTTAAGCCTAATAAATAAACTTGAAACATTACTTTGCTTTGTGATCAGGGGAGAGATCCATCACCTCACCGTTGACTGCAGAGCCATTGTACACCAAGAACCGTTTCAGAAAGTAGAACTCATCCACAAAACTAATTTTTAAAAATAATATTTGCTTTATATTTTTTAGTTAGCAACTCAAAGAATAACATTATTTTATTAGCTTCAGAAAATACACAAAACTCTCGGCACTTCTTTCATGACTTTAGCCGTTCAGTTTCTCCTTACAGCTACTGAAAACATACTGCGGTGGGAGTTTATTTTTTTCTCAAAATTATTAAAAAGCATAGACAGAGGCCCACAGATGCCTTACACAGGGAATTAAACTGACTGACTAATGGTCATCTCAAAAAATAAACGTACAGGGCAGCAAAGCACACGTATGTAAAATTTGACCACAGCAGTTGCTTAATTCCAAGTCAGACAGTAGATCAGTGCTGTGTCTCTCGACATAATGTCGGTGAATAAGATTTAAAACAAAAACAAACTTTGAGAAATAAAAGACTTTTCACCTTGCTGTTTGAACTGCCTCTCTGGTTATCGTTTGAAATAACACTCCTCAGAAGTGAAGCATTCTCACTATAAAGCATGGTTTTAAATTCATAAGTTTATTTATTTATTAGTGTCACAAGTAAGGCTTACATTAACGCTGCAATGATGTTACTGTGAAAATCCCTCAGTTGCCACACTCCGGCGCCTGTTCGGGTACACTAAGGGAGAATTTAGTACAGCCAATGTACCTAACCAGCTCGTCTAACGTACCTAACCATCTGGAGGAAACACATACAGACACGGGGAGAACGTGCTGACTCTGCACAGAGAGTGACCCAAGCCAGGAATCAAACCTGTGGCCGCTGGCGCTATGAGGCAGCAGTACTAACCACTGTGCCACCATACCATAAGAACTAGGAGCAGAAATCGGCCATTTGGGCCCTCGAGCCTGCTCCACCATTCAATACAATTATACTGATCTTTTTGTGGACTCAGCTCCACTGACCTGCCCGCTCCCCTTAATTCCTTTATTGTTTAAATATTTATCTATCCTTGCCTTAAAAACATTCAATGAAGTAGCTTCAACTGCTTCACTGGGCAGGGAATCCCATAGATTTACTAACCTTTGTGTGAAGAAGTTCCTCCTCATCTCTGCCCTAAATCTGCTTCCCCTTATTTTGAGGTTATGCCCCCTAGTTCTAGTTTCACCTATCAGTGGAAACAACTTCTCTGCTTCTATCTTATTTATTCCCTTCATAATCTTATATGTTTCTATATGATCTCCCCTCATTCTTCTGAATTCCAATGAGTACAGTAGCCCCAGTCTACTCAGTCTCTTCTCATAAGCCAACCCTCTCAATGCTGAAATCAATCCAGTGAATCTCCTCTACACCGTCTCCAGTTCCAGTATATCCTTTTTCAAGTAACGAGACCAAAACTGTACACAGTACTCCAGGTATGGCTTCACCTCGCTGTCTTTAAACTCCATCCCTCTAGCAATAAAGAACAAAATTCCATTTGCCTTCTTAATTACCTGCTGCACCAGCAAACCAACTTCTTGTGATTCCTGCACAAAGACACTCAGGTCCCTATGCACAGCAGTATGCTACAGTTTTTTTACTAATTACCACACTGAGGAAAAATTTAACATTGCCAATGCGCCTAATGAGCACATCTTTTAGATTGTGGGAGGAAACCCAAGCAGAACATGCAGACTCCGCACAGTGACCCAAGCTGAGAATCGAACCTGAGTCCCTGACGCTGTGAGGCAGCAGTGCTCACCACTGTGCCATGAAATAGATAGATGCCATTAGCGTGGCCAAGCGCTCCCATCTAGACTCCTCCTTTTAACAGGAGGATGATGGAAATGGAACGGTCACTCATTAGAAAAATTGAGACATTTTCATGATAAGTTTACACAGGTCAAGTTATGTTAGTTTTTCCACCTGCTGGAGAGTATACACAGAGCTCTGTAAGCTATCTGTGCAAGTATTGTCAGACTGCAAAGCAAGTGAGCATTGCTCCAAAAACACTGCAGGCTTTGATGTGAAGTGAATCCGTTTAAGTAAAATACATTTTAAAGGGTGTGTGCCTCGTGCAAAGGCAAAATTCAGGACATAGAATCCCTACAGTGCAGAAGGAGGCCATTTGTTCCATCGAGCCTACACTAATAACAATCCCACCCAGGCCCTATCCCCAAAACCCCACAAATGTTCCCTGCTAATCCCCTGATACTAAAGGTCATTTTAACACGGCCAATCAACCTAACCCGCACATCTTCCGACTGTGGGAAGAAATGGGAGCACCTGGAGGCAGACATGGGGAGAACAGACAGTGACCCCAGGTCGGAATTGAACCTGGGTCTCTGACACTCTGAGGCAGCAGTGCTAACCACTGTGCCACTATGCCACCCCAAAATTAACTTTTTAATTTGACAAACTCGGTTCAAATACACTAGGATATTTCTTTCCTTTAGTCTCAAAATGAGCAAGAATTCAAAGGATGATTTCCAGGCTTCCAGTTCCTTAGCTCCATTCATCAAGATAGGTGAATGTCTGAAAAGAACATTTATTAGGCAAAGACATGCTTCTTCTAGCTGAGGGGTCAATTACTGGGGCGGAGGAAGGGCATAGATTTAAGGGGATTGGTAGAGGGATTATATGGAATATAAGGATGAACCTTTTCACCCAAAGTGTGGTGGGTGGCTGGAATTCACTGGCTAAGTTGTGGTTGAGGCTGAAATGCTCAACTCATTTAGAAGGCATCAGGATCTGTACTAGAAATGCTGAAACCTGTGCGGACAGAGACTAGGTGAAAAATGGGATTAAAATGAGCAGCTAGCTTTTTTTTTTAATCCTTTTTTTTGGCTGGTATAGGGACAAAGAGCCAAATAATCTCATCTGCACCATAACCTTTCTATGGTTTTAAATGAAACCTCACTGACAAGTTCCATTCTGGACACTAATCAAAGTTAGCAGAGAGTTAGCAAAGTGTCATTCCAGATGGCACAGCAGCATGTTACTATTGTGGTTAGCACTGCTGCCTCACAGCGCTAGGGATCCAGGTTCAATTCCAACTATGGGTGACTGTCTGTGTGGAGCTTGCATGTTCTCACCGTGTCTGTAGGGATTTCCTCCCACAGTCTAAAAATGTGTAGTTTAGGTGGATTGGCCATGCTAAATTATCCCTTAGTGCCCAAAGATGTGTAACTTAGCTGGAGTGGCTATGGTAACTTGCCCCTTAGAGTCCCAAGGTGTGTAGGTTAGAAGAATTAGCATGGTAAATATGTGAGATTACAGAGATAAGGCCTGGATAAGATACTGTCGGAGAATTGGTGCAGACTTGATGGGTTGAGTGTCTGCCTTCTGCTCTGCAGGGGTTCTATGATTCTATGACAATCTGATGGCATGCATATTTCTTGGAGAAAAGGGAAACGCTCGAAAAATAAAACTAAAATATTGCGGATGCTTGAAATGGGAAATCAAAACGGAAAGCATTAGAAAGTGAGAAACAGAGAGCATCTGTGGAGACTGAGAGTTAATGTTTCAAGTTGTGTTTAACTCTGTTTAGGACTCTCCATATCCTTGGACTGCGTTCGATCAAACATCTGTCTAACTCAATCCTGAATGTATTCAATGACTCAGACTCTGTGAAAGAAAATTCCAAAACTGAAGGGCCATCTGGGAGATGAAATCCCTCCACATCTCCAACTTAAATGCGAGACTGCAGAGTATTAAAACTGTTTCCCTCCTGGTTTTTGTACTCACTGGTGGCAGGGGGTGGGGGTGGGAGGGGGGTGGTGCATGCTCTCAGCATCGACTCTGTCAAGCCTCCCCATGAAACCTTATGTATTCCAGTAAGGTTATCTGTTATTTTTCTACTTCCAACAGGCCCAAACTGCTCAACCTCTCCTTGTAAGATAACCCATTCATCCCAGGAATCAGTTGAGTGAACCTTCTCTGAATCCAAGTACATGCACAGAGGCCAGTACTTGTAGGCAGGAAATTCTTCCTCTTAGAGGGTCATTAGTCTTTGGAATTCTCCTCACAAAGTGCAATGAAGGCCAGGTCATCGAATATGCTCAAGGTTGAGTTACATAGCTATCTGATGGAGTCAAGAGTTATGGGTATTCATTGTGCAAGGGGAGGGTGAATCTAGAATCCACCTTAAACACAGCTTTATTTCTCAGGCAGTAAAGCAAAGTCACAGACTCTCCCAGTTTCCCACAGACAAGCACGTGGAATTCTCTAGTCCCTCCACAGGGGTTTCCCTGTGGCCTGAGAAGTATCACAATCTACCCCGCCAGCAGGATTTTCCAGTCCTGCTGAAGTCAACGGGGATTGATGTTCCTCACCCGTGCCGCTACCGCACAATACACATTCTTACAGTGATCCCTAACCATTCCCTCATGCTGTGCTTAATGACCATCCTAAAGCAGGCAATTCATTGCAACACAAATTCAATTTCAACAATGGGGTCAGGCAGCAAAACAGAGTTATGGCCACAATCAGATCAGCTATGATTAATTAAAGTTTATTTATTATTGTCACAAGTCAGTTTACATTAACGTTGCAATGAAATTACTGTGAAAATCCCCTAGTTGCCACTCTCTGGTGTCTGTTCGGGTACACTGAGGGAGAATTTTGCATGGCCAAGGCACCTATGGAGCATGTCTTTTGGACTATAGGAGGAAACCGTAACACCCAGAGGAAATCCACTCAGACGCGGGAAGAATGTGCAAACTCCGCACAGATAACTTGGGAATCGAACCCAGGTCCCTGGCACTGTGAGACAGCAGTGATAACTACTTTGCCATCATGCCAATTTTACTGAATGGCAGAATGAATTTGATGGGCCGAGTGGCATGCTCCTGTTCCTATCTTGTGTAGCATAGAATTGTCCACTTACACGGTCAATGCAAGATATTAACATGATAGAATGAGTAGGAAACTTGTACTCATGTAACTCATTCATTTTCTCCCAGAAGGTACAATTTGCAAGTTCTTTTAAGTGTAAACAGGAAGACCATTCATGGAATGAGCTTTTTTCAACATCCTATAATCCATGCAGTTTCTACTGATAATTCCATCACTCCAATTCAATCTAATGGGACAGTGCATTGTGACCAGAGCATCGAATGGCAGCCAATTCAATATAAGGGTCCAAACAGAGGTTATGTGCTCAGTTTTCCTGCAGCTAGTATCAAGCAAAACTGACACAGTGTACCCCAGGGAAGTGAATTTGCTCATGTCCATGCTTTAGTAAGTGTTCAGTAACAGCTGCTTTATCCAGCTCCTCCATCATCAGCACCCTGGCCTTCTCAATGTGGTTCCTATTTCCGAATTGCAGCATTGCGGCAGCATTACTTTCCCCAAGATGCTCGTTACTCATTCCTATTTCTTCCAGCTGATGGATGGAAGGTTGTAATGATGCATTTTTGAAATTGGAGGAGGATTTGAACAGGCCTTGGTGACACACTGAAGGAATGGCCAAGTATTGTTACAAAAGCCATGTGATTGACTCTCAACTGCCCTCTAATAACTAAGGAATGCTGGCCATCCAGCGACACCCATGTCCCAGAAATTGCTAAGTAAATGTTGGCAATTTTAAGCATTTTAAAGCAATACTGTCACTATTTTGACTCAAGGGTACAGGTTTACTTAAAGAGGAAGAATGGAACAGAAACTGAATACACACCACAATTGAAAGAAACTTGTAAATCCGAAATGATCCTCAAAATGTTGTTCATCTGGTTCGATCTCTGCTCATTTTCCATGATGCTGTCGGATGCTGGATAGGCTGAATCAATGTAGATCAAATCCAGCAAGTAAATTCCTGAAATTTAAACACAATTTTTAATTTTAGACCAAGAATGCATAATTTAGATTTTAAAAACTATGATGTTCGAAAAGAACCCTTTGAATGTCTAAGTACATTTTGCTAATAGTACTTGGTTAGCAGATTGTTAGCAAGGCACGGTTTAATTAAATTCTTTGAGCACAGATAACTGGGACACTGGGTTGAGGGGGGGAAGAGCTGGAAGATTGGGTAGATGGGGGTGTCAGATGGGACAAAAGGTGAGTGGGTGGCAACGCCATCTGATTTTCTGCCTCCAATCCACCCAAACAGCATCCCCCAATTTCCTCACAATACTCAATACTACAACTTTTCTTCAAGGCTACACTCTAGTGTCCAGGAGATTAAGTTTTGATTCTCAGAAATTCCAGGACAATCCTGGGACATTGGGCAAGATTAGGCACAGGCCCAGTTCCAACTGCCTGCAATATAAAAAACTGGGCAGGAAATCATTATTGTGGGACTTTGTTCTGACCTTTGCATATGGGTATTCCCAGGGGGAAAAGTCAGCATGATTGGACTGCATATTTTCAAGAGGAATAATGGAATGATTCTTCTGTGGCCTAACCACAACCCCTCAACCCCTGTCCCAGTTGTTGTCCCTCAATCTATGTCCCAAAAACTTGAAGGTGAGGCAGGCAGTGATGCAATTCATGAAAATATCGGTCTTCACCTCTTCAGTATATCTGTAAATGTGGTCCAGGCTAATTATAGAATCCTTACAGTACAGAAGGAGGCCATTCAGTCCGTCAAGTATGCACTGACTCTCCAACAGAGCATCTCATCCAGACCCTATCTCCTTAATCCCATATATTTCCCTACCAACCTCTCTAACCTACACATCTTGGGACACTAAGGGACACTTTAGCATGGCCGAATCACCAAAGCAGCTGGACTGTACGAGGAACGCGGAGCACCCAGGAGAAACCTGTATAGACATGGGGAGAATGTGCAGGCTCCAGACAGACAGTTACCCAAGTCTCAAATTGAACCGGGGCCCTGACGGTATGAGGCACTATGTGAATCACTGGCACTTTGCTAATCCCGGTGCCACCCCAAATCAAAACAAAGTGGGCTAGAAGTCTTCTCTGCCTCCAGAGATTCTCTGTGAATCGAATTTGGTGCGTCTGATTGAATTCTGAACAGAGGTGGGCCTATAGCATTGGTATTTGCATTTCCACTCAATTGGCCGTGTCCTTTAGCTATGACTGATGTGGAAAATAGATCGAACACCACACTGGTACAAGTGGGAATGATAACCTGAGGCTGCAACTGAAGCCTACTCTCAGTGCAAAGGTTGAGGAGCTTTAATCTTCATCTAGCTGTGCTATAATCAGATCTAGGATTGCTCGGTAGCATTGCCAACTCTGATTAAATACATTCCTGGAGGTTTCATCACCTGACTAGCATCCCATGTGCCAGCCAATAGTTGGCCAACACTCCTTGTGCACTGCCTTCCTACATCAATTGGAAGACTCATTACCCAATATGATGATGCCTGACGGTCTTAGCCCACCGCCCCAATATTTTTATAACTGATGGGAGAAACTTTCAAAACAATAACAAAAACAACAATTTTTACATCCCGATGATTTTGTTCCGGGTTTTGCACACAGTAGCATCCTGGAGGTTGATCATTAATCCTGGAGAGTCCAGGGCAATCCTGGAGGGTTGGAAACCCTGCTATTTACATTAACGATGGAGGAAAGTATTCCATTCCCCAGTACTAGATAAGCACAATAAAGGTGTGCATTTGAACATTTAGTGGACAAAGTGGGGATAAAAGACAGGAAACGGCAGAAAATGTGATTTCCAAAAGAAAGAAAGAAAATTTCCTTTCGGTCCTCCAAGCCTGCACTGACCATGCTGCCCAACTGAACTAAAACCCCCTACCCTTCCATATCGCTCTATTCCCATCCTACTCATGTCTTTGTCAAGATGTCCCTTTAGGATCACTATTGTATGTGCTTCCACTACCTCCCCGAGTCTGAGGGGAGGTTGGACTATTGTCATTTGTTCCATAATTGACAATAACCTTGAGAACTAGAGAGAGGGAGGAAGGCATGAATGAACACGAGTTAAATCAGGGATTTTTAATGCAAGGGAATCAAGGATAATGGGGATAAGGCAGGGAAATGGAGCTTTATCACATCAGATCAATCATGATCTCATTAATTGGGGGAACAGACTCGATGGGCTGAATGGTCTGCTTTTGTTCCTATGTCTTATGGTCTTGTATTCCACAACTGAGGAAGTTAAGATCAGTGACAACGTAGAGAGAGGTTTATTTATATTTATTTTAATCACAATGCAAATGCTTTCAAACCCCTTAATTCAGAGCTCAGATCACAATTTGGAAATGGTCCGTCAATTGAATATTTTCTAATTGGAATTAGGATTTGCCTTTATGTAACCCATCCAATCCCAAACCCAATCATTCGCTGGTTACAGTAAACGGGTCAGTTAGAATATTTATGAAAAGCACCAAATATCAATCTGCAAATCGTTTTTCCGTTGTTGGCTATTGGTGAATGCACTGTTACAAAACCCTAGATAATGCTGAAAAAGCACTATGGCTTTTTTTTTGCGACTGGTAGACGCCCAATTGAAAATGTTCCACAGAACGGCAAGACAGGGCAAAAACCAAACCTTGTCGTGTTGACAATTAGGTGTAAACCTATACGGTTCATTTGCCAAGAACACGAACGCACAGTGAAGTTATTATACCTAGAAATCTCTCAACACTAGGTTATCACTTATCATTCATCACTCACTCTGATAGCTTATGTTGCCAAATAAACCTGTTGGACTTTAACCCCTGATGTGGTGAGACTTCTTAATGTGCCCAACCCAGTCCAACGCCAGTATCCCCACATCATGGATACTTCGAAATGTGTGAAGAAGTGGTACACCCTCTGTGTCCCACTACCACCGCCCCCAAAGTCTCTACGCTCCAAACAACACAAAAACACAGTCAGTCATGCAGAAAGAGGAAAGCTGTATTTTTTTTAGACGGGAGCCCTAATCTAAGAGTCTCATTGTGACCTGCCTTTCTGTCAGAAGTTGCCCATTGCATTTGCGTAGCATCATCTGCTTTGGTTTAGTTACACCATATTAAAAATCTGGACTTCCTCCGAACAGTTACATGGCTCAGAACACCTAGCAAAAAGCCTATGAATCAATTCAAGATAGGAGCCAGTTCTCCTTGGTCTGACACATTAGTCGCCCAACATCTTCTCATAAACATGGGACTGTGCAAATGGAATTCCCAACAGCCGTTCTTGCAAAAAAGTATATATATAGAACAGTCTGGTGCAGGCAAGTTTAAACTATCCAGTGCTAAAAGCTGGGCACATCCTTTGGAGCTGACGTGACTTTCCCCAAGTAAAACACCATCCAACTGATGAGACCTCAGCTCTGAATTATTTAACACGATTTATCTTGCTGATCTTGCAAAAACAGCTGCCAAAGTGTGACCGATCTTCTCAAACATCTTTCCCAGAAGGTAGTGCCACATATTTGTCATCACACCATTATGTATAAGTTGCTCCATCTCAGTCCATCTCCTCTGATCTCACTTGGTTAGCCACAAATGCAGAAGTATAAGCTATTTTGAGTAATTTGAGCCATATTTGGCTCATTCCAATGTGTATAAATCATTAATAACTCTTAACAGATGAAGCACTTCACCAAGAACTTTACACAAAATGCCTGGAGCGTGCATATCTCACCAGTGAGATACGTTATGTCTTTCATTACTAGGACATGCTCAAAGCCCTAGATGTCTGTGTGATTTTGAAAAATGAGAAACTCTAATTGTTAGAAATGAAAAGAGGAACATCTTCCTTTTTGTTTCATTGATTCAAAGGATATGGGCTTCACTGGCCTGCCCGGCACTTACTGCTCCATCCCTGCCCAGAACTTAGTGCCCATCCCTGGCCAGGCCGGTACTCACCGCCCCATCCCTGGCCAGGCCGGTACTCACCGCCCCATCCCTGGCCAGGCCGGTACTCACCGCCCCATCCCTGGCCAGGCCGGTACTCACTGTCCCATCCCTAAGCAGTTGAAGAATAAGTTGCATTGGAAAAGCTTAATTGTACTTAGTTTAAGATTATTTGTTATTGTCACACGTAGGTTTACTTTAACACTGCAATGAAATCAGTGAAAATCCCCTGGTCGCCGCACTCCAACAACTGTTTAGGTACACTGAGGGAGAATTTTATATGGCCAATGCACCTAACTGGCATGCCTTTCAGACTGTAGGAGGAAACCGGAGCGCCTGAGGAAACCCATGCAGACATGGAGAGAATGTGTAACCTCCACACAGACAGTGACACAAGCCGGGAATCGAACTGGCGATGTGAGGCAGCAATGCCAACCACTGTGCCACCGTACCTTTTATCTTTGGGGCTAAAGGGAGGCTGGTGGGGGGTAGAACTGGGATCAGGATATTGAGTTTGATGATCAGGCATGATCAAAATGGATGGCAGAACAGGCTACAAGGGACGATAGGCCTACTCCTGCTTCTAGTTTGTATGTTGACAACTCTTGCCCTGTGGAGCTTGTACGTATTATTGCCGCAATCATTGTCTGAACAATTAAACTTTCTACCTTCACCTCCCCTCCACTACCGCAATCAGTTTTCTGATCCATGACTGTCAATTCTCCCAGTCCCTACAAGATTTGCATTTGCTGTATCACACATAAGATTTGCCTTTAGCTTGAAAATGAACTTTGAATACGTGGCTTGAATTTCTTTCATGACACTTTATTCCCAGTATCCCTTCAGTTAGTGCTTTTGACAGGCGTGTAATGAACAGTTAATAGCAAAGTAATCAGAGTTGGGTACATCGGGTGCTGCCAGGATTTCAGTTTCTTTCTACTGTAGGTAGCCATCCAACAACATAATTTGTCAATAAATTCTTGACAAACTGCCCCAACACTTGAGCCAACCATACAGTGATCTGACCATTAAAAGCTCTGGTTTTCTTCCTGATAACCCAACTCAAGTATTAACAATGGGGGAACATCTAGCAAACCCAAAATAACCTTCTACTGAAGCCACATCTGGTCTTATAGAATCAAACAGTGCAGAAGGAGGCCATTTGGCCCATTGAGCCTGCACTGACAACAATCCCACCAAGGCCGGATCCCCACAACCCTCTCATATTGACCCATTCAGTTCCCCTGAAGATAATTTATCACAGCCAATCCACCTAACCTGCACATCTTCAGATTTTCTGATCGAGATTTCCCGATGTTCTTTCACCAACTGTTCTATTGTCTTGAAATTGAGGACTGTGTATTTTTTTCCCCTTTGTCCTCCCTAGTTTTCCTCCTTTCCCTCTTTCCCCCTCCAATGCATTTGTTCTTTACTTGAGTTTGACTCCATGAATAGCAGTTAAACTCTGCTGCCAACCCCATGCAGATGTTATTAAAAATTAATTTTTTATTTCTCTCTTTTAAGACTGAGATGAAGAGAACTTACTTTTTTTCTCAAAGGGCTGTCGGTTTGCAAAATTCTCCTCCCCAGAAAGAAACGCAAGCATTGAATTTACTTGTGGTCCAGTCAGACTGATTTTTGACAGATATGGGAATTGAGGATGACGCGGGGGGACGCGGGGGGGCGCGCGCGCGCGGCGGCGGCAGAGAGAGAGTGGAGTCCAGACCACAAAGAGATCGGCCATGATGTTATTGAATGGGGTGTCGGTTTGAAGGGCTGAACGGCCTACTACCAACTTCAGATTGTCCTGTAATCCTATGAGGACACTATAGAAACAAGAAACAGGCTCTTCGAGCCTGCTATTCATTTTGATCGTGGCTGATCACCAAATTCAACATTCTGATCTCACCTCTCCCCCTATATACCTTGACCCCTGTAGCCCCAAGAACTACATCTAATTTCTTCTTCAAATCGCACAACTTTTTGGCTCCAGCTACTTTCTGTAGTAGTGAATTCCACACAGTTATCACTCTCTGGATGAAGAAATTTCTTCTCACCTCAGTTCTAAAAGGTTTACTCCTTTTCCTCAAACTATGACCCAAGGACTCCCCCATTAATGGGACCATTTTTTCTGAATCTACTCTGTCTAATCCTGTTAGAATTTTATAAGATTTTAAGAAACCCCCTTTCATCTTCCAAACTCCAGTGAATGTAATCCTAACCGAGCAGTTTGGAGGATGATCTTATTTTCTTTCTAGACTTCCAAATAGGAGTCAGACTGGACTCAAAACTTTAACTCTGTTCTTAAAAAAAGTTTATTAAAGTTCAGTTTAAGTTTATTTATTAGTGTCACAAGTAGGTTTACATTAACATGGCAATGAAATCAGTGAAAATCCCCTAGTCGCCACACTCCGGTGCTTGTTTGGGGAGAATCTAGCTTGGCCAATGCATCTAACCAGCATGTCTTTTAGACCATGGGAAACCAGGGCACGCAAAGAAAACCCATGCAGACACAGGGAGAATGTGCAGTCTCTGCACAATCAGTGGCCCAAGCCGGGAATTGAATCCAAGTCTTTGGTGCTGCAAGGCAGCAGTGCTAAACATTGTGCCTCTCTGCACAGGTGCTGCCAGAGCTGAACTTTTTTTTTAAACACTTTTTTTTATTTCAAGATTCTCTGCTGAACTAACCATATAAATATGGTGACTACAAGAGCAGTTCAGTATCTGGGAATCCTGTGGTAAGTAACTTACCAAAAGTCTGTCCACCTTCTACGAGGCACAACTCAGGAGTGTGATGGGATGCTCTCCACTTGTCCGGATGAATGCAACTTCAACAACACTCAAGAATTGCAACACCATCCAAGACAAAGCCATTCTGCTTGATTGACACCCCATCCACCAACTTAAATATTAATTCACTTCAGCACTAGCACATAGTGGCAGATGTCTGTACCATCCAACATATGCTGCCAAATGGCCTCCTTCTGTACTGTAGGGATTCCGTGGTTATTCTATGGAGAGATTTCTAGACAGTAAAGGCATGAGGATCGTGTGAGAAAATGGTCAGGAGGTGGAACCAGCTATGATTGAACTGATGGAGCAGGCTCAAAGGGCCGAATGGGGCGGCATGGTAGCACAGTTGTTAGCACTCTTGCCTTACAGCACCGGGGACCTGGGTTCAATTCGGGTCTCGGGTAAATGTCTGAGTGGAGTTTGCACATTCTCCTCATATCGGTGTGCGTTTCCCCCAGGTGCTTCAGTTTCCTTCCACACTCCAAGATGTGAGAGTCAGGTTGATTGGCTATGCTAAGTTGCCCCTTAACGTTAAGGGGACTACCAGGATAAATACATGTGGTTACGGAGATAGGATAGGATTGTTGACGGGGCAGGCTCAATGGCCTCCTTCTATGCTGTAGGGATTCTATAGTTCTGTGGCCTACTCCTGTTCCCATTTCTCATATTCCTGTGCATGTAGCCTGAAGTCTAGAGAACCTACAAAATAAAAGGTGGATGTGTAAAGCAACTGCCTGTCTGATGGACCTACTCCAAGAGTTCTTATTTCACTAGTTTCACATTCTGAAACTGGAAAAATAAAACCGATGGGAATATCATACACTTTCCAGGAATACTTTGTGGAAATGCGGTGCCCACGAGCTCTGAGTTATTGATTGAATGGAGAAACTTTGACATCCCGAGGAAAGCGACACAAAACTGCTGCTTTCCAAGTGAAGTTGAAATGGAAAGCAAGGGCTGTAGGGCACATCAGCAAAATAATGCACACAAAATCAGGTTTAAATGTTTCAGAAAGCAGAAAAAATATCAGCAACAAGGCAGAACAATACAAACCCTGACCAAAGAACTTTCTCTACAGTTGTGTGTTTAACAAGAAGATAATGGATTTGAAAGAAGGAAAGATTATCCATTCAGGGAAGGAGTCACCTGGCATTTGCACTGTCAATAGGCCAATTAAAATAGAACACAAGTAGGGCAACTGGAAAGAGTTGGCAGTGTTCTGTGAAGTGTTGCTTTCAGCCAGTTAATCCTCTTGCCAATCATACTTATTGTTCCTTTTGACTGGAGCTTGAGAATGAAGGACAAGTAAGCTTGGCACAGATTGAGAAGCTAACTGTGCTAAAATGCTACTTCCTGTGGCTTGTCCATCTTTGTGACAGCAATAAGCAAGAACACAGCTATGATGTAAGAACAGTGGCAGGAAATAATGAAGCAGCTAGTTCAAGGTGTCTGCTGAACATCTCAAGCTATGGATAGATATCCACATATAGTGACTTTCATCGTTTGACAAAAGATACTAAGGATAATTGTAATGACCATCAGTTAGCATATGTACAGGCCACTGCCTTACTGCCCCAGCCAGTAAGGGAGTGTAGCTTTACCTTCTGATCTCCATGGCTGATGCCACTACAGATGGTGCATCAACACAATAAACGGCGGAGGGTGCTCATTTTCTTACAATGAGATTGCTGCTTTTACAATCAGTTAGATCAATCGGAGCCTACTGGAGCAGACACAGTTTTACTTTTTTTCCCTCCTCAGCTCACTTTCATTAGAAGCATTTAATTCAATATAGGCAGAAAGAAAATCACTCTTATTCAGCCAGAGCTTTGGCCCATCTGCAATTCAAAGTTATCTACTGATGACCATGAAATCATTGTCAATTGTCAGAAGAATCCATCTGGGTTCACTAATTCCTTTAGGGAAGGAAATCTGCTGTCCTTACCCTGTCTGGCCGACGCGTGACTCGAGACACACAGCAACGTGGCTGACTCTCAACTGCCCTCTGGGCAAGGGCAGCTGAGGATGGGCAATAAATGCTGGCCAGCCAACGATGCCCATGTCCCACGAATGAATAGAATGAATGAATAAAACAAAGCTGAAGCCAAAACTGATGATGTTACATGTGGAAGGGCAGCCTTCTCATTTTTACTCATAAAAACAGGCTGAATTACACGGACTTCTGTCTGTGGGCTCGAAGGCAAGGGGATTCATAAATGCAGCATGCCTACCCGCTCGCCATTGAATTGCCACTTAAATGTTCTTTCTACAATGGCGGCCAATGATTGTGGAGTTCTGCAAGGATCAGCATTGGGTCCACAACTATTCACTTCTTACATCAATGGTCACGATGAAGGAACTGAGGACATTGTGACTAAGTTTGCAGATGATACAAAGATAGGTGGAGTATTGAGGAGGCAGGGAGGCTGCGGAAGGAGTTGGACAGGTTAGGAGAGTGAACAAAGAAGTGGCAGATGAATTATAACATGGAAAAATGAGGCGTTATGTACTTTGGTAGGAAGAATAGAAGTATGGACTATTTTCTAAATGGGGAGAGAATTTAGAAATCAGGAACACAAAGGGACTTGGGTGCCCTATTCCAGATTCTATGAAGGTGAACTTGCAGGTTGAGTTGCCAGTTAGGAAACAAGTGCAATATTAGAATTCATTTCGAGGGAACAAGAATACATGGACTGCTGAGGCTTTATATGGCTCTGGTCAGACCCATTTGGAATATTGTGAGCAGTTTTGGGCCCTATATCTAAGGAAGGATGTGCTGACCTTGGGGAGGGTCCAAAGGAAGTTCACAAGAATGATTTGAGGAATGAAACGCTTGATGCACGAGGAGCACTTGAGGATGCTGGGTCCGTACTCGATGAGTTCAGAAGGATGAGGTGGGATCTCATTGAAACTTACAGAATAGTGAAAGGTCTGGATAAAGTGGACATGGGAAAGATGTTTCCATTAGTAGGCAAGACCAGAATCTGAGTGCATAGCCTTAGAATAAAGGGATAACCCTTTGGAACCAAGATGAGGAATTCCTTCAGCTGGGGGGTTATGAATCTGTGGAATTCATTGCCGCAGAGGGCTGTGGAGGCCAGGTCATTGAGTGTATTTAAGACAGAGGTAGATTGGCTCTTGACTGGTAAGGGGATCAAGGTGGGAGAATGGAGCTGACAAACTTATCAGCCACGATTGAATGGCAGAGCGGACTGAATGGGCTGATTGGCCTAATTCTGCTCCTATACCTTGTGGTCCTAGTGGCCACACTCCAGTTCTGATGGGATGAGACCCATGCCAAGCAAGTAGTTTGGCAGCTTTAAATGAGTGGACTATTTTGGGCACAGGGGTGGGGGAACCTCCGTCAGAGAGTCTCTTCTGTCATCAAAGGGCCCTAGCTCTTACCTTTTCAGCATCTCAGTCATGGCTTCTCAAAAACTGATCACTATCCCTATGCCCTGCCTCCTCTGGCTGGGGCCTGCCCATCTGGCTGTGTGCTTTTATTCTGGATTTGCTCAAGGTCTGGCCTCCAGAGCCTCCATTTCTTCAGGAACTGTTCACAATGGCCGTTGCTGGATCTACAGCGTGCAGAGCTGCCAGCAATCTTCAGTTTCTACAAATATATAAAATGAAAAAGACTGGCAAAAGTAAACATTGGTTCTTTAGAGGACGAGAAGGGGGATGTAATAACTGGAAATGAGAAAATGGCTGAGGCATTGAATAGGTATTTTGTGTCGGTCTTCACAGTGCAAGACACAAATAACATGCCAAAAATTGATGACAGGAAGGCTCTGGCAGGTGAGAACCTAGAAACTATCATTGTCACGAAAGCAGTAGTGTTGGGCAAGCTAATGGGGCTAAAGGTAGGCAAATCTCCTGGCCCTGATGGAATGCATCCCAGGATACTAAAAGAGGTAGTAGGGGAAATAGTAAATGCACTAGTGGTAATTTATCAGAATTTGCTGGACTCTGGGGTGATTGCCATAGATTGGAAAAACGTGACGTCACTGTTTAAAAAAGGAGGTAGTCAAAAGGCGGGTAACGATAGCTTAATTTCTGTAGTAGGAAAATGCTTAAATCCATCAAGGAAGAAATAGCGAGTTCATCTGGATATAAATGTATTAGCATGGATAGGAGATTGGTTAACTAACAGAAAGCAAAGAATGGGGTTAAATGTGTTTTTTGGTTGGCAATCAGTGACTAGTGGTGTGTTTCAGGGATCAGTGTTGGGACTGCAATTGTTTATAATCTACATAGATGATTTGGAGTTGGGGACTAGGTGTAGTATGTCAAAATTCGCAGGTGACGCTAAGATGAGTGCAAGAGCAAAGTGTGCAGAGGACAGAAAGTCTGCAAAGGGATATAGATAGTCTAAGCGAGTGGCAAGGATCTGGCAGATAGAGTACAATGTTAATAAGTGTGAGGTCATCCATTTTGATAGGAATAACAGCAAAATGGATTATTATTTAAATGATTAAAAAACTGCAGCATGCTGCTGTGCAGAGGGACCTGGGTTTCCTTGTGCAAGAATCACAAGGAGTTGGTTTGCAGGCACAGCAGGTAATTAAGAAGGTAAATGGAATTTTGTCCTTCATTGCTAGAGGGATGGAGTTTAAAAACAGTGAAATTATGTTGCAGTTGTGTAAGATGATGGTGAGACCACATCTGGAGTACTGTGTACAGTTTTGGTCTCCTTACTTGAGAAAGGATATACTGGCAGTGGAGGGGGTGCAGAGGAGATTCGCTAGGTTAATTGCAAAGTACATAAAAATCATAGAAACCCTGCAGTGCAAAAAGAGGCTATTTGGCCCACCGAGTCTGCACCAACCACAATCTCACCCCAGGTCTTACCTCCATATTCCTACATATTTACCTGCTAATCTCTCTAATGTACACACCTCAGGACACTAAGGGACAATTTTTAGCACGGCAAATCAACCTAACCCGCACATCTTTGGACTATGGGAGGAAACTGGAGCAGCCGGAGGAAACCCACGCAGACTCGAGGAGAATGTGCAAATTCCACACTTATGAGGAGAGACTGAGTAGACTGGGGCTATATTTATTGGAATTCAGAAGAAAGGGGAGAGATCATATAGAAACATATAAGATTATGAAGGGAATAGATAAGATAGAAGCAGGCAAGTTGTTTCCACTGGCAGGTGAAACTAGAACTAAGGGGCATAACCTCAAAATAAGGGGAAGCAGATTTAGGACTGAGTTGAGGAGGGACTTCTTCACACAAAGGGTTATAAATCTGTGGAATTTTTGCCCAGTGAAGCAGATGAGACTACCTTCATTGAATGTTTTTAAGACAAGAATAGATAAATTTTTGAACAGTAAAGGAATTAAGGGTTATGGTGAGTGGGTGGGTAAGTGGAACTGAGTCCACAAAAAGATCAGCCATGATCTTGTTGAATGGCAGAGCAGGTTCGAGGGGCTAAATGGCCTACTCCTGTTCCTATGTCCTTACGTTCTAATCTGATTGTCCAGTAGCTCTATGGCAAAATCTAAACCCCAGAGAAGGATGGAAGTGTCACCCTGAACCAATAGGCACTTGACTGAGTGCTACACAGCTTAATTTTGGGTGGGCTCCCGACCAACATTTTAGCCAGAATGGGGTGAACAGCAAAGTGACCCATGACCTGTAGAATCACAGAATGATACTGCACAGAAAAAGTATATTCAGTCCAGCTCTACCATTTGGTAGAGTCACTAGACTGGAAAGTGCCAAATATCACACACAGTGAGATTTGTAGAATCCCTACGGTGCAGGAGGCGGCCATTTGGTCCAGCAAACATGCACCAACAATCATCCCACCCAGACCCCACCCCCATAACAGCATGAATTTACCCCACTCATCACCTTGACACTCGGGGCAATTTAATATAGCCAATGTTTTCAAATTGTTTGCCATTTCCTCATGGTTAGCTGAGATTTTCATTGCTGGGAACTGGCTGTGGTCTATTCAGATGGAGGGACTGTTGAGTGTGCCATCACTAGGCAGCATGGTGGCACAGTGGGTTAGCACCACTGCCCCACAGTGCCAGAGAACTGGGTTCAATTCCCAGATTGGGTCACTATGCAGAATCTGCATTTTTCCTGTATTTGCATGAGTTTCCTCTGGGCACTCTGATTTCCTCCCACAGTCCAAAAGACTAACTAGTTAGGTGCATTAGCCATGCTAAATTTTCCCTCAGTGTACCTGAACTGGTGCTGGAGTGCAGCGACTAGGGGATTTTCACAGTAACTTCATTGCTGTGTTAATGCCAGCCTACTTGTGACACTAATAAATAAACTTCAAACTTAAGGAAAGGGAATAAGTGGCTCAGCTCCCATTTGGCTCAGTCCAAGTCCATGGTGGGCTGCAATGCCCTGATATTGTCAGCTCGTTTGTCTCCCTTCTCAGGGCCTTGAATTGGATTTAGCTTGAATTTGATTTTTGGAGTCGGTCAGAAGATCGATTTGGGTGCATCTGGTGCACTTATGCATTGGTTTTATAACTGTTAAAACACAATTTTTACAAAGGGAATAACTGGTTCAGATTAACTTTGGTGATCAACATAAAACAGCTCCAGTCTAAAGTGGATGACACTGTGGTTAACATTGCTGCCTCACAGCGCCAGCAACCCGGGTTCGATTCCTGTCTGTGTGGAGTTTGCATGTTCTCCCCATGTCTGCATGGGTTTCCTCCAGGTGCTCCGGTTTCCTCCCACAGTCTGAAAGATGTGTTGGTTAGATACACTCACCCAAACACGTTCCGGAATATGGCGACCTGGGCACTTTTCACAGTAACTTCATGGCAGTGTTAATGTAAGTCTACTTCTGACAAATAAATAAACCTTAAAAAAAAAAGTCCAGGCATGCAGTCTCTCGATGTGGACAGCATCTGGAGTTGAAGAGAATCACTTGTGGAGTCCTTCATGATAGTCCCCCAGTACTCTACTCAATGTCAAAGAACGAACATTAACAAGATCAGCCTTGCTCCAGCCAAGTGCTGGAGGGAGACTGGGGCCAATGAAATAATCCCACCAAGGAGTCAATATGATAAAGAGAAGCTTAGAGGGTCGGGGCGGGGAGGGGGGGAAATGGGGGAATAGAGAAAAGGGTGAAAATTCTTCAATTCTCCAGTAAGTGTGGCTCGAATTGTTTAACATCACAAGATGATCTTCAATTTATGGGTCGGTTTTGTTTCAATAAGGATGCCAAACTGAACATCTTTTTTCAAATCAAACACAAATGGTGAACCAAATGTTTAATAAATATCTTGCACAGAAAAGCTGCTTTAGACTGAGCCACTTGAGGTTGGAATGATCTGTATGCTGCTAACTGGAACCATATTGTAGGAGTATAAATTTGCTGAAGGGGAAATGGTCAATTGTTTCATATGTACAGTGATTTTAAAGTTTATTTATTAGTGTCACAAGTAGGCTTATATTAACATGGCAATAAAGTTGCTGTGATAATATCCCCTAGTCGTCATACTCTGGTACCTTTTCAGATACACAAGGAGAACCTAACCAGCATGTCTTTTGGACTGTGGGAGGAAATCGGAGCACCCTAAGGAAACCCATGCAAACACAGGGAAGAATCTACAGACTCCACACAGACAGTGACCCAAGCTGGGAATCGAACCTGGGTCCCTAGCACGATGGGGCAGCAGTACCAACCACTGGGCTACCCAAATGGACAAAGTAGGGATAAAAGCCAGGGATCAGCAGAAAATGAGGAAATTTATTCCGTCATTGACAATAACCTTAAGAACTGTGGAATGGAGAAGTCATGAATGAACTTGAGTCAAGGCTGAGATAGACAGATTTTTAATCAGTCAGGAAATAAAGGATTAATGGGATATCCACCACGCTACTTACAAATGTGACACTGGAACTAAACAAAGATATCTGCAAAAGTCACTGGGCAATATGAGAAGGCTTCTAATGCACCAAAAAAACATTAGACACATGGCTATCAATATGAAATTTTATTACATTGCTGGAAAATCAACATCCTTGGAATTACCATTGACCAGAATCTGAACTGGATTAATCATATAAATATTGTGATGACAAGAGCAGGTCAGAGGCTAGAAATCCTGCAGCAAGTAACTCACCTCCTGACTCCCCACCATCTCCAGGGCCCAAGTCAGGAGTGCAATACTCTCCACTTGCCTGGATGAGTGCAGCTCCAAGAACACTCAGGAAGCTTGGGTGGTACAGTGGCTGGCACTGCTGCTTCACAGCTCCAGGGAAGAGTCCTGAGATATGTAGCTTAGAGGATATGGGGCTGGGGCCTGGGTGGGATTGTAGTTGGTGCAGCCTCAATGAGCCAAATGGTTTCTTTCTGCATCGTAGGGTTTCTATGATAGTCTTCTTCTATGAAGCCTGACACCGTCCAGGATAAAGCAGCTCATTTGATTGCCACCCGTTCTACGAACATTCAATCCCTCCCTCATTGATGCACAGTGACAGCAGTGTATACCATCTACAAGATGCAGGAACTCATCAAGGCTACTAAGGCAGCAGCTTTTTCCAAACTCACGACTGCTGTGATCTAGAAGGACAAGGGCAGCAGGTACCTGGGAATGACATCAACTCGAGGTCTCTCTCCAAGAAGTTTACCATCCAGATTTGGAAATATTGCTGCTCCTTCAGTGTCGCTAGGTCAAAATCCTGAAATTTTCTTTCTTATAGTACCTACATCACAAGGACTGCAGCAGATCAAGATGGCAAATCCATTTTCTCAAGGATAACAGGGATGGGTAATAAATCCTGACCTAGTCAGTGATGCCAACATCCCATAAATAAAGTTTTCAAAAAAATCTAGCAAAAAGATTCCCAGGAAAGACAGTCATCTCGTGGGCAATTGTATCCAAGTGTAAAAGATACCTCAGACATCTCTCTCTCTCTTGCCAAATAAAACACACAGTAAGCTGTGGAGAACTGTTCATGCCAATTGCTGTCTATTCATTTCTGAATGACTTTTGGAGTCACTCTCTTCCGCCCACTGCAACTCAACTGGCACAATGACAAGCATTTTGGTGCAATTTGCATAACCCATTGTGTGAGCTCAGAACGATCAGCTTTCAAGTTTGTGCTTTCAGCCGGGGCCAAATCACTCAGTAACTTTCAGCTGCGCTAGACTGTTGGATTGAAAGAAGCACACGCTGTGAGCCACTATTCCAAGATACAAGTCCTGATTTGAATTCGGAACAGGTGTCAGGTTGGATGAGCATGTGGCAAGCTGCCTGTAGAATTGCTCAGTGCATAAATATGAAGGTGTGGTAGCTGGTCTACGCTCACCCGACTTGATTGGTTAAGCCTGGGTGTGGACTCAGAGCAAACTACACAGGCACCACAAAAGCCACCACAAGCTTGAGCTGTTAACATGAGCGATTGCAGAGATTTTCCTAAACCTCTTGTAAATCAAATTGTTGCACATCTAGTAACAAGTGTCACCCCTGCATTGCTCCAAGGGGTACAAAATATAGAAAGCTGACATGTTGCCACCAGCATGAGGTCCTGGCAATTTTAACTCAAGTGGTATTTTAGTTTGATTGGCAGGCTGTCTGGGTGTCCATTCGATGTGTCAGGATAGCAGCATTTTCATAACACAATGATTGGTAAGTCACTTCCTTAAAACAGGAAAGTACCTCTTAAATAGATCTTGCATTTGCTGCTTTGAGAGATTTTACTGTAACTGCATTGGATAGAACTCAACTGTAAGTAAATGAGTGAGATGCATGTGCCCAGCGTGTCTGATATCTCTTCCTGGCAAAAGGTGATTGGGCAAGCAGGGAGCGACTACGCCTGAGCACCCACACCCAACTGCTGTCCTGTCAGCCTGGGAATAATCACTTCCAGGATCTGGCCTCAGTATTATAAGGAGGTCAATGAATTCACCACAGTGGTAAGGATGAGTACACTTCTTCAGCTCTCTGTCACTCTCATCACTACTTACCAACCCTCCATTCAGCCCACTTCCTCCACCAGTAACAACAATTCCCTCCCCTAGGTCACCCTTCATATATACAATCCCAAAGTCTCATTTTGCCAATGCAAAAATTTCTTTTACCTTTTGCACACCAGGCACTAACAGCATTCTGCTCTCATGTTCCAATGAGTCTACAATCAGCAGTTCCCTTCCGAGTCGCTTTCTCTCTTCACATTCAGCTTTAATCTAAACATTCGCAAGCTCTCTCTCTCTTTCCTCCAACGTGAAGAGTTCGACACACCTGCACTGACCGCAGTAACACTCAGCGGCCCTTGCACACTCTTTCTGCAGAGCTGGATGTTATATAGCATCCGGAGAGAAGCGAGACTAGGGATAGCTGTACCAGCCAATATAACCTTTATCCAAACACAACAGGAAACCTTGAATACAAGTGGGCCTGGAAAAGCCACCAGCTACGATGTGGAGATGCTGGCATTGGACTGAGGTAAACACAGTGAGAAATCTCACAACACCGGTTAAAGTCCAACAGGTTTATTTAATAGTAAATGCCACAAGCTTTTGGAACACTGTTCCTTCGTCCTCACCTGACGAAAACTGGTGGTGTTTACTATCAAATAAACCTGTTGGACTTTAACCTGTGGGACTTCTTACTGTGCAAAGCCACCAGTCTCGGGACAGGTGAGGATGGTACCTGATTTGGTGAAGATGGCTGACATTACTTGTAAACATTGCTTCACCTCAGCAAATATTTAGCAGGGTTCACAACTACATCCTGAAGAGTGTCACTGACTAATATCCAACCTTGCAGTGTCGTCCTATCAAATAGTGAAGGAAGTTGGAATTATAGGATCCCTACAGTACAGAAGGAGGCCATGTGGCCCATCATATCTGCACCGACTCTCTGACACAGTATCTTACCCCAGCCCTATCCCTGTAACCTAATGAATTTACCCCACTAATCTCTCTAACTTACACATTTTGGGATGCTAAGGGGCAACTTAGCCTGGGCAATCTATCTAACCTGCACACCTTTGGATGGTGATAGGAAACCGGAGCACCCAAAGGAAACCCACATTGACATGGGACACAGGGAGGACATGAAAACTCCACAGGAGCAATGACCCCAGGCTGGAATTGAACCCGGCTCTCTGGCACGGTGAGGCAGCAACGCGAACCACTCTGTCTTTCTTGATGAACAATGTTATCATATCAAGTATCTTCTCAGTATATTTAAGTTGTAATTATGTGTGGCCAGAAACTTAACTAAAGCTAAAGCAAATTTTAGATCCCTGCAGGAGAAAAGCACCTTGCAAGGTAATGTGTTCAAGTGGGGGAGAACTCTATTACCGAGAAGGCTTCATGATCTATTCATGTGAAATCAGACTTCTATAGCAAAAGAAGTAGTTAAGATATGCTAATGCATAGTGACCCACATGGTTGCAATAAATAGAACACACTCACTGCCAAACAGCCTTAGCTTGGCCATGAGAAACTCAACTATTTGTAGAGCCACACATCAGAGCAAGTGGAGTTTTCAGAATCAAGGTCATTTATTTATGTCTCTTTGTTGGACTAAAAACAAATCAGGAATATATTCACATGCTTCTTAAATCTAGTAGCTTCACTGAGCTCCATCAAGGTCATACAATCAATTATGGATAGGAAGGCGTAAATTAAAAAATAAAGTTTATTTATTTGTCACAAGTAGGTTACATTCACACTGCAATGAAGTTACTGTGAAAATGCTTCAGCTGCCATACTTTGGCACCTGTTTGGGTACACTAAGGGAAGTTTTTGGCATGACCAATCCACCAAACTTGCACATCTTTGGTTTGTGGGAGGAAACCCACACAGATATGGGGAGAACATGCAGATTCCACACAGACAGTGACCCAAGCTGGGAATCGATCCTGGGTCCCTGGCGCTATGAGGCAGCAGTGCTACCGTGCCATCCCCTTGTAATCTTTTGCATTTCAAATGAGAAAGAATAACAGTGACAAAACTTTGAATGAAAGGTCACTGGTGTTAAGCACTGAGGGAATGAATGCTGATGCTAGTTCTTTTACCCCGGGGTTCAGGTTCCAACACGGTGGACCAGCACAGTGGCACAGTAGTTAGCACTGCTGCTTCACAGTGACAGGGGCCCTGGCTTGGTTCACAGTCTGTGCAGAGTCTGTACGTTCTCCCCATGTCTGCATGGATTTCCTCCGGGCATTCCAATTTCCTTCCACAGTCCAAAAAACATGCTAATTCATTGCATTGGCCGTGCTAAGTTCTCCCTGTGTATATCCAAACAGGCGCTGGACTGTGGTGACTAGGGGCATTTTCACAGTAACTTCATTGCAGTGTGAATGTAAGCCTATTTGTGACACTAATAAATAAACTTTAAAAAAACAGTTGAGCAATGTTACCCAGTCTGACTTCCTTTCAAGAACACGCCTTGAATTCAACAGTGCAGCTGTTACATATTCAGAATGCTCTTCACTCGCCTCAAGTTATTCAACAATGCATCATATCTTGGACTGGAAACGATGATTTGAGGAGAGGGCTTTTGTCCAACAGATAATCAACATTGGATCCACCATAAGGCTGGGGCAACCGACAGTCTTTCTTTGATTATTGGACACAGTTTTCCAGAAGTCATCTTGCTCAGTGAACAATCTCCCCTTTTCATCCTAACCTTACAGCAACAAAATTAATTTGCTGTATGGTATCCTGGGCACCGTCACAGGGCAAGAAGAGGAAAGGGATGACAATCAATCAGTGGTGGTCATTTAAAAGTAAATGAATGAACTTGACATAAAATATTAAACAGAAAACACTAACACATGCTTTACTTCAGCATGCTAAATATGTGGCATCCCAGGAATAGGACCCAGGTGGGAATGTTGTCAGTGCAGACACAATGGATCAAATGGCCTCCATCTGTACTGAAGATATTCTATGATCGTACATCCTGAACTTGCAATCAGATCCCAAACTTTCTTCATTTGATTCAGCAACGCACACACATCATCCGTGAGACATGGGCGTCACTGATTGGCCAGCATTTATTACCCATCCCTAGTTGCCCTTAGAAGGTATCGAGAGACAACCACATTGCTGTGGCTTAGCAGTGACGTGTAGGCCAGACCAGGTAAAGACAACAGATTTCCTTTGCTAAAGGACACTAGTGAACCAGAAAGGTTTTCTGACAGCTGACAATAGTTTCACGATCATCAGTAAATTCTAAATTCCAGATATTTTTTATTAAATTCAAATTTCATCATCTGCCGTGATAGGATTTGAACCCGGGTCCCCAGGACATTTGCTAAGTTTCTGGAGTATTAGTCTAGCAATAATATCACTAACCATTGCCTCCCCCCAACTAGGACGAGGAAAAAAATGAGCGCTTTTCAAAGACTTCCAAATGTTTTTATAGAGCGTGGGGAAGTGAGGGGTTTGAGAGGTGCATGGGAAGGTTAGGGGTTGAAGGATGGATGAAGTGATGCATCAAAAAGGCTAAGGTCAGAGGACATCATCCCGGAACTGGTCCAAAGTTTCAGTTAACCATAGTGGTCATTTTAACTTTGCTGCCTTGGCATTGGCCTGTCTCCATCTTCACCATGGGGACTGCATGGCTGTGGACTATCCCCGCCATCACCAAACAAAAATCATGAAGGGTGGTGATGCCCATTAGGGGAAAGGATCACAATGTTGGAATATTTTCCTGACTCCCAATTCAGGGTTGAAAATCTGGTTCTATGTCGCTCATTTATTGCCTTTATTCTTCCATCCCAGGCCAAGAAAATTACAGCTCTCTCATCTTCTCTCAATGCTCACCAATTTACAACTTGAATCCTCCTCTATTCCATATCACAGTCTAAATTCAATTTTGCCATTGATCTATCAGTGATGGCCCAGTGTTTCACACTGCTGCCTCACAGCGCCAGGGTTCAATTCTGACCTTGGATGACAGGCTACTTAGAATTTGCACATTCTTCCTGCGTCTGTGTCGGTTTCTTCTGGGCGCTTCAGTTTCCTCTCACATGCCAAAGATGTGTGGGTCAGGTTGATTGGCCATGATAAAGATGAGATTTTACAGTCGCATTTGTTCTAAACCCATAAAATCCTGCCTGAGATCAACAGACCTTTCCGTGATCCACCCCTCGCTTACTCCGATTCCCGGGAGGTGTGGGGGAAAGGGGTGTGGTAAAATTCTGGCCTTAGTGTCAGAGAGATTTGCGAAGTAAATATGTGGGATGACAGGGATAGGGCTTGGGTGGGATTGTGGTCAGTGCAAGCTTGATGGGCTAAATGGCCTCCTTCTGTACTGCAGGGTCATAGGACGCAGAAGCTAATCTCCTCTCGAGCTTCACAAATCAGGACTGGGGGCCCATTTATGGAATGCAATCTGCAGCCAAGCATGGGTGAACATGCGACATGCTCTATTTATTGCAAAGCAGGGCGCAGTTGTGAAGAACTGATATATAATATCGGAAAAATAACTACCATCAAAACAAATTCCGCTGTATTTTTAGTTGGGTGACATTGGTTTGCAACTGCATCTCAAGTTAATTGGATGTTCTATAGATCGACTTGGAGTCATCGTTAATTATAGTTAGCCAATAACTCGGCATGCTGCCTCTTCCACAGCCCCTCTTCCACAGTGATCTGCGAACATTGGCCTTTGGAATTCAAGCCCCAGAAGTCTACGGAGGTAATGGCAGCCGAGATGGTGTGATGTTCTTTGTATCGCGAGACAACAGTTGGATTGGAAGCACTGTTGAAGATGGTAGAATTGACACAGGCACAAACAGGAGCAGCAGCAGAAAGCTGGCACACACCAGCAGCCTGCGCCATTGCACTGAAGGGGAGAGGCAGAGGGAGTATAGGGATATGGGAGGATCACCATACATCTGTCATACAACCATTACAAAGAAGAAACAGCAGATAAAAAGAAATCTCATATTTTACTACTGAGTTAATTCAAGCGCAGTTACTCAATGCTCAGTTGTGGTTATCCTAAGTAAGGCATGTGGTTAATTTTGACGACAAGACAGATGTCTTAGAGCATAACCTCAGCAGCACGGCGACTAAAGTATTTAAAATGCATGACATTTAACTAATGGAGCTGCAAAGGCTTGTCCTGATGTGACTGAGCTTCAAAATCACACGAGGGACTGGAATTCTTAATGTCAAATTTCTTCACAGAGTTGCTCCTTTGTGTGAACGTGACATTATCTATTCACTTCGCTTCCCAGACAAACACAGGCCATCGTGGCAATGAATAGCAGGAACTTATCGACCAGCTGCAAGGGTGACTAGGTTTCTGTGCTGACCGGATTTAAAATTGTGTGGGATAATTAAAGAAACAATTCCAAAAGTGTGCTCAATGCTGTGGATAGCACACTGGAGGTTCCGGCTTGACTGAGATTCTCTCTCAGTCACTGATGTACAGTAATGAGTTTAAAGTTTATTTATTAGTCTCACAAGTAAGGCTTACATTAAGACTGCAATGAAATTACTGTGAAAATCCCCTTGTTGTCACACTCCGACACCTGTTCAGGTACACTGAGGGAGAATTTAGCACCGTCAATCCACCCAACCAGCACGTCTTTCAGAGCACCCAAAGGATACTCATGCAGACAGGGGGAGAACATGCAAACTCCACACAGAAGGTGGCCCAAACTGGGTACCTGGCGCTGGGAGGTAGCTGTGCCACTGTGCCATGCAAATGGAAGCAAACGTGATTTTCCCCATGCGTGTTGAATTATTTTTGTGTACATCTCCCATACTCATGTTTCCCTGTCTGATTCAATGATTGTAGACAGTGACATGTCCACTTTAGTCATGGGGTGGGGTCAGGGCATGGGAGATGTTATGAATCTGTTGAATTTTAAAGTTTTTGTCTCATCAGGAGGAGGCAGAGTTCAAGCAGTCATCAATCGCCCTTCCTTACAAGAGATGAATCGATTTTAGGACAATTACTCTGTGTAAGTCATAAAATCCTTACAGCGCAGGAGGTGGCCATTTGGTCCATTAAGTCTGTCCCAATCCTCTGACAGAGTACCTTACCAATGCCCTCTCCCCATCCAATTTCCGTAACTCCACACATTTACCATGGCCAATCCACTTAATCTGCACATCTTTGACCACTAAGGGGCAATTTATATGGCCAATCCTCCAAACCTGCACATCTCGAGACATGAAGAGGTAACTTACGAGGGTCAATCTAAATAACACGCACATGTTTGGATTGTGGAAGGAAACCCATGCAGACACAGGGAGAATATGCAAACTCTAGAGTCACCCAAGGCTGGAATTGAACCTGAGTCACTGGCATTGAGAGGCAGCAGTGCTAACCACTATGCCACCTGCATGAACATTAACAGTTCCTATGCATGGTTGATGTGACAAACTTTTCTAATCTAACACCTGGAGAAAAACAGTTACAAATAACATTTTTGACTGATTTTAGCAGTCAGAATGATGCCCATTTCAAAAATTATGGTTTGGCTTTGCATCAAACTTTGGCATTTAGTTTGAATCCGTAGCTTTGTGTCATCAGAATAAAAGTGAATAATCTTATGCCCCTCCATCTAGGAAGGAGCCTGAGGTTAATAGTTAATGATGTAGTTCAACAGAGGTAAATAAACACATAATCTAAAGACAGTGCATAATTTTTCTGCCACGCTGTGTTGATTGAATGGTGTAGTGGGGTGGGAAATTTCTGCGGGAGGCTAAAAGTAGGAATCGTGCCCCGCAATGGCCTGGTCACAATCTTCCTGGGCCACTTTTATTGACATAGGCAGCAGGGAGAGCATAAAGCTGATGTAAAAGTTCATAAGCCTGTTTAAATGCTATCTGTGAGCCCGGAACGCAATTGTCCGGCCTCACTTAGCTCCCCAACCTCGCCAGTACAGATCCTCACTGGCATGGTATGCTGTCTGTATAGCGCGCAAGAAACAATACTTTTCACTGTATCCCAATACATGCGACAAAAATAAATCAAGTCAAATTAGCTGAAGTCTAACCAGCAAATTTTTTTTTTTTACACAAGTAATCCATCACTTTTGGGCGCTGCTTTTATTTATAAATTCAAATTCTCCTGACGGCTTCACAGATTTGAGAATAAGAAGCCACAGATATTTATGCACCCCATTTAGAATTCTATTGCTTCCTTTACATTGCCCTTCCTCATTCTTCCTCTGATGTAACACTTCCACTTTTGCAATTTGTCTTCACTTGTAATAACTTCTTAAATGATGCAGCATGGCAGCGGAGAAGCCAGCCAACTGGCAGCCGAGTCCTACTTCTGCTGCTTTCTCCCCACTGTTAATAATGAAAGACATGCCAGAGTGCAGTGCCACAACAGAGAATCAGAAAGCACACTGTGTATTCAGGCAGAAACTTTTCAAACACACTGACGTCTGGGCTAACAGGAAATAACTTGGAAAAGTTCAAATCCTCAGCAGCCCCCTAACTGAGTGCCTGTCAGGTTAGGTTGATTCTGACTAATGGTCACTGCAAAAAGAAAATACAAACTTGGGTAGGAATTTTTTTTTTAAATCACCTTATGGTGGTGAGCAGGGCAGAGAGCAAACAGGCACATTCGCACTGCCAGCCAACAGGCAGGTTTGTGGGCACCATACCACCCCGGGGCTATTTTCCCAGTGGACAGTCAGCTGAGATCACTGAGGTCCAATCTGATACGAGAGGCCCACTGCAGTTTCAGTTGGCTTGCAGGCCCAAGTCTTTGAGGACTAGGCCCAGCTGTGTGGATGGAGGCAGACCCAGTGTGGGATGCTCAATTCTCAGCAGGCCTGCTAGTCTGGCTGACCGTACCTGTGACCATCGGCCACCTGTGGAGGGGCATTTCCTCCCCGCCCCTCACACACACACACACACAATGGTG
This sequence comes from Sphyrna mokarran, assembly GCA_024679065.1. Taxonomy (NCBI): domain Eukaryota; kingdom Metazoa; phylum Chordata; class Chondrichthyes; order Carcharhiniformes; family Carcharhinidae; genus Sphyrna; species Sphyrna mokarran. The sequence continues at coordinate 16,573,948 of JAGIQG010000025.1, forward strand.
GCAAGGTTGCTGAAGACACGTTTGGGGGGGGGGGGGGGGGGGGGGGGTTGTGTGTGTGTGAGAGACAGGTAGTTCCCACTGGTACCACAGTTTCAAGAACCCATTTGCCATTCTTAATTGGATACGGATCTCACTCTCCAGCCACCAATTCTGGAAAAATCGCTACCGGTTGGCAACATCCCAATCTGGAGTTGTGACCCCCCCACCCTTCCAAACTGTACCCTGATGTTTGAGTCCTGATTCAAAGGGCAAAATCTTGCCCTGTGAATTTATAAGGCTGTAAAGTCAGAGGGGATAGGGGCCGGATTGATTTATATAAGGGATCGATCATTCTCCATCAGTGAGAAATATTAATCTGTACAGTGATTCAGAAATATTATATGGTCATATGAATGTTTACAGAACACCAGGTGTTTTGATATATTTATTAGACGTCAAGTTTTCCTGAGAGAGGAAAAGAACCTCACCACAGAAAACACTGGAGGCATTCAGCAGCTTGGACAACATCTGCCAAGTGAACACTCATCGATGCTGTGGGTATGAAGCTCGGTAAGATCCCTATTCACCATCTACAAGGAGGGAGCAACCTCTGGATCTCTGCTGCCTTTTGCAGTGGGCTTGGTTGTTATTGCAAACGTCTGCCTTCACATTGGGCTGTGGCTGTGTCACTCAACAGAAAACCAACAATACTTTCTCAGAATGTCCTTGGTGCCTTCAACTGAGTCCCCCTGGTCTGTCTGGACTTCTGCCAAAGGCAGTGTTAGAGATGGATACAATTTTGTCTTTTAAAAAGCATTCATTCAGACAGTTACATGGGTAAGATGGGTATAGAGGGATATGGGCCAAATGGGGGCTACTTGGACGAGCTTCGTGGTAAAAACTGGGCAGCATAGACAAGTTGGGCTGAAGGGCCTTTTTCCATGCTGTAAACCTTTACAACTATGACTTATTCTGTTCAGCAACTTTCCAAACTCTCATTCTCTCAGTCTTATAGAATCACTGAATCCCTACAGTACAGAAAGAGGCCATTCGGCCCATTGAGTCTGCACTGACAGCAGTCCCAACCATGCCCCATCCCCCAAACCCCAAATATTTACTCTGTTAATCCCCCTGACACAAAGGAGCAATTTAGCATGGCCAATCAATCTAATCCACACATCTTTCAGATTGTGGGAGGAAACCAAAGTATCTGAAGGAAACCCATGCAGATACGGAGAGAACGTACAGACTCCACAGTCACCTCAGGCTGGAGTTGAACCCGGCTCCCTGACGCTGTGAGGCAACAGGGCTAATGACTGTGCCGCTTGTCTTTAGATTTAGATCCTTCATTTCTAGTAAGGTTTATTTTCTTTGCAGTCTTGCTGTAGATGTACTTTAAATCGATTGAGGACGCAACTGCAGAGTTTTCATTACAGTTGAAATAAGTTCTGAATTCTTTCTCAAGGGCTGGCCCAGTGGTTAGTCTCACAGTGCCAGGGACCTGGGTTTGATTCCTGCCTTGGGTCACTGTCTATGCGGAGTCTGCATGTTCTCCCTGTGTCTGCATGGGTTTCCTCCCACAGTTTGAAAGCGGTGCTGGTTAGATGCATTGGCCATGCTGAATTCTCCCTCAACGTATCCGAACAGGCTCCGGAGTGTGGCGATTAGGCGATTTTCATAGTAACTTCATTGCAGTGTTAATGTAAGCTAACATTTAAATTCTTATTATAAATTCTGGCCCTAGTTTTGATTGGGATAATTAGACCCTCCTGTTCCTGTTATGATGTCTTCTTTACAAGAAACAAAGCAAACCGTTCGTAGAGAAGGAAATGAGACAATGTGGAATGTAGTGTTACACTCATAGCTAGGGTGTAGAGAAACTTAATATAAGGTATTTCCATTCAAAAGTCTGATGGCAGCAGGGAAGAATCTCTGAGGAAAATTCTCCTAATTGATTTATTAGTGGCTATCTTAGAAGCGTGGTCCCTAGTTTTATCCTCTGCCACAAGCAAAAACAATTTCCACCCCATCAAAAACCTTTCTAACTTTACAGTCCTGCGACTCTCCCCTGAGAGAGAAGGATGGAGGAAACTACATCCACTGGCCAACGTCATTCACACAAGGTCACATCGTCACATTGGGGGAAAAGGTGAGAATACTCGCAAGACAAAAACTCCCCAGAAACGATAAGGAGAATCAAAGGGCGCTACAGTCGTACAATGTAACTTTTAACTGACAGATTCTAATGGTGAAACCCACTCTTTAAATCCAGTTCACAGGGATTTCTCTCCCACAAGGAGGAGGGAGGAAATGGCAATTTTCCACCATGTTGTGTGGGAACATTTCTGTGGGTGAAGATAGTGAAGGAAACAACGCGTGAGAAAGTGCTTCTTACTCACATCCTCTGATAGGATTAACCCGTTCTATCTACTGAAGATAAAGTCTGGCCTTGGGAAGAAGATTGAGGTTTGTTTTAAAGTTACTTTATGATTTTGGTTTAAACTGTAGTAGATTTTAGATGTGTTTTCATTGGCAATCAGTATATTTCCTTTTTCATTCATTTGTGGAGCCCGGAAGTCACCGCTGGTCAGCATTTATTGCCCTTCCCTAGTTGCCCAAAAGCAGTCGAGAACCAGCCACTTTCTCTGGCTCTGGAGTCACGTCAGCCAAGCCCAGGTAATACTGCAGATTTCCTTCCCTGAAGGACATTACTGAACCAGATGGGTCTTTCCAACAGTCGACAATGGTCATCAGTAGATTCTTAATTCAGATATTTTTCTATTGAATTCAAATTCCACCATCTGATGTGGCAGGATTCGGACCTGGGTCCCCAGAATATTAGCTGAGTTTCTGGATTAATAGTCTCATGACAATACCACTGGGCCATCAGTTTCCCTGTTGGGTCTCATTTAGTTTTTAATGTAATGTATTTGGACTTCCAATGAACACTATGGTGAGACTCCAGTTTCTATGGAAAGTTGCCAATGGTGAAGAGTATATTTTTCCTACTTGCTCCAGGCGATGTGTGTGTGTGTGGGGCACTTGAAATCCATTTGATGAGAAAACAGGATTCTTATTCTAATGTAATGTTCTTGACCCTGTAGTGGGGTCATTTACATGTAAACAGTATAATGATCGTGTTTTTTATTCCTACCATGAGAAAAGGTAAAAACTTTCATTTAAGCAACAACCAGCAATCTTTCAACCTGTTCTCACAAAAACAACACTCAGTGCTACAGAATCCCAGAATGTAGGAGGCCATTTGGCCCATCAAGTCCACACCAATCATAAGCCCCATCCAGGCCCTATCCCCATAATTCCACGTATTTACCTTGTTATTCCCCCTGACACTAAGTAGCAAGTTAGCATTCCCAATCAACCTAACCCACACATCTTTGGACTGTGGGAGGAAGCGGAGCACCCAGAGGAAACCCACACAAACACTAGGAGAGCATGTACACGCCACATAGACAGTGACCCGAGCTAGCGATTGAACTGGAATCCTTGGCGCTGTGGGGCAGCAGTGCTAACCACCATGCCACCAATGGCTTAACATTTCCAGGTTCAGTGGCCTCAGAATTCCTGGGATCCTAACAGGAATGTGGTCCAACAGGATGCAAGCGTCCCCCATCCTCCAACTCAAATCCAATAACTTGGGTCATTTGCATATTGCAGGTTGCCAATGCCTGCGAGTGTGACCTTCGACTACCTCTCAGGCTCAACTCCATTGGGAATAAACAACATTTCTGAACATCTTCAGCCTGTACAACATTTGATTTTGGAGAAGCAAAGGATCAACCATCTCATTTTAATAAAAGCTTTCAGAAGCCCTACAGGGGACTACCACTAATCTTTCAAGAATTCTGACCTGACCAGATGTGACTTGATGTGATTTATTGTCATGTGCGTTAGCATGCAGTGAAAAGTATTGTTTCTCGTGTGCTATCCAGACAAAGCATACCGTTCATAGAGAAGGAAAATAGAGGGTACAGAATGTAGTGTTACAATCATAGCTAGGTTGAAAGTTAAGTTGAAAGATCAACTTAATATAAAATAGATCCATTTAAAAGTCTGATGGCAGCAGCGAAAAAGTCAATTGGTACGTGACCTCAGACTTTTCTATATTTTTCCTGACAGAAGAAGATAGGAGTGAGAACGTCCAGGGTGCATGGGGCCCTTGATCATGCTGGCTGCTTTTTTGAGGCAGTGGGAAGTGTAGACAGGATCAATGGATGGGAGGGTGCTTTGTCGGACGCGCTGGGCTATGCTACAAACCTCTGCAGTTTCTTGCAGTCTTGGGCACAGCAGGAACCGTGCTAGACTATGATACATCTGGAAAAGATGCCTTCTATAATCCTGGGAACAGGACCCACTCTTCCCTCCTCTCCCTCCATGATGTTGGGAAGGAATGGCTATGGCCTCTTAGCCAACTGCAATTCAAAGGGTGCAGATTAAATGGGATGTGTGGAGTCACATTCCAGTTAATATTCTGCACCACCTCCACCACCACAACTGAACTGCAATGACCCCTCTCAATATTGGTTCTGCATACCTTTAGTCATCCTCCTGGTGGAACAGAGTGGTATTTGATATGCCACAGCTCACAGTCTAAATACCATGAGTCCGTGCCCAGATTTCTGCCCTCAAAATCCCATCTTAGTTGCGTATGAACGCAGTGTAATGTAAGACACTATTGTGATGCTTCTGATTGATTGTTGTGTCAGGGGAACGGACAGCAGATGTCACAGAGCGCAGACTACAGGGTCGAGTGAGCAGCAGAGTATAAAACATTGCAGCTCATCAACAGAAATCTCCTAGTTAATCAGCACAGAAATTGCTCAACTCTTATGACTCAGCGTTCAGTTGAGATCGTAAGGTGCAGAATAAGAAATGTCCAGAAGTGCTCATTAACGCAGTGACACTGATTAATGTCTGTGTCTATTCACAAACCCATACATTAAAATTTGTATAGAACCGTGGTTAGACCGTGTTTGAAGTATTGAGTACTGTAGACTGCTTTAAGGGTAAAGATTAAAAAAATTTACCAGAATGATATTGCGTGGATAAGGGTGAAATAGACTGGAGCTGGTTTCCTCGACAATAGAAGGCTGATGGGTGATCTCATTCACAGAATTGTTAGTGCAGAAGGAGGACATTTAGTCCATACTTGAGAAGTCGGGGCATGATACTATTCAATTGCTTTCATGGGAACAGCTACAACAGCACTCAAGAAGCCCAGCATCTTTCAGCTTAAAGGCTTTAACATTTTCTCATGACTTCTTTTTTATTTATCAGTGTCAAAAGTAGGCTTACATTTCCGTAATGAAGTTACTGTGAAAATCCTCTAGTAGCCACACTCCGGCGCCTGTTCGGGTACACTGAGGGAGAATTGAGCATGGCCAAATCACGTCACCAGCAGATCTGTGGGACAAAACCCACGCAGACATGGGAAGGACTTGCAGATTCTACATAGATAGTGACCTAGGCTGGGAATCGAACCTAGATCCCTGCTGCTATGAGGCAACAGTGCTAACCACTATGCCACCATGTCACACTGGCACCAGAATGGGCAATATCCTGTGAACAAATACAAAAATATAAAAAGAATCCTGGAGGTTGTTTTACTTCTAATAACCAGGTGGTGGAGGAAGAAACCAGAACTAGTTTTTACTTGTAGAAGATTTTACACAGAGCAAACATTCTGGCTGGAATTTTAACATTCCGCCTGCCACAGAAATTGGAGTTGGCAAGGGGATGAACAATGGAAAGGTCTGTTTATCTCAGGTGGGATTTTATGGTTTCAGAATGAGTGAGGCATTAAAATCCCACCTTAATGTTTATTCTCACTCTAGTGCCTATAGTCTCTCTTTATATGTATCAAGTTATTATCCAGTCAATGTTCTGCACACGTATTTAACCTCAGCTGCTACAATATATAGTTAGAGCACAGTTCAAAAATAACATGACTCTTCGCCTTGAATGGATGTAGTTATTGGGTCAATTGGAAATATTAACTAGTAGCTGAAGGTAATTAAAGTACATTATTCAGTCATCACAAAATTGAGATGATATTGACTATAATTCTTCCATTTTTACAGATGCACCATAGAAAACATCCTTTCCACATGCAGCACCGCTTGGTATGGCTATGACGCATCTTGGTCTCTGATGAATACCGCAAGAAACTACAAAGGATTGTGAACGTAGATCAGTCCATCATGCAAACCAGTCTGCCATTCATTGACTCCGTCTACACTTCCTGCTGCCTCAGAAAAGCACTGCACTTGCCTGATGAAGACACGGGAGTGTTGAAAGCTCGCTATTTTACTATCAAATAAATCGGTTGGATTAATAATTGGTGTTGCTAAATTCTTACTGAGTTCTTGCCTCAGAAAAGCAGCCAGCATAATCAAGAACCTGATGCACCTCATACACACACTCTTCCATCTTCTTCTGTTGGGAAAAATATTCAACAATCTGAAAACACGTACCAACTGACTCAAGTACAGTTTCTTCCCTATTGCTATCACACTTTTGAATGGTCTTATCACATATTCAGCTGACATTCTTTTCACCCTATCGGTAACTATAACACTATATTCTGCATTGTATCCTTCCCTTCTCTGCTATATACCCTGAATGGTATTTTTGTCTGTATACTGTGCAAGAAACAATACTTTTCCACTGTATTCCAATACATGCAATAATAAATCAATTCAATACCTCCCATGATGTTGCTCACAAAATGTCAGTTAAAATTGAATTTCCCCTAGAGTACATGTTGCAGTGTTAGCTGAGACAACCTGTTGCTTATGATATTTCAGCTGATGGTAAAAGTATGCAGTTTCATGTGTGGTAGGAAGCTTTATAAGGGGCAAAGTGCTACTGAGGCACCAGCTAGAAGCATGACAAAATGGCAATGGCCAGAAATGGGATGATATATTTCTAATCTCCCAACTATTTCAGGGGTTGTGGATTTTAACAGAAAAAGACTTGGTTTGCAGATGTAGATTCAAACACACACACACACACACATAATAGGTTTTATTGAAGAGCTGCTCTCTGTAACTGTAGAATATAACACAAAGTAAAATGTCAGCCTGAGCACACACCATCACCATCAAATTCTGCAATCTTAAAGCAACCCGCAACTTTTTCTGAATATCTAACGTTATAGATTTTAAGGGCTTTGGCACGGTAGCGCAGTGGTTAGCACTGCTGTCTCACCGTGCCAGGGATCCGAGTTCGATTCCTGGCATTGATCCCTGCCTGTGTGGAATCTGCATGTTCTCCCCGTGTCTGCGTGGATTTCCTTCGGTTTCCTCCCACAGTCTGAAAGGCATGCTGATTAGCTGCATTGGCCGTGCCAAATTTGCCCTCAGCGCACCCAAATAGATGCCGGAGTGTGGCGACTAGAGGATTTTCACAGCAACTTCATTACAACTTCACTTGTGTCATCAATAAATAAACTTAAAACGTAGATGTGGAATTTCTCTTCCCTGAGCCATTCTGGCAAAAACATCTCCAAAAACAATGCATATTATTCCTTTTGTATAGGAACACCATGTCTGCTTCCATATTTACCTTTCTAGATTTCACGTTGTAATTTTCCTTTCGCATTTTCAGATTTCATTACTGTAGGTTATCAATGGTACTGGCAAGATTTTTATTTGCCTCCATCTCAGCGCCAGTAAATTTAGTTTCTCTACACCTCTTGGTAACTAACTCCCATGACTTGTTGGAATAGGTCAGGAGTTGTCCTTTTCTGGAGAAGCTATCACCATCAGACACATCTTCAACCAATTGTTTCAGCAAACATATATACAACACACACACAATATGTACACTTTAACATGGCTTCAGTCTTCAAAGATTGTTCTACGTTACAACTGTTAGGGGTACCAGCTGCATCTGGCTGATGTGCTTGGAATGATCTAATAGCAGATGAATTGGGAGAGATTGTTCATTGACTGCGAGCGTAGCCCTTGCCCTCCTGAGCCAACACAAGCCCTATGTGGTCAGGGTAACAAAAGCAATCAGTATTTCCAGGATCTCCTCATCAATGAGGCGCTTCTGTCAACTGAACAGTTAGTGTTTTCTCAATTTCCTCCCTCCCCTCTTAAGTCTGGTCCACAACAAAGCATCCTCTTTCAGCCAGAGAAATTAACCCAGGCTTCGTGCCACTGCTCAGGCTACCTGCTGTTCCAGCATTCTCTGATCAGCCCACAGAAGCTGTGGTTTTTATAGGCCGGCAGTCTAGTTCTCTCTCCCCGCTGAGCCGCTACACGCCCCAATCCACAGCTGGATTATTTATAACATCTATGCAGTGTTTGGCTTCTTTTTTTCAAAAAAAAAATCTCCTAGATAGAAAGCCTGTTCCCTAAAAGCCAGCGCCATCAAATCACATCCCAAATAAGAGAAAACAAATTTCATTGCTGTTGCTGTTGAATGCTGATCACAACATTCAAGAGGTTGAATAGGAAAAATGGGGGAGCAGCAGGGGGAACAGTTTAGCTGATGCAACAGGCCTCCTTAGCAACATCATAGAGCCTTGGCAAAAATGGCAGGTCAGTAGGTTTATCTGAGATCAGTATATCTTTCAAACAATACTCAACTTTAAATGGGCTATGAATTTATATGAGCATAGCTTTATAAGAAAATTTGGAACAGCCTTTCAGATTAATTTGATCACTGGGAACACAATAAATATTCTTGGTTTTATTTTATTATAGAGCTTAACGATTTGGAATACAAATAGCCAAACTCTAGTTGAGGTCTGATCTTTTTTTCAACTGCTCAATATTCATATTTTGGCCCAATTCTCAGCAATTCTGGTTCAGAATTTGGCTGAGGTGCCATTTCTAATGAATTGGATGAGATTCATGGTGTAGGCTCCCTGATTGAAGCAGTTAACGCTATCCAACTAGGGAGCTCTACAGGGCTATATAAAGTGTAATCATCACCATTTATCACCACTCTGCACTCAAAAGTATCAGACTATTATTAATTTTTCTGAAGAAATCTGGATCGTTGAAGACTCTCTGGCTTTGTGGGCATTATTTCACCATTTCCATTGATCATCAGGTAAACCAATCTCTTCATTTCATTCTTGCACCAATGGGGACAGCCCAACTGTTAGCACTGCTATCTCACAGCACCAGGGACCCGGGTTCAATTCGGACCTTGAGTCACTGTCTGTCTGGAGTTTGTACGTTCCTCTGGCTGCTCCAGCTTCCTTCCACAGTCCAAAGGTGTGCGTGTTAGGTTGATTGGCCATGTTAAATTGCCACTTAGTATCCCAGGATATGTGGATTAGAGGGATTAGCAGGGTAAATATGTAGGATTACAGCTGTTAGTGCCTGGCTAAGACACTCTGTCAGAGAGTCAGTGCAGACTCGATGGACCAAATGGTCTCCTTCTGCACTGCCAGGATTTTAATCTGAAAGACCTGGCTGCTATTACAGAAAACTCCAACTGCTAGTGGATCTCAGGATTTGTGTGCACACGCAGAACTGTAGCGCATTCACAGTTCAGTACTTTTAAGTCATAAGAACATAAGAAATAGGAGCAGGAGTAGGCCATCTAGCCCCTTGAGCCTGCCCCGCCATTCAATACGATCATGGCTGATCTGATAGTCATTCAGTTCCACTTACCTGCCTGCTCCCCATAACCCTTAATTCCCTTACTGGTCAGAAATCTATCTACCTGTGACTTAATGAATTGGATGAGATTCATGGTGTAGGCTCCCTGATTGAAACAGTTAACGCTATCCAACCAGGGAGGTAGCCTCCACTGCTTCAATGGGCAGAGAATTCCAAAAATTCACTACCCTCTGGGAGAAGAAGTTCCTCCTCAACTCTGTCCTAAATTGACATTCCCTTATTTTGAGGCTGTGCCCTCTAGCACTTGTTTCCTTTCTAAATGGAAATAATCCCACTGCTTCCACCCTGTCTAGCCCCTTCATTATGTTGTATGTCTCTAAGATCTTCCCTCAGTCTTCTAAACTCAAGCAAGTACAGGCTCAGTCTACTCGATCTCTCTTCATAAGCTAACCCCCTCATCTTGTTATCAGCTGGTGAACCTTCTCTGTACTCCCCCCAAAGCTAATATATCCTTTCGCAAATAAGGGGACCAAAACTGCACACAGTACTCTACTTGTGGCCTCACCACTGTCTTGTACAGTTGCAGCAAGACCTCCCTGCTTTTATATTCTATCCACCTCATGATAAAGACCAACATCCCATTCGCCTTCTTGCTCACCTGCTGCACCTGCAGACTGAGTTTTTGCAATTCATGCACAAGGACTCCCAGGTCCCTCTGCACAGTAGCATGTTATAATTTTTCACCATTGAAATAATAGTCCATTTTACTATTATTCCTTCCAAAGTGGATAACCTTTGGGCATAGCATGCCTGTCTATGTCGGAAAATATTGTCAAAAACACAGATCACGTGACTGTTAGCAGAATGCCATTGAAGACAGGTGGCCCACAAAAATCCCCAGATCTTTGGCTCTTTCGTCAAATTCTTTGTCCCACCTGCCACGATTCCAGTGGTGGGCAAGATTGAAAACATCTCACCCATTTGTCCCAGACAGAGGACAGACAGGAAGAGGTTCCAGTTAAGAGGGAAAGAGGCTGTCATTAGCAGACTTTAAGTGAAGAGAGTTCAGAGATCTCTGGCAATCAAAGTGGGCTCCAGAGTAGCCTTAGATATCTAAGAGGACAGCCAAAGGTTTGTGCTGTGGGCCTCTGGGGCAAGAGTATCCTTTTGGAACAGTTGTATCCATGCTTGCTGCAGCCACAGGGCTGAAGCTCTGCTTGTGAATTGGTGCTGATTTGGGAATCAAGGGGAACAGAATATTGGGAGATGAGATTGAAACCCTGTGGGGTAGGCAGGCATTGCTGCAGTCCAAATTGGAGCAATTTGTAGAGAGAATTCCAAGCCATGATCTTTGAAGATTAAGAATGGAATCCCTTGTAACAAGACAGACTTGCAATGAAATTAGTTGACTCATTGTTTACTGATATCTGAGTAGGTTTCTGAGAAATCCATGACACTGTCTTGATGTATTTGCCATTTATTTTGTGGCATGGTCTGTTCGACCACAGTTGTCCTGTTAATTCAGATGTACCTCACATTAATTCTGAAATGTTACAGTATAAGATAGATACTGCTAAAAGGTTTCATCTTTCTGATATGAATACTAAAGTTTATTCAAAATCTGTGGAATTTTGTGACTTTATTCACTGAGCAAGTGTTCTCAATCCCAAGTTTTGTCTTTTTTAAACAAAACATCATCCATCCCCAGCAGATCTTACTAACAGCTCAGGGGTTTGGTCTAAGATCAGACCAGGTATCATTCGGATTAGTCATTCTTCCCGAGTTGAAGAACGTAAGCGCAGTTTGTACCCATTTATTGTATTTTTTAAGAATTAATAGATTTTACAAAAGCTCACTAGATACAGGAAGACTCTGAAATTGTGATCAAGCCGGTGCTGCTTCACAAGCATCTATACCTCATTTTTCCAGAAACGTGGTCCCCTATTTGTAAGAATCGGGTTCTTAAAATCTTATGTTCGGAAGTTGCAGATCATTAGGGCAGTGCCTATATTGGAATGTCCATAAGGGAGGGCCACATGCTTTAAACACAGTCAATGCCTATATTAATGAATGGTGGGAAAATCAGATGATTTTTGTAGCCTTGCGCCTCAGTCCAGCTAATAGAAATAGGAGCTGGAGTAAGCCACAAGGCCCTTCAAACCTGCCCCACCATTCAATATGATCATGGCTGATCTATGCCAGCCTCAACTCCTTTTCTGTATCATTTCCCCATAGCCTTTCCCACACTGTGGACAAAAGTACAGACTAACTTCAAATTTTTAGGTGTCCAGATCACCAACAACTTGTCCTGGTCCCCCAATGCCGACGTTATAGTTAAGAAAACCCGCCATTGCCTCTACTTTCTCAGAAGACTAAGGAAATTTGGCGTGTCAGCTATGATTCTCCACCAACTTTTACAGATGGACCACAGAAAGCATTCTTTCTGGTTGTATCACAGGTAAGGCTCTTGATCTGCCCAAGACCACAAGAAACTATAAAAGGTTCTGAATGTAGCCCAATCCAAAACACAAACCAGTCTCCCATTCATTGGCTCTGTCCACATTTCCCACTGCCTTGGAATAACAGCCAGTTTAATTAAGAACTCCCCCGCACTCCAGATTACACTCATCCACCAGGAAAGAGCTACAAAAGTCTAAGGTCCCATATCAACTGATCCAAGAATAGCTTCTTCTCTGTTGCCATCAGACTTTTGAATGGACCTGCTTCGCACTAAGTGATCTTTCTCTACATTCTAGCTATGACTGTAACACTGCATTCTTTCCTTTCCTTCTATTTGAATAGTTTGCTTTGTCTGCATAGTACACAAGAAGCAATACTTTTCATTGTGTACCAATACATTTGATAATAATAGATCAAATCAAATTGGTCACATTAAGATTGCAGGTTACGCAAACTCGGCTTATGTTCCCACAGCATCTGTGGAGAGAAAACAGGGCCAACGTTTCAAGTCTGGATGACCCTTCATCATTAAATGATGGTAAAGTTTAAAATCAAACAAAAATAACAAGAGAAATATTAAATAATAATTTTACTTCCGATGTTTACTTGCAGGCGAATCGGGTAGATATACCAGAAGATGAGGTTAGAAATGATGTAACTGCATTTGACATAAACGGGAACATTGAATAAACTAAATTGAACTCAAAAAGACAAAAAGAAAAATCCCTTATCCAGATTAATTGCATCTTAAAAGCACCCAGGGAAGACCGCAGCAAATGTAAAGAAACATCTCTGTACAGAGAGTGGTGAGAACATGGAACTCTCAACCACAGGGATAAACCACGATAAAATGTACAGACGCTGATGGGGTTATGTTGGGTAAAAGTAAGATTGGGATGATATTCGAGTGGAGTAGGAATGAGTACAGAAGCTGGATGGAGTAGATCGAGTACTAAGCTTTAAGCTCTGTCAAACATCGATTCCTCTGTAATGCCTTTTCACATGGTTAAGTTTTACAACTTGCTGCTGTTGTCACAGCATTATAGACTTGTTGTTTCATATCTTGCGGAGAACGTGTGTGTTGGCAGTGACACAGGGCAGGATCTGTACCAGAAGCATATGATATAAATTAGTCGAGCAAAGCTGACAAATGTCAGCAGTGAGAAAAAATGGAACAGCCATGAATGTGCTCTTAAAAAATGCTGTTTTGGACGGGGGAAAAGAACCTCAGAAGTGCAACTGTTACGACGAGATATCTGAGAGCCACTGGCCTCTTTGCTGACATAAGCTAGTCATAAACCAGGGCTTCAGAGTGTGTAATCTTGCCTGATGGCCCCTGATAACCAGGGCCCCTTCACCCCCAGCCTTTCTCTCCCACCCCTACAATCCCTCTGTACCTTCCACCTCTTGTCTGGATGATCCATTACCTAAGGTCAGCCCATCACTGGTGAGGTTATTGTGACAGACCAGCTGCATTCCTAGGCTGTGATATCACAAGTCATGGTTCCCATTATTGTAAACTCTGTTTGATTGAGCAGAAGAAAAACAGTAAAAAAAAGTATGCCAAAGCTTCATGATGACACACGGAAAGGAATTTCTTTTATTAAACTGTGGGTTCTGCTCCAATTAGTAGCATTAATATTTTAAAAGCAAACATCCCACATATAAACAACTCCAATCCTCCATGAAAGCAGGAAAGATACCACATCACATTGTTATATTATACGCAGCCACAGTGGTCAGCATTGCTGCCTCACAGCACCACGGCCCCGGGTTCGATTCCGGGTGACCGCATGAAGGTTGCGCATCCTTCCCGTGTCTGCGTAGGCTTCCTCCTGATGCTCCGGTTCCTTCCCACACTCCAAAAATGTGCAGGTTAGGTTGACTGTTAAATTGTTCCTTAGCAACCCAAGATTTGGGGGAATTAGTGTCGGCAGAGTAAATATGTCGGGGTTGCAGGGATAGGGCCCTGGGTGGGATTGTCGATGCTGCCTCGACGGGCTGAGTGGTCTCCCTCTGCACTTTAAAACTGAGATGAGCAGGAACTACTTCTCGCAGAGGAGGGTGGTGAATTTTTGCGGAACTCGCTGCCCCACCGCGCAGTGGAGCCTGAACCATTGACTGGTACTTCAAAGAGGGGATGAATATATTTCTGAAAAAATAGGGGTTACAGGGAATAGTGGGAACAGGTGGGGAGATGGATTTGAGAGATCAGCCATGATCTGATTGAATGAGGGAGCAGGCTCGGTTTGCATACTTCTGCTCCCCTCTGTTCCTCGGGAGTGGACAATTTTTGTGCAGTTTTAACACAATAAAGCTTCAAATGATTTTAGCCTTTTCAGTGATGTAACGTTGAATGTCGAGGCCTGTTTGACTTTTAATAATCAACATCCTCATCAGTATTGTTTTCCACATTCCTTTCTTTCTCCCTCTTTGAACAGCCCATAAGTTATGCTTGGTTCCGTTATATTTGGATAGGATCCATCAGCAGAGAATGCAAGGCCTTCAAAATCTCCTCCAACTTTAACAAGTATATCAAATGAACAACATATGAAGACAGGCTCCAATTGCCTTGTTCTTTTTCCCCCTCGTAGCGCTGTAACTGAAGAAAGCTTCAGCCACAGGGGAATACAGTTTCCTCAGAACCCTTGCAAACGACATGTAACCAGGGTGGCCAGACTACAGCGCAAACAGAATACTTTTTAAGAGAGTGCGTGGTCACCCCAGATGCAGTGGTGGTTTACGGCGATCCCCTTTCAACTCAATTTTTTAAAAAATGCTGTTTTCTGTAATGCTGGCTGGGAGGGATTTTCCATTTTAAATGTCACCGGGTGACAGTCAATTAAATCATTTATTTGAATATATATGAAAGGGCAGCATTACGTAACCCTGTCTGGAAGCAATTACACGCCCACAAAAGCGTGAGACCCCTGACCGATCAACAAATGCAAGATGCAGCTTGTGAAGTTCTTATCAGCTTAACATGACCACATGAATGCACGGCCAATTTTCATTCATTTGCTGGGGCATTTGTTTTACGAGAGAAAATCAATCTTACAAAGTCTGCTGGAGCGGTGGAAAAAGAAACACTTTGCCAATTATAAAGTTAAAAAAAAAATTTTTCAAACTTGTGGATGAATCTTTCCATTTTACTCTAAAGATGCTTACAGATCTTCCTGGCCCACTCAAGTCAGTAAGGCAGATGGTTTTACTGCATTTCCCGGCCACCTCCTCTGCTGCTGAGTTCACTGTCCATAGGGTGATTGTGACCTGGGAGCAGACTTCCCTCTCTACTAAGCACTATTTCCATTGGTATAGCACCGCTCGCAGGGAGCAATCACCTCAAGGGAGTTCATTGAGGCACAACTGGAAGGCGAACGAGCGCTAAACTCGAGAAAAAGATTTCAACCATTGGATGTGAGGTGGGTCAGAATTTATTGCCCCATCTCCAATTGTCCTTGAACTTACAGAGGGGAAGTTAAGAGTCAACAATATTGCTGTGGCTCTGGAGTCACATGTAGACCAGACAGGGTAAGGACTGAGGATTTCCTTCCCTAAAGGACATCAGTGCACCATATGGATTTTTATGACAATGTGATCCTATAAAAGGCTAATGGTAACCAGAGTAATACAGCACAGAAACAGGCCCTTCAACCCAACCATGGTGTCCTCCCAGCTAGTCCCAATCCCACATCCCTCTAATCCTTTCCCATCCACGTACTTTTTAAATGTACCTATCTCAACCACTTTCTCAGATAGCTCATTCCATATTCTCACCCATCTCTGCATGAAGAAGTTGTCCCTCAGGTCTCCTTCAAATCTTTCCCCCTTACCTTACACCAATGCCTTCTCGTTTTCAATTTCCCTTCACTGGGGAAAAAGACCACGGCCGGAATTTCATCGCCTCACCCACCCGAGGCTTGTAAATCTTGCCCGAGACCAATGGAGAATGCTGTTCTACGAGCCTCACCTGACCTGAAATTGGGATAGGCATGCTGGTAAAATCAGGGCCTATGTGTGTGTTCATCCTACCTATTCTCCTTCAATAAGATTCCAGATTTTAATTGCATTCAAGTTTCACCATCTTCCATGGTGGGATTCAAACCTGGGCCTCCAGAGTATTATCCTGGGTCACTGGAATTATTAATCCAGTATCACATGCCATTGCCTCCTTGTAGAAGGAAAAGTAACTAGTTTGGTGGAGGACACACACGGAGGTTTTTAAAAATGGGATTTACATTCATCTGAACTCGACCACATCGACTGCTGTAGAATCGGAGCAGGCCAGGGTCCGACAATAGAAATCACCTTGACCTAAAGACAGGAATTTCTGGTCTCACTTGAGTGAGATCATAAAATCCCACCCATTGTGTGGGACACTGAGGTTGCATGCTGGGGGAAACGGGAAGGAGTCAGAACAGGAAGCTAGAGTTCGAGGGAGAATGATGGGGAATGGGATGTAGCACTGGTGTAGTTATTGCCCCGATGAGATTTTGGAAACAGAATTGAATACAAAAATGAGAATTTTGAGGTATTGGGCTATTAGGAGTCAATGCATCTCAGCAAGGTCAGGAGTGATGGATGAGTGGCATTTGGGGAAGGATCAGACACAGGTAAGAATATCACCCCAAAAGGAAATACTTGCAGAGCAATAGGAAGAGAGTAGGCAAGTGGGGTTAAATGGATAGCACAGGCATAATAGGCTGAATGGCCTGCTTCTATAATGCACCATACCGTGAAAGCAGCATGCTTATAATGTGCTTCTCTTCAGACTGGGCACAATCTACCGGATTCAATTCAATTCCGGTCACTCAATTCAGGGCAACAATGAAAGCAAATGGTAGACTTTACAAATAGTTTTTGGGGCATGTTCTGATTATTCAATCATGTCGGAATGCCTGGATCTTTGGGGAAGAGGCCAGGAAAATTTCAAGCTTGTACCAGGAGGAATCAGCGACTGGAAAACATCAATCTGACAATGACTTCTGCCCCATTCACTTCAAATCAACAATGCTTTGCCATCAGCCTCCCACGCTGTGGACTTCTCGCCTTAAGCCCCACCACCTCCTTTAAACAACTTGGTTTTAAAATTCTGATCAGTGTTCAAAATCACTCCATGGAGTCACCTCGCCTCTCCCCAAGTCCTGCACCTCAGTTCTCTGATCCACCCCTCCATTCCCCCCAACCTCCAATTCTGAGTTCTACACATTTTCATCACTTCACTATTGGTTGTCATGTCTTTGGTTGCCTAGGTCCTAAGCTCTAGAATTCTCTCCTCAAATCATTCCACCCTGCCTTTGCCAGATCCTGTATCTGTGGCCAAATTTTTCATCATTTGATAATTACTCCTCCTATAGCTTGGCAGATATTTTTGGCGATTACATCTCCATAATGTGCCTGGGGTTGTCTTTCAACATTTAAGACACAGGGAAGGGGATAGATAGGTAGATAGATCAGAACACCACTGCCTGTAAATTCCCCTCTGAGCTCTCCACCATCCTGACTTGGAAAGATACTGCTGTTCCTTCACTGTGGCTGGGTCAAAACCCTGGAACCCCCTTTCCTAACAGCTCTGTGGGTCTACATACATCAGACTGCTGCGGGTTAAAGGCAGCAGCTCAACACCATCTGTGTGCAAGGGCAATTAGGGATGGGCAACAAATGCTAACCTAGCTGGTGAGGTCCAAATCCCACGAATAAATAAAAAAACTAAATATCAATGCATGTAACCATATTTTTATGGGTTAAATTCGCAGGCTGCTATGATTTGATTTCCGAAATCATCATCCTTGGAAGTGACAGATTGGAAAATTATCCTCAAGTGTGTCCACTCGGTGGGGGGGAGGGGTCTCTCTTTTGTTTTCTGTTCACATAACCTCTCATAGGAAACTAGAACCACTTTCCACTCTCTCATTCAATAGCCAGCAGGGAAATCGAACCTGAAATTGTACTCGGTCCATTATTTACAACATTTCCCCTTGCACCGCATGTTACTGCCTTGTGCCAAATGTGGACTTGAAAACTACGGAGTTTTGCAATGCACTCCATCAATCCACAGACCAGAAGGGATCCTGAAAATAATTGCTTATAAAGCATAGCCCTTCAAACTGCAGGCTGGGACCTCGGGGCTCTTGCAAGAGCTGTCAAGGTGGTCTCTCAATTCATCACATTTCAGACCATCCATCACAGTATTTTCATTTTGACTTACTTATATTACTCCGATAGAAAAAGTTGCTGCATTCATTCCTTAGTGAACAATCCAGATATCCTGACTATTCTCTTCCCCAACTATCTCCCTCATGTATTTAATGAATTTCTTGCTTATGATTGTCTTGTACTTGCTCGGGGTCGTTTGGCTGACTGTCAGTCTCGTTACTAGAACTATAATCACGGCCAGGTGAATTTGGAGAGGGAGCGTGCAGTGTCCATTGGCAAGCTTCAGGCCTTCCGTGATTGGTGGGCACTGTGGAGGCTTACGTGCATCAGCGCCCTCCTGGGAATGAGTTCAAGTTTATTTATTTATTAGTCCCAAGTAGGCTTTCATTAACACTGCAATGAAGTTACTGTGAAAGTCCCCTAGTTGCCACACTCCAACGCCTGTTTAGCATCACTGAAGGAGAATTTTGCATGGCCATTGCACATAACCAGCACGTCTTTGGACTGTGGGAGGAAACCCAAGCACCAAGGAAACCCACACAGATACAGGAAGAAAATGCAAACTCCGCACAGACAGTGACCCAAGATGGGAATTGAACCTGGGTCCGTGAAGCAGCAGTGTTAATCACTGTGTTGCCCAACATTTTGATTTAATACAAGTTTTCCAATGATATTTAATTTTAGTTATGATGCCCCCCCAGGGGCTGTCACTTCTGTAATTTTTGTTCAATTTACTGATTATTATTTTGTTAAGAGTATAAAAATATTGCTGCAATAAAAATAATGTTTGGGATTTTCATAACCACCCATCCCCATCTCCTGAGCCTGTTTTGTGGAGTTGAGGTGGAGGTGCCCCCCAACCTCTTCTCCCTACTCGCACCTGTGCCGCCTCCCTCGCCACCCCCAACTATCCACCCATCCTTTGGCCAGCAGCGAGATCTTCTGGTCCCGCTGATATCTCGTGGCTCACAGAATATTGCCAGTGCAGAACTCACCAGTGGTGTGTGTGGGTGTGTGTGGGTGTGTGTGTGTGTGTGTGGCAGGACTGGGGGAACCTCCCACAGAAAGGGCTAGAAAATCTTGGCCAATGTTTTCCATTTGTAAATGGACACTGAGAAAGTAGGCCAGAAATGACCAGGAATCACGATGTGATGCATGTGACAATTTATTATCTTCATGTGTACTGGGATACAGTGAAAATTAATGTTTCTTGCACTATATAGATAAAATTCACTCGGGGTGGCAGATGGTACAGTGATTAGCACTGCTGCCTCACAGTACCAGGAACCTGGGTTCAATTCCCGGCTTGGGTGACTGTGTGTGTGGAGTTCGTATATTTTCCCCGTATCTGTGTGGGTTTTGTCCAGGTGCTCCAGTTTCCTCCCACTATCCGAAGATGTGCGGCTTAGGTAGTTTGGCCAAGTGAAATTGCACTTTAGTATCAGGGGAACTAGCTAGGGTAAATGCATGGGTAGGGTCCAAGTGGGATTGTGGTCAATACAAACTCAATGGGCCAATAGCCACCTTCTGTACTGTAGGATTCTATGAATCTATTCTACTCAATGTGTTGATATCTGCAGAGATTTATCCACTAAGGAAGATTCATGCATCTGGTGTCTTTTAAGGTACATTGCCAATTTAATTTCCCTTTTATTTGTGGAATTATCCCAGTCCACCCTGGCTGGCCTTTTGCTTACAATTGGCTTGACCTTCTTCTAAGATTCTGTTCCTCCAATCTATCCCACACTAAGTCCCATTCACCTTGGTCTTCGCTGTCCATCTCCCAGTTAAGGAGCATCTCCATTACAAACCTCTTATTTCCCAAAGCCTTTGGGGTTATCTACACTGCTTTGATTTGATTTATCATCATTACGTGTGTTGGTATATAGTGAAAGGTATTGTTTCTTGCATGCTATACACACAAAACACACTGTACATAGCTAAGAGGAGGAGAGGGTGCAGAATATAGTGTTACAGTCATAGCTAGGGTGCAGAGAAAGATCAGCCTAATATAAGGTAGGTCCATTCAAAAGGCAGCAGGGAAGAAGCTGTTCTTGAGTTAGTTGGTATATTCCTCAGACTTTTCTATCTTCTTCTTGACAGAAGAAGGTGAAAGTAAGTATGCCTGAGATGATGGGATTCTTAATTATGTTGGCTGCCTTTCTGATGTAGCAGGAAGTGCAAACAGAGTCAATGGATGGGAGGCTGTTTTGCATGATGGACTGGGCTACGTTCACATTTTGTAGTTTTTTGCAGTCATGGGCAGAGCAGAAGCCACACCAAGCTGTGATACAGCCAGAAAGAATGTTTTCTATGGTGCATCTGTAAAAATTGGTGCAAATCATAGTGGACATGCTGAATTTCCTCAGTCTCCAGAGAACATAGAGGAATCTTCCAATTCTGATCTTGATTTTAATCACTCTGGAGGCGGGGTGGGAGGGGAGGTGGCAATAAACTGCCAAAGAGCTAAGTTCTGGAATTCCTTCCCAAAACTTCTCCAACCTACTTTAAGGTACTCCTTAAAACCTACCTATCTGACTGAGTATCAGGCCATCTGTCTGAATATTTCTCTATCTGGTTCAGTGCCAAACTTCTCTTCATAATGCTCCTTTGAACTGCTTTGGACTATTAAGGTAGCAATGCAACTTGTTGTTTGGAAGGACATACAGAAGGTATTGACATGTGTCTTCCATGCTGGTCAGACTCTACATTATGGAGACCTCTGACGGGACTATGGCTGATATTTTACAAATCCTTCCAGACTCTACATAGCGCTGCCATGCCAAAGCAGAGCAGGAATTGGCTAACACGCCTGATAGACCGAGGCCGACAGGCAAGAAATCAGCAGTGAAACAAAGGTTTTCTGCGAAATATCTCAGCATCTCACTGGCAGCTGTTTACAAGCTTCAAATTTTCATGTGCGAAAACAAATCTTTTGTTTTGAGGTCCAGCAGACAGTCAAAAATAATTAGCAGCACAACAAAGTCAACTGTCTCAAGGCTGAAAGCGTGTGTTAAATGCATCATTACATAAGAAGGAAAGGAATGGAGTAGGCTGCACAGTCTCTTGAGCAAGCTCACGCTATTTAATAAGAATGCAGACGATTTTGCTCCTCTCCACATTTCCCAATTCCCTAATACTCAATAATCCATCGACCGGCAATGAATGCACTCAACAACTGAGCAACCACAGGCCTCTGGGGTTGAGTTATCCCAGGATTAGGAGTTAGGGCGCAGATTAGCCATGGTGATATTGTTTAATGGAACTGGTCCAAGCGTTTGAATAGCTTACTCCTGTTCCTATATTCACAACCCTGCTGGTGAAGAAATTTCTCTACATCTCAGTCCTAAAGTAGTTTCCCCTTTTTCTTGAGACTACAGGCAGGATTTTCCAGCCCCCATCACCCCTAAGCTGGAAAATCCCTCCCGAGGTCAACAGACCTTTGCAAGGTCCATATTTTGCCTGCTATGATTCCTGTTGTGGATGGGACAGGAAATTCTCTCTTATGATCACAAATTCCAGAACCTACAGAGAGACGAGACCTGAACACACACAAGCGAATCTTGGTGCTGGAAGGGCTATCGGAGCAGTATGCAATCTGTCTGCTTAACAAAATGAGTTGTCAATATAATTCTGTTCACGTTGCTATCATGGAGTGTTGCACCGACAGCAACACATTGCTGTTGTGCCTTTATATCAATTGGTGACCTTTGCAAAGAAAATATTTCTTTCTATGGAAACGAATAGGATAGGGGGTTATAGATAGGTCTGTGGATTGATAGATGTGATCGGCGCAACTCGTGGGCCGAAGGGCCTGTTTGTGCTGTATTGTTCTATGTTCCCACTGGGTAATGGACGGTCTATTTGACAACAGGATGGAGTTTCCCTTAGGATCATCTCGCATAAAAAAACATTGGGTTGGCGGATGGACACCAATGGAAAATAATTAGGAACAGTGATGTGCAATCTGTAATACACCCACTTAGTTCCTACTCCCACCCCACTCAGATAAGGGAAGAACTCAAGGGGACTGGCCAGCTTCAGACAATTTTGAACACTCAGTAAGTACCCTAGATTTAACAAATCTATTTGCCACCCCATAACAGAAGCACATGTATAGAATCATTTTAATTTGTAGAAGGGTAGGTCACCACCTACATGTGGATGGCCCATATTTGAACATCACTTCCCGCCGCTCTTTATGGCCTGTATCTCCCCTTCACATTTGTCCCCATCGAATGTCACAACCCTGCACGATTGCCCTGCAATCTCCAGAAATTGAAGACTAGTCTGCCAGGCCATGCTGTGAACAATCCAGGAAAAAAAAAAGGGTGGCACAGTGTTTAGTACTGCTGCCTCACAGCACCAGCGAGCCGGGTTCAATTCCCACCTCGGAGACTGCCTGTGCAGAGTTTGCACGTGCTCCCTATGTCCGCGTGGGTTTCTTCCCACAGTCCAAAGATGTGCAGGTTAGGTGGATTGGCCATGCTAAATTGCCCTTTGGGCTCAGGGGAACTAGCAAGGTAAATATATGGGATTACAGTGATAAGGGATTGGTGGAATTATTGTTGGTGCAGAATTGATGGGCCAAAATGATCTCCTTATGCACTGTAGGGATTCCATGATGATTCTAAGATCTTTTTAAAAATCACAGAGGCAATAAAAAAGTGTTTGTTATCTCCCATTTGATTTGAATTCTTTGTTACTGCAATATTGCAAATGCATTTGCCGACACAGAGCTATTGAGGTGCAAGTAGTCATGTGCTGAAACATCCAGATATAAGTCCAAACATAGTTGGCAAATTGGCAACAAGTCATAGATGGTGCTTTGACCTGAGAAAGTATCTCTGAGTTCTGTTATAGCTTGTGTGGTTTTTTGGAGTAGTAATAATTGGTTTCTGAATCACCAAAAATACATCCTGAACTTTATTGCAAATCACCATAAGGAGGAATATTCCAACCTCAACACATAATAATTCCAATTATAAATGTAGTAAGTTAGATGGACAAAGTAAAAATCTTTGAGAGCTTCAAGTTTTTAGGTGTCCAGATCACCAACAACCTGTCCTGGTCCCCTCCTTGCCGATGCTATAGTTAAGAAAGCCGACCAATGCCTCTACTTTCCCAGGACACTAAGTAAATTTGGCATGTCCGCTACAATTCTTACCAACTTTTACAGATTCACCACAAAAAGCACTCTTTCTGGTTGTTTCACAGCTCGAGATGGCTCCTGCTCTGTCCAAGACTGCAAGAAACTACAAAGTTCATGAGCGAAGCCCAGTCCATTACTCAAACCAACCTCCCATCCATCGATGCTATCAACACTTCCCGTTGCCTCGGAGAAGCAACCAGCATAATCGTGGACCCCACACACTCCAGCCATTCTCTCTTCCACCTTCTTCTGTCAGGAAAAAGATACAAAAGTCTGAAGTCATGTACCAACTGATTCAAGAACAACTTCTTCCCTGCTACTGTCAGACTTTTGAATGGACCTACCTCAAATTACATTGATCTTTCTCTACACCCTAGCTATGACTGTAATACTACATTCTGCACCCTCTCCTTTTCTTCTCTATGAACGGTATGCTTTGTCTTTATAGTGCACAAGAAACAATACTTTCACTGTATACTAATACATGTGAAAATAATAAATCAAATCAAACCAGGGATTCAAATTCTGTCATATTTGTAGCAAAGTGATGTGAAAATTTATATTATCCTGCCGCAGAATTGAATCTATTAATATATATTTTCACCATAAATGAATCATTACACACAGCCTGTCTAACAACACAGACAATTGCTCAAGACTGAAAATTGGTTTGTCTAACTTCATAGAATCCCTACAATGCAGGAAGCGATTCGGCCCTTCGAGTCTGCACCGTCCACAATCTCTCCCTGTTCCAGTAACCCCACATATTTACACTGCTAATCCCCCTGACACTAGGGTCAATTTAAAATGGCCAATCAACCTAACCCTTCGGACTGTGGGAGGAAGCCGGAGCACCCGGAGGAAACCTACTTGAATTGATTATTGAATCAAAGATAACCGGTTACCAAGCCTGGCTCTCTTCCTCCCTTTGACAGACCAGTCCTCTTCAGTGTAAAGTGCCAGTCTCTGTTTTTTTTAGCCTTGGTGAACTGATCTGCAGCAAAACAGGAGATGGGGTTTTACAGCCTAAAGCCGTAAAATCCTGCCCGAGGTCAGTGGACCATTCCGTGGTCCCTGCTACAATTCCCATGGCAGGCGGGATGGGAAATTTCTGATCATGCAAATTGAATTATCATGGGAATATGTGAAGAACAAGCTGCAAAGCTCAGTACTGGAAAAGGTCTGAGCACCTTTGATAAACGTTAGTGTTTGTGGCCCAGGTGTTGACATGGGCACTTTCAATGACACAAGTTCATAAAGTGTCACGTGTCAGAAGCACGGGAGTTTTCCCAAGGGAGCGGGCAGATACACAGCACCTGAGAGATGCTTGGAGTTAACGATAAACTGATAGTGTTCCAAATCCTTGGACACCAGTCATTGGAAGGCAGCACACATACAGAGTATTCTTAATCAGAGCCACGGCTGGGGAAAGAGTCCCTGCATCCTCCCCCCCACCAACTCACTGATAGAGCACAGGCTTAAAGATTGGGCTCCTGTCAGGATGCTTTGGTCAGATTCATTGCCGTAAGCCTGCACTGTAGGGGGGTGGGGGCGGGCACAGGTTAAAAGGTCACATAGCTCCCTGTCGCTCAAATTCTCTGCAGTTTGCACATTGGCTGCCAAACTTTAAAAACCAGTACAAAAGTCCTTCTGGCTAAAACAGTGCAACAGATAGATCGTTGGATTCTAAATCCATCCAACTGCTCAAGCGTTTGACCCCATTTCAATTCGACGCTTCCAGAATTGAGTGCACCCCAATTATAAAGTTAAAGCTTATTTGTTTGTCG
Organism: Sphyrna mokarran; assembly: GCA_024679065.1. Taxonomy (NCBI): domain Eukaryota; kingdom Metazoa; phylum Chordata; class Chondrichthyes; order Carcharhiniformes; family Carcharhinidae; genus Sphyrna; species Sphyrna mokarran. The sequence goes on from JAGIQG010000025.1 coordinate 16,599,084, forward strand.
TAAGTAAAGGTTACGTTAACACTGCAATGAAGTATTATGAAATTCCCCTAGTTGCCACAATTTGGCGCCTGTTCAGGTCAATGCACCTAACCAGCACGTCTTTCAATCTGTGGGAGGAAACTGGAGTGCCCGGAGGCAACCCAGGCAGACACGGGGAGAACATGTAGACTCCACACAGACAGTGACCCGAGCCAGGAATCGAACCCGGGTCCCTGGCACTGTGAGGCAGCAGTGCTAACCACTGTGCCACCATGCCATCCACCATTATTGTATTATCCCGCAAGCGTCAGATTAAAATTAAAAAAATCTGCTGGAACACATTCTCTGCCTTTCTAGTTGCAGCTTTCACTGTTGCATTTAGATTAAGTTTACTTGGCACTTTCTGCATAAACCTGGGCTTTCTGTTGGTTTAATCACGGGAAACTAGTTGTGAAGATATGAGCTTATGCTTCCCCACATGTAAGGCATGGTGTAATGTATCCATCAGCGTGCCAAGGAATTCCAAATCCATTGACTAAATCTGCCACATCCTCCAAAAAACAGTATAACGTCAGGCTTTCCTCTTGTAATTTTGTGGATTAATACATCAAACGAGCTGATCTAATCAACAACTGGTGAACATTAAAAACAGATATTACTGTGTGGCAAGTGAAGACAAAAAGTTTACCCAAGGTCAGGGCAGAAGTGCTTAACTTTGTTTCGGCACTGGGATCACTGCCCTGTCACAGATAGTCTCTGTCACGCTGGCTATTTATCATTCACTCATACCGTGTGTTGAAAAGGAACAATATTTCAGTTTTATTCGGGCAAGGATCATAGTGACATGGATACTGTGGTTGTCCTCCTCTGCTACAAGTGGTGGCTTTCAATCTCCTGCTCTTTGTATTGTTTACAGTCCAACATCAGTACAAAGACAAAGACAATTCGCACAATTCATAGAATAGAATCATTACAGTGCAGGACGAGGCCATTCAGCCATCAAGTCTGCACTGACTCTCTGAAAGAGCATCTTATACCCAATCCCTGTAACCCCATGTGTATATCCCACTCATTCTCCCCAACCTACTCATTTTGACACACTAAGGGATAACTTAGCACCACCAATCCATCTAACGTGCACAACTTTCAGACTGTGGGAGGAAACAGGAGCACCTGGAGGAAACCCACACAGACACCTAGAGAACGTGCAAACTCCACACGTTCAATGACCCAAGCCGGGAATCGAACCTGCGCTGGGAGGTAGCAGTGCTAACCATTGTGCCACCCTAAAAATGTAAAACTCCAATCGAAAACAAAGCAAAATAAAACCATGGCCCAGATGCAGCCAAAGGTTCCAGAATCGTTGGCCACTCTGCCTTGACTTTACTTAGTGCCAGTCCCGTGCTTAACTGGTTGGGAGCCTGAATAGGAAGTTGGTCCCCACTACTGGCAGCGCCACTGGGAGTGTTGGGCCACTGCCAGTACTGCAGGAGGCCCAGGCTGCAGGATCGTCGAGTAGGTGAAGGAGCTTCAGTGGACAGGATAGGGAGACCCCACTGAGAGGGAGGGAGTGGGATGGATATTTAAGGCAAGCGGGGATATTCACCACTGGCATCCCAAACGGGACTCTCTGTTAGGCACGGGTTGTCCAATGAGAAGGGACTCCTACTCTCCCATTTTCCCCACTGCAGGGCACAGGAGTACCTGCCAGGGTTTAACTGGTAAGTTGCCCACATGGTGTGGCTGTAAGAAATCATGGCACAGGACCCTTAGAAAATCCCAAGCAATTTCTTGAAAATAGCAAGAGCTCAAGAATGTGCAGGTTAGGTGGATTGATCAGGCTAAATTTCCCCTTAGAGTCCCAAGATGTGCAGGTTAGGGGGATTAGCGTGCTAAATACATGGGGTTATGTGAATAGACCTAGGTAAGATGCACTGTTATAGCTTCAATGCAGATGGGCTGAATGGCCTTCTTCTGCACTATGATTCTATCTCTCTTGTCCCATGGCAGCATCCTAGACTGACAGGGCAGTAAACACTATCCCTGCCAAGAGCATGTCTTTAACACAAGCACTAAAACAAGACGATCCTGAGAATGAGGGAGTGAACTCATGACCCACACCTGTCTGAAAATTAAACGGGATGTCCAAGTGAAGAACGGGGTCATAAGGTAACTTCTGGGGCTTATGACAGAGGGATTACCCTACATTTCTGTCCTTTGCAGATGGACAATTCAATAAATGAGTGGCATAGGACTCCCAGAAATAAGGATATAAACAGACCTTATATCAAAGAGGGAAAAATCTCACTTTGGATGGAAGAGAGATTCTTGAGGTAGATCATTGACTGGCACCTTGGTTGACTGAAGACAAAGGGCTTTTCAGAGTGACCTATGTTGTCATAGCACTTCAGCTAGCTTGAGAAGATGGAGGACAAAAGAGACTGCCACCTCCACATCAGTCAGACATGCTCTTGGCAGAGACAGTGTTTACTGCCCTGTCAGTCCAGGATGCTGCTATGGGATAAGAGAGATAGAATCATAGTGCAGAAGAACCCCATGTATTTAGCATGCTAATCCCCCTAACCTGTTCATCCAACCTGGGACTTGTAAACCATTCTCACTGTTATGGTCCATGGTTCTTTTCAGCTTATTTAGATTACATATCATATCTAAACTGTCACTTCTTATTAAACTGCTTTAAAATCACCCATTCCATCATGTTTTGGAGTAATCTTTTTTAATTGAATATCAGTGGCCACAATGGTTAGCACTGCTGCTATACAGCGCCAGGGACCAAGTTCGACTCCTGCTTGGATCAGTTTGTGTGGAGTTTGCACGTTCTCCCTGTATCTGCGTGAGTTTCCTCTTGATGCTTCGGTTTCCTCCCACGGTCCAAAAAATATGCTGGTTCAGTGCATTAGCCACGCTAAATTCTCCCTCAGTGTATCTGAGCAGGCCAGACTATGGCAACTGGGGTACTTTCACAGTAACTTCATTGCAGTGTTAATATAAGCTGACTTGTGACTAATAAATAAACTTTAATGGCTTTAATTGACTTTTGGGTGGGAAAGGAGTCTTCTTGCCATGGATTTAACAGGGGATAGGGTTTGGTCAAGGCAGCAATGGGATATCCAAGCCATACCCTTCCCACCAAGTGAAAAGGATCTTTTGTCTCCCAGCCTTCTATCAGGAACAGAATAAAATTCCACCCTATTTATTCCTGGGAGACCAACCTATCAGGTTTGGTGGGCATAATCAGAGCCCAGTTTCACACTGTTCTTGAACTTTAACCGTAGCGTCTTAACAGACCAAATTTTTACATTTCAACACTATGACCGGAATCTTACCACCGGTCACGCCAGCAGGATTTTCCCATCCTGCTGCAGTGAACAAAGATCTAACTGAGCACCAAATTCTCCAACCTCACTGCAATGGGAGCGTGGTGTGAACGGCTGGTAAGATTGTGCCCCACAAGCTTTTAGTTAGGATGTACATGAAGAGATTCACTATTTTGTGGAGTTAATTTGATTCTCTTGTATAAAAATCAATTGAAATCATCTTCTTGATGTCTATTAGGGAAACTAAATGCTACATTCTGTGATTGTGATAGATGATATTGAATATGGGAAGTAATGGGATAATTAAAAGATTTAGTTAACCAAATCTTATGACTTTGAGCTTCCAATTCTTGAAAACTTGCCATCAACCAGTTGTTTGATATAGTCTTGAAGACAGGAAAACACTTTGTTTTTGTTATCCCTGACAATCCTAACAGTGCGAGGACCAGAAATGACCCACATTTCAATTGATAATACCTGACCGGCCTAAATTTACTGACATCGAAACATGATAATATTCAATCACTAACTTTGTCATAAGCCATTCCAACAACTTCCCTGCAATATGGATTATTCAATATCCAAGTTACACAGCTGCCTCTAAACATTGCCAAACACACATTCCGCTTTGTCACAAACAGCTTTCTGACTGGCAATACACTTGTGCCAAATACAATCTGCATAAAATTTGTCTGATCAGGTGTTTTCTTTTCTCTTAACTCAAGGAAAACAAGCATTATCACGATTATTTCATTCTTCCAAATTTGGTTAGATAACAGTCCCATTTCCATGTGGTAGAAAAGACTTGCCGTGTGATCTTACCGGCTATTCACACTCCGCTGCCGTTGGCCAGCAAGGTCGGAAAATTTTGTGCCCAGCCAAATCTCCATTCACTACAGTGGGACCAGAAAATTCCGCCGGTGTGAACTGCCAGAAGATTCTACCCTATGCATTGTCCTATCAAGCCTTGGGGAACATGTTATTGTTGCTTCTTTAAAGGGAGGTATTATCATTACCACCAGACAGATTATAGGTAGCTCCCTCTTCCCTTCAATCTGAAGAGCAGATCATTTTATCCACATGAGCATAAGGAGCGTTGATAAAAGTCTTGCCAGTGTTTAGCATTGTTAAGTTCAAATCCAGCTTCCATGACCTGAGGTCAGGTGATATCAGGCCATCGCGGTTTTATTTTGAGCTCCATGTTTAAAATTACAAAGCCAATGCTTAGGGCGGACTGAGCGAACCCAAATCCATTCCCTCGCTTGCTCCAAAAACCAAATTCAAAATCCAATTGAATGCAATTCATGGTTCTCACAAGAGAGACAAACAATGTCCAAGGTAACAAGATGAGGCATTATACTCCATCTTGAGCTTGATCTGACGTTTAATTTTAGCCAAAAGAAGCGATCCAACAGCACGCACATTCACATCGATCCTCATCACTCCCTCTACACAACTAAAGTTACTTTTCAGCTTTACCTCCTTTCCAGTGCTGATAGCAACTTGTGTTTTTTATGTGACAGTATTGGGTACAAGTGTATTCACAGGGTTTGGGAAGGGGAGGATGGCAATTTGCTGAAATAGGGGATTCTCACAGTGACTTCATTGCAGCATTAATGTAGGCCTACCTGTGACACTAATTAATATATAAAGTTTAAACTTGGTTCACTGGCTTTGGCAATTGGATTGGAGTTCGCGAATTTGTGCCCCCTAACATGATCCTGGGTTTTTGCTTTGTCTTGTTTTCCCCAATCCCAGAGAAATTGCACGTGTGTATGCATGAGTGGACATGTACAGATATATGTATGTGCTTATGCATATGTACATGCCTGAATGCAATGTGCACGTACACGTGTGTAATTGTGTGGGAACACGTACACATGTATGTGTGTACGTGCATTAGCAATATGTGCACTTGTGCATGCTTGGGTGTGGAGCATGCATTTGAGCTTTCGTGCACGTGTGTGCATGAGTATATGTATGCATATGTATGAGTGCACATGCATATGAGAGCACAAATGAAACAAAGACAACCTAGTACATGAACCACGCATGAGTGCATGTGCACGTGTGTGTATGAGGGGTGCATGCGAATGAGAGTTGCATCATGCTAACATTGGGATGGTTCATGCGCTGAGTGCTCTTTGTTTTATTTGTTCAATTTTATGTAGCTCTCATATTTCAGCTCAATTTTGCTCCAGGAACACATTGTTGGCTACACAGTGCAGAAGGAGCATTGTGCGATGTATTCAGCATCACAATCTCAAATCCACCACTGGTGTGTGAGTTACATGAGGAACCGGCACACGGGAAGGAATTCCAAGCTGTTAATAATCTGTGACACAGGAACTCTATTAATATTGCCAAAATAGAAAAAAAACACGTTGCTCTTTTTCCAAGTTCCAGTTGTTCAATAGGCTGTGTAAAATATATTCCAAAATCAAGTCAGCACATTTCAAATTCATACAGTTTTGCAGCAAAAAAAAAAACAGATTCTGGATGAAATCCCAGGAATATTCATGCAATAGCTGAGCGAATGTCTGAAATGGGCAAAGATAAAGGGCAGCCTCAAAAGATACTATTCAAATAATCAGACATAAGCTTTATATACATCGTAGACATATCAATTTATATTCTATATAAACTCTGATAGCACCTTACAAACTGGGACCTCTCTCACCAGAAGGAAAGGGATATCAAGTGCATGGAACTTGCAAGGTTCCCTTCAAGTCAGAGGTTTTTTCTCAGGGTGGAAATGTCAATTATGAGGGGACACAGGTTCGAGGTGAGAGGGGGGGAAGTTTAAGGGAGATGTGCGGGGGAAATTTTTCACGCAGAGAGTGGTGGGTGCCTGGAATGCGCTGCCAGAGGTGATGTTGGAAGCAGACACATTAGCAATGTTTAAGAGGCATTTGGACAGGTACATGAATAGGGAGGGAATAGAGGAATACAGACAGAGCGAGGTCAGAAGGGGTTTTTTTTGTAGTTTAATTAGGCCATTATCATCGGGCTTTGAGAGGCTTGTTTCTATACTTTCCTCTGTAATAAATAGAAGACCAAACCCTGCTAGGTCGCTGAAATCAAAACAGACGGTGTTGGGAGTGCTGCAAGGGATCCACCAGCACTGTGGAGAGTGACCAACTCTACTTTCTCAGCTGAGCTCTCTCTTCCAGATTTGAAAGAGAAGCAAACCTTTGTCACGTGAAAGATGACAATATAGGCATGTGACGTTTAAAGTAACAGAGAGATTGGCTCTGAGTGGAAGTGAATGGGTTAAACTACCTACAAGACTGCTCAATGGAAAAGAAAAACATGTCAGATTGTTTTAAGAAAGGAGTAATCTAAGGAAGGCAATGAAAGCAGCAAGGGAGACAAAGTTTAAAAGCACAGTAAAGACAGAGGCTTTGAACTGAAACCTGGAAACACCATACAGCTCAGCAGGTGGAGCAGACTTGGAGCCCTATGTCCTGATCTGGAGCACTGATATAAACAATAGAATCAATGATATGCTGCTGGCGAGTGATGTGTTAGATTCAGTTTTTTTTTTGCTTTAACCCTAGATTATCACGATGCACTGTCCATTCGACAGTGAGGATCTGCAAGTTGCGAGCAATAAAAGAACTAACTTCACAAACTAAATCAAAAGGAAAAGGTTTAATAAGGAAACTTCATTACACTGGGGCCACATGTGCTCCCCACAATCCCCATCTGCTTTCTATTTACACCGGGTCAGCTGATCACCACATCATTTCGCCACTGGTTACATTGTCTACCAGGTCAGCTGACCCTCACAGCGTGTTACCATTGGTTACATGAGACCAGATTCCAATGTTACCATTGGTTACCTTATACCAAGATTGTGGTAGCCAAAAGGCAAATGTTGCAACACACAGAACAGTGAGAGATTTCTCAGAGTGTGACGTTGCCCCAAATCTTGCCTTAGACACCATCGCATTATACACGTGTGCGCTGATCTCCCTCCCGGCAAAACAAGTTATTCAGCAGACACGGAAACCGTTTCTTGGGAATAACTGAAGATGCCTCAGCACTCGGAGGCACTCTTGCCTTGGGACGCCAGAAGATGGTCCAAAACCACTCCAAAGTCTCGAGCGTTTAGCAGAATGTGACATTTTGTGCAGTATCGGGGGAGTACCTCGTGAAAGTGGTGTATTGCAAGTGGGAAGTTAAACTGAGACTACAACTGGCCTTTCGTGTAGCCATAAGGCCTATGATATTATCAATAGACTATTAATCCAGAAACTCAGCTAACATTCTGGGGACCCAGGTTCAAACCCTGCCACAGCAGATATGGAATTTGAAATCAATACAAACCATCTGGAATTAAGAATCCACTGACCATGAAACTATTGTCAATTGTTGGAAAAATCCATCTAGTTCACTAATGTCCTGTAGGGAAGGAAATCTGCTATCCTTACTTGGTCTGGCCCACATGTGACTCCAGAACCACAGCAATGTAGTTGACCCTCAACTGCCCTCGGGCAACTAGGGATAGGCAATAAATGCCGGCCAGCCAGTGATACCCATGTCCAATGAATGAATTTTTAAAAAAAGACTCCTTGGCAGTATTTTGATCAGTAGGAGAGTTCCACTGGCACATTGGATAGCAGCTTATTTATTATTGTCACAAGTAGGCTTACATTAATATTGCAATGAAGTTACTGTGAAAATCCCCTAGTTGTCACATTCCAGTGCCTGTTTCAGATCAATGCACATCTTTCAGTCTGTGGGAGAAAACCTGAGCACCCGGAGAAAAACCATGCAGGCACAGGGAGAACGTGCAAACTCCACACAGACAGTGATCCAAGTCAGGAATCGAACCCAGGTCCCTTGCACTGTGAGGCAGCAGTGCTAACCACTGTGCAACCCAGTTATCCCTCAACTAACATAGTTTAGTTCATCCTAATGTTGTGGGGCCAAAATTGGCATTATTTTTACGTACAACAGTGGCACAGTTCAAAGTATCTGATTGATCCTGAATTCAGTAAAGGTATAATGTGTAGATGGAACTAACTGATTGTTCTGGAGTAGAATTTCTACAAAAAGGAGGAGTTTGTTTCTTTTTCAACTTACAGCATGACAGATTATGGAGTCTCAGACATTAGGTCACTTTACCACATGCATTTCTAATGTAGGACAGGATCTGTAACTATTACAGGATATCATCTTTATTCATAGTTTCTTTGGCAGAGGATTTACAGAGAAAAATAAACTGCCGCGTACACAGGTTAACTCATTGCAAAGAAAACATTTCAAAGTTTATTCCTTAGAAACAAAAGCACCAAATTTGTGGAGATGCCCACAAACCTGTCAACATCTGAAAAAAAACTAAATTGGGTTTTTGCATGCAAAACGTTTGCCCATAATAGTTTCCTAAAATGGATGAGTACAAATATTTGAAGAATAAAAGTGCAAAAAGGGGATTGAAATTAGGACAAGGTGGGTAGATACATCTTTCAGCAGCGAGGAAAGAGATATCTTTCTGTTTTGCAAGAACATACACGACAGGTAACTTGTCTTTTTTCGATCAGATAACGATAGGTATGCTATATCCAGCATTGTGGGCTTGTTGTTTTGTATATGTACATTTATTATAGTTTAGAGTCATATTTCATGGAGCAATTTGAGATGGCACAGGGGTTAGCACTGCTGCCTCATGACGCCAGAGACCCAGATTCAATTCCAGCCTTGGGTGACTGCCTGTGTGGAGTTTACACATCCTCCCCATGTCTTTGCGGCGAGGTAGTTTTGGAGGGTTTGGGGTGGGGGTTGCTAGTCAGGTGATGAAACATCCAGGAGTGCATTTAATCACAGTTGGCAATGCTACTGAGCGATCCTAGGTCAGATTATAGCACAACCAGATGAAGACTAAAGCTCCTTATCCTTTGCACTGAGAGTAGCTTCAGTTGCAGCCTCAAGTCATTATTCCCATTTGTATCAGTGTGGTGTTCCATCCATTTTCCACATTAGTCATTCTGATGCATAGTTGAAGGACACGGCCAAATGAGTGGAAATTCAATACCGTTCACTAATGTAGGTCAACCTCTGCTCAAAATTCAGTAAGACAGACCAAATTCGATTCCCAGAGAATCTCTGCAGCCAGAAGAATATTAAAGCTCATTAAGTTTTGATTTAGCGTGGCACGTTGACCAAGTGTGAGCGCTGCTGCCTCTCAGCACCAGGTTCGATTCCCGACTTGGCTTACTGTCTGCGTGGCGTTTGCACATTCTTCCTGTGTCTGCGTGGGTTTCCTCCAGGTGCTCCAGTTTCCTCTCTCAGTCTAAAGATGCGCAGGTCAGGTTGATTAGTCATGCTAAAATTGTCCCTTAGTGTCAGGGTAAATATGTAGAGTTATGGGGATAGGCCTGCGTGGGATTGTTGTTGATGCAGGCTTGAATGGGCCAAATGGCCTTTTCCTGCACTGTGGGGATTCTGTGACTCTAATCTGTTTTACAAATTATGAATTTGGCAATACCACTAAAGAAACAGCAGGGTATACAAGTTAGATTAAATCCAATGCTCAGAAACCAAGACACCTCCAACTGGAGGTAGCAGCTGGCATCTCAAAATACTAACAGTTCCGAACTTTATTTGAACAAACTGTGCTCGCTCTTCCCATACAGTACACACCTGAACTAGCTGGTGGCTGTCACTGAACATGTGCCATCTGAACCCATCTGGAAATACTTCTACTAACCACGCCTGCCTGTGATGACATGTACAAGCCTCATCTGCCTCAACTTTTCAAGTGAACTCCAGTGCCCAAAGAACCATACAAGTCCCTCACTATAACAAATTTTCTTCCATCTCTTATGATTTGTTGAAGACTTTCCTTCACTGTGGGAGTTTTCAGAGCGGTACTAATTACATAGAAACTAGTAGCAGGAATAGGCCATTCGGCCCATCGAACCTGCTCCACCATTCATTCTGATCATGGCTTATTGTCAAATTCAATACCCTGATCCACACCCACTCCCCCCACATCCCTTGATCTAATTTCTTCTTGAAATCAGACATGTTTTGGTCTCAACTACTTTCCCTAATGATGAATTCTACACATTCACCACTCTCTGGGTTAGGAAATTTCTCCTCACCTCAGTTTACTCCTTATCCTCAAACTATGACCCCCTACCTCTGGGCTCTCCAACCATTGGGAACATTCTTTCTGAATCTACCCTGTTAGAATTTTATAAGTTTCTATGAGATCCCCTCTCACTCTTCTGAACTATGCAAGTGAATATAGTCTCCCTTGTACGACAGACCTGCCATCCCAGGAATCAACCTGGTAACCTTCTCTGTACACCTTGTATAGCAAGAACATCCTCTCTAAGATAAGGGCACCAAAACTGCACACCGACATCCTATACAGTTGCAGCAAAGCCTCCCTATCCCTATTCTCAAATCCTCTCGCAATGAAGGCCAAAAATGTGGATGAACAGTCCATTTTAAACAATATTACATCACTTTTAATTCACATTTCCTCTTTCTCTTGTTAATATTAGCAGGAGGGATACACAGTCTTTAGAGTTCTTTTCCCCCCACTCTCAATTCATTTTCCAGGTGATTCATTTGAAAATGAAAAATGAATTTGCCATATGGTGGAACATAATGTGCAAGCGAAGGGGATTTCATGTCTGCCTGTACTGTTTGTTGCTCTCCCAGCTGGGTTTCTGCCAATCATAATTTATGGAAACTTCAGCAGCCAATTTCACTTCATTTTTCGCTTTTCAAAAAAAAAAGTACATAAAGAAAATATCAAATTTAGCATCAAGAGATGAGAGATTTCAAGTGTTGTTTGTACCTCTTCACCACACACCTCTAACAGCATGTCTTTTATCTTGCCCCGCTGACTTTGAACGCATCAAACAGCACAATGTAAGGGGCTAACTCCACTGAGGAAATATATTGCTCAGAATTTCATTTGGTCCCAAGGTCAAAATGCCTTTCAGCCAAGTGTTTGAGATGGATGGCACGGTGGCACAGTGGTTAGCGCTGCTGCCTCACAGTGCCAGGGACCTGGGTTCAATTTCTGCGTGGGTTTCCTCCGCATGCTCCTGTTTCCTCCCACAGTCCAAAAGATGCGCGAATTGAGTCAATTGGCCATGGTACACTGACCCTAGTGTCGGTGCATTAGTGGGGTAAATGTGTGGGGTCGCAGGAATAGGGCCTAGATGGGATTGTGGCCAGTACAGACATGATGGGCCAAATGGCCTCCTCCTGCACTGCAGGGAGATAATTCTATGAATGTTACCAATGTCTGTGTGGATAATTGCGACTTGAAATCAGTCTCCAGAAATCATGGTGCAGTCAATGTGGGAGCAAGATGAATTGAAATGAATTTCATTCCTTCTCTTCTCCCATCCAATGGGATTTTTGTGAAAACCACTGACCGGAAACGACAAAGCAACAGATGGCTTTGGCAAGATACTGGAGTTTTGATGACTGGGATGAATTGCTGATACTTCTCTTCTGTGTTCCTCGTTCACGGTAGAAGGGGGCATCAACTTAAGTTGATTGAGTTTAAGTTTCTGGTGTGATGCAGATCACCAGTCAGTCCAATTTGAGCGTGAAAGTATTTCTGGACACTTGTGCAATGATATGGAATGAGCTGCCAGAGGAGGTGGTGGGGGCGGATACAATTGCAACATTTTAAAGACATTTGGACAGATACATGGATGGCGAAGGTTATGAGGGACGTGGGATTACTTCAGTTTAGGGAACCTATTCTGGCATGGATGAGTTGGGCCAAAGGGTCTGCTACCGTGCTGTATATTTCTATGACTCTAACTGCTTGTGGCTTCGGTCTTGCTACGCTCGCATGTCTCCTGTTAGCCAGGGTGAATCGGGTTTTGTTCAAAGAAGGTGGCGTCTTTCCCGGTGCTATGTAGAAGGCTCCTGTGAGAGGTATCTCAGAGGCAATGTCAAAACACTTCAGGTAGAGCTTTAGGGTCTCCTCAATACAGCTTTACAGGCCTCCACGTGAACGTTTCTTTTCAATTGACTTAAAGTAGAAGAGTTTCTTTTGGCGGGACTCATCTGACTTTCTGGAAACCTATCTCCCCCTTCTTATCTCCCAATAGCATGGATAGCACGTAAACACAGCATGACTGACAGTGGTCACCATGCAGCCTACAAAGTTGTACATAATGCAAGCCATGTCCTCAAACAGCTACTGATTATTTCCTGTTAAGAGTCTAACAGCGCCCTCTTAATTCCCAGTGAATAATTTTACAGAGTCTATTTCACTCACATTACTCGGAATATGTAGAAGAGAGCTACAAAGGCAGTGCAGTGAGTCATTTTGTTTCCATCTTTGGCACTGGCTGTCCCATACTCCGGCTGCCTCGAAAATGTAAACCTTTTGAGATGGACGTGGACGTGTAAGCTGCCAGCTTTGATTGAAAACAGGATGCAGTGTCCTGTGTCCAATCGACTGTACATTGATTCTGCTACATTCTACACTGAGACTAACCCCCCCCCTCCCCCATCCCGCCAGCTCGATTTCAATAGCAGTAAAACTTTACACAAATTCACCTGGAATTCATCGGTTGACCTGCTGGTTTGTATGCCAACAGTTACAGACTGCTGGAAACTCCCTCTCGTCGCAGCCAAGAAAGCAGAGAACACTAGGGGTGATTTGGCTGTTATTGTTCACCATAAATATCACAAATGTACACCACTTCCAACCAAATTGAAACCACCTTTTGTGTTGGATGTTATTTCTCCAACAACTTGCGAATTTGCAGTTCATTCCATAAGCTCACCAGCAGACTGGCTACTTATATTTCTCGCAATTGTGTTCCAAAAGTCACTTGAATGATTCCCAAGCGCCTCACTGATTTCTTGTCATCTCTTTTTGCAAACGGATCAGCTATTTCCAATCGCTCGTCATATCAAGCTCCACTTGGGTCACGTCACTACACCGCTCATTGTTGCTTTATTGGAAGAAGCTTTAGATGGAACATTGCAAATAATCCCCCACTCAGTTTCAGTACAAAATGATTTTGGCTGCCTACTGAAGTAGTGTTGCACTATTTGCAGTTGCTGGAATTAGTAACACGTCTCTCTGGAAACCCAATATCTGGAATTGAGAATCCCCCTAATGACCATGAAACCAATGTCGTTTGTTGGAAAATCCCATCTGGTTCACTAATGTCCTTTAGGGAAGGAAATCCGCTGTCCTTACCCGGTCTGGCCTACATGCGATCCAGCAATGGGGTTGACTCTCAACTGCTCTTTGGAATGGCTGTGCAAACCACTCAGTTCAAATGTAACTAGGGGTGGGCAATAAATGTAGGCCAGCCAGAAACACTCATGTCCCAAGAATGAATAAATGAAATGTCTTTCAAACAACATGTTTAAAACAGTGGTCCCATATTCTGTCCTGTGTGTGGATGTAAACAATCCCACACTGCACTATACACTGTTTTCTGTGCAATATCTATCCCTCGATCAACATCATGGAAACAGATTGGGCGGGATTTTACAGGCTCGCTTGTCCCAAAACTGTACAATCCTGCCCCAAGATCTTTGCATGGTCCGCTTCTCACCCACTCCTATTCCTGTGGTGGGCGGGACGGTAAAATTCTGGCCACCGTCACATTGCTGCTTGTGGGATCTTGCTATGCACAACTTGGCTGCCACATTCCCTGCATTACAATAGTGGTTACACTTCATAAAGTACTCCATTGGCTTACAAGTACTTTTGGGATATCCAGGGGCTGTGAAAAGTGCTACATAAAACGAAAAGCTGCCTTTCCTTCTCATTCTGTTATCACATATCCCTTTCGGCTTGGCAGAGGCCACTCAATCTTTTCAAAATTGTTTTGATATAATCTTCTGTTTCAGGCAAATAGTCACCCCACCCACTTTTCCTCGAAATCTCTCTTTTAATCGTCTCATGAATCCTTTCTTGATTGCTATATTATAGTCGCTGTTGTATTTAAGCACATACTTCACCTCAAAAACATTTTCAAGAGCTGGCCATTTATCATAAAGAGATTTAACCTTGATTATTGCTCCTGGGTAATGGTACTCTTCTAAAGCCTTGTGTTGCACACTAGAGTTTAGTTACATGACCACACTGTTCCAACCCGTCACAGTAACAGTGGTAGAAATACACTTCTACTCCACAAATAATGCATGGGTCACTCCACAGAATTTTTAAAAATCCTTGCGCGCTCTCTGACGCGTCAGGTCTGAAACATTGTTAATCTGTGTTCATATAAAAGACGAGGATAAAACAAAAGAAACAAGCATTGTTTAAAAATCTGTTAACTTCTAACTCACTGTAAAATGTTTGGAATAAGTCCCCATTGATGGAAGCTCATTACTCCAATATTCAGAACCGTTTGTGATTTCACAGATACTGAAGCAGTTCATGTACAAATGCAACACGACATGGACAATATCCAGGCTTAGGCAGACAAGTGACAAATAACATCCGTGCCACATAACTTCCAGGCAATGGCCAATTCCAACAAAACAAGATCTAATCATTGCCTCTTGACATTACCATCACTCAATTCCCCACTATCAACATTCATTGACCAGAAACTGAACTGGGCTAGGGGAATTCCACAGTAACTTTATTGCAGTGAAATGTAAGCCTTACTTGTGACTAAAAAATAGTCGTTACTTTTCGGACTGGCCGTATAAGTACCGTGGGTACAAAAGCAGGTCAAAGGCTAGGAATCCTGCAGCAAGTAACTCACTTCCTGACTCCCAAATCCTGTTCATTACCTACAAGGCACAAATCCAGAGTGCAATGGAATACCCTCCACTTACCTAGGTGAGCTCAGCACCAACAACATGCAGGATGCTCAACACCATCCAGGATAAAGCAGTCTGCTTGATTGCTACCCCTTCCACAAACATTCAATCCCTCCACCACTAATGAACAGCAGCAGCAGTGTGTACCATCTACAAAATGCACTGCAGGAATTCACCAACGTTCCTTCAGCAGCATCTTCCAAACACATGACCACTACTACCGAAAGGACAAGAGCAGCGGATACCTGGAGACACCAACAACTAGAAGTTCCCTGCAAATCACTCACCATCCTGACTTGGAAATAGAACATCATTCCTTCACTGCCGCTGGTCCTAGAACTTTCCTTCCAACAGCATTGTGAGTGTGCCTAAACCTCAGGAACTGCAGCAGTTCAAGAAGGCAGCTCACTACCATCTACTCATGGATAGCTAGGGAAAGACAATAAATGCTGATCTAGCCAGCCATGCCCACTTCCTATAAAATGAATATTAAAACAATTAATTTGCTTTCCTTAACAAAAGGAGAGGAAAATTTACTGATTTTTGCCAAGATTTATTTCTGTATATTTGTTCCCATTGAGAAACCTGTTCTCAATTTAACATACTGAGTAAGGTTTACTTGTGATGAAGATTTGAGTACAAATGTCTCTGTAAGGTGATGGTTAAGTGGCTGCTGTAACAGTAACTATGATAAGTAGCGTTATAACCAGCATCGAATATGTGCTTTGCTTCAAAAAGAAAGATAGTGTGTTCTCATTGTGTTTGTGTGCCCACATGCCCGTATGTGCACTCACACATGCCCCATGCATGCCCACAAGGTGTTGTCTCCAGATATGTGCCCAGATACATCTATCTGTCGTCTCACGTATCTGTGCGCCCAGATGCTTATATGCAAATACATATTGTATATAATTCTGCTGAAATTCCCAGTGGAATTATTTGCAAATGACAAATGCCTGAGATTGGTAAATAGTAGATTGCATCCAGAATCAATGATCTAAATCACCAACATTTTTGATATAATAAGTGTCTATGTTCAGGAAGAGATTTTCAATGAATATGGGAAAGTATAAAATCCTATAGTTGTGATGAAGATTTTCTATCATTCTACTGAGCTAACCTCTCTGGGTGAGAAGCCTCTATCCTGAAGCTTAATGCTTCTTAAATCACAAGACTTCTAGATTTTCTTCCATGTGGGTTAAGTTACAAGATCTCAAACTATTTCAAAGCGATTCCAACAAATGGTGAATTGCTGACATTTGTCCCAATGACCATAAGCTGACGGGAAAAATTGTTGAGCTCCTCAGCCAGATGATGTGTATGGCAGGCAAATGGCACCATAAAACATAGGAGCAGAATTAGGCCACTCAGCCCATCAAGTCTGCTCCACCATTCAATCATGGCTGACATTTTTCTCATCCCCATTCTCTTGCTTTTTCCCCATAACTCCTGATCCCCTTATTAATCCAGAAGAGGTTAACTGACTAGAAATGAAAGCTAAAGGTGTGCAATTCTTGTGTACACATTGGCTCTAACCTCTTTGTTGTTTCAGCAAAGGTGTTAACATGGTGAAAATAACAGCTTTCCGTCTCTGTCAGACTGAAGGCCTGAGACCGCTTTCTATAAATGTGAGGCATTCACTGCACAGCACCACTTCAAAAAGGTCAAATCAGCGGGGCAAAATTGGCTTTCACTCATGGTCCTTGGCCCAAACATCACACTTCCAAATAAGCTATTAAAGACAGACAGGCTTCCATTTAGAAAGTGTCTTTCATAGCCTCAGGATGCCCCAGAGCGTTTTACGGCCAGTGAAGTACTTTAGAAGTGTAATCACTGCTGCAATGTAGGGAAGTTTGTAATTTCTGAAGAGAAAGTTATGAGCAGAATAAATAAAATAACAACATAGTGGAGCCCTCTTTCTCTCTGTTACTTGTAATGAAAGGTATCGGACATCCCGTTGGACAACTGGGGAGCTGCAAATCAAAATTTATGCTGCTATATAGGCAGTGTCCTCCTCCCTGACCCCACCAGACTGGTAAAAGCAGTGGTTTACTCAGACTTAGATAAATAGATTGCCTCCTTCGTGCATCCTGACCTAGTGACCCAACTCACACTCAGAACCATCTGTGATAATGAACAGAGGTCTATACATCTGCTCCATCAGTACAAAATATCATCAGGGTCTCCTGATTCATGTTGACAGAGTGGCATTATTTCTTGTGCAGTGGTAAATGAATAAGTCTGAGCAATGATATTTTAGTAAGGAATAGAAGAAAGTTATATATTATTTGGGAAATTAGAATCCAGATAGGACGCAGGAGCAAAGCAATCTGGGAGCGCAAGCACACAGGACAAACAATCTGTCCTTGTCCCTTCGCACTGATGCTTTAGTTAAGAAAGCCCATCAATGCCTCCATTTTCTCAGGACACTAAGAAAATTCACCATGTCTGCTATGAGTCTCACCAATTTTTACAGATGCACCATAGAAAGCATTCTTTCAGGATGTATCACAGCTTGGTATAGCTCCCACTCTGACCAAGACCGCAAGAAACGACAAAGGGTTGTGAACGTAGCCCAGTCCATCAGGCAAACCAGCCTCCCATCTGTTGACTCCGGCTATACTTCCTGCAAACTCAGAAAAGCAGCCAGCATTATCAAGGACCCCACACACCGCAGGTCTCCGGACATACTCTCTTCATCTTCTTTCATCGGGAAAAGGATACAAAAACCTGAGATCACATACCAACTGACTCAAGAACAGCTTCTATCTGGCTGCCATTAGAGTTTTTGAATGAATTTACTATATAGTAAGCTGATCTTTCTCTACATCCTAGCTATGACTGTAACATTCTGCACCCTATGTATCCTATAAACTATGCTTTGTCTATATAGTGTGCAAGAAATAATGCTTTTCACTGTATCCCAACACATTTAACAATAATAAATCAAATTAAATATTGTGACACAGGTCAATGAGGGTCAAAGTAGACCAAATACTAAGGTTTATTTTCTTGGGGAATTGAATTAATAAGTGGTTAGCACTGCTGCTTCACCGCTCCAGGAACCTGGCTTGAGTCACTGTCTGGAGTTTGCATGTTCTCCTTGTGTCTGTGTGGGTTTCCTCCCGGTGCTCTGGTTTCTTCCCACAGTCCAAAGACATGCAGGTTAGGTTGATTGGCCGTGCTAAATTGACTATAGATTCATAGGTTAGAGAATTAATGGGTAAAATATGTAGAGATATAGGGTATGGCCTGGGTGGGATTATGGTTGGTGCAGACTCAAAAGGCCGAATGGCCCCTTTCTGTACTTTAGGAGCTCTATGATCAGATCAAGTGCTCCTGATGTTAACCCTTTCCTCTACAAGGGGAAGCTCGGTAAGTAAGGAAGAAGGGAATAGAGGGATAAGCTGACACTGTTAGATGGAGGAGGAGATTTGAGTGGAGTGTAAACAGCACTGAGTAATCAGGCTGGATATACTTTTCCTGTATCGATTTTACAAAACTCCAAATAATTCCCAAAAACTTTTATTTTGTAACTCAACTGCTGTAAAGACTCTCTCCATATCCTCTGATATCCAATCTTGCCAATGCTTTATCCATCATTTATAAAAGCAAACAGAGCAATCCGTGCCAAAACTGGGATAGGAAACTAGATACATGAAGGCAGGGCCAGCTGTGAGAGAGTGTGACACACAGCCACGTCACATTTCATCTCAAACACCAAGAACTGGGCATCTGAAATCACCGCGGAAGAAAAATAGATGTGATTGGCCACCACGAGCACCCTAACAGCTATGTGAAAGCAGTGACCCCAGCAGTTTAACTCTTTACCTGAACAAACGTTCCGTGGAACCTGAACTGAAAGATCTATTTATTTGCCCGATTCTCTCTTGCTTGGCCTAGCTGGGATTGGTAACCTCCTTGTACTGCCCAAGAATCTTTCAGTGGACCATCAATCTCACAACACTGCTGCTAGCAGCCTAGAGAACTTAGTCCTGGTAAAGAGGCAGTGAGAGAGGGGTTGTGGTGGGGAGGAGGGGAAGGGAGAGTGGGGAGGAGGGGAAGGGAGAATGGGGAGGAGGGGAGAGGGTGGGAAGGGGATGGTAGGGGGAGAGAGGGGAATGGGGGGAGAGAGAGAGGGGAATGGGGGGGAGAGGAGAGGGGAAGAGAGAGAGAGGGAATGGGGGGGGAGAGAGAGGGGAATGGGGGGGAGAGAGAGAGGAAGAGGAGAGAGGGGAATGGGGGGGGAGAGAGAGAGGGGTGGGAGAGAGAGAGGGGAATGGGGGGGAGAGAGAGAGAGGGGAATGGGGGGGGAGAGAGAGAGGGGAATGGAGGGAGGAGGGGATGAGAGAGGGGGATGGGGGGGGGAGAGAGAGAGGGGAATGGGGGGGGGAGAGAGAGAGGGGAATGGGGGGGGAGAGAGAGAGGGAATGGGGGGGGAGAGAGAGAGGGGAATGAGAGAGAGAATGGGAGAGAGAGAGGGGAATGGGGGGGAGAGAGAGAGGAGGGGGAAGAGAGAGAGAGGGGAATGGGGGGGAGAGAGAGAGAGGGGAAGGAGAGAGAGAGGGGGGGGGGGAGAGAGAGAGGGGAATGGGGGGGAGAGAGAGAGAGGGGAATGGGGGGGAGAGAGAGAGGGGAATGGGGGGGAGAGAGAGAGAGGGGAATGGGGGGGAGAGAGAGAGGGGAATGGGGGGGGAGAGAGAGAGGGGAAGGGGGGGAGAGAGAGAGGGGAATGGGGGGGAGAGAGAGAGGGGAATGGGGGGGAGAGAGAGGGGAATGGGGGGGAGAGAGAGAGGGGAATGGGGGGGAGAGAGAGAGGGGGAATGGGGGGGGAGAGAGAGAGGGGAATGGGGGGGGAGAGAGAGAGGGGAATGGGGGGGGAGAGAGAGAGGGGAATGGGGGGGGAGAGAGAGAGGGGAATGGGGGGGGAGAGAGAGAGGGAATGGGGGGGGAGAGAGAGAGGGGAATGGGGGGGAGAGAGAGAGGGAATGGGGGGGGAGAGAGAGAGGGGAATGGGGGGGGAGAGAGAGAGGGGAATGGGGGGGGAGAGAGAGAGAGAATGGGGGGGGAGAGAGAGAGGAATGGGGGGGGAGAGAGGGGAAGGGGGGGGAGAGAGGGGAAGGGGGGGGAGAGAGGGGAATGGGGGGAGAGAGGGGAATGGGGGGGGGGGGGAGAGAGGGGAATGGGGGGGGAGAGAGGGGAATGGGGGGGGAGAGAGGGGAATGGGGGGGGAGAGAGGGGAATGGGGGGGGGGGGGGAGGGGAGGGTGAGAGAGACGGAGACACGAGAGAGACACAGACAGGGACAGAGACAGAGACGGCGAGGGATTGAGACAGCAAGGTAGAAAAAGAGAGAAGGTTGAATGAAAGTTAATTGAGGTGTTGAAAGCTCCGTCGGATTTGGATAGAGTAAATAAGAAGAAATGATTTCCAATGGCAGGGGATGGGGCCATAATTTGACAAGGATTCAGATGTAAGATAACTGACAAATTAACCAGAGGAGAGAGGAGAACTTTAGTTATATGGCAAGGTTGCCCTTCCTGAAAGATTGGTGCATTCAATCCTAACTTTCAAAAGAGAATTAGGTAAATCACTGAAGAGGAATAACAGGCAGGGCAAGAAGATTAATTAGACAGCTCTGAAAAAGTCTGCATGGACACAATTCCTGTGCAATTCTAATACTGTTGGCAGGAAGGAGACCTGTGGTAAATATGGTCAGTTACATATTGTGTAACAGTAGAATCTGAGAGGAATTGCTTTATTTCTGCTCCAGTTCCAGTGCTTGTTATAATCCTCCAATTCATTACAGCATGGAAACAGACCATTCCCGTAGACAACAAGCCTCCAGCCAGCCAACTTCATCTAACCCATCAACAAATTCTTCTGTTTCTTTCTCTCTCATGTACTTACAGCTAGCTTCCCCGTCAATATAATTCCTACTCTATGAAGTCTCAATATCAGGTTAAAGTCCAACAGGTTTATTTGGAATCACGAGCTTTCAGAGTGCTGCTCCTTCATCAAGCAAGTCACCTGATGAGGCAATGCTTCGAAAGCTCGTGATTCCAAATAAACCTGTTGGACTTTAACCTGGGGTTGTGAGGCTTCTTACTGTGCCCACCCCCGTCCAGCGCTGGCATCTCCACATCATGCTCATTCTATGAGGTGGTGAGTTCCACGATCTCTGGGTACAGAAAGTTCTTCCACTTTGAACAGATCTGGAATGCACCCTTGACTCATCTCTAACGAGCGCCACGCAGGAACTGAACTTACTGGCGCACACTGCCACCTCTGTGCCAGTCTTTGGGTATAATCAAAATCCTGGCCACCTACCCAACAAGAAGCAAAGCCAACTGGCCAGTTTTCATTGACATATTTACTAGAGCATCCTAGCAATATTGCCACATTTGACCATCTGCCATCCCAGCTCTTTCAAAGTTCACACGGTTGATCCAGATTCAAACCTCCCGACAACTCAGCTCTTGCAGTAGAGGCATTCAGTTAACTCCCACCCCTTGGCACAAAGGAAAAATCCAGAAGCCATTGAATCGAAGGACCAAAGTTTTCTGAAGAGAGTCTCTAGCAATGCTCAACCAGTGGAGAGAGAAAAAAGAAGATTGTTTTCTTCCTTGGAAGCTTTGTCAACCACAGTCTCCAAAATACAAGGGTCACTAACTAGGCCTACTGTCGGCCTGATACGTGGGACTTTGCCTCCTGGAGTTACTTTGTTTAAATAAGGATTACTGGTTTAGTCTGTTGGTAGGATATCTACACCAGGAGTAAACTAAGGTGTCATTTGATCTCTGGAAAAACACACAACTTCAACCAATTCAAACAAAAGTGCATATGATATTTACAGCAATATTTGAAAAGGCTTCAGTTTTTCCTTTGGCAATTTCATCTACTCTACGTAATCTGTTATTTTACAATGTGGAAAACAAGCTCAAATGAAATAATCAAACATCTGCACCATCATTTTGAGGCTCATCAGTCACAGACTGAATAAATGACTCGAGAGAGATTCTTCGCAGCCCCTTTCTCTAGTTTCATACTTGTCTTAAATTTGTGCTCTTTTCATTTTGATCCCTGCTCCATTGTATATTCCCAACTCACTATCTTTCCTGAAGATTAACGGAGCTTTCAAAGGGCAGAGAGTGGCGGGTGCCTGGGATGTGCTGCCAGGTGGTGATGGAAGCAGGAACAGTAGCAACGTTTAAGAGGCATCTGGATGGGTACGCGAATAGGGAAGGAATCGAGGGATATCGGCTGGGCAAGGGCAGAAGTTTCTTTCAATTTATAGAATCCCTACAGTGCAGAAGGAGCCCAGTCGGCCCATCTAGTCTAGACTGACCACAATCCCACCCAGGCCCCATTCCTGTAACCTCATGCATTCACACTGCTAGTCTCCATAACACAAAGGGACAATTTAACATGGTCAATCCATCTAATCCACACATCATCGGACAGTGAGAGGAAATGAGAGCACCCTGAGGAAACCCATGCAGACACGGGAGAATGTGCAAATTCCACACAGGGAATTGAATCCTATTCCTGGCACTGTGAAGCAACAGTGCTAACCACTGTGCCACATCATGATTGGCACAGGCTTGGAGGACCGAAGGGCCTGTTCCTGTGCTGTACTTTTCTTTGTTCTCTTCTTTGTTCATTTTAATTCGTTCATAGGATGTGGGTGTTACTGGTTAAACCAGCATTTATTGTCCCTTCAGAAGATGATGTAAACTTTTTTTTTTGAATTGTACAGTCCATGTTGTATTGGTACACGTACAGTGCTGCTGGGTTAGGATTGCCAGGCCCAGCGACAGTAAAGGAATGGCGATATAATTGCAATTATAAGGATGGTTTGTGTCTTGGTGTTGTTTTCACGTGTCTGCTGTTCTCGTGGTAGAGGTGGTGCATTTTGGAAGGACTCCACAAAGACAGTGACCCAAGCCAGGAATCGAACACAGGTCCCGAGGCAGCAATGCTAACCACTGCGCCACTGTGTGTGGTCCCTATTCCAATGTGAAGCCAATAACAGGTGCTGGCAATACCTGTAGGAGGTTGAAAAGCTGTGCCATCATTGCTCCAAGCTCCTTGTAATTTTCTTTCAATATTTTATATACCAAGAACATCTGTAATGTGACAAACTGTACTGTCGAAGCACAGCTCACTTTAAAGAATCACTTGTTCCTACTCTTCAACAACTCAAGTTTCTTCATTTGTTCAAAAAAATTGCTGGGTATTGTTCCAACCTTTTCGTGGTTTCTGCCATCATCACATATCAATGTTCAGTATAAACTATGTGCTCAAACATAATGTTTTTGCTTTTGCCTCATTTGTGCTTGGGGAGGAGAACATCTCTGGCCAGAATTTATTGCACATCCTTATCTGCTCTTCAGAAGTGGGTGATGAGCTGTCGCTTTGAGCCGCAGCAGTCCATGAGCTGGAGGTTGGCCCACACGCTGTTTGACTTCTTTTGCAGTGG
Organism: Sphyrna mokarran; assembly: GCA_024679065.1. Taxonomy (NCBI): domain Eukaryota; kingdom Metazoa; phylum Chordata; class Chondrichthyes; order Carcharhiniformes; family Carcharhinidae; genus Sphyrna; species Sphyrna mokarran. Next base: position 16,622,672 of record JAGIQG010000025.1, read on the forward strand.
ATTGAAGCTTGCTAAGTCATTTCAGAGTCCATCACTTTGCTGTGGTCTGGGATCACATGTAGACCAGACTGGTCTCGGACAGCAGATTTCCTGCATTGAAGGACATTAGTGAACCAGACAGGTTTTTAAACACAATCCAGTAGGTTTCACAACCATTGTGTATGAGATAAGCATTTTATTCCAATTTTATATTTAAATTCCCAGTTGCCATGGTAGGATTTAAACCCGTCTTTAGAGAATTAGTCTGGGCCTCTGGATTACCAGGTGAGTAACAGTAATGTTATGCTATCCTGGGTCCAAGACAAACACACATCTTTTGGGTGATCTTCTTCAAGGACAACAACAACTTGAATACAGGATAGGGCCTGGGTAGGATTGACACAGACATGGTGGTGATATAGTTGCAAGTTAGGATGGTTTGTGTCTTGGAAGGAAACTTGGTGGTGTTTTCATGTGTCTGCTGTTCTCGTGGTCGAGATTGTGTGTTTTGGAAGGATTCCACAAAGACAGTGACCCAATCCAGGAATCGAAACCAGGGCCCAAAGCAGCAGTGCTAATCACTGCGCCACTGTGTGTGGCCCCTATTCCAATGTGGAGCCAATAACGGGTGCTGACAATATCTGTAGGAGGTTGAAAAGCTGTGCCGTCATTGCTCCAAGCTCCTTGTAATTATCTTTCAATATTTTTACACCAAGAATATCAGTAATCTGACAATCTGTGCTGTCGAGGCACCACTTACTGTGAAGTATCACTTGTTCCAATCTACTCTTCAACAAGTTTCTTCATTTGTTCAAAAAAAATGTTGAGTATTGTTCCACCTTTTTCAAAGGGAGGCCTCCCTTCGCGCTGTAGGGATCCTGTGATTTATATAACACCTTGAGGTAGCAAAGATGAGGGCATCATTCATCTATTACATTTCAAATCAAGGGCATATAGAGGCCATTAAAATGTGAAGCCATTTTTGAAAGCCCAAAGATGTGCAGGTTAGGGGGATTGACCATGTTAAATTGCCCCTTAGTGCGCCAAGATGTGTAGGGGTTAAGGGAGAATAATAGGGTAAATATGTGTGTTTACTGGGATAGGGTGGGGGAAGGTAGGCCCAGATAAGATACTCCATTGCAGGGTCGATATAGACTCAATGGGCCAAATGGCCTCCCCCTGCACTGCAGGTATTCCATGGTTATGTTCCAAAATGCTTCACAGGAGCACTGCCAAACAAAATTTGACACCAAACCAAAGAAGATTATAAGGCAGATGATGACAGACCTGGCCACAGAGGTAGGTTTAAAAGGAAAAAAGGGAACTAGAGAAATGAAGAAGTTAAGCAAATCAACTCCACTGCTGAGGTCCTCAGCTGCTGAGAGTACGTCCACTAAGGATGGAGCAATTAATCATAGAATCCTACAGTGCAGAAGGAAGCTATCAAGTTTACATCCACCACAATCCCACCCGGGCCCTATCCCCGTAACCTCATGCATTTACCCTGCTAGTCCCCTGACACTAGAATACAAGAACAGGGATGTACTTCTGAGGCTGTATAAGGCTCTGGTCAGACCCTATTTGAAATATTGAGAGCAGTTTTGGGCAACATTTCTAAGGAGGGATCTGCTGGCCTTGAAAAGGGTTCAGAGGATGTTCATAAGAATGACCCCTGGAATGAAGAGCTTGTCGTATGAGGACTCTTGGTCTGTACTTGTTGGAATTTAGAAGATGAGGAGGAATCTTAATGAAACTTACAGGATACTGCGAAGCCTGGATAGAGTGGATGTGGAGATACTTCCACTAGCAGAAAAACCTAGATACATTGGGCACAACCTCAGGCTAAAGGGACAATCCTTTAAAACAGAGAAGAGGAGGAATTTCTTCAGCCAAAGTGATGAACCTGTGGAACTCTTTGCCGCAGAAGGCTGTGGAAGCCAGACCATTGAGTGTCTTTGAGAGAGAGATAAAGAGGTTCTTGATTAAAAAGGGGATCAGGAGTCATGGGAAAAAGGCAGGAGGAATGGGGGTGAGAAAAGTATCAGCCATGATTGAATGGCGGAGCAAATTCGATGGGCTGAGTGGCCTAATTCTGCTTCTATGTCTTATGGTCTTAAGGGGCAATTTAGCATGGCCAACCCATCTAACCTGTACATCCTTGGATTGTGGGAGGAAACCAGAGCAACTGGAGGAAATCCAGACAAACACAGGGGAAAAACAAGCAAACCTCGCACAGACAGTTACCCAAGGCCGGAACTGAACCTGGGTTTCTAGCGCTGTGAGGCAGCAGTGCTAACCACTGTGCCACCAGAGGTGGCCAAGAGACCAGAACTGGAGCATTGCGAATATTTTGAAGATTTTAAGGACTGGAGGGAATGACAGGGAAAAGGGGGTGTAACGCCATGGAGTGATGGAAAAAAGGGTGGGAATTTTAAAATCAGGGTATTGAGCAGCTGGGAGGCAACATGTGTCAGCAAGTATAGGAAAGATGGGCAAGTGGGAGTTGGCCCATCAGTATACTGATAGTTTTGGATGAGCCAAAGTTTATGATGGGGAAGATGAAGAGTCCAATCAGGAGAACATTGGAACGATCATGTCTACAGGTAAGAGAGACATGGAGAAGGGTTGCAGCTGCTCCTGAGCTGAGGCAAAGGCCAGAGTCCGGCGATGTTACAAAGATAAGCAGCTTGAGTGAAGGTCATGTTGCAATTATGAAGTTGATAGGCTGTTTTTTTTTGGGACTTTGTAGTTTTACATTTAGGGTAAATGAGGTGGCTCACGTGACCTGTTCTGCAGTTTGTCTGACAGTAAGCCAGAATGGTTTGATCTTTAGATATCGGAGTGAGGTTTGGATTGCCAAACCGAGAACGTGTTTATTCCTGGAGATAAATGGCTGCAGTCCCTGGGTTTATAATGCGTATATGCTGAGTCCTCCAAATTCCAGAAAGGTGTTGTAGATATCAGGTTGTAGGCAGTTGTCTACAGTCTATTTACTTTGAAGATGAATGTGATTCGTAGTCAAGGATGGAATTTTTACGTGGATGCAAGGTTAATTTGTTTCCCATTGCCAATGGAGGAAGGGGACGAGGAAGCCATGCCACAGATTGACAGCTCTTTGTGTGTCGTTAGCAGGGAGCTGTTGCTTGGCTCTGCGAACTGCCACAGGAAGGAGAGATGCATCTCCTTTGAAGGATTCCAGGAGATTTGTTCCAACAAGGCCAGCTGGGAGAAGAGTTATTGGAACAAGCTTTGCTGCTGGTGATGGATTAAAGAAACTCTCCACAAAAAAAGAAGGAATGCCTGGAGATGGTGACTCAAAGTGACTACTCAATGGAGGAGGGAAATTGGAACGCATTGAAAGCTGGGAGCAACTGTGATGTTTGCCGTAGGACCTATAATCCATGGAGATTGCAATGTTTGGTGAAAGTTAAAAAAAGCATTTTCCTCTCTGTGGTTTAAGGTAAAGCTTGTCTATATAAAAAAAGACTGTTCAATCAATAGCATTTCAGTCATCTGTTACAGTAAAAGTTTTAAAACGTGAAAACTTGAAGTGTCATTCTTTCAGCTAGCGGCACAGTGCGTTAGCACTGCTGCTTCACAGCACCACGGACCCAGGTTCGATTCCCGGTTCGGGTCACCGTTACACGTTCTCCCTGTGGGATTTCCTCCGGGCGCTCCAGTTTCCTCCCACAGTCCAAAAGACATGCAAGTTAGGTGCATTGGCCATGTGTAGCGACTAGGGAATTTTCACAGCAGCGTCACCATAGTGTTAATGTAAGCCTCTAATGTGACTCTAATAGAAAGACTTTAATTTTAATTCTTCTTTTTAAAAGTTACCGCTTTCTACAAAGTTCAGACAGCATGGAACATGAAGTAGCATAAAGAGGACTTCTTCTTACTTTGGGAACTTGTCATTTCATCCTTATGCAGCTGTGTCACACTACTGTAAACATTACCAGGCATGTTATAAATGGAGAATATTGTGGCAAACTCTGACTGTCCAGCTTGTGAAACAGTCCAAGTGTATTTAAATAGGTTAACAATAAGCTCAAGAATATTAATGAATGCAAACACACACACAAGGCAGCAGCAATGTCAAGAAACTCAAAATAAGCAAACTGCTGAACTTTATAACAAATTTTGGCCTTAGTAGTAATGCGAACCATATCTAACCAACCAGTTCCAGTAGTTTATTAGTATTTCACCCAAAGAATCAACAAAGTGTCATATTCCAAAGTGGCACATTTCATCATCTTTTAAAGCATATTTACTTTTAATTAATATTAATTACCTGTCAGTTAAGCTCTGAAACCTATCAGTCACACAATATATTGTGGTATGCCTAAGGATTTACTTTAGCCATCACCAACCCCACATATATAGTTTTTACAAGCTATTACTCTTGGCTCAGTGATAACGCTGAGTTTAAGGATTGTGATTTTAAGTCCCACCCAGAGACTTCAGCACATAACGTTGTTTGACATTTCAGTGCAGCACTTAGCAAAGTGCCGTACTATTGGAGATGCTGATGGAACGTTAAGCGAAGATCTTGCCTCTCTCTCTGGCGAATGCTAAAGATTCCAAGGCCCCAGCTTAAGATAAGCACAGGAGTTTTCTCACTTTCTTGCTCAGGTGGCACAGTGGTTAGCATGGCAGCCTCACAGAACCCCCAGATACCTGGGATTGATTCCCCGCTTGGGTCACTATTTGTGTGGAGTCTGCATGCTCTCCTTGAATCTGCATGGGTTCCCTCCTACAGTCCAAAAGCTGTGGTCAGGTGCATTGGTCATGTTAAATTCTCCCTCAGGTGTAACCGAACATGTGCCAGAATATGGCAGCTAGGGAATTTTCACAGTTACTTTACTGCAGTATTAATGTGAGCCTACTTGTGACTAATAAACAAAATTTTAACTTTTCTAACTCAATATACAGCCTCAAACACCAGCTACTGTTATAGCCCTAGACCTGAACCCCAGGGTATATTATGAAGCCAGATCAGGCCCCAACGATTTTTCTATTTTGGCATGAATGTGAGGAAAGAATGCTTTGTCCCAGGAGCAATTCTACAGACAAAATTAGAGGTCTTTTAACACAAGAAGCTTCATTCATAACACAGTTTAAATGTAACTGACAAAATAAAGCAACTTAACTTTTAACAATTGATCAGTAGTTGAAAAGTGAAAGGAAACAATTCTAATTTCTAATTTATAATCACTATTTCAGTTCCAATTCAGCAACATTTACTCAAATGTCATTTGAAATACAGTTAACAAACTCAGACGTATTATAAATTGTTAACAACCTTGAAGTATACAAAGAGATTTTGATTTCCAGAGCAGCTTGCAGACTTTTGTCTTTAAAAACCCCCAGCCAGAAACTGAAATTTATTTCTCTACTATAAACGTAGCTCCTCCCATGAAGCACATGATCCTGTATACCTAAACAAAACCTCAGCTCTCATTCCTTTAGTCAAAAAGAAATCCGTCAGCCCTCTCCTAAGCAAATACTAAATGGCTAAAATGACTAATTATCCTGTTTTTGCAGCATCTGAATTCTATTCCTGACAGACATACCGATTGCCTGTAAAAAAAAAACTGAATCTTAAAACATTCCTCTCAAACATAAAATGTATCAATGGCACAGTATCTTCACACTGCAAACATGTGGTCACAAACATAATTTGTGACACCTTGCTGCATAAAGATTGGATACAAAAATGACTTGCACGTACTTCATTGGCTCTAATGCACCATATCTGGAGGTTGTATGAATTCACATTCATTCTTTCTGAAAGTACTTTCTCAAATTGTCAGTTAAAGTCAATAATAAGATCTCGAATAAGTCTTTGGAGGCAGAAGTCCCTTCACCAAAATCCTTTTATTTACAATTCCAACAGCAGTATGCACGGTGCTATCAGTCAACAATCTACGTTTAGGAGCACCAGAGAAACTGACGCTCCTGGTTAAATACAAAGAAAAGACTCCCTGATTGGCCCATCAATTGACTCCTTAATCAGGAACTTCATATTCCAATAGGCCAACCTCAATAAATAACTGGATAAAAGCAAATTACTGCGGATGATGGGATGTGAAACAAAAAAAGAAAATGCTGGAAAATTTCACTAGGTCTGGCAGCATCTGTAAGCAGAGCATAGTGCTGATGTTTTGAATCCAGATAACCCTCTGGCCAACCTCAGCTGCCTGATTGAAGTCATTACAAAGATAACTCATGTAACGTATCTGATTTACAATTTAAATATTGTCTGGTGTCACTCTGACTTCCCAATTCTTTCAGAAGTGGTCTGGTGGCACAAACTCTGACAATATCAAGGAAAACATTTTTAGGATATATCTTTGACTAAATTCTGATGTTTTATGCTTGAAGGGAGATAGGTGAAAGATAGTGCCACAAAACTAAGTTTCTGTCCTGTGTTTTCTTTGAACTCGGCTTCTTGATATGAATAAAAAAGATGCTTTTTCGTTTGTACCTTCCCAATAGAAAATAAAAACAGTTTGAACCAATGTTCTTATTGCCCAGTTTTTAACTAGTGTTTCATTTTAAGGTACACAAGATCAGTTCAGACCAGAATTCTCTTTTCCCTATGTTTACTAGCATTTCAGTTTAAGGTCTACAAGGCCCATTTGGACCAGAATTCTTATCTTCCAGTCTTTAATTGTTTGAAAATATAATGCCATAAATATGCGGAGCAAATTGCAAGAATGGGGAGCAGGGAAACCGATAACAGGAGCATTGATTTGGATTGTCAACTGGGGCAGTTAAAGTGCTGGAGAAGTGAGCCTCAATGAGCAACAGATTGGAAAAGATATGGATAAAGCTTAAGTTTTGTAATGCTCCCCATGCCCAGGTCATCTGGATATTCCCATTCTGAATGCTGTCTGACTGCGTATGTAACTCTCATTACTACAGCTGAAACTAAAGTCTGAAATATTTCCAAGACAGAGGCAAGATGAAAGTGTAGCCTCCACTTTAGAAGACACATAGGAATAGGCAGCAGCCACAAAAAGATGATCATTGCAAGTCGAACAACAAAGACTTCCTTGCTTCATGACAAGCGTGTTGTGGCGGGAGGGGATGACGATATCTGATCAGAGTTTTACACACTGTGCCTCTGGAAACCTAAGAACACAACCTCCTGGGACAGGAAATGGCTGAAGCTTTCCTTGCAGACATTCGACTGCGACTTCCAGACTCTGCGGAAAGCAGCATGTATGCAGCTTTTGAGAACGCACTCCAGGGTCTTTCTTGGAATGCGTTGCAAGGTGCGCAAAACACATGTGGCTACAGAGCTGTTCATAAAATACTCTCAATTTCCACGGTCTCTTGTGCCAGCTAATCACGCAGGATGTTTCGATCCCAAGGCTCCTTACTACAAAGGTCAAGGTTGCAAACTTGAAACTGAACTAACAGTTTCACGCAACTTTTGAGTTAAGATAGCAATTTTCACTGGCACTTGTCCAACCTTGCTCAAGATTCCTTCTCTGCTCACTCCGGGCGCTCAGGGCAAACGATTTGGAAAGGATTTAAAGTAGGGTGGGCTAACTATGGTGACAAATCTTTGAAGCAAAGAACTAGTGTTAATGACCAAACTGATGACAGTTTGTTTTCTCCTTTTGATTCTGATTTGTAGCTCTCCAGCACACATTGATCAGGGAAATAATAATTCTGACTCCAAACGTTGGCTCTGTCCACAGATGCTGTCAGACCTGCTGAGCTTCTCCAGCATTTTCTGTTTTTGTTACAGGGAGGTAATACATTTCTCTCACGGGTCCACCTTATTCAAGGCCTTCCTTGAATTTATTCAGTGCCAGGAAGGCAGTAGAAGGCAGCACAGTGGTTAGCACTTGGATTAGGGTTGCTGCCTTTAGTTCCCATGTAGTGTTGGGGAAGAGGAGGGAGGTGGATGCCCACATTCTGCTAGGCCACATTCCTATCAGGATCTCAGGGATTCTGAGACCACTGATTCTGGAAATGTTAAGCCACTGGTCACATAGTGGTTAGCACTGCTGCCTCATGGCGCCAAGGAACCAAGTTTGATTCCTGTCTGTGTGGAGTCTGCATGTTCTCCCCGTGTCTGCGTGGGTTTCCTCTGTGTGCTCCAGTTTCCTTTCCCAGTCCAAAGATTTTTTTTAGGTGATTTGGTAAATTGTCCCTTAGTGTCCCAAGTTGTGTAGATTAAATGGATTAGCTGTGGCGATTGTGTGGAATTACAAGGGCAGGGAACAGTGTCTGGGTAAGATACTCTGTCAGAGAATCAATGCAAACTCAATGGGCCAAAAGGCCTCCCTCTGCACCATAAAGATTCTGTTTTATGTTAAACACAATGAAATTAACAGTTTGCAAGTTATTCTCTGCATTGACTGTGATTTCCATCATTGAAAAAGAACACCAAAGTTTCCTGGGAGGCGTGGGATGGGGGGGACAAGAGATGGTGGTGACAGGGTGTTTTGAGGTGGGGGAAGTGGGGGGAGTGGAGGAGGCTTTTAAATTGGAGCTCTTAGCTGTGATATCAGACTTCTGAGAATCAGCCTGCGTGTTAGGTTGTTAGGGAAGCAGACTCGGATTGGGAAGAAAACTCAAAGTTGGCAGTCAAATTGCAGCCAGTGATCAGAACAGACACTGAGAATTCAGGTTTCCAGCAGAATGAGAACAGTTAGAGGCTGTGGAGAAGCTTTGTGGGTGGTACAGCTGGAAGAGGACCAGGAAGGCTAGTGCCATTCGCAGAGCTGGGAATGGCCCAAAAGATTAGGTCATTGCTAATCTGCTTCTACACACGACAGACCCATTGGTACTGCAAGATACTTACAAATATTCCTCGAAATTACATTAATTAATTTACCTTTTAAGTCAGAATGCTGTCCTAGTGAATACGTGCACCAGGAAATTTACCAAGAGTAAGAGAGGATAGTCAGATGGTCAAATGCTGTTTCCTAGGGTAGCAAAGTTAAGTACCAGGGCACATAGATTCAAGGTATGTGGGAAAAAGTTTAGAGCAGATGTGCGAGGCAAGTTTTTTTTTTACACAGAATGTGGTGAATGTATGGAACGTGCTGCGCGGGGAGGTGGTGGGAACACGTGCGATAGCAACATTTAAGGGGCATCTAGACAAATGAATAGAATGGGAATGGAAGGATATGGACTCTAAGTGCGTATGGTTTTAGTTTAGGCAGGCATCATGATCAGTGCAGGCTTGGAGAGCAGAAGAGCCTGTTCCTGCGGTGTATTATTCTTTGTTCTTTATTGCATATCATTGTACATTAAGTGACTGACACTATAGTCCATCATAGCACGATATAAAATAGCTCTCTGGCTTGTAGTTAGTTCCTCTAAATCTTCTCAGTATATCGATGGGTTACAAAAACATTATTCTGTTGATTCAAATGTCAGTGAAGATCAACTTTGACATGGACACAAGAGCTGTTTTGAATGTAATGCAATACACTGTGGAGAGACAGATGTTCAAGTGATTACCATTCATTTATAAGCACTTAGCTTCAGGAATTTCTAAGAAATTGCAAACATTATTGGATAGGCAAAGTTCTGTGTTAAAGAATCTATCTATATTCAGAAATGGAAGTCATATCACTCTGTGCATATACTGGTCTTTCTCAATTCCATTTTAAACCATAGAATTCCTACAGTACAGAAAGAGGCCTTTTAGTCCATCAAGTCTGCACCAACTCTCTGAAAGAACATCTGACCCAGGGCCCACCCCTAACCTTATTAGCATTTACCATGGCTAATCCCCTTAACATGCACGTGTTTGGACAGTAAGGGGCAATTTAGCATGGCCAATTCATCTAACTTATACATTTTTGGACATTAAGGAGTAATTTAGCATACCCAATCCACATAATCTGCACATCTTGGACTGATGTGGAAGATTAAAGCTATTGTTTCATCCACAATTTTGACAACATCCCAAATAATAGCTTCACTGTTTTGGCAAGGATGGCCCAGTTGTATTGCCAAGCTTAATTTTCACATGTGACAGCTGCTTTTCCCATCTAGTTTAGATGTACATTGAAATGCATCTCCAGTTACGAATAGGATCTATTTGTTAGCTAATGCTTGGGTTACTGTGAGTGTAATGAAACCTAAATAGGAGCTTTATAACCAGACTGATAATTCTTCTCAGTTTGCAATGAGATTTAAAGAGTTGCTGCTAAAAAAAAATATTTTTTCTCTTTCCTCTATTTGTTGTTTTAAAAATATATTTTTGAAGTAATTAGTGGAATTAGATACAATAGAAACATGTAGAGGAAAGCTCCCACTCTCTAACATGTAGGCTCTTTGCTGTCAAAAATTTACAAGCTCAATGATTGTAGACAATCAATGGTGTATGGCAGTGAATTTTTGAATAGAATTTCACTTCAGTCTTAGCATTTCTTACATCTAAATACCTTTTCAAGGTAATTGTGCCTAAAACTATTGATGTCAAACACTACTGCAATTGTTGCTGACTAATAGAATTTGCAATGGTCTGATAGGGTTGAGTGAAGCGACAGCAAACAAAAGAAATAAAAATGTGGTCCGGAAGCACCCTGTGTGACAATACTGTGCCTTTAAAACATGCATTTTAATAGGTTTCTCTGCAGGATGTTTTGGCAATCCCTGCGATTTTGTCGGCACCATGTCCTTTATTGTTACTGAAGATGCAATTGACATCATATTGGTTTTAATCTGAATTAATGCAGTATTCTATAGTTATAATGTTCTCTGGTTTTGCTGAGTTGAGCGTGTGTGTGTGTGTGTGTGTGTGTGTGTGTGTGTGTGTGGTTGTGTGTGTGTGGTGTGTGTGTGGTGTGTGGTGTGTGTGTGTGTGTGTGTGAGTGAGAGAGAGAGTGTGTGTGTGTGTGGTGGGGTGTGATTGACAAGTCACATCATGTGACTAAGGACAGCTACTTTTCGCAGGACATTGCAGTATTACTTTTGGTTTTCAGAAGTTGTTTGAAGCTGAGAGAGACAGCAGTGTTCACCCTCCTCCACCCCACCTCTGTGAAGTTGGAGTTTTTGTTGTTTAAGTGTTGTGAGGCTGGAAGGTGCCAGAGACTGGGTTTACCTCTCTGAGGTTTTGCTGATTTGAGGGTATAACCTTCTCTGAAAACTGTTGGCTTGAGTTTCTGTCTACAGACATCACAAAGCTGGAAATCTGGCATCATGTAAGCATTCTTGTGTTCGTGCTAACTAAGTCTGATGAACAGTGTATGCCAATAGGATGTTGTTTTATCTTGGAACAACAGAGATAGCTAGCTGTTAAGGATTATACTGTGTCATGTTCAAGTCTTGAAATTGGTAAAAGTTATGCTAATTCTTTTTGTTGTATTCTAACTATTCTTATATAAACTTTATTTGATAAAAACTGCTTCCTAGTGGGTCACTTGAATCATACCATTTTTGAAACACCTTATGTTCACCAATGCCAAAATCAAATGTAAAACTTAGGATTTAGGTGAACGTCACAAGATACTTTGGAGTTTCTGGCTTGCGTCTTAACACTTGACAATTAATATTCATTTCAGGATGTGGAAAAAAACCTTACCTGCATTAACTCAATTACACTGGCCTGTTAGTCTGGGATAAGAGTGGTGCACAGCACCGACCTGGTATTAGTCTGGGGTAAGGGTTTTGCACAGCACTGACCTGGTGTTAGTCTGGGGTAAGGGTTTTGCACTGCACTGACCTGGTGTTAGTCTGGGGTAAAGGTTTTGCACTGCACTGGCCTGGTGTTAGTCTGGGGTAAGGGTTTTGCACTGCACTGGCCTGGTGTTAGTCTGGGGTAAGGGTTTTGCACTGCACTGGCCTGGTGTTAGTCTGGGGTAGGGGTGTTGCACAGCACTGGCCTGATGTTAGTCTGGGGTAAGGGTGTTGCACAGAGGAGCAATATTTTCCTATTTCCAACTATTGACTATTTTTAAGCAGGTTGAATCTCTTTACCAATGTGTTAGTGCGCCTGGGTCTGGATTTTTCTTGGCAGTTACTGAGGTAAATAATAACAATAGAAAATACTAGGGAAAAAAACCCAGCAGGTCTGGCAGCATCAGTGGGGACAGAAACAGTTAACTGCCTGAATACTTCTGAAGAAGAACCACATAGAATGGAAACATTGACTCGGTTCCTCTCTCCACAGGTGCTGCCTGGCCTGCTAAATTCTTCCGGCATTCACTGTTTCTATTTCAGATTTCTTGCATCTGTAGTATTTTACTTTTACAATAATGAATCTTCCTCATCTCAGCAGGGAACCATGCTAATCCAAGTAGCAAATATTATCGAGCATGTAAATTTTATAGCAACCCATTCTCTTTACCTGATTTGGTTATTAGGCGAGGTATTTCAAAAGCGCAAGGATATGCACAGCCAGAATAACTGTAATCCCATAAACATTCTGACTATCATCATGATCAAAGGAACCATGAGAAAAAGCAATTTTCTCACAATGCCAAGAATCTAGGTTCAATTCCTGGCTTGGGTAACTGTTTGTGTGGAATTTGCACATTGTCCCTATGACTGTGTGGGTTTCCTCTGAGTGCTCCAGCTTCCTCCCACAGTACTAAAAATGTGCTGGCTAGGTGGATTGGCCATGTTTTATTGCCCCTTAGTGTCAGGAGGACTAACTAAAATAAATGCATGGGTTTATGGGGATGGGGCCTGGATAGAATTGTGGTCAATGCAGGCTGGATAAGCTAAATAGCTTTCTTCTGTACTGTAGGATTCTATGATTCTACTTCATATCAATCACCTTTTTTTTTAACCTTGTTAGTGTGATTCTATGTATTCAAATACCTATGTACTTTAATACATAGAATCCCTACAGTACAGGAGGAGATCATTTGGCCCATTGAGCCTGCACAATGGAACAACAATCCCACCTTATCCCTGGAACCCCACATATTTATCCTGCTAATATCTCTGAAACTAGGGGCAATTTAGCCTGGCCAATTAACCTAACTCACATATTTTTAAGCTATGGGAGGAGACTGGAGCACCCAGTGGAGACCCACACAGACACAGGAAGAACATGCAAACTCCACATAGACAGTGACCCAAACCAGGGATCGAACTCAGGTCCCGTGTGCTGTGAGATGGTAATGCTAACCACGTGATACTGTGCCATCCTTAATATTATTTTACAAAGCAATTATTGGGCAATGTTTGGAGTTGTGTCAGGTTTTGGAAATCAGTTATCCTTTATTTTGCACTCGAGGTCTGCTGATTAAATTACCCATCAACAGTCCATGGGGTGGGATTTTTCAGTCCCCTCTGTGGCATGTTTTCCCATAGCAGATGTGGCCCACCGTTGGTTGCTAACTGGATCTTCGTCCAGCCAAAAGTCTATAACGTTTTGCATGGCTCGCTTGCCCCGCTGCTGAGGAAGGGATCTAATATGGCGGGACTGAAAGATCCTATCCTGTCTCTTCATTTTGCACATCAAAAGGAAGCAGCTCCATTAAAATGAAAGAAAACCTGTGGAATTCCCTACCCAGTGAAGCAGTTGAGACTACCTCATTTAACGTTTTTAAGATAAGGATAGATACATTTTTGAACAGTAAAGGAATTAAGGATTATGGTGAGTGGCAGGTAAGTGGAGCTGAGTCCACAAAAAGATCAGCCATGATCTTATTGAATAGCAGAGCAGGCTCGAGGATCCAGATGGCCTATTCCTGCTCCTGGTTCTTATCTTCTTATTAAAATAGGTATCGACCCTCCCTCCCTTTCTCCCTGTGGGGAGGAGAGTGTGGGGCAGGGAAGCAAACACTACAATTGGGAGATGAGGAATCATGAACTTCTGACAGTTATCCAGATTTGATAAAACGAGCCCCTGGCAATCACTGCAATAAACTGGCATTGAATCACAGAATTCCTACAGTACATAGAGAGGCCATTCAGTCTGTAATGAATACAATCCCACCCAAGTCCTATTCCTGTCATCCCACACATTTACCTTGCTAATTCTCCTGACACAAGGGTCAATTGAAAGTGATCAACCAACTTCATCAGCACATCTTTGGATTGTGGGAGGAAACCGGAACAGCCGGAGAAAACTTACATGGTAACTGGAAGAACGTGCAAAACCCACACAGACCGTGACCTGAAGCCGGAATTGAACCTCTGGCGCTGTGAGGCAGCAGTGCTAACTACTGTATAACCTTGTGATAGGGTCAGTGCAAGAGCAAACGCGACATTGTGACGATTGTTGAGACTTGCAAAGTTATCAGAGGCTGCAATTTCAAATGCAAAACTTAAGTGTTTGTAATTTTAACACAGGAAAGCACTTCTTCTCAAGGGCTGTCGAAAAAACCCACAGCCATTGATTTGGTCACCTGACAGCTGTGTTTATGCGACTGTATCAATGAAGAAAAGCTGGCTCATTTGTTCCGAACACTCACAGGAAAACAACTCTCTGGGTGAATCCAAGGAGACAGACTCTATCCGGTATTAATTCATAATGGCATGCAAAATGTAGATATTCTGAAAGAGTGGACAACCACAACAATAATTGCCTACATGCCAATTCAAATCCTCTTTGTTGGCGCATTCTGTGCATGCATTCCATCTATTGGCTAATTAAGTTAATGATAAATGGCACTGCAGTGTTTGAAGATTGCTGCCGAGCTTAGATACGGACGCCTACTTGACAGAAGGCTAATCTAGATGAAAGGTTTTAAATTCTACAGGTAATTATCGCAGCACTCTCAAAAAAGAGGAATTGCCCCACCGTACAAATAACTTTGCAAGGGATGCTGTCACCTATGCTTTAACAAGGGCTCCAACATTATACATAGACAGCAAAATGAATCCAGATGAATGTTATAATTTAAAATTAAATACAACTTCTCACATATGAACGAGTGAGTGCTACATGTGACACAATCGGTTGCCATACAGGCATTTAGTTTTCCATCGCAAGGCAATTTATATCAAATGGTTGTTTTTCAAAGTGACAGCTAATTGTGAGAAAGGTCATGGGAGATTATAGGCATTTAGCCTGCACAATGGTCTGCTCCCTTCCACAGTCTTTAGAAGCCAGCTACTGAAGTTAATTCCAGGCTAGGAATGCAGGTCCCAGTGGATACAACCAACCCCACAATGAGAGACCACCCCAGTTTCGGTCCAACAAATGAAATCCCGCATGCAGCGTCAATCTGATATCCCATTCATGCCAATGCAGTCACATTGGGAAGCACGTCACTGCGTGCGAAGGAGTTACGAGTGGCCTGTTGATGAAACTTACACTTGGTCACTGTTTGAATAAGTGATGGTTGAAAGAAGCGATTGTGTTTTTTTTCTTTGACTTGGCTGGCATTTGCTGCCATTCCAAAATAGCACTCAGATGCTGAATAATAGATGGGGGAGAAGCGGATGCCATATTTGCACGTAATCTTCCTAGGTTAAATTAGGGTGCATTTATAGTGGGAAGTGCCAATGGGATTTTGCCTTTCCCCCATCCCCTCCCCTGCAATAACTCTCATCTTCCCACCTCCCCCTCCAAACAAACTCCTTCCCCATCTTCACATAAACCACTTCACTCCAAGGATGAGATCTACTGGGTTATTAATTGCTTCAGAGTCAACAGTTCCTGATAAACAAACAAAAGCAGGTGCTTTTTTTTATTTAAAGTTTATGGCACAAAGAGACTTACATTAACATCGTAATGAAATTATTGTGAAAATCCCTTAGTCGCCACACTGCAGCACCTGTTTGGTATACTGAGGGAAAATTTAGCATGGCCAATGCACCAAACCAGTATGTCTTTCAGACTCTGGGAGAAAACCAGAGCACCTGGAGGAAACCCAATTTTTGACTTTCTGCCATTAGTCAAGAACTCAGCATTTGTGTTACCTGGTCAGCCTGCTTTATAACACGGTTTAGATCCCAATACCCAAACTCAGCCCAGCTGAGAAACATTCCATTCTGAGGCAGGAATTTTACAGCCCCCCTGTGCCAGGGAAAGTGGGTGGACCACAGCACTCTAAAATTGGGCGCCATGCCAAGGACACCTTTCCTGGCACTACCCGGTCCCTGCCTCAATTCTACCAGTGGCCTGGGAGATGCGGACCTATTAGTGGGAATTTCAGGACCATCCTCAGCTGCTGCTGGGAATATTACCCATGGTCAGGAGCTTGGCATCATTTCCAGCCACACAGATGCAACCTGGTGGCCAGATGAGGAAGGATCACCTTTTTGGGCCTTTGTTTGGAGGCGCTCCATCTCATGTTTTCTCTCCCATCCCACAGCCTGTCCACCCTGACACCTGCTTCCCCACCTCATCTGCACAGCCCGACCTCTGGCTGGCTGCGTCCTGCCAGTCTGACCCCGATAAGACCTCAGATTTACCTTCATCTGGGCTCTATGGCTGCACGCTTCCCTCTGAGACTACCTGTAGTTCCAACAGTGACCACCTGCTCCCGGTGGCAGTGCTGGGAGAGAATAGGTGACATCATTCTGGCTATGGAACAAAAGTTGGCCAAGTTGACTTTTCAGAGGGGATATGGGTCAGGGACCCAGACCTAGAGTAAAGCTTGGTCCTTCGCTTCATCATTCAGCTTTGTAAAAGTGCAGTGAAAGCAAGGAAAACTGTAATGATCATGATACTTCGGAAGATATTTGCTCATGTGGAGCTGTTTAACAGGTCAGTCATGATCTCATTGACTGGGGGTTTACAAGCAGAGAGGTGAAGAGCCTAACTCCAGCTCTGACATCTAATCAACCTGTCCTTCTAAACAATTTCTAAACACTGTTTCTTGTTATATTTACAGTGGTATGGTGGCACAGTGGTTAATGCCCAGCATGAGAAGAACCAGAAGATATGAAATTGATTCTGTTTGGTGCTACTTTATATGATAATCTACCAGATGGATCTTCAAGCGGTACCAGATTCATAATATTCCTGGTTGGTAAGGAAGGAAACTGTTGCTCCTTGGCCTGGGAAGTAAAGAAAATAAAATGGGTAGCAGACGAAAACCCATCGTAATTTGGTGTTTGTTTTTGAAGAAGCGCTTACAATCTGAAGGTAGAAGTAAACCAGTGGTATTTGATTGTCCCAGTCTTTTCAGATGCCGAACCATATTGGCATTGGAAGGCACAGATGGAAACATGGACCCTTGTCATCACAATACCGAGAAAAGAAAGCAAGGTACAGCATTAGTTTTATCGCTTTCAATTAGGAGCAAGCTGAGAAGTAAAGTATTTTCCGACTGGACAGCAGATGCCCTGAATAAAGAAAAGGGCTACAGTTCCTGATACAATACTTAGATAAGTTTTACCAGAAAGCTGAGTTCTTGGAGAATTATGTAGGATGGGCGATGTTTGATAGGATTAAGAGACAAGACACCCAGTCCATGGAACAGTATGTCATAGATTTTGACAGGAAACGTAAAAGACTAATTAAATTTAATTGGGAGATTCCAGATGCAGTATTGGCCTTTAAGTTGTTGGACTCTGTGTGTCTATCGCATATGGATACCCTTTTATTAGTTATGACTGGAATACAATTAAAGTGGAACAAAACCCTTCCTTGATCAAATGGCAGCATCACTAAAAAGATTTTTCAGGAAACAATCTTTCCCCGCCATCTTGTTCAATGCAGACTGGAATACCACAGCATCCAGAACAGAGGAGTCAATGGTGACTCAACCATGTGTCAGTACAAATGGTACAAGAAGGCCTTTAGACCTAGTGTCGAAAACAGTTAGAACCGATTTGAAAATGGGGAAAGATAATACACATGGGATACTAATAGAGAACATTTAAAATCAAAGGAATGCTAGAAAGATTGTGAATTGCTGTTCCCAATGCGATTCTTCATGCCACTACATTATAAAATGCCTGAAAAAGAAGAAATATTGTCTTTGAAACCATTCTCTGCTCTCAAATGTTTCTTTGGAAGGAACTCTTCAAATGCAGACAATAAAAATATAACAAAACTTATAAATCAAAGGGTTTAATAAAGAACCTTCATTATTCCAAACTTAGGGTCTTGCCTCGGACAATCCAAGCTCCCCACAATTCCCAATAGGTTTTTTTTTGTGAATCAGTTGGTCAGCTGACCACCATATCATTCTGTCATTGGTTTTATGTTTACTGGGTCAGCTGACCCTTACAGCTTATTACCATTGATCACATTACGTGCAATACAAAATTGTCACCAGTTACATTCTCACAGTTAGCTCTGTCGCCTCACAGCACCAGGGATCCAGGTTCAATTCTGACCTCGGGTCACCGTCTGTGTGGAGTCTGCACGTTCTACCCATGTCTGTGTAGGTTTCCTCCAGGTACTCTAGTTTCCTCCCACACTCCAAAGATGTGAGAGTTAGTTTAATTGGCTATGCTACATTGACCCTAATGTCAGGGGGATTAGCCAGATAAATGGGAGTTGTTGGAATAGGGCCTGAGTGGGATTGTGGTCCGTACAGGCCCGATGGATCAAATGTCCTCTTTCTGTATTGTAGGGATTCTACGATTCTATGAAGCCAGCGTGAAGGCAGAATACACGTTGAGTGACATTTCATGTTTAGTGGATTATGAAGCACTCTTGGGCACAGCAACACAATGGTTAGCACTGCTTCCCCAGAGCACAGGGGACCCGGGTTCAATTCCAGCCTTAGATGACTGAATGTGTGGAATTTGCATGTTCTTTCTAGGTCTGCATGAATTTCTCCCAGAGATGTGTGGGTTAGGTGGATTGACCATGCTGTATCGTCCCTTAGTGTCCTAAGGTATGTAGGTGAGGTAGAAGTAAGTGTGTGGGATTGCAGGGATTTGGGGAGGAGGGGGACTGGGTAAGATGCTCTATCAGAGAGAGTCAATGCAGATGCGATGGGCTAAATGGCGTCCTTCTGCACTGCTGGGTTTCTAAGATTGTGCAGTCTTCAATCAGAGAATTATTTGTACAATCAGAGAATTATTTTTCTCTCAAGTTATAAATGAAGTTTTGTATTCTCCATTAACTAACCTGAAGGAGGAAACTAACAACTTGGTTAACATAGAAATAACATTGGTAAAGGAAGTCAGATTGTGGAGTAAATCTGCTTAATTGGAAACCCTTAATGAGCAAACAACGATTAGAAAGTACCTTAAATGAAACAAAACATTTGTTGCTGATGGAATGTAACTTGGAACAAGACCATTCATCAATCATGAATTCCATTGCCAAAAGGGAGCTATGATCAGATATACAGATCGTAACAGTACATATTAATCAAAGTGAGAAACTTAACCATAAAATTAGAAAACTAATGGATTTGCACAAATGTCTGCATTTCAGATCTTGAAGTAATGTAAAATATTAAGTTAGATCGGTATCTGCAAAATTATTGCTCCACACGAGGCCAATGTTGAGACTTTTTGATTAATAGACAAGATATGTTCTTACTTCCATTTAATATGTGCTTATTTACTTTCCAAACAAAACTACTTCAGTAGCACTGTAGTTAAAACACTTTGCTTGCAAAGGGAGTTGAATTTTTTACTAAAGGCCAAAAGAATTTAATTATCTTCAAGGCAACTGTTTTCAGAATTAGGCATTAGAAACACGTATGACAAAGACTGAGAGAGGGAGAAAGAGAGGGAGAAAGAGAGGGAGAAAGAGAGGGAGAAAGAGAGGGAGAAAGAGAGGGAAACAGGATAATAAAGTTTACGCGGATTACAATGCTGCCCTCTCTAGCAGCGAATGATTGATGGGGACATTAAGATAAGTAACGATGCTACAAAGTGCAAATCTGGCCCCAGGCTAACAAGGTAAACATCCCTGTGTTACTAACCACGTCCATCTCATAGAAGGATGTCTTCTAAAGTCAGCCAGTATACCTGCTGCTATGCCCGGAGTCATAATTGGAAAACAGTACTGAAAAAAACGAGTGGATGTTTTCAGATGCACGTAACAAGTTGGAAAACCTCAAACTCTAGCTGACCTGATTTTTTTTTGGCCTTTGTTCATTATGGAGGATGAAGGCTTTTGTGTAAATGTGCATCTCTCGAACCGACTGCGGAGAAAACCAAAAAACCAAGGGGCAACAGAGTGGTTAGCATTGCTGTCCACAGCACCAGGGACTCAGGTTCGATTCTCGGCTTAGGTCACTATCTGTGTGGAGTTTGCATGTTCTCCCCGTGTCTGCATAGGTTTCTTCAGAACGCTCCAGCTTCCTCCCACAGTCTGAAAGAGTGCTGGTTAGGTGCATCAACCCCAACAGGCACCGGAGTGTGGCAACTAAGGGAATTCACAGTAATTTCATTGCAGTGTTAATGTAAGCCTTACTTGTAACGAATAAACATTATTTATGTTACATACTTAGGAGAAGAAATATTCAACTTTACAGCTCTGTCCATTTCAGTTTCATTTCATAGAACAGCAGGGTGAGGCAGGAAATCTTTACGTTCACAAAGTTAAGAGCACAGAGTATGGCCATTCAGCCCAGCAGCACCAAGGTAGCATTTGTACTCCACATGCGCCAATTCCCACCCCTCACAGCCCAGCCCCTTCAACATATCCTATTCCTTTCTCCCTCATTTGCACATCTCATTTCCCATTAGACACATTTGTGCTGTTTGCCTCAACTACAATTTACAATTGAAATTGTACAGAGCGTTGGTGCGAGCACACCTGGAGTATTGTGTGCAGTACTGGTGTCCTCATCTGAGGGGGGATGTTCTTGCTGGACAGGAAGTACACGAAAGTTTACCAGGCTGACTCGTGGGATGGCAGGTCCGTCACATGAGGAGAGAATAAGTTGGTTAGGATTATATTCACTGGAGTTTGGAAACTTATAAAATTCTAACAGGATAGATTCAGAAAGAATGTTCTCAATGGTGGGGGAGTCCAGAACTACGGGTTATAGTTTGAGGATAAAGGGGTAAATCTTTTACAATTGAGTTGAGGGAAAATTTCTTCACCCACAGGATAGTGAATCAGTGGAATTCAATACCACAGAAAGCAGTTGAGGCCAAACATTGCCTGATTTCAAGAAGAAATTGGATAATAGCTCTGAGGGCTAAAGGGATCAAGGGACATGGGAAGGAAGGTGGGAATTTGAGTTGTAGCGAATGGTGGAGCACCTCTAAAGGGTCAAATGGCTTACTCCTGTTTCTATATCTATGATTCTTAAGTGTCCTTAATTGATGGGCAATATGTGCTGGCCCAACCAGCAATGCTCACATCCCATGAACGAATAACAAATATAGGTATTCAACAACTGCCATTGTTTTGAAAGAATCTGATAACACAAATATAAATACATATAAATATATCCTGTGTCTGCATGGGTTTCCTCTGGATGCTCTGATTTCCTCCCATAGTCCAAAGATGTGCAGGTTAGGTTGACTGACTATGCTAAATTGACCCTAATGTCGGGTAAACATGCTGGGGTTACGAGAATAGGGTCTGGTTGTGGTCAGTACAGATTCGATGGGCCAAATGACCTTCTTCTGCACTGTAGGGATTCCATTCTATTCTATGGCAAAGGAAAAGTCATAAAATTGAGATTCAATTTTGTGTAGACCACCACTTTTCTGAAAACCTTCTCATTCAAGTATCCTCACAGAAGACTTGAAGTGCGTTTTTTTTTGGAATTGTGATTCCATCATTAGATTTCCCATACACTGTAATAAACTTATCTTCAGAACTTGAGGGTATCTTTCCATCAATGAGGGATATCGGCAATGATAAAGTGCCACAAATTAGGACAACATCCCAGTTTCTGGTGCTGAAGAATTTCAAGTTTGACATTTACTGCAGCAGTCTGAAGGTAGATAAATTGTTACTGTATTCCCCACAGTTATTTTAACCTTGGCCAATTTTTCTCTTGCAACTGTTTATCCAGATGTGAAGTAATCATTAAACAGCTGCATGCAATTAGTTCAGGTGAAGCAGCCAACAAACTTCAAATCCACGTAGCACTTGGAAGGACAGAAGAAAGACATTGGAATTTTGTTGAGAGTTTATTATGCAAAGTTTCCCAGAATAAAAGAGGCAGACAGGCTGTGAATTTACTCTTGCTGTTATTTAAAGTAACTAGTTTTTTTGTGTGCCAGTGCCCATGATTGGAGGGGACCCAGCTTATTACACGGAACTTAATTCTGCAGCATTCACCCTCTCTGAGCAAATATGCCAAGTTTACAAAGTGCAGGTGAACTACATCTGGTGAACACCATTGACAAATTAGTACATATACAAAAAGACCAGAACTTTTACAGACGCACCATTCTTTTTGGTTGTATCACAGCTTGGTATGGCTTCTGTTCTGTCCAAGACCACAAGAAACTACAAAAGGTCATGAATGCAGCTCAATCTATCCAATGTAGCATAACAGCCTCCCATCCACTGACACGGTCTACACTTCCTGCTGCCTTGGCAAAGCAGCCAGCATAATTAAAGACCTCATGCACCGCGGACACTCACTCTTCCACCTTCTTCAGTCAGGAAAAAGATACAAAAGTCTGAGATCACGTACCAACTGACTCAAGAACAGCTTCTTCCTTATTGCCATCAGATTTTTGAATGGACCTACTTTGCATTAAGTTTGTCTTTCTCTAATCAAAACCAAATCAAATCAAGCTTTTACCCCTCTTGATCTTTTCCTCTTGGTACTCAAAGAAACATTGGTACTTGAGCCAATGAATCCCCTAAGCAATCTCAATTATGGACTACAAGAAGGTGGGAGAGTGGCACTAGGTGAATTACACTTTCAAAGAACCAACCCCTGATTTGATTTGATTTATTATTGTCACATATATTGGGGTACAGTGAAAAGTATTGTTTCTTGCATGCTATACAGACAAAGCATAGCATACATTGAGAAGGAAAGGAGCGAGTGCAGAATGTAGCATTACAGTCATGGCCAGGATGTAGAAAAAGATCATCTTAATGCAAGGTAGACATAATAAGAGTTAAAAGAATAGAATAAAAGTAGAATTTGTGGGTTTGCTGGGCACAGCTTACAAGAAGTTGCCTTGCCCTGTCACCATCTTGAAATATGGCAGGCCAAATGGCCTCCTTCTGTGCTGTTCCCAGTGATTATGTCCCACACTAGAAATCTGTACAAAAATGCAATGTATCCCCCTTTTCCACATCCAATTTATTTGGGTTTTAAAATAACTCAAGGATCACACTAATTTTTAGTTTTCAATGTTGAACTGATTTAAAGTTATATTGCGGCACAGATCCACAGAATTATTACAACACAGAAGGAGGTCATTAGACGCACTGCGTGTGCACCAGCTCTCCAAATGAGCATCATGGCTTAATGCCATTCCCCTGCCTTTTCCCTGTACCTTTACATGATGTTTCTATTCAAGTAATCTCCTAATGCTCTCTTGAATTCAATTGAATCTATCTCAACCACATTTCCAGGCAGCGCATTCCAGATGCGGACCATTCACTGTAGGAAACAGTTTTCTCCCACATCACATTTGCTTTTTTTGCAAATCACTTTTAATCTATCCACTTTTGCAGCACCACCCCCCCCAAACCCCTGCCGCCTCATGATTTTGAGCATCTCTAGCAAGTCTCTTCTTTGCCTTCTTCTCTCTAGTTATAAAGCTTATTTATTAGTGACAAGTAGGCTTACATTAACCTTGCAATGAAATTACTGCGAAAATCCCCTTGCTGAGACAGTCCGTGCCTGTTCAGTTACATTGAGGGAAAATTTAGCATGGCCAATGTACCTAACCAGCACGTTGGAGGCTGTTCTCCAAAGAAAACAATCCCAGCCTCTCCAATCTGTCCCCATAACTGAAGTTTCTCATCCCTGGAACCATTCTGGTTTTAAAGTTCACTTGCATAAACACAACTTCTCAGAGAGAACATCATCATATTTGTTACCATCACCATCTAAACGTAAGTGACAGTTTCCCTTTCCCTTTCCAATAAATTAGTTTGGAGAGGCTGAGTAAGGTGTGACCCATGCCAAGTATAAACTCTGTTCAAAACTGAGGTACATTCACATTGGATGAGTGTATGCAATCTTTCCCAAAACATTCTCCAATATTTGTTTCAGTCCCCACTTACTCGTTGCAATGGAACCAAACTCCCCAATGAGGGTTGTATAAGGTAGCATGCTATAAAAAGCAAGATCCTACAAGCTGATCATCCTGACACCAAATGCGTTAGCCATAGTTCAGTAACACCTTAAGTCAGAAGGGTAGATGGCAGGGGGATGGGCTCAAGTTCTATTCCAGATACTTCAGCATAAGATAAACACTGACAGTTTGCAGTACTGAGGGAGTGCGGCATATCTGGAGATCCCACCTTTCAGATGGGATATTAAACCAAGCCCACGTATCTGGTGGCTGGAAGGCATCCTATGGAGGTATTTAAAGAAAAGGAGGAGAGTTCTTCCTGTATTCTAGCCTACATTTATCACAGATTATCTAGCCATTATCACACTGGACCTCTCCATGAGCCAGGTGGCCGCACCATTCCCTACGTTTACAGAGTGATTACACTTCAGAAGTACTTAATTATTTGTAAAGCACTTTGGAATTTCCCAATGTAATGACTGGCACAATAGAAGTGCAAAGGTGGCACTACAGTGATATCACTGGACAGGTAACCTTGAGGTGCAAGCTAGCGTCCAGGAGAATTGGGTTCAAATTTCAATACGGAATTTAAATTCCATTGATAAAAAAATTTGGAATGTTAAAGCTACTCTCAGTAATTAACTTATAAAAACTCAACTGGTTCACTGATATCCTTTAGGAAAGGAAATCTTGCCTGATTTGCCCTACTTATAAGTCCAGGGCCACAGCAACGTGGTTAACTTTCAACTGCCCTCTGAAGTGGCCTTGCAAGCCATTCCGTTCAAGGGATGCCCATATTCCAAAAGAGACTAAAAGATCTTTTAAAAATATCTTCTTTTCGTGTTGCTTCATTTATCTTACTGTTTATTGTTAAATCTCAGAATGCTACCAGTTGTTGAAAGGTAAATGCAGAAACTTGGGATACACATACATCATTCAGCAAAGGGTCACCCCGATGAAAGATCAGTGAAAGGGTTTAGTTCTGCAGATCAATTATACGTTTTAAGAAAATGCTTTAATTAACTTGAGCACTTCCAACACTGGTCATGCTTAACTAATCAAACAGGTTGCTTAAACAAAGAGAGTTCTTATTGGAGTTTAAACTTTATCTGCATCTAAGTCATGCCAGCTGGCATTTGTTGCCAGTGAGATTGGAGTGAACAAGTTAACAGGGTCTCCAGTGCCAATCTCGTGCCAAAGCACAGACCATGCTTGGGGAAGCTCTGGCATGAATCTGGTAATGTAAACAAAGCAAAGCATGTCTACTCCGTTGAGCTAAGTGCTGCTGCAACGTTACACAGAAAAGTGCTTGACCCAATGTGACGGAAAAGGGCACCATTCTTCTCAGATGCTTTCAACGACAGCATTTTGAGAGCAGGGCTGCTTGCGCTAGTCAAGATTTCCAAACTCCCAACCAGTAAACAGACTGGAGATTCATACCTCAACCTTGGTTTTATTAAATGATGTTTGAGGCTTTCATCTCTTGAAATTCTCCCGCCTATTTCAGCCTGAGTAAAACTTATGTTGACAAATTTAGCTCGAACATTTGGATGCATTCCCCTAACCAGCAGCTGACCCCTGTAGTGAATGTGAATTTCAGGGATTACATAAACAGACTAAAAGCAAATCCAGAGGGATATTCAGAAGGCTTTCCAATTGATCTCAATTGTAAACTATATAAGGAGGCTGTTTCATCAAATGCATTACTGTGAAACAGCGAAGGCAGCAAAAGTTGGAGAGTTAATAAAAGATGCATTCTAGATAACATCAAAGCAGATCCTGGATGGACACTCTAAACAATACTGTTACATTTATAACACACACAGACACAGAGTTTGTTTGATGAAAAAAATCCTAATTTGTCAGTGGAATTACTCCTAGAATGCAACATTCTATCCTCATATTTATGTCAAACACAGAACTTTGTTGGGGTCTGGTGTGGCTTCAGAATACACCTCAGGGTTCTGGCCCACTACCATAACATGCCCAATGTCTATCTCCCCCCACCCCAAATGTCCAACTCCCCCTGATATCTGACTCACCTCCTGTCCTCACCCTCACTTCGCCCTTGTCCAAATCCTGTCCCCCCTCCCCCCACCACACCCCATTCACTTGTCCGAGACAACCAATCCCCTTCACCCTGGTCGGTTAATTGCAGTGGGACTTTGAAACTCATCTGCTTTACGGCAACTGGTGCTGTAAAAACAGGGGTGTGACCTCCTACTCCTTTTATACTTGTTGGCTGGACCCAGCAATGTGCTGTTCTGCCTGGATCTCACCCGGCCTGAGTTGAATGTTGAGAGTCGAGTGAAACACGTGTTCAGGAATTTCAGGGGTACAATCTGCTGCTGGGATTGCCAAGTGAGGGAGTCACAGCCCAAAATATTAAAGCAAGGTCATTCCTCCCTGTTCCTGTTTTTTTGATGGATTTGCAAGCCCTGGCGTATTAATTCAAGGAAGGGCAGGGAATTCAGCCCCTTTCCTGTCCAGGTTGCATCCCCGATTCCTATCTCCAATAAGGTTAGTGATATCATTGCCAGACTGTTAATCCAGAAACTCAGCTCAATGTTCCGGGGACCCGGGTTCAAATCTCACTGGGGCAGATGGTGGAATTTGAATTCTGTAAAAAGTATCTGGAATTAAGAATCCACTAATGAGCCAGCATCAAATGTCGGAAAAGCCTATCTGTTTCACTTACGTCCTTCAGGGAAGGAAATGGTCTGGCCTACATGTGACCCCCAGAGCCAACGTGGTTGACTTTTGACTGCCTTAGCAAGCCACTTAGTTTCAAGGCAAGGAGGAAGGATGGGAAAGGTAGGATTAGAGAACCGTGGCTTACCAGGGATATTGAGGACTTGATCAGGAAGAAGCGAGAGGCTTACATTAGATCTATGCAACTGGGGACTGAGACAGCGCTGGAAGCTTATAGAGAGTGTAGATGGGATCTTAAAAGGGGTGTTAGAAAAGGCAAAAAGGGGCCACGAAGCGGCTCTGGCAGGCAGGATTAAGGAAAATCCTAAGGCATTTTACTCCTATGTAAGGAGCAAAAGGATGGTTAGAGGCAAGATTGGACCTCTCAGGGACAGAGGAGGGGATCTATGCTTAGAGCCTGAGGGAATGGGGGAGATCCTGAATGAATACTTTGCGTCGGTATTCACGCAGGAGACTGGCCAGATGTCTGTTGCTGATTTTGACAAAGTTGAGGATCCGTTGAGGGAAATAAAGATTACGAGGAAAGAGGTGTTGGGGCTGTTAGGCAGCTTAAAGACATATAAAGCTCCAGGGCCTGATGGCATTTACCCCAGGCTGCTAAGGGAGTTGAGGGAAGACCTAGCTGGGCCCCTGACGCAAACCTTTGTCTCTTCCTTGGACACAGGCGAGGTCCCAGAGGACTGGAGGATAGCAAATGTAGTACCGTTGTTTAAAAAAGGTCAGAGGGATAACCCAGGGAACTGTAGGCCGGTGAGCTTGACTTCAGTTATAGGTAAGCTAATGGAGAGGATCCTCAGGGACAGGATGTATGAGGATCTGGAGCGCTGCGATCTGATCAGGGATACGCAGCATGGCTTCGTCAAGGGGAAGTCTTGTCTTACAAATCTAGTGGAATTTTTTGAAGAAGTGACAAAAACAGTTGATGAAGGACAGGCTGTTGATGTCGTCTACATGGATTTCAGTAAGGCGTTTGACAAGGTTCCTCATGGTAGACTGATAGAGAAGGTGAAGGCGCATGGGATACAGGGTCGGGTATGTAGATGGGTCGAGAACTGGCTCGGGAGGAGGAGACAGAGGGTAGTAGTGGAAGGCTCTTTTTCCGACTGGAAGCCTGTCACTAGTGGAGTGCCACAAGGCTCAGTACTAGGTCCTCTTCTATTTGTGGTCTACATAAATGACTTGGAAGTTGGGGTAGGTGGTGAGATCAGCAAATTTGCTGATGACACTAAGATGCTTGGATTGGTGGGTACAGAGGAGCAGTGCCAGGCAATACAACAGGACATAGACAGGTTGGTAGACTGGGCAGATAGATGGCAAATGGAATTTAATCCAGATAAATGCGAGGTGATGCATTTTGGCCGGAAAATGGGGGTGTGGAATGCACTGCCGAGTAAGGTGGTGGGAGCAGGCACGCTAGGGCTGTTTAAGGGTCTCTTGGACAGCCACATGAGCGTTATGCAGATAGAGGGATATAGTAGGACTGTTTAACTATGACTTTTTTTCCACAGGTAATTCGGTCCAACTTGACCAACAAGGAGCATGCATTCGGCAGGTGGTGCGAGGACAGCTCTTGGATGTTGATTCATGGGTTGCCTGGTGCTTCATATCGTAAATGAGTGCTTTATCTGGACCATCTGAAGGGCACCATGACAGCTCAGTGACTATCGCTGTAGCTGTGCAGACACTTGGAATTGGGCCGGTGTCTGCGGGAGTTTGCGCGTTCTCCCCGTGGTTGCGTGGGTTTTCTCCGGGCGCTCCGGTTTCCTCCCACATCCCAAAAATTCGCTCTTAGGCTGATTGGGAAACAAATTGACCCTATATTGAGATTCTTCCATATTAGGAATAACCTAAAATTAGAATAAGAAAATGGAATTGTTACTATAAAGTTATGACGGCGGCGTGGGCTCGTTGGGCCGAAGGGCCTGTTTCCCATGCTGTGTTGTTCTTTGCTCTTTGCAATTAAGGATGGGCAATAAATGCTGGCTAGCCAGAAATACCCATGCCCCACAAATAATGAAAAAAATACAGGACAGTATTGCATTCATGATTATTTGCAGAATCTTAGTGAAAAGACAACAGCCCTTGTCTATCTGCAAATTCAATATATTAACTGTCTTTAGTTATATACAGGCTTGTGAATTAATTGTGATTGCACTTGAGCCAATGTAAAGAGGCATTTAATGAAACTATGGTGTGGTTTGAGTTAAGTGGTCTATTGTACTTTTTCACTGTGCAAATCAATGTTAGCTTGTGTAAAAGTTGGCTCCAGTATTATATTTCAGCAACTAGTTTTTCTGATTAGAACACACTGTACTGTACTTCAGATTAGTTCAATGTTTCCAATGAGTTTTTGGACCCCAGCGATCTGTAACTCTTCATCCAGGCGATCAATCTCCATACACGAACTCGGGCAACAAATGTCAGCAGATTATTCAATTGTGGAGCACATCACAATCATGGTAACTCTTTATCCTTGTCAGTCATATACAGAGGAGATAGCAGCGATCACTGTTGGCATCCAGAAATGCCCGATATTCCCCCAGGACTCCTCCCTAACCCAGTATGTGAGAAGACCAACAAGAGAGGATACTCTGCAGAAAATGGTAACGGGGAATGAATGAGAGCAACTGAAGGAAGTAAAAGCAGGGGAAGATTTAAGCAACAGTGACCCTAATATAATATGATTTGAGGCAATAACTAAGAAAATAAGTATTGTGAAGTAAAGGGCAACAGATCGCAGAAAGCCAATTTTGAGGGGCTAGAATACAAGGTGAGAAAATAGATGGACAACATTATTTGCCAATGATGTAGAGCCACAATGGAAACATTCAACAGAATAGAAGAAAAGTGTATTCCATGAGGAAACAAGGAAAAAAAAAACACAAACTAGCTACCATAGATGAATAAAAACATGAGGGAAACATTGAGGACAAGCAAAGGGACATAGACCTCATACCACAGATTGCAGAGAGGACATAACAAGGAAGAATATGAAGGGATCAGGAGAGAATTAAAACAAATATCTGCCTGCAGAATACTTGATGCAAAGAAAGTTGGGATGGGAACTGGGCCACAAAGGGATCAACAAAGTCATAGATCACAATATAGAAATGACAAACACATTGGGTGGGATTTTCCGGCTGTTCCCACCGGCCTGATCTTCCAATCCCGCCAATGGTGACCTCCATCGCAGGTTCATAGAACATGGAACATAGAACACCACAGCACAAACAGGCCCTTCGCCCCACAAGTTGTGCCGATCATATCTATACTTACCAGGCCACAGAACTATCTGTAACTCCCAATCCCATGTACTCATCCAAAAGTCTCTTAAAAGACCCCAGCGAGTTCCTCTCTACCACCACTGACGGCAGCCGATTCCATTCACTCACCACCCTCTGAGTGAAAAACTTACCTCTAACATCTCCTCTGTACTTACCCCCCAGCACCTTAAACCTGTGTCCTCTCGTAGCGACCATTTCAGCCCTGGGAAATAGCCTCCCAGAATCCACCCTATCTATTCCTCTCAACATCTTATAAACCTCTATCAGGTTGCCTCTCAACCTTCGTCTCTCCAGGGAGAAGAGACCTGGCTCTCTCAACCTATCTTCATGAGGCATACTCCCCAATCCAGGCAACATCCTTGTAAATCTCCTCCGCATCCTCTCAATAGCTTCCACATCCTTCCTATAGTGAGGTGACCAGAACTGCACACAATACTCCAAGTGGGGTCTGACAAGGGTCTTATAAAGTTGCAGCATTACATCCCGACTCCTAAACTCAATTCCTCTATTAATGAAGGTCAGTACACCATATGCCTTCTTGACCACATCCTCCACTTGTGGGGCAGATTTAAGAGACCTATGGACCCGGACCCCAAGATCCTTCTGCTCCTCAACACTGCCAAGACTCCTACCCTTGATATTATACTCCTTCATCCTATTGGTCCTGCCAAAATGGACCACCACACATTTATCCGCGTTGAAATCCATCTGCCACTTCTCCACCCAGTCTTGCATCCTATCCATGTCTCACTGCAACTCAGTTCCCCAGCAACTGAGGGTGCGAACAAAGGGAAACTCCGTTGACAACGATGGGACTGAAATATCCTGCAGCCGGCCAATGGTCAGTCAATGCTTAACAGAAGTTAACATCAAAGAGAACTGCAACAGATGACAATGAGTGGCACTGTGACACAGCGGTTAGCACTGCTATGTCACAGCGCCAGGGTCCCTGATTCGATTCCCGGCTTGCGTCACTGTCTGTGCAGAGTCTGCACGTTCCCCCCATGTCTGTGTGGGTTTCCTCCAGGTGCTCCAGTTTCCTCCCACAGTCTGAAAGACGTGCTGGTTAGATGCATTGGCTATGCTAAATTTTCCCTCAGTATACCCGAACAGGTGCCAGAATGTGGTGACTAGGGGATTTTCACAGTAACTTCATTGCGGTGTTAATGTAAGCCTGCTTGTGATTTTAATAAACACTTTTTTTTAAAAAAAAGTTTGCAGAATGGCCAAATGAAATCCACCACAGAGGAATTTGTGGGATTACATCTTGCTGACAAAATATAAGCAGCTCAAACGTTAGTTGGAAAGAAGGATCGAACTGGGCCACACAAACAAAGGGATCTCAGAGTGCAAATACACAAATCACTAAAAAAGATGACAGCACATATTAATAAAGCCATAAGACAGCGAAGACAAAGTGCTGGGATTTATTTGTAGAGGGATAGAATAAAAGGCAGAGACCATCCAGCAAAACCTACGTAAAACCACGATTAGACCAGATCCGAAACAACGTGCCCTCAAACAGAACACCATGTCACAGCATAAGATAATCCTCGTTCTAGTTTTACCACTGGTACGTGAAATTAAAATTAGGGGGCATAGCCTCAAAATAAGGGGAAGTAGATTTAGGACTGAGTTGAGAAGAGGTTCTTCACACAAAGGGTTGTGAATCAGTGAAGTAGTTGAGGTTACCTCATTGAATGTTTTTAAGGCAAGGATAAATAAATTTTTGAACAGTAAAGGAATTAAGGATTATGGTGAACGGGCAGGTAAGTGGAGCTGAGTCCACAAAAAGATCAGCCATGTTCTTATTGAATGGCAGAGCAGGTTCGAGGAGCCAGATGGCTACTCCTGCTCCTACTTTGTATGTTCTTATAACTCAAGTACTGTAAAGCATTTTGAGACATCTGGTGGTTGATAAAAGCACTATATAAATGCAAGCATTCTTTTACATCCTACCAACTTTTTTTTTATATTTGTTCGCAGGGTGTTGACAACACTGGCTAGGCCAGCATTTATTGTCCATCCCTGAGGGCAGTTGAGAGTCAACCATGATGTTGTGAGTCACATGTAAGCCAGATTAGGTGAGGATGGCAGATTTCCTTCTTTAAAGGACATTAGTGAACTGGATGTTTTTTAATGAAAATCCATATAGAATCCCCACAGTGCAAAAAGAGGCCATTCGGCCCGAGTTTGCACTGACCCAGGCCCTATTCCCATAACTCCACATACTTACCCTGTTAACCCCCCAACACTAGGGTCAATTTGGCATGGTTAATCAATCTAACCCACACATCGTTGGATTGTGGGAGGAAACTGGAGCATCTGGGGGAAACCCACGCAGACATAGGGAGAATGTCTCCATACAGTAACGCAAGGCCAGAATTGAACCCGAGTCCCCGGCGCTGTGAGGCATCAGTGCTAACCACTGTGCCACCGATGATGCTGTTGACAATGGTTTTACTGGTCATCATTAGACTTTTAATTCCAACTCGTTTTAAAATTCAAATTTCACCAGCTGCAATGGTGGGATTCGAACTTGGGTCCCCTGGGCATTAGCCTGGCTCTCTGGATTACCAGTCCAATGACAATACCACTGCGCCACTGTCTCCCTAAAGTTAGCATTTGCAGCACTGCCTATCCTTATTCTACCTTACGCCATTTCATTTCACAGGACTCTTACCAACAGAAATATATTTTATATTTTAAATAGAAACACTTTGTGTGAAAGGAATAGCTACATAAACAAGCGGAATTATTTGAAGAGAAGTTTCCCCGAAACTGCGCTGCGTGGGCAGGGTTCTCTGGTTGTGTTGGGACTGTGCGATATTCATCTCCCCTCACTCGTTGTGTTAAAACAAAAACCGAATCCAGCAGGATCTGGCTGTTTATTGACTGTTAAAAACACAGAAATGTAAAGAATGCATTCCTAAACTTCGCTTTTTCCATCACCAAAAGACAGATGTTGCGTGCGAGCCCTCTGCGCTGCCCACTTCTTATCACTTTTTCACTCTCCATTTCCACAGCAGGGCGCCTATACCAAATTAACCGAGCTACCAAGCGCAGCTGTCACTAACACAAATAAATCATTCTCTGATAAAATCATTTGCACCGAACCCTGGCAGTGAAGCAGGAGATACGTAATCGCGATCTCATCATTGGCTTTTCCCAAGAAGCAAAGGCAGGTTGCCAAAAAGATTGAAGAGTTTTCAGATATCAATGAATGTATAGTTTGAGGTGTTTAACTAAGGGTCAGTCTCTGTTTATCTTTATTCACACAAAAGATTATATTGTTTTAACTGTTACTCCCGGGGCATTTTTTGTGGCAGGAACAGGAATGATCCTGGTTTGGGTCACTGCCTCTGCGCAATCTGCACCTTCTCCTCATGTCTGTGGGGGTTTCCTCTGGGTGCGCTGGTTTTCCCCCACAGTCCAAAAGACGTGCTGGTTAGATGCATTGGCAAGCTAAATTCTCCCTCAGTGTACCCAAACAGGTGCCGGACTTTGGCAACTAGAGGGATTTGCACAGTAACTTCACTGCAGTGTTAATGTAAGCCTACTTATGACTAGTAAATAAACTTTTAAAACTCTTGGGACCATACAATAGGGATACAATTCCACTGGGCAGGTGACTTTTGGTAGTATTGCTGGACTAATAACCCAGAAACTCAGCTGATATTCTGGGGACTTGGGTTCGATTCCCACCATGGCGGGTGGTAGAATTTGAATCAGTAAAAAATATCTGGAATTAAAAATCTACTAATGACCATTGTTGATTGTTGGAAAAGTCCATCTGGCTCACTGATGTCTTTGAGGGAAGGAAATCTGCTGTTTTGACCTGATCTACATGCGACGCCAAAGCCACACATGGTTGACTCCCAGCTGCCCTCCAAACTGATGGGCAATAAATGCTGACCGGCCAGTGCTGCCTATGTCCCATGAATGAATGAAAACAAGAATACAGACAGGTCCCCAGTACCTCAAAGTATGTCATTCTTTCCTCGTTCTGCGAGTGGGTAGAGAGGAAACTGCTGAGAAAGACCAGCAGTTCCTTCAAGACTACGCACTTCCCCCACCCTATGCACCTACCTCGTCATAACGTTTGGACGTGTTGAACGCACTGAAGCAATGTTACCTCCGAAGAGAGGCAAAATAAACATTGGAGAAAAGCCTCAGGCCACAAAGGGAAAGGAAATACTTTGGGAAAAGTGCCTCTCAGAATTCCCAAGGGTGAAAATTGATCCAGACACTGGTTGGCATGGATCACATGCTCACTCTCAGGACACTTATTCTCTCTGTGAAACAGTCTCTGAATCAGTACAGGTTCCACCTAAAGGCAGCACACAAGAATCAATGGCAATATCTTCCAGATGTTCTCAGTTCTCAAGGGTGGCACAGTGGTTAGCACTACTGCCTCTCAGCGCCAGGGAGTTAGGTTCAATTCCAGCCTCGGGTAATGTTCTCGTGGAATTTGTATGTTCTCCCCATGTCTGCGTGGGTTTCATCTGGATCCTCCACTTTCCTCCCAAAAGACAGAATCATCGAATCCCTATAATGCAGAAGGAGGCCATTTGGCCCATCAAGTCTGCACCAACCACAATCCCATCCAGGCCCTATCCTCATCCTCATAAGCCATGCATTTACCCTAACTAAAAGGTTCCTGTAAATGTCAAACAGCTTTGACAGCTTGTGCAGGTTAGATGGATTGGTCATATTAAATTGCCCCTTATTGTCAGGGGAATTTGCAGAGTAATACATGGGTTACAGGGAAAAGGCCTGGGTGGAATTGTTACCGGCGCATGCTCAATGGGCTGAATGGTCTCCTTCTGCACTGTAGAAATTCTATGATTCTATGAAATGACCAATGTCCAGTCTATTTCTACTCTGACACAGCGTATTTAAATACTTCAACCATCCAGGCAACTGCTGTTCAAGATCTCACCAACCTCCATCCATGTAGGTTTTAAGAAAGGGTCATTTAAAACAACCAACAGTTGGAACCTTGTTCATCTTACCCTGTTCTCAATGCAGAACCAATGAAATCAATTGCTGCCCCTACAGGGATCAGCCAATAGGGAACTGATCTCAACTCGAGTAGGAGAAAGATGGGTGGGGGAGGGCGTTGGGATCCTGATGTCACATTCCCATTGTACACAGTTATTCACTCTGTGATGGGTTTGTATATATGGCCCTGTGCCTTGTGGGAAAATGAAAGGGTCCCCCAGTAGGATCCCCATGAAAGAACATTACTTCATTTTTTTAAAAATAACAATGGCTGGATATCTCATTCGATGACGTAATCCCTTGAATACGTTCTGTATCTGTCAAAGCTGTTTGACGTTAACAAGAACATAATTTCATTCCCGGTTTCTTTCATCAACAGATCCACCATGATGGGGGTGTCATGGTGGCTCAGTGGTTAGCACCACTGCCTCACAGCACCAGGGACCTGGGTTCAACGAGGTCATTGTCCCTGTAGAATTTGCACATTTTCCCCATGTCTGTATGAGTTTCCTCCCACAATCCAAAGGTGTGTGGGTTAGGTGGATCGGCCATGCTAAACTGCACCTTAGTATCAGCGGGACTAGTTAGGCTAAATGCATGGGGTTATGGGGATAGGGCCTGGGTGGGACTGTGGTCAGCGCGGAGTCAATGGGCCAGATGGACTCCTTCTGCACTGTAGGATTCTACAATTCTATGACTGACTTCAGGACTCAGATTGGAATGAGATTTTGCAATGGTGTTACCGTATCTACACTACTACACAGTTAAAAGTGCCGTGGCCTTGATTTTGCCAGGTCTTCTCAACTTTCTCTTCAAATCCCTCCCATCTGTAACCTCCTCTGGCCTCGCATCTTTCTGAGATGTCTGCTTTCTTTCCAATCTCACATTTCCAATTCTCATCCTTCCACCATTGGTGGTCACACTTCCAGATAGCTGGGTCCTAAACTTCAGAATTCCATTCCCTAAACCTCTCCCACCTCATTCTCACTTGTCCCATCTCAGATTCTCCTGAGAATTTACCACTTTGGTCACATTTTGGCTATCTGCCTAACGGCTCCATGGTGATTTGGTGCCAAATTTTGCTTGGTAACATCTCTGTGAAAGACTTGGGACATTTTATTACATCATAGAATCCCTATAGGAGACCGCTTAGCCCATCAAGTCTGCACTAACTCTCTGACAACAATCCCACCCAGGCCCTATCCCCATCACATGTATTTACCTTGTTAATTTCCCTAATCTTCACATCCAACATGTCCAACCCCCCTAGGCAGCATGTCTTTTGGACTGTGGAAGGAAACCAAAGCACCCGGAGGAAATGCATGGACACGGGAAGAACGTGTAGATTCTGCATGGACAGTCATCCCAGGCCAGCATCAAACACAAGTCCATGGTGCAGTGAGGCAGCTCCTGCTCTAGAACAAAAGGACATTTTCACAGTTGAACGCATTCTCCTGGAATACTGAATACAAAGGTGAAGAGCTCCCAGCAGATTAGAATCCAAAGAATTCTGCTTTCCAAAGTGTCCAAGTCAAATTCTTGCCAACATTTACAAACTTGTCTCGAGTTTCAACAGAAGGAATTCAACCATAATTGTTCAACAGGTAACTGATCGCAGAGAAAAGCTTTGTTTACCAGCTCCTGTTGCCACGATAGACAAGATAAAGACAAATTTCATGGTCTGCTTTAATCAACACTATCAGACGGAAGCCAAACAGCAGAACTTCCCTGGAATAGTATCAGCATGAACAATCCAGCCCTCCGCAAAGTGATGATGATGGCAATGGCAAGTCAGGAGTTGAAAACTGCTTTTCATAATGGATTAACCATCTTGGCAATTGTCTGTCCCACAACACATGTGCTACTGAATCTAGGTGTACTCAGGTTTTGCGTTTGTTGTTTTGCTATTCTGTAGCTGTCATCAAGGCAGTCCAACATTCATGATTAGAGCATCCCAAAAGGATCTCTCTAAAGC
This sequence comes from Sphyrna mokarran, assembly GCA_024679065.1. Taxonomy (NCBI): domain Eukaryota; kingdom Metazoa; phylum Chordata; class Chondrichthyes; order Carcharhiniformes; family Carcharhinidae; genus Sphyrna; species Sphyrna mokarran. The sequence continues at coordinate 16,659,656 of JAGIQG010000025.1, forward strand.
TATTGATGCACTTAACATCTGCAGGAAATTATGGCACCTCCCCTCAATAAAAAGAGTATGGCCAAGATACTCTACTGACTTATTTTATCGTGCAAACTACACTAATGTTGCAATTAAACCCCCTCATCTGTAACCCTACATCCAGAAGCGCTCCTTCCAGCTTTTGGCTAGCGTGCTGTATAATAGAAGGAGCCACTTTGCATCAGGAACTTGTTTCTAATGGATTAGAATAGAATTGGATTACAGTGTAACTGATAGTTAGAGGCAGCACTGTGTAACGAATTAGGCATTAACCCACATTCTGACAAAGCCAATTGCTTTCAAATCCAATGGCTAATCAGGGAAATGAAGCACCAGTGAGTTATAATCAACAAACTCTGTCCTGGTGTGAACTTTACTTGCATCAAATAAGCATTAAGGCAGCAGTAATAATATGTTCCTTTTTAAATCAATTGATGAGGTGTTTTTGTGTTGACTGGAAGCCACTTGCAAAAAATTGGGGGAAAAAATAGAAATAACGTATGTAATTCTGTGCAAAATCTACAGCAAGGTTTTGTATAAACGAATAATAAATTAATTAATAGATGAATATGTGGCTGTATGTGATTATCCTCCTCAGAGATAACCAAGATATGGAGATGCTGGCGTTGGACTGGAGTGGGCACATTAAGAAGTCTCACAATATCAGGGTAAAGTCCAACAGGATGAAGGAGCATCCCTCCAAAAGCTTGTGATTCCAAATTAACGTGCCAGACTTTAACCTGGTGTCGTGAGACTTCTTACAGAGAAAATGGGCGAAGGTGGAGCAAATAGATTCTTTACCCATAGAAAGCTACAACTATTCAACATTTCTTTAGGAGGCTCTAAGAGACCAACTGGCCAGTCAAAACTCCACTCACATTCTGACCAGTTGATTCATCAACACTTTCGCACAACAGCACAGTGGTTAGCATTGCTGTCTCACAGCAGCAGGGACCCTGGTTCAATTCCAGCCTCGGGTCACTGCCAATGTGGAGTTTGCATGTTCTCTCCATGTCTGCGTGGGTTTGATCCAGGTGCTCCGGTTTCCGGTTTCCTCCCACAGTCCAAAGATGTGCAGGTTAGGTAGACTGACCAAGCTAAATATCCCCTTGGTGTCCCAAGATGGTAAGGTGAGGTGAATTAGCCATGGTAAATAGGTGGGGGTTGTGGGGATAGGGCAGTGTAAGACGTTCTTTTGGAGAGTTGGGATGGGACAAACAGCCTCCTTCTGCACTGCAGGGATTCCATGGTTCTACCTGTTGAAAATAGGGCTTGGAGTGGATAAAGCCAACGTATTTCTTGTCACACTTGAAGCCTCACAACAGGGACAATGCCTTCTGTTTTTAACTTCTATACAGCAATACATACACAGGATCTGGATTCCAGTGTAAAGCCGTACGGACAGTCCCGTGCCTCTCGTGAGGAAGTGGCACTCACAGCTCATTGAAAGCATGACAATAATCTGAAACAGGATGATGGTGAGTTTTAAATTCAATTAACTGCAACTTAGAGTTGCTAACAAAAGCTTCATCTCTGCTCTTTGCTCAAAACCTGAAGCGATTGGTAGAAAATGCACCTGACCTTTTCCACATTATTATTTCAATTCTACATGAATATTTTATTCAAGCTTCTTTCATAAGTTTGTAAGATATAGGAGCAGAATTAGGCCATTCAGCCCATCGAATCCTCTCCACTATTGATCATGGCTGATATGCTCTTCATTCCCATTTTCCTGTCTCCTCCCCATAATCCCTCAACTCATTACCAATTAAAGATCTGTCCAACTCCTTCTTAAATTTACTCACTGTCCCAGCATCCACTGCACTTCGGGGTAGCAAATTCCACCGATTCACAGCCCTTTAGGGGAAGTAGTTTCTCCTCAACTTCAACTTAATTTAAAAGGTAACCATCAGAAACCATTTGACATCTAAGGTTTCCACTAAATGTCAAACATAGAGAAACGGACGATGTACAGACAGAGTGGCACAGTGGTTAACACTGCTGCTTCACAGCGCTGGGGGCAGGGGTTCAATTCCAGCCTTGGCTCATTGTCCATATGGAGTTTGTACGCTCTCCCCTGGGTCTGTGTGGGTTTCTTCCAGGTGATCCAATTTTTTCCCACACTCCAAAGATGCGCGGGTTAGATGGATTGGCCATGCTAAATTGCCACAGTGTCGGGGGATTACCAGGCTCCTCGGGTTAGGCTAATAGGGTCTGGGTGGGATTGCAGGCTCAATGGGCAAAAATGGCCTCCTTCCTCACTGTAGGGATTCTATGATTCTAGATGTACCCAGTCAAATTCTGTTCAATCATTTTAAACCCATTGCAAATTAATAACCTATGTGAATACACCTGGGGCTCAAATGAAACTTTGAACTGGTTAATAACAAACATATTTAACTTATTATTTCCTTAAAAAGAAAAGACAATAAAATGCTTGTTATTTACATTTGTGTTTTCCAATTCTCCTAACACTTCCCACATGGTCAGTTCTGTTGCTCCAATAATAATGAGGCACATGCCATGTAGATAATAAACAGCATAAAATACATCTTTAGTACAGGCCCATTAACTCATGAATGTTACTTAGAGAGAGTGACACTAGTTTCCTGCACTGTTGTCTGAACATACCCAAACGCAACGTGACATTCTCCTTTCACAGAGGTTAAAATGCTTAACCTTTTATATGTCATTGGGTGAATTTTAAACAATCCTGTCCAGAGCTGGAACGGCTTATGTAAAATCCATTGTGCTGTTTGCAGTAAGTTGCGCAGTCAAAAAGAAGTGGAGGGAGAAAACTAGGAAGACAGACAGAGAACGTTCGAGATTGAGACGAACAAACCAGGGAGCATGTGCTAATAAGAACGCCACTACTGACAAGTACGTGAATCAAACACTATTTACCCAAAGATAAAGGTCCAAAGATGTGCAGGTTAGGTTGACTGGCCACACTAAAATTGCCTCTTAGTGTCCTGAGATGTGTAGGTTAGAGGGATTAGCAGGTAAATCTGTAGAGACATGGGAGTAGGGCCTGGTAGGATTGAGGTCAGTGCAGACTTGATGGGCCCAATGGCCTCTTTCTGCACTGCAGGATTTCTATGATTCTACCTAAGGTAGCAGAATTCGGTTTCACCCACAACAAAGTGACTGAACTGGTGTGGTGGGCAGAAGGTGGCCATTCAGCCCATCGTGTCTGCACCTGTTCTCCAAATGGGCATCATGACTTAGTGCCATTCCCCTGCCTTTTCCCTCTACCCCTGCACATTATTTCAAGTAATTATCTAACGTCCTTGAGCGTGCCTCGATTGAACCCTCTTCCACCAGACTTCCAGGCAGCACATTCCAGACCCAAACCACTCGCTATGTGAAAAAGTTCTTTTCTTATATCCCATTTGCTTCTTTTGCAAATCACTTTAAATCAGTGTCCTCTCATTCTCACAGAATCCCTACAGTGCAGAGGTAGCCATTCAGCCCATTGAGTCTACAACGACGGCAATCTCACCCAGGCCCTATCCCCTTCACACTACACATATTTACCTGCTAACACTTCTAATCTACGCACCCCAGGACATTAAGGGCAGTTTAGCCTGAGCAGTGCACCTAACCTGCACATCTTTGGACAGTGGGAGGAAACCTGGAGCACCCAGAGGGAACCCATGCAGACATGGGGAGAACGTGCAGATTCCACACAGACAGTGACCCAAGCTGGGAATTGAACCCAGGTCCCTGGAGCTGAGAGACATCAGTGTTAACCATTGTGCCATCCAATGTCAATCCTTTTATGAGTGGGAATAGTTTTCTCACCCTCTACTTTGCCAGCCCCTCAGTTTTGAATCCGTCCATCAAATCTCTTTAGGTTTTTTCTCCAAAAATCTTTCCTAACTATTTTCATAACTGGATTAGAACCATATACAAAAAGTATCAGATTCCATGTGGAAATAAAAGTATCAAAATCATTCCTCCCCTCGGTTTCTGTAAAGAAATGTTAGCATATGGTTGTGGCTTTGCAGAATCTGCTGTAGAGGATTTCATGGCAGATCGACCCCATCCCCCTCTCTTCCTTGCTGGATTTCTTCCTGATGGCAGGTCAAACCTTGCAGGTTTGCATCTGGTGACAGCACTGTGCTCTGAAAGGTTCAGGTTACAAGTTATGTTGAAGTGTCACACCACATACCAGCCTCTCAAAAGCATCATCACTCACAAATGAGAATTTGATTCCCCTTCACCTTGTCTCTCGACGATCAGCATGCTTGCATTATCGGCGCGTCGACTACGAGATGATGGGTGCTCTTTACTGTCGAGAAGTGACTGGTCGTTCATCACTCACCAGGCCGGCTCCTCATGGACTGCTAGCTGCTTTTACACTTCAAGAATTTGGCTGTCAGCGAACATGTTAACTGGGACACTCTCCGAGACAAACGTCAGGGGTTGCTGGAGAATTATCAGCTCATCCGAATGTTGCAGACTGAAGCCCAGGACGATGTGCTGAGGGACACACTAAAGTCTGGGGGCAGCTGCTGCAGTGACATGATGGGAAAGGCTGCTGTCCAGGGCCTTTCAAACACAGTAAAGCAAGAGGAACAGAATCTCCTCGAATTGAATGACGCATACCTAGTGAATATTACACGGATCTTAGTCGTACTGAAGCACCTCAGATTGCAACTCACTCTATGTAGATAGACAACCTTTCAAATAACTTTGCAACCATTGTAAAATGTCTGAAACATTTCCTTTACTGTATTGAAGCATCTCAGAGTGTTACTTCTTATATGTAAAAAACCAGAACATTATTGCTCTATATGTGATGGCCATTTTGGAATATTTCCAATGTTCTTGCCAATTTCTTATGATTAAAGTATATTTTTGAAAAAATATAATACCAGTTTCTCTGGTCACCAGCTATGTTTGCAAATACAAGTGGCCTGGTCTTTATTGTATCATGGGAGGAAAGGCCCACTTTCTTTCCCATATGAATTGCTGTTGACTGCCGGTTCTGATGTTCAGTAAGAAGTCTCACAACACCAGGTTAAAGTCCAGCAGGTTCATTTGGTATCACTGTGCTTTCGAGCACTGCAGCTGTATTCACCTGATTAAAGATCAGCTCATGATTTCAGATAGACCTTTTGGACTTTAACCTGATATTGTGAGACTTCTCACTGTGCCCACCCAAGTCCAACACCGGCATCTCCACATCATGTTCTGAGGTTACTCTGCATGGAGGCAGATTTCATTATTTATGGCTCTTAAAGGTCCATCTGTGAAAAGTGATAAAGGAGAGGAAAGAGAGCGGAGAATGAAGTGTACTGTATAGGCCAGTTGGATCACACACACATATACATACACACACTTGGACACCTAGTGAACATAACTGTATTCTTCGATTCTGGGTAGTAGTCAAGTTGGGATGTCTGGCCCAAAGAGGGGTTTAGCTCACCTCGAGACCTCGGATTCTCAATGTCCTGGGTACAAAGCATAAGATCATAGAGGTTTACAGTATGGAAACAAGCCCTTCAGCCCAACTTGTCCATGCTGTCCTTATTATTTTTTTGAAACCCCTAAGCTAACTCCGATTGCCCGCATTTGACCCATATCCCTCTATATCCATCGTACCCATGTAACTATCTAAATGCTTTTTAAAAGATAAAATTGTACCTGCCTCTACTACTACTTCTAGCGGCTTGTTCCAGACACTCATCACCCTGTGTGTGAAAAAATTGCCCCTCTGGACACTTTTGTATCTCTCCCCTCTCACCTTAAACCAATGCTCTCTAGTTTTAGACACCCCTATCTTTGGGAAACGATTTTAACTATCTATCTATCTAAACAATACCCCTCATTATTTTATACACCTCTATAAGGTCACCCCTCAGCCTCCTACGCTCCAGAGAAAAAAAGTCTCAGTCTATTCAGCCTCTCCTTATAACTCAATCCATCAAGTCCTGGTCGCATTCCTAGTAAATCTTTTCTGCAGTTGTCTTAAACATTGAGATTTCACTTTCTTCGCTGTCAGATGGAATATGTTTCAGTTAGATGGGTTGGCCATGCTAAACTGCCCCTTAGCATCCAAAGATATGCAGGATAGGCAGATTGACCATGACAAAAACACACAGGGTTAAGGGGATGGGGTGGGTAAGACGCTCTTTCAAAGAGTCAATGCAGACTCGATGGGCTGAATGGCCTCCTTCTGCATGGCAGAGGTTGTATGGTTTATTGAAGAACTCTGTAACATTAATAACATTACACTATATCGAGGGTTGAATTGGCATTGCTAATTTTCTGGAGGTTTCAACCCCCCCCCCCCCCCCCCCCGCCACCTCTCTGGGCTGCTCACTAGAGTTACATTGAGGTTTAATTCCTAGAGGTTCCAGGACAACCTGGAGGGTTAGCAACTTTCGGCAAATTCAAAGACAAAGCATCAATCCTGCTTTGGTTATCTTTTGCACACAGCACACCAAAAGCAATAACTTCCAACAGTGGGTTAGCACTGTTGTCTTGCAGCACCAGGGACCAGGGTTCAATTCCAACCTTGGATGACTGTGTGGAGTTTGCATGTTCTCCTTATGTCTGTGTGGGTTTCCTCTGGGGTGCTTCAGTTTCCTCTCACACTCCAAAGATGTATAGGATAGGTGGATTTGCCATGCAAAATTGTCCCTTACTGTCAGGGGGACTAGCTAGGATAAATATTTGGGATTACGGGAACAGGGCTGGGTGGGATTATAGTTGGTGCAGACTCGATGGTTCAAATGGCCTCCTTCTGCGCTGTTAGGATTCTATAATCTATGCGCAGATTAGGTAGATTGATCATGCTAACTTGACCTTGAGGGCAGACTTTTCCCATGTCAGGTAAGACAGGCCCAAGGAAAGGTCTGTTAACCTCATGTGGGATTTCCAGGCTTGGGGGTGAATGCAGCTGGAAAACTCCACCCTTCGTATCCAAAGATATATTGGTTGGATGGATTAGCCATGGTAAATGTGTAGGGTCACAAGGGTAAGATAGGGGTTTTTGAGGGGGGGTGGCGGAAGGGTGGTGGGAGGGGGCGGAGGGTGGTGGGGAGGGGGGGCGGAGGGTGGTGGGGAGGGAAGAGGGCCTAGATAAAATATTCTGTCAGGGAGTCAGTGCAGTCCTAACGGGTCATTTGCCTCCTTCTGCACTGTAGGGATTCTATGACTCTGTGCTGTTATTGGACTCAGAACAGGAACAAAGCTATGGTGGCAATCAGCAAGTTAAAAGAAAATTGAGTAAATTATTTGCAGTTGGGCTGACAAGCAAAATTGGCTGACCTCAAGGCAGGGGGCACATGTGCCCTTCTGAATGCTGGCTGGCTCTGCTACTGTCTATGCCCCGTCCATTTCTGGGGTCAGCGCTACAATTGCGGCGCTGTTAGGTCTGGGTGAACGTCTGAAACTAAATTAAATAACCTGAACTTTAAACTGCAAAGTAGTTCTGCCACAAATGGAACGTGCTATCAAATTCAAATGCACGCACGGGTTAAATTTTTACCTGCAAGTATGAAAACCCTGAGCAGGGTTGGCAAGAAGAAAATAGTCCTAATCGCTCATGATATCCTTATCTGTATTGTTCCATCTGTGGCACCCACTGCAGTGGGCAGAAGTCAAGCAAAACTAAACATACTGGCAGGAGAGCATCAGGCAGGGCGGGTTGTAAAAGTGGCTTTTGGTTAGACCACGAGAATTAAATTGTGCAGAGTAGAGATCAGCATGTCTGAAAACACTCCGTCACAGGTGGCGTGCATTTCAGAGCTCTGATATTTCCTGAAACGCAGTTCTTTTTGATGCCAAACGAGGTATATTAACCGTCCACATAACGGCAGCGAGAACCCCCTGTCTGCAATTGATTTTGACAAGAAGGCGTGTAGGCTTTGCTTCCATAATGAAATACGGTTGGTGTTTTATTGGATCACCCTCATGTACGTGAAACCTTTTCCAACTGATTGCCCTCGTTCAGTCAAAACGCGACAGCGCTGATCCACAGGAAACTAACTTGAAATGAAAGAACTCACAGTAACACTATCCATTGGTTTGCTTGTGATTCTGTCAGTTGCAGCAGCAATGTGGATCCATTTAAAACCTTAAGCACTTCCACTTTCCTGGTGAAGTCAAACACAATTTGCCTCCATGAAGCTGAAGGCTGCATACTTGTGCGGCCTTTTGGACTAGTTGTGAATTCGCTCGAGCTCCAATCGCAGAAAAGGGAGGCGATGGCCCAGTGGTCTTATCGCTGGAGTAATAATCCAGAAACTCAGCTAATGTTCTGGGGACCCAGATTCGAATCCCACCAACGGCAGCTGGTGGAATTCGAATTCAGTAAAAAAAAAAATTTGGAATTAAGAATCTACTGATGACCATGAAACCCACTGTCGATTGTTAGAAAAATCCACCTCATTCACTAATATCCCTTCAGGGAAGGAAATCTGCTGTCCTTGTTTGGTCTGACCTACATGTGACTCCAGAGTCACAGCAATGTGGTTGACCCTCAACTGCCCTTGGGCAACTAGGGATGGATATAAAATGCTGGCCAGCCAGCAACGCTCCTGTCTCATGTATGAATTTAAAAAAATCCCAGTGGAATTCTATAGGGAACGCCAACTTCAGCTGCCCCTCAATCCGAGGGCAATCTCTACTCAAGGGTTACAAAGGTCTACTCAAGGGAGATGAATCTGCCACAAGTGTCAGTCTGACCCTTGGGACCCCAGCCAATCTGATGGGTGAATCACAACTCGAAGCCTGACTTATTCACATGCCTGTTGCCTGGCAACTGTCCATCTTCTGTGTAAGATGCTTTTGAGCAAGAACAGAGCCCCCCCACCCCCGAATTATACAGTGAGCGTATGTCTATGTGGGGAAAACAAAACACCTTATTTGCTGAAGCAGCCAAGTTAACCATGTGAACATCCAAACAAGGAGCAGCAGGCCATTCGGCCTCTCAAATCTGCTCTGTCATTTAATAAAACCTTGGCTGATCTGATTGTAGCCTTAGAGCTGCATCTGACCTACTCCCAATAATCTTTCACCCCATTACTTACCAAGAATCTATCCACCTCAGCCTTAAAGATATTCATAGTAAGAAGTCTCACCAGGTTAAAGTCCAACAGGTTTACTTGGTAGCACGAACTTTCAGAGTGCTGTCCCTCAAATTGGTATTTTCTGACTGTGCCCATCCCAGTCCAACGCCAGCATCTCCACATCTTAAAAATATTCAAACACTCTGCTTCCGCCGCTGCCTTTTCAGGATAACTCATGTCCCTCACTGAAAATAACAGAATCCCTACAGCACAGAAGGAGATCAACTAGCCCACCAAATCTGCACCAGCCACAATCTCCCCAGGCTCTACTCCCACAACATTTACCCTGCTAATACCCTGTCATTAGGGTCAATTTAGCACGGCCAATGAATCTAACCCACACATCTTTGGAGTGTGGGGGGAAACGCAAGGAGACACAGGGAGAACATGCAAACTCCAAAGAGTGACCCAAGGCTGGTATTGAATCCGGGTCCCTGGCGCTGTGAGGCAGCAGTGCTAACCACTGTGCCACCCATAAATCTTTCTTCTCACCTCTATTTCAAATGGGCGACTCCTTATTTTTAATCAGCGACTCCCCCCCCCCCCCCGCCCCCAGTTCTAGGTCCTCCCACTGAAAGGAGCATCCCCGCCACATCCATCCTGTCATGTCCCCTCAGGATTTTATATCTTTCAGTCAAGTTGCTCTTTGCACTTCTCAACCCCAGCGGTTACAAACCTAGCCTGCCCAACCTTTCCTCTGAAAACAATTCTTCCATTCCCGGTATTAGTCCGGGTAAACCTTCTCTGAACTGCTTCCAACACATTCACATCTTTCCATACCAGCTGGGGTGAACTCTGCCACCAGTGCCCGCATACAGGAACGGGGTAGGGAGGGGTGCCATTGGAAGGGCAAAAAGGGAAGAGGGGAACAGAGAGCACCAGGAATCAGTCCAGCACCACGTCTGGACGAGGTCACAGCGATGGCGATGAGCGCACATGGAGCTTCAAACTCATGGCTGAAGATTTTATATTTGAGATGGAGGGCAGAGAACCATTGTAGATCAGAGAGCGCAGCAGCAACCATTGAGTGGAACATGGTGCGCTGTAGGAGGCGGGCAGCAGAGCTTGGGACAAGCTGAGGTTTAATGAGCTTGGAGAATGGGACACCAGCCAAGAGAATGGAATGGAGTCCGGAGACAACAATGGCAGAACTGAGGGTTCCATCAGCAGACGCCTTGAGGCTGGGGCGGTGGCAGACTTTTGCAACAGCAAATGAAAATAAATTGTGAGGTTGTGCAGTGGTAATTTGTGTAAATCATTGCCATAAGTTAAAGATGTGTTTTGGACATGCCAGTTACACTTCCGGCCCCAGTCGTGCAGTTGTGTCAAAACTTTTGAAAACAATTGCGAGGAAAACCAGCCCTTTCTAATCCTTAGGGAAATTTCCCTAGCAACCGAGAGTGCCCTCGCGATGACCTTGGGCTATCCCCAACAGCAATTAGCCTCCAAGTGAGCTTAAAGTACCCAACTGCAATAATTAGATCATTTGGTCGTGAATTAAAGGGGTTACCTGGCACACAGATGTACTTTAGCAACAGAATAAGATATAATTATGCGCCGTGGGGAATATATTCCTCTTTTTGTAAGATAACATATTCTTTGGCTGGACCAGAGGCTACGCCATAGGTAGTCCACTAGTATTAGCTTAAATATAAACACAAGCTCCTTTAACTTGGAAAACGATCCCAATTCTTTCCCTCTCCCATGTGACTAAAACTATAATCCAAGGCAGTTCACAGAGTTTTTATTGTCAGTGCAGCACTGATTGCTTTTATGAACAGTCATGGACCAAAGCAATTGAACGGAACAATTCTGCCAACTCAGGAATTGGAATCCAGCCAAATGCACCAATTGTAAAGTCTTGGAATTGTAATCTGTCACTACCCAGAAGACAAATCACAGTAACTGGACATGGCGTTTCTAACTTGCAATACAATATGTATATTTATACACACTTACACCTTAATGGAATACTAAAAGGCCTGGATAAAGTGGACTTGGGGAAGGTGTTTCCATTAGTCGGAGAGGCTAGGATCCAAGGACACAGCCCCAGGATAAAGGGACAATCCTTTAGAACTCAGTTGAGGAGGAATTTCTTTCCTTTTTAAATTTATTAGTTACAAATAAAGGCTCACTGTAACACTGCAATGAAGTTACTGTGAAATTCCCCTAATCACCACGTTCCGATGCCCGTTCGGGTCAATGCACCTAACCAGCGCATTTTTTAGACTGTGGTGAATCTATGGAATTCATTGTCGTAGAAGGCTGTGGAAGCCATGTTATTGAGTATATTTTAAAGACAGAGATAGATAGGTTCTTGACACATATAAAGGTCAAAGTTTAGGGGGGGGGGGAAAGGCAGGACAATGGGATTGAAAGACTTGTCAGCCATGATCGAATGGCATAGCAGACTCGACGGGCCAAATGGCATAATTCTGCTCCTACATCTTATAGTCTTATCTTCCCATGGTGCTTTATGAGAGTGTCAGTAAACAAAAACACTCAGAGGTGACATGACAGGTGACTGGAATCTCCGTCAATAAGGTAAATTTTATGGAGCCTCTTCGAGTAGCGATTGAGGGACAAAGTGGTTGAAAGTTAAGAGTGGTTCAGGGAGAGAATTCCAAGCTTTCAAACCTTGCAAGTTGACATCAAAGCTGCCAAAAATAAAGGATGTGCAGGGGGGCCAGAGCCAGTGGAAATCTTGGGAGGGTTGTTAGGCTGGGACACTGACAGCGAGGGGCAAAGCTGCGGAAAGATTTAAAATCAAGGTGTTGTCAGATCAGGAGCTAAAGTAGGGCAGTTAACACAGAGATGTTGGGTGTGCAAGATGGAGCAGAGTTTGGATAACCTCAAGTATACGGAAGGTAGGTGGTCGCAGTCCAATCAAGCAAGCGTTGGAATCATCTGGTCTAGATTCTTTTAGAGTGATACAAATAGGCTGCTGTGTGGCTTTTCAGAACAAACAACTGTGAATATTTCTGACTCAATTCTTCCTTAATTAGTCCAGGAGTTCACAAAAATCCCAGACAATATTTTCAGATTACGCCATTACCTCCGAGGATTATTCTACAATAATGTCATGTGGACGTGTGCCAGGTTTAACCTAATGTAGGAGTTGCGACTTAATTGCTTCTTGAACCAATGCCTACTGTTGCTCATCAGGGACACAACAAGTTGGATTACCAGTTGCACACTGGTTAACAAAGCCTTTCAGGATACTCCTGTCCAAACGTTGCTACATGATACCAGTTAAAAGGCAATGAGAACATTCCCCTGTTGAAGTGCAGGAGTCTATCCCGTACTCTCTAATACATGGTGTGTGTCTCGATCAAGATTGCAAGGCACAGGTCCAATTTAAATTTGTAGAATATACACTATTCCGTAAGACACTTCCATTCCCTGAAATAATAATTATATTATTATCATATAATTATAATGATACAATTATATTTATTTTTATTAGTGTCACATTAACACTGCAATGAAGTTACTGTGAAAATCCCCTCACCTGCTTGGGCACACAGAGAAGATTTAGTATGGTCAATACACTTAACCAGCACATCTTTTGAACAATGGGAGGAAACTGGAGCACCCAGAAACACATGCAGATATGGGGAGAATGTGCAAACTTCAGAGAGACAAGCCAGGTGCCAGCCTGCCACCCTTTAATGTCAAAGGGATGAAGGCAATGTCACTGCAATTCAGCAACAATTATAACTTCAGCCCTATTATGCAACTGCAGCATCATCCACTCAGGATTTCTTTTCGTGCCAACAACCTTCTCACCTGGACCAACTATTCACCTTGGCATGAAACCAGTCAGCTTGAAGGAATTCACCATGGGGAGTGACGGCTGCACTTTACACAAAGCTGCAGATGGTCGAGGGGATACATTACAGGTTCACACGAGATGTCTTTGGTATTTTGGAACCTGATCAGTGTTAAGAGTTCAGGTTTGCTACCTTCACCACTGAAGGTGGGTGGAGATAATGTTTGCACCCGTTAGTCTGTTTGTCTGCAAACAATATATCTCAAAAACTAATGGATGGATTTCAGGAAAATTTAGTACAGAGATAATGATATGGCCCAAGGGAGATTTGAGCAGTTTTTGGCAAAGATGTGGACCCAGATCCTGGAATTTTATTTTTTAAAAGGAGCCAACAACATTTACTGTGGGCTGTTAGAGTCAGAAGTTCATCGTTTTAAAATGCAGTGGATTATCTCAGCTGTTGTGGTAGAATTTGTCACAGCTGTCAAAATGTGAGCAGAGTTTTCTGAGCAGGTTGTTCGATGTGGATCGGCCAGGAGTTTCTTTGATGAAGTGAAAGCTCTCTTTTCATTTTTTAATTATTGAGCAATACGATCTTGTTACATGTTGAACGGCCTCCAGACCTCTGGACCAGAAGCTGCGGGTTCAAGTCCCACTTCCGGACTTGATGGCCACAGAAACGGTGTCCATAACACGGTCAAGCAGGATGACCATCAGCCGGAAAATCCTTCTGACACACCTGGTGGCAGGTGGCAAGAGGAGGGAGAACATCCTGATCAGCCATAGCGCAGAAGGCAATGGCAAACCACTGCGTTACTTTGCCAACTGTAACCATGTGTCTGGAATAATAGTCTGACAACACCAATTTTAAATCCAACCGATTTATTTGATAGTAAACCCCAGTCCAACGCCAGCATCTCTACATCTGGAACAAGCTGCCAGAGATGGCAGTAGAAGTGGGTACAATTTTGTCTTTTAAAGAGCTTTTAGTAAAAAAGCTAAAAGCTTTTTGGTAAAAACTGGGCGGCATTGTCATGCTGGGCTGAAGGGCCTATTTTCATGTTGTAAACCTCTATGGCTCATGGACCAATCGAATCTATGGTCACCTATGCCCTGTAAGGACAAGGTATCTGCAAGGAGGAGGAAATACAGGCAGGGAAAAGCATGCTGACTAAATATAGCAGAGCGGAGATGTGTTCTGTCAATGTCTGCTGCACTTATTCTCTAATTCATTTAAACTCAATGTCTGAAAGTCAGTTTAAAACTGTACACATTCATTGAAAATATTATGTAATATCAAAATCATTTATTACTGACGCGACAGGGACAAAATAAAATCTGGTTACATTTCTATCTTTGGCCTTCAATACGATAGCAAGTAATCAGTGAAAGGAGCACAATGGGGCTCAGTGAGATGACTTTTCCTTCCTCTCCCCGTCCCCTGAAGGCATGTATTTCCTTCCTGGGTTTCACAGGCGCCACACATACCCTCCAGCCACACTTTGGGAGCAGTGATCACTCAAGTGAGACAGCCTTTGACAGGGTCAGCAGATTGTTTGACTACAGGAACCATCAGAGCCAACTCCAACCCTACCTCATCCTGACATTCCCTTCTAACCAGAGTCATTGGATAACAATCAGGAGCAAGGGGAATCCTAATCAATTCTCATTTCCTTGATCCCAGGGTGTTGAGGCTTAATGTGGCAAGGTCAGCCAGCGCTATTGAGAAGGACTGAACTCGAGGCCTTTGCACTCTGCATTGCTGGCTTACTTTGCATGAGTAAGTCTCCCAGCAGTCAGGGACCACCAATCTTACTGAAAGAATTAATATCCTGAACTAATACACTCCTTGAAGGCATTGGAATTAAAACCTCAGAGTCCCTGATGCAGGGAAAACTGCTTCAGTTGATGTTTGGGATCATATTACTGATTCTGCCTTCCACTTCCATCTGTCTCAGTAGCTACAGATTTATTTTCACTCTGTTTGTATTTTCTTTTTAAACAACCAGTCTACTTGCTGCCAGCTCACCTGTAAGTTGGGCAGCACAGTGGCGCTGTGGTTAGCATTGTTGCCTCACAGCGCCAGGGACCCGGGTTCAATTGGGTCACTGTCTATGCAGAATCTGTACATTCTCCCCATGTCTGCATGGGTTTCCTTTGGGTGCTTCAATTTCCTCCCACAGTCCAAAAGACATGCTGGTTAGGTGCACTGACCATGCTAAATTTTCCCTCAGTGTACCCAAATAGGCATTAGAGTGTGGTGACTTTGGAGTTTCAACTTCATTGCAGTGTTAATGTAAGCCTACTTATGATAGTAAATAAACTTAAAAAAATGCCTAGGAGCTTTGTTAACTATGAACAATTCCTTACAACAGAACTCCTTATAACAGAGTGAAAATACCAAACAACCATGTAATTGTGGATGGAATTTGAACGCTTTCTACCAGAAATTACTACTTAAAATTCATTTATGGGATGTGGGTTTCACTTACAGAACGAGCATTTGTTGCTCACCCTTAATTTCCTGCATTTCAGGGGGCATTTGAGAGTTAGTGCTGTGGATCTGGAGTCATGTGTTGGTCAATGCAGATAAGGACGGCAGATTTCCTTCCCTAAAAGGACATTAGTGAACCCAAATGGGTTTCATCAGATTTTTAATTCTAGATATTTATTAAATTCAAATTTCGCCATCTACTGCGGTGGGATTTGAACCCGGCTCCCAGATTTTATTATAGAAACCTTACAGTGCAGAAGGCGGCCATTCAGGCACTCAGGTCTGCACCAACTTTCTCTAACAGAATGCCTTTACCCAACCTATCCTTGTAACTCCACACATTCACTATGGCTAATCCATCTTGCGTGCACATCTTGGGACATGAATGGGGTAATTTAGCATGGCCAATCCACCCAAGCTGTGCATCTTTGCATTGTGGGAAGAAACCAGAGCACCCGGAGGAAATCCATGCAGACACAGGCAGAATGTGGAATTCCATGCAGACAATGACCCAAGGCTGGAATTGAGCCCGGGTCCCTGGAGCTATCAGGCAGTGGTGCTAACTATTAAGCCAGTGTGCTGCCCTGGGTCTCATAGAATCACAGAATCCCTACACTGCAGAAAGAGGCCATTCAGCCCATCAAGTCTTACTCACCACCATCTCACGCAGGCCCTATTCCTATAACCCCACATATTTATCCTGGTAATCCCCTGACACTACGGGGCAATTTAGCATGGCCAATCAACCTAACCCCCTCATCTTTGGACTATGGGAGGAAACTGGTGAACCTGGAGAAAACCCACTCAGACACAGGGAGAATGTGCAAACCTTACACAGACAGTGACTGAAGCTAGGAATTGAACCCAGGTCCCTGGCACTGTGAGGCAGCAGTGCTAACTATTGTGCCACCATGCTGATCTGAGTCTCTGGATTACTAGCCCACTGACAATACCAGTGCCTGTCCATTTTGACTCTTGCTTTCTCTACTGCTTCCACACCAAGTTGTGGCACATTCTGTGTATCAATGAGCATGCAATTAAAATTATTTGATTGGAATTATTATTGTCACTCGGAATGGGATACAGTGAAAAATATTGTTTCCTGCATGCTATACAGACAAAGCATACTGTTCATAGAGAAGGAAACGAAGGAGTGCTCAATGTAATGTTACAATCATAGCTACGATGTAGAGAAAGGTCAGCTTAATGCAAAATAGGTCCATTCAAAAATCTGATGGCAACAGGGAAGAAGCTGTTCTCGAATCGGTTGGCACATGACTTCAGACTTTTGTGTCTTTTTCCTCACAAAAGGAGGTGGAAGAGAGAATGTCTGGGATGCGTGTGGTCCTTAATAATGCTGGCTGCTTTGCCATGGCAGTAGGAAATGCAGACAGTGTCAATGGATGGGAGGTTGGCTTGGGTGAAGGATTGGGCTACATTCACAATCTTTCGTAGTTTCTTGTGGTCTTGGGCAGAGCAGGCGCTATTCCAAGCTGTGATACAACCAGAAAGATTGCTTTCTATGGTGCATCTTTAAGATTGGTGAGAACCGTGGCTGAGATGCCAAATTTCCATACTCTTCTGAGAAATTAGAAGCATTAGTGAGCTTTCTTAACTATAGATGATTATTTATAACTATATAGATTATTTCTGATTTTAAATACTTTTTCAATCATTAATTGCACTAGGATTTCCCGTGCTATTGATTTCTTTGACTGTTCATTCAGAATGTTCCATCCATGGATTTCCTCCCTTCTTTCTCCCACGCGTGAACTCTTGACAATAACTTACTCCCCTGTTCAGTGCTGTATTGCCCATCAGTACACATGACATAGTTGTCAAGCTTGCATTAACTGCAGATAACGATAACATCGCTGGCATCTGGAGTTGCTCATGAATGCGGCCACTATTCCACAAGTACCATGAAATTTTGCACTTAAAAAGTGAGAAGGACAGTTAAAACATTCTGTGCGGCAGAATTGTAAAAAATAAAAGCCTGCTGTGGTTACCCAGGCACCTCCCATTGTCACCTTTTTCCATTAAATCATTAAAATGGCAGTTCATTAATATAGAGAGAGTGTCACCGCTCCGACAAATAATTACCGTTAATCTGTGCAACGTGGTAGTAAAGATTTTCAGGGGCACTCATTTAGCAAAGCATCAATTAACCTCACAAAGGACCCTTTCTTTCATGGAGGAAACAGGCTGGGACATCAGCAATTTTTAATCAACTATCTTTTGTTTTTTTACCCAAGAGCCAGAGGTTTATTGGGCGAATACAGGCACTGCAAGGGCGATGCGATCTTCCTGAGAGACCAAAGCCCCTTCGCCATGATACCAGTGCAAAATTAGTACATTGGCCAAACGGGATTGGGATGTTTCATGGAAAAGAGGCATTAATCAGAGAAAAGATACCATCAATACACTGAGTGAGCTACCATAACTGGAAGTAGGAGTAGGCCATTTGGCCCTTCCAGCCTGCTCCACCATTCATTTTGATCATGGCTGACCATCAAATTCAATATCCTGATTCCCCCCCAAATTCCTTAATCCCTTTAGCCCCAAGAGTTATATCTAATATCTTCTTGAAATCAGACAATGTTTTGGCCTCATCTAGATTCTGTGATAGCAAATTCCAACATTCATCACCCTCTGGATGAAACATTTCTTCTACCTCAATGCTAAATGGTTTACCCCTTATCCCCAAACTATGGCTTCTAATTCTGGGCTCCCCCCTACCATCAGGGCCATTCTTTCTGAATCTACCTGTTGAACCCTGTTAGAATTTTATACGTTTCCATGAGATCCTTTCTTATTTTTCTAAACTCAAACCCATCGACAGAACCCACCCAAAAGACACAATACTTTATGACCATTATGACAAACAACAAATAAATTGTGCACAAAAAGACCTTGCAGTTTCATTCATAATTGCCTGAGTTCTGTTCATTTTATAAATTGCACTTCGAATTGGCAAACCTTGATTCTGAATTCTTCTACTTCCTTACAAAATTCCAGACTCGTTCAACACCTCAATAATCCCAGAGATCACTGTGGAGATTTTTATATTGGAACACAAGCAGAAAAGTCAATGGGGGAAGTTGAGCACCAATGTTGACAGACTTCATAGTAGATAATACCTAATGAATGGATCACTTTAGAGTGATTAAAGGTGCTGTATTATTGTTAAGATCACGTCATTAATGTACACAGTAATGACCGGTTGACAGACTCCAGTTGTACTTCCAATTGTCCCTTCACTAAACTCAATAGTGACAAAGTTTTTTTTAAAAGTTTTTAAAAGTAAGCTGACTGCAATGAAATTGCCCGAGCTGCCATACTCCGGTGCCTGTTTGGGTACATTGAGGAAAATTTTAATTTGGCTAATACACCAAATCATCACCTCTTTCGGACTGTGAGAGGAAACTGGAGCACCCGGAGGACACCCACGTAGACATGGGGAAACTCCGCACAGACAGCCACTCAAACACGGGAATCGAACCCGGGTCCCTGGCGCTGTCAGGCAGCGGTGCTAACCACTCCGCCACTGTGATGGCCCAGCAAATAATTCTTCGTTTTGTTTATGAGCTTAGCTTGTCTAGGAGTTATACATCATCTGCACAGAGTACAAACTTACAACTGTATCTGCATGGACTTGAACCCTGTTATGCTGGGTAGATTGGTTTCCCTAATCTCACCGTAACTGAGATTCTCCAGTCTCGCTGCTGTGAATGGAGATTTGGCTGGGCACCAAATTCTCCGCTCTCACTGACAGTGGTAGAGGGGCTTGCGAGACCAGAGAATTCCAGCGATGGTCCCTTTTGCGAACATACAAACCCAAAGTAGCAGCAAACCTATTTAAAATCAGTAACCTTATAATCATCGCTGGACAGCGTTGATGCAATGCCATAATTATTAATCCTTCAGGATTAATTAGCAGCATAGAGTCCACTAGGCACCATCAACAATCTTCGCCACTTTTATCAATTGATAAAATGGAGAGAAGTAGTATCAACACTTTTATGAATTTTACCTAAAGAATATTGCAATACAACTATAGTGCTCTACATGACAACTGAATACTGTTTACGCTTCGACCTGCTGATTTATTCAATCTAGGATGCTGTCTAAACCCATTGATCGGGTCATGGCCTTAGTAAATCACTCCCACCTATCTGTGGTTATCATCACAGCCACTGACACTTAAGGTGCATTGAGTGAACGAGCGTGTCCCTGGAACAAAGCTCGTGTGAATATAGTCCGAGATCCTAATACTGGCAATCTCAAATACAATGCCAATTTAAGTTGACGCTGAATGTTTTCAGATTGGACAAGCATTCATCAATGAAATGGCATATATGTGGATGATACAGTAGTCAGCACTGCTGCCTCACAGTGCCAGGGACCTGGGTTCAATTCCTGGCTTAGGTCACTGTCTATGTAGAATCTGCACATTTTCCCCGTATCTGCGCAGGTTTCTGGGTGGATAATGCTGCAGTTGCATAATAGATCTGAAGTTATTATTGCTGCTAAATTGCCTTCATCCTTTTGACATTAAAGGATGGCATAGTGGTTAGCACTGTTGCCTCTCAGCACCGGGGGTCTAGGTTCGATTGCTGGATTGGATCACTGTCTGTGTGAAGTCTGTACATTCTCTCTGTGTCTATGTAGGTTCCCTCCAGGTGCTTTGGTTTCCTCGCACAGTCCGAAAGACGTGCTGGTTAGATACATTGGCCATGCTAAATTCTCCCTCAGTGTACCCGAACAGGGACCGGAGTGTGGTGACTAGAGGATTTTCACGGTGACTTCATTGCAGTGTTAATGTAAGCCTACTTGTGACACTAATAAATAAACTTTGCATTATAAAAATCTTTTGCCTTAAAAATGTGATCAAACTACATGCAGAGTTTTCAAATGCTCTCTTGTTGACCAGTAGGATTTAAATCCAATTGCTTTGCTCGAGCTAATTTATTTTCACCAAAGAGAAGCAGGCAGCAAAGAATAATCCTTTAAACTCACAAAACTCAATCAGCTTTTTCTTGCTACTGTTCTGCGGGGGAGGTCTAAGCATCAAGAGAGGGTAATTTAGCGATTACCAACTGACCTCGGGCCTGGCTAACAACAGTAATCTTCTCACTAATTGACTGGGCCCATTGCAGGAATGGAGGCAGCATAGTCAAAACTTTCTAGGATTTGTGTTGAAAATAATAACAAAATACTCAAGATTATTTGAAAACTGTCAAGCAGCCTGACTGCTTTCCAACACATGCTATCCATATGATTACTGTCTTCCTCAGTAGCTATGTCCTCAAGCTGCTCTGAGTGCCATAATTAGTCTGTAACATCTGACAATCTATATTTATTCTGAGCTTGTTTCCGTCATGTTATTTAATTAATAAGGCATCTAAGGTCTAAGTACTTCAAAATATATATAGTACCTTTAATGTGGGTGGCACAGTGGTTAGCACTGCTGCCTTACAGCGTCAGAGACAGGATTCAATTCAGGCCTCGAATCACCGTGTGTGTGGAGTTTGCATGTTCTTCCCACGTCTGCATGGGTTTCCTCCGGGTGCTCTGGTCTCCTCCCTCAGCCCAAAGATTTTAGAATCATAGAATCCTATGTTGAAGAAGGAGGCCATTCTGCCCATCGAATCTGCACCTACCAGAATTCCACCTAAATTCTATATCCACAATCGCATGCACTTACTCTAGTTAGTCCTCCCGACACTAAGGGAAAATTTTAGCATGGCTAATCCATTTAACCTGCACATCTTTGGACTGTGCAGGTTAGATGGATTAGCCACGCTAAATTGCCCCTTAATCTACAAGATTATGAGGAGACATGGACAGAGTGGATAATCAGAAGCTTTTTCCCAGGATGGAAGAGTCCATTGCTAGAGAGCAGAGGTTTAAGATGTGAGGGGCAAGGTTTAAAGGAGATCATAGAATCATAGAAACCCTACGTGCAGAAAGAGGCCATTTGGCCCATCAAGTCTGCAATGACCATAATCCACCAGGCCCTATCCCCACATATTTACCTACTAATCCCTCTATCCCACACATCTCAGGACTCTAAGAGCCAATTTTTAGCATGGCCAATCAACCTAACCTGCACATCTTTGGACTGTGGGAGGAAACCAGAGCACTTGCAGGAAACCCACTAAGACACGAGGAGAACATGCAAACTCCAACAGTGACCCAAGCTAGAAATTGAACCCAGGTCCCTGGAGCTGTGAGGCAGTCGTGCTAATCACTGTGTTACTGTGCAGTGAGATGTACAAGGCAAGTTTTTTTTAATACAGGCAGGTGCTTAGAACTGGCTGCCAAAGAGTATTGAAAGCAGATATGACAGTGATTTTTAGGAGGCATTTTGACAAATACATAAATAGGAAGGGAATAGAGGTCACCGGAACGTCAAGGGGTTTTAGTTCAGTTGGGCAGCATGGTCGGCACAGGCTTGAAGGGCCGAAGGACCTGCTCCTGTGCTGTAATATTTTTTGTTCTTTGTACACAGCGAAACCCAATAAATATTGTAACACGCGCATGCTGCGTATTTCTGCCCCATGGCTGTATTCTACCTGAAAAACAGCAACTGAAGGAAGTCAAATCAGAATGAATCTGAATAAACCATTCTCCCTGTTTCTTTTCTTTACAATTGACTATGTGAACAAAATAAAATGATAAGCAGGAAAAATAAACTTGAGATTCAAAAAAAATCACGACAAATAAGTAATAAATTGTGGAAACTGAAACTTTGAAATTCTCAAACCAGAAGTTAGTGTGCTTTACTTTTCTCACTGACTATACACAGGTATTGAGGTATTAGTGTCACAAGTAGGCTTATATTAACACTGCAATGCAGTTACTGTGAAAATCCCCTAGCTGCCACACACCGGTACACTGAGGGAGAATTTAGCATAGCCAATGCACCTAACCAGCATGTCTTTTGGACTGAGAGGGGAAACCGGAGCACCCGGAGGAAAGCCAAACAGACTCGGGGAGAACGTGCACACTCCGCACAGACAGTGACCCAAGCCGGGAATTGATTCGGGGTCCCTGGTGCTGTGAAGCAATGGTGCTAACTATCGTGTTACTGTGCCACTTGTTTGTAAAAAAAGATCACTATGTTGGCTATCATTCCTAACCATTTGTGGAGTTTTTTTTTGCATCGTGATGCAGATTACTTGGTTAACTGCTGTGGCTTCACTCATACATGGGCTATACAAAGATGATAAATTTCCACAGCATGCTATACGCATGGCTCGCTTCAGGGCAACTTGGCAACAACATATTCACTTCAGTTGGTATGTAAAGCAACTCTCCATTTGTCTGGTTAAAAACAAGTAAAACTTGTGCCAAAGAACTGCTGCTAACGTATCTCAGAGGGAAAGTACCTTGTGAAAACAATGAAATATTCACTCCTTCATATACTTACTGCACGTGCACCTTTTCAGGTGTGAAAGGGGTACAAAGAGGTCCAGCTCTAACCATAGACAGGAGGGTCAGACCATTTCACAGTGTCGTCAGGCTGGGCATGTTTGATGTGTCCTTTTTTTTAAGCCATAAGATTAAAAAGGGTCGATATTTCTCTCTGCGCTGAGCCACATGTGTGCATCTGTCAATGCACGAAAGGGAACAAAACCTGAGGGAATAACAGTAACTTTGCACTTCAGAGGGAAGGAAAGAAATGTGTGGTCTGGAAATTTGAAGTCATAGTAATTAAAATCACTCACTGGCTCTAGTATATAAAAACATTGGGTCATAGCTTCTGACTGGCGTCACAAAGCGATGGCCCACTGGAATTACAAGATGTACGTTCACCTGAAAGCTGCTCCTAAATCTCTGATCTCTGGACTCGCTGCGGGGGGCCTGAGTCCTCACAGGCCCCAGAGTAGTGCTGCTGCATCGGGGTCAGAAAGCCACATACCCCCCCCCCCCGCTTTACCCCATTCACTGCCATAAAGCAGATCAACTTAAAGGGTCCAGTGAGACTGATAGGCCAAGAGGACGGTAAATTTTCAACGTAACCCGATGGCATTTGGCTGTTGAGGTTGGAAGGGGGTGGGCTGGTGGAGTCAGAGGTCAAGGGCTGTGGGTGACTTTAGAGGTCAGGGAATAAAGGGGAGGCAATGGCCTAGTGGTATTATCGCTAAGCTA
The DNA here is from genome assembly GCA_024679065.1 of Sphyrna mokarran. Classification (NCBI taxonomy): domain Eukaryota; kingdom Metazoa; phylum Chordata; class Chondrichthyes; order Carcharhiniformes; family Carcharhinidae; genus Sphyrna; species Sphyrna mokarran. The sequence goes on from JAGIQG010000025.1 coordinate 16,683,183, forward strand.
TTAATCCAAAAATTTAGCTAATGTTCCAGGACCCGGGTTCAAATCTCACCATGGCAGATGGTGGAATTTGAATTCAAAAAAAAATCTGGAATTAAGAATCTACTGATAACCATGAAACCATTGTCAATTGTCAGAAAAACCCATCTGGTTCACTAATTCCATTAAGGAAGGAAATCTGATATTCATACTTGGTCTGGCCTACATGTGATTGCAGAGCCACAACAATGTGGTTGACTCACAACTGCCCTCTGAACAAGGGCAACTAGGGATGGGTAATAAATGCTGGCCAGCCAGCGATGCCCATGTCCCAAGAATGAATAAAGAAATATTACAAATTGGATTGGGGGGGGAGGGGGGGGTGTTAGGGGAGATTGGACATAGATGGGCATAAAGGGATGGTCGTATCAGGGGGTGGTTGGGTTGGGCTAGGAGTAATTATTAGCATAACACTGGCAAAGCCATCTGAAATTTGTAATTTAAATAGCTTTGTCAGATGGTTCCCAGCACAGTGCTATTGTTCAGGAGAAGTTAGCGTTTCTGGGCAATTGCCAAGTAAACCCTTACCTGGATGATTTTAAGAGGGATTTGCCAACACATCATTGAGGTAACCCTTCAAATCCCCTCATCCTTTTAAACTCCATAGAGTATAGACCCAGACACTCCATCATATCAATATTTATATACCAAGAGGATAACGACCATTGATTAACACTGGAATGAGGACTGTAATGGAAATTAATGGCATCTTTCTCTGTTCATTCACATTAAATGCATTCATTGTATTTCAAAGTTGCGTATGGCTGAACCTCCCCATTTACAAACAGGGTAAAGAGTGCACAATGATACTTAATAAGCAAAGACCTGACTTCAAAATGGGATCAGCTGCTCTTAATCCAATTTCATTCAGTTTACAGAGCCCTCTTTGGTATCTTTAACATTAGGCACATATATTTATCCCCTTTACTGTCGCAGTTTGGACTGTGTTCAAGAAAGCATAACTGACATTGCAGACTCAGGAATTGCGTGCAGAGGTGACTGCTTTCTCAGCCAACTCTTGAAAGAATGCTCCATAAAAGCTTCACAGGAATTATTCCTCTCAGAAACACAAAAAACAAAATGTTAGCGATTTTTGAAGGGGATTTCTGGCAGATTATCATCTGGAGATAAGCACAGTGAAATTGCTGCTGCAGGTGAAGGAAAGAAAGAGTGGAAGCTTAGGAACCTGGTACAAGGCAACAGGACAACTACAGAACCAAATCAGATAAAAACTCACTTGCTGATTTTACTCCAGCCTTACTTCAGCACTGCGGTTAACCACTGGAGATGTTGATTGACCAAGCGTGGCACAAAGAACTCCTCAGTGCTGAAATCCATTCAGCCCACTGAGTCTGCACGACTCTCTGACAGAGCCCTATCCCCATAATCCCACACACTTAGCATGGCCAAAACCCTTTACTGGCACATAGAGTGTGGGAGGAAAGCGGAGCACCTGGAGAATACCTGCGCAGACACGGGGAGAACATGCAAACTGTGCACAGACAGACAGTCACCCGAGCCTAGAATTGAACCTGACACTGTGAGGCAGCAGTGCTAATCCCTGGTCAGTATGCCTTGTACAGGAAGAAGCTATTCAGCCTATCAAACCCATGCCCCTACTTCTATATCTGGCCACTGATTCAGTGCCAGTCTCCCTCTCTTTTCCCCTTACTCTTGCACATCTATTTTCTCAGTGCCCATGTCATTTCTTTCTGAAATCATTCACCCTCATTGACAACAAGGTCCAGGTCATAAAAACGGTGGTTCTTGCCTTCCTCTGCACGTTTTGTCAAAAACTTTAAATCTGTGCCTGCCAGTAGCTAAAAGAAATAGTTTTTTGCCTGACGACCTTATTTAATTGTGTCATCATTTTGTCCACCTTTATCGTATCTCCTTTACTCCATAGAGAATAACCCCAACATCTCCAAGTTCTCCCATCTCCAAAACCATTCAGTTAAATCTGCTCTGCACTCTCTCAAAAATCCTCACGTCCTTCCTAAGTACAGTCATCAAAATTGTATACAATGTATTAGTTGCAGCCAAACTTGTGTTTTAGAAAGGTTCAGCATACCTTCCCTGCTTTTGCACCCAATACCAGTGTTTATGAAGCTCAGATCCCATTTGTTTTGTTCACCTCTCTTGCAATGTGACCTGTCACCTTCAAGGACTGATGTGCATGAACCCAAGTCTTCTTGCCCATGCACACTCCAATAGCTTATCAAGTGACACTGCTTCCAGCAAAGGAAGGAGAAAGTGGGATGTGCTAAAAGTCCAAACAAGAGGCCAAAATTTTGTCATAAAAATTCTAAGCATCCAACAGAAGAAAAAATGGTTTATTCAATGCAGTGAGTACTGGGAATTTATGGCATTCTGTCCAATCCACCAGCCGTAATGTATTCTCACCATTGGAGGGATGGAGCCACAGTTCCCATGAGAAGCCGGTTGCTGTGGTCTAGGGGCACTATTGCGCAGGCGCTCCAATCTCACAATGTACTGTGTACACAGTATTTTGGGAAATCTGTCACTATCCTCCTCCCCCCACCCCATCCTCCTCTCTCCCCGTTCCCCTCCCCACATGTTGCAATCCAGCCAATTGCCCCCCAAGACCAATAACTGCCACCTCCCCACCCCCCCCCCCCCCCCAGTTGCAACCCTGGCTGATTGTTCCAACACCCCTAAACTCTGTCCCACCCCCATCGTTGATCCCACTGATCAATTTCCCCCCTCCCGAAGAGTTATTCCTTCCCCCTTTCAGTGCCTCCTTCCCCCTGTCATGGCTGCATCCCTTGTCCCTTCCTCAGGCCTCACCCCCTTAGCATTGGGTGCTCAGTGGGTAGTGCCAGAGTACCACACTGGCACTACTCCACAGGTGCAGTCTGGCCCTGCCCCAGCTAACCAAGGATAGGACTCCAATAACATCCGGTCCCAGAGATGGAGGCATTGTGTCTGGTACCTGTTGATGGGGACTAATCGGTGATCCTTGCCGATGAGGCCCTCAATCAGTGAGAAGACGGCTGTGGGTGAGCCTGGGCAATTGTGTCCAGCACTTGTAACTCATATCACTAATATTCAAATCCATCTCATGCCCTTCCTGGGTGTGAGGCTGATATCGCCAACAAAACAGGGCTGGCAAGATCGAGAGAGATGAGAAATTGGACATGAACGCAATTTTCCACCTCTCACCCCCATCTTACTGGCTCATCGTGATGATCAACCATGGACACTGTTTGAGGACACTGCGGGAGAACTTATCATAGCCAATGCACCACGTCAGCACATCTTTCCAATTGTGGCAGGAAACAAAAGCACCTAGAGAAAACCCACGCAGACATGGGGAGAATGTGCAAACTCCACACAGACAGTGACCCAAGCTGGGAATTGAACTCAGGTCCCTGGCACTGTGAGGCAGCAATGCTAACCACTGTGCCACCCATTGTGTAGATACTGAACCGTCACAATAATTATTTTCAATTTTAAAATCTTTCTACAATCACTCAGTTGAAGGGAGGGAAAGTCCCTAATGCTTCCTGGTCTGGTTGTCACACAAGTTTGGTGCTAACATCAGACATTTGAACCCAAAAACTTGACAAAAGAAATTGTTTGTAGGAAATAAAATAAATCCCAAGACAACAAATGCTTGGGGGTTTAATTGGACTGAGCCATGTTGGTTCCTGCTCAGCATTTCTCCCTTAAGATGAGCTTGGAATAAGAACTTTGCTTACACCAGAAGCTGAACGATTATGACAGAGATAGAAAGGTTCTTGATTAATAAAAGCATCAGGGTTTTGGGAAAAAGGCAGAAGAGTGGGGATGAGAAAAATATCAGCTACAATTGAATGGCAGAGCAATCTTGATGGGCCAAGTGGCTTAATTCTGCTCCTATGTCTTATGAAGTAAATCCGTTTGATATTAGGGAACACAATTCCTGTCTCTCATCATTTTCATGATGTGGAAATTGGATTGGGGTAATCAGAATAAAAAGTCTCACAACACCAGGGTTAAAGTCCAACAGGTTTATTTGGCAGCACGAGCTCTCCGAGTCTCAGACTCCTTCATTTGGATTTAGCTCTAGTGGAAAGCCTCCACGTGTGCGTCCTATTTACATAAATATTTCAGATCTCATTTGCTGCGAAGCGGCTTTGAGTATTTTGTTGTCCAAAAGCCAGGAGTGATTGTTCAATAACATATTGTTAGGATCAAAACTTACTCACTGTAATCAACAAATGTATTTTGTTTCTGTTTGCGCCGTATCCACGGAAATGATCAAAAATACCCATTTAAGGATTTGATATATGCTTCAGAGTGTTTGGCACTGAACTGACTGCTAACTATGTGCTTTGTGCATACACAATATAGATAGATGGATCACTAGATAGTACTGTCCACAGATTCATTCATCAACATATTTTCACTGTAAACCAGCCTGAGGAAATAGACTTACACTTTTGTTAAAGCATCTCAGTCTGTATTGACTCAGATACAGCCTCATTGTCTGCTGTCACACTGACAATTAGACTAACTACAATTTTCACACTGCTTTCATCGGAAGAGATGTGGGCAAATCTGATCCAAAGGGGAAATATTTACTCATCCCTGAACAGTGGCGATGGAGGCAAAAGGGTGCCACAGACTGGGGGACGAGGGGAAGGGGTCACAGCTACCCATGTGTGTCACACATTTCATTCTGGCTTGGGACTATCTGCCCAAATGGCAAGAAAATTCAGGCCCAGGAGTTTAGTAAGGTGGGGGGTGGGGGGGGCAGGCCAGTTTTAATGAGGTTATTGTATTTTGTGTCAGTTGTTTGGGTTGCTGGTTCATGATGCGGAGTGACACCAATAGCATGGGTTCAATCCCCGTATCAGCTGAGGCTATTCATGAAGACCCCGGCTTCTCAACCTTGCCCCTCACCTGAGGTGTGATGATCCTCAGGTTAAATCACCACCAGTCACCCTCCCTCCTTCCCTCTCCCCCATTCCCTGTCTAAAGGCTGAGCAGCCTCTGGTCATCTGGGAGTATGGCAACTGAGATAGTGGGGCGAATGGATGGGCAGTAACCGATCAGCCAAGATCTAACTGAGTGATGGAGAGGCTGAAGGGCTGAATGGCCCAGTCCTGTCCTCCTGAAACATCTTTGCCAATGCGCCTCTTTTAAGGTACAGTAACCACAATGTCATCTTGCCCCCTTCCTCAAACCCACAAGTTATCAAGTAGTTTGTGTCAGATTTCATTTGGTCACTGCTGATGTACACAGAAGTTGCAATTTCTCCCCTAGTGTAAAAAAAGATGTTTTTGAACACAAGGAGGGAATTTCCATTACACATTACTATTAATAATTCTCCTGACATTCTCCTGAAATTCTCCTGAAATGGGGGGGGGGGGGCGGTTGAAGAAAGAAACAGTGCACATACTGTGAAATTTTAGTGATACAAGTAGTGTGTGAAATAAACAATACCACGCACTGTTTCCGACTCACTTTATTTACCCTTCAGATTTGCTGACCTCTCTCCTCACCAATTTGATGTTCCACTTTCTCTTAGTTTCCTTCGCCCTCTCCTTGCTAAGGCTACGAGGGGACCGGCAAAGTTTACAGTTTATTTCTTAGTGTCACAAGTAGGCTTACGTTAACACACCCTCCCCTCATAAGAGCTGCGCCGAGCAAAATGAGCAATGCAGAGGAGGTCTTTGCCCTCTGCTGACATTTCTGATTTCAACTGTTGACATCTTCATTGGAAGGGGGTTGCATATTCCCTGCTGCCGTCAAAAGGCAGGGCTTTCCATCACAAGAGCTGGCCCTAGGCTCAGGGGGGACGGCGGGGGGGGGGGGGGGGGTGCAACCCACATCCCTTTAATTAGAGCAGGCTGCTCTGACATCATTGCACTGAAGCGTTCCCCTCGAGCCCGCCCACTGCTATCTGTGCTGGAACAGGATTGAGCCTCTGCAGATTGTACATCTGCTCGGGCAGCTCTGAACACAGGAGGAGTGGATAAAAGGAGGTTCCCCATCCCCACCCCCCCCCCCCCCCCCCGACCCTCCCCCCCCCCCACCCCACCATACGCAAGACTTCCCTTCCTACGTGCTGCAGTCTTACTCGGCAGAATGTAAATACACCCAACAGAAAGGAGAGATCCAAGTCAGTTTTCCCTCAGTGTACAATGCTCAGGACTAAGAAGATGACATGCTGGATTTCAGTGTACTTCAAGGCAATGCCACGCTGAAGGCAGCCTGGTGTGTCAGCAAACCTCCCTTCTGACAGTCTGCTCACTTCACCCTGCCTTCACAGACGGCAACAAAAATTCTCTTCACTCATTCTTCACAACATTTAATCGCAGCAAACAGCGAAGACCCAATGGTGCTGTTAACACAAAGGACCGGCTAAGTGTCAATAGGAGAGTTTGGAATAAAATATATATTTAAAAAAAACCTTTCTGACATTCACCACTTGGAACTGAGACCTGAGCATCAAGCACTTGAGAGAGCCTTTGACCAGAGAACCACAGTGATTTATACAGAGGAGAGATTGGAGTCTCTGACAGCAGTCACTCTGGTGAGATGCTACACTCCACGCAGGCATTTAGTCCACTTAAAGAACAGAGGCAAGAAAGTTAAAGAGGGTGTAAGGACGGCAAATACTGGCAACGTCAATCTGGTAAGAAAGACTGTTCAGTGTCTCAGACTTCACAGCGAGTTTTAAACGTCAAATGCAGAAGGGAGCCAATTAGTTAAGGGTAGAATGTGGTTTTTTTTGTTGGACAGAAAGCCTGATGGTGACAATGACAAATCAAGTGGTGCTGCATTAACGCTGAAATCCAGACTTTTAATAACCTTCTGTGGCAGCCCCCTTAAAAATGTCAGGAAAACCTAGTGGCTTTCTCGTGAGATATTATTTCTCTTAAAAGTTGGGGGGGGGGGTGATAATTAGTCAATCATTGTGTAACTTGGGGAGCACAGCAGCACTGTGTGCAAAGACTGTGTTTGCAAAACATTTGCGCGAGTTCTCAATTTTATCAGAAAGTTTATGCCTGGGGTTCATTGGCCAACAAAATTGGCACCCTCTCTTTTTCTGCTTTTAATTGCATGCCATTTTTCTTTACAACTGGTTGAAAAAGTGACTTTAACCAGTTTTTCACACGTCCTGTTTAAAACACAGCACTACAATTGCAGATCAACAGAGCCTGAATAGAGAGAAAAACGCGTGTAAAAGTAGCCGACTCTCCTTGTGTATTAAGATAACGGAAAGCAAGGCAAAACTTCTGTGCAACAGCATCACTTTACATACACACATACGAGCGCGCAAGTTCCCCGCAGAAAGATTCAACGAGCTTCAAATAGTTTAACACTGCTGAATTTTTAATATATTCCTTTAAGTACTTAATTGAGCCCCGCAAAGAATAAAATAAGCTTCTACTTATTGCAAAATATCTATCAATCAAGGTAGGATGAGACAGTATGTTTCAATGTTTGCAGCTACCCTGAATAGAGAGAGATTTGCTTCGTAACAGTCTTTACGAGAAGAAAGTGACACACTAAAGAGACAAAGGATTTTTTTTGTGTTTGAAAAGTGTGTTCCAGGTCCAGTCCTGCCCATCAGCGGCTTGCCAGTGACAGCAGACTTTAATGAGGTGCCCAAGAATGCCAAGAATGCCCAGTTAGCTGATCGCTCCTGGGACGCAGTCTCTTGGGTTGGCAGACTCTCCCTTTCAAACCTCGGTGCTGGGGCTTTGAATGAAACAAAAGTTTCTTTCTCTGTGGTCCGCGTGTGTGTGTGTGTGTGTGTAGGGGAAGGGGGAAAAGGGACGAGGCAGGACGTGGAGAGGGGGAAGGGGGAGTCAAGCATATCTGACAAGATAGTATCAAACTGACAAGAGAGAGAAACAGAGAGAAAGTCTTTATTTTTCCTCCCTTTTTTGCACACTAGGAGTTAAAACTAGTGGGACATGAGACACACTTTCCACAGGCAGGCTGCTGTTGAGAAAAATCTTGGCAAGTTCACATCCGAACTGGAAATAAAACAAAGAGTACACACCAGTTATCTCAGACGCAAGGTAGCCCCCCACCCCCTTCCTCCCCGGGTCCTTGCACCGACAAAACAATATCCAGTGGGGAGGGCAATGGGGGTGGGCAGTCAGCACCTTTTTGTTCAAAATCTGATTTCAGAAGAGAAAATCCTTAAGCTTATTATCACAGGATTGCTAGACGTTTGGACGTTTTACAGCAGGTCAAATTACCGGCATTGCCTACTTATGTCCAAAGCAACGGTTGTGGAGACTTCAAGCAAAAGTAATCAGAAAGTTTTTAAAACTGTTGTGTGGCAAAATCAGTTGTACTGAGTTGTGTAGTGCCAAGGGACTTCAATTGCTTGGTTACAGAGTGCAAACTGTATGTTCTCATAACGGTAACGCTTGTATGAAAGCCTTCAGCAAGACTGGTACTGCCAGCCTAGGGATAGCTACTTGAGTCATGAAACTTTTATTGCAATACTTGCTGTTATTATGCAAGGTGCTGCCAAAGAGAGTTTGTAGAGTGACACAAGTGTATATATTTAAAAAAACATCACCTCTACCAAGGAGATCAGTCAAAAACTGACTAACAACTGATAAACTCTCAAAAAATTTGTTCCAGTGACAGTTCATTATATCTTCAAACTGAAAAGTTTATTTTATTAGTGTCATAAGTAGGCTTACCTTAACACCGCAATGAAATTACTGTGAAAATCCCCCAGTTGCTACACTCCAGTGCCTGTTCGGGTACACTGAGGGAGAAGTCAGCAAGGCCAATTAACTTAACTAGCATGTCTTTCAGACAGTAGGGGAGAATTTAGCATGGCCCATGCATCTAACCAGCACGTCTTTCAGACTGTGTGAGGAAACCTGAGCACCCAGAGGAAACCCATGCAGACACAGGGAGAACGTGCAAACTCCACACAAACAGTCACCCAAACCAGGAATCAAACCCGTATCCCTGGCACTGTGAGGCAGCAATGCTAACCACTATGCCGTCCAAGCGAAAGCTTTAGCATTTCCACCCCCCCCCGCCCCCGGGAGGTCTGCATTAACTTTCCCAACTTCTTGCAACTGAACAGTGAATCAGTCTCTGAGAAAGACTCCAGTTTTAAAAGTCGAACATACCACATTGCTCACAGCACAATTTCTCAGTTGCCACATATCCCAAGTGTTCAATACAACATTGTGTACTTGAACAGAAAGGAAAAGAAGTTGAAATTGTGAACAAAATTCTGTTTTCATTACAGCAGACCTTCACCTCTGCAGACTTGCCAACATATGTCGACATCTCCCTTGCTTTTATTCCAAACTTCCCATGCTCAGTGGTTTCAGTTTTGTTGGTCCTATGAATTTTTTGAAAGAAAGCATCTTGAATCACGCTCGACTGAAGTACAACCTGATCCAATTCTGGTTCCCCACCATTTAAGATTGCAGCATGTCCCCAAAGTTATTGGCACCCGCCAATAACAGGAAGGTATGTTAGAGCCTGGGACAGTGCACTGTGCACACAACGACCATTCCATAAGGTCATTCCAATGGGTGGTTGAGGAGGAAGTGGGTGTTGTATTATTTCTAATGGGTAAACGTCATTAAGAAAACAACCGGTTCCACCCTATAGCACCCACCTATAAATAAAATCAAATGACTGCGGATGCTGGAAACTGAAACCAAAAGAGAAAACGATGGAAAATCTCAGCAGGTCTGGCAGCATCTGTAAGGAAAGAAAAGAGCTGATGTTTCGAGTCCAGACTTTGTCAAAGCTAAAAGGCATAAAAAGTGGGAGATATTTATACTGTAGGGGTGAGGGAATGAAAAATGAGTCAGAGCCACAAAAACATTAAGAAAACAATCAGATCCACCTTAGAGCACCTCCCGTATAAATAAAACTGGGTTAGATGTGCAGCTGGACGGGGTGTGTCAGGTAGTACAGGCGATAGAGCACCTGCCTCCCACACAACAGATGGTCCTGGATCGAAGTCAAACAGCAGCAATGCCGCTTTAAGGCTGCTGGCCCCTATCACGTCTCATTTGGACAGTTACAATGTGCTGGACCGTGCCAGCCCAGGAGCATGCAGTAGTCTGACACAGTTGGCTCACCTCTAACAATAAAGATTGCTTCAAGAGCATTATTCACCAAACGATGCAGAACAATGAAGCGGTCATGGAGATTTCTGCAGACTAGACTAGACCAGACCAGACTGCTATGTACAGCACTACCTTTCCATCTCCCGCTATCTGATGGCAGCTACAGATTAGCAAATGATTCCTGAAGCATGAATGGTAAAAAAAAAAGGGAGATAAAGCAAGCAAGGAGGAACTAAGAGATAATCCAATGGATTTTTTTTACAAAATGCTAAAGCAGAGGAAAAGCAGATTTCCAGCAAATCCCATACTGGGTGATTCAGATTGGTAAAATGTCCAGATTGGGACAGCATGGTGCCACAATGGTTAACACAGCACCAGGGACCTGGGTTCGATTCCTGGCTTGGTTCACTGTCTGTTTGTATGCTCTCCCCGTGTCTGCATGGTTTCCTCCAAGTGTCCCCGTTTCATCCCAGAGTCCAAAAATGTGTGGGATTAGGTGGATTGGCCACGCTAAATTGCCCCAAAATATATAGGTTAGGGGGATTGGCAGGTAAATACTTTGGGTGACGAGAAACAGGTCTGGGTGGGGTTTCCCCTTAGTGTCATAGGATTTACAAGAGATTATAAGGATAGGACCTGGGTGGGATTGTTGTCAGTGCAGACATATTAGGCCAAATGGCCTTCTTCAACACTTTAGGGATTTGATGAATACAGGTTAGTAATACTTTATTACAGTGCACATACAAAGCAGCAAGCACAACACTTGGGGGCTTGCAACGGTAACAATGTGCATTTATACAGTGCCTTTAACATCATAAAAAGGCCCTATCACGATAGCATGAGCGAGCAATGTTTGTCACCGAGTCACATAAGCACATTGGAGGGCAAAGTACCCAAAGGCTTGTTTAAAGCAGAGGATTTTAAAGAGCGTCTTATAGGAGAAAAAGGAGACAGGGAGGTAGAAGACTTAGGGAGGAAATTCCAGAGCATGAAGCCCCATGTTGCTGAAGGCACGACAACCAATAGAGGAATGATTAAAATGGGCGATGCTCAAGAGGCCAGAATTGGAGAGGCGCAGGCACAGCGGGCAGTTGTGTGGAGAGAAACTAGACAAGATTTTCAATTGCCTAATCTGCCTGATCTAGGCTGAGTTACTAACTATTCTGACACAAAATTCCTACAATGTTCCAAGGCACTAATTATGGCTGGAATTTTTACTATGTTCCATCTTGTAGGATGCCAATTAATCTGTTCATCCAGAAGAGAGACAGTTGCAAACTAATAAACTAAAGCACAGCTGAAATCCTGCCAACAATTCTCTTTAAAAGCATTTTCCAAAATACACAGGCAATAAACTATAAGATGGTTGAATTTGAAATGGATAAAATATTGCTAGGTACCAAGTCATTCCTGGAAACCACAATGCCACCCATTGATTTAATGTGATTTCTCTCAAAGTAAAAATAAACAGTTTATTGTTCATTAATTACATTTCCCTTGGTACTATACTTGTTCATGAAATATAGCTATGTTGTAATGTTCCACAGAAGTATGTTGCTAAGGAACTCCCCCAAAGCTGCGACATAATCATTGGGCAAAAACTTCAGCAAAGAAATCTTACAAAGAACAGCCCCAAATCTTTGGAAAAGAGATAATCAAAAGGTTAGCCGTACAAAGGTTGAACATGACTTCCTCCGAATCTACAGCAAAATCTTCTGCCCCCACAGGAGGGCTCCAGGGCCACAGCAATGTGGTTGACTCTCAGCTGCCCTCTGAAATAGACAGGCAAACCATTCAATACAAGGGCAACTCTGAGGGGCAATAAATGCTGGCCAGCCAGTGGTACCCATATCCCACAAATAAATAAAAACTGTTGCTTTCTGGGGTGACTGGACAGTGTGGTCTTCTCAACTCTTCATTGTGTTTGATGTGAGGATCATCTCCTCTCTCTCTTCAATGTGCCAAGCTCCAAATAAAATTAATTTGCAGATGTTACGAATGGAGATTGCTCCGCAGTTCAACACTGTAATGACGCAACACAAACTGGCAGTATTTTTCATTGATACCTTTGACTGAGTGAGGGACGTGACTGCTGCCAGTTTCGAACACTGCACAAGTACAGGTTTACACTTCTGTTCTTAAGCAGATGGATAGTTGAGGATGATTTGCTTCCATACTATGAGTTAGTTCTCAGGTGACTGAGGAGCCCAATGCGTGACCTACTATCTCTGTCACAGGTGGGGCAAGCAGGCAATGGTTGGAGGAGTGAGTGGGTGGGGGGCTCTGGTTGCCACACGATCCTTTCCCGTCGACCCTTGATTTCAGTTTGCTCTTGACGATGAAACTCAGTGTTCAGCTCCTTCCCAAATGCTTTCCCTCCATTTTGGACAGTCCTGGGCTAGAGATTCCCTGGCATCAGTGGGGATGTTGTACATTTTTTTAAAGGAGGCTTTGAGGGTGGTCTTGAAGCACTTTCTCTGTCCTCCTGGGGCTCACTCACCATGTTGAAGCCCCAGATAGAGTCTCATGTCATGGAAATATTGTGAGCAGTTTTAGGCTGATACCTGGCCTTGAAGTTCACAAGAATGATCCCAGGAATTAAGGATTTGGTCATAGGAGGAGAGGCTGAGGACTTGATGGAGTTTAGAAGGATGGTGGGGATCTAATTGAAACATACAGAATATTGAGGCGCCTGGATAGAGGGGACGTGGAGAGGATGTTTGCACTAGTGGAAGAGGCTAGAACTCAAGGGCACAACCTCAGAATGAAGGGATGCTCCTTTAAAATACAGATGAGGAAGAATTTCTTCAGCCAAACGATACTAAATCTGTGGAACTCATTGCCATAGAGGGCTGTGGAGGCCAGGTCACTGAGTGGCTTTGAGACAGAGACAGAAAGGTACTTGATTGGTTAGGGGAGGAAGGAAGGAGAATAGTGATGAGAATGGTATCAGCTATGATTGAATGGCAGAGCAGATGCGATGGGCCAAATGGCCTGATACTGCTCCTATATCTTAAGATTGGACATACAGACCATGTGGCCTTCCCAGGGAGCTGATCAAGAGCATGACTAATACTTCAATGTTGGCTTGAATGAGGTGTGTCTATCCTGCCGATGGATTTAGAGGCAGAACTGGTGGTACTTTTGTAGGGTTTTGAGATGCCTGGTGTACATAGTCCATATCTGAACCACATAGGAGGATGGATATCACTACTTCTCTGTAGCTTGATGCTGGGTCTAAGATCCTGGTCTTCAAACTCTCTCTTCCTCAGGTAGCTGAAAGCTGAGTGACACACTGAAGGCAGGGTTGAACTTCATTGTCGATGCCCACCCTTGCTAGAAACCATTTTTACAGTGTCTAACACCAACCTTGGAAGAACACATTCAATTGCACTTAGATTGATAATTGATTTTTCCCCTCATTTCTTGCACAAATCATATTTGTCTCGTTTGAGTGGAAATGTTATTTTCGCGGCAAATGAGTCAGATTCTGGAAACCTTCGTGCTGTAAGTATTAGGTACGTGGTTGAGGCAGCCAGAGTCATTTCATGATGAGAAGAGAGTTTTTGCTCCACGGTCTGGGCTAGCATCCAAACTCGCTCCCAATGGTGAAAGAGAAGTGTTGTAATCTGCTATGCTTTACAGCCTGCACCAAATTATGCTCCCACCCAGCTCGCTCACCATGTCCTGTGAGAAAGGAGGCAGGAGATGTGGCGATGTGTTCTTCGGAGATAGGGCAGGATGTTCTGACTCAGCCAGCGCTCACACTAGCTGCAAAGTGAGGGCATTCACCGCTATCTTTGAAGCGAGTTTTGCTGAGAAACCTAGTGAGATCTGGTGACAGCTCCACCTCCATTGCCACACAGTGATGTCTCACTGGGGAACTTCCCCTGTGGAGCTGGACTGATAAGAGCCAAACCATCCAAGCAGCCAATCCCAGTGAAGGATTCCCACTGGAAAGACAAAATGAAAGCATTTTATGTTTTTATTTGATGTGGAGGGGCCATACACATGGGGTGTAGGTAGAAATTAAACTACTGTGGGAGGAAAAAAAAGTGGTCAAAAATCTACTCCATCCCCAGGGCCAAGCCAGTTTGTTGTTTGGCAAATGACCTTCCTTCAGAGGTCAGAAGTGGGGATGTTTGCTGATGATTGTATAGTGCTCAGAAACAGTCAGAACTCCTCAGATACTGAAGCAGTTCAGCTTTGTATGCAGCAAGACCTGGATAATATCCAGGCTTGGACTGACAAGTGGCAAGTAACATTCACTTCAAAAGAGCAAATTTGTTTTCGTGTCACGTGATCAGCTTTCTGACATCTTGTAAGTATACTACCCAAGTGCCAGAAAATGACCATCTCCAATGAGGCATAATCTAATCATCTCCCCTTGACAATCAAGGTCATTACCGTGGCTGAAATCTAATCTTGTAAAGGCTACCAGAAGCCTAAGTGGTCCAGCCATAAATACTGTGGCTACACAAAAGCAGGTCCAACTTCTGACTCCCCAAAGCCTGTCTATCATCTTCAAGTCTGGAATACGCTCCACTTTCTCCTGGATGAGTGAAGCTCCAACAGCAGTCAAGAAGTTAGATATTATCCAGGACAATGGCAGCAGTGTGTACCATCTACAAGATGCACTAAAGCAACTTACCAAGGTTCTTTTCACAACATCTTTCAAACTTGCAACCTCTAACAGCTTATAAGGGCAGCAGATACCTGGGAATACAAGTTTCCCTCCAAGCTACACAACATCCTAACTTGGAACCATATAACGCAGTCCTTCACTGTCGCTGGGTCAAAATCCTGGAACTCCCTTCCTGAGGACGGCATGGCAGCACAATGGTTAGCACCGCTGCCTCTCAGCGCCCAGGGACACAGGTTCGATTCCAGCCTTGGGCAATTGTCTGTTTGCACGCTTTCCCTGTGTCTGTGAGAGTTTCCTGAGATGCTCCAATTTTCTCCCATAGTCCAAAGATGTTCAGGTTGGATGGATTGGCCATGCTAAATTGCCTTTTAGTGTCCCAAGATATGTAGGTTAGGGGGGGGTTAGCCATGGTAAGTGTGTGGGGTATCATGGGTAGGCCTTGGTAAACCAGAGTCAGTGCAGCGTCAAATGGGCCGAATGGCCTGCCTCTACACTGCTGGGATTCAGCAACAGTGAGGATGTTCCTACAGCACATGAACTGCAGCAGTTCAAGAAGGAACTCATCACCAGCTTTTCAAAAACATGCAGTTAGGGCTGGCCAATAAATGCTAACCTTACCAGTGACGGTTCCACGGACAAGTAAGAATAAATTTAAAATGTTGATGTACACACCGTGAGGAAGAAAATGGAAGAATGCAATATTGCACTTAATGTAACTCAGTTGTTTGTTTTTCAGAAGAAGCAACTATATATAAAGTACAACAAAAGGAACTGAGATTGCCTCAGTTTAAGCAAGCCCTCCCCACATTGGGAGGACTCCGATTTGAGGTCATGTTTATCTCTACTCCCATTCCAACTGAGCAAACATTGGAGAATGCAGGAAGAATTCAGTGCGAAACACATGTTCCCTTTCTACAAACATTCCCATTGTCGCTTCCATTAAGGCCTCCACACTCCCTGACTCGTCCAAGAGGCTTAAGTGTCTCAGGGATCATATTTTTTCCATGAGCAGGTGTTGTGTCTGCACCAGGATTGCTCACACGCTCCAACAATTACCATTCAAAGGCTGGAATTCTCACTAAAACAATGCAAAACATTCCCGGGGCCTGGGATTTATTAAGCTTTCCACATTTTTTTTAATGAGCGGATTTGTGTTTAATGGCAGTAAGAAAGAAATTACACTGATTTGCATTGTTCCTTCTGACAGACACCCCTTAGAGTCCATCACTGCCACAAAATATCCTTTAATGAACTATTCTAAGAGCAAATGAAAAGAAACAGATATATCGAACTCAGGCATTCTTTTCCAAATTGAGCTTCGAATTTCTCCACCACTTGCACCCTGGGACTCCAAGCTAATGACAGCTGGCCTTTCGATTAGCTTTCTCCCTCAGGCTAATTAGTACAACTTCTCTCCATCCCGAGCAACTTAGTTGCTTGCTGAGTTTATTAGCCAATCAAAAGTAAACACTTAATTAAGCAAAGTACAATTTCAACTCAACATCTGGTAATGATGATTTCTATCAGTTGCGTAACCTTTCAGCAGCTGATCCAAACATTACTCTCTGCTGTTACATTTTAAGTTTCACTTTCTTTATTTGAGTCACAAATAGGCTTACATTAACATTGTGATGAAGTTACTGTGAAAATCCCCACACTCTGGTGCCTGTTCGGGTACACTGAGGGAGAATTTAGCATGGCCAATGCATCTAATCAGCACATCTTCCAGCGCGGCACGATGCCACAATGGTTAACGTCGCTGCCTCACAGTGCCAGGGACCTGGGTTTGATTCCCGTCTTGGGTGACTGTCCACGCAGAGTCTGCACGTTCTCCCTATGTCTACGTAGGTTTCCTCCAGGTGCTCCGGATTTCTCCCAGTCCCAAAGATGTGCCGGTTAGACACGCCAAATTCTCCCTCACTATTCTCAAACAAATACCGGAGTGTGGTGACTCGGGGATTTTCATAATAACTTTGGACTGTGGGAACAAGCTGGACCACCCGGAGGAAACCCATGCGGACATGGGGAGAATGTGCAAATTCCACACAGACAGGGACCCAAGCCAGGAATTGAACCCAGGCCCCTGGTGCTCAGAGGCAGCAGTGCCAACCACTGTGCCACCATGCTGCCCCATATTATAGTGGGATCTTGAGCACAATGTGCCTGACCTTCTTTTGAAGGTGGGCAAAAACCCAAGTTTTCACCAAACAAAAGCTGTGGAAATGTTTTCTGTGATTAGAGGGTTGGAGAGAGCTAAGAGCTAACAGCACACAAGACAAAGCACATTCACTGACAGAGCCAGAATCATTAACACAAGACAAGAGGTAGCAGCAGCAGCTCTCATACTCTACAGTAGATTATGTGCCCTGTCAACTCCATTTATCATCAATTACATTTGCCTTCTTTGCATGACTGAGCTCCAAAAGGTTACTATAATTTAACTCGGCAGTACAGTAGCATAGCAATGTGCACTGCTGCCTCACAGCGCCAGGGACCTGGATTTGATTCCATCTCGGATCACTGTCTGTGCAGAGTTTGCATATTCTCCCCATGTCTGCATGGGTTTCCTCCAATTTTCTCCTACAGTCCGAAAAACGTGCTGGTTAGGTGCATTGGTCATGCCTTAGTATACCTGAACAGGCGACTAGGGGATTTTCACAGTAATTTCATTGCAGTGTTAATGTGACACTAATAAATAAACTAGATTCAAATAAAATAATTTAAAACAACAGGAGCATATCTCACCAGTGGAACATTGATCATAATTTTACTAAATTTATCCCCTTTGCACAGTACATTTAAAAAATGCCCTAGACCCATCGCATTATCCCTGAAGACAGCATGGCGTGAATGTGGCAGGTAAGTATCTGTAAGAAGATCGATATGGTTTCCACATTTTTATATTAAGCGACTCTGAATAGGTACTGTTGGTAGAATTGGTTTAACTGTATGCTTGCATGTCCTATCTTGTGATCACAACCTCATGGCTGGGTAAGATTACGGTTCTTTTTATTCAGCATCAAACGTGTGTGTTTGGGATACTAAAAACAGTTGTGATTTTTCTTTGCTGTGTACAGTTCCCATAAAAATTTAATTCCAACTTGGATTATTTCAATTTATCCAACTATAGGTGAACTGATCCAGCACAACATCTCAAAATAGACCTTAGACCAAGAAGCATGCAGTCACGTCTTGAGTTTGTTAAAGGCCTATTTCCATCATTAGAATGGTTCAGGAGAGCAAAGATAATGGGTAAAGAGATAAATGCTGGAGAGGGATAGTAAAATAATTTAGAAAATAGAACAGGATAAGGGAAGAGCCCCCCACACCCCTCCCCAACTTCCCCACTCACCCCCAATGCCCACCCCCAGCTGCATATTCACCAACTGCTTTATGACCCAACGGTCACAAGCTGCTGAACAAGATTCAATAGAGCAAGATTTGAACAAGATCTGCTTCATTTTAAAATGGTGTGCAAAGGGATAACAAAGCAAAACTTACAATGGAAACTTCAGCAAAAGATGCTGGAAAATCTTAGCAGGCCCAATAGCATCTGCAGGGAGAGAATAGAGCCCAGGTTTCGAGTCTAGATCTGTTGTTGACCTCGACTTTGTATCCTTTTCCCGACAGAAGAAGGTGGAAGAGAGGATGCCGGGATGCGTGGGGTCCTTAATTATGCTGGCTGCTTATCCGAGGCAGTGAGAAGTGTAGACAATGCCAATGGATGGGAGGCTGGTTTTTGCGTGATGGCCTGAGCTTCATTCACGAGTCTTTGTACATAGTCTTGAGATCGGTACATTCAAATGCTAATGAATGAAGTTAATTTTCAAGGCTTATTTGCTGTCTATACTTTTCACAAACCTGTTACTAAAAGGATAAGGATTATCCAACAGTATCCAATTATACAAGTCTTTGTGTGTAAATGAAGATGAATGAGGCCATATGTGCTAACAGGTGACTGTGAGAAACAGCCAGTTAATACCAGCAGGCAGCCCCATGGGTAGAATGAAGACAGGATGACCCAGATTATACACAAACACGGACAGCTGTCCCCGAGTTAAATTGGGATCAGAGCTCTCACCAGCTTGACACAAATTTCTCACTTTCCAGTCAAGGTTGGCAAAGTGCTGAAGTTTCGTACGATGGGGGATAAATGCGGACCTGATGCTGAATCGAGTCAAAGTGCAAATTTACAACGAGCGTGAATTTATAGCGAAAAAGCAAACAGAACAGTCTGTGTTTGTGTAAGCCGAGAGGTGATCCCAGCTGGCCCTGGCTAACATTAATAGACAGCGTGCGGCCTGTAAAAGCTAACATGAAACTCAGGGTACGCTTGTCTGCGTTTGTAGACAGTTGGGTAAAGATGGTTTCCATCACAGGGAAACATTTGTTAAACTTTACAGGAACAACATTGTAAAAACGGCAGAATGACTGCACAGCACCAATCCACAGAATTCAGTTGGAGTGTTCTTCCTTTAATAGGATCATAGAATTCCTATAGTTTAGGAGGTGGCCATTTGGCCCATCAAATCTGCACAATCCCATCCAGGCCCTATCCCCATGATCCTCTTGCATTCACCATAGCTAGACTGCCTGACACTAAGGGACAACTTAATGTGGTCAATTCTCCTAATCTGCACATTTTTGGATTAATATTTTAAGCATATTCTCTTTCCCACTAATCAGTTTCAGAATGACATGACTAACTCTCATTACTCTGCCTTTCCTAACAGAGGATGTATGCCTACAGAAACACCATGAAGAAACTAACTCTAGTTGTCTTGTTTACACTGGTGAAGCTCACAGCGAGTGTGGACAAAGAGGAGGAGTTTCAGGCTGAGGAGGGAAGCAATGAGCAGTTCATTCACACAAACAGATACAAACGTGCCACAGTGTCATTGGAAAACAAGTGCTCCTACACCTTCATTGTGCCCCAGCAGAAGGTGACGGGCGCTATCTGTGTGAACTCAAAGCCAGAGTCGGTGCTGGAGAGCAGGGTCAATAAGCAGGAGTTGGAGATGCTTAACAACGAGCTGCTGAAACAGAAAAGACAGATCGAGAGCCTGCAGCAGCTGGTGGAGGTGGACGGTGGGGTGGTCAACGAGGTCAAGCTCCTGCGCAAGGAGAGTCGGAACATGAACTCACGGGTCACCCAGCTGTACATGCAGCTCTTGCACGAGATCATTCGCAAGCGGGACAATGCCCTCGAGGTCTCCCAGCTGGAGAACAAGATCCTCAACCAGACGGCAGAGATGATGCAGCTTTCCAACCGCTACCGGGACCTGGAGCACAAGTACCAACACTTGGCGTCTCTGGCCAACAACCAGACCCACCTGATTGCACAGCTGGAGGCAAGGTGCCAGCTGTTACCAGCTGCCAAGCCAGTGCAGCCGCCGCCACAGAAACGCAAAATCAACGTAATTACAACCAACGAGATCCAACGAGATCAGAACCATCAAGACAGGCGCCAGCTGGCACTGAACTTATTGCCAACCATGCCAGCTGTTCCTTCCAACATGCCTACCGCAAACATGCCATCTGGTAAGTGAGCCGTAGCAAGCGTTGTGGCGTTTTGGACAAGTCGCCTTTAAAGCTTGAATTGTGTACCATAACATGTCTCAGGAAAGTGAAAACAATCATAGAACAGAATATAATTTTTTAAAATTATTCATTCACGGGACATGGGCATCACTGGTTGGCCAGCATTTATTGCCCATCCTAATTATCCCAGGGCAGTTGACCCACACTGCTGTGGCCTTGGAATCTCAGGTAAGCCAGACCAGGTAAGGATGGCAGATTTCCTTCTCTAAGGGACATTAGTGAACTAAATGGGTTTTTCTGACAATGGTTTCACGGTCATCTTAATTCCAGTTTTTTTAATTGAATTCAAGTTCCACCATCTGCCGTGACAGGATTCAAACCTGGATCCCTAGAACATTAGTTGAGTTTTTGGATTAATAGTCTAGCAATAATACCACTGGGCCTTCGCATCCTCTAAATAAGTTCAATAACAAAGCACAACGAAACTTTTGTCAAAAGCTTAAATCTCAGGCTGCAGACGATTGTTAGCACCACACCGCGCTAAAACAATCCTTTTAATTCCTGTGGAATTGCGAAATGAAAGTTCAAGCGTTTCTTCCCTGTCTGTGGGGAGAAGGAACACATATGGTTAGGGAGGGAGCAGATGTGTACTTTGCTGTTCAAAGGTTTGTGTCCCCATTTGGTTTGAACAATGGTTCCTTATGCACGAGCCTCATAACAGAAACGAGAGGAGATGACAGGCCACACAGCATTAGAAATTTACATGGGAACGCAGAGCACTGATTCTGGACAAAGTCAGAATGGAAGTTGGTCAACCAAAGCAAACTATTTGTTAGCAGAAAATGAGCACCTTTACTCATGATCTTAAGAATCAAAATGGAATTGCGTTCAAAAAAAAAAAGAGCCTTCATTTCAGTTTACTTAGAAGCTAGCAGTCTTAAAAGGCGTTCCAAATGCCTCGCCTCTTCAAGCTTTGTCCCTCAATTTTGTGGGTGGAAGACTGGCACATGATTAAAGTCAGATGTCTCTTTCGACAATCCACACCATTTAATATCTCAGGGCAGTCCAATGCTTTGGAGCAGGGAAGCACATTCTTGTGGTGAAACTGGGAAGCGTCTATTTCACAGAAGCGTAACCCTGATGCACAGAAAATTCAAGCAGGGCCACACAAAAAAAAGGTCACATCTCCACATGTAAAACCTGCAAAATTCCAAACACAAGAATTCGGTGCAGTGCACATAAAAACTGGGATGTCCCACGTGGATGGCATAGTAGTTAGCACTGCTGCCTCACAGCACCAGGGTCTTGGGTTCAATTCTGGCTTTGAATGAGTGTGCAGAGTTTCCATGTTCTCTCAGTGTCGGTGTGGGTTTCCACTAGGTGCCCTGGTTTCCTTAGATTGGGTAGATTGACCATATGATATTGCTCCTTAATGTCCAACCGATGTGTAGATTAGGTGGATTAACCATGTGTGACAGGAATAGGGCAGGGCAAGGGGGCGAGATGAGAATTGGTGCAGACTTGATGGGCCAAATGGCCTCTTCTGCACTATAGGGATTCTATAATGCTGGCAAAAGCCTGGATTTCCCTATACACAAAACACAGTGACGCTACATACAGAAGACCAGATTCTCAGCATAGAACTCATATAAGTTCTGAGAGGCTGGCACCCTCCACCAAAACTGATTTATTTACAATAGTTTGTGATACTCAGAAAGAAGTTCCCAGCACAGAGTACTGGTGCCGATGATCTGGGACACTCCACATTGTTCACCTCTGTAGAGCTCTCTAATTGGGCAGCTTTAGCAGGCCTCAATTAGGGAACTTGTATTCCAGGAAATCCAACTCATGGACCTTGTTGAAATTATTACACCACCAACAGTGACATGTGTAAAACTCCCAATCTCCTGAACACAGCTCTATCTCCCTGTCTCACCATTCTCCCTCCCATTCCTTCACCAAAAGCTTGAAAGGAAATCTCAGCCCAAAGGCTTTTAAACTTGAATGGTGTATTCAATTGAATGGTGTAACCAGACTAATCCAAGACTGGACACTTTAACTCCAGCCCATGAAATGGAGAGCAGGAATTAAGCAGCACATATCCCTTCACCTCGTGCTAAACTCAGAAAGGCAATTTCAATTTGCAGATGGTTTCTGCTCCAAATGAAACTAACAACAGGAAATAGTAAGGGCAGATTGAAACGTGGTCAGCTGCTGGGTTGCTGATGAGAATAGCCAGGGCAGCACAGTAGCACAAGGTTCTAGAAAGAATGGTGAATGTTTATATCACAACATTTGCTGCTACGGCTGCCTCCTGCTCAATCTTGCTCTCTTTTCTGTTAATCAGCTGACAAAGTGGGAACCTTTGTTCTGCTGGCCTTGCCTGCTGTCAGGAGAGATCCTGTAACTCAGATGGAATCATCTCACTCCAGTACCGTGGTCTATTGTAGACAGGTGTCAGAGGTGCTGTTGTCAGTGCAGGTTCAATGGGCCAAATTCCTCCCACTGCACAGGAGATTCTATGAGATAGCCAGTTGAGGAGATGGTAACACGATCCGGGGTTCACCACATTGGGTTCGA
The DNA here is from genome assembly GCA_024679065.1 of Sphyrna mokarran. Taxonomy (NCBI): domain Eukaryota; kingdom Metazoa; phylum Chordata; class Chondrichthyes; order Carcharhiniformes; family Carcharhinidae; genus Sphyrna; species Sphyrna mokarran. The sequence continues at coordinate 16,706,070 of JAGIQG010000025.1, forward strand.
TGGACGTGGAGGGGGCGGGGGGACATAATGGGAGGTCCAGAAAGCAGTTTCACACCAGTGTCTCCCCTCTGCCCCACTATGTCAGATTCTCTGCCTTGCTGATTGAAATCATACTCAGAACAACGTGATGTTCAATTGAACAAGACTCATTTGAACAATGCCTGGGATTAGCTCTGAATTCACAACCCTGCAATACCACAGCAATGGGTTGGAAAGTATCTGCAGGTGGACCTTCCAGATTAGCTGTCCTGGATGGAGGTGGGGTGGTTCATCTTCAGCCTCAGATTATTCCTAGAGATCCGCATTGATTCTCCAGAGGTTCACCTTCTTTCTTCAATGGCAGGAGAGCGACGTTGGGCACCTTTTCAAACAGCACCCAGATACGATGGCAGACTATGCGCCATCCATGCCTGTTGCTGAATCCATCCGCTGCATAATTAATGAGGTCGTGGCTGGAGGATTCAACAGACTTTCCCACCAGCCTCCATGGTGGGACTCGGGAGAATTCCATTCTTACTCTCTATAAAGGAGCAAAGACAATGCAGCTCCAATCTTCTGAGGAAATCACATGGGGAATAGTTAGACGCTGTAGCTTGGGCATTCCACCTTGTAAGTCCCCAGGGGATTGGTACATTGCAAACAAGGAAATAACTCAGTTGTCAACACATGAAACTTAATGTGAGCCCTGAAGGTAATAATTGATCTAATTTTCTCTCTTCTTGTGACATATTTAACTGACTTGAACTACAAGTATTTAAACAAGTGAATTCAGTCCCCGCCCTGTAATACCCGAACGGTGATCCACAGCTGCAGGTGAGACTACATTAGCGAGTGGGTAGAGCAGCCAAACACATCAGCCTCGTCAACCCTTGTCCTTTCTCAAGCCACGGCCAATCCAGTATTTTTTTGTTGTTGACACAGTGAGAAGGCAGAAACCCGGGTCGCTGAGTCTCCAAGGCATTCATTGTGTGGGAAGTTCTTAACCACATTTCAGAGCCATGAAGAAGAGCTGTGTAAAACACAAGGGTTTCATTTCTTTTTTACTTTTGCTACGTTGACTTAAAACCTCAAAATGTGAGGTCGCCAAACAGGGCCACGGAACTTGTCCCCTGAGCAGGAAAGCAAACCCTTCACAATCTGCGTTTGGAAGCCCAGTTTTGAAGCTAACTGTGGTTGATGGTTGGTAGAACGTTCTTTCTGTTGCAAAACAAGTGCATAACATTTTCAAAATGATCAAAGCTGCTTCGCTATCCCACAATATACACAACGCATAAACAATGTGTATCGCATACACAATACATATGTATTTGCCGACTTGGGAGTTGAACCATATCCTGTTTTACAACAAGGTAGCAACCAAGTTGACAACATGTACAGTGTTGTTATAAAAAAGCAGATCTGCTCATACTCCCTTTCTTAATTTGCACCATCACTTGCCTTTATTTCTTATCAAGCAGCTAAACAGGGACGTATTGAGTGAGTAACTTTTACAGATGCACCATAGAAAGCATTTTTCCTGGTTGTATCACAGCGTGGTATGGCTCCTGCTCTGCCCAGAATCACAAGAAACAACAAAATGAATGTAGCCCTATCCATCACGCAAACCAGCCTCCCATCCATTGACTCTGTCTACACCTCCCACTGCCTCAGGAAAGTAGCCAGCATAATCAAGGATCTCACACACCCTAGACATTCTCTCTTCCATCTTCTTCCATCAGGAAAAAGATACAAACATCTGAGGTCATGTACCAACCAACTCAAGAACAGCTTCTTTCCTGTTGCCATCAGACTTCTGAATGGACCTACCTCACACTAAGTTGGTCTTTCTCTACACCCAAGCTATGAATGTAACATTACAGTCTGCACTCTCCTTTCCTTCTCTATGTGCAGTCTGCTTTGTCTGTATAGCACGCGCATGAAACAATACTTTTAAAGAAAAAAAGTCAGGTTTATTTATTAGTTACAAGTTTTACATTAACACTGTAATGAAGTTACTGTGAAATTCCCCTAGTTGCCACACTCCAGTACCTGTTTGGGTCAGTGCACCTAACCAGCACGTCTTTCAGACCCTGGCAGGAAACCAGGGCATCTGGAGGAAACCCACGCAGACAGGGGGAGAAAGTGCAAACTCCACACAGAGAGTGGCCCAAGTCAAGAATTGAACCCGAGTCCCTGGCACTGTGACACTTTTCACTGTATGAAAATTGTCATGCATGTGACAATAATAAATCAAATCAAATCAAATCAAAAGGCAGCAAGAAAGGGGAATGTGTCTGAGACGAACTGCGGTTAGTGGTTTCTTATCTGCATGGGAAGGCGGGGGAGAGGGGAGGGGGAGGAATATATCACCTTAATCACTTGACAGTCAATCAATGCTTCTGCCAAGGTTCAGATGGGATGGGAGGTTGCCAACATAACCGGAGCATGAAAGCCAAAGAGTACAAGGCTTCAGAAGACAGGGGGAGCTGTTAACTTGGAGTGGAAGATAATATGAATTGTGAAGGACTTTCTCAAATCAGCCTCATAGGCCCCGGCTTAGAATGGCAAGACAGGCTACAGAGCAGAAGCTAAGCAATCAACTCCAGGCTACTAGAATTGAACGCAGCCAAAATGCTAATCTGATGGCAAATATGAGCCACCCCTAAGGTTAAAAATAAATTGTTTAAACGTGCGTATTTTCTTTCCAGCTTGCTGTTTCAACTATGGGAAGGTTGCATGTGTAAAGAATAAAAAGTTTTCATAGTCACGCCAAGTGAAAATTAATCTTTTGGTATTCAGTCCCACTGGCTTTAACGGTTTGTTTTTAACTTTGTTTTATTCATGTTACAAGTTGGTTTACATTAACACTACAATGAGGTTACTGTGAAAATCCCCTAGTTGTCACACTCCGGCGCCTGTGCGGGTATACTGAGGGAGAATTTAGCCTGGCCAGCACATCAGGAGGAAACCGAAACACCCAGAGAAAGCCCACGCAGAAATGGAGAGAATGTGCAGACTCTGCACAGACAGTCTCCTGAGCCAGGAATTGAGCCTGGATCTCTGGCTGTGAGGCAGCAGTGTTAACCACTGTGCTGGCCCTCACCAATTTCACCTTCCACAAAATCCATCTTGACCCCCATACACAGCGGCACAAGTTGGTTAGCACTGCTGCCTCACAGCGCCAGGGACCCTAGTTCGATTCACAGCTTGGGTCACTGTCTGTGTGGGATCTGCATGTTCTCCCTGTGTCTGCATGGGTTGCCTCTGGAATGCTCCAGTTTCCTCCCACAGTCCAAAAGACTTGCTGGTTAGGTGCAACAGCAATGATAAATTCTCCCTCAGTATACCCAAACAGGCGCCGAAGTATGGCAAATCATGGATTTTCACAGTAAGTTCACTGCAGTGTTAGTGTAAGCCTACTTGTGACATTAAATAAATTAAAAAGTATCCAAGTTTAAAGATGCACTCGCTGAAAATAAGAGCAAAAAAAATTTTTTTAAGCAATCCTGCCACATCTTCACATAGTCATCTTTCTCTGGGTTGGAGATGCCCCACTCTGTCTGCAGTTGCTTTCCTGGCCTGCCCAATCTGCCCTGACAGCCAATATTTTAATGTGTTAACTTCACCAGCCTTTCCCAGGCAGCTCAGAGGAAGAGAAATATCAGAAAAGATGTGAAAAATGAAACCTAGCGGGGAGAAGAAATAGAAATTACAAAAGCGTGGTGTTTAAATAAAATGCAGAATAAAAACATGCGAAATATTAAAAGGTTAGGCAAAACAATGAGTAACAGGGAAAAAACTTAAATTACAAACACCTTCTGCTGTGTAAATATAATAGTTAAATATAAACTCTGAAATATACACCATGGAATTTAGTGCAATATTCAAACTTCTCTTTTGTCTGGTATATATCCTTTAGGAATCAGTAGAGAATTACCAGAGGTTTTTTTTAAAATGTGGAATCCCTACAGTGCAGGAGGCCATTTTTGGCCCATTGAGCCTGCACCAATAGCCCTTATTCCTGTAATCCCCACGTAATTTTCCTAACCTACATATCTTGGGCCAATTTAGCATGGCCAATCGACCTAACCTGCACATCTTTGGACTGTGGGAGGAAACCCACACAGACATGGGGCGAACATGCAAACTCCACACAGACAGTGACCTGAGGCTGAAACTGAACCTGGGTCTCCAGCATTGAGGAGCAGCAGTGCTAACCACTGTGCCGTCCCCCTCTCTCTGCTTCACAAAGGATATGGTCCTCTTCTAAGGAACTACGGGCAAGTCTGAGTAATGGCACATGCCGCTGAAAGATCCATGCCAGAATAAAATCAGCACACACAATTAATCAGATCATCTTAACTACAGTAGCGGAGGAGTGTACTCAGACACAGCGGGTTAGTCTGGCTCATAACAAACGCAAGTTGGGCCCAAGAGCAGATTCCATAATCCCCTCCAGATGCACACATGCACGTTCTCTCGCTCACCCAGCATCAGAACCAAACATTGGGAAGTCCAGGAAAAATATTTTGAAATACATCCTCAGATTACTAGAAAAATGACAACTTTCCCGGTGAGATCAGGAGCAACAAGAATGTGGCTTCCTGCAGGGTTTCTTTGAGAGAAAGCAGTGCAGTGTATACCCACTTCCTGCATCACCATGTGTGTTCATTCTACAGCCCTTTAAACTTCACCTATATGCTGTTAACATGCTGTTTATTGCTATATTCTACAATAAATTCCACGCTGTCCAATTTATTATATTATGTAGAACCTACAAACAGAAACAGACTATTCGATCCAACTAGTCTATACTGACCCTTATGATCTATACACGCTTCCTTTTCTTTATCAAACCCTTCTATTCCCTTCTCCCTCTCATACTTATCTGACTTTTTTTTTTATTCATTCATGGGACATGGCTGGCCAGCATTAATTGCCAATCCCTGGTTGCCCTTGAAAAGCAGTTGAGAGTCAACCCCATTGCTGTGGCTCTGGAGTCACATGTAAGCCAGACCAGGTAAGGATGGCTGATTTCCTTCCCTGAAGGACATTAGTGAAACAGATAGGTTTTTCCAACAATCGACAATGGTTTTGTGGTCATCGGTAGATTCTTAATTCCTGATTTTCTTTTTTATTGAATTTGAATTCCGCCACATGCCGTGGTGGGATTTGAACCTAGGTCCCCAGAACATTAGCTGAGTTTTTGGATTAATAGTCCAGCGATAATGCCACTAGGCTATCGCCTTGTGTTCACTGTATTAAGCATGATAAAACATTTACCTTTCCAGGATGGGCTTAATCAAAGTTCCATCATATCCAGTGATGCAACTGAAGTTAGACAGCTGATTAGCTTAGGACTTCTATCTCAGTGTTATAACTGGACATTCGCTGTAACATGACCAGATCAGAGCAGGGTGGAAGCACTAGCAAAATAAGGGTGCGTGGATGGATTTGAGATGATAGCCCACCATCATCTACACAAGGAATCTAGGGATGGACAATACCATGTCTTTGATAACACTATCCAGATTAAGTGGAGAAGGGGGGGCGGCGAAAAAAAAGTGTCTTCAATTTAGCAACCAAAACACTTGTGCAAGAATCCTCTCGAATTACTAAACAGCTCAGAATTGTGCCTTTTCGTCATTTGTTACTGATCATTCTTACTAACAATTTAAATGCTTAGAATCATTGAATCCTTACAGCGCAGGAGGAGGTCATTCAGCCCACCAAGCCTGCACCGACCACAATCCCACCCAGGGCCTGTTCCCGCAACTTCACATATTTACCCTGTTAATCCCCCACCCCCCAACACTAAGGGCAATTTTAGCACGGTCTATCAACCTAACCCGCACATTTTTGGACTGTGGGAGGAAACTGGAACACCTGGAGGAAATGCAAGCAGACACGAGGAGATCGTACAAAACTTCACACAGACAATGACCCAAGGCTGGAATTGAATCCCGGTCTCTGGCACTATGGGCAGCAGTGCTAACCATTGTGCCACTGCTCACAGATCTGCTGGAGATTTCTCCTCGTGGCATGACGTGCAACGCATTAGCCAGTGTGCAACAGAACTATGTCTCTGAAAGAGGTCCAGGTCTGATCCTCAATATGTGCCGAGCAGACTGATGTGAATTAGATAACAGGAGGAGCAGTCAGTCCTCTTGGTTTAAAGACAGAACTTGTGCTTTGCATAGCTCTGAGCCAATACCATTGGTAAACATACATGAGAGTGTTAAGGAAATTCCTCATTGGTGAGCTTGGGTTTGGAAGGGACATCCAGATATTAGCTCTGTTCTTTCTCCTTACAGATGCTGTCAGACCTACTAAGACTTTTCAGCATTTTCCATTTTGGTTTCCAATTCTAGCATCCATAGTATTTTGCCTCGATGAAATAAAATCATCAGTGGGTCAGAAACTATTTTATTACAGTCTTAAACATTTAACATAAATACAACCAGTTTCAAGTCACGTCATGCACATGCTCTCAGAAAATGCTGAAACAGAAGTTCATTACCACTTCCGTCAGTACCAATTACTGTGGTTCAGTTTTGTTTAAAACCACTCACTCCAGCATTGGCAATGTCAAATTAAGGTGCAGTTCCTTTTAGTAAAGGATTGGTAATTACAGTACAGAACGCACGGCAGATGCTTAATTCATTAGTAGTGCAGGTACCGTATATACCATTCATTGAATAAGACTGCCCAATCATACCACTCTGTGACCAGAGAAACTAAAGCTCTGTGTAAACATATTTAAATGTCAATTCATTCTTCAAGAAAGGAAGGTCTATTTTTTCAGCTGTTTGAATTTAATGTTTAAAGGAATTTCAGATTAGCCACTAGACCAGTTCTACACTGAAATCTATATAGTTATCGCTCCTGTAAATGAGAAATGGAGATGTTTGCTGACGACTGCACAGTGTTCAGTACCACTCTTGACTCCTTTGATACAAAAGCAGTCCATGTCCAAATGCAGCAAGATCTGCATAACATTCGGGCTTGGGCTGGTAAAATGGCAAGTTATGTTGATGCTGCACAGGTTCTAGACAATGACCATCTCCAACAAGACAGAATCTAATTATCTCCCCTGGTATTCAGTAGCTTAACCATCACTGAATACTCCCACTATCAACATCACAGGGGTTACCTTTGATCAGAAACTGAACGGGACTCATCACATAAATACCGTGGTTACAAGAGCAGGTCAAAGGTTAGGAATTCCGCAGCGAGTAACTCACCTCCTGACTCCCAAAAGCCTATCCTTTTCCAAAAAGGCACAAGCCAGGAGTATAACAAAATACTCTTCACTTGCCTGGATGGGTGCAGCTCCAACAACATTTAAGAAACTTGACACCAGCCAGGACACTGGAGCCCATCTGATTGGCACCATATCCACCACCATAAATCTTCATTCCTTTCACCAGCATGCACATTGACAGCCATGTGAACTATCTACAATATGCACTCAAATTGAGGGTGACACAGTGGCACAATGGTTGGCACTGCTACCTCACAGTGCTAGGGACCTGGGTTTGATTCCCAGTTTGGGTCGCTGTCTGTGTGGAGTCTGCACGTTCTCCCCGTATCTGTGTGGGTTTCCTCTGGGTGCTCCAGCTTTCACCCACAGTCAAAAGACGTGCTGGTTAGGTGTATTGGCCTTGCTAAATTCTCCCTCAGTGTACTCAAACAGGAGTAATTTCATTGCAGTGTTAACGTAAGCCTACTTCTGACATTAATAAATAAACTTTACTTTTAAAAAGAAGTCTATTTCGACAGTACCTCCAAACTCACAACCATCTAGAAGGACAAGGGCAGCAAATGCCATGGGAACACCAACATCTGCAAGCTCACCTCCAAACTTTCACACCATTCTGACTTGGAAATATATTTCCCACCACATTGCTCCACCATTCCTGGAATTCCACTCCCCTGCTTACAGCAGTACAGTGTACCTACTCCACATGGATTACAGCCGTTCAAGAAGGCAACTCAAAGCTATTTTCTCAAAAGATGGATGATAAATGGTGGCATAGCCAGTGACATTCATATTCCATAAAAGAATAAAAAAATGGAGTGTATGTTAAGCAGACACAGGACTCCTCACTGCGACCAGCTTCCATTATTGAATAGCTTGCTAATGCTCATTTTTCAATCTCCACATCTCAGTATCATTGCTGAGGAACATTTCTGCAGCAGCAGGCACTGAAATATTGACAATAAACATAGCTTCAAATGTCAAAGGTTTCCTGTGAAGCTAAAACATTATGAAAGCATCATCTCATTCCTGGCAAATATCACATCACTGAGTTTTCCACAGTTCCAGAATTCATCTTATATCAACAGGAAACAAAGCTGTTTGAATTATTGGTAGAACAAACACAGATTTGATATGATCTCACCCTGGGTGGCGCAGTAGCAAGCAAGGCTGCCTCTCAACGCCAGGGACCCAGGTCCGATTCGCAGTGTGGGTCGCTGCCTGTGCAGAGTTTGCATGTTCTTCCCGTGTCTGCGTAGGTTTCCTTCGCGTGCTCCCATTTCCTCGCACAGTGCAAAACATGTGCCGGTTAGGTGTATTGGCTATGCTAAATTCTCCCTCAGTGTACCCGGACAGGCGCTGGAGTGTCGCAATGGGAGGATTTTCACAGTGACTTCATTGCAGTGAACTTGTGACTAATAAATAAACCTTAACTGAGTTTTGAAGTACTGACCCCAATTTGAACAAAATTCAGTCATTAACTTTCGAGATTCGCATAATATTACTGCAGCTAAATTATGTGCTTTTCCAATGTCATTAAAGACAAAACAGAGCGTGCCACTCAAATGGTCTGTATAGGCCTTTATGTTCGAGACAAAATTCCTCTCACTTTGCCTATTCTAAGCCTACCAACATTGAGAGTCCATGTCTTATACTCGGACTGGAGTATAATATGGAATTCTAAATATATTTTTTAAATATATTCATTTGTGGGACGTGGATGCTGCTGGTTTGCCAACATAGAGTGGCATGGTGGCACAACAGTTAGCACTGCTGTCTCAAAATGCCAGGGATCTGGGTTTGAAATGTTGCTATCATACCTGCTCCCACCACCTCCCAGGGCAGTATGTTCCAAACATTCACTCGCTCTGTGTAAAAAAACTTGCCTCGCACATCTCCTCTAAACTTTTCCCCCATGCACCTTAAACTATGTCCTCTAGTATTTGAGTTTTTTACTCGAGAAAAGAGAATCTACTCTGTCTATGCCACTCAATCTTATAAACCTCTATCAGGTCGCCCCTCAAACTCCATCTTTCCAGTGAGAACAAACCAAGTTTATCCAACCTCTTCCCATAGCTAATACCCTCCAGACCAGCCAACATCCTGGTAAAGTCTGCTGTACCTTCTCCAAAGCATTACATCCTTCTGGTAGTCTGGGACCAGAATTGTACATAGGTGCCATTTCACTGCAGTGATGATGGAGCGGGACACTGATGGAGTGCAGTATTTCCATTAAACCTTCCCTTCCGTTCCCATCAAAGAAGAAAATCCCAAAGCAATTTCCAGAGTAGAATCAGGCATTCTTGGAGTGCCCCGGGCAATAATCACCCTCAATCAACTCCAGAAAATAGATTAACGCTTCACTTATCTCATTTTTTGCTTGTGGCGCTTGAAGATAGCAAATAACCTCCCATATTTGGCTGCAAAACAAGATTGACTACACCTGAGAAACAATTCACAAGGAATAGGAGCAGGAGTGGGCCATTCAGCCCTTCGAACCTGCTCTCCCATTTAATAAGGTCATGGCTGACCTAACAATCTGTATGTCCAGTAATCCAGTGGCTAGTAAAGCACTTTATGTTATCCTCAGGCTAAGATGGCTACAGTGCAAATGTAATTTTGTTCCTTGGGCAAGAATTAGAAACTGAGTAACACTGTATTGGTGACGGACAGCGTGCGAGAGAGAGGGGAGGAATTAGAAGAATTAGAATGACAGAGACACAGTTACAGAAAGAGAACTTTTGTTTGATTATTTTTCACCATGGCAACACCGCAGGAGTTTTATTAATATAACAGTACAATCTGTTCTATTATACTCAAAAAAAAAAATGACTTTACACTTCCTAATCATTTTTTCCCCACTTATTTTGACACATGGTGATTCCCTTGCTCCCAATAAAGTTAAAACCCATTGAACTGATGCATTGAAATAACGTATTTCCTGCCTACATGAAGCATCCTCCATTTCCACACACACAGATGAAACAACCCATCTTGTGCTATTTAATTTTTTTTTATTCATTCACGGGACATGGGTGTTGCTGGCTGGCCAGCGTTTGTTGCCATGACGCAGCAACACTGAAAGAATGGCAATATCTAATCAGCATGGTGTGCAGTTCGGAGGGTGGGGGAGCCTGCAGGTCTCGGGCACTATTCCCAACACCCGCTATTTATATTCTCCTGATGAGTGGTAGAGGTCACTAGCTCAGATAGTGTTGTAAGAAATCTCACATTACCAGGTTAAAGTCCAACAGGTTTATTTGGTAACAAACGCCACTTGTTTTCAGAGTGCTGCTCCGTCAGGTGAGTGCGGAGTTCTCCCACTTTAACTTGGTGTTGTGAGATTTCTTCCTGTGTTTACTCCAGTCCAATGCTGGCATTGCCACATCAGATAGTCTCGTCAGGGGTTTGGTGACTTTCTGCAGTGCATCTTGGTACACACACTGCTGCCATGTGTCAGTAGTGGAAGGAGTGAATAGGATGAAAATCAAATGGGTTGGGTTGTTTTGTCCTGGATGGTGTCAAGCTTCCTGAATGTTGTTGGAGTTGCACTCATTCAGACAAGTGGGGAGCATTCCTTCACAGCTCTTACTTCTGTTTGTATTGCTAACCAGTGTCATACATATCGATATAGAAACTGTGTAAGTTAATGACGATTATCAACCCCAGATTGACAGTCAATTATGTTTCCATCTCTGATAGAGCCAATAACAATCAAAACCTGAAAGTCAGAAGCAAAAACTTTAATTTATATAGCACCTTTTACAATGTTAGGCCATCCCAAATCATTTTACAGCCAATGAAATACTTTTGAAATGTCATATTCATAGTAATGAGAAACTGTATTAATGTATGTCTACTTTCCAGAGGCTGGGAAAGTCTCATTCAAACATTGTGTAGTGAGTGTTTCCTCTTCCATTGCCCTACATGCTTAGAAAATAAATCCGGGGGCAAATTCAACTGCATCCAATTGGCTTGGAGTTAGAACTGTCACCATCCTGCTTAGATCCCATCAGCTAATGAAGTTACTGTGAAAGTTGTCACATTCTGGCACCTATTCAGGTACACTGAGGAAGAATTTAGCATGGCCAGTGCACATAATCTGCATGTCTTTCAGACTGTAGGAAGAAACCAGAGCACCCAGAGGAAACCAATGCAGAAACAGGGACAACATGCACACACTGCACAGACAGTAACCCAAGCCGGGAATTGAACCCAAGTCCCTGGTGCTGTGAAGCAACGCTGCTGGCAATTGCATCACCCGTGCCACCCATGTATAATATGTAAATCAGTTCTTAGTGACATCTGCTTTTTCAACTCTGACCCTGTGTGAGGCAATTACGATAGCTTTTCCACCAAGTCAAATCAGAAAATAATCTGAAGCAGAAGAAGCCCTAAAAACTGTGTTCCTGCAAGCTTCAGAAGGTTTAGGCCTTTCCTACCCTGACCTGTTCACACCCCATTAACTACCATGAACCACAGCCCCCATACTGTACTTAGTCCCAACCGGTGACCAAGATTTTGTGTGTCGGATCAACGCAAAGATGACACTAGCTTCTACGCAAGAGGCCATATTACACATGCACCCCAGATATTCTCTCTTCCACCTCTGGAAGAATGATACAACAGCCTGAGAACATGTACCAATTCACTCAAGAACAACTGCTTCCCTGTTGCAATCAGACTTTTGAATGGACCTACCTCACACTAAGTTGATCTTTCTCCACACCCTAGGTATGACTGTCACGCTACATTCTGCACTCTCTCCTTTCCTTCTCTATAAACAGTATGCCTTGTCCTATAGTGCTCAAGAAACAATACTTTTCACTGTATACTAATACATGAGACAATAATAAATCAAATCAAAGCAAATCAAAAAATCCATGCTTCAGCTCTGACTTCCAGCTCCTTCTACAGTCTCCCTGACTTCTGTCTGAGTCCGCACCCAGGGTTAACTAATCAAGCAGAGTGAGCATCAATACTAAACAGAGTCACGTAATCAAACACAAAACAATTGATCAGTACAGGTCCCGTGAATTTTCAAATGCAGGACTGGAAGATGGACAGCAGAGATGATGTGTCATGATAACGCTATCTCACCTTTCCTAGCCATTGGAACAGAATTATTCATACTTCTGGCACAGTTACCTGGTTTTACACACGTTTGTACACTAAATGCCGCAGGCTTTTGTACAGTGCTCCTCGTGCACGATGACATCAAAGAGCACTTTATAAGAAGGAAAAGGAAAAGTAGATCTGATGCAGAAAGGGAAGTAGAAGAAAAACAAGTGCCTTTTTCAGCTGAAGTGACCAAACGTGGGACCAAGATTTTCAAAAGGATAGTAATGGGTGGAACATTGACCTATTTTCACTCTCGAGATGGAGAGAGCTTAATGAAAAGACTAAGAAGCTGAAAGAATTGAGGGATAAACCTGTCACAAAAGAGAACCAATGGGTGATTTTTCAAGACAGAGGTGGAATCTTATCATTCATGCGAGTGGGATTTTCCCATCCCACTGACACCAAGTTCTCTGACCTTGCTGCAACGGGAGCATGGCATGAATGGTTGATAAGATCCTGCCCAGGAGCTTTTAGTCCACTTCTGCGGTACGCGAAATTGACGGCAGCATAATTCGCCCATTAACTCCAAACAAATTAAACTAGATGAATACTCTAATGCGTTATTTTTTAAAGTAAGCATTACAAAGAAACATGAATGCCAAAACTAAAATAGTTCTATTGCACATGAGAACAGGAGAACTTTCCACTGGCATTTGTCAAAAGAAACCACTTGATGGAGAATTCAGATCACCGGAAGGTGGCAGAGTAGTTAGCACTGCTGTCTCACAGTGCCATGGACCCAGGTTCAACTCTCAGCTTGGATTACTGTCCATGTTGAGTCTGCATGGGTTTCCTCCAGGTGCTCCCGTTTCCTTCCACAATCCAAAAGACGTGCAGGTTAGATGGATTGGCCATGTTAAATTGCCCCTTGATGTCAGGGGGATTAGCTAGAGTAAACGCAAGAGATTATGGAGATAGAGCCTGGGTGGGATTGTGGTCGGTGCAAATGCGACAGACCGAATGGCCTCTTCTGTACTGTAGGATTCTATGACCAATTGGCAAACAATAACTTCTAGTTTGGTTAGCTATTCATGTTACAGAATTATATTGTCCAGTTTAGTTATATTGTTCGTTTTTATTGCATCTATTTTATTGATTGACTATGTTGCAGTGCGGGAGAGTGGCAAGTGCTTCTGATCACGAGAAGCTTTGAGCAAAGATCTGTTAATTGTTCCAGGGTTGTAGTAAGGCGTAGCAGCAATTGTTCAAACGATGATTGCACACTTGTCCATTCAATACTTGCAGTGGCAAAGGACTAGGTACTGTTTGAAATACTTCCACTTGCATTACTGTGCTTTGGTTTCTGTCGCTGCACAGCACGTTTTCAAAGTGCCTTGAACAACAGCTGGAATGCCGTGTTGTCCCTGATTTAATCATGACGCCGATAGCCTGCTGCAACATAATTCAAGTCAGCTGTCTACCCGGACTAGACAGAAATGAATCGCTTCCCTCAAAACAATGCAGGAGTTTCTCTTTTTAAATCCACGTTCCTACAATAGCACCAGATGGCTTTCGGAGTAACATCCTTTGTAAGGGTTGTTCTGCCGTGTAAAGCAAATGATCCTTCATACTTATCCATCAAATTTTTTTTAAACAGCAAAGGCAGAACCTAATAGCTTCAGTCACCAAATGCCAGAACGTTCCTTCCTTTATTAATCAGGTGTTCATGGTAAATATTCAGCCTGCTTTGCAATATTCCAGCTCTCTGGAATTTTCTATATAAAATCATCTTCCTAATTATGAGAATTAAAGGTGCTTGTAATGAACAAATGATGATTTATACAGTCCATCACAGAGACTGTAATCAACAGGAATCCAGATGAAATGAATTTTGGAAGAGAAAAATAAGAGATTGCTGGGCCATCTTCATTTTGCTTTCAATTTCCTTTCACAGGGAATGACTTCCACACAATTCTTCTGCTCTGGGGGAGTAAGCTCTAACTTTCAGCAACATAACATAGTAAATAAATGTCATTATGTAAATGCCTGTCCAGTGAATTCCTACAAATCCATGCATAGACACACACCTGTACATGTGCATGAACGACATACTACACTTCTGCTCACGTAACTGTAGTGACTGCACTTCACATTAACCCATTGGTTGTAAACTGCTTTGGGATTCTACAAAGACAAAGGAATATAGGAATCTGGAGCACAAGTAGACAACTTCAGCCCTTTGAATGGCAGAGCAGGCTCAATCAGATCATAGCTGATCTCTCCATGGTCACAAATCCATTTCCCCACTTGTTCCCCTCATAAGCCCAAACTTTAATCTCTCTTCATATATCAATGCTTTCATCCCTGGAATCTCCTCTGGACTGCCTCCAATGCCACCACATTTTTGCACAAAACTCCAGATATGATCTCACCAACGTATTTTCAATTGCAAGAATACTCCTGTACTTTTACCCTACAATCCTTTTGCAACAAATACCTGTATCCCTTTTGTCTTTTTTATTATACTCTACATCTACATACCGAATTTCTGTGATTCATGAACATACATGTAGGATCTCTCCCTGGTCTCAAATCCATCTCCTCCACTGTTCCCCATACCCCCTAGTCTCTTTTTCATTACAAATATATCTATTTCCTTCTTCAAACCATTCAATGATTAAGATTCCACCGTGTGATGAGGCAGCGAGTTCCATAAAATTCATCACCTTCTGCGAGAAGTAGTTCCTCCTCATCTCAGTGTTAAATCTACCCCCTCTGAACTTGTGCTCTCTTGTTCTAGATTGCCCCATAAGAGGAAACATTTGGTCTACATTTATTTTATCAATCTGTTTTAAAATTTTATGTATTTCAATCAGATCCCCTCTCATTTTTCTAAACTCCAGCAAGTACAAGTCCAAAATGTTTAATCTCTCCTCATACGTCAACCTCTTCATCCTCAGAATGAGATCTTTACCTAAAGCAAGGTCTTTTTTTCCTGAATTTACATGTCTTTTAGGATTCAGTCCTTGAGTGTTGCATACCCTTCAGTGGTGCATGATAGACAGAATTAAATGTAGGGGATTTTCACAGTAATTTCACTGCCGTGTTAATGTAAGCCTACTTGTGACACTAAGAAATAAACTTATTCTTGTGGCTGTGGTCAGTGGGCTCACTGTGTCAGGTGGTCACATTTTCAGGCCCATTATAAAAGCAGATTCACATAATTGCGACCAACACTGACACTACTGAGTGAGTGCTGCATTGTTGGAGGTGAAATCCTTTGAATTGAGATGTTGCAGTAGTGCCTTCTCTGTTTAGAGGAATGTAAAACAACTCTTGGCATTCAAGAGCGCCCTTGTCAGCATTCTTGTCTTAGTGAACACTGCCAAAAGCAGATGCATCGCATTTCCAATAATGAGACCTTGTTGGGATACAAATTGCCTTCCAAATTTGCCCATAAGTGGCTTCACTTCCATAATAACTCTTCGCTGTGACGTTCTGCCCCGAGCATTTGATTCCATACTTGTTAAATTTGTTGATTACTGTAAATATCTTCTCATGTTCAATGGCATTCACTGCCCCAAGCAGTCGAGGCATCTTTGTAATGATGTTCATTCATGAACAAAAAGTGATTCATTGAGTGATCTTCATGAGCAGCAGTATGTTTGCAGCTCATTCTAAAACACCTCTATTTGATAGAACTTCTTCCCCTTGGGGTGATTTCCCACTCTCAGTCCCAACTGGTCACCCAGGTCAGGTGACCCTTATTCCACTGTGTTGTCCTTCAAGGGACAATCACCACAATCATACTTTTGAGATTGACTCACACTACCCCCATGATCACACTAATCCAACAATTGAATCCCATTGTGAGCTGTATTTAATCATCATGCCTCAGCTTAGTAGTAGAGAGCGGCACGATGGCAGAGTGGTTGGCACTGCTGCCTCACAGTGCCAGATATTAATAAATAAACTTTAAACTAGTGGGGCTCCTTGCTGCCTCAGAAAGCGCTGGCTTTAAGTTCTGTTTTCAAAGAACAGACTCAATCAAATTTTCCAAGCATTTTGCTTCCCTACTGCCATGTTTAAAGATATTGAACAAAGAGCAGTACAGCCCCCGAGTCTGTGCCAACACAGATGCCTCTCTAATCTAATATTTTCTTGCCTCCACACGATCCATTTCTCTTTATTCCATGTTTAGTCACGCATCTATTCAGATGTCTCCTAACACTATTATAGGATCTGCTACCTCTTTCTCCGGCAGCGCATTCCATGCATTCGCCCCGATCTGTGTGAGAAACCAGCCCCTTACATCTCTTTTAAACCTTCTCCCTCTCACTTCCAAAGTACGCTTCTGAGTAATTAACTCTTCGATCCTGGGAAAAAGACTCCGACTATCCAGGTTTGTCATAATCTTGTAAACCTCAATCAAAACCTCAATCTTTGACAAAGGGTCATCTAGGATCATAAAATCTGCACTGCAGAAGGAGAACATTTGGCCCATTGACAACAATCCCACCCAGGTTCTGTACTATCCCCGTAACATCACATACTTTATCCTCCTAATCCACCTGACATTGGCCAGGATAAATTGCCCCTTAATCAACCTTACCTGCACATTTTTGGGAGAAAACCGGAGCACCCAGAGGAACACACAGACAAGTGGAGAATGTGCACACTCCACACAGACCGTGAGCCGGTCGAAATTGAACCCAGGTCCCTGGTGCTGTGAGGCAGCAGTGCTGACCACTGTGCCACCATAAAGCTGGATTCGAAACATCAGCTCTTTTCTCTCCTTACAGATGCTGACAGACCGGCTGAGATTTTACAGCGTTTTCTCTTTGGGTTTCAGATTCCAGCATCCACAGTAATTTTCTTTTAATTTCAACCATGTCTCCCTTCATCCTCTGACCTTGCAATTAGTTTGAGTTTGGGTTAGCTGTGCGCTTAAAATTAATAACTTCACAAACATTCATACTTAACAATTGAGAAGTTCCATTTGGATTTCCTCTCTTTTATTTATGTAGAGCCAGTGCTGGTACTGTTGGCTATAGATCTTGAGGAAATATTGGAATAATTGGGTCTGGTTACGTCAGAGACTACATGATAGAATAACATAAGGCCAAAATATTCTCTCAGGCAAGTTTAGATTTTGATAAGCAGGTTGGAAAGGAATTTTCCTTTCAAATTTCTTTTCCTGACCGAACTGGGTTTTTCAGTCTATGTTTCGCCTCTCCCCGTAGATTATATGATTTCCTGGTGGGATGCTGAGTTTAAGTTTATTTATTATTGCGACACGCAGGCTTACATTAACACTGCAATGAAGTTACTGTGAACTTAGTCGCCACATTCCAGCACCTGTTTAGGTACACAGAAAGAATTTAGCACGGCCAATTCATATGTAATAATCCATATGTAGGGAAGATGATAGCCTAGTGGTATCATTGCTAGAATATTAATCTAGAAACTCAGCTAATGTTCTGAGGACCTGAATCCCACAACTGCAGATAGTGGATTTCAAATTCCATATAAAAATAAATCAGGAATTAAGAGTCTACTGATGACCATGAAACCATTATCAATTGTTGGAAAAAACCCATCTGGTTCACTATTGTTCTTTAGGGAAGGAAATCTGCTGTCCTTACCTGGTCTGGCCTACATGTGACTCCAGAACCACAGCAAAACTGATTGACTCTCAACAAGGGCAACTAGGGATGGGCAATAAATACTGGCTAGCCAGCGACACCCACGTCCCATGAATGAATTTAAAAAATGACAGCAATGTTTCTGTAGGACAGTCTATTAGAGCTCACCTGTTTGCACTAAGAGTATCCAACAAGAATGATAAGAAACCATGTTTAAATGCATGTTCATCAAAGGTGGATGAAAAATTTTCACAATAATGTAGTGGTACTGCAGTTTGATCCTTTTAAGGCTTTAACTAGCACAAGCCAGAAGAAAATAATAGGCGTTCCACACCTCATTCACAGTATAGTGAAGTACAGTATTATGACACATTAAGGAGTATTAACACTAGTATCCCTTAAAGCCGATAAGTTATACTCTTAACTTGAATATTATCATTTGGCTATTGAAATAAGAAACACTGCCAAAATACACAACGGTATCATAGGCTCAGATGTCCAATATTAATACTTTAGGGACTTTTTAAAATTAAACCACGTCCCCAGTAATTTCAAAAGAATGTAACCAATTTCTGTGAATTGGAGAACAGCTATTAAGCACATAGCACTCTAACCACAAGCCTCTGAAACCCAGGGTTGCTTAATCATCATAAGTGAATCTCTTTCTGGGTTTCGGCAATCCCACCTTGTATGAAAACATTCAATTGTATCATAACTTAAGCTGTATCAGAAATACACCAATAACATGCATTATTGCTGGCCCTTCAATGAAATGGAAGGGGGCAGGCGAGGGGTAGAAAGGAGGGCAGGCAAGGAGGCAGGAGGGGGACAGGAGAGGAGATTCATAATAGTTTATGAAAAACTATTACATTCCTGAGGGTAGTTCAGTGACTGACCAAGAGGGAATATTAAGTGATTGACTCAATTTGTCAAAGAGTATTGGAGATCTGATTCTTAACATAAGCAGCCAGGAATGAAAGACTAATTCCACTCACATGTCCCCTGACTCACTCAGGACTGGAGAGCAGAGAGCTAGTGTTCAGAACTTCCACTGTCGGTATTTTATTCAAATCAACAGACAGGTTCTAGAATGGGCACCAACTCTGTATGTTAGATGGTCAAAATCAAGAATTTACCACAATATCCTCTGTTTGAAATTTTTGGATCCTTACACAAACTTAAAGAAATAGTTTTGCTCCGCTCAACCAGGTTGCAGTTAATCTTACCACACAAACCTGGTTCATGTTACTAGGAAACACACAAGGTGAGAGTCAATGTATTTAATCAAATATAACTGAAATGCTGTACTAGAATAGAGCAGTTAGTATATTCTTCATAACTAGGGCAGTAACATAAGAGTATGGGACATAGGATTACTAGACCATTTGGCCCATCAAGCATATTCTGCTACTCAATTGGAACATAAGACATAGGAGCAAAAGTTGGCTATTTTGTCCATCAAGCCTGTTCTGCCAATGAATTCATAGCTAATCTGATGTGACCATCCTTGATTCCACATTCCCACCATATCCTCATAACCCTTGATGTCATTGGCATCTAGAAATCTATCAATTTCATTTTGAATGTATGCAATGATTGAATTGAAGCTTAGCACAGCCTGAACAGAATCGCTTCCTCAACGAGTTACCCCTATTTAACATTTAGCCACTGAAAAGAAACAAACTATATTCATACTAGAGGTGTACTTAAGTTAAAGTATGAAGTCCCATAAACCGCAGCATGATGGAAGATTACATATTTTTATTGGTGTTGGCTGAAGGATAAATGTTGACCAAAGATTACCTTTGGTTAATCCCATGGCATCTTTAACATTTCACTTCAGAGGGCAGGCAGGGTCTTGGTTTAAAAAAAACTTGAAAAATGGCATCTCTGACAGAGCAGCAACTGCCTTTGGTTGTACATTGAACAATCATCCTGGACTGTGGAGTAGAACCCACAGCCTTCACATTTCAGTGTGCTATCACAGTGCCATGGCTAAAATTCAGTAGGTCCAATCTCATCCGCTCCATTACACCCCAAACAGCAGAAAATGTCAGCGAGATCTCTGCCCCTTCCTCCGTCTCCCTCCCCCCCCCATCTTGCTCTTCCCCCCCTCCATCTGTTTCCCTTCCCCACTCCTCATCTCTTTCCCTCCCCCCCTGCTCTATTCCCCCTCCTCTCTCCTTGTCCTATTCCACCTCCTCTCACTTACTGTTCTGTTGGACACCCTTTTGCCACTTCCTGAGAAGTGCATTTCACTCCAGGAAGGCAACGGAATACTGAGAAGCTATCTTTTTTTTCCCCTTTTTTAACCCTATCTTTCCAACAGCAGCAAAGTGTTAGCTGAAGCTGAAAGAAGTTTAAAATTAATTGAATGCAGCCTCCTTCAGAGAGATGTCCTCACCCTTTAAATAACAGCCTGAGGTTCTGCAGCGGGAGGTGGTGCGCCATTGGCCAGTAATGGGATCTTCTAGTCCCATCGCTGTCGATGGGATTTGCCATTGATTCCACCTCACACTACCAGGAAATCCACGGCAGGGACCAGAAGATCCCGTCTGCATGAAACAGCCGGAAGATTGTACCCATAATCTATCTTGTACGTAAATAGAAAATGGCCTCCAAATCTAGCATGCCTAGAATATATATTAAACATCCCTCTCAGAGACCAATCATATACGATAACTGGTTGACAATCTCCTCATTAAAGCAGTGTCAGGATTCCCTAATTATGCCGCCAGTCACTATGCATCTCAAAGAATTTGCAGGAAAAAGGAATCTGCCAAGCCTTTGCTGGAATACTTTATAAACATTCCTCCACTGAGATGACTTGATGAAAAGTGGAACAAAAGTAGTGCATGAGTATTGTCACTGTGTAGTCAGTGACAGCAATTTAGGAAATACACTAATTAATCACAACTTGTACAAGGCTATAAAATTACTAATCGGAAACTTGCTAATAACATTTTACAGAGTTTCAGAGAGAAACTGCCCTTCCGTGTGACAACACGTTCCTGTTACAGCAGGGGGTGGGCAACCTGTGGTTTGGGGACCACATGCAACCCATCAAGCTTTTGAATGTGGCCCACGAGACATTTTGTTGCACATTACCCTTGCACAGAGTTGCCAAATTCTGCTGATTTTCCTACCAGTGTGACTGAAGTGAAATGCATATAAAGCAATGGCAAGTGAAGTGTGTGTGCTGATTGCTCATAACACTGACTGAGACAGCAATGCATTCCCTCAGCATAGAGAGGCAAACATTACATTGGGAAGAGCATAGAGAGGTACATATTGTATTGGGAACAGAATAGAGAGGCACACATTACACTGGGCACAACCCAGAGGCGCACACATTGCATTGGACACAGCACAGAAGTGTGTACTTTGCATTGGACACAGCTAGAGGGGCACATATTACATTGGGCACAGTACAGAGACACAAACGTTGCATTGGGAACAGCCCAGAGATGCATACATTGCATTGGGAAACAGAACGGAGGGTAATAGGTTGTGAACAGCATAGATATATCAATGTTGCATTGGGCACAGAATAGAGAGGCATACTCGTGTGTGCCAGTTTGTACACAGCACCTGTGCCACAATGCGTCTTGAGATGAAATAAAATGCTACTTGGAATGCAATGAAATTGCAAGATTTTAGCACTGCCTTGCTACCACCAAGACATCAGGACACCAGTAAAGCGCTTTATAAAATCAAATGTTTTGTCACAGAATAGATATAGCTGCTAGCTGAAAAGCAAATTCTGTTAGCTTCCAATAATTGTACGTGAATCTCAAACTAATTGTTACCTTTAGATCCGATCAGTTTGCCAATGATTAAAATTGCCCGTTGCTTAATTAAAAACACATAGCTGCAAAATAACGAACAACTTTAAAAAGGTGCTCAAATCTGAACTGCTTGTTCATTTGTGACAGGTGGAGACACTTTCAGTCAGAAAACAATAATGATTTGTCCTCCTCAATAATATATCACACATTTATTTACAATGCTTTACTGACCGGTAAATTGCCAAAAAAATTCTATCCAACTATCTAAGTTGCAGTACCACAACCGTTACTGAAAGAACCAATCCCCCAGCTAAAACTTGGTATACATGTCAGAGTTGTTCTTGGCTTCTTATCCAGTGGTGCCTGCTCCCACTCCAGAATGGAAGCCAAAACAAACTTCACTCTCACTGCTCTGAGTTCCCCAAAGAGAAACCAGGCTTGTCAGTTGTACATTTTAAACAGAGTATCAGGACACGGCAGACTGGCCCAGTGGGGGTAAAGAATACTCCCTGTATTAAGTCAAGAAACTGGGCCGTCTGCAACATCAACAGCCCTCAAACTTCCTGTTCTTTAAACAGGTGTAAATGTGCTTAACCTGCTGTTGAGGAATGGTACATCGATCGGTGTTTCTAGACTTACAGGGTTTCAATGCTGGGCCAGAATGTAAGTGTACAGTAACTCCAGTCACTCAGAGTTTTACCCAACATATAATTTTAACTTGAAGCACAACAGTTAGGGGAGTCCAAAACTGGAGGGTGTAGGTTTAAGGTGAGAGGGGAAAGTTTTAAAAGGGACACGAGGGGCAACTTTTTCTCACTCAAGGTGTATGGAATGAGCTGCCAGAGGAGGTGGTAGAGGCGGGTGCAATTACAATACATTTGGGCAGGCACATGGATGGGGAAAGTTTTGAGGGTTATGGGCTAAATGCAAGCAAGTGGGACTAGTTAAGCTTAGAAAATCTAATCAGAATGGACCAGTTGGGCTGAAGGGCCTGCCTCCACGCTATATGTCTCTGTAACTGTGTGAGTCGGATTTTCCGAACACACTTGCCCCTTGACCGGAAAATCCCACCCAAGATCAATGGATCTTTACATGGTCTGCCCCTGCATGCTACGATACCCATGGTGGGTGGTATGGGAAGATTCACCACATAAGTCTATGAGTCTGAGGGATTCCCAAATTGAGCGTGTACCTGGAACCTGGAAAGCTGTTGATTGAGATGCACATTTCTAACATGCAGGCACAGTTATAACATGACTGGCCTACTGGCTAGCTAATTGCATGGGTAAGAGGTCACCCATCCAGCTACCTACACATAGAACCTCAGGCTGTTATTTAAAGGGTGAGGACATCTCTCTGAAGGAGGCTGCATTCAATTAATTTCAAACTTCTTTTGGCTTCTGCTAACACTTTGTTGCTGCTGGAAAGATAGTGTTAAAAAAGGAGAGAAAAAAGATAGCTTCTTAGTATTCAGTTAGTTCCTGGAGTGAAATGCACTTCTTAGGAAGTGGCAAGAGGGTGTCCAACAGAACAATAAGTGAGAGGAGGTGGAATAGAACAAGGAGAAAGGAGGGGGGAGAGAGGAGGGGGGGAATAGAGCAAGGGGGGAGAGAAAGAGATGGAGGAGTGGGAAAAGGAGACAGATGTGGAGGAAGGAGACGGAGGAAGGGACAGAGAAAGAGACAGAGACGGGGCAGAGGGAGACGGGGGTAGGAGATGGAGGAGGGGAGGAGGGGGAGGAAGGGAGACAGAGGACGGGGAATCTTTATTCCCTTGGACTGAGGAATTTTAGAAGGATATATTGGCCTGGGAGAGAGTGCAGCGGAGATTTACCAGCAGACATTGTATTCCCTGAAGTTTAAGAAATGAAGCCAAATCTCCATTCAGTGCAACAAGTTGGGAAAATCCCACTGGTGTGAATGACCATGACATGACAATAATCTGTAGGGATATGGGGTAGGGCCTGGGTGGGATTGTGTTCGGTGCAGACTCAATGATCCGAAGGATCTCTTTCTGCACTGTAGGGTTCTATGATTCCAGGCAAAGCTTCTCTTTTTTTTTTCAACAGATGCTGACAGACCTGCTGAGTTTATCCACATTTTCTATCTTTTTCCAAGGATTCCAGACTCTGTCCTCTGAACAGCAATGAAAGTCGGCACCAGAATAATACAAATATGCATCACATTTTAAACACTCTTTAATTTAATTTACTATGAACAGTTTGCAGGAGTCCGTTGGATTATACTCTGTGTAGACATTGTGTAGTCAATTTTTTTTAAAAGGTGATTTATATTTCTTCACTTGGTGCTCTGCAGGGCCCTGGAAAGACTGTTTAGAAGCAGCAGAGGCTGGAAATGAAGCCACCGGCATCTACCTGCTGAAGCCAGAGAACACAAACCGCCTCATGCAGGTCTGGTGCGACCAGACACACGACCCTGGTGGCTGGACGGTCATCCAAAGACGGCAGGATGGATCAGTGAACTTCTTCCGTAACTGGGAGACCTACAAGGTCATCATTTTACCTCAGCACGGTATACTACAATCACAAAGGGAAGCTCAGAAGATATCTAGCAGAGTGGATATCTGCTGAAGGAAATTGGAGAAGACGCTGATAGATTAGGCTGAACTAGGCTAAGAGGTGGATTTGGGTGGAACAATAAATGCCAACATAGAGCCATGGGGCTAAATGGCCTGTCTGTGATTCTGCCAGTTTGCATAGCATACAGAATAGAAACTGGTGAAGATCATTGAACCTGCTATGTACAATGACACAGTGGTTAGCACTGCTGCCTCACAGCGCCAGGGACCCAGGTTCAATTCCAGCCTTGGTTTATTGTCTCTGTGTGGAGTCTGCACGTTCTCCCCATGTCTGCGTGGGTTTCCTCCAGGTACTCCGGTTTCCTCCCACTGTCCAAAGATATGTGGGTTAGGTTGATTGGCCATGCTGAATTGCCCCTTAGTGTCAGGGAGTTTAGCAGTTTTAAAGCAGATTAGACCTTCTGCAACTCTTGGGATTCTCCAAAGGGAGGTGCCATACAATCCCTACAGGCCATTCAGCTTATCAAGGCTATACTGACTTTCCAAAAGAGCCATTCCACCCAGGCCCTCCCAACCCCCCTGCATTTACTATGGCTAACCCACTTAATTCGCACATCTTTGGACTGTGGGAGGAAACTGGAGCACCTGGAGGAAAGTCACACAGACACAGGGAGAATGTGCAAACTCCACACAGGCAGTGTGCCCAAGACTGGAATTGAACCCAGATTCCTGGCTCTGTAAGGCAGCAGTGTGAACCACTGTGCCACTATGCCATAGAATCAAACAGCTTTTGCATCGTGTTCAATGTAGAAATGGGCCAGAATTTTCTAGACCATTCACACCAGTGGGATTTTCCCATCTCATTGCAGTGAGCTGAGATTTGGCTTGCTGCCATATTCTCTGTCTTTGCTGCAGTGGGAGTGTGGTGTGAACAGATGGTAAGATCGCGCCCAGGGAAACTGGAGTCTGTGGAATTCAGAAACCCAACAGATGCCTTGATTTCTGACTGCGACTTTTGAAGCCAACGTCATAACCGCCACCTCAAATCCACCCGGTTTGCATTCAAATTTCACTACCTGCTCCAGTGGGATTCGAACCCGGATCCTCTAGGTCTCTGGATTACTAGTTCAGTGACAATAACACTATTCTACCACCTCCAGCGGGCAGCTTTTTATTTACCGTACATTGGCTTCTGTACAATTATCAAAAGAAGCTGAGAGACAACACAGAAATAAATCCATGCTTCTGTCTCTACTCCTGTAATCAAAAAACCTGTTCAAATGATGATTGCTCTTGGAACTGATAACAGCAAAAAGCTTCTTGCCCAACTTATTATTTTTAGCGCCTTTCACCTTTAGTTGATTATCCAGGCTTTGCCTTGCCTGTGGTAACCTTGGACTGGTCTACACAGCTTCTTCTTATCACATGCCAACCAGATTTAACAAATCTAACATTGCCTTACCACACTAAATGATTCATGACAAGAAGTCTTTAATTTATATAGCAATAAAGTATTTTTGAAGGGTTGATGTAATGTAGAAAACGCGGATGCCAATTTAGCACACAGCAGAGTCCCACAAAGTGCAGCGTGGTAACTGCTAGATCATCTGGTTCTTTTTGTGATGTAGACTGAGGGGGGGGATAACTATTGGCCAGGACTATGGAGGTAACTCCTCTGTTTGTCTACTGCTGTGAACACATTATTAACCATGATTAAAATGAATGGCGGAGCAAGCTCGAGGGGCCAAATGACCTACGCCTGCTTCCAGTTTCCACGAGGTGCAAGTGTTTTCGATGGAGATACAGCCAACACACAGAGTAAGAGTGGCATCGTAGTTCGCACTGCTATTTCACAGTGCCACAGACCTGGCTTCAATTCTGGCTTTGGGAGACTGTGTGGAGTTTGCACATTCTCTCAGGTCTGTGTGGGTTTCCTCTGTACGCCCCAGTTTCCTTCCACATTACAAAGCTGTAGAGATTAGATGGGTTGACCAAGCTAAATTGCCCCTTACTGTCCAAAGATGAGTAGGTTTGGGAGATTGGCCATGCTAATTTGTTCCCTGTTGCCCAAAGATGCACAGGTTAGGTGGACTAGCCATGATGAATTGCCCCTTAGCATCCAAAAATGTGTAGGTTTGAGAGATTGGCCATAGTAATTTCTTCCTTAGTGTCCAAAGATGTCAGGTTAGGAGGAGTTGCCTTGCTAAATTGCCCCTTTGTGTCCAAAGATATGTAGGTTTGAGGGATTGGCCATGATAAACATGTGGTTAGGCCTGGGTAAGATGCTTTCCAAAGAGTCGATGCAGACTCAATGGGCTAAATGGCCCCCTTCTGCACAGTAGGATTTTATGATTCTATGATGCACCTATTTTACATATCACTCCAGAGGTTTGGGAAGGATAATATTTCATTTCATCTTGCCTTATTAAAGTATTTAGAAAATACAATATCTTGTATTATTACATACAGGAAAGAATTAACACAATTATACTTACCAAAGGCATATTAAATATGAAAAAAAATTAACTGGCAGTCAGAACCCTATGAATAGAGTTATAAAACATATTTAATGTGAATATAAAACTCACAGGCCCGAGCAATAATCATGGAAAACTTGACTGCAATGGTTTCAGGGCATCAGGGACTGATAATTTTACCACAAGGGTGGTCAGTTAATAGGATCTTTCCCTCGTCATTCTTTTGATCTTTGTTTTCAGCTTTTCCCCCATGTTCAATTGAAAAGCGTGAGTGAGCGGTGTGCTGAGTCCATGTTGATTAAACTTCACATTTTTCCAACGTTCTGTCCACAGCAAGGGTTCGGAAACATCGATGGGGAGTACTGGCTCGGCCTGGAGAACATCTACTGGTTGACGAACCAAGGGAATTATAAGTTGTTGATCACCATGGAGGACTGGCAAGGGCGCAAGGTGTTCGCCGAATATGCTAGCTTCCGGCTGGAGCCCGAGGCCGACAACTACAAGCTGAGGGTGGGACGTTACCATGGAAACGCTGGCGATTCCTTCACCTGGCACAACGGCAAACAGTTTACGACACTGGACAGAGACCGGGACGCGTATACAGGTAATGATGATGAGTTGGCGCAAAACCACCCTCAAAGTCCACGGAGTCACTTGTCAATTATTGTTCCAAATGCAGCAACGAGTTAGTATTTACTCATGCCCGGTTTAATCTTTCACGAAGTACGTTCACTTCTTTGTTTCTGCCGTGGTGGGATTGGAACCACCACTGTGGGTCTCTGGGCTAATAGTCCAATAGCAATACTACTACTCCACCATCTCGAGGACCACCTATCATGAGGTATAGTACAGCTATACTCATTATTTTAATGGCAGCGTAGTGGCACAGTGGTTAGCATTGCTGCCTCAGCGCCAGGGACCCGGATTCAATTCCCGGCTCGGGTCACTGATTGTGTGAAGTTTGCGCGTTCTCCCAATGTCTGTGTAGGTTTTCTCCGGCTGCTCCGATTTCCTCCCACAGTCTGAAAGACGTGCAGGTTAGTTGCATTGGCCATGCTAAATTTTCCCTCAGTGTACCCAAACGGGTGTCAGAGTGTGTCGACTAGGTGATTTTCACAGTAACTTCATTGCAATGTTAATGTAACCATGATGTGGAGATGCCGGCGTTGGAACTGGGTGGGCACAGTAAGATGTCTCTCAACATCAGGTTAAAGTCCAACAGGTTTATTTGGTAGCACAAGCTTTCGAAGCACTGCTCCTTCATCAGGGTGAGTGTCCTTGCCTGATGGGGGGACAGCGCTCTGAAAGCTCATGCTACCAAATAAACCTGTTGGACTTTAACCTTGTGTTGTGCGACTTTTTACAGTGTTAATATAAGCCTACTTTGTGACACTTAATACATAAACTTTAAACTAAAATAACGCATACAGTTTCTTTACAGGATTGAAAAAAAAACACACTTAAATCCCAAAGCTTATAAACATTAGTAACATGGATTTTTATTTCTGTAGGTAACTGCGCGCACTATCAGAAGGGTGGATGGTGGTATAACGCATGCGCACATTCAAATCTCAATGGTGTGTGGTACCGTGGTGGACACTATCGCAGCAAGTACCAGGATGGAGTGTACTGGGCAGAGTTCAGAGGGGGGGCTTACTCCCTGAAGTCAGTTACTATGATGATTAGACCCAATCCCAACACTTTCCATTGAGAAGAACTAGGAGTCGTGAACACTCAGAAGTAGAACTGAACAGCACCCTGTATATGAAATCAGCCTTAAAAACAAAAATCATCAACATATATACACACACCCTGAGCTGTGCTTATTTGGAAATGAAAAGAAAAATACTTCTATGTATTTATTTCCTTCAGAGTATGAACTTGTAATGTCATGTATACAAATTTTATTTCTCTCGCGTAACAGCTGTGACAATGCTGAGTTCACAATATTTGTGCTTACAGTCATTTAAAGAAAAAATAGTATTGGAATAAAATTCCCTTGTGTTTGGGAGGTTATTTTGCTTCTGTTCTGTAGCACACCCGGAACCTGTTCTAGTATGCAGAGGGGTCTTCGATGGTAGCACCTATCACTGTTTGGATGAAAAGATGAAAGACGGTGGCACAGTGGTTAACACTGCTGCCTCATAGTGCCAGGGACCCGGGTTCGAATCCAACCTCGGGCGCATGTCACTGCGGAGTCTGCAGGTTCTCACCGTGTCTGCGTGGGTTTTCTCCACGTGCTCCAGTTTCCTCCCACAACTCAAAAATGTGGATTGGCCAGGATAAATTGTCCCTTTGTGTCCCTAAGTGTGTAGGTTAGAGGGATTAGTGGGGTTACGGGGATAGGGCAAGACTCGATAGGTCGAAAGGCCTCCTTTTGCACTGTAGAGATTCTATGATTGCTTAAGAATTGTTCAGCTGCCTTCTGCAATGCTAACATTCAACCCGAAGACATGCCTGGAACAGAACAGTCCAGCAAATTCCAACTTCCAGCAAAACACAAGCCTAGGCAGTATTTTTTTTTAAATCACACTGCAGGGTCTCATTTGTTCTAGAATTCTGACGCAGGAAAGGAGATGAATCTATGGGTTCTAGTCATACCCTAGAAATTAGCTCTAAAAATTTCCACAGATATTAATACCTCTTCAAAACTGCTACACCCTCTAAATGCTTCCAGTTTGTTCGGGACAGACGTCAAAAAAGTAAAAACCCAAAATGCTCAAGTGCATCCAAAACTCTCCCTCACGTTCTGCTGGTCTCTGCACCGAGTAACCACTTGCGAGCATTTTGGATGAAAATTCTGAAGAGGGAGAATTGAACTACTGGTGAATTTACAACCAGAGGTCGCAGATCTTTGCAAGGCAGGAACACAAACTGAGAATTCAATTGTGTGCCATCTTCTAACCAGTAATATTAAAGGGCTAATATTCACGGGAATGCATTCCACTATTCCCAAGATGTAATGATCCTGGCTTGCAATGATCTCTGCTGGGAACACTGTGGAGTAAATCGTCTCCATTGTTAAGCAAGAAAGATAGACATCGCCAACTTGTGAAGTCAAATCATTGCCTACTGCACTATAGTACACCAGCACATCACTGCATTCGAAAAGGGAAGGCGGAGGGTGGGAATAGAAGTTTGATAAGGAAAGCATGTAGGCTTGGACATTGTGTTGTAGCATCAACTTATACAGCCTTAGCACTGTGGCCTCACAGCATCAAGTACCTGGGTTCAATTCCAGCCTTGGGTGAGTGTGTGTGTGAGAGTGTGTGTGTGTGTGTGTGAGAGTGTGTGTGTGTGAGAGAGAGAGAGAGAGAGAGAGAGAGAGAGGACTTTAAACCTTCTGCCCATGTCTGCCTGGGTTTCCTCCCACACTCCAAAGTAGTGTGGGTTAGCCAATCTAAATTATCCCTTAGTGTCAAATGATGTGCAAGGTGGGTGGATTGGCTGTGATAAATGCATGGATTTAAGAGAATAGGGCAGGGGGATGTGGGTCTGGGTAAAATGTTCTTTTGGAGAGTCAGTGCGAACTCAATGGACCGAGTGGCTTACTTCAGTACTGCCAGGATTTTATGGATTCTAAGTATCACTGTGAAATTCCCTCTCCTACTATCTTAGCAGGGATGAGTTCATTGTAAACCCATTGAAATTAATCTATCATTACGAATAATTTTACATCGTCACATTAACCAGTTGTAGTGGAATATCCTGTCACAATCTCCGATCTTCAGTTTCATTTTCTTGGGTGGGATTGGGCACAAGGGAGATAAACAGAAATATTGATATTACAGCTGGAAAACGCAAGACAACAGGAGTGATTATGTGTGTTTGTGTGCGTGCGTACTAATTCCTTGTTTTCTATCTCATGTCTGTTGAAGAATCTTAAACAGGTGAAATAAATATATCCAAATCCATCTCTGGGGGGTAAAGGAGGGGCTGCACACCCTTTTTATTTATGCAGTTACTTTATTATAATATTTCTACTGCATTCTTTAGTGTACATCTTCTCTGTGTCTTACTAACTGTAACAATATGTAAAATACAGTTTGTGATACCAATTTTGAGCCTTCATTGTAGAGTTAATAGAACCAAGTGCTATTGGCAGAAAGTTTTACCTTCTGCAACATTGTCTTGACAGTTCTGATATACTCTTTAACTGCCACAATAAACATACTTAAATACATTTGCTAGTGTTATTTACACTAAACATGTGGGATCATTCAAATTGCAGCAAGTCGATTTGTAATGGGGCGGTGTGGTGGCACAGTGGTTAGCACTGTTGTCTCAGTGTGAGAATCCCTGTCTGTCACTGTCTGTGCAGAGTCTGCATGTTCTCCCCATATCTGTGTGGGTTTCCTCCAGGTGCTCCAGTTTCCTCCCACAGTCCGAAAGACATGCTGGTAAAATGCACTGGCCATGCTAAATTTTCTCTCAGTGTACCTGAACAGACAGCGGAGTGTGGCAACTAGAGAATTTTCACAGCACCCTCATTGCAGTGTTAATGTAAGCCTACTCATGACACTAATAAATAAACTTTAACTTGAGTGTCAGAATAACAGTGAGTTTGCATTCAAAATGTTGGATTGACACTGTAGCTACCAGTACCAGCTTCATAAAGCTCAACTTTCTGCACTTACATTGGTAATATTAGACAGTTCATTATAACACATACATGGCCAAATATTTTAATTCACCAACTGAAAAATGTAATTGAAAAAAAAACCTGTGGCTACTTTTGCCCAGATTTGACAAAACTTGAACATGCATCTGATCCATTGTTGGACCACAAAGACATGTCCCATCACGTCAGACCCCCCAGATATACATTGGAATTGTCGCACTCCTGAAGAGTAGAAAGCAAGGGTTAAGCCTGCAGTGTAAACGACTCTGCAGAATCCATATTCATTCACCAGCCAAGTGAACTGCATTTAATCCAAAAATCATTTACTTGTTCTTGTCACCATATACACAAGAGTAAAAGAGTAAACGGGGCGAGAATGTAGAACGAGAATGACCAAAGTAGCTGCAGCAAAATGGCACAGTGGTTAGCACTGCTGCCTCTCGGCGTGAGGGACCCAGGTTCGATTCCTGGCTTGGGTCACTGTCTGTGTGGAGTTTATATATTCTCCCTGTGTCTGCGTAGGTTTCCTCTGGCTGCTCCGATTTCCTGCCACAGTCTGAGAGACATGCTAGTTAAATGGCATGGCCATGCTAAACTAACCCTCAGCGTACCTGAACAGCGGCCAAAGTCTGTCGTTACTGTCTTTTGAAAAGTAGCTTGACCAGCTCATATGTGCAGTGTTACCTGAGCCATTGTCTCCTGGTATTCCATGTCCAATAGTTGAATCTCAGGTGCTTATCTGAATGCATTGTTAATAGTACGGGAGACCAGGATTTCCACATTCCTCAGGGGTGTATAGTTTTGAGCTGGCATTCACATCTCAAAGTTAAATGTGGACTGCCAGGTAATGCAAACTGAGGCAGCCATTTGTTTCAGAGTCACAGACGTTTACAGCACGGACACAGGCCCTTCAGCCCAACTTTTCAATGCCTCCTTTTTTTTAAGCAGCTAAGCTAGCCCCAATTGCCTGCATTTGGCCCTTATCCTTGCATATCTATCTTATTCATGGAACTGTCTAAATGCTTTTTAAAAAAACAAAATTGTACTGGCCTCTACTACTG
Source organism: Sphyrna mokarran (assembly GCA_024679065.1). NCBI lineage: Eukaryota > Metazoa > Chordata > Chondrichthyes > Carcharhiniformes > Carcharhinidae > Sphyrna > Sphyrna mokarran. Next base: position 16,738,501 of record JAGIQG010000025.1, read on the forward strand.
TCTTTGGCAGCTCATTCCAGACACTCACCATGCTCTATGTGAGAAAATTGCCCCTCTAGACCCTTTTGTATCTCTCCCCTTTCACGTTAAACCTAATCCCCTAGTTTTAGGCTTCTCGACTTTTGGGAAATGATGTTGACTATCGAGCTGATCTATACACCTCATTTTTGCCTGTGATTATCTGTCATTCTTTTTAGTGTGCTTGTTTGAAAACGTCTGCTCTTAGCTGTTCAAGGTTTAAAAATCACTATTCGAGATAAGCACATCTTCATAACAATAGCTATTGTAATTTGAAACTTAATCAAACATTTTAAGTGGGAGTTTCATCTTTGGCTTTGCATTCAGAATACTTTGTATTCATGTTTGTGCAAATCTTGCATGAGCAACACATAACATTTTTCCTTGTTGCCAAGTATTTTTTTTTCAAATTTTAATATAGAAACATAGAAAATAGAAGCAGGAGGCGCCCATTCAGCCCTTTGAGCCTACACTGCCATTCATTGTGATCATGGATGATCATCTAAATGATCATAATAATATCCTGATTCCCTACTTCTCCCATATCATGGAATCACAGAATCTCTACAGTGCAGGAGGCAGCCTTTTGGCCCATCAAGTCTGCACCCACTCTCCGAAACAGCATCTTTCCCAGCCCTGCCCTATTGTTGTAACCCCATGCAGATTATACCACTAATCTCTCAAACCTACACATCTTGGGCCCCAACGGGATAATTTAGCATGGCCAATCCACCCACCTGTATATTCTTAAACTGTGGGTGGAAACTGGAACATCTGGAGGAAACCCATACAGAGAACACACAAACCCCACGCAGTCATCCAAAGCCAGAATCAAACCTTGGTTCCTGGCGCTGAGACACAGCAGTGCTAATCACTGTGCCACTGTGTTGACCCTTGATGCCTTTAACCCCAAGGACCAGATCTAATTGCTTCTTGAAATCAGACGTTCTGTCCTCAACTGCTTTCTGTGATAGTGAATTCCACACATTCATCAGACTCTGGATGAAGAAATTTCTCCTCACTTCAGTCCAAAAGGTTTACCCCTTATCAAAGAGCAAAGAAAATTACAGCACAGGAACAGACCCTCTGGCCCTCCAAGCCTGCACTAACCATGCTACCCAACTTAACTAAAAGCCCTAACTTCTGGGGACCATATCCCTCTCTTCCCATCCTGTTCATGTATTTGTCAAGACAATCCTTAAAACCATTATTGTATCTGCTTCTACTACCTCCCCTGGCAACGAGTTCCAGGCACTCGTCTCTCTGTGTAAAAAAATGTGCCTCGTACATTTCCTTTAAGCATTGCCCCTCCCTCTTCTACCCTGGGAAAAAGCTTCTGACTATCCACTCTGTCCATGCCTCTCAAAATCTTATAGACTTCTATCAGGTCAACCCTCAACCTCTGTTATTCCAGTGAGAATAAACCATTTTCTCCAACCTCTCCTCATAGCTAATGCCCTCCAAAACTAAGCAACATCTCGGTAAATCTTTTCTGTGCCCTCTCTAAAGCCTCCACATCCTTTTGGTAGTGTGGCGATCAGAATTGACACTATATTCCAAGTGCATCCTCAAACTATATATAATACCCTAGTTTAAAACAATGACTTCCAAGAAAAGAAAGTAATATGTCAGAGTATGTTCAAGTACACATAAGTGCAGTGACAATTTAGTGAACTTTGCACAGGCAAACTAAGTATCATAAAACCCTGATTATTCAGGAATGGGTTGTGCCAATTAATCAAAACTGCCCAGTTGACTGAGAGTTCCACTTATCAATTAAATGGCATGGGCTCCAGATAACTTTGTAATCCCTTCCCTTCCAGTTGGCGAAGTGGTTTTCTGCATTCAGGGAACATCAAATTCCAGTCGTTTTTGTATTCCAGATACTGGATAACGCAACGTTTACTGTATTAACAATGCACAGCAAATGACCATGACCCTGATACCATAGCAACAATCAGCCACCAATAACAACGTTGATGTTAATAAATATGGACTGCGCAAGCCTCAAAGTAAAAGAGGCTCACTGAACAGAATAAATCACAGCAGACACACATTCAGGAGTAGAAAACAGGAAAAGCCAGAGCTAATACGGGAGCAAAACAGAACTCCTGTACATTAATACGACTTCCCTGGAATGAAAGCTGACCTGCTGGGACTTTCCAAAGAGCAATAATGGCATTCCAGAGTAGCTGAAACAAACGGCCCTTGCAAGAAACAAAACCTCTTCAACAATAAGAACCACATGTGACAGATGAACCACCAATTGCACAAAGAAGAGCAAAACAACACTCAGCACAAGTCAAAACATAGAAAATCTACACGCAAAAAAACACTCCCACTGACCCAAATCATGTAACAAGCACTAAGCAGCTTGCCAGGAAGTGAAGGGTAATCGGAGAGCGCACTAGTTTGCAGGATATCTACAACTTGTTTTTGGCATGTCTCACTGCATTTTTCAAACCATTTGAGGCCACAAGCAACTACCGGGATCAAATTTGTCCAATATCTATGTTTACAGTAACAGCTGACTGAACCATGTCACAATGCTACCTATGGTATTTGAAAGGGTAGCTTAGAATCATAGAATCCCTACAGTGCAGAAGGAGGCTATTCAACCCATCGAGCCTGCACCAACAACAATCCCCCCACCCCTCGGCCCTATCGCTGTAATCCATGTACTTACCCTCCTAATCCCCCAATGCTAAGGAGCAATTTATCATGGTCAATCAACCTAACTTGCACATCTTTGGAGTGTGGGAGGAAATTGGAGCACCTGGATGAAACCCACACAGACATGAGGAGAATGTGCAAACTCCACACACAGTTGCCCACATGCATGTGCGCGCGCGCACACACACACACACACACACTCAGTCACCCAAGGCTGAAATCTAACTCATATCCTTGGTGCTGTGGGTCCACAGTGTTATATGTCGATGTACAACACTGAATTTCTGGGTCAACATGCATTCCTTATCAAACATTGATCTTCCCACCTCCTTTTCAAATGCAGTAATGTGCTGATGTATTATAGTGCAGTAGACAATGAACTGACTTCAAAAATCAGCAATATTACGCTTCCTTGCTCAACAAAGGAGACAACTTACTCCACAGACAGTCACTTGTCTCGACTCTTATCCAGTTTATTCCCGAGGGAGGTGCAATCATGCAGTAAAGTTTAATTCTGATTTTGAGTTAATCTGTCTGGCAGTTTTCGATTCTTCTATACCATTTCAACATGGTATGGATCTTCAGATTTTCTTTCCAAAATGATCGAACCCTCCACCATGGAGGAGTTTGCTCTCTTTCCTATGATGAGGAAAAATTGTTCATTTTGGGGTAGCCCCCATCATCAAATATTTTTAGAATGTCCAGACTTTGAGTATACGTCATCATAGACTTGAGCTCTAGCCACGCAGTCAAGGCTCAAGTGATGGAGATCACAGAATGGTTGCAGCACAGGAGAAGCCATTCAGCACATCGAGTCCATGCTGGTTCTCTGCAAAAGCAACTCAACTAATCCCATCCTTTCCCTGTAGCCCTGTGGTTAGTTGTTTTCTCACTGGATGCACATCCAATGGCCATTAGAAAGCTTAGATTAAATTTGCCCCCACCACACACTCAAGCAGTGCATTCCACACTCCAACCATTTGATATGTAAAATATTTTCCTCAGGTCACCATCTTATTCTTCCCTAACCACCTTAAAGCAATGTTCTCAACCTGTTTGACAGCAGGAAATTATTCCACTCTATGCATTTTTGTCTAGACTTCTCATGATGTTGAGCACTTGTATCAAACCTCAACCCTCTCAATCTTCTGTTTTCATAGAATGACAGAGTCCCTGAAGTGCAGAAGGAGGCTATTCAGCCCATCCAGTCTACCAACTCTTCCAATAGAGCATCTTACCCAAGCTCACCCTGTACTTCCATACTATCCCTGTAACTACATGCACTTATCCTACTAATCTCCCCAACTTACACATCTAGAGAGACTAAGGGCAATTTAGCATTGCCAATCCACCTAACCTGCACATCTTTTGGATTCCAAAGAATCCAAGCAGAAGCCAGCTCTCCAAAATATCACACAGCTGAAAGTCCCTCAATCCTGAGACCATTTTCATGAATCTTCTGCATGCTTTCAAAAGTCTTCACCACTCTTGCCTTTGTCACTTGATTGTTAGAGGTGCAGTGGCTGCGGGAGTGAGATCTTAATTAACATTAAGTAGCATGGTGGCACAGTGGTTAGCCCTGCTGCCTCACAGCGCCACTGACCCAGATTCAATTCTGGCTTCGGGTGACTGTCTGTATGGAGTTTGCATTCTCCCCGCGTCTGCGTGGATTTTCTCTAGGTGCACTGGTTTCCTCCCAAAGTCCAAAGATATGCAGGTTAGGTTGATTGGCCACAGTAAATTGACACACAGGGGGACTAGCAGGGTAAATACGTGGTTTAAGGGGATAGGGCCTGGGCGGGATTGTGGTCGGTGCAGATTCGATGGGCCGAACGGCTTCGATCTGTATTGCATGGGTTCTACGATTATATAACATGTGTCGAGATATGTCCACTTCTTACAGCCACAAAGAGAGACGAGGCTTACAGTTTCATGCACAATGTTTGTGCATACAGTTTGGTCTACATTCATGCCACATGTGTCTCTTCAGCACATCAATCTCTTTCTCAGGAAAGAGCACGTTATGCTCCAGTAACTGCGCGCTGCCTGCATTCTTGACTTGAACTCAGCTGTGCTTTTCAGCGGATGGTGACAGTGTTGTGAATGAAATGCCAGTTGGAACATAACCTCCACCAGATGCAGAGTTGACAAATAGACTTGTAATTCTTGGTGTCAGATATAAAACAGCTGGTGATGATCCATGGGCCTTCCATGAGCAAACCAATAAAGAGCGTTACTGGCTAAGAAGACATCAGGTTTTATCATGGTCGTGTATAGCAGCTCACTATCCACCCTGAATAGAGTAGAGACATTCCTGTTGATTAATACTTGTCCCTGGAACCCACATCCAGCGACTGAATCAGAGTCACAAATGTTGCCCAAGGTGGGCAATATTCACCAGCTCATTCCTACAGCCTTTCCTCACTTACATTAGATCATCAAAACAGCATTGTCTATGATGGCCGTAAATAGCTGTTGAAGAGAGTCACAGCCACAAAAACCTTTCAAGCAACAGACAGAAGCACAAAGTCAGTAGTTTCCACAGCAGAAGTGGTTACTCGCGTCTTTGCAAAATGACAAACAGATGCAACCACCCCACTTGAAAGACTGTGAGATGTTCTGCTTTTTGGCATTCAGTGATTGCAAAACATCTCTCCATAGGGATCTCTGGTGTGGAGTGTTAATAGAGTTCACTTCATTTTCTCAGTTGACACCACGAGATACTTACATGGATGCTTCCCCGTTGGTTAAAAAGCTGCTGCACCATGCGAGAGAGGAAATTTCTGACCTTGCTCGCCCCAAGACCAGAAAATCCTGCCCGAGGTCAACAGACCTTTGCATCATCCACATCACGCCCTTTACAATTTCTGTGGTGGGCAGGACTGGAAAATTCCATCCCACGGTTCCAGATGGTGATCGACTCCGATGAGGAAGTTTCAGCACAGAGTCACATATCATCAGCTTGCTGGCTAATGCTTAGCGATCAAGCAGAAGGAAAAGGTAAGAAAGTAGTACAAGAAACAAACTAACTTTGATTAAGAATAATCATTACACGAAAGATGACAGGTGTCTTTTAAACAACACAAATAGCAAAATAAGTGGATGCTGGAATCTGAAAAAAAGAACAGAAGACTCTGAAAAAACTCAACAGGTCCGGCAGCATCTAAGAATAAAAAGTTCTCTTCAAATTCAAATTACCTGGTGATTCTTTGTTTTCTTTTATATCCTCAGCAACATTGGAAATTTTTTTACAGACCTACAGGGAAGCAACCTGCAGATTCTTACCAAAGAGGCAGAGAAATCTCTACAACAAGTATCTGACACACAAGAAACACCAAATCCCATCTTCCAGCACTTGGCTTGTCTTGTAGCCCAATTTTGTCTGCAGCAGCCAGGGTTGTTATGTTATAATACATCTTACATCCATTAGAATGCAAAGTCACACGAGAAATTCTTTCATACATCTCTGGCCCAAACCCACAACAGCGACATTATAAACTTGGGAGAAGGTCACTTTCCTTCAGAAAGGAACGAGACACGGCAGAGGGCAGAATCCCAAAAATACAACCTTTGTAAAGAGTAAAAGTGACATCAGGTGCTCTGCAAAATGGAGGATTTTTGGAACCTTTTGGAAGGTTTTTTTTTAGGATTTGCAGATTCCTAGGAAGAATGATAACAAACAGATATCCAAAGATATGCGGGTTAGGTGGACTGGCCATGCTAAGTTGCCCCTTAATGTCAGGGGGACGAATATGTGGGGTTATGGGGATAGGGCCTGGATGCTGATTCAGGTTCAATGGGCTGAATGGCTTCCTTCTGCACTGCATGGATTCTATGATTCGATATCTCTTCTCCAGTCAGAACAGATACTTTCACAAGCAGGGGCAGTGGCTATTGAATAGCTCACCCAATTTTAGAAGCCAGAACCCAGCCTGGTCACTGAGTGCGTTGGGCAGGCATTGTAATGAACGAACAGAACTGGATCCTTTAAACTGACTATTTAGGATCAAGAAATAAATGCTGGAAACAGAGTCCAAACTAAACATGACCTTTTAATTCAAAATTGGCGTTCTATAGGAAGAAGTTAAACTTAGCATTCTGTGAAGCTCCATTTACAGCATGAAGTCTGGGATATCAGGAAAAAGAGCCCAAGAGGGGAAAGAAACATCCATGAATTTAAAAAGGTAAGTCTCAGGGGTGACTAAAAGAAAAATGTTTAATTTAAAAGTTTCCTTGCAGATAGCCAAAATGTTTGTTAATCTGAATCATTTGAGGTTTAGCATATTTTTAAAAAGGAAATATGACTACATGATGCCCACTGTTGCAAAATCCCCACCTTGAGTACAAATGGGATCATTCTGTCTTCCATCATGCAGATCTTGCTGCTGTACAAATGCCTATAGGACCATACAGTACAGAAGAGGCTCTTCGGCCCATTGAGTCTGCACCGACACACGAGAAACACCTGAACTCTCACCTAATACCACTGACCAGTACTTGCCCCCAGCCTTGTAGCCCGATTTTGCATGCAGCAACCAGGGTCATAATTACTTTACGATGCATCTTACATCCATTGGAATGCATTTGTTGGCTGTCTGATTGCGAGGGCTGTGGTAAGCATTCTTGTGGTAATAAAAGTAAAATACTGTGGATATTGGAAATCTGAAATAAAAACAGAAAATGCTGGAAAAATTCTGGTCTGGCAGCATCAGTTCATTTCAGAGGATCATTTAGATCATTTAGAGGGTGATTTAGCTAATTGGGTTAGGAATTGGCTAGCAGATAGAAGACAGAGGGTGGTGGTTGATGGGAGATATTCATCTTGGAGTTCGGTGACAAGTGGTGTACCTCAGGGGTCTGTTTTGGGGCCCCTGCTGTTTGTAATTTTTATAAATGATCTGGATGAGGGTATTGAAGGATGGATTAGTAAATTTGCAGATGACACTAAAGTCGGTGGAGTGGTAGATAGTGAAGAGGGGTGTTATAGTTTGCAGAGGGACTTGGACAAGTTGCAGAGCTGGGCCGAGAGGTGGCAAATGGAGTTTAATGTGGAAAAGTGTGAGGTAATGCACTATGGCAGAAATAATAAATGTGTAGAGTATAGGGCAAATGGTAGGATTCTTAGTAGTCTAGATGAACAGAGGGATCTTGGTGTGTATGTGCATAGATCCCTGAAAGTAGGCAGTCAAGTCGAGAAGGTTGTTAAGAAGGCATATGGAGTCTTGGCTTTTATTGGTAGGGGGATTGAATTTCGGAGCCGCAACGTCATGTTGCAACTGTACAAAACTCTAGTGCGGCCGCACTTGGAGTATTGTGTGCAGTTCTGGTCCCCACATTATAAGAAAGATGTGGAGGCATTGGAGAGGGTACAGAGGAGGTTTACCAGGATGTTGCCTGGTATGGAGGGCAGGTCTTATGAGGAGAGGCTGAGGGATTTGAGGTTGTTTTCGTTAGAAAGGAGGAGGCTAAGAGGGGACCTGATCGAAACATATAAGATGATTAGAGGTTTAGATAGGGTGGACAGTGATAGCCTTTTTCCTAGGATGGAAAAAGCTAGCACGAGGGGACACAGCTTTAAATTAAGGGGTGATAGTTATAGGACGGATATCAGAGGTAGGTTCTTTACCCAAAGGGTGGTTCGGGAGTGGAATGCCCTGCCTGCAGCAGTTGTAGATGCGCCAAGTTTGGTGGCGTTTAAGAGGTTAGTTGATAAGTATATGGAAGAGAAGGGAATGGTTTAGTTTGGAGGGGCATTGCTTTTTATATTGGTCGGCGCAACATCGAAGGCCGAAGGGCCTGTTCTGTGCTGTAATGTTCTATGTTCTAGATACCAAAATGTTTAACTCTGTTTCTCTCTTCACCCCCACCTTCTGAATTTATCCAACATTTTCTATTTTTAATCCTGCAGTAAGGTTGCACTTACTGGCTGAGTATTTCTGTTTGTTTCCCCATTACCTTTGTTTTTGATTCGATTTATTATTGGCACATCTATTAGCATTTAGTGAAAGTATTGTTTCTTGTGCACTATACAGACAAAGCATATTGTATGTAGAGAAGAAAAGGAGGGGATGAAGAATGTATGTTCCAGTCATAGCCACAGAGCAGAGAAAGATCAGCTTAAGGTAGGTCCATTCAAAAGTCTGACAGCAGAAGGGGAGAAGCAGTTTTTAAGTTGGTTGGTATGTGGCATCAGACTTTTGCATCTTTTTCCCAAATGAAAGAAATTGAAAGAGAGAATGTCTGGGCTGCGTGGGGTCCTTGATTTTGCTCGCTGCTTTTCTGAAGCAGTGGGAAGTGTAGACAATGTCAATGGATGGGAGGTTGTTTTCTGTGACAAACTGGGCTTTGTTCGCAATCCTTTGTAGTTTCTCGTGATCTTTGTCAGAGTAGGTGCCACTGTGATACAACCAGAAAGGATGCTTCTACATCACGTCTGTCAATTTTGGTGAGAGTTATAGCAGACTTGGTAAATATGTTTAAAGCGATTCATCATATCCAAAAATATTAATTAAGAAATTATCTAGCATTCCAACAAATAGTTCAGAAAAGATTTTACAAGTAAAATCTTTTGCAGTGATTTTAAATCCCAGCTGGCAGGGAGGACAACTTTGCTAAAGTGCTCCTTTATAATCAAAGAGCCATTTTCATTTGTATTAACACCCAGCTTAAATATATTGGTAGGCACAATGGTTCGCATTGCTGCCTTACAGTGACAGGGACCTGTGTTTGATTCCCGGCTTGGGTCACTCTCTGTGAATAGCCTGCACGTTTGCTTGGGTTTCCTCTGGGTGCTCCAGTTTCCACTGTCCAAAGACTGTGCTGGTTAGGTCCATTAGCCATGCTAAATTCTCTCTGTGTACCTGAACAGGTGCCTGAATGTGGTGACTGGGGATTTTCACAGTAACTTCATTGCAGTGTTAATGTAAATCGACTTGTGACACTAATAAATAAACTTCAAAAAACTTTAATATGGAACACCGTTGGGGGGGAAAAAAAAACAATTTTTCCGTTGACTACCAAATTATGTTGCTTCATGGAATTGAATTTTAGCACTTCTAACCAGTACTATTCTAAATGCATTTTGGGCACAATTCCCCAATTGCACTCAGTGAAAACTCTATCAAAATGAATCCAACTCAAACATGGGCAGGATTTTCCAACTGTGCCAGCCCCAAAACCTGAAACTCCTGCCCAAGGTCAACAGACCTTTCCATGGTCTGCCTTACACCAGTGCCTCCCCTGAGTACCACTGACTATGAAGTGTTGCAGCTGAAAGCGTGCCATTAAAGCTATAGCCATTGTTTTAACAGATGTCATCGTATTAAACATCATTTCATAAATCCATCATTTGGACAATTTTTTATTGAACTTTGCAATTCAGGTTTTGGACCCTAACGTCTAAAGGAAACAAAATGCTCTGTTATTTTGCAATCACCAGAAAGAGAGGAAAATGTTACAAGAGCACTGAGCTGATAGGTGTGGAGCGATATTGCCATTTCTGTTTGAAACAATAGACAAATGCACAGATTCAAATTAAAGTTTATTTATTAGTGTCACAAGTAGGCTTACATTAACACCGTAATGAAGTTACTGTGAAAATTCCCTAGTCGCCACATTCTGGCACCTGATTGTGTACACTGAGGGAAAATTTAGCATGGTCAGTGCACGAACCAGCATGTCTTTGGGACTGTGGGAGAAACCGGAGCCCCTGAAGGAAACCCACGCAGTCATAGGGAGAATGTGCAAACTCCGCACACACAGTGACCCAAGCCGGAAATCAAACCCAGGTTCCTGGTTCTGTGAGACAGCAGTGCCAACTACTGTATTACCCAATGTACTGTGAAACATGTGAATCCATCAGGAGCCACTCTGTATTTACTTTAAAATTGGTCGGTAACTTTTGCCAATAAAATAGTTTCAGAATGGGGGCTAGGTGTAGGATACAGCTGAAGAGATTGATTTCAGTTTATGAAACAGCATTCTTTCTGAGAAAAGGTAAATAGAAAATATTTAGCAAAGTGCAGCAAAGTCAGGGTTCATCAGATGCTAATTATTGGAACATGGCTTGAATTACAGTACCACACCTGGAATTCTCCCAGATATTTGACTGGGCTTCTGAAGCCAGCTGTGGACTTTCTGCATGGCCAAAGAATGCCAATAGTCCAGGTAGCTCAAATCTTTGCTTAGAATCTTCACTATTGTGATATGAAAGGCCTGTTCTCGTTGATGGCAGGTTAGTTGAAACATTTACAGAAATGTGGAGCAGTCTCCAATACTGAGAGTCAGAATGTAAACGTGGAAATACTTACTCCTTGGCTTTGCACTTTGTATTTTCAAACAGAATGGCGAGCACTGAAAAAGGCTCATTTTCAAGAAAGAGAATTCATTTTCCTTTGAAGGCGGCAACTTTGAAGATCCACCCAGGCCTTATGGGTGGGACAGATGTCAGTACAGGCTCAATGGGCCGACTGGCCTCTTTCTGCACTGTAGAATTTTTTTCCATTTATTCGTGGGACATAGGCATCGCTGGCTAGCCAGTATTTATTGCCCATCCCTATTTGCCCTCGAGGCGGTGGTGGTAAGGTACCTTCTTGAATCTCTCAGTCCATGGTCTTTGTGATCCACAATACCATTGGGGAGAGAATTCTACATTTTGACACAGCAACTGCGAAGGAATGGCGATATATTTCCAAGTCAGGATGGTGAGTGGCTTGGAAAGGAACTTGTAGGTGGTGGTGTTCCCATGTATCTGGCTTACATGTGATTCCAGACCCACGACATTGTGATTAATTCTTAACTGCCCCAAGGGCAATTAAGGATGGACAATGAATGCTGGCCCAGCCAGTGAAATGCACATCCCATGATATAAATTTTAAAAAGTTTTTTTTATTGATTCATGGGATATGGGCGTTGCTAGCAGACCAGTGCTTATTGCAATCTCTAGTTGCTCTTGGAGAGCAGATGAGAATCAACCACATGTAAGCCAGCAGATTTCCTTTCCTAAAGGACATTAGCGAATCAGATGGGTTTTTCTGACAATCGATAATGGTTTTGTAGTCATTGGTAGATTCGTAATTCCAGATTTTTTTTAAATTGAATTCAAATTTCACCATTTGCCATGGTGGGATTCGAACCTAGGTCCCCAGAACATTAGCTGAGTTTCTGGATTAATAGTCTACTGATAATACCACTAGGCCATCGCCTCCCAGTTGCCAAAAGATGTCTCCATTTTTAGTCACACCCATAACAAGACTACACAACGATTGTTGGCATACAATAGTGACCCTTTGTCCATGATGGTCAAAGGACATATATCAAGGTGTTTATTTATTTGTCAACTTTTACCAATGGACCAAGGGAAAGTTTGCTTCAACTATACAGTAAATTGTAACTATGTTTACAACATAGAGAGAGCGTGCAAGATTCACGGCAGATTTAAATTGTAAACATTTCAAAGAAAAGAACCAATCGATATTACGAATAATTACAACTCATGAATAGGAAGTGGTGTACAGTACTGGCTGAGTTAGGAAGGAAATATGCAACTTGGCAAGCAATGTGATGCATCAGCCTATTGCTTCAAGGCGATTTTTAAAAAATTCAGTCATGGGATATGGGCATCGCTGGCTGGCCGGCCAGCATTTATTGCCCATCCCCAATTGCCCTTGAGAAGGTGGTGGTGAGCTGCCTTCTTGAATCGCTGCAGTCCATGTTCTGTGGATTGACCCACAATGCCATTAGGGAGGGAATTCCAGGATTTTGACCCAGCGACTGCAAAGGAACGGCTGGTATATTTCCAAGTCAGGGTGGCGAGTTGCTTGGAGGGGAACTTGCAGGTGGTGTTAAAATCACGATAGTGCCAATTTTTAATCTGGTCTTGGACAGAGCTGAGAAAAGTATTATATCTACTAATATTAGGTACAGAGTATGGACTCCAAGTCAATTCACCTGCTTCAGTGAGAAATTGTAAAGGAGATTGCACACATGGGCAGACAAACTTTAATGAATGAAAACCCTTTGATTCACAGTCTTGGATGGAATGGAGAGAAAAGGGGTCCAATCAATTATTAACATTGGCTCTCTCCCTACACAAAAGCAAACATGTGACTTTTTTGAGAAAATGAACAGTAACGGTGGCTTTTAAACACATTAACTATATATACTTAATATAATAAACTTCTCAAAATAATGACTTGTTGCGGCAGCATAATGGTTAGCATTGCTGTCTCTCAGCACCAGGGGCTCGGGTTCAATTGCAGCCTCGAGTCACTGTCTATGTGGATTTACACTTTCTGCCCATGGCTACATGGGTTCCCTCTGGGTGCTCTGGTTTCCTCCCACTGTCCAAAGATATGTGGATTAGGTTGATTGACTACACTAAATTGACCCTAGCGTCAAAATTAGCAGGTAAATGTGTGGGGTTGCAGGAATAGAGCCTGGGCGGGATTCTAGTCAGTGCAGACTCAGTGGGCCAAATGGCCTCCTTCTGCACTGTGGGGATTCTATGAAATGAAACCTTAAAAGGAATCTCAATTTATTCTGAGAGTACACAGTATATTAAAATATATTTCTTACTAGATTTCTCAAAAGTCTAATTATAAATGCCAACAGTTGTTGCTTCTGTATTAGAATGACTGTCACAGCAGAGATATGGGCTCAATATTAACACATTCAAAACACATCCATTAACACAAACTCAGGCCCATATTTATTGTCAATATATTGACTGATCAGACAGTGAGACATTGCACAGCCTCATTTTCAATGCAATATCCTTAACTAATTTGAATTGAGAGAGAAAGAAGGAAGTGAATTGGAATAGATTTCATCGACATCCAAAATCCTTCACACTACAGATGACACTACACACAGGGCAGCGCAGTGGTTAACAGCCTCACAACAGCAGAGACTCAAGTTCGATTCCCAACTTGAGTTACTGTCTGTATGGAGTTTTGCATGTTCTCCCTCTGTCTGTGTGGGTTTCCTCGGGGGTGCTCCAGTTTCCTCCCATAGTGATGTGCTGCTTAGGTCCATTGGCCATGCTAAATTGCTCTTTAGTGTCAGGGGACTAACTAGATTAACTGCATGGGTGAGTTTTGTAGTTGGTGCAGATTTGATGGGCCATTTGATCTCCTTCTGCACTGAAGGATTCCATAACTTTGGAAGTGCAATAATCAACCTATCGACACACAGCAACCATTCCAGTATACCTGATCAATGGCCACAAAACCAATAAGCAGTTGATAGATGACCAATTTTGAAGATTTTCCCACAAAGGACCCAAAGATCTCATTAAGACCACATCATATAGGATATAGGAGCAAAATTAGGCCAGTCAGCCCAGCAAACTTGCTCTGCCATTCAATCATAACTGATATCCACATTATCCTGCCTTTTCCCCTTATTGATCAAGAACGTATCTCTGTCTTAAAGGCACTCCATGCCCTGGCCTCCACAGCTGTCTATGGCAATGAGTTTCACAGATTCACCACCCTCTGGCTGAAGAATTTCCTTCTCATTTCAGTGTTAAAGGAGCATTCTTTCAATCTGAGTTGTGCCTTCAAGTTCTAATCTCTCCCACTAGTGAAAACATGGTCTCCATGTCTACTCTATTGAGGCTTCTCAGTATTCGGAGAATCTCAATTCGATCCCCCTCTCATTCCTTCTCATTGAGTATGGATCCAGATTTGTTAACTGCTCCATATGACAAATCCTTCATTTCTGGGATCATTCTTGTGAACCTCCTCTGGATCCCCTCCAAGGTCAGCATTTCCTTCCTTAGGTATGGGGCCCAAAACTGCTTAAAATATTCCAACTGGGGTCTGATCAGAGCCTTATACAGCCTCAGCAGTACATCCCCAATACAGGGAACAATTTTCATGTCAACTATTAGATTTTACCAGTGCATAAAATCAATAACCTATATTACTGTTCTCGAATATTTAATCACTAACATAATTGTTTCACCAACCACCTTCCCACCACTCCCCTTCCCCCCACAGCTCCACATTAATGAGACAGGATTTTAAAAGATTATTTAAAACTTATTTTTAAAGTTTATCTTTATTGATGTCATAAGTAGAGTACATCAACACTGCAATGAAGTTAGTGTGAAAATCTCCTAGTTGCCACAGTCTGGCACCTGTCCAGATACACTGAGGGAGAATTTAGCATGGCCAATGCACCTCATCCGCACATCTTTTGGACTGTGGGAGCAAACTGGAGTACCTGGAGGAAACTCACGCAGAAACGGGAAGAGCATGCAGATTCCGCACAGGCAGTGATCCAAGCTGGGAATCAAACCAGGGTCCCTGGCGCTGTGAGGCAGCAGTGCTCACCACTGTGCCACCCACAAACAAGCACACTTGAAAGAAAAAAGTCAACTTTCTGCATTTTCCATGCAGAAGCAAGTCAAATCCTCCCTTTTCCATTTTGTGCTATTTCTTACAATTAACCTTAGTGCACTTGGAGGCAATCTAGATTAAGTGACATTGGATATCAGTGGTAGACTTTTCTAAAACAATAAACACTTCCCGCTTCAGCCTCAGCACCTTTTGACCTGAGCCACAGATGCAAGTAAACCCAACTCCAGAGGGACACCATTGAAGAGAAGACCAGGATTGCCTTTCATTAGAGCAAAGTCTAACTTACAGGAAAAATACATGTAACTACTCCTGGGACACTACCTTTTATTAATCTGTAACTCAACATTGATAGATCCCTCAAGATCTGGCTGCTGTCAAAGAAACTAATGGGATGTTAGGTTGTATAAAAACAGGCAAAGAAGTATAGATCAAAGGAAATAACACTGTCATGATATAGTCCACAGGCCACAGCTGGGGTTTTGTGCACAGTTCTACGAACTACACCGCAGAAGAGATCTAGCCAAGTTGGAGGGAAAAAAAAGTACAAAGAAGAGCTACTAAAAGACTTTAGGGCACTGGAGAACAATACGAGATAGACTCAAGGAGCCAAAACGCTTCTCGCTGGCAAAGAGACGAGTGTGGGAAGACATGATTGAAGTATTCAAATTAATGAACGCTGGTGACCAGACAGATCTGCAAGAATCAATGTGAGACAAGGGGATTTTCACTGTAACTTCATTGCAGTGTTAGTAAAAAACTTGTGATACTAATAAATAAATAAAAGAAATGAAAGACATGTACGTAAGCCATGAAGACATTGATTTGATGCATATTGAAATGGTGATCAAGGGAAATTAGAGACAGAAGTTTGCATCTGTTCGAAGTAAAATTAGACAAGTATTATTCGGGGAGGAGAGAATGCATGCGGCTCGAGACTTCCTTTGTTTTCTGTTCAAAATGAAGCAAAATCAAGGCATTGTTGAGGTTGTGCCCAAACTCCTCCCTTTAGGTTGCAGACAGCATTGGAAAATCAAAGTCTGTTTCAGCTTTGAGAATTTAAAAGAGTGGTTCAAATAAAGTTCTTAGACACAATCTGTCTAGAACCATCAGCTAAGTGCAACACAAAATTAATCAGATGCAGCTTGCGAGCCCTCCTGTCAGAACTGCCACTAAAGGATTTAAGCACAGGGACCAGCAGAGAATTTAGTAGCAGCCACAACATAAAAATAAGAGTTCAGGTTTCCACTCATCCAATTTGTCATTTTTACTTCATGACAGCAAAGCTGAGTCCAGCTACAGACAGTGGGCTGCTCACGTCTAATTTACTTTCTCTTCCTCCAGCGTCAGGACAGCTAATGTGTTCAGAGAATACTGGCTGGAAACAGACTACAACCGTGAATATCAACCTGGGCAGAGTTTCAACTGCAAAACCTTGCGGTCCAAATGGGTATCATACACTGGATGTACACCTTCCGTGCAGAATTCAGATGGAAGAGTCTGCACTCAGAACCCAAGCGTACAGGGAGATGAATGACAGCTAGCTAGTATCTGTCCAAGGTAACACAAAGTTGCACTCTCTCTTTAGGTGTGGAATGATTGGCCATGTACTCCTGCTCATTATGTTCAATTTCCAGGGCAGTTTTTCCCTCACTAAATCTTACTGCAACTGTCACGTGCGACCGCCTCTTAAATTAACTCAAGGATTTTGCCCTCTGCCCGATTTACATTCGCTACTTGCATGTGAAAAACTTTCTGCAATTCGCTCTCAATTAGCCTTTTGGCAGCTTAAATCGTTCAACAGTCACACTTTAACCAAAGTTGGGATTCTGATTTCCCTTTTCTGTACTGTTTGCAACCACTTCTACGATTAATCCACTTCTTTCTACAAAAATAATTAGGAGCAGGAATAGGCCATCTTGCCCTTCGAGCCTACTCTGCCATTCAATAAGATCACGGCTGACCTTTTCGTGGACTCAGCTCCACTTACTCACCCGCTCACCATAACCCTTAATTCCTTTACTGTTCAAAAATTTATCCATCTTTGCCTTAAAAACATTCAATGAGATAGCCTCAACTGCTTCACTGGACAGAATTCCACAGATTCATAACTCTTTGGGTGAAGAAGTTCCTCCTCAACTCAGTCCTAAATCTGGTCCTCCTTATTTTGAGGCCATGTCTCTAGTTCTAGTTTCATCTGCCAGTGGAAACAACTTCCCTGCTTCTACCTTATCTATTCCCTTCTTAATCTTATGTTTCTATAAGATCCTTCCTTATTCTTTTGAATTCCAATGAGTATAGCCCCAGTCTACTTAGTCTCTTCTCATAAGCCAACCCTCTCAACTCTGGAATCAACACAGTGAATCTCCTCTCCACCCCCCTCCAATGACACTATATCTTTTCTCAAGTAAGGAGACCAAAATTGTACACAGCACTACTCCAGGTGTGGCCTTACCAGCACCTTATCCAGCTGTAACATAACCTCAATGTTTTTAAATTCCATCCCTCTAGCAATGAAGGGCAAAATTCCATTTGCCCTCTTAATTACCGGCTGCAGCTACAAATCAACTTCTTGCAATTCCTGCACAAGAACACCTTCTGCATGAAACCACCAACCTTTTCCATTTAAAAGTCAAAGGTTATGATGTGGAACAAAGGGCACTGTTAATTTGAGGACTTATTTCTGTTGTTGATCCCAACCAGTGCATGGAGACCTGCAGTAATCTCAGTTCGGTTTTTATGGTGAAGGACAATTCATTACCATGCATGTTGCAATCTGCAGCTACGGACACTGATGGTAGAAGCTACACCATCCCTTCCTTCATATGGTTAACTAGGAATCTCTGCCATTTTCCCTGTTCACCATTGGCGTGTGTTTGGAAGGATTTCGCAGGTTGACACTCAACCTCTTTGGCTATGTTATGAACGCACTTTGTTGGGTCTATTCATTAGTTTGAAGAGACAAGAGGACAGCGCTGGTATGAGTTTTAAAATGGTTTTCTTTTATTGAAAGAAACTTAAAGAATTAACATGACTGAAACAGAAAGCAAGCTTGGAGACTGACTTCTCGGCCAGGCCCTCTACAAAATAATCTAAGAACTGAACTGAATTTACACATTCTAAAATCAAAATCTTGTTATTGGAATTGTTTGGCATGCTGTCTCCATCTGAAAAAAAAACAATCCTCACAGCTGCTGCTGTGTTGTTTGCGCTGTGTACCCTTCAGGAATGCAGTCAATTTTAGCTAACCCATCATGCCTGCTGATTCTACACGCAGTCAAGTTAGCTCTAATCGTTCCACTTAAGAGTTAGCCAATCCCTACAGTCTAGCATTTAAAAATTTAATTGTGCATTGGCAGAAATATCTTCAAAATAAATTCTTTGCATAGATTGAAGCAAACAAGATAACACACACACAGATCCCTCAACCTTCCTTGCCCATCAAGTCCTGGAGTGGGACTTGAACCTGGAGCTCCTGGCTTAAGAGGCAGGGGCACGACCAACTGTACCCTGATACGTTACTGTGTACAACCTGGAAATCCCCTTGATCTGAAACATATGAAACTTACAGGTCGCAATAAGTTCAAAAGGTTAAAGGTAGTTTTGAAATGATCCACGTTGCAGCTATTGCAAACAGCCATGTGCAGTCCTCAATCAGGCCGACCATTTATTGCTTAATAAAACTGGGTTGCGGCTGAAATTTGAGAAGCTAGTTCATTGCTTACATCGTGCACATCAATTAAGTTAGCAAAATAAAAATACGTTATTTAAAATGGAGAACAGGGAGGATTCTCTGACATATTTTGCTGGTTACCTTCACAATGAGATTTCAGGCTGGAGTCTTTGATTTTTACATTATATCCATCTTATTGACAAGTAAGAGTCAAGGTGCAAGTCAGAATCCCTGGCCAAGCATTCCATCAAGCACTGAGGCAACTATTAATAATCCTTTCAAACATCTACAGTCAGTCATTTGTAACATCCCTGCTCGGTAAGCAAGTCCAACAGTAGAAAAAAACCAGCAACAAATGGTGCCCCAAGCTACAACAACACGGTATCCAAACAACATAACAACATTATTCGTGTCAAATAAAATCACAGATTGGCTGGAATTTTGTAGCAACAAGCTTGAGATTGAACATTTCATTTCCTTAAAGCATTCCTTTCTTATTATTGTAGAACAAAACCTTCCCTCCCGATGAAAAACATTCAGTTGTATCTGATGGAAATGATGATCAGGAGATCCAAAGAAGGGATGACTCACTCAGCACCAAATATGATTGCAGTCTGAATCACCAGCCTAACATTTGCAATGGCAACACTTCAAAATGTGGCATATGTTCCACATTATCCACCCTTGTTACTGGCAGCTGGAGTCACTTTGCAAGATACCAGCTAACAGCCAAACGTACTTCCTTTATTAGTCAAAGAGAAGGAGGACTTACCCAAGTAAGGGATGCAGGGAACCATCCTCAAGCTGCTGATGAATTCACGCATTCTCTTGTAGTTGTCTTCTTTAGTCACCAAATAATCCAACTTCTCAAACGTGGCTTTGTCTTTTCGACTGACTAGCTGCGAAATAAAACCAAGGCAACCTTAACTGAGAAGATGCTTTGTCAAATAAACCATATTGCAGACAATAAGTTTAATAGCATGGGAATAGAGAGACATACATATGGGATGGAATACAGGTATGTAAAAGGGCATTAAGATGTTGGCTGGGATTCTCCAGCCCTGCCCGTGGCTGGGATCCTCCAGCCCCGCTGCTATGAATGGCAATTTGGCCAAATTCTCCATTCATGCTGGCAGCTGCAGTGAGACGTGGGAGACTGAAGAATTCCAGCTGAGATTTAATCTGACTGTTATTTGTATAAATTATTGACAAGTGAGCATGCTCATTGGGTAATGACTTGTGCATCCCCCAAAACAACATTTCAATTTAATTTTGATAAGTTTGTGTAATTTTGTTTAAATTTCAGCACATCTTTAAAGGATTCAATCTGATCATCCATTAATTTGTTGTTCATAAAAGAATGTAAATAGATAATTAAGTTTCTGTCAAAGATTTTATTTTTCTTTACAATAGCATAGAAGTGCCTCTTTAAAAAGGCATTGATTATTTGTTGAGTGGGTATTTTACGTGTATAAGACTTGCTGCTGGGGATTGTAGAGTTAAGAGCTATACAGTTTTTTAAAAAGTTTTATTCCTTTCTAAAAATTACAAAGCCAGTGCTCAGAGTGGACAGGGTAGAGGTAAATCTTTGTTTGCTTCAAAAGTCAAGGTCCAACTGAATCCGATTCATGGTCTCTACAAGAGTAACAAACAAAATCTAAGCTGACAAGATCTTGATGTGGAGATGCCGGCGTTGGACTGGGGTAAACACAGTAAGTCTGACAACACCAGGTTTAAATCCAACCGATTTATTTGATAGTAAACTCACAAGCTTTCAACTCTATGGCCTTCGTCAGGCGAATAAGGTGTTCTGGTCTCCAACAGCACACAAACAAGCACAGACTGTTTACAGATTTAACCAGCAGGTTAGGTGTAAAGATTCGCATTCTAATCAGTAATCTACAATCCAGCAGGATTTTCCACCCACGCTTGCCCCAAAACCAGAAAATCCCTCCTGAAGTCAACAGACCTTTGCATGGTTCCCCCCCCCCCCCCCCCACCCCCACCCACCCCCGCTAAGATTCCTGTGGCCGGCAGGATGGAAAATTCTCACCCATTGTACTTTATCTTGGGTTTGATCTAATACTCGCCAAAAGGCTGCCAAGACAATCCAGTTGGAACATCTCACTTTTTTAAAAACTCCTCCTTCACTTTCAGGCAATTATCATCTGCTACCATGTTAATTTTTTTTTATAAGTCGTCTCACAACAAAAGATTAAAGTCCAACAGGTTTACTTGGAATCACGAGCTTTCAGAGTGCTGCTCCTTCATCAGGTGTGCAGAGAGATAAGTTTCACAAGCACAGCATTTAGAGACAAAGGCACAACTGCATAATAATGGTTGGAATGTGAAAGATTTGCATTCCAACCATTATTTTGCAGTTGTGCCTTTGCAAACACATATGCTGTGTTTGTGAAACTTACCTCTTCGCTGACCTGATAAAGGACCAGCGCTCTGAAAGCTCGTGAGTCCAAGTAAACCTGTTGGACTTTAACCTGGTGTTGAGAGATTTCTTACTGTGCCCACCCCAGTCCAATGTCGAAATCTCCACATCAAATTTCTTAAAGGTGAAGGAGAATACCATGGACAGATTCTCTGACTGCTCATGCCAGCTGGATTCTCTGGTCCTGCTGCAGTGAATGAACATTTGACTGAGCACCAAAATTCTCAGTCCTCACTGGCAGCAGCAGCAGAGCGGAAATGGCCAGAAAATTTTGACTCAGAAGTCAATCTTTAAGTTGTAGAATTAACCACAGAGTGAAAATGCATGGCTTCTAAATCTACAATAGAAAGGGGGAAGAAAAGCGAGTGAAACAGCTTCACAATGGAAGTAAAATAGATATGTAGAATGGCTTGGATATTGCTGTTTTACACATGAAAGCCAGTGACTGTAAAAATATTCACCAGTATAATGAAGCACTGTTCCTGAAGTCCTGGGGTGAGTTATTATACAAGATACAGCTCAAAGACTGAGTATACAACATTTAGAGTGGGATTCTGTGGGGTGTGGCCGTGCTCACCCAAAGAAAGAAAACCCCACCCGAGGTCAATGAGCCTTTGCATGACATGTGCCCCACCTGATATGATTCCTGTGGCAGGTGGAATTGGAAAATTCTGCCTTTGACCTCTTTCCAACATTGAAATTAAACCTGTCTTAGGCTGCAAAGAAATACATTTGCTGATTCTTTGTTCAAGTATTTTACACATTTTCCTGGTGATCCTCATTTACTGCTTTCCAATTTCCTTTTTGCCCACCTTTTCTCCCCAATAATCATTTTTAAAACTAATTCATGGAATGCAGCTGGCTAGGCTAGTATTTATTGCCCATCCTTAATTACCCTTGAAGGGAGTGGCTTGCTAGATCATTTCAGAAGGCATTTCAAGAGTCAACTGCATTGCAGATTTAGAGTCACATGTAGACCAGTTGGGGTAAGGGCAGCAGATTTCCTTCCTTAAAGGACTTTAGTGAACCAGATGGGTTTTTACAACAATCAGCAATAGTTCCTCAGTCATCACTAAACTTTTAATTCCAGATTTTTATTGAATCAACATCTGCTGTGGTGGAAGTTGAATCTGGGTCCTCAGAGTGTTACCCTGGATTTCTGGATTACTAGTTCAGTGACAGTGGCGCAGTGGTTAGCACTACTGCCTCAGAGAAGTAGGGACCAGGGTTTGTGCAGAGTTTACATATTCTCCCCATGTCTGCGTGGCTTTCCTTTGGGTGTTCCAGTTCCCCCTGCCCCTGAAAGACGTGTTGATTAGGTGCATTGGCCATGCTAAATTCTTCCTCAGTGTATCCGAACAAGTGTGGTGACTAGGGAATTTTCACTGTCACTTCATTGCAGTGTTAATGTTAGCCTACTTGTGACACTAATAAATAAAATTATAATAGAGACTCCTCTCAAAACATTGAGGTATCAAAGTAATCTGTGCCATTTTCTTCTTTTCACACAATGTCACCTTGATGAACTAAATGTTTTAATGCTGTAATGTGATCTGAGCGGACTGCTGTGTATACCCAGCATTTCCTATTCTCAATTCAGACATTCAGCATTTCTACTTTCCCTTTTTTGTCATGTTCAGAAATTATAGTCATGTTGGTGTTGTGTTTTGAGCTGATTTCATAATCCAATCAAATATATCAACTTTCACGTCTGTGTGATTAACAAGGTGGCTAGTGAGCTAGCTATATTTTCCTGGGAAGACACTCAAACAAAATGTTGACATACTCACTCTCAGCAATAAATTGCTGCTTTATTTTGCCATCATCTGTTTTATGGATCTTCTTCTGAAGTAATAAAAGCAATTTTGATAAGCTTCCCAGGGAAGACAGTTCTTGCAAAGGAGGATTTATTCAAGTTAAAGTTTAAAACTAATCCACTAGATATTTCAGAAAAAAACTTGGCACTTTGCCTTTGTGGCCTCAAATGCTAATGAGCTCTTTGAATCCCTGTTTGAGAACAGCAATGGCAAATGAATATAAAGTTGGGAAAATAGATAAGCAGATGAGTGAGAAAGGAATAGATGGATGTGCTGATGGGGTTAGAATCATAGAATGTCTATAGTGCAGAAGAGGAGGCCATTCAGCCCATTGAGCTTGCACTGACCATGATCCCACATATTTACCCTACTAGTCCCCCTAACACTAAATGGCAATTTAGCATGGGTAATCAACCTGATCCGCACATCTTTGGAGTGTGGGAGAAACCAGAGCACTCGGAGGAAACCCACACAGATACGGAGAGAATGTGCAAATCACACACAGAGTGACCCAAGCCGGGAATCCACAGCCCTGGCATTGTGAGCCAGCAGTGCTAACCACTGTGCCACTGTGCAAAGAGGTTAAAAAAGAAAAAGGAAGGATGGGAGAAGGTTCAGTCATTTAAACACCAGCATAAACCAATTAAGCCTAATGGGCTTTTTCTGTAATATGATTTTAATTAACACAGGGAAGGCAGTAGTATCATAATATTGTCACTGGACTAGTAATCCAGACACTCAGGGTAATGTCCAGGGATCTGGGTTCGAATCCTACCATGACAGGTGGTGAAATTTGAAATGGATAAAATTCTGGATTAACGCTAGTGATGACCATGAAGCCAATATCAGTTGTTGTAAAAATCTATCTGAATCATGAATATCCTTTAAGGAAGGAATTTGGTATGTTTACCTGGTCTGGCCTACATGCTTCTCCATAGCCACAGCAATGTGATTGACTAAGTAACCTCATAGATGACGCCCACGAATGAAAAGATAATATTGGTAAAACTGAAATCCATTTATGAGTCCGTGAAGGAACATATTTTTGCACATCACAGACAGTAGACTTGTAGATTAAACCAGATGACTGTCAACAACATTCACTAAACAGACTGTAGCACCAACAGCACAGCCAGAACCTCAGACTTGTGAGGTTGTTTGATTATTGCTGGAGGTTTGTTAAGTTTAGGTCTGGGACCACTGCTGTTAAGAGCCATTAAAGAGGTTGTAAACCAATAATGAGTCTACTACTTAAAAATGTATTACATCAAGTCCTGAACATGTGGTGTGTACTTGAGGTGTTCAGGAATAGAGTGGCTCTGAAATGAGGCGGAATAAGTCTCAGGTCACTTTGCGTAGGTACACATGACTTCAGAGTCAGATGACCACACTGAGAGGCAGCATCATCCCAGAATCATAGTGTCAATGCAAAGTTCACTGAATGTTGCATTTGAAGCAACTTATCTTTGGAAACCTACAGGAGTCAGTGCAAGCTCTGGTCTTTGTCTTTTAGGAAAGTAGTAGCAGGCAGAGCCAGAATGGTTTATTTTGGACATTCAGGCAGGAAGTGCTAACACTCTGGATAAGCACAAGTACGAAGAAAAGATTCAGACATGACATGTTCTTAATGATTTACAACATTGCAAGATGTTGCCAATCATGAAACAGAAAATTTTGCTGCATTTTTTTGATTTCATGTCTCATGTTTTGGAACACTGAAAGCTAGCGGAACTCTCGACTGCTAAACAAAGTGTTATAATTTATATGAATAGCGTAGTATAAGGCTGGAAATATACATCAACCACTTTCACTTATGACAAACAGGAAGACGGGAGTAACTCCAGACTAAAACCCTATGCCAATTGATACATTATAACATATTTGTGACATTTATAACAAACTTTTGGAACAAATGGGTATTTAGAAAAGTGCTGTTCGTTTACTTAGACTGAAATATGTGCTCCTCTCTAATCAGTAGAATGAAAATAAAATGCTGCCAAGTAATCATAGGATATGGATTCGGCTATTTTAAGTACGTATGTTGTTAACAATCTGAAATTATATCAAATTTTCTCATAAGAGGTGGTATATATGGATTCGTTCATAAGATTTCTTCCGCGACATTTTTGCATCTTAAAGTTTGAGTCTGAGCTATTTTTAATTTTAATTAATAATTCACTACCCATCAAAAGCAATCCAGTGATGTTGAAGTGCTCTCATGGTTAGCACTTCTGCCTCACAGCGCAAGGACCCGGAATCGATTCCCAGCTCGGGTCCATTGTCTATGTGGAGTCTGCACATTCTCCCCATGTCTGTGTGGGTTTCCTCCAGGTGCTCCCGTTTCCTCCCACAGTCTGAAAGACGTGCTGGTTAGGTGATCAACCATTCTCCCTCAAATGTACCCAAACAGGCACCGGAGTGTGATGACTAGGAGAGTAATTTCATCGCAGCATTAATGTAAGCCTGCTTGTGACTAAAAAATAAATTTAAAAAACTTTACGGGTTCATGCTTCAGATGGAGAGCTTATTGAAAATATAGGCAAAGTTTTCAGGCCGCTTCGCCAATGAGATATTTTTGGTCTTGCCAAAGTCAACGGGCTATTAAAACAGTTCGGTGCACTTCACAACCCAGCCATCACTGCGACAGGGGTTTCATGTTCCACCCTATTAAACCTGAATTATTGCAAATACAGATCTCCGAAAATTCTGAGATATTTGGAAAAGAAAATCAACGTTTATGAGAATCATTTACGACGTGGTCTCTTCCAGACCCACTTCTGTTTAATTTGAGATACAGATTCGAGTAACACCATAGTATTTTGAATATTCATGCATTAAACTTTGTGCTGGTCTCAAATCTGCTCAAAGTTTCCCTCCATCCTGCGTCCCATCATTGCGCCAAAACCCACTCCTGACGAAGGGTCATCCAGGCGCTAAGCGTTGGCTCTATCCTCTCACCACAGATGCTGTCAGACCTGCTGAGATCTTCCAGCATTTTTCTGTTATTGTTTCAGATTCCAGCATCTGCAGTACTTTGCTTTCATCTTAAGGGATATGTTAAGGCCAGTGGGTTAAGATTTTCTTCATCCATTCATGGGACATGGACATCACGGTCCTTGAACGGAATGGCTTACAAAGTCATTTCAGAGGGCAGCTGAGAGTCAACTACATTGCTGTGTCTCTGGTGTCCTACATAGGCCAGACCAAGAAAGGATGGCAGATTTCTTTCCCTCAAGGACATTACTGAGCCAAATGGGTTTTCTCGAGAATTGGTTTCATGGTCATCAATAGATTCTGAATTCTAGACATTTTTCATGATTTCAAATTCCACCAGCTGCTGTGACAGGATTCAAACTCATGTCCCCAGAATGTCAGCTAAGGATTTCTGGATTATTAGTCTAGCGATGATACCACCAGACCATCGCCTCCCCGGTAAGATCTGGCAAACGGAGTGCAATGTGAGCAAATGTGACTTGATTTGCTTTGGCAGGAAGAATAAAAAAAAATTTTCTAAATAGCGAGAGATTGCAGAGCTCTGAGATGCAGAGGGATCTAAGTGTCCAAGTGTGTGAATCCTAAAGTTTAGCACACAGGTACTGCAAACAATTAGGAAAGCTAATAGAATGTCATTGTTTATTGTGAGAGAATTGATTACAAATAGAAATCTTTGCCAGAATTTTACCGCTTTCCCTACCTGATACTCGTAAGATCCCCGCTTGAGGCCAACGGAGAATGCCGTTCTGCCAGCCTCCTCCACCCCGATTCTGGGACGGGCAAGATAGTTAAAATTCCAGCACTTATGTTGCATTTTTACATAGCTATTGGTGGGAACACATGTGGAAAACTGCGAATAATATTGGTGTCCTTATTTAAGGAAATATGTAAATGCATTTGAAGCAGCTCAGGGTATGTTTACTAGACCAATAAATATCCAGGCTTGTCCGATGAGGAAAAATGGGAGAGGTTAGACTTGGATCTATTGGGATTCAGAAGAGTAAGCCAACTGGATTGAAACAGACGATACTGAGGGGGTCTTTTCAGAGTGGGTGTGGAGAGGATGTTTCCACTTTGGGGAGAATTTAGTAGAGGTCTTTGTTTAAAAGTAAGGGGTTGCCCATTTAAGACAGAGGGGGTCATGAGCCTTTGAAAAGGCAGTGGTGGCAGAATTTCTGAATGATTTTATGGTACAGCTGGACAGATTCTTGATTAGCCAGAGAGTGAAAGGTTAGCAGGAATGTGGAATTGAAGTTACAATCAGAACATAGAACAGTACAGCACAGTACAGGCCCTTCATGTTGTGCCAAGCTACGTCCGAAACCAAGATCAAGCTATCCCACTCCCTTCCACTCGGATCAGCCATGATCTTGTTGAATTACAGGCTCGAGGGACAGGGTGCTACTCCTGCATCAAACACTGGTACTCTGCATTCTGGTGCCTCATTGCCTCAATGTTTACAAATGCCTCGGTTTTTAGCAAGCCAGTTTATTCTCTCTCATGTTGAATCCTTTGCCAAATCGCAAACCATCACTATTTACATTATATTCCACGACATCAAACATGTCATGGCGTGCCAGTGCATTGGCTTCAGGCAAGCTAACCAAAGGCAACATTGGTTTCCCCCCACCCCCACAGTTCAGTATTTGTAAACAGGTTGGTCATGAAGATCTTCAACCCACTCTGGTGGTTCAAACACATCTTCTCGAAAACCCAAACCAGTAAGCTCTGACGCCAATTCATTCCTTCCCAGGAACACCAAAAGCTTTTATCTGGTTCAAGTGAGTTTGTAATGTGCCAACCCCATCTGCGTAAGACAAGACATTTCAGCCAAGGAATAATTTCAAAACAAGGTAGCATCTCGGCAACGCATAAAACTTCCACATAAATTTCCCACTTAAAGTTTCTATCAAGAGAAAGGTGCAGCGTGATCGGGTAGCCAGCCGAAAAGCCAGTACATGGCGCATTTTCAACCATGGACAGTCTATGTAAGTGGGAGGGATCTGGGCTGGATACATCAAACAGTGAAACCCCACTTTTCAAAAATATTCACCATTGGATTGTCATCACACAAGCAGAAAACAAGGCTCAATAACCATGAAAATCTGGTTTTGATTTAATCCGTAAACTCATGACTGTTCATTCATTTTAAAAAATGTGTTCATTCATGTGATGTGGGTGTTGCTGGCTAAGCCAGCATGCATTGCCCACATCTAACTGCCCTGGAGAAGATAGACGGTGATCCACCTTCTTGAATCACTGCACTCCATGCTTTTTTTTTATTCTTTTGCGGGACATGGGTGTCTCTAGCTGGCCAGATTTATTGTCCATCCCTAGTTGCCCTTGAGAAGGTGGTGGTGAGCTGCCTTCTTGAGTCGCTGCAGTCTGCATGCTGTGAGTTGACCCACATTGCCACTAGGAAGGCAATTCCAGGATTTTGACCCAGCGACTGCGAAGGAATGGTGATATATTTCCAAGTTAGGACAGTGAGTGTCTTAGAGAAGAACTTGCAGGTGATGGTGTTCTGCTACCCTTGCTCATCTCGCTGGAAAGTGTCACCACCCCAGCAATGCTGTCGAGTGAGGAGTCCCAGGATTTTGCTCCAGCCACAGATGTTAGAAAAACAGCTGTCCACATCTGGATAAGAATGATATTTTTGGATGCATCATAAAATCATACAGTGCAGAGGAGGATCTTTAGCTCATCAAGTCTGCATCAACGCATGAGAAATACTGAACTCCCATCTAATCCCATCTATCAGCACTTGCTCCATAGCCTTCATTTGCTAAATGCTCATCCAGACAACCAGCTTCTACCACCCACCGAGGCAGCACAATCTATTCCAAAAAGTTTTCCTCACATTCCCCCCTAAACCTCCTGTCCCTCACCTTGAGCCTATGTTCCCTCGTGACTGACTCTCTAAGGGGAACAATTGCTCCTTATCCACGTCTTCATAATCCCGTACACCTCGAGCAGATCATCTCTCACTTTTCCCTGCTTCAATGAAAACAATCCAAGCCTACCCAACCTCTCTTTATAACTTAAATGTTCCATCCCAGTCTGCATCCTGGTGAATCTCCTCTGCACCCTCTTTGGTGCATTCACATCCTTTCACTAATGTGGTGATCAGAACTGTACACACACTACTCCAGCTATGGCCTCATCATTCTGATATCCACATTCTGCTGAATCCCTTCTCACACTTACTCCTGGAACTTCTAAACAATATAGTGTAACAATTGGATCGTGTTAAAATAAGGCATGGAATTATGTAACATGTCTGATATACACAAGTGAAAATAATCACTCATTAGTTCTAAGTGGATACCAATGAAATGGAACACGATATATGAATACATACTGCCAATGTGGCTCAAACAAAAGCAATATCAGGTTTCTCTCCACAGTTCAATATTTTTTAGCAGGTTGGTTATATAAAAATTTACAATGTGCTCCAGCCGTTTAACCACATCAAAACACCAGCTTTAGATTCAACTTTTGATATGTGGTTCCTCTATTATAATGTAGAACACATGGGACAGGATTTTATGGTCTCGTTGGGTGAGATTGTAAAATCCCTTCCAAGGCCAACAGAGATTTCTGTTCTGGGAATCTCACCCAGCCCGATTCCAGGGAGGGTGAAGTGGCAGGTTTTCATCCAGGGGTGACAAACGCGCACACTAAGTTCACACATCCAGTAGAGTGGTAATAAGCAGACAGCTCTTTCACTGATTTTTGTTTTTGTGGTACAATATCGGTCAGAACACCAAAGGTCAGAACTCTTGTTCTTCAAAATGCTGCCTTGGATCGTTTATGTCCACTTGCCATGGATTAATGGCTCATCAAAAATAAAGCACCCCTGACAGTTCGGCACTGCCGCACTGGGTCAGATGAGAATTACCCGCCCAGGCTTTTGGAATGGAACTTGGAACACATAACTTTCCGACTCTCAGACAAGTGCGCCATCACCAAGCCACAGTCACCACAGGCGAAGAACAGTGAGGATTGTAGACAGCAGTTTCATGCAAATAGCAATATGAAAATGGTAGGTAATCAACTTATCCATCGCTATTAAGAGCCAAAACATTGGACAAGACCCCAAAGACAACTTTTCAGCTCTTCCACAGTGACAGATCACTCGCTGGAACTGCAGAAAGGAAGTGCAATTAAGAGAGAAAAAGAGGAAACTGAAGCCAGGCAAGTAACAAGTAGTAAGTGTTCAGTCCCGACTTGGATTACACGCAAAAGGCTACAGCAGTTGAGGGAAGCAAATCGTAGCATGGGAAAACAGGAATGATTAGCATGGGAATACATCAATTAAGTTAATACACAGGCATTATGCATTGAAAGAAGACTTCCTCAGGATGGAATACATTTCTTGAATGAAGTCACTAGTTTGGCACAAGCCTAGGGAAATTAGCCAGGCAGGCTTCTTAATGGACAGCAGCAAATAAACACATCAAATCAATGAATTAGTTACTGGAGGCCAATTACTTACAGAAATACCCCATTTTAGGGAGTGAAAATGTTCCAGGAAATAACTACTTAAAAATCAAAAACGTATCAAAGTCTTCCCAGTTCTCACACACAATCACAGAGCAATGCAGCACAGAAGCAGGCTCTTCAGCCCATCTGGTCCATGTTGACCATGGTGTCCTCCCAGCTAATGCCAACTGTCCATTTCCCTCTAATCACTGTATTGCTTTGTGATCTGGTACTGTGAAAGAGCTGAAGAGTCCTCTTTGTGGACTATGCGCCTTATACTTATTCAAAAGCTTTTTAAAGGTTACTATTGAACCTGCCTCAAACACTTTCTTTGACAGCTCATTGTGTATATGCACCATTCTCTGCGTGAAGGAGTTGCCCCTCAAGTCCATTTTAAATCTTTTCTCTCTCACCTTAAACCAATTTAAAATAGGGATCATCAGCCTTGGGAGTCCCTGGGAAGTGTGTAAATAGATGATGATATTGATGTACTTGTTTTTATCCTACAGGTGCTTTGGTCCACCTTGTTGTCTAATGAGGGGCATACACGCAATGGGTCGTGAGAGGGCTGCTCTTGGGTTTTTTTTCGAGAGTATCCTAGTGCTTCACGTCGTTAGTGTACGCTTGACCTGGACCATTTGATGGGCAACACGACAGCTCAGTGACTATCGCTGTGCTGTGTAGATACATGGATTTGGGCCTGTGTCTGTGGGAGTTTGCGCATTCTCCCCGTGCTTGCGTGGGTTTTCTCCAGTTTCCTCCCACATCCCAAAGATGTGCTCTTAGGCTAATTGGCAAAACAAATTCTCCCTAAGTTGTCTCAAATTTGGTTTTTAATCCATAGATCTATAAACATGGACAGGGATCGCGGGTAGACATGGGAACAACGAGGTGGCGGCGCAGGCTCATTGGGCCGAAGGGCCTATTTCCCATACTGTTTTGTTCTTTGTTCAAAGCCCTCTGGTTTTCAATTCCCCTTTCCTGGGAAAAAGACTATGGCTGAGATTTTACAACCTCACTTGACAAGGCATGTAAATCCCGCCTAGTTTATGTGCACTCATCCTATCTATGCCTTTCATGATTTTATACACCTCAGTAAAGTCACCCCTCATTCTCCTATATTCCAAGAAATAAAACCCTAGCCTGGCAACGACATGCAATATTAGAAGGTATGTCCCAGATACAAGATTTACAGTTCTGTGCATCAACAAAACACAATGTTCAATGAATCTTTTTTCCAGTGTTGTGGTAAAGAGCTGCAAGGTATTAGACTTCCTGAACAAAATACATCCCCAAGTTACAGCCAACTTGTGTTTGTGAGATCAATTCCCCTTCATGTTACTTTGATTCATTCCATAAAATGACCTATGCTAATCTTTCTCCTAAACCAAAACCCAACCCAATAAACCTAAACCAAGATGGGGTTGTGAGGTGGTGGGAGACCAGTTGAGGCCAAGATTTAATCCCAATGATCTTATTCCACCCTCCATCCCACCTACCACAACAGACACCCATGGGTGCTAAAGTGCCAGAACGTGGGAAGACAACAAACCACCCTTCAACCTACCCACCAATATCCTATCAGGAAATCTCAAGGATTTTCCCTCTCACTGTCTGACTTTCCCCTAGTAGTCCACCTACTACCCTCCACTAAGCAACAGACAAAACTTCATCAGCCAGGAACGCCCCCCACCCAAAAAAAACCTCCAAAACACACCATTTTGATGTCCACCCCAACCCCCAGAAATACATAAACCCCCAACCTAAAAGCTCCCTCCCCCTAAGACCCACCACCTCTCCCCAACCAGTTAAAATATGGCAGAAGCAGACCATCACCCTGTTTTTCTTCCCCTCCCATGAGAAGACTCCCCTATTCACCACCATAGAACTAATAGGAGTAATAAAAAAAAAGCCCAAGAGATAACAAGCCACAAGATGAGGGCAAGATGTCAGATGTGGGCCGAAAAAAAAGTAGCAGAGCACGAAGAAGAGGGGACAAGTTCTCTCTCTGCCCAACCCCAAAAGCCTAGAAAATTGGACAAGCGGCCCATTCACTGGTTCACCCAATGGGTAACAAATGAACTTTTGCACCTGGTTCCCAACTATATAACGAGTTCGGTGACACTTCCAGGGGAATAAATGGGCAGCAATTTTTTTAAACTACTTAACCATAAATATAGCCTGTATGGAACAACTTACAACAGGGGAGAGGTGTAACTGAAAATCAACATTTTGAAAGTCAGCAGTTTGATGCAACTAAGTAAGTGCAACTATAATATTTATATATATATGTATGTATGGGTTTTATAACTGAAAAACAGCCTTACACAGAATAGGCAGAAAGAGCAGCAAGAATTAATTAAAGATGGAAATGGTGGGTGAGAATGGCCTTTCATTTTATTTCTACTATTTGTAAGCATGGCAAAATGAATTAAATTGTAATATCCGGCCAAATTTCTATCCAGATGCCGAGACATGTTTTAACATCTAAATGGCCACACTGACCTTTCTTGTTTGAAGGAAATCCAATTTTTCTCAGCATTCCTGATTATTCCACATCATTTTCCTTTGGGCTTTTGGTAGGCTGGGAAAGCCTTGTGTCCAAAACACACGGCAGTTGACACCTCCCAAGAGGCTCAGGAAATTTTGCATGTCCTCTATGACTTTCACCAATGTTTACAGATGCACCACAGAAAGTATCCTTTCTGGACGTACCACAGCTTGGTGTGGCTCCTGTTCAATCCAAGATCACAAAAAACCACAAAGGGTTGTGAACGTAGCACAGTCCATCACACAAACCAGCCTCCCATCCACTGACTCTGTCTACAATTCCCACTGCCTTAGGAAAGGCAGCCACATAATTAAGGGCCCCACACACTCCAGTCATTCTCTCTTCCATCTTTTGTCCATCGAGGAAAACATACCAAGGTCTGAAGTCATGTACCGAACGATTCAAGAACAGTTTCTTCCCTGCTGCCATCAGATTTTTGAATGGATTTACCTTACATTAAGTTGATCTTTCTCTACACTCTCACTAAGACTGTAACACTATACTCTGCACCCTCTCCCTTTCTTTAAGTACTCTGTGAATTCATTGTCTGCATGATGTCCAAAATATAATATGCCAGAGTACAGAAAATTATGTATTGAATAAACATAAACAATCTCTGGATGGGCTGTACAAATTCAGTGAGCCCGAAATATAGTTATTGTTGTAATGTCACAAACACAGAAGCTAATTTACACAAAGCAATCTCATACAAACAAAAATGTGATAATCACAAGATAATCTGCTTTATTGATGTTATCTGAGGAACAGATATTGGACAGGGTACTAAATATAACTCCCCCAACTTCTCTCAAGATAGCTTCTTCGATCTTCCATATCTACCTGCAAGGGGAAATAAAACCACCAGAGAATTCAACGATGCAGGAGGCGGCCATTTGGCCCATCAGGTCTGCACTGACTCTTTGCAACAACATCCCACCCCAAGTCCAAGAAACAGCAACTCTCAGTGCAACACGGCTTCAATGGTGCACTTGAGCAACAGCCCAGATCAGGTGGAGGCAATGGCCTAGTGATATCACTAGTAGACTACTAATCCAGAAACTCAGCTCAATTCTGGGGATTTGGGTTCAAATCCCACAGGACAGAACCTGAATTCAATAAAAAAAATTTGGAATTAAGAATCTACCGATGACCATGAAATCATTGTTGACCTTCAGTCAAAGCCAACTGGTTCACTAATGTCCTGCAGGGAACAAAAAGTGCCATCCTGTACGTGACTCCAGAGGCATAGCAATGTGGTTGACTCTCAACTACCCTCAGGCAACAAAGGATGGGCAATAAACGCCAGCCAGCCAGCAGCGCCTATGTCCCATGCATATTAAAAAAAAAATTACAGGCCCAAATTCCTGGAATGAGACTTGAAAATATAACCTTCCAACTCGGAGACAAGAACGTTCAGAGTGAGCACTGTGCTGCGCCTATCACCATTTGTGAAAGCAAAACAGACTTCTGGGGCTGGAAACAATCAGCGAAGCAGTGATAAATAAAGTTAGGGCATAGAGTCAGTAAAATGAACAAGGTAAATAGACAACAAATAAACACATTTAAAATCAGCAGTGAGGGCCAGCCAGCTAGGTTAAAGGCAGGATTCAAACCCTTTAGGCTTTACTGATGTTGGCTTGTTGCCCGAGTCTGACTCAATGCCCTGAAGCTGTATTTGTTTATTCAATTAATTAATTTTGTAGCTGCCCAATTCCGATCAAGCACAATTGCATCCGATGAGATCACAGTCACTTGATTTATTTGTACAATTAAAAAGGCCCACGCGTGTCGGAAAGATTGTAAATGTGACATAATGCTGAAGAGTTTTCTCAAAGTTGCTCCAAATGCACCACTGCATCTTTGACTAAAACGTGGTGCTAACTGCATCTGCACACCATGCTGCCCATTTCCTCATGAGCAGCTAGCTGGAGACATTGGTGAGGAGGTGGGCTTTGAGGCACACAGCAGTGCCATCATTGGTGGGAGGAATGAAAGGGCAATGAATGTGAAATCACTCCTCAGATAATGGCATCCTTTCACCTTATTCCCTTTATTTCAATTCCATTCCTGGGGTGGGATTTTCCAGCCATACTCACCCCAAAACTGAAAAATCTTGCCCGAGATCAACAGACCTTTGCATGATCCGCCACCCATCCACAATGATGGCAGGCAGGATAGGAAAATCCCCCTTAGATTGCAGTGGGGTACAAAGTCAGAATCCAGAGTGCCAGGAGGCCTAACACTCGCTTATTTACAAACAGGTATGCCTCCCTGATTGAGGCCAGAATTTCCTGCCCAATCAAGGAGCTCGTACTCCAATGGGCCAGCCCCATGAGCTTCATTGAAGACATGAAGTGTACGTATAGCTCCACAAAAGGAACGCATGCAAAGTTCCAAAAGCTATACGCGAGTGTTACTCAGGTGGCTCATATGGTACAGGGGATAGCACCTCTAGCTCTGAGCCAGAAACTTGAGGTTCAAGTCCCACTTCAGGATTTGATGGCCACGGAAGCTATGTTCTTAACGGGAGCAAACAGTTGATTATCAGCCTGCTGATCTTCCCAGTTATGCCTGATGATAGGTGATAAGAGCAGCAGACTTTTGTGGTCATAGTGCCAAAAGCATCAGCAAAAGGCCATCTCTGCTGTCAAGTACAATCACAGACCAATGCAATGGAAATCTAAGGTCACCATTTATATCTTAGAGGCTTTGTGCCTGAAAGAACAGGAGTTACATAGCTGTGACAAAACTATGACATGGCACAGTGGTTGGCACTACTGCCTCACAGCACCAGGGACCCAGGTTCAATACTGCTCTCGGTCACTGTCTGTGTGGAGTTTGCATGTTCTCCCTGTGTCTGCAGGGGTTTCCTTCCAAACTCCAAAGATACTAGGGTTAAGTTCATTAGCCATGGTAAAAATTGCCCATGTGTCAGGGATCTACCAGGGTAAATGTGTGGAATTACATAGAAGAGTCATAGAATCCCTACAATGCAGAGAAGGCTATTCAGCCCATTGAGCTGACAATTATCCCACCCAGGCCCGATTCTCACAACCCCACGTATTCACCCTGCTAGTCCGCCTGACACTATGGTGCAATTTAATATGGCCAATTCACCTAACCGACACATCCTTGAACTGAGGAAGGCAATTGGACCATCAGGAGGTAACCGATGGAGACACAGGAAGAATATACAAACTCCATACAGAGAGTCACCTGAGGTCAGAATGGGGATAGGGCTTGTGTGGCATTGTCATTGGTGGAGGCTCAATGGGCCAAATGGCCACTTTCAGTGCCGTAGGGGTTCTAAAGTCACAAAATATTGCAAGAAAGATCTTTTTACCAGTGTCTAGCATGTCCAAGTCTCCAAGCCCTGGTCCTTCTCGCCTCTTACAGCTAGTATTTCACCAGTATATTCCCATTGACAAAGCTTCCACACCAAATAGAATTAAACTAAACTGTAAATTACCCAAGGCTGTGTTTATTTTATGGTCAGGACAAATGTGGTTTTTCTAAGGAATACAGCTGCACACTGGAAGAATATCTTTCACATCACAGAATTAACCAGTCTTCTAAAGCATAATACGTCATCTCGCTTGTCTTTCGCAAACCAATCTGTGTGTATGTATGATAAAGAGCTTCGTCAAGCATACAATCATAGCATCCCTACAGAATAGGAGGCGGCCATTCGGCCCATCGAGTCTGCACCAACCACAATCCCACCTAGGCCCTATCCCCATTACGCCATGCATTTACCCTAGCTAGCTCCCCGAACACCAAGGGTCAATTTAGCATGGCCAATCCACCTAATCCATACATCTTTGGACTGTGTGAGGCAAACCCAAGCAGACATGGGGAGAATGTGTGCGCGCGCGCGCACACACACACACAGTGACCCAAGTCAGGACTCAAATCTGGGTCCCTGGCATTGTGAGGCAGCCGTGCTAACCGCTGTGCCATCCCTTAATCGACTCCACCAAACTTCAAAGTGTTAAAAGTTTAAGTAAAAAGAAAGCTAATCATTTCTAAATTACTTATCACCTGGCCCCAGTCCAAGGGAAGAAGCCAGAAATTTACAACCCACCACATAAAGGACAGGATTTTCCGGCCACACTCATCCCATAACCAGAAAATCCCACCCAAGGTCAATGGATCTTTGCGTGCTCCTGTCCCACCCACTGCGATTCCCATGGCGGCGGGATGGGAAAATTCCACCCTATGTCTTTTAACAATTAACACTCAATGACATTCAGAATCTGACTATAAATGTCACAGCTGACTCAGACTGCCTGGGCTTTTGTCTAAAATCAACAGGCTGGGTTAAACAAAGTTCTAACATCATAGATTATCTTCCCCCCACCCCAGCTATATATGGCTACTTCTGCTACCTGTTCCAATTCCTTCAAGAAGTGCCCCTCTCTATCTCTGCAGCCTCCTCCAGCCCTCCTGTGTCTCCACCTCTTATAGAGGTTTGTAAAGTATTGAGGGGCATAAATCAGCCAGGTAGTCAACATCTTTTCCCAAAGGTAAGGGCATCAAAAACTAGACAGCATTTCTTTAAAGTGAGAGGAGAGAGATACAAAGAGTCTAGAGGGGAATTTTTTTTACACACAGGGTGGTGAGTGTTTGGAATGTGCTTCCAGAAATAATAGTTAAAGTGGATAAAATTTTGTCTTTTAAAAAACATTTAGACAGTTACTTGGGTAAGATGGTATAAAGAGACATAGGCGAAAAGCAGGCAATTGGAACGAGTTTAGTGATTAAATACAATGGGCCGAAGGGTCTGTTTCCATGCTGTAAATCTTCATGATTCTATTTCAGGTTAGTGAGCTACCCCTATTTTAACTCTTTCCCTATTCGCTATTGAGGCTGCAAGATCAGTATTTCCCTTTCTGAACCTATACCTCTCCTACTAACTCTCAAACCACATATAATCCCTACAGTGCAGAAGGAGGTCATTCGGCCCATTGAGTTTGCACCAACAACCCACCCAGGCCCTATCCCCATAACCCCACATATTTAACCCCTCGAATGCCTCTAAGAAACACATCCTAGGACACTAAGGGGCAATTTAGCATTGCCAGTGCACCTAACCAGTATCTTTGGATTGTGTTGGGAAACTGTAGCATCTGCAGGAAACCCACACAGATATGGGGAGAACATGCAAACTCCACACAGACAGTGAGTCAAACCAGGAATCAAAGCCGGCTCCATGGAGCTGAGGGGCAGTAATGTTAACAACCGTGCCCAAATATTGCCTTACGTGGCAATGTCAAATTTTCAAATCTGCTTTGAAATCCTTTTGTTTTGCTATGTCAAAGGCCTGATACAAACTTTGCTGCTGCTACTATGAGCTTGCAGGTAGTCACAGGTGAAAGGGTAGACTGCAATTTTTTTCCCTTCCTCCATTCAGAAAAATAATGATTTTTGGGGTTTCTGGGATCTACATTTACGAGCTCTCTTTTAAGATAGTTTATTAATCTAAGGAGAGTTTTGTTTGGATTTTTGTCAGCAAGATATTTCACTATTAGAACAACTTGCTTTCAGACAGCATCTTTAACATTGTAAAATATTCCAAGGCAAATCAGCAAATTGTTACACCTTAAAGCTTTGACAGAGTTCTGTGTACAGCAGCGTTGACTTGCACTCAGTTGCGAAACTCTCAAATTCAAATGCCATGTTCATTGAATCTCTACGGCATAGAAGGCCATTCGGCCCATCAAGTCTGAACCGACTCCCTTTCAGAGCATTTTATCCAAGCCTTCTTCCCCATCCTATCCCTGTAACTTCACACATTTGCCATGGCTAGTTCATCTAACTTACTCATCTTGGGACACTACGAGCAATTTAACGTGGCCAATCCACCTAACCTGTACATCTTTGGACTGTGGGAGGAAACCCAGGCAGACATGGGGAGAACGTTTGAACTTCACAAGGCTGGAATCAAACCTGGGTCCCTGGCGTTGAGAGGCAGCAGTGCTAACCACTGTTTAAATGCTCATTAAGTATGTGAAAGTAATCAAATGAAGGAACTGAACAAAAACTAATCTATTGCAGACATTTAACTGCTTGCATCGCAGCAGAGATTGAGTAGACTAGGTTTGTACTCATTGGAGTTTAGAAGGTTGAGGGGGGATCTTATAGAGACATATAAGATAATGAAGGGAATTGATAGGGTAGAGGTAGAGAGATTCTTCCCACTTAAAAAGGATAGCAGAACTGGAAGGCACAGCCTCAAAATAAGGTGGGGGAGACAGTTTAGATCAGAGTTGAGGAGGAACTTCTTCACACAAAGGGTGGTGAATCTCTGGAATTCTCTGCCCGTTGAAGTGGTGGAGGCTACCTCGCTGAATATATTTAAATCACGGGTAGATAGGTTTCTGATAGCCAAGGGAATTAAGGGATTTAGGGAGAAAGTGGGGAAGTGGAACGGATCCACTTCAAATCAGCCATGATTTTATTGAATGGCAGGGCAGGCTCAAGGGGCTAGATGGCCTATTCCTGCTTCTATTTCTTATGTTCTTATCACAGAGAAACCACATCAATTGTGAAGAATAACTATTCACCTGATGCTGAGCCACATTGAGAGAAACTAGGACAGGTGACCATCAACGTGGTAAAGAGGTAGCTGGAAGGAGAGACTTAAAGGAAGAGAGAGGGGGACAGAGAGACTTCGGGAGGGAATTTCAGATCTTTGGGCCTTGGCAGCTGAGGGTACTAAAGGCAATGATGATGATAAGGAGATTGGAGATGTGCAAGAGGCTGGAATTGGGAGATTATCAACATCACAGAATTGTAGGAAATTACGGTGAATTGTACGGAAATTGTAGGAAATTAAGGATGGATAGTTATTGAGGGGGAATTTGAATACAAGGATGGGAACTTTAAACACGAAGCTTTGCCAGAGCAGAAACAATGTAAGTCAGCAGGAAGGGAGGTAGTATGGAGGAATTAGGGGCAGAAGTAGGCAAGTTCAACTCCTTAAGCCCATTCAACCAGATCATGGCTGATCTCTCCCTGGTCTCAAATCCACCTCCCCTCCTGTTCACCATATCCCTCTTATCTCTTTTATTGAATATAGGTGAACAGGACCACAGAATCAGTGCTGTCATTCAGAGTCTCCAACTAAGATGAGGGAGAGTTTCTTGCTACAGAAGACAGTGGAGTGGCCAGGTCATTGAGTGTATTTAAGACAGAGATAGATTAGTTCTTGATTGGCAAGAGGAATGGGGTTGAGAAATATATTAGCTATGATCACATGGCAAAGCAGATTTGATGGGGTGAATGTCCTAATTATTTCATTTGATTTATATTGTCTCATTAGTAATGTGCAGTGAAAAATACTGGTTTTTGCATACTATTTAGACAACGCAGACTGTACTTAGAGATGGGAAGGAGAAAGTGCAGAATGTAGTGCTACAGTTGTAGCTAGGGTGTGGAGAAAGATCAACTTATACAAGGTAGGTCCATTCAAAAGTCTGACACTAGCAGGGAAGAAGCTGTTCTTAACTCGGTTGGTTTGTCATCTCAGACTCTTGTATCTTTTTCCCAATGGGACAAAGTGGAAAAGAGAATGTTTGGGGTGTGCAGGGTCCTTAATTATGCTGGCTACTTTGCCGAGGCAGCAGGAAGTGTAGACAGAGTCAATGGGTGGAAGGTTGGCTTGCATGATAGACTGGAATTCATTCACTACTCTTTGTAGTTTCTTCCAGTCTTGGACAGAGCGAGAGCCATACCAAGCTGTGATACATCCGGAAAGGATGCTTTATATGGTGCATTTGTAAAAGTTAGAAAGAGTCGTAGCAGACATGCCAAATTTCCTTCGCTTCCACTCTTGTATCTTGTGGTCGTATGACCTTAAACAGCTAAGGATACACCTCAGGATAACACTGCTGCCCTGATTTCCTTGAATCAATAGCCAAGAACTGTTTAGAGTTACTGAAACAACTTCACACTCTGGAAAGGTAACAAAGCAGCAGCGTGATGATGGTTAATATATATTTCCTCTCCGGAAAAGATGCATTAGTAAGTAGAACTGAGGAAGGTGGTCCACACAAAAGGGGCTTGAAGAAAAACTACTAGGAATATTTTGTCGGCAAAAAGTCACTCGACATTAAGCAGATGCTGTTGAACAGTTCTAATAGTCCCCATTAATCTGTCTAACAACTTATCAGTTATGCTGCAGATTAGTAAAACTCACACTACAGCTACATTTTTGTTTACAGCTTTGGCTGAAAGGTAGACATTTTGTGTCATGTTAGATTTCTCCCCTCACTTTGTGTAATTCACTTCAGTCACTTTGCAGCAGCGATGTGTTCGATAACACCCCGGCTGCAAGATATTTTCCAGATGACATCATAACACAGTGCTTTTTCTTCAAATGTCTAACCTCAGAACGCTCCCAAGAGATGAGTCGCTCACTGTGGAAAATATAATTCGTATTTTGCTCCTGTTTTTTAATTTTTAATACGCCAATGTTATTAGCGCCGTTTCATGTGGGAATGCAAAGAATATCTGACCTTTCACTGAGAAGCTTATGGGAAAAGTACATTTATAGAATGGACTCCGCGTTCACATACCGTCTAATCCCAAAACCAGAAATACTAAGTACAACAAGATGCTCATTTGAGTGGTTCAAATGGTTCTTCAGTCAAGGGATAATCTCCGACTTTACTTCAGCTTATCCCTCAGTACCAGACTTAACTGTATTTGCTTCACCTTTGCCCGCTTTGATTGTAAATTTCAACATGTGCCAAAAATGTTATCTGCTTTTTCCACTCAATCATCGGCTCTCCTCCCCAAGTTGTCATTTCCAACCTTGATGTTAAATCCCAGTTCCTAACTTCCACTTACTCTCTCCTCAACAGACTCTCTCGCCTTTTGTCTCTGGACAGCCTTTACACTGCTGGCAACTCATAGAATCCTTGCAGTGCAGAAAATGCTATTTGGCCCATCAAGTCTGCACCAACTCTCTAACAGAGTATCTTAGCCTAGCCTTGTCCCCTGCCCTATCCCTATAAACCCACACATTTCCCCAAGGCTAATCCATCCATCAGACACATCTTTGATCACTAAGGGGCAATTTAGCACAGCCAATCCACCTAACCTGCTCATCTTTGGACCACAGAAGGAAACTGGAGCTCCCGGAGGAAAGCCACGCAGATGTGGGAAGAACATGCAATCTCCACCCACACAGTGACCTAAGCCAGGAATCAAACAGAAATCTAACTTATTTATCATCTGACCCTGGTCCAAGGGAAGAAGCCAGAAGTTTACAACCCACTATGGAAAGGGTGGGATTTTCCAGCCACACTCATCCAACAACCTGCCCAATCCTGCCCAGGAAAATCTGCCCAAGGTCAATGCCATTTGGCTCATCAAGTCTACACCAACTCTCTAATAGATTACTTTAGCCCTGCCCTGTCCCTATCACCATAACCCCACGCATTTCCCATGGCTAATCCATCCGACTGACACATCTTTGGTCACTGAGGAGTAATTTTGCATGATCAATCCACACATCTGTATGTTTTTGGAGTATGGGAGGAAACCAGAGCACCCTGAGAAAACCCATGCAGATATAGTGGTGGGGGAGATAGGGGATGAACGCGCAGACTTCTCACAGACAATCATCCAAGGACGGAATTGAATCCAGGTCCCTGGCGTTGTGAGACAGCAGTGCTATCTACTGTACTGCACCTTTTATTATCACAGATCAAGTCTGCACTGAGTGGAATTAAGTAGTAGTTGTCATATTTCACCTGTCATAGAAACCTACAGTGCAAAAGGAGGCCATTTGACCCATCAAGTCTGGAACATTTCATGCAATTTTTGTTGTCACACTACCAACTAGACATGGATACTTTGGAAAGGATGCTTTACAAAGAAGGCTTACCAGAATGTTGTCTGGTCTGGAGAGTTTTGGGTACGAGGAGAGGTTGGATAAACTCAGAAACACGGAGGCTGAGAGGCAACCTGCCAGAGGTCTACAAAATTATGTGGGGCAAAGATAGGATGGATGGTCAAAGGCTTTTTCCCAAGGTGGAAGGATCAACTACAAGAGGGCACAGCTTTAAGGTGAGAGGGGGCAAATTTAGAGGAGATGTGCTGGGAAAGTTTTTTTTTATACAGAGGGTGGTGGGTGCCTGTAACACACTGTCAGTGGATGTGGTAGACACATGAATGGGAAGCGAATGGAGGGATAGAAACCGTGTAGCAGCAAGGCTTGATGGGCCGAAAGGCCTATTCTTGTGCTGTATTGTTCTTTGTCCAATTTTCTGGGTGACGAGGAATATGATCTATTATAGAAGAATGGTTCTGATCCCGAATGGGATCCTTATCAATGATGTCATCTTCAAAGGGACGTAGAATGAATTCAATTAACTCGTAATGTTGAAGACCCAAGATTATGAATTTGACTTTTTTTTAAACTGTATTGATTGTGATTAAAAATATGCCTGTAAAATTAATTAATTCAATAAAACCTGATACCTTGATTTCATTTGAATTCTTGGTGTTTCTTTCTTGACATTTCACAATGACAGCCTCCTACACCAACCCACGGTTCACATTTTGTACCCAGCATGCAGGTCTAACCCCATTTTTAGAAGGGCTTTGAGGCCTCAAAGGTCATTTTATACATGGCAATCAATAGTATATCATAAAATTGTACAAAGCTTAGGCAGGGATGGAAACAACAAAAGTATGATGCTCAGTAGCAGCAGTGTGGACTATCTGCACAATGCATTGCAGCAATTCACCAAAAATCCTTGGACATCTTCCAAACCCATGATCACTTCCATCTAGAAGGACAAAGGCAGCAGATACGTGGGAACAACATCCCCTGCAAGTTTCCCTCCAAGCCACTCACCATCCTGACTTAGAAATATATCGCCATTCCTTTGCAATCGCTGGGTCAAAAATTTGGAATTCCCTCCCTAATGGCATTAAGGATCAGCCCTCTTAAAAATATGGACTGCAGCGATTCAAGAAGGCAGTTCAGCATTAGGTTGATGCAAACCTTGATCATTGTGGGTAGTCCTGGGCACCATATGGTATGAGGATACATTTGCCTTCAGAGGGAGAACAATGAAGGACAACTCAGCTGAATAATGGTTTTGGGAAACTGTGTTTGAAAAGCCACCTGACCAGGGGACACTTGCACTGTGACTATGCCTATGCTATAATGTTAACCTTCCAAAATGGTCAGTGCAACAGGTTTTAAAAAGTTATTCTAGCTCAATAGAATGAACAGCAGCAGCTCCTTTACAGTGCATTCCTGCTACCAATCAAATACAATGGGGAGGCAGTAGCATACTGAGTTAGCAATCCAGAGACCCAAGATAATGCTCTGGGATCCCAGATTCGAATCCCACCATGGTAGATAGTGAAATGTGAATTCAATAAAATATCTGGAATTAAAAGTCTAATGGTAACATGAAATTTAGCACCGCTGCCTCACAGCGCTGGGGATCCAGATTTGATTCCTGGCTTGGGTAACTGCCTGACCACAGTCTGCACATTCTCCCTGTGTCTGCGTGGGTTTCCTCCGGGCCTTCCAGTTTCCTCCAACAGTCCAGAAGACGTGCTCGTTAGGTGCATTGGCCGTGCCAAATTCTCCCTCACCGTACCTGAACAGGTGCCAGGTTGGTGACTAGGGGATTACAGTAATTTCATTGCAGTGTTAATGTAAGGCTACTGTGACATTAATGAATAGACAAACTTGTTTATCATAAAGATCCGTCCGTTCACTAATATCCTTTAGGAAAGGAAATCTGCCACCTTTCCCTGGTCTGGTCTT
Source organism: Sphyrna mokarran (assembly GCA_024679065.1). NCBI lineage: Eukaryota > Metazoa > Chordata > Chondrichthyes > Carcharhiniformes > Carcharhinidae > Sphyrna > Sphyrna mokarran. Next base: position 16,783,317 of record JAGIQG010000025.1, read on the forward strand.
ACATGTGGCTCCAGAGCCACAACAATATGGTTAACTCTCAAATTCTGTCTGAAATGCAGGGCAGTTAGGGATGGGTAATAAATGCTGGCCCAGCCAGTAATGCCCACATCCCATAAAAATAAATATTTAAAAAAAAAGACTCTTAGGCGATTGAAGATTACAAAACTTGTCTTCCTTAAAATGCAGCAATGCTTCTCAGGTCCAAGTATCTGTACAGAAATATTTAAAGTTAGATGAAGAAGTCTAATTCAATTCAACAAACAAAAGCAGCCTTTGCCAAGTTTACCAAATAATCCTAGATATTAGAACTTGCTTCACATGGTTTTAATATATCCAGGATTGTAATAACAAAGTTATGAACTATTAAGTTTGCTTTGAGTACTCCTGGTGTATCTCCATGCTAAGTATCATGACTACAAAAGGTCAATGTCAGGTTAACTTAGAAAATAATTGAACTGATATAACCCATGACAGGAAGAATGGCTGCTGGCTCACTCGATGACAAGGACAGAAATGTGAATAATACACTGAAACTTGGAGATTTTATAGAGTGTTGCTCAAATGCCAAAAAAGCAATATCCTTGTTGTATTCCAAAGACATCAGGCCGTGGGGAACATACCTTTAACAGCTCTGTCAAATTAGGACAACATTAGACTACAAAAATCTGATACCTCTGCTTCATGTAAAGAAATAACAGAAGCTAAAATGTTGTTAGCAGTATACATTATCCATTACTGATCATGTTATTTTCATATTGTTCAGTAACCAAACATTTCACATCAGCTTCCGAAAGATTGGCATTAAAATAAAGTTGAAAGCAATGGTGAAGTGGAAACTCATGAATCGGAGCATTCCTGTGATATACTGTTGTTTTTAAATATCAGGAATTTAAAGTCTAATGATGACATGAAATTTAGCACCACTGCCTCACAGTGCCAGGGACCAGGATTCAATTCCTGGCGCCCGCAGTCTGCACATTCTCCCTGTGTCTGAGTGGGTTTTCTCCAGGCGCTCCTGTTCTGTACTGTTTATGTTTATGAGACCCAGCGGGTAGAGTGCCGGAGAGGCTTTATGAATTGCCTGTATCAATGCATTAATTTACCAATCCACTTTGCATTGATTGAAAAGCACCAATGGAAACATGAACTTTCCAGTTGCAAGGAGATCAGCAAAGTTAAAGTTTATTTAGTAGTCATAAGTAGGCTAACATTAACACTGCAGTGAAGTTACTGTGTCCAAGGGTTGTCTTTCAACAAGAAGTGATCTTTTGCCAGCTGCAATTATACCCAGTGGGAGGTAACTGAATCATTTCTTTGGAGGGGCAGGGGGAAGGATTAGTTTTGCTATTGCCAATAATCTTAACAACAATTTTTTTTTTATGACTGTACACCAGAAAATCCTGGCCTGGCCCCAGTAATGAAAGAATAGCTAGATGACAGCATGAAACCATCTCCTAAAGTTCCAGGAAGAATCCAACATTGGGCTTTAGCGAACAATGATCTTGTAAATCTTTGAGGTTTACAGTTGCATGTCGCATTAGTAAAGCTACCGCATTTCAATAGAATGCCAACATGCCTTTCATGGCTTTTCACCTTGCCATTGATTGATCAAAATTCAACACTTGCTCATGTCAAAAGCAGAGAGATCTTCATGTATGATTTTTAAAGAAAAAATTTCAATAACTGTTCAATTAATATTTACCTTCCCTGCAATAGTGATCTGCTGGACAAACAGGCCTATACTAGTCAAGTCAATCAATTTTACGTTTTAAACCTTTAGGTCATTGACAAACAAAGTGGCTTTCTTGTGCATATACCCAACTACTTCTGCCACTAAAATTCTAAGCACCCTTAGTCATCAAGTAAGAATATGCTGCAGGAATTTTTAAATTTAAGCTTAAGTTTATTTATTAGCATCACGAACAAGCATACATTAACACTGTAATAAAATCTTTAATAAATTACTGTGAAAATCCCCTTGTTGCCACACACTGGCGCCTATTCAGGTACACTACGGGACAATTTATCATGGCTAACGCATCTAACTAGCACATCTTTCGGACTGTGGAAGGAAACCGGAGCACCCGGAGGAAACCTGCTCAGGCACAGGGAGAACATGTAGATTCCGCACAGACAGTGACCCAAGCTGTGTCCCTGGCACTGAGAGTCAGCAGTGCCAATCTCTGTGCCACCATGAACATCAGCAGTGTGATGCAGCAATAATTAATCCTTTGAAATGAATTGAAGAATTTTCCATTCACTACAGTCTTCTGTCATATTAGCTTGTTGGATGGAATTCAATTGCAACAAGACCGATTCTCACTTTCTTGCTTGGGGTAAGAAACTTGAACCGAGGACTCAGCACATTATGAACACACACTCTCTCACACACGCACACACCATTGCCCAGGAGCCCTTTTAAAAAGATACCTTTTTTCAGTATAAAACTTGTTTCTTTTTCAAGTCAGATTATATCAATAAATAGCAGCAAATGAATCAATAATCTGAAGAGGCAATGTTGAAAATGCATCAAACATCACAAGAAATGAATGGGGGCAAATATTATTTTGAACTTGTTACATGTAAAATCAATTTTAAAATAAGTTGACAATAATAGCTTGTATTTTATTGGCATGCATCACAAATTTATTCCCCGTTCACCTCTCTTCACCCCTCGAGGCCCAAATTCATAGTGATGTATAGATGATAATGTGAACACGTACACACACACTGTACACCTTACGCACAGCTCAGCTGATAGCAATCAGGATGGATTTCTTTTTAATCACGTTAGTTAGCATGGTGGCAGTAGTTAGCACTGCTGACTCAGTGTCAGGGACCCAGGTTCAATTCCCAGCTTGTTCTGTATGTTCTCCCTGTGTCTCTGTGGGTTTCCTTCAGGTGCTCTGGTTTCCTCCCACAGGCTGAACGATGTGCTGGTTAGGTATATTGGCCAAGATAAATTCTCCCTCAGTGTATCGGAACAGGTGCCAGAGTGTGGCAACTGTGGGATTTTCATAGTAACTTCATTGCAGTGTTAAAATAAATCGACTTGTGATGAAGAAATACACTTTATTATTACTACTTTATTTTAAATTGGCCTTACTGCTTCCTCACTCATGTCATTGTTCACTGCTGTGTCCTCAAACAGATTCTCTAAGGCTGTTTTTTCCAGGACTAACCTCGCCTATCACCCCATCTCCTCTGCTGCTAGCCACGAGGGCTGCTTCAACTGGACAATGGCACATACAACTCGGCAGTACTACATTAACAAGGCCGGTGAGCATATATGCTATGGCCTTGCTGTTGGCCACTGTTGGGTGTGCACTGATCGGGGCCACACCTTAATTCAGGCATCATCTAATGTCTAGATCATTCCTTTCCTTTGTGGTTGCCACAGAAACCAGAGACTCCGTACTGTATGATATCCAATTTCATACATCTCCAAAATGAGGCCTTTACGTCACCGTTTGCAAGGTTCAATTTCTACAGCAAAGTTCACATTAATCGCTGGTATTTTACGGTCTCGCTCAGGTGAGGCTCATAAAATCCTGCTCGAGGCCAAAGGAGAATTCTGTTCTGTGAGCTTTGCCCACTTGATTCCGAGACAGCTGTGTCAGTAAAATTCTGGTGAAGTGTGTGTTAGGTAAGTTTGAGCTTTTAATGGTTTTCAGCAAAATGCTGGATTCTACAGGGAAATGTTATATTTTATAGACATATTCTATACTGCGAGGCATAGTAACATTCTTCTCAAAGTTCCTCAGTGCCTTATGTATGAGTGCTTCATGTCATTGTCCAGTTGAGTCAATGTAACACTGTCACACAAATTGCTCAATTGGAAAATTTTGGGGTTGTATTGCGATCAGTTAAAATTTTTATCCAATGGATACATTTCTCTGTTAAGAAACTCTCTTTTCCCAATTGATGATCATTAACATCTCATGTCTCAGGAGTTGGTATTGAAAAATTGCATATGGATTGTGAAAGTGTCCTTTCACATCAATATTACTGGCTATCCTGGAGACAGCTGTCAGTGGTACAGATTGGAACTTGTAAGTCATAGAAACCCTGCAGTGCAGAAGAAGCCATTCGGCCCATTGGGCCTGCACTGACTCTCTGACAGAGTACCTTATCCGGCACAGTGGCAAGCACTGCTGCCCCTCAGTGCCAGGGACAGGGTTCAATCCCTGATTTGGATCATCTACATGTGGAGTTCACATATTTCCCTCATGTCTGCATGGGATTCCCCTAGACATCAGATTTTCTTCCACAGTCTGAAAGATATGCTGGTTAGGTGCATTGACCTGAACAGGCGCCAGAGTGTGGCGATGAGGGGAACTTCATAATAACTTCATTGCAGTGTTAACGTAAGTCTTACCAGTGACTAATAAATAAATATTAACTTTACTTTATCCAGGCCCTCTCCCCTGCCCTATCCCCGTAACCCATGGCTAATCCATTTAAATTACATATCTTGGAACACTAATCCATTTAACCTATACATCTTGGAACACTACAATTTAGCATGGCAAATCCACCTAACCTGCACATCTTTGGACTGTGAGAAGAAACTGGAGCACTTGCATGGGTTTCTTCCCGATGCTTTGGTTTCTGCCACAGTCCAAAGATGTGCAGGTTAGGTTGATTGGTCATGTTAAATTGCCCTTTAGTATTCCAAGATGTGTAGGCTAGAGGGATTAGCAGGGTAAATGTCTGAGGCTATGGGGATAGGGCCTGGGGTGGGATTATTGTCAGTGCAGACTTGATGGGCCGAATGGCCTCCTTCTGTACTGTAAGATTTCAATGATTCTATGATCCTATCTGAAGAAAACCCATGCAGACATGAAGTCATCCAATTGAACCCAGGTCTGTAGAGCTGTGAAACAGCAGCACTAACTGTTGTGCCACTGGGCCTCCCAATTGAATTTGATTTTAAAGATTCTGTGTAGCATCATCATGTACTTAAACAATTGTTTCTGCTGTTGTTCACTGGGAAAGTGCCCCTATGTGATTGAAAGGATTTAGAATATAATGGCATTCCCAATCATAAACACACTGCAATCCTCTGCACCATGTCCTGAACCAAATCTAAGTGGGGCCCTTCAGCCCTGAGGGGAACAGAAAGCAATGAAGGCAGCAGACTTCTTTCACCCTTTCTTTTACTCTGCAGTGAAGCGTAAAATTCTGGGAGGTTGGTGCCACAATGTGTCACTTGGCAGACCTCTTAGAATCATAGGATCCTTCCATGCAGAAGGAGGCCACTCGTCCCACTGAGTCTGCAACCAATAACAATCCCACCCAGGCCCTATTCCCATAACCCCATGTATATACCTTGCTAACCCCTGACACCAAGGGTCAATTTAGCATGGCCAATCAACCTAACTTGCATGTTTGGATTGAACTGGGGAGAGGGGGAATTGGAGCACCTGGAGAAAACCACTTGAGGCAGAAATCAAACTCAGATCCTTGATTCTGTGAGGCAGCAGTGCTAACCACTATGCCACCCAAAGGATATATTTTATGCTTAAGAAAGACTGCCTTAAAAATCAGTGCTTTGTACAAGTAATTGGTGTGCCTGGGGAAACAAAAAAATGCAACTCAAATGCTGTACAGCAGGAAAATTATTCATTTTAGCAATGTAGTATTTATTTAGGATAGAGCCAATGATCAGTTGTTTATAAATGCTGATTTTCCATGTGCTTTTTTCCTTAAAGGAATGAGAACTGTTTGTTTAAATGAAAGAAATGGGAGGAGGTAGGGTTGTAGCAGAGAAACAGCTTCCTGTTTCAGTTTTGAGTGTAGTGGCTGACTGGAGCTGTTTAAAGACTGAAGTCTAGAGGCTGCTCTGAAAATCAAAACTTCTCTGAAAGCTCCAAGGCTATTAACACAAGTCAGAGCCAATGTAATTGCTAACACTGTTTAAAGTAGGTTTTAAATATATAGGAATAATTTTGCTTATTTGCAACAGAAATGGTGATAAGTTAGAAATTAGAGTTGTTTCTTTCCATGTTTACAAATTGTTCAATGGTTTAGAGTTCATTTTGTTAGCATTATGCTCAAAGTGATGCTTAAAGCTTGTTTTGATAAAAGATTCCTAATTTGTTAGTGAAGTTACTTCTGGAATGAGGCATCCTATCCTCTCATTTATGCCAACATAGTAAAATTCACGGGATCCAGTTGGGCTTCAAAATATACTTTGGCCTTCTGGCCTTAGGCCCTATCAGTGTGAAAGTGCAAGTTGCCCAGGAAGATAAAAGCTATCCATTTGAGACACACACAAAAGGCAATATAACAATGACTTCATTCATATAAAACTGATACTCTGACCCTCAAAAGTGACGGATGCATCATGTAAGCCTTCAACATCCTGACAAGTTATAATTACCTAATACTTGCTGCTTTATCCATTTTTAGGAAACACTGGCCAAAATAATAAGTTAAAATCTCTCCTACTTCTACCAGTGGAGGTGGTGGAAGCAGGCACGTTCGCAACATTCAAAAATGCATCTTGACAGGCACATGAATGGTAAGCGATCAGAGGATAGAAATTGCTTATCAGTGCAAGCTTGGTGGGCTGAAGGGCCTTTTCCCTGTGCTGCATTGCTCCTTCCCATTTGTTCAAAACAATCCCAAAGGCAGGTTGCCATGCAACCTTTACATTGTCACAAACTTAAACAAAAACCACTTGCATTTGTATAGCACTTTTCATAACCACTACATGCCCTCCTGAAATGCTTTAGTCATTGATGCAATGCAAGAAACATGGCAACCAATTTGCACATAGCAAACTCCTGCAAACAGCAATGTGACAATGACCAGGTGATCTGTTGGCCCATTGAGTTTGCTCCACCATTCAATCACTGCTGATATTTTTCCCATCCCCATTCTCCTGCCTTTTTTCCATAATCCCCGATCCCCTCATTAATCATTTCATTCATAAACTCAACACTTCATCAAATGTTCCACTGTGTCACAGTTATATTTGTTCCACATAACCACATCATGGAAACAGACTCTTTCTTACCATTCACCTTGGGATCTATGATGTAAGGATATTTAATGAATAACACACAAGTCCCACAAATGCACCCTGCTGCACAAACATCTGTTTAATTCAACACTTTTTAAAAAGAACATGTAAACTTATGTAGAGACATTGCACATTGCCATACAATAGGGAGCATTTAACATGAGAATCTAGCTAAAACAAATCTACATATTCTTCACTCACCTCAAGATTGTGGGTTTAAATCCCACTCGAGACTGACATTCCCATTATCCCATTTAGTGAGCATATCAATGGAAATATTTGCATTTCTTGAGGGAAATAAGCTTCAAATCATCTAATAAAAGCTTTCTTATCATCAATTGAGGAAAAAGGCATCATCATTTAAAATAAAAATCTTGTAATAATTATAATTCACCTAACTTGCACATTTTGGAATGTGAGAGGAGACCAGAGCACCCAGAGGAACCCCAAGCAGACACAGATAAACTTGAGTTAACAAACCAGAAATCAGATCAAAGGGACAATCTATTGTTACAATATCTTGAAATGGTTATTAATTCTCTACTGCATGGAACACTGACTGTGCTAAAACCCTTTTAGTTCTTGAATCTCAGCCAAGCATTCTGAATGAGCACAGCAGCTCAGAAGTAACAAACCACTTTCTGGGAAGGAAGGAAGGAACAAAAAGTGCTCATTTCAATTTCGACGCAGATTGCCTGTTGATCAATGTAAAGGTGGTTAGATTTTGTCAAGTGTTAAAAGCAGTTTGTTTTTTAAACAAAGCAGTCACAGCCATTTGTAGTGGAAAAAATGGCAGTACAGGCTGACAGGACAATTCTAGCGTTTTTCACTGTATAAATGTACTTTCTTCATGGGAAAAGCATTATATTCCACGTGAATAAATACACACGGCTGCTCAAAGTAAGGGTTAACGTGTCTTTCACTATGACCAATTGTTGTGTAAAAATACAGCACTACATTGGCTAATAAGAAGGAAAACTTTGACAGCAATTCTGATTCCATTTCCAAGCAAAACCTATTTTACCCGAGAGTCAACACGTAATGAATATTTGAGTCTTTCGGTCAATAGCTACAGAAATGTGAGCTTTGAAATGCAAGTGTGCTCATCTGTATTATAGCCTGCTTAAACATCTGTTAAAAGGCAAGAAAGGAAACTGAACCTTTGCTATTTAAGATTTTGAGAAGGTGAGAGTAACATAGCTTAGGCTGTTCAATGTATATTCACCTATCACAAGACCAAGACCTACGTATTGTTAAGAGTGTGTTTCTATATACTTTTGAAAAAAGCAACAAATGATGCATTGCAACACCTAGCCAACAAACTAAAGATTTTCCATTTCCTCCCACCCTCCCAGATACTTTGGGCTAAAAGGGCGCACTACAGATGTGGGCGTTGCTGGCCGAGCCAGCTTTTATTGTCCACCCCTGAGGGCATTTAAGAATGAACAGTGCTGAGAGTCTGGAGTTCGTAGAGCAGCTTTCAAGTAAAAAATGTCACAAAATATGTGGAAGCATTTTCCATTGCAAGGATAGAAATTGCCCATGAACAACAGTAATACATCATTAATTAATCATTAAATCATCTGGGGATGTTGATGAAAATCTCCCAGGAAAAGAATTTACATAGTCTACTTATAATAAAGGACATGATACATGGCACACACAACAGTGAGCAGTGCCTTTGGATTCTTACTTTGCCATTTTCAATGCATATAGCAGTCACTGTTCCTATACTGCATTAGTATGTCGCACACTGAAAATTATAGCTCTTTCACCTCAGTGATGGCTGGCCACCATTGATTGCTTATACCCAGTTGGCTTTGAGAATCAACCACGTTGCTGTGGATCTGGAGTCACACCTAAGCCAGACTGGGTAAGGATGGCAGATTTCCTTCCCTGAAGACATTAGTGACCCAGATGAATTTTTCCATCAAACGGCAATGGTTTCATGGTCATTGGTGGACTCTTAATTCCAGATTTTTTTTTATTGAATTCAAATTCCACGATCTGCCATGGCAGGATTCAAACTGGGTCACCAACTGGGTTTCTGGATTAATAGTCTCGTGATAATACCACTACATTTAATTTTATGTTGAAGTTTACTGATTGCCATAAGTAGGCTTACATTAACACTGCAATGAAATCACTGTGAAAAATCTCTGAGTCGCCACACTCTGGTGCCTGCTCGGGTACACAGAGGGAGAATTTAGCATGGCCAATGCACCTGAACAGCATTTCTTTAGAAATGTGGGAGGAAACTGGAGCACCCAGAAAAAACCCATGCAAACATGGGGAGAACATGCGGGTTCCATACAGACAGTGAACCAAGCTGTGAGAGACCACAGTGTTAACCACTGTGCTATGGTGGCACAGAGGTTAGTACTGTGACCATTGCTTCGCCATCTTAACTGCCTTCTTCATGCCGATTCATCCCCAAAGCATTCTTAATTTATCATCGGTGTATTCCTTTACAGTTTTTAAATCACCTTACCTTCTCAATAACTCTTCATATTCAAGAGTAGACCCAGCAATTTTTGTAGTTTCAGACAGGAAGATCAGTTATTATTTTGATTGATAATATTTTTCAACTACAACCAATTCTTCAGACATTGAAGCCACCATTCCTTTCACCCCAGCATTTAACAATTCCTTCTCTGAGCAGAAATGATTTTGATCGGGTCATCAAAAGGATATGGAGCCAAACTGGGTGAATGGATGAGGTACAGGTCAATAATGATCTAACTTAATGACATAACGTGTCTGAGAGATTCGGTGTCTTAGCCCTTTTCACATTATACCCAATTTACTCCCATCCTTAGGGCTTGACTGTGTGAAGGCTCACCGGTAGTATCGTTATGTGGTGACATGACAAGAAGATAATTTTAATGGAATTGGCACAGTGGTTAGGGCTGTTGCCTCACAATAGCCTGGGTTCAATTCCAGCCTTGGGTCGCTGTATTAGTGGAGTTTGCACATTCTCCCCGTGTCTACGTGGGCTTCCTCCAGGTGCTCCGGTTTCTTCCCACAGTCCAAAGATGCTGGTTGGTTGGCCATGCTAAATTGACTCAAGTGTTAGGGGATTAATAGTTAAACTATGTGAGTTATGGGAATAGGGCCTGGGTGGAATTGTGGTTGGTGTAGATTGGATGGGCCAAACAGCCTCCTTCTGCAGTGTAAGGATTCTCTGAAAATACTTTACAATCATCTTTACACCCAGAAGGTGAAAGAGTTGCTCACTATACTGTTATAGTGCCAGAACTCCCTCAAGGTTAACAAAAAAATGAGTTAAATATTTTCTAAATGACAAGCATTATTTAAAGTAAAACCAATACCAAAATACAGATCAACTGAATAAAGCAGACTTATTTCTGTACAGGCTCCGAAAATTCCTCTCTATTCTGGAAGAAACCTTACAAAAGTAAGAAATTCAAGATAGATGTAAATCCTATTTCCATGCCTCATTAGATTGAAATATTTTATTGTAATCTCTCTTCATATCCCATGCTATTCATCAAAATACATGGTGAGTGTAAGGAACTCTCAGTGCGATCAACAAATCTTGATTCTTTGCCCCCTGGTGTGTTTATGTTACGAGCACAGAGTTTTATAGTGAGTCTTGGGGAAAGAGTAGAGGGAAAGGGGCTAATACAGGCACATGGAGCATATCTAAAATCCTATGATATTTATTCAAATTGCAGCATAAAAGCTAAAACGTTGCACAGAAAACTATTGTCACTCCTGCAGCCTTCAGGGGAGACTTAAAATGATTTGAACTAATGTTTTATTCATGCATTCAGCACATTATCCCACAGAGTTACTTGTGCAACTCCCACAGATAGCAAGTCATTGAAAGTTGTGATTCTGAGAGTTGATTTATTATTGGAACGTGAATTAGCATACGTGAAAAGCATTGTTACTTGTGCGCTACATAGACAAAGCACAACATTCATAGAGAAAGAAATGAGTCAGTGCAGAATGTAATGTTACAATCATAAGCTAAGGTGTAGAGAAAGATCATCTTAAATGCAAGCTAAGCCCATTCAGAAGTATGAGACCATTAGGGAAGAAGCTGCTCTTCGGCCAGTTGGTATGTGACCTCAGAATTTTGTACCTTTTTCCTGATGTAAGGGGCGGAAGAGAGAATGTCCGGGTGCACAATGTCCTTAATTATGCTGGCTGCTTTGCTGGGGCAGCGGGAAGTGTAGACAGAGTCAATGGACGAGAGACTAGTTTGCATGATGGATTGGCCTACATTCACGTTCCTTATGGTCTTGGGCAGACCAAGAGCCATATAAGCTGTGATACACTCAGAAAGAATGCTTTCTATGATGCATCTGTAAATGTTGGTGAGAGTCGTAGCTGACATGCTAAATTTCTTTAGTCTTCTGAGAAAGTAGAGGCATTGGTGGGGTTTCTTAAAGTTGGCGTCGGCATGGAGGGAACTAGGACAGGTTCATGAAGATCTGGACACCTAAAAACTTGAAGCTTTCCACTCTTTCTATTTGGTCCCTGTTGATGTGGACAGGGACATGTGCCTCAACTGCAGTCTGTGCAACTCTTTCAAGGCACAGTTGAACTCATTTATTTGACAAATGTACAATCCACTGACTGCTTTTTTTTAAAAAAAGAGTATAGTAAAGAAATGTGACTATGTCCTTAAATGTAAAATTTATAAAATATATTAATGTAAACGACAGATACAACCAAAGATATCAAAACTATTTTGGTTCCAGATGCTCTTGAAAGGGATTCATTTTATCCTAGCCCAGTAATCATTCAGAAGACTGCATGGGTTTCCTCTGGTTTCCTCCCACAGTACGAAAGGCATGCTGGTTTAACACTGACCATGCTAAATTCTCCCTCAGTGTACACAAATAGGCTTCAGAGTGTGGAGACTAGTAAATCTGCACAGTAACTTCATTGTAGTGTTAATGTAAGCCCACTTGTGACACTAATAAATCAACTTAAAACTAGAAGTGACCTGGAATTTTTCAATGTTTGTAAAAAAATGAGTTGACGCTAACCATGTGGACAGCCATCCTTTGAGTCATGTCTATTGGATTTCCTAAAGTTCCCGTTGCCAAGGAAAAGCATAAAATAGCTTAATATTGCCCAGTAACAAAAGCAACACCATTTAACAGCCAAAGGATGACTCCTGGTTACCACAAGAAAGCATTACAGATTGTGCATATTGTACCATTCCAATGCCACACAGCGTTTAAAAGCTAACAGCATTATTGAGACATGAAGTCATTCAGTAAACCGCAGGAAGCTCGTTTGAAGGAAATATAGACATTCCTGTCGAAAAGTCTGTTTTTCACCTTAATGGGATTTAGTAATATTTATTGAGGGGTAAGAACTGGCCAGGTCTGTACCCTGCTCTTTGTTGAATTTGTGCTACTGGATCTTTAACGTCTATCATTGGGAGCAGAGCTGTTTAATCTCTCATGTCCAATCAAAGTGCACTGTAGGATCCTAATCTTGTTATGTGACCACCTTGCCAACTGTTCCATGCTATCAGTGACTCCAGGATAGCACTCTCGCCTGGCAGTCACCAGGTTATTGGTCCCTCACCAGATGCTTAAGCACAACATCTGAGCAAACACCACAGTGCAGCAGTGAGGGAGTGCTGTACCGTCAGAGGAGCGGTCTTTTACATAAGACGATAAACAGAGACCCAGTGCGCCTTCTCACACGATGCGCATGGCAAAATCATCAATGCAACAGCGTCCAAACTAGGAGCCACGAATGTATGGTAAATTCCAACAAATCCAACAAGGAATTCAGGAGGAATGAGAATACCAGGCATGTTACCTTGAGTAGTGATTAATTCATGGTGCATTAATGATATTGTTAGGGTGTATAGGTGAATGGCATTGTTAATTAAGCACTGAGCACGGGAAGAGGGTAGGGGCATGTGGGTGAAAGCCAGGATGCTGGGCGCACACGGGGAGAACTGGGATGCTGGGCAGGTGAGGAAAGGGTCGGGAAGCTGTGCAGGCAGGTGAAGAGAGGGGAGGGCTGATATCTTCAATAAACTCTCCAGTAAAAGAAAAGTTGTGCCTTGGTTTGACTTGAACCAGCTTGGATCGTATTAACATAGCTGAGATGAGGAAGGATGCATTTAAGAAGAATCTGGATAAGCACATAAGGCTAGGCAGTAGACAATCATGTCGATATGGTAAAGTAAATGGACAAGGGGCCGAAGCACCAGTATATTCCCACTGGGAGAGATGTTATTCTTGTTATTAGTGCAAGCCGGCTTACATTCACACTGCAATGAAGTTACTGTGAAAATCCCCTAGTCGTCACACTCTGGCACCTCTTCGGATACACTAACGGACAATTTAGCATGGCCAATACACCAAATCCATACATCTTTGGATTGTGAAAGGAAACCGGAGCACCCGGAGGAAACCCACGCAGACATGGGGAGAATGTGCAAACTCTGGACAAAGTGATCCAAGCCGAGAATCAAACCCAGGTCGCTGGCACTGTGAGGCAACAGTGCTAACCACTGTGCTGCCGTGCTTTTTTGTCACTGAACATTCAGCTTACACTTCAAACTGTACTGCGTGAAGTCCTTCTGTCATGGAATTTTGACAGGAGCACGAATTGGGGAAAGGATGTGGAGGGCAGCGTAGCCACTTCACAATGCTTACCGTTTTCCAGATAATTAAAACTAAAATCAACAAGACAGATCAAAATCAGTGCTGCAACCTTGCAAATATTTACTGTTGGGAAGTTAAACACAGAACTCCTACACTTTAAAGCGTGCGATTGACTACAATTAGTGCATCTTGTCCATTTGTCTGTGCTGAGCACACAAATACATTGCAAATTTGAATAGATTGACACTCGCCCTTCACTGTCTCTGCCCTCACTCATTGCTCTCACACAAATCCCCGCTATGTGCTGAAGGTAAATGATGAGTTCTGCTGCAGCGGAATGTGAAGCACAAGTTGCAATAGTGACTCCTAGTGTTCGTTAGATACGTGTTTCACATTTGTACAAAGACCATTCTTCAGCACTCACAGCACCTCACCAGAGTTCATCTCTGCTCATTTTCTTTCTCATTGCAGAAGCACCCAATCGCATTGCTCCCTCGAGGTTTTGATACAGCTTACACTGCTGCTCTCTCTTGCTCTTCTCGAACGAGGGTTAAATAAAACACCAGAGATGGGAACATCATCTCATCCTTGCTGCACATAGACTGTAACTGATTTGTGATTAGGAAGGTCCAATGACAGACTGTTAGCGGAGAATCACCGAATTCCTGTAGTGCAGAAGGAGGCCATTCGGCTCATTGAGTTTGTGTCAACTCACTGAAAGAGCATCTTACCCAGGCCCACACCCACTATTTCTATAATCCCACGCATTCATAATGGTTAATCTACCTAAGTAGATTACCACATCTACCACATCTTTGGACTCTAAGGATGGAATTTTAGCAGCATGTCTGCCTGAGGTGCATACGATCCCGCCTCAGGCCGACAGAGAATGCTATTCTCCGAGCCTTACCCACTTCCAGAATTGGAGCGGCCAAATCAGTACGATTCCAGCCTAAGCAACAACTCAGCATGGGCTATCAACCTAACCCGCACATCTTTGGACTGGGAGGAAACTGGAGCACCTGGAGGAAACCCACGCAGACACAGGGAGAATGTGCAGGCTCCACACAGACAGTGATCCGAGGCCAGAATCGAACCTGGGTCCCTGGTGCAGTGAGGCAGCAATGCTAACCACTGTGGTACCCGCTGCTTTTATCTGTTTTCTGTTGCAGCATGTTTACAGATTCTTCCATCATTCCTCCAACAGAGATGGAATGATCCGAAGGTTCAATGTGAAAGGTACGTTTGGGCCATGAATCCATCAAAGCCGTAAAATCCAATATTTAAAAAAAACCTGAATTGATTATCTAACAGCAGCAAAAGGCTCAGAAACGCCAACACATCCGCTACACTCCATTATCCCATCTCTGTGGCATTAGTCGATCTTAATTTATTAGAAATTCAGGAACCAGGAAAATATAGGGTAGGATTTTCCCACCATTCCTGCCTGTAGGATCTTCCAGTCCCATCAATGGCGAGTGCATGAACAAGGAGAAACCCCACTGACAGCAGCAAAATCAGAAGATTAATGTCTGTTAAATTCAGGTAAGAGATGGCAGCAAAACATTTCCGTTTTCTCTAACTGTTGTAATGGTTTCAATCAGACCATTGAGGTTGGCCTTTTGGAATACGAACTCTCTGGTTAAGGATCCAATTGATGGACCAATCAGGGAATCTTTTTCTGGTATTTAACTGGGAGTATCAGTCCTCCCAAAGGCGGACTGCTGTCGGAATTGTAAGTAAGGCAATTCTGGTGAAGGGACCTCTGCCTCCGAAGCCTTCTTATACCGTAGATGCTCTAGCCACTCAGACTGGTGTTCGGCAGTGATCATTACCTCACTTGAGATGGTCTGCAGATGAAAAGCTTTGAGGACCACTGTAAAAAGTCACTGACGATCAAGTTTTTGTTTAAAGCCAATTTCTCATTCTCTAAATATAGATTTCCAGGAATTTAAAGATACTGGGAATATTAGTAATGCCCGTATCAAAATTAGTCACTTCAGTTTTAAGTTTATTTATTCGTGTCACAAGGAGGGTTACATTAACATTGCAACAAAGTTACTGTGAAAATTCCCCTGTTGCCACACTCCGGCACCTGTTCAGGTACAGAATGGTGGTATAGTGGTTACCACTGCTGCCTCATAGCACTAGGGATCAAACCTTGATTCCTGGCTTGGGTAACACTGTGTGGAATCTGTATTTCTCCCAGTGTCTGCATGGGTTTCCCCCCACTGTCTGAAAGACGTGTTGGTTAGGTGCATTGGCCATTCTAAATTCTCGCACTGTGAACCCAAAGAGGTGCCAGAATGTGGTGACTAGGGGGTTTCCACAATAACTTAACTGCAGTGTGAATGTAAGCCTACGTGTGATTAATATATAAACAAACTTCAACTGAGGGGGAATTTAGCATGGCCAATGCACCTAACCAGTTGTGACATTAGCTCCAGACTGTTGAACCAACAAAACAGTTTGCCAAATATAATTCTCTTTTCAAAGAAGCTTTAAAAATTTGGTATGAATCACACTGCTTGAACCTCAGACAAATCCCAAAAATTTTGAAATGATTATTCAATTAACTTCAACATCAGGCAGTGCAACACTACTGTAAAAAAACTGCATCCACCTTCCACATTGCTTATTGCCTCAGAAAATAAGTACAGCAATGTTCCAGGGGCATAGGTAAATACAAATGATGATTTCTTCTGGTTGAACCTTTGCATTGAGCTGTCTGTGGGAGTGCAGTGCATTAATAAATAAACTTTGAACAGGGTAGTAATGTCACAAGTAGGTTTACATCAACACTGCAATAAAGTTTGTGCAAATCTTGTAGTCGCCATGCTCCAGCGCCTGTTCAGGTATACTGAAGGAGAATTTAGTATTGCCAATGTATCCAACTAGCACGTCTTTGGGACTGTGGGAGGAAACCCACACAGACACAGGGAACACATGCAAACTCTGCACAGATGATGACCCAAGCTGGGAATTGAACCCATGTCCCCAGCCCTGAGAGCTAGCACTGCGCCACCCTGCCACTTGAAGGGGTGAGTTCAGGATGTGGAAAGAAAAGGCAGAAAATGAGGAGAAAGAGGAGAGTGAGACGGAATTGAAGAGAGAGCGAGAGTGAAAGGAGGAGAGGTAGAGAGGGAATGCAAAAATGGATTTGCAAGACAAGAAAGAAAAAGTTCCTAACTCGGGGTAAAAGTCAATGATGTAAGATGCAGATTCTCCAAATGAATGTCAGTGGAAAATCTTATAAAAAGCCATTCATCTGCAAAACAAAGAGCTTCTAAGAACATTGAAATTTATTGCCCTACTCAGCATCTGTCTCACATATGGATTCTTTCACTCTACTCTGACAAATACAATTGTAAGTCAGGTACTGATTACTCTCTTTGAATTTTTGATATACAGTAGCGGCAAACATATAATGCCTTTTTCATTATTTGTGGGACCTGGGTGTTGCTTGATGGCCAGCATTTATTAGCCATCCCCAGGCCATGATGAGCTGCCTTCTTGAATCGCTGCAGTCCACGTGCTGTGGATTGACCAACAATGCCATTAAGAAGGGAACTCTAGGATTTTGACCCAGTAACTGTGAAGGAATGATGATATATTTCCAAGACAGGATGGTGAGTGGCTTGGAGGGGAACTCACAGATGGTGATGTTCCTGTATATCCACTGCCCTTGTTCTTCTAGATGGAAGTGTCCATGCGTTTGAAAGGTGCCATCTCAAGATTTTTGGTGAAGTGCTGCAGTGTTTCTGTAGAAACCATCGATAGTGGAGGGAGTGGATGTGGTGCCAATCAAGCAGACTGCTGTGTTCTGGATGGCGTCAAGTTTCTTGTTAGAGCTGCACCAATCCACACAAGTAGGGAATATTCCATCACATTCCTGATTTGTGTTTTGTAGATGGTGGACAGGCTTTGGGGATTCAGGAAGTTTATTTATTCATTATTGCTACAAGCAAGGTTACATTAACATTGCAATGAAATTATTGTGAAAATCCCCTAGTTGCCACACTCCGGTGCCTATTCAGGTACACTGAGGGAGAATTTAGCATGGCCAATGCACTAACCAGCATGTCTTTCAGACTGTGGGAGGAAACTGGAACACTCCAGAGAAAACCCACACAGACACAGGGAGAATGTGCAGACTCCGCACAGACAGTGACCCAAGCTGGAATTGAACACGGATCCCTGGTGCTGTGAGGCAGCAGTGCTAACAGCTAGGTTTTTGCTGTAGAGATTGGAAATTGCAATGGTAAAGCACAGATTCGATACAGCTTTCTACATTAGTCATTCGTTCTCTACCATGCTGCCAAAGCTCTTTCCAATATTCGTACTGATATCAAACTATCAAAGTGGCTGAGCTTTCAAACACTGTATTCGATAAATCTGCTCATTTTTGGACTGCCTTAGAAGTCCAACTCGAAAAGGGAAAAAGATTTGCATTTAAATTGCTTCTTTCACGATGCCAGAATGTGGCAAACTACTTTCCAGCCAACAAGTGTAGTCACTGTTGTTCTGTAGGAAAAATAGTTCATTCTTGTTGTGCATGAAACAGAACCATCCCCTCAGCCCCTGGCCAAATAGTAGAGTGTAGGTGGGGCTGTCAACTGTCTCACCCCAATCCCTGGATATTATCAATTATTGAGAATTACACCAATGTAAACATTTACTAGTTGCAGATTCAGGACCAGACCAAAGCCGAGACCATAGGGAAGGATTTTTTGTCCCAATCTTCGAAAGGATTTTTCAGACATGAGGCATAATGTGGCTGTAAATTGATAGTTAAGAATAGCGCCAAGCATTTTTTTGGCCAATCCTCTGCTTTGTGTTGGGGTTTGGTCTCGACAGATGTTTGACGTCCTCCAGTACCTCGCCCAAAGGGACACTGTTCATACGCAAACTTAAAGGCCAATTTTTCAATGGCAAAAACACAGATCTGTGCAAATTATTTCCATGGAAATGCTTCCGAATGGGAAAGGCAGGAACCTTAACAATTCTGAAGTCATTATGTTGGAATTACTGACAGGATGACAGGGTACTGAATGCTTTCCTCCCCCCTTCTCTGAAAACACTAACAGACACGTTCTGTGAAACGTTTGATTTCCAAAATCAATCAGAGTTGAAATCATTAGCTCCAAAAGCTTCCATCGCCTGAATAATTAGAGCTGCCATATTTAATTTTCGAGGGCTTGTGTGCCTGTGCCTGCTTGTTTTAAAGATGGCAAACAGTAAATATTGCAGAGCCATCCATGCCAGAGCTGTACCATTGTTGGCAGCAGAGTTTGAATGCAAAATGTAGGAATATCTTTTTCACAAGAAGCCTGGAGTTAACAAGCAACAGGAACTTTAAGAAAGGAACATAGAAGAGAAAAAACAAGCGATGGTTAAAACAAGTACAGCGCAGGCCCTTCAGCCCTCCAAGCCTACGCTGATCATGATGCCCTAACTAAACAAATAAAAATTTTCGACTCTTATGCAGTCCGTATCTCTCTATTCCCTCCCTGTTCATGTAACCATCTGGGTATCTTTTAAATGTTGCTAATATGCCTGCTTCCATCACTTCCTCTGATAGCGCGATCAAAGTACCCACCACTCTCTGTCTGAAAGATTTCCTCCCCTGCACACCTCCCTTAAACTTTCCCCCTCTCATGTTGAACCTGTGCCCTCTTGCAATTGACACTTGCACCCTGGGAAAAAGCCTCTGACTATCCACTCTGTCTGTGCCTCTCATAATTTTATCCATCAGGTCTCCTCTCAGCCTCCATCTTTCCAGTGAAAACAGCCCTAGTTTATTCAACATCTCCCTATAGCCAATGCCTTCGAGACTAGGCACCATCCTAGTTTCTTTTCTTTCTTTGCACTCTCTCCAAAGCTTCCATGTCCTTCTGATAGTGTGGTGACCAGAACTGCACGCAATACTCTAAATGAGGCCTAACCAAGGTTTTACATAGCTACAACGTGATTTGTCAACATATCAAAAGGGCATATCTGGATTTACAAAAAGCATTAGAAGATGCGACTGTCTGTTATGACACAACTACTATCAATGTCCTTCGCCTGAACGTATTTGTCAACATAGTGGTTAGCATTGTTGCCATTCAGCGCAGGGACCAGAGTTCTATTCTCAGCTTGTGTGACTGTCTATATGGCGTCTGCACTTTCTCTCCATGTCTGCGTGGGCTTCCTCCAGGTGCCCTGGTTCCATCCCACAGACGAAAGATGTGTCGGGTTAGGTGGACTGGCCATGCTAAATTTCCCCTTAGTGTCAGGGGAACTATTTAGGACAAATGCATGAGGTTATGTGGATAGGGCTTGGGCAAGATTGTGTCAATGCAGATTTGATGGGCCGAATGCACTGTAGGATTCTATGATTACATCCTTGCCTGCTCATTAACCAACAGAAACACATTTTGGCAAAATTAATTTGGCAATAACACATTGGTTTCAATTCAATAAACTAGCAATTCAGTACTCAATATTGAGATTGAAAAGATAGGCTAATGGGGAGTTGTCTAGTTGTTTGTCTTATTATCTGTTGAATACCATCAGTCATCTTGTGAAGATAAAGGTTCACAGAAAGGCTTTTGTTCTCCAAACTAAATTACTCATTTTGCATAGTTCCATCAATCGCAAAGCAACAGTGGCACACACACTAACAAATATAACAACCCATCAAAGATTATATTTTTCTAGCCAATTAAGCATGATTGCCTGTAATATTCCATTAAGATACCCAGATAAATGTGAGCATTCATTTGGAAAATATCAATGTTTCTTAAGCCTTTTAATTAAAAGATTAATCACTGTGTTATGAAAACCAAGCAGTATTGGCACAAGAAGGGTGATGAGGTTCCTCAAAACTAAACATTGATAGATTGCAGGGGTGTTTACCAATTATGTTACACATAATTACAAGAATCAGATGATGCCATTTTCAAAATCCCTACTTTCTACAAAAGTGGGTTGAAAAAAATATGTTAGAAAGCACGATCATCAAGGAGAAGTCTAGGCTAAAGGTTTGGAAGCAGCAAACAGTGGCAGGAGATGAGGTTGCAGGTTCCAGGAATGGAGACCACAGCAAGAAATCCAACAATCGACTTGTCAAACAATCAGAGACCCACCATAACTTCAGAGTATAGCTAAAGGTGAGGTAGCAGATAGGAGATCATTGCAATAGTGCACATAATTAACATACACATATCACAGAATCCCCACGGGGCAGAAGGAGGCCCTTTGCCTATTGACTCTATACCAAACACAAGCCCACCCAGTCCCTATTCCCACAACCCCACACACTAACTGTGCTAATCTCCTTGACATTAAGGTCAATTTATGGCCGAGCAACGTAACCTGCATATCTTGGGAGGAAAATGGAGCAGTTGGAGGAAACCCTCGCAGATACAAAGAGAAATGTGCAAACTCCACTCAGACAGAGATTCAAGGCCGGAATTAAACCTGGGTCCCTGGCAGCAGCGCTATCCACTGTGCCACTATGCAGTTATATCCCAGTTATTGGGAAATTATCTTTAATTCATCACTGCCAATTACTCCGAAAATAATTTAGATTAATTGAAGCAAAATAGCCACAGAATTAATTGGGTCCCTTTTTTGAGAAAAAAGTTGAGAAGTCAGCATCTGAACCATGAAGCTCGCTGTCCTCCTTTCTGACAAAATTCAGAAGTGTGCATTCTGATGGAGTCATGAATGTTCCCAAGATTAACACAAGAGTAAAATCAGACTTACTGCCCAGGTTTTTGAGAGTCTGAATATTGGTGCACTTTGTAGACCTGAGACCACGGCCATGAGGGAATGAAGGTTGTTCAATTCGAGCAACTTCTGGAAATGAGGACAAAATAAATACAATCAGCACTGCAACATCTTCTCCGGAGGAAGGGCAAAACAAGAAAATCGGCCGGCTCAAATTCAAAATCAGTTATCTTAACATGCCACAGAATACTTCTCAAATTAAAGTTTATTAGTGTTGCAAATAGGTTTACATTAACACTGCAATGCAACACTGTGAAAATGCCCTAGTCCCCACACTCTGGCACCTGTTCAGATACACTGAGGGAGAATTTAGTGAGGCCAATGCACCTAGCCAGCACGTCTTTTGGACCATGGAGGAAACTGGAGCACTGGGGGAAAACCCATGCAGACATGGGGAGAACGTACAAACTCAACATATAGTTACCCGAGGTTGACAATGAACCCAGGTCCCTGGTGCTGCGAGGCTATAGTGCTAATCATTGTATCGAATTGTTTGGACAATTATGAGGGGAAGTGTACAGGAGATCAGGAATGCAGAATGGAAGAAAACAGATTGGGACAAACAATAAGAGGAATCACAGCATTATTAGATTTGTAATCAAGAGTAAGGATTTGGAATTGAACTCATTACGGGACAGGACACAAGTAATGGACCAACAATACAATAACGAAGTGACAGTATTTTGGATAACACTGATGCAGCGACTGTTCCATCTGCAGAGGAACCAACCAGAAAGCAGGGTGGGATGGGGGGGGTGTCACCCTTCTGAGCTCAGGTTTCTGTTCCAGAACCTTCTTGGGAGCTGATTGCAGCCATGAGGCTGCAAGCCTCTGTATTGTTAGTTGTATATAAATAAATATTGCAATTGATCTTTACCTAACTGGTGAATAAGGAGTTATTACTGAAGATTGGGATGGAGGATAAGCATTTCAGTGTAGTTGAGGGTGAGGCATATGCTGAGTAGTTAGATGTGGGTTTTGTTGAGGGGTGGGATATGGAAACTCCACTCGGAGTCAAAGCTGGAGATCAAACTTGCTCTTTCCATTGTTCTGCTCAACCGAGCAGCCAGTGGTTAGAGTAGAACTTTTGATAGATTTAGGTTTTTTTTAAACCTATTTTTGCACTCATGCTGTGGTTTTTTTTATCCTTTGGGAATAGTGGGGAAACGGTGGAAGGATTTCTGGACTGACTATCAGCTTGCTGAACGGCGTTGAACCCTTCTTAGATGGCCAATAGGTTATGGCGTTGAACTCGAACCAGGAGCTGTCGGAACGCTAACACTGTGCCACAAAGTTCATCTTGGAAGGAAATGAATAAGATGGTTTTCCCAATGTTCAATGTCAGGTGAGTCTATAATGTAATTTCATAGCTAGTTAATTTTAATGCACCTGATTGGCTTTGCTCTTGAATAAAACAGGTCATTAGCTCTTCGGGTATAAGCGGTTATGGCTCTCGCACTTTGAATAAAATCGCATTGTAAATGTACCAAAATATTTTGACACATCAGCAAGGAATTTCTTACCTTAGCTAGTTTTATAAAATGGCTCAATATTTCTGCTCTTATTTTCAAAGTCTGGGCGGTCAGGATCTCTCGAACAATCCAGAAACTGACCTGTGAGGGAATGCAGAAAGTTTAGCCATGTTTGAGATTTGGCGCTGTGAGGATTCTATTGTGAGGAAACCTCCAACTTACAGACACTTCCTCATGTCGTCGTCTTGCAGTAACACTGGCAAGGCTGATGAAGGGGTGCACACTGTATATTACTACACCCTTTGCGCTGAAGGTCTGAGGATGGAAGGGACTAAAAAAGCTTATTCAACACTTGGCCCTGAGACCACATTTTAAAATGGCTGTCAGTTGAAATGTAGGATTCCTCAATGACCTGCTCATCCAATCACAGGTTGCTTCTCTCCCTCTTTTGTCACTGTTTGGTTCTCACACAAGCGAGTCTATCTGTGAGTACAAAAGCAGTGAGTTTAGACCGCGTGAGCCGAGAATCGGGACCCAAGTGGTGGAAACGCCGAAGTGTGAGGTCCAAGGGAAGAGACAGCAAGAGGCAAGGGAGGGTTCATTTATTTATTTTAATTAGTGCCACAAGTTGGCTTACATTAACACTGAAATTATCGGAAATCTCCAAATCACCACACTCTGTTTAGTTACATTGAGAGAGAATTTAGCATGGCCAATACACCTAACCAGCACGTCTTTTGGACTGTGGGAGGAAAGTGGAGCACCTGAAGGAAACTTAGATAGGGGAGAACTTGCAGACTCCGCACAAACAGTGACCTGAACAAGGAATCGAACCTGGGTCCCTGGCACAGAGGCAGCAGTGCTAACCTCTGTGTCACCATGCCACCCAACAGAGTTGCGGGGGGGGGGGGGGGGAAGGGGGGAATTGATTGGCATGAACAAGTGCTTTGGTCATCTTTATTACTTACTCTTTTTTGAGACTAAGCTATTGCTATGGCATTGCCTTTTTCCCCCCCAAATCCAGTTTAAAGTTGTTCAAGAGCTACAATGGAAATGTGTCCCCTCCTCCTGCCTCATCCACATGTGAAAAGGTTAGACAATCAAGGTTAGACAATCAAAGTTAGCACTGCTGCCTCAGAGCTCAAGTTCGATTCCTAACTTGGATCACTGTCTGTGTGGAGTCTGCATGTTCCCCACATGTCTGCGTGGGTTTCGCCCACATTCCAAAAGATGTGCAGTTTAAATAGATTGGCCATGCTAAATTGCCCCTTAGCATTAGGGGGGGAATTACAGGGATAAATATGTGGGGTTGCAGGGAAATGGGGCTTGTGTTGGTGCAGGCCCAATGGCCTCCTCCTGCACTGGAGGGATTCTATAATTCTATTCTAAAACATGAGTTTACACAAGCTTTCTTTTAAAGATGAAGGAAACGTGAATGAACAAGAGAGAGTTGTGAATACAATCAGCATTTGCACATATCCAATACCAATCTGTGCTGGCATGAAAATTAGGCTAATTTTAGATACATTCTGATTGCGGAATTCACGTAGCATCCAATTGTCAGCACCCTGTCAAACCGAGATTTAGAATTTATTATACTCTCACTCTCCGACATTCAGCATAAATCGATAATTTAACATTAACTGTCTTTATAAACATGTAAACTGTTGCTTTAGTGCCACTACATTGTTCTCTCTGCAAAGAATTTTTATGAGTTAAATTATAGAGACGGACAGAATGCTGACGGACTGTGATAATATTTGGAGGGTATAGTAATGGAGGTTAATTTGGACAAGCTGTTAGTTGACAGTAAATGTGATCCATTAACTTGCATCTGGGCCTTTCCACAGTTATTTGGCTGAGCTTAGTTTAAAGAGTGTAAATAATAATTGCAAGAACTGTGAAGGAAGACCACCCATTCTATAATCTCGGCAGAAGTGTCCCAGTTGATAATTACCTACCAAAGAATTCAACTTCAGGACAATTTAGCATGGCCAATCCATCTAACTTGCACACCTTTGTACTATGGGAGGGAACCAGAGCACTCGGAGGAAACCCACACAGGGAGAACATGCAAACTCCACACAAATAGTGACCCAAGGTTAGAATTTAATCCGGGTCCCTGGCACTGAAAGGCAGAGGGCTAACCACTGTGTCACTGTATTGCCCACCCCAACCCTCCGCCCTCCAACAGTTATCATCAAACGGCCAATACAACTGAAACTCAAATTTTCATTCTAATATTTAAGTTGTCAACCCACTTTTTTGGAGAGGTCAGCCACCCACCCATTTCTGTTAAAACAGGATTCGAGTTGGGACTTGGATTTTTTTAACACAATAATTTCACCTGATTCAAGTCACCAGGTGTGACAACTGGCTCCGGGGAAGGCCTTGCTTTATTTAATGCCCAGTTTAGAAGTCAGGCCTCAGTACAAATCTAAATTCATAACAAGACAATGAAGACACAACTGAAATCCCCTGGACAAGTGTCTCAGACTGAAGTGGTGTTGCTATTAGAGACATATTACCTCCTTAAAATGACCAATCAGAAACAAACAAACTACACGTGTATGCAGGCAAAGAAGATATCAATTCACAAAGTAGGGAGCAGATTTCCCTTGTAGATTTCCTCATTTTCCTGTCTGGTTTACCTCGAATGTGCAGGACATTAAAATTAATTACAAGATATTGTACACTGTCACAAAAAGCACTGCAGTACGTACTTGATTAAACCGTCTTGTAAATGCAACAATATTTGGTGCCAGGATATGTTTGTCTTTCTTATTCCATCCACAGCTAGTCAGTTCCTGAAAATTAAAAGATCAGACAGAATCAATAATAATTTAAACATTCAGAATCCCAACAGCACAGAAACAGGCCATTCCACCTAACTGCACATCTTTACAGAATTACAAAAGGGAGTGAACGTAGGTTAGGTGGATTGGACAAAGTTGTCTAATGTTTTTTTTTGAGAACAATCCTAACCATTTAGCATCTTAAATGATGCGACGCTGAAGTCCCAATGAGATCCAAAGCAATATTGCTGTGGATAGTTGCTCCTGAAATTGCAGTCGATTTTGTGTGCTGCTTTCAGTTATTAAGAATCAGCAATACATAATGAATGGAAAGCTGGCACAAACTTACATTCCCACCCTGAAAGGAATTTGGGTTTCTAATGATACAAGGTTTCAAAGGAAAGATAGTCGTGGGAGATATGGCAGGAGAGAAGAAAACCATGCAAGTAATGGAGGAAAAGTTGCCAGTTTGGAATGAAAAAAAAAAGAAGAACATTCTAACTTTTTGCACAAGTTTTCGCAGAATCTCTACAGCGCAGAATGAACCCATCGGAGCCTTCATTGACACCCAGCCTCTATCGCTATAATCCCACGTGTTTACCCTGCTAATCCCCTGACACTAATGAGCAATTCACCTAACCACCTTGTCGAATCCACCTAACCTGCACATCTTTAGAGAACTACAAAAGGTCGTGAACATAGCCCAATTCATCACACAAGCCAGCCTCCCATCCACTGACTTTGTCTACACTTCCCACTACTTCAGCAAAGAGGCCAGCATAATCAATGACCCCATGAATAGACCTTGGATGTTCTTTCTTCCACCTTCTTCTTTCAGGAAAAATATATAAAAATCTAAGGTCACATACCAACCAATTCAACAACAGCTTCTTCTCTGCTGCTATTAGACTTTTGAATGGACTTGCCTTACATTAAGTTGATCTTTCTCTACACCCTAGCAATGACTAATACTATATTCTGCAGTCTCTCATTTCCTTCTGTGAACAGTATGTTTTGTCTGCATAGCACGCAAGAAACAATACTTTTCACTGCATGTTAATACATGTGACAATAATAAATCAAATCAAATCAGGAAAGGGGGAAACTGGAGCACTCAAGGAAACCCACACAGCCATGGGGAGAATGTGCAAATTCCACACAGAAAGTGACCCGAGGCTGGAATTGAACCTGGGTCCCTGGCGCTGTGAGGTAGCAGTGCTAAACAGTGTGCCACCCCAAAGTTTTGAAGAAATTAGAGTTACAGGTACATTAGCAATATGTTGACTGTGCTTGCATTTTTGTTTCATGAAAACTGCTTAACTTGAAGACCGTAAACAAGAAGTAATTTGTTAACTTGCACTGGCAATTAATCGTACCTATTCCACTGGAGGCACCACACGATAGCAGGTTATAGTCCAACAGGTTTATTTGAGACACAAGCTTTCGAGCATTGCTCCCTCAGACTGTGAGTAAAGCCAGTATTTAATTACCCATCCCTAACTACCCTTGAAAAAGTGATGCTGAGCTGCTGCAATCCATGTGGTGTCTGTCCACCCATAATGCTATCAGAGAGAGGCGGGGTTTCAGTGATGATAAAACAGCAGTACTATAGTTCCAGGTCAGCATGGTGTGTGACTGAGCAGGGATCCTGGTGGTAATGGAGTTCCTCTTTGTTGATGCCTCTATTTTTATTGGTGACGAGGACGGCCTGCATTGCAATGGGCGGGGGGGGGGGGGGGGGGGAGAATCTCTCTGTGTATCAGAATTATACAACATAGTTGTCAAAATTAGTTATCATCAGTGATGCATAAGAGAAATTATAGCCAATGTGTCTTCCCAGACAAAAAGGTGGAATTTTTTCCATCCCACCACCATGGGAATCGGAGCAAGCAGCAGGGGACTGTGGGAGTTTGAAGGAAAGGGGTAGTGGTGGAAAGACCAAATGAAGGCCCGTTGACCTTGGGCAGGATTTTCTGGTCTTGGGCTGAGCTTGGCCGGAAAATCGGTTGAAGACAAGAGAGTGGAGGAGAGAGAGAGAGAGAGACAGAGAGACAGAGACTACACATGCCAACTTAGATCAGAGTCAAAAAGCGGAAGGTGTCTGCTGGAGCAACCCACAGATTACTTAAGGATTAAGAGACCGACTTAGAAAAACATTCCAGATCTAAATATTCCTTCTACAGAACCGAAACAAGGTCAAAATGTACAGAGTTATACATTCGGAAAGGAGGTGGGGCAGAACAGAAAACCAGGGATAGACCAGGGCAAAGGAGAGATTGCCAAATTTGTCCTGGATGTAAGGGGCATGTTAATGGTTCCATTAAGGGATGAAGAGTGCTAATAGTAGCTAAAGGCAAGATAACAAAATGTGGTAATGGGAGCAACTGAACAGCAAGGGACGGGTAGCCAAGTTTGGGAAGGGGTGGGGTTGTGTTGGGGAAGGCCACAAAGATTAAAAAAAACATCAAACTACAAAAAAATGGTTGGGAAAGGAGGGTTGGGTGGTGAGGATTGTGCTAAAATTTGAAGGCTAAAATTTATTGTCTAAAGTTGTTTAACTCTTAATGGCACCCACTATATAATTCTGAACATTTCTATCCTTCTTTGATTCTGTAGGAACATCATTTAGATCGGGAATATTAACTCTGTTTCACTCTCCACAGATCACAGAATCATAGAAACGCTACAATGCAGAAAGAAGCTATTCAGCCCGACCCTAACCGTAAACCCTAGTCTCACGCAGGTTCTACCTCCATATCCCTGCATATTTTACCTTTTAATCCCTTTAACCTACACACCTCAGGACACTAAGGGGCAATTTTAATCAACCTAACCCACATATCTTTTGGACCGTGAAAGGAAACTGGACACCTGGAGGAAATCCATGCACACAGGAGGAGAGTGTGCAAACTCCAGACAGACAGTGGCCCAAGCCGGGAATGGAACCTGGGTCCCTGGAGCTGTGAAGTAGCAGTGCTAACCACTGTGTCACCGTGCTGCCAGACATGTTGAGTTTATCCAGCATTTTCTGATTTTGTTTCAGGTTTCCAGCATGTGCAGTATTTTAGTTTTGCAATGACACATTGACCAGCTTTGTAAATGCTTCTTCACCAGCATGCTTTGTACTTGCTTATTAAAATACCACCCAGAAGCTTTAACGACTCTCTCCAACTGCTTGCCAAGTCACAATTGCTTCTTTCCATTCTGAAACTGGAGTACCCCTTTGACACTTAATTGAAATGCTCTGGACTAACTGTGTCAATACAATGGACAGGAGAAAGGAAAATGTTGAGTATCGATAAGCAATTGATTTTTTTTTTTGGTACTAAGCAAAGTATGACTTTTATTGACAAAAGCAAACAATAGATTTCCAACAAAATGCAGTCAAACGGGCACTAGTTTTCAAAGTTTAAAAGTTTATTATTAGTCGCAGGTAAGGCTTATATTAACACTGCAATGAAATTACTGTGAAATTCCCCTAGTCGCCACACTCCAGCCCCTATTTGGATCAATGCATCTAACCAGCACTTCTTTCAGACTGTGGGAGGAAACCGGAGCACCCGGAGGAAATCCACGCAGGCATGGGGAGAACTTGCAAATGCCACATAGTGACCCAAGCTGGGAATTGAACCTGAATCCCTGGCACTATGGAGCAGCAGTGATAGCCACCGTGCCGCTGTTTTGGCCAAAACAGCTCAAAACAGACACCGATTGGATTCTGATACACTGCTGAAACGTTGACTTTTATTAGGGCAGGAAATCATGTTAAATCAGCAGGGAATCCTATTAAACGCATTTACAGAATAAGCTCGTCATCTCCACAAACATCTGGCATTGTCGACATCTCGCAACTGCTCAACACTAAAACCACTATTGCTAACTGTGCAGCTACATCAAAGGGCCCCTCCACTGATCCAAGGGCTGGAATTTTACTCCTCCACCTGCCACAGGAATCAGAGTGGGCGAGGGGTGGACCACAGACAGGGCCATTGATTCACGTGGGATATTATCGTTTTGGGACAAGCAAGGCTGTAAAATCCTGCCCAAAAGAAGTCATAATGACAAATAACTAGACTTTAAGAGATAGAATATATCTATTGTGTGTGAATTGCTAACTGTAAACTTCTTTCAGTCCCGTCGCAATTATATCTCTGAAAGTTATTACAGAGGAGTGCAAACTAGTTATTTTCATATTTGTGCGTCATTTTCCATCACCTTTCACTGCTAGAATGTGAGCTTTTGTAAAGATCCATAGAATCCCTACAGTACAAGAGGAGGCCATTCGGCCCATCAAGTCTATACTGACCACCATCCTACACAGGCCCTATTCCCCAATCCCACACATTTACCCTGCTAATCCCTCTAACATTAAGGGGGGAATTTAGCATGGCCAATCAATCTAACCTGCACATCTTTGAAGAGTGGTCAGGGGGAACGTGAGCACCTGGAGAAAACCCACACAGACACGAGAAGAATGTGCAGACTCCACATCGACAGTGAGCCAAGGCTGGAATTGAACCCGGGTCCTTGGCACCATGAGGCAGCAGTGCTAATCACTGTGCCACCGGGCCATCCAAATATAGATATAGCATCATTGTCTGTCTTTCTCAAAAGCAAGCAGCTAAAGCATGAAAAGGCAGCAGCAGTAACCATCCCACCTTTTACTCAGCTAGTTCTGTGATTTAAAAATTAAATGGTTTTGACCAAAGAGGCAACACTTACTGCTGACATCAAAAAAAGGGCCCACAAAAAAATCCAATATCACAATGGCACAAATTTCATCTTTCAGGGCAGTTATTTCATTCTGGCTTCAGCAATCTCTGGCCATCAGTAACAGTATTGTCACCAAACGGACCAATCACCAAGTCGAACTCCCACAAAGAGCAAAGGAGGGAGTGGAAAATACATTTTATCTTTCACTTTTTACATTCTATTTATTTTACAGAAAGCAAAATAAAGCTTGGGGTATAAACATGGGATTAAGTCAGATGTTGAATAGCCATAAGCAAACTTAGGCACTATAAGCACCACTCGTGACCGCCCCTCCTCTCCAATGCGGGAAATAGTTCACGCCGAAATGCAACAGGACTTTGACAATATCCAAGCTCGGGCTAACAAGTAACTTTCAAGCCATGCAAGTTAGAACAAGACAGAATCTAGCAATTGCCTTTTAACATTCAATAATATTACCATTTCTGAATCCGCCATGACAACATTCTGGGAGTTACAGTTGACAGGAAACTGAATAGCTATATAAATACTGTGCCTTCCAGAACAGGTCAAAAACTAGAAATCCTGCGGCGAGCAACTTACTTCCTTACTCCTCACCGCCTGGTCATAAAGTAGATGGCAGCACAGTGGTTAGCACTGCTGCATCACAGCGCCAGGGACCCGAGTTCAATTCCAGCCTTGGGTGACTGTGGAGTTCGTACGTTCTCACAATGTCTGCCTGGGTTTCCTCCAGTTGTTCCTTCTACACCTTAGGAATTTTATTCCACAAGGCACTATTCAAGAGTGTAATGGAATATCTCCCCTTGCCTGACTGAATGGAACCACAGTCAAGAACTTGGACAAATCTGACAGGTAAGGATATTGTATTTTCCAAAATACAATATTACGTTCATGAATCAGAGTGTCAATATGCAGTTGCAACACGTAATAAAAAAAAAACAAATGGGATGTTGGTATTTATCGCAAAAGGACTGAAGTATAAAAGTAGAGAAGTGTTGTTGCAAATGTATTGGGTGTTAGCGGGACCACATCTGAAGTACTGTGTCCAGTTTTGGTCTCCTTATTTGAGCAAGGACGTGGTGATACTGAAGGCAGTTCAGAAAAGATTCACCAGATCAATTCTGGGCATGAAGATGTTGATGTAAGAGGAGAGATTAAACAGCTTGGGCTTATAGTCCCTAGAGTTTAGGATGAAGGGGGTTCCGATTGCATATCTAAAATTTTAAAAGGGATTGATAAAGTAAATGTGGTCCAAATGCTTCCTCTTATGGGCAATCTCAAACAAGAGGTCACAGGGTATAGGTTGAGAGGTGGTGGATTTAAACACAGACGAGGAGGAACTACTTTCACAGAGGGTGGTGAGTTTGTGAGACTCGCTGCCCCATGGCGCGGTGCAGTCTGAATCATTGAATGGTTTCAAGGAGACATATATTCCTAATTTAAAGAGAGGATTAGGAGATATATTTACAATATGGGGAACAGGTGAGGAGATGGATTTGAGACCAAGGAGAGACTAGCCATGATGTGACTGAACGTTGGAGCAGGCTCAAAGGGCTGAATTTGCCTGCTTCCGCTCTTGATTCCGATGTTCCCAGCAAGACATTTGAGTGAACAGAGTGACAGATTTTGAAGGGAGAAAATTATACCTATAGGAAACCCATTGTAAGTTTCTAAAGTCAGAGAAAACACTCAATCACAGGTGTCAGTAATGACAGCTGTTTAAGCTTTACAACATAGCGTTCACTACGCTTCTGCATCACTGTGTCAAAAACTTGACAATTCCCTACAATAGGATTGTTGGAGTTTTATCATCACAGGAATTCGACCCATTGGCACATTCCCAAAGCATCCAAGAATGGACAAGGAATGTGATCTTTCAATCATAGCTCTCAGCCCTAAAATAGGAAGTAAATCCTACACCAAAACATTTGCTTGCTAAAGTTTGGTTTACAAATAAATCTGATAATTTTCCATTGGAATTGTCCCAGCACACATTACTTCACATCAGTGGAATGTCCTGTCAAGTTATTCCCATGGTGACACTTTCATCAAGATATTTAAAGCAACTGCTACTTTGATTTAATTTGTCACATGTATTAGTATACAGTGAAAAGTATTGTTTCTTGCAGGCTGTACTGGCAAAACATACAGTTCATAAAGGAGGAAACAAGAAGGTGCAGAATGTAGTGTTACAGTCATAGTTAGGGTGTAGAGAAAGGTCAACTTAATGCGAGATAGGTCCATCCAAAAGTCTGACAGCAGGAGGGAAGAAACTGTTCTCGAGTCGGTTGACACATGACCTCAGACTTCTGCATCTTTTCCCCAACGGAAGAAGGTGGGAGAGAATGTCAGGGATGCGTGGGGTTGTTAATTATGCTGGCTGCTTTGCTGAGGCAGCAGGAAGTGTAGACAGAGTCAATGGATAGGAGGTGGGTTTACATGATGGATTGGGCTACATTCACAATCTTTTATAGTTCCTTGCGGTCTTGGACAGAGCAGGAGCCATACAAAGCTGTGACACAACCAGAAAGAATATTTTCTATGGTGCATCTGTAAAAGTTGGAGAGAGACGTAGCTCGCATGTCAAATTTTCTTAGTCTTCTGAGAAAGTAGAGGTGTTTGTGGGCTTTCTTAATGATAGTGTCAGCATGGGGGCCCAGAGTGCGGAGAAACATCAACTTAGTGCAAGGTAGCAGTTCCATTCAAAAGTCTGATGGCAGCAGGAATGAAGCTATCCTGGAGTTGGTTGGAATGTGACCTCAGACCATTGGAAACATTAACCTTTACCCTAAAGTTCATGCTGTGGAGTTTCTGCATCCGTTCAAAATGCTGCAGTGAAATAATACACCCGGGATGGTTCAGATGGCATTGAGCTCGTGATGGTGACAGGATGTTTCAAAATGGTTCCCCAAAATGTGCATACACAAAACTGTGTGAATTGTTAAAAAGATAATCAAATTTACTGCCTTTGGTCCAACTAGAATACACATAATGCTGATTACTTTTTTTTCTTATAATGGTAGTAAATCTGCTTAACTAAACTGGATCTGTTCACACATAATTGGCAAACTACCACAGTTACATTCACAACTGAGTGGCCTTGGAGAGGGAACACACGATATCCACCAGCACGCTTCAAGCCTTCTTTAACATTCTGAGACCTGGATTCGAATCCTACCATGGCCAATGGTGGAATTTGAATTCAATAAAATATATCTGAAATTTAGAATCTGCTGATGACCACAAAACCATTTTCGATAATCGGATAAACCTCATCTGGTTCACTAAAGTTCTTTAGGGAAGGAAATCTGCCGTCCTTACCCAGTCTGGCCTATACCTGACTCCAGAGCCACAATAATGTGGTTAACTCTTAGTTATCCTCTGAAATGGCCTAGCCAAGGGCAACTAGGGATGGACAATAAATGCCAACTAGCCAGCGACACCCACGTCCTAAAATATCTAAAAGAAAAATGACCGATGGACACTGTAGATTATTGCCTCTGGGGGTGAAATTTTAGTTAAATGAGTTAAGTTTCATTTTAATGTTTTAGTTTAGTTACAGGGCCCATCATCCTCCCAAGCATTTTTGTTTAATCTAATATTACAGATTTATTAATAGAGTATAATTGACTGACCATTTTGTTTCTGTAGTGGTATTTGTTCGGGGTGAATCTATGTTGGAACTTATGGATTGGCATTTTCAATACTCAAAATTAATTCAGCAATGCAACATACAAAGGACAGATTGGTACCTGACAGCAAGATCAGCCACTCTCTGAATACCTGGCTAAAAATTCCAAAAGGACTAAAACTGACCTTTGGTGTAGAACCAAGTTTAATTGGAGGCTCAGACCAAGAGGTGCAATTGGTTTTAGGGTCAGAGGAGGAAAGAATATTTAAACAGTCATGAAAAATCCCAAATTGAAGAAGAGGGACACAAATGTTATCTGCAAACGAGGGCATTGTTTGTTCTGAATCTCACCTAGACCAGGACAAAACCTGTTGCTGACTGACTTCAAGTTCCAGTGCAGTTTTCTAACAGATGCTTGGACGTTTCTGTAAATCTTGGAATCAAGCTCCTTCACCAATTCCCATGTATTTTTCTTTGAAAAATTGATACTTCTGTTTAAGTTTATTTAGTAATATCACAAGTAGGCTTGCGGTAACACTGCAATGAAGTTACTGTGAAAATCTTCTAGTTGCCACACAGGCACCTGTTCAAGTACACTGAGGGAGAATTTAAGCAATCATTTCCAGTTCCTGTTTTGATTATTGTTATGCAACCAGGATAATACGTGCATGATTCCAGAACAAGCTTTGAAAATTAAAAACAAAATCAGGGAGAAAGCTGTTAAGGGAATTAAATGAAAATCATTCTGTCTTTTAACAGTTAAAAGACAAGCCACTCAATGTACAAAGCCACATTCATGCATTTATTCCCTATTTTCTTTTCCAATTAAACTGCTATATTTTCTTCCCCCAATATTCTTGGGGGTACATTTTCTTCCATTTCATCAGTTCACCAAATTGGAAGTAGTCGGCTGCAAGTTACATCAGAGGGATTTGCGGTTTCTTTGGCAGGTCTGCACATATGGAGCAGCTCCAGTCTACAGGGAGACTGGGGTTCCAGTGACTCTGTTTACTCTGCCTCTCTCTCCAGAGCCAAAGTAACTGGAACTAATGAGTATGTAAATGTTAAGAAAGTGAGGCAGGTCAATGGTGCGACCGCCTGCACAAAGTATCCTTATGCCAGTGAACTGCAGTGTAATCTATCTCAACCGCCACCCTAAGTTTTAGTGTCCACAAGCTTAACTTTGATTGGATTTCAATGTCTAAGATATTCATGTAGATGAGGAAGAGTCTGGGCCTCCTGCCCAATGCACGCGACACTCCACTCAGTAACCAAAGCCTAAAATAATTCTGCTAACGGGTACCCGCTGCTTTCTTTCCTTCATGGCCAGACGTAGCTTGAACTCCCGCTGTGTTCAACTTCAATGTACCTTTCATAGGGAACTCTGTCAGAAGAATTTTCTAAACCTTGGTACATATGGTCTCCTACTCGCCACTCGGGATGTTACTTCCTCAAGAAACCTCTAGCAGTTTTACCCGCCAAGAATTTCCCCAGGTTTAAATCACATTCATTGTCACTGATCAGATTTAGAGTCCTTCATTTCCCCAAACGTTGCTGGAGTTGCCCAAACCAGGCTCTTTTTTGGGAATTAGCAGCACTTGAGTTTATTTAAACCAATCTGACAATGCAATTGCTAAGTTTTTAAACAATTTATAAATCTGTTACCTTTACCCACCTGCAATCATTACATTTTCCCCACATGTTGCATTTAAACCATAAACCTGATCAGATTACGAAAAGATTGTGATGTAGTCGTATCGTCACTGGACTAGTAATTCAGAGACTTGGGTTAGTGCTCTGGGGGCCCGGATTCGAATCCCGCCAAAGTAGATGGTGAAATTTAAATTCAATAAAAGAAAATTTGGCATTAAAAGTGAGCAGGACATCATCGTCATAAAAACCCATCTGGTTCACTAATGTCCATTAGGGATGGAAATTTTCCATCCCTATCCGTTTTGGTCTAAACGTGACTCCAGACCTGGTACAAAACTCTTGGAGGGGCTGGGAATTTTCAGCTGCCATTCATCACAGGTGGAAATAGCAGAAAATCCCGCCAGACTGTGGGAATAGGAATCTCAGCAATGAGGTGCCTGCCCTTTCATGTAAACGTATTTGAAGGGCTTCCCCAACATATGCTTCCATAGGAAGGGGTTTACCACTACTACTGCTGAACTGGAAGCTGCTGAGGGGAACACACGGGGATGCATGGGTAAATGCAGCACCCAAAAGGAGAGAGACAGGTCAGTGCACTGGAGAGCACGTGAGTGAGTGAGGTTGCCCCTAATGAGTGTGTGAGTGTGTGAGTGTGTGAGGGGATTGAACATAGAACATAGAACAATACAGCACAAACAGGTCCTTCGGCCCACGAGTTGCGCCGATCACATCTATAACCCCCTATCCTATTCTTTTCCATATACTCATCCAGAAGTCTCTTAAAAGACACCAGAGAGTTTGCCTCAACAACCTCCAACGGCAGTCAGTTCCATTCACTCACCACCCTCTGAGTGAAAAACCTACCCCTAACATCTCCTTTGTATTTGCTTCCCTGCACCTTAAATCTGTGTCCTCTTGTACTGACCATTTCAGCTCGGGGAAATAGTCTCTAGAGTCCACCCTATCTATCCCTCTCAACATTTTATAAACCTCTATCAGGTCGCCTCTCAACCTACGTCTCTCCAGTGAGAAGAGCCCCAGCTCCCTCAACCTATCTTCGTAAGGCCTGCCTCCCAATCCAGGCAGCATCCTTGTAAATCTCCTCTGAACTCTCTCAATAGCATCTACATCCTTCCTATAATGAGGCGACCAGAACTGCGCACAATACTCCAACTGGGGTCTGACAAGAGTCTTATAGAGCTGCATCATTACCTCCTGACTCCGAAACTCTATTACTCGATTAATGAAGGCCAGTACACCGTACGCCTTCTTGACCACTTCCTCCACCTGCAAGGCCGATTTAAGAGTCCTATGGACCCGGACCCCGAGATCCTTCTGCTCTACAACACAGCTAAGACTCCTACCCCTTATATTGTACTCCTTCATACCATTATTCCTGCCAAAATGGACCACTACACATTTATCTGCGTTGAAGTCCATCTGCCACTTCTCCGCCCAGTCTTGCATCCTGTATATGTCCCGCTGCAACTTTTGGCATCCCTCCAGACCATCCACAACACCACTGACCTTTGTATCGTCGGCGAACTTGCTAACCCATCCCTCCACTTCCTCATCCAGGTCATTTATGAAAATGACAAACAGCAGGGGTGCCAGAACAGATCCCTGGGGCACTCCACTGGTTACTGACCTCCATGCAGATCAAGACCCATCCACAACCACTCTCTGCCTTCTGCCGGCAAGCCAGTTCTGGATCCACGAGACCAACGCCCCTTGGATCCCATGCCCTCTCACTTTCTCCAGAAGCCTTGCATGGGGGACCTTATCGAAGTTTAATTCTAATGCAGATTGTGGTGCCCTTTAAAGATGGCACATTGATCTCTGTGGAACTGATATTGCTGGCTCTATCAGGCCACAAGCTGCCAGAATGATGGCAGAAACTACGTCCTCAGATTCTCCATGCATTGAGAGAGAAAATCTGGAGAGAAAACTCACCTGAGGATCTGGAGAGTTATACACCAGAGTTCCCACTGAAACCCCCGACAAATTACTGAAAGATTCCACACAATGTGTGGCTGCCCTTAAATGTGGCCTGAAATGGCTCAAGAAGCCATTCCGTTCCAAGGCAATTAGGGATGGACAATGGCAGTAATGCCCGTGATTGAATAAAAAGATGTTAGGTTATGAAAATGCTGTAATGAATTCAGAAAAATCTTCACATTGGAGCCCCCATCTCTTAATACATTAAATGAATGTAACTTTGCCCCAAGTCCATCACATTCCAGCCTCTCCAAATGAATTGGAGGTTAGTTGCAGAGTTCAAATACTTAGTTTCAAATGTGTAAGGTTAACGTTTGGGAAGATAATACAGTGAGATATCAAACTTGTACGTGAACATTTCTGGCATGAGCTGATGTTAAAAAGAAAAGAATGTTCCCCTTCATGTGAAGTGACCTTTGTGGTTTCACCACATGTAGTAAATCACTGATTGTTTTGAAATTCAGTAAAAATTGGAACTGCGTAGATATAATAAATTTCAAGAGTCTGCTCTGAAGAACTGTGCTTTTATTGCACACATGAAAATAAACAATAACTACAGGCCCATGGTGAACACAACATAGCCCAACCAGGGTTAAAAGATTAATGTACCCTCTCAGGGTCTTGCTTTATACGGATCTCGGTATAGGAGATCCATCTGGTTGGTTCATTACCAATCCTCAGGGAACTCAAATTCAAAAAGTTAAAATTAAAATTTTACTTTAAAGTTTATTTATTAGTCACAAGTAGGCTTACATTGGGGAGCACAGTGGTTAGCACTGTAGCCCCACAATGGTTTAGTTAGGAGGGGCATTGCTTTTTATTTTGGTCGGCACAACATCGAAGGCCGAAGGGCCTGTTCTGTGCTGTATTGTTCTATGTTCTATGTTCTATGTTCTAATTCCAGGGACATGGGTTTGATTCGTGGCTTTGGTCACTGCGTGTGTGGAGTTTGATGTTCTCCCTGTGTCTGCATTGGTTTCCTCCAGGTGCTCCAGTTTCCTCCCACAGTTCAAAGATGTGCAGATGCATTGGTTATGCTAAATTGCCCCTTCGTGAGCTGGAATGCGTAGGTTAGAGAGATTAGCAGGATAAATGTGTGGTTACAGGGATAGGGCCCGTGTGGGATTGTTGTCTGTGTGGACTCGATGGCTGAATAGCGTCCTTCTGCATTGTAAGATTTCTATGATTCTATACATAAACTCTGCAATGAAGTTACAGTGAAAATCCTCTAGTCACCACACTCCGGGGCCTATTCAGGTACACTGAGGGAGAACTTATCATGGCTAATTCACCTAATCATACCTTTCTGGGAGGAAAAAGGGCACCCGGAGGAAACCCATGCAGACATGGGGAGAATGTGCAAACTCCACACAGACAGCGACCAAGCCAGCAATCGAACCTGGGTTCCTGGTGCTGTAAGGCAGCTGTGCTAACCACTGTGCCATCATTTCACCCAAACAAGCCCAATTAGGAGGTCAATTAGTGATTCCCCATGCAGATCTTGGGGGAGAGATGGTTATCACAATAGACAAAGCCACAAACAATGAAATCATAGAGAGTTTGCAATTAAGCTGGAGGCATACTTTTTTTAAAAAAATGGACAGAACTAATGACCATTTAGTTGTTTTAAATTTTAACATATTTTGCTCAACATTGCATATGTACATGTTACACAGCAATACTGGCAGCAGCCTTGGACCATGTTATCTATCCTCTTCTTGGACTGACTGTGGCCCAAGGAGAATGAATAAGTAATCTTTTGGATAATTCATGTAACTGCCAAAACCCATCAAAACTTGGCTCAGATGCTCTATAAATCTGTCAAAACCTGACCGTACTGTCTTGTTGTGATACCTCAATGACATTCCTTATTCTGCATTATAATAGTTAGTGGATGCTTCTGTGCTGATCATTGATACATAGCGAACATTTTCACAGAAGCTACGCATTCTACAATTAAGAATGAAAGCCCTTCTCCGCTAGGTTGGGAATATTATTGGCTAGATATTCCACTCTGAACGAAAAAGCTGTATGATGTCCCAACATCTAGACTGAAAACAGATTTTTTGATATTTTATGCAGACATAAAAGTTAACCAACGTATCTGTACGTTATCCAATGTTGATGTCTGCACTTTGGAATGTTTATAAACCCAGAGCCCCGAATCCTCGATCCACAGGAGAGTTGGAAAATTCAACTAACTATTCTAACATCTGGCTGCTTTAGTGAAAGAAACCATTACAATCAATACAGACTGATCTATAATTCAAATTCAAATCACTTTAAATTAAATTTGGGTGGTCATTAGATCTTACAATAACTGCAAGCGTATGGCTAACTCACTCCATCGTAAGTAGAATTTTCTAAGTCTGTTTAAGACAATTTTACAGGCCACTTTTCAATGAAAATGAAGGTTTAGTGTAATTTTTTTTTTCCTTTGCGTCTGTCTTGAGCTAAGCACCACACGGCAAGCGTGCAAAAAATTACATCTTTCCTAAACATCTGTTATCCATCGAGGTCAAGTGGGTTTGCCTGCATTACAGAATTAATCTGACATTTTCACATAAAATTTACAGGACAAAAATAGAAAATCTTGTTATGGGCTTTGTAATCTTGAAATATTTGGGGACGATATTCTGTAAAATAAAATTGGGTGCCGGGGCAATTCAGGAAAGAAGTTTGAAAACATTCTGTCACATAATCAAGTGACAGAAGTGTGGCATTCTTTCCCACAAAAATACCTTGGATATGCTCAATTCATAATGAGATTGCGAGCTTTTGTCAGCTCAAAACATTAAGGGAAATGGAGCCAGCGAAGGTGGATGGGGTTAGGGTACAGATCAACTATCAAAGAATCATAGAATCCCGACACTGCAGAAGGAGGTCTTTCAGCCAAACAAGCCCATGCCAACAACAATGCCACGCAGACACAACCTCCGTAATCCCTTGTATTTACCTTGCTAATCCTCATGACAAGAGGGAATTTAGCATAGTCAATCAACTTAACCTGCACATCTTTGGACTGAAGGGGGAAAGCTGATCACCCAGAGGAAATCCACGCAGACGCAGGGAGAACTTGCAAATTCCACCTGGAATTGAAAGAAGGCCCCCAGCTCTGTGAAGCAGTAGTGCTAACCACTCTGCTACCGTGATCCATGATCTCACTGGATGGTAGCAAAAGTTCAAGGGGTCAAATAGCCTGCTCCAGTCTCTATATTTCTTACAATTCGATGAATTTTATTCATTAGTGGCTTAACACTCTAAAAGAAGTTATTGTGAAAATTTTGGATCCTCTTTTGGAATTTGCAGTCCCATTTGTCGATAGAATCCCTATAGTGGAGGAGGCCCATCAAGCCAGCATCGACTCTCCGACAGAGCATTTCACCCAGGTTCACCACCCCCATCCGCACCCCTGAGGGAGAATGTGGAGATGGAGAAACCTAGGGAAGGCTCAAGGTCTCCTGGAGTTCAGAGTAGCACCAAAATGAATAAAAACCTTTCTGGGCCTCTGCTAACTAAGCTTGAATATTGTTCCTGAAGGATTTGACCTTCCATTCTTCTGTGATTAGACAGTTGAGAAATGATTTTTTTTTAAATTATAAAAAAATTTTAGAAATGAAGATACAAAGACCTATTTCTTCTGACGCTGAATGCAAACCAAAGAGGCAAATTCTTCTAAGCACTGGATTATTTATGAATGAGCTAAATGAGCACTTTTCCCACGCAAAGGGTGGTGGAAATCTGGATTTCAAAACCAGGGTGGCACAGTGGCTCGCACTGCTGCCTTACAACACCAGGGACCCAAGTTTGATTCCAATCTATGTGGAGTTTGTACATTCTTGCCATGTCTACATGGGTTTCCTCCAGATGCTCCAGTTCCCTCCCACCGAGCAAAGATATGTAGGTTAAGTTGATTGGCCCTGCTAAATTGCACCTAAATGCTAGGGAGGATTAGCAGGGTAAATAACTGTGGTCACGGGGATAGGGCCTGAGTGGGATTGTTGTTGGTGCAGACTAGATGGGCTGAATGGCCTCTTTCTGCACTGTAGGGACTATGACATGACTGCAGATGATGGATTCATTGACATTTTCAAGGCAAGTATTGGTAGATTTCTTTTATCAGAGGGGGATCAGGAAAGTTGCAAATGGAGAGAAGGTACAGATGTAACTAAACAGCAAAACAGACATGAGGAGCTGAATGTCCTTCTATGTGCCTGTGTACCTAACAATAGATTGCGATCATTCCGATCGTGGCTCGATAAGATGGTTATGTTTTTGTTGGCTGGACAGTGTGTCTGCAGTCAGGCAGTTATCAATATGGAGAAATGAAATTGCATTTATTTAGTGTTTTATGTGGCTTCGGGAGGTCCCCAAGTGCTTTACGACCAATGAAATCCATTTCAAATGTAGTCACTGCTGTTTCCTTGCTGTTTTATCCAAGGTGAGATTGTGGAAACATCTTGATTTACAAGTACCATGAGCATGATTTCCTTCAAAGATTCTGCCAAGTTTACTTACTTGAAAGTTGTTTTACTATGTTGGCAACATGCTCACTTAATTATCCCACCTCCTACTAAATATAATGAGTTGTTATTCCACAGTAATTGTTGGGTTCATGGCTGGAATAAAATTAAAAGCACCAACTATTCAGTGATACAACTCAGGAGCCTAGTACACAGAGATTATTTTAAATCATGCTAAGTTCTAACCCTGCAACATTAAACATATAAAATTTTAAATAGGATTTGTAAATAGCCCTAATTTCACAGAGCCATAGAATCTTACAGTGCAGAAGGGGGCCATTCGGCCTATCAAGTCTGCACCAGCCACAATCCCACCCTGACCCTATCCCATAACATCCATGCATTTACCCTGCCAGTCCCCCCTGACACTAAGGGGCAATTTAGCATGGCCAGTCCATCTAA
The DNA here is from genome assembly GCA_024679065.1 of Sphyrna mokarran. Taxonomy (NCBI): domain Eukaryota; kingdom Metazoa; phylum Chordata; class Chondrichthyes; order Carcharhiniformes; family Carcharhinidae; genus Sphyrna; species Sphyrna mokarran. The sequence continues at coordinate 16,825,939 of JAGIQG010000025.1, forward strand.
CCTGCACATCTCTGGATAATGAGAGGAAACCGGAGCAACTGGAAGAAACCCATGCAGACACGGGGAGAATCCACAGACAGATTTCCATTACTTCCCCTTCCAAGCCCACCCCCCCCAAAAAAAAACCCATTTCAAATCCTGCCTGTCAGAAAGTTGCTGCCTTGAGGATCCAAAATTATCAAACGCATTGTGAGGAAAAGATCAAAGTGTTCCTTTCTTTGTCACAGTCTGTGGGACTACGAAAGCAGCTTAATGACGCATGGCTATCTGCAATTTGATACACCTCTGATGAAGTGCAGCTGAGAGGAATTAGCTTTCAAGTTTTGGATAAATTAGAAGGCTCCACACCACAACTCCGCAGAGTCATTAAAATCTGGGCTACATGAGCGCACACTTAAAGCACATATTTTCACAATTATGTTTCTATATAGTTGCCAAAAAATCCATAGTCTCCATTGTTCAGGAGTAGGTTAATTCCCCCATTCTCAGAAATAAAAATAGACCATTATCGGATGTTTGTTAAACAGATGCGAGTGCCTTAGTAGAATTTCTTGTACCTCTCAGTTTGGGTCGATTTTGATTTTCTACCTTCAAATCATAGAATCCCTACAGTACAAAAGAAGGCCATTCAGCCCATCGAGTCTGCACCGACAACAATGTCACCCAGTGTCTATCTCTCTAATCACTTGCATTTACCCTAGCTGATACTAGTCCCCCGATATTAAGGGACAATTGAACATGGCCAATGCACCTAATCAGCACTTTTCAGATCGAGAGGAAACCGGAGCACTGGAGGAAACTCACGCAGACATGGGGAGAATGTGCAAACTCCACACAGATAGCGACCCAAGCTGGGTATTGAAGCCAGGTCCCTGGTGCTTGAGGCAGCAGTGCTAACTACTGTAGCAAAGAGAAAATAGGAGTGAATACAGAAGGCAGAATTGACAGACAACAAGATTTGTACTTGATTTGCGAAGAGTCATCACAAACAGCTACTCCTAACTTTGGGCAGGACTATAATATTTGTATTTGTGGCATCGTGTGAAGCAGAGGGAAAACACCAGTCCTGAGACACTGGAATAGAACAGATGGTAGTGTAAACATAAAATACTGATATAGCGTATAAAAATTCTCCAGCTAAAAAAAAGTGAAGAAATAAACAGGTAGCCTGGAGAGAATTCTGACTCCTACGATTAACATCAATCTTACAGTTTGGTACCATAACCAGGAGGATACAGTACATTGAAAGAAAGATGAGCCAAGTAAGCATTCAATGACACAATGCCTACTGATAAAAGCCGGAATTCTCCGTACTGTTCACACCCCGCGGCTGCCTCCAGCAAGAGGAGAGAATTTGGTGCTCAGCCACACCCCCATTCACTGCAGCGGAACTGGAGAATTCCAGCCACAGGCGAGATCGGAGAATTCCAGCCATGATTTGCCTTGTTCCATTTCTGGGCCGAATTTTCCATGCTGGCAGGATTCCCAGATCTCGCTGCAATGAACAGAGATTTGGCTGAGCATCAAATTCTACGCACCCGCTGGCAGCAGCAGCGGGGCGTGAATGGGCAAAAAATTCCAGCCCTCTTTTGTAAAAAAAAAGCCCAAAAAGATTTGCAATGGGTGATTTTAACTTCCCCAATAATAGACTGGGGTTCCTTTAGAGCCAGGAGCTTGGACAGGGCAGAGTTTGTTCAGAGTGTCCAAGAGTGCTTCTTGAGACAATATTAGACCATCCAACTCAAAGGGCTAAGTTAGATCTGGTTCTGGGAAACAAGCCTGGATGGTGATTGGTGTCTCAATGGGGAACCACTTCGGGAACAACGATCACGGTTCTCAAAGTTTCTAGATACTTGCAGAAATAGATAGTAATCCCAGAGTGAAAGTACTAAACTGGGGGAAGGCTAACACTGACAGACTAAGGCAGGGGTTAGGGGGTGTAGATTGGGGGCAGCTGTTTGAGGGTAAATCCACATCCAATACATGAGTCTTTTAAAAGTCAGTTGTTAACAGGTCAGGATAAGTATGTCCCTGTAAGAATGAAGGATAAAGGCAGGATTAAAGAAAATCACAATGGAGAATTTGGCGCTCAGCCACACCTCTGTTCACTGCAATGGGACCGGAGAATTCCAGCCATGGCAAGATCGGATAATTCCAGCCGTGATCCTGCCAGCATGAAAAATTCTAGCCCAGAAATGGAACATGGCAAACCATGGCTGGTATTGTCCAGTCCCACCCATGGTTGGAATTCTCCAGTCTCGCTGCAGTGAACAGAAGTAACTGAGCGCCAAATTCTTCATTCTCGCTAACGGTGGCCACAGGGTGTGAACAGCATGGAGAATTCTGATGTATATATATAGAAGAGAGCAGCTAAGGAAAGAGTAGATCCACTCAAGGACAGTGAAAGGAATTTATGTGTGGAACCAGATGAGCTGGGTAAAGTCCTTAGCGAGTATTTTGCATCAATATTCACAAAAGGGTAGGATGTGGTGGATGGTGCATGTAAGAAAGAAGGACGTTGACATTCTAGGATACGTTGAGATAAAAAGGAGGAGGTATTTGAAAGTTTGAAAAACAAAGTGGACAAGTCCCAGATAGGGTCTATCCCAGAATACTGAGAGGTAAGGGAAGAAATTGTTGAGGTCTTGGCCAAAATCTTTGTATTCTCTTTAACCATAGGCAAGAAACCAGAGGATTGGAGAATAGCTAACATTGCCTCTTGTTGGCAATTGCCAATCTGGGAAATTAGAGGCCTGTGAGCCTTATATCAGGAAATTATTGGAGAAGATTTTTAGGGACAGGATGTACTCACATCTGGCTTATTACTGATAGGCAACATGGTTTTGTGAAGGGGAGATGATGTCTCACAAACTTGATTGAGCTCTTTGAGGAAGTGACAAGCAAAATTGATCAGGGCAGGGCAGTGGATGTTGTCTACATGGACATTAATGAAGCCTTTGATAAGGTTCCTCATGGTAGGCTGACACAGAAGATGAAGCCATATGGAATCCGAGGCGAGTTGGTGAGATGGATGCAAAATGGGCTTGGGCATTGAAAGCAGAGAGCAGCAATGGCAGGGTACTTATCTAACTGGAGGTTCCATAAGGATCAGTGCTGGGGCCTCTGTTGTTTATAATACATATAGATTTGGAGGAAAATGTCTGATTAGTGAATTTACAAATGACAAACGTAGAGGCAAAATTGTGGGGGTAGTGAGGAGGATTGTCAGAGGATACAGCAGGATATAAGTCAGCTGGACACCTGGGCTGAAAGATGGCAGATGGAATTAACCCAGACAAACGTGAGGTAATGTGATTTGGAATATCCAGTGCAGAAGGAAATCATACAGTAAATGATAGAGCTCTCAAAAATATTAGCATACAGAGAGGAATTTGTGCATGTAGATCCACAGTTCCCTGAAGGTGGCAACTCAGTTGTACAAGATGGTCAAGGCAGCATGCTGGCCTTCATTGGTTGGGGTATTGAGTATGTGAATTGGAAAATTATGTTATGGTTGTGTAAGGCTTTGGTTAGGCTGCATTTGGAGTATTGTGTATAATTCTGGTCACCACACTATCAGAAGGATGTTAATGCATTGGAAAGGGTGGGGAAGAGATTTACCAGGATGTTGCCTGGTTTGGAGGATACAGACTTTAAACAAACTTGGATTGTTTTCATTGGAGCGATGTATGATGAGGAGACACCCTGATATAGGTTTATAAAATAATGACTGACTTGGATAGAACGGATAGTCAGAGTTTTTTCCTAGGGTCAATTGCTCAGGGTATAGGTTGAAAGTGAGGGCGAAAGTTTAAAAGAGATTTAAGGGGAGCGTTTTTCCACACAGAGGATGGCAAATGCCTGGAATGTTCTGCTGGAGGTGGTGATGGAAGCAGATTCTGCAACAACATTCAAGAAGCACCTGGGTAGATACATGAATAGGCAGGGAATAGAGGGACATGGACCATGTAGAGTCAAGAAAATATTCAATCAGAGAGACATCTGTGTCAGCAGAGTTTTGGTGGGCTTTTGTTCTAAAAGCAGATAAGGAATTATGCTAAACCATCAAAAGCTGGAAGTTAACTATTAACTAATACCATGCTCAGAAACAAGGAGTCTAGAAGTTCATTGATTGAGTTTTGTTCAGTCCCAAAACAATAGGTGGTGTGAATTCCACAAATGGTTTTGTCACAATATCACCATTCCAGAGAGCACACTCGACACAAGAGTCATTTAATTAAGAACTTTCTGGAAACTTAAGGTAACTCAGTGGGTAAAGGAAATACAAAAGTCACCTAACTCATGGCAGTAACATTACCAGTTTGCTGTACTGATCCTTTTAAAACTTTCATCAACAATCTTCCACCAGTAAATACAAAGCTATTTTTTATAAAGCATAGCTACGTAACAACATTCTAAACTCTTTCTGCACATGCCTTAACTTGCAATAAGTCCCTGTGCTCCCTGACCCACACTGATTCTCGGTCACACAAGGTTTTGATTTGAAAACGATTTCCAATCCTCATTTTCAAATCCCTCGCCCCTTTGTAATCTCCCCTAGCCCTGCAACTCTTCCAAATCTACGTCTTTTCTAATTCTGACCTCTTCAGCACTTTGATTTTAATCTCTTTAACATACTGGCTGAGCCTTCTGTTGTCTGGGGCCGAGCCCTGGAGTTTCCTTCCGACACTTCTCCACCTCTTGGCTTTATTTACCTTCTTAAAGGTCACTTTGACCATCTGATCTAATGCCTCCTTATATAGCTTGGCATTATACTTTGTTTTATCAAACTCCTGTGCAGCAACTTGCAGCATTTCATCACTTTAAAATCATTATATAAATGTATAACTTGCTGTTTGTTCTAAACCCAATTCATCAGGAAACTACACTTGACCACAACTCAATGCGCACAAAAGGTCATGAGATTTTTTTTAAAAGGACAAGAACCAGAAATTTTCCAGAGCCCCACAACTTATGAATGGACAACTTGGAATCTTCCAATCCTGCCAAGGTTTATATTATTTGCATGGCTCGTCCATCCCGCTGTGGGGAACAATGGCAGGGATCAACTTCAGTGGGACAGTAAGATTTCACAGGTGGGAAGGGCTAGAAAATCCTATCCTAGATTTCTGATAAAATATTGCTCTTGTATGACAAACACATGAATACTCAGTTGGTATAATATTTAATTCATAACAGAAATGTTCAATTTCTTCCCGTGCCCTTCCTTTCCCCAGAAAGGATCAGTATAAAATGTTGCATCTTACCTCTGGATGTATGGCTTTAAATACTGGGACATCCATTAAAGTGATTTGACTCTGCAACACACAAAATTTGGTCATTTATTTTCAATCTCAACATTATTCCTGAAGTAGACGTGTGTGACCATGTAGAAACTTCTAACATGTTACGATAGATTTACACAAACTACGAGTAAAAGGTTCTTTAGTGAACATCATAAAACCCCTACAACGTAGAAGACACCATTTGGCCCATCAAGTCTGCACCGACTCGGACAGAGTATTTTACCCAGGCTATTCCCCTCACCTTATCCTTATAACCCCACACATTTTCATTGGTCAATTCATCTAATCTACATATCTTGATACACCGAGGGAGAATTTAGCATGACCAATCCATCTAAACTGCACATCTTTGGATTACGTGAGGAAACCCAGAGTACCCAGAGAGAACACGCAAACTCCACACAGTCCCCCGAGGCCGGAATTGAATCTGGGTCCCTGATGCTGTGAGACAGCAGCGCTGACCACTGTGCTACCGAAATTCAGGATGGAGAATTTTGGTATACAATATGTGAAACCAGTTCACAAATTCAGGAAAGACCATCTCCTCCTCTAGTTTTCTTTGCAAGTATTAAAATAACTAAATTTGCTTTAAATCATATCTACCAAAGCTTCACCAGAATGAGGATAATAACACAATTAACATTTTAAGTTAATTATCTAAATGGGTAAATTTAATCCTTTCTTGAAATCTTGAAATTTCTTCTCACCTCAATTCTAAAATGTTTACCCCTTATCCTCAAACTACAACCCCTAGTTCTGGACTCCCCCACCATTTTTTCTGCATCTACCCTGTCTAACTCTATTAGAATTTTGTAAGTTTCTAATGAGATCCCTCTCACTCTTCTAAACTCGAGTGAATATAATCCTAACCAATTTAGTCTCTCCTCAAGTGACAGACCTGCCATCCCAGGAATCAATCTGGTAAACCTTCGCTGTACAGCTTTAAATTAAGGGGTGATAGTTATAGGACGGATATCAGAGGTAGGTTCTTTACCCAGAGGGTGGTTCGGGAGTGGAATGCCCTGCCTGCAGCAGTTGTAGATGCACCAAGTTTGGTGGCGTTTAAGAGGTTAGGTGATAAGTATATGGAAGAGAAGGGAATGGTTTAGTTTGGAGGGGCATTGCTTTTTATATTGGTCGGCGCAACATCGAAGGCCGAAGGGCCTGTTCTGTGCTGTAATGTTCTATGTTCTATGTTCTATGTACCCCCTACCTCACTACCACAGAATGTAGTTGAGGCCAAAAAAGTTGTCTGATTATAAGAAGAAATTAAATATAGCTGTTGGGGCTAAAGGGATCAAGGGATATTGGGGGGAGTGAGGGAAATCAGGATATTGAATTCAACAATCAGCCATGCTCATAATGAATGGCGGAGAGGTTGAAGGGCCAAACGGCCTACTCCTGCTTCTAGTTTCTATGTTTAAAAGAGTCATTTGGAAAATTTGGTCTGGATTTCAGAACATAAACTGCCAATGGAAAGCATTATGTGAATGAAGATTTTAAATTGTGTTTTTGGGAGTGGAGTTTAGAAGCTCTCATGTAACAATCATCAGAGGGCGGGGGGGTTGGGGAGGGGGATGGTGGTTGAGGAGTATTTGACCACAGCCATCCTGTGTGTTTAAAGGAATGCTGTTACTTAGACTAGTTTAATCTGTTTAATCTTAATCGGTGTGTATTTGTTAAACCAAGGGGGGTGGGGGGAACGAAAGGACAATTATATTATAATCTAATTTTTTATGTTTAATACATTTTTTGTTAAAACTAGTTAGCAGTCCTGTGACTAGAGACCATTCAGCCCATCGAGTCAACACTAACAACAATACCACCCGAGCCTTATCCCTGTAACCCCGCCTATTTACCCTGCTAATTTTCTTGACACTAAGGGGACAATTTAGCGTAGCCAATCCACCTAACTTGCACATCTCCACGTTATATTACAAAAGGGTATGATCTTTTGAGCCAGCTTTTCATTTTGAAATCTTCCCATCCAGTTATAACATCAGGTGGGATCTTAACACTAGATGAGAGAGGATGATTTCCCCAGTTGGGGAATCTAGAATCAGAGGACACAAGGGATAGGCCTTTCAGGACTGAGATAAAGAAAAATTTCTTCACTCAAAGCATAATGTATCTGTGGAAATTCTCTTCCACAGAGGCTGTGGAGGCCAAGCCACTGAATGTATTCAAAAAAAGGGAGAGTTTTTTTTTTAAAGATTTTAATGGCATCAAGTGATATGGGGAGGTAATGGGAATAAAGTAACGTTTGTTTATTAGTCATTTATTTAGTAGTATTTAATACTATTTATTTAGTAGGCTTACATTAACACTGCGATGAAGTTAATATGGCACTTAGATGGGGAATTAGCCATGACCATATTGAATGATGGAACAGGGCCTCCTCCTCTTCCTAATTTGTACGTTAAGAATGAAATTCTCCACAAAATTGGAAGTGCGGCTAGTGGCAATGTTTCCAGTCAGTGCTAAAACATTGACATTATCAGCAGCCACAACCCAAAGAGTGACTCTCTCAGTGAAGGATGCTGGCAAGTTACAAGGTGCTATTTCACCTGGATCCAAGTCTAAAGTGCTGGAATCTGCAATGCTATGGACCAGGTGTTGGGAGGTGGGATTAAAATGAGCGGGCTCACTCCTTTTCTCCGTTTCTTTTGGCTGGCGCAGACACAATGGGCCGAATGCCTCTTTCCACATCATAACTTCTCAATAGTTGTAAGAAATCACTTTTTAATTAAATGCATGGTTCTGGCTGATTTCGTGTCTGACCAGAAGAGGAAGCAGCAAAAACCACCACCAGATCTGCTCAACAATAAACACAAACTGCAGGATACAAATTATGAACATAATGCAGGATGGCTTGAAATTTGCAACAACTCAGGCCCAAAATGGCAGAAAGAAAAGTGTCCACTTACAGCAAACTCCTCAGGTGTTACTTTAAGTACATCAAATACAACCGCATCATAGCTTTTCATAGCATAATCCGAATACTGTCCATCCAGAGAGTCTGAACTACTACTGCCCTGAAAGAAAAAAAACAAGCAAGTGTTAAGTGCAACTTCTAATGATCAATAACTCACACGGCTTCCTGTAAAATTCTGTCACACACAGGTAATGCTTCTGAAATAATTTTATTCTTTATTCAATTGTGGGACATGGCCATCACTGGCTAGGCCAGTATTTATTGCCCATCCTTAATTGCCCTTGAATTGAATGGCTTGCTAGGTCATTTCAGAGGGCATTGTAAGAGTCAATCACAATGTCGTGGTTCTAGAGTCATACGTAGGCCAGACTGTGCAAGGATGGCAGATTTCCTTTACTAAAGGCACATCAGTGAACCAGATGGGTTTTTTCCAACAATCGACAATGAAATAATTACAAAGCAACAGAAAAGTTTCAAAACTTGGAACACATCAGAAGTCATAGAATCCCTACAGTGCAGAAGGGAACTATTCAGCCATCAAGTGTTCACCGACAACAATTCCACCTTGGCCCTATCCCCGCAACCCCATATATTTATCCTGCTAATCCCTCTAACCATTGCATCCCAGGACACTGAGGCAATTTAGCATGGCCAATGCACCTAATCTGCACAACTTTGGATTGTGGGAGGAAACCGGAGCATTGGAGGAAACCCATGCAGACACCCAAGTCAGGAATTGAACACAGGTCCCTGCTATGAGGCAGCAATATTAACCACTGTGGCACCTTATTATCCCCAGAGATCGAGCAACATAGTGATAAAAAAAATTCTGCACACATGTGCACCTTTCTGTTGTCATGAACAGTCGCAATTTTAAGTCAATGTTTAGAATGAAACTCCTACATTCCCACACAAAGCAATATGTAATGACATAACTACAAGCTGGTAATTTACCCATGAAGCAAGTTTCTGAAGGCTTGTGTTGTAATTCCATCACTGTCTTAAGCACAAAAACAAATCCATGTGTCAGACTACTGGCAACATCACAGGCCATTTGCATAACATAAAAGTACAAAGCTCAGCTCTCGACAGCCCTGCCTGGAGGCAGATTTAAACAAGAATTGGAGAATTATCTGAAGATAAGTACCTGTAGGGCTATGAGCGAAAGCTGGGAGTGGGACAAGGCAGATTGACCATAAGATATAAGAGCACAATTAGACCATTCGGCCCATTAAGTCTGCTGTGCCATTTAATCATGGTTGATATGTTTCCCTACCCATTGTCCTGTCTTTTCCCTGTAATTTTGATCTCCTTACACATTAAGAACCTATCTCAATCTTAAATACACTCAATGACCTGGTTTGCACAGAGTTCTGTGGCAATGAATTCCACAGATTCACAACTCTCTGCTTGAAGAAACTTCTCTCACCTTGGTTCTAAAGTGCTGGAATCTGCAAGGCTACAGACCAGGTGTTGGGAGGTGGATTAAAATGAGCAGGCTAACTCCTTTTCTCCGTTAACCTCACCTTTACTCTGAGCTGTGCCCTCAGATTCTAATCTCCTCGACTAACGAGGACATCTTCATCACATTCATTCTGTCCAGGCTTTTCAGTATTCCATGAGCGTCAATGAGATCTCCACCCACGCTCTCCCCTCCCCCCACCTCATCCTTCTAAACTCCATCGAGTGCGGAGCCAGAGTCATCAGAGTGCTTTTGCAAAAATCTGGCACAGGCACTAAAGCACAATAGTTTCATTATTCCCATTACTGATCACAAGTCCAAAGAAGTGTCAAGATTCATCTAGCAGAAACATCATTGATGACCTTCACTAACTGAATACTGGAGAGAGGTTTCCCACCTCCCACATCTGACTATGATAAAGATGGCTCCACCAGGCTCCTTCATTAGAGTAGAGTAACTCCGCTAACCATGCGCCAAGTTCCACGCCATAGGCAATCACAAGCACCAAACTCCACATGTACCCTCCCTCCAAAGACAACGGCAATCCTCAGAGGAGTATAGAATCCCTACAGTGCAGAAGTAGGCCATTTGGCCCATTGGACCTGCAACAACAATTGGTGATTTCATCATCAAATTGGATCATTCAGCTCAAAGAAGGATCCTGCAGCTCTTTCAGCCCCAGGTGGAAGCATGAAGCTGAGAATGCAGAAATACATCATTTTGGTATCAACCTTGCAGTGTTTGAGTGTGTCTGCAGCCCTTCCTGTTTTGGCTACAGGAGAGGAATAGAGAGAGAACAGACAACAAGAATGCTTTATTTGAGTCGCAATGATGTTGTTCCAATGAGGGAGACTCAGCAAGTGGGAGTCTAAGCCACAGTAAACAGCTCACACATAAATAAACATAGCACAAATCACAGGCGATCTTTTGCCTGGGGGGTGCATTTTGAAAAATAAAGCAGTTTGAAAAGGGACATTTTTCTCAAATTAGGGCAATTCTCAGCAGTGCAATCAGAAGTCAGTGACTGACGGTGGCATTCAGCATTGAATGGAGTTGGCACCCTGCTCACATCGTTATCAAGATTTCGATGAGGAGAGAACAAGTCCCTGCTCTTTTTTAGATGTTGTGGTGGGATTGGAGTCCAGAGGGTTTCTCTCAGTGCTGTTATTCTTTTCATGGGCTGCCACACTGGGGGAACTGATACATTTTATTACTTCAACGACTGGAAATTGATCCGTATTAAAATCGTACAAAACTCCCAGGCACTGACAATCCATAAGGGAAAGGAGTGCAGAGAGCAGAGGGAGAGGTGGAGAGTTGGAGTGGTGGGAGAGGGGGATGGAATTCACATTGCAACGTAAAGGCTGAGTTCTGAGTCTGGCTGCTTCATCTGCCAATCATAGAATCCCTACAGTACTGAAGAGGCCATTCAGCCCATTGAGTCGGTGCTGACAACAATCCCACATTCTCCAGGTAAACCCCACACATTTACCCTGTTAATCCCCTGGGTCAATTTAGCATGGCGAATCCACCCAACCTGCACAACTTTGGACTGTGGGAGGGAACCGGAGCACCTGGAGGAAATCCATGCAGACACGGGGAGAACGTGCAAACTTCACACAAACAGGAACCCGAGGCCAGAATTGAACCCAGGTCCCTGGAGCTGCGAGGCAGCAGTGCTAATCACCGTGTCGTCCTGTTCACTGGCCAGCAAATTTTTCTCAGTTTTGAATTGCAAACCTGCAAATCAGGCCACCAGGATCGCATCCTGGTCACACATCTGAGAGGCTGGCAGTTTTGACCAGGGAGTTACTAACCAGCAAGAGTGCCAGGATTCTGACCCTTGAATCACAAAACCAACACAAGCTGCAGCCAGCATGCAAAATTATATATGTTTTGTTTTAAAACCACCTTCAGATCAAAGTCCTGAGGTTGGACATCCAAGTGAGGCCTAGATCTACCATTTGGTTAACTAGAACACAGACTCACTAGGTGTACCTCTCTCAATCCTAGTCCATATCACTTCAAGAGTCTCAGCAGGCCTCGCTCCAACCTGTTCATTCACTGGTCATCTTATTTAAGCCAAACCAGAGATTCCCAGGGGTCAGGATCCAGCATAACCAATGCTTGGCCCAAGTTGTGGCCCTTTGGGTACACTCCACTGGGAGCAATGGTAGGAGAGCATGTTAAAGGGATGTAGCTATGTTAATAAGGTTGTTCAAAGTGAAGGATCATAAAATTGCCACAGCCATTTGCTCCTCTGAGTTGGTGAATGCATTTTTGTTTCAAATGTTTTGCTCTTTCTAAAAGCTTGATGCATATTGTTACTCAGACCTAGGCCCATCAAGTCCAGCAATGAACAGCCATACCTAAATAAAGAACCATCTTCAGAGCTGCTAAGTTCCAAACCAAGTTTGGGTGGCACGGTGATGCAGTGGTTAGCACTGCTGCCTCTCAGGTCCAGGGATCTAGGTTCAATTCCGGTCAGTAGCTGTCTGTGTGGAGTTTGCACATTCTCCCCACGTCTGCGTAGGTTTCCTCCAAGTGCTCCAGTTTCCTCCCGCACTCCAAACTTGATTGATTATGCTGAATTGCCCCATAGTGCCAGGAGGATTAGAAGGGTAAATACATGACGTTACAGGGATAGAGCTCTGGATGGGATTACCGTAGGTAATAGATTCAATGAGCCAAATGGTCTCCTCCTGTACTGTAGAGATTCTTTGATTCTAAGTTGAAACCACCAAAAAGAAATCAGGGCCAAAACTTCACTCACACCAATCTCCTCTTCAATCCAACTGACCTCATACTGTAAATAACTTTTCATTTATAAGAAGTTTAATCAGCCTTCAAAGTAGCCATAACATTTGTACATAGAAACATAGAAGATAGGAGCAGGAGGAGGCCATTCAGCCCTTCGAGCCTGCTCCACCATTCATCATCATCATGGCTGATCATCCGACTCAACAGCCTAATCCTGCTTTCTCCCCATTGCCTTGATCCCATTCACCCCAAGTGCTATTGAAACATCACCAAGTTCACTCCAAGCACACACACAACACAACACTGTGGACCAAAAGTGGCAACAATTTGCTACCCAACAGTTGACAAATAATACTTGCTGTCCGACAATAAGTTGCAGTTAAATAGCAGCTTGAATATTAACATATCCTAAGGCAGCTCACACAAGCAAAATTTGAGTCAGATATACCAGTCTCTCAAATTAGAGAAAAAAAGGGAAAAAAATCAAATAGGACAGTTAAATCTCAGGAAATGGTACGGGACAGATCATAGCGGCTATTGAGGAAAGACATAGCTAACTGTACATACAGACATTTCATCACTCGGAAAGAGGATAAAATATGATATTTTGTAGCTATCTCAGGAGTGTCATTTACAAGTCTATTGCATTCCTTTCCCAGCAGTTTCCTGATGTAAACACTTTCAACAAAAACTCAGTGACCTTTTTAATTTGGATTGGAAAGTCTAACGTGTACCTTCATGAAAGTTATTGAGTAACATGGATAAACTAGACAGATAATCAACAGGGAATGAGGAAGGCAATCAGACAGGGAAAGATTAATGCATGACATGGAGAAGTTTACAAACCATAATATTTAGTGTGGACTTAAACTGTTTAGTCCACTCGCAGATATTTAAAAAATACAAAATTCCTTCAATTACGTGACACAGTGACAGCTGAAGAGGCAACATCTGTATTAACAATTTTTCAACTTTCTCAGGCAACTAAGGAAATTTGGCACGTCCATTATGACTCATCAATTTTTTTACAGATGCTCCATAGAAAGCATCCTTTCCAGTTGCGTCACAACTTGGTATGGCTCCTGCTCTGCCCAAGACTGTTAGGAACTACAAAGGGTTGTGATTGTAGCCCAGTCTCTCATCCATTGATAGCACAGACATAGGGTAGGTGGAGAGTGGTTCATCTTGTTCAAAGCAGTGAAGAGATGAGGAGGACAAGATGGTTAAAAGAAACTATGGCTGCCATTCATAAACCAATTTATCTTTGCCTCCCAGACAAATTTGAAGGCTCACAAGGAGGAGTGAAATATCAGAGGACAGGAGAGTTAGTTCAATGACAATCTTGTAGGACAACGAAAGAAATGGCTCAGTTGGCAGGTAGCATGGCTGATTTTTAAAAAATTCATTTGCAGGACATGGGTGTCACTGGCTGGCCAGCACTTATTGCCTATCGCTAGTTGCCATTGAGCTGCCTTCTTGAATCGCTGCAGTCACAATGCTGTGGGGTGGGGCGGGGCAGGGGCGTAGTGATTTCCAGGATTTTGACCCAATGATTTTGAAGAAATTCTCAAGTCAGGATGGTGAACGGTTAGGAGGAAAATTTGCAGGTGATGGTCTTCCCATTTGACAGATGCCCTTGTTCCTAAAGATGGAAGTAGCCGTGGGTTTGGAAGGCACTGTCTAAAGATCTTTAGTGAATTGCTGCAGTGCATTTTATAGATGGCACACGCTGCTGCTACTGAGCATCGGTGGTCGAGGGATTGAATGCTTGTAGATGTGATGGCAAATAGAGAAGTGATCAAGGATGATACTTTTTAACAATGATTCCAGTTCTGAAAGGGCTAGGAATCTTGTCCAACAGCGGTACCAATCCAAGAACAGGGCAGGGAAGGAAAACTTGCAGAGTCAGGAGCTGAGATGCAAGGACATTGACCCATAGTTTTGCTAAGGGTAGCAGAAGAATGAGAGGAAGGTGGGAAATTGTAGAGTTGTAGGAGGAAATGAGTTGAGATTGGATGTAGAAGGGAAAATGTCATTCTGAACCAATGATAACAAAAGTTTTGAATGGCAGTGTCATCCATAAATGAAGGGATTTGTCTACTTGACATTGATTGTCCTGATGGTTTCAAAAAGCTTCTCATGGTATGACATTACATCATTCCATCCTTCAAGCTCTCTCTCTTAACATCAGAGCTTCTTTACCTTATGGATTTATCTTTGGGCATCAGCACTGTTTGAATGTTGCTTTCTTGACTCTCCACCTTGGGTTGCCTGCCAGGCGAAGATGGCTGCTAATGTTTGTTCTAAGTACTCACATATCCCAACATTGCTATCACCAGGACTGGTCTGAAGAAAACAATGTTTAAACCCAATGATCTGATACACCTGACTTTAATTAATTCCACTGTTCAGGAATGGATTTGGATTTGACGGTTTGGCCACTGATATGAGAGAGCTAGAGACAGATAGAGAGAGAGAGAGAGAATGACAGAGCAAGAGCACCACAGAGAAAGAGAAAGCGAGAGAGTGAGCGAGCGTGAGAAAGAGAGTGCGAGAGAGAGCACTAGAGAGACAGCACTGAAACAAACAAACAGATGAAAACAAAGCCTGAAGTCCCTGTGGATTTCAGCCAAGGTCTTCACTGTGGGTGGGCTTTTGTACACATCCCCTTGCTCCCTAAATTCAGGAATATGACAACTGTAAGTATCTTCATGAAGAGAGAATAAATCATGCTATGGGAACTGTCTAGGCATTTCCATCTTATCCATAGCAGCAAAAATGCTGACCATGCATATTTGTGAATTGTCTACTTCCAGTAGTTGAAAAAAATCCTTCCAGAGACAGAATGTGATTTCAGAACTTCCAGAGAAACCTCTGACACGGTTTCTGCTGCCAAACGTATCCAAGAAAAAGATGGAGAACAATAGGAACTCTTCACTGTATTCATTGACCTGAGTAAATTTCCAGATTCATGGATCACAAGCCTGCAATTGCTTCATGACGACAGAATTTCAACTATCTTGAATGGGAGATCTGAAACAGACTCATTCAAAATGTGGATCAGGGTCAAGCTTGGCCGTGCAACAGCCCCCATTCTATTTACAATCTACCTGGCAATTGGGTGCAACAGCCCGGTAATATGATTACTAGACTATTAATCCAGAAACTCAACTAATGTTCTGGGGACCCAGTTCGAATCCCGCCATGGCAGATGGTAGAATTTGAATTCAATGAAAGATACCTGGAATTAAGAATCTACTGATGACCTTAAACTATTGTTGATTGTCAGAAAAACCCATCTAATGTCCCTTGGGGAAGGAAATTTGCCATCCTTACCTGGTCTGACCTACATGACTCCAGAACCACAGCAATGTGGTTGACTCTCCTTCAAGAGCAACTAGGAATGGACAAAAAATGCTGGTCAGCCAGCAGTGCCCATGTCCCATCAAGGAATTAAAAAAAAGCTTCAAAGATCAGCTACCTTCTGATGTCAGTACCTCTTTAATCCGAGTCACGTCTGTGCTAAAACTAAACAGACCACCATAGACATACACGATCTGCAGTTTGCTAATGACTGCAGTGTCATTTCCCATTCGGCTCCCAGGTTTACAGGCCCTGCTCGATTTCTTCAATCCTGCAAGAAACACTGCCTGTCCTTGAAGGTTGCCAAAACAAGCTTCATATCAACCCACACCTAGCCAGCCAAATATTCCACCTTGCACGTACATTGAAAGAGACACTCTGGAAACACAATCCCGTACCTTGATAGTCATCTCCCTCAAAAGGCCACCATTGAAGAAGAGATTCAACAGCCTGCATCAGCTCAGCTATCTACAAGCTACAGCAGCGAATGTTTGACAGCACTCTGCAAGTCAACAGAAACCCGAGTACAGAGCAAAGCTTGCTGATGTGTCAGTGATGAGATTGCAAGAGAATCTCCATCAGCAAAGCCTCCACCACACTGGAGACTGTATCAAATATATAGAATAGAATCCCTACAGTACAGTACAGAAGGCCGCTATTTGGCCCATCAAGTCTGTACCAATCACATTCCCACCCAGGCATTATTCCCGTAATCCTCATTTACCCTGCTACTCGCCCTGATAGTAGGGTGAATTTAGTAAGGCCAATCAACCTAAGTAAGAGGTCTGACAACACCAGTTTTAAATCCAACCGATTTATTTGATAGTAAACTCACAAGCTTTCGGCTCTATGGCCTTCGTCAGGCGAATGAGCTGTTCTGGTCTGCTATAGCACACATATCAGTACAATTTACAGATTGTTGATTAGAATGCAAATCTTTACACCTAACCTAATATTCAAGTCTTAAATCAATCTAACCCAGACATCTTTGGATTGGTGCCCTTCCTGAAGCTAGGCTCATGAGCATTCGGGTAAAACTCCTGCAGAAATTAACTATGATGGACTGTATACTCTCCAGCTGGCTAAAAAGCACTTCCCCACCAGATCCTGTTTTTTGACGTCTCCAATGCAAAATATTCCAGGGAGGCCGAAGAAAAGGCACCAAAGGCACTCTGAATCTCTCTGTGAAGTACAGTAATGACATTAATGATTGGATGATTGAGCACAAGAGACACTTACTGACCCAGGAGGAGAGAGGAGTCAGGAGATATATGTCATGTTTCATACTACAAAAATAATCTGTTCCAAGTAAAAGCTGGCTTTGATTTTAACCTTCACCATCTGGCTACCAGGATTATAACACTGATGGCTGAACAGATTGGAAACTCACCATGTAGGAAGTTATGGGTAGAAACTGAATTATACCCTGCCACGTGCATCACAAAGATTCCAACAAATTGTATTATCGAGCTATGATTAATAATCTCCAATCAATTTCTAATGCAAAATAATGCAGGCTCAATTCTTTGACTATAATCTTTATTTTCCCACATAAGTCATCGTGCATCAGTGCAATTGATTTTAATAGAGTGATTCACAACATTCCTCCAATGAGATAAAGCTTCATTCATTCTATTGCAATGCCTTCATTACAGAATGCCAAAAGACAATTAGCTGCACAGCCAGAGTTATCGCTGTGTGGAGACTGCACATCCTCCCCATGTCTGTGTGAGTTTCCTCTGGTGTTCCAATTTCCTCCCACAGTCTGAAAATGTGCTGGTTAGGTACTTTGGCCATGTTAAATTCTCTTGGTGTTCCTGAACAGGCACTGGAGTGTGGCATTTATGAGATTTTCACAGTAGCTTCATTGCAATGTTAATGCAAGCAGTGACATTAAATCAATAAACATAAATATAACAGGTAGTTCTTGGGGGGCAGAAGGGCGCAGAGTTCTCATGATAAATATACAGCAGTAGCAGTGAAAAATGGTTACTGATGGTGGGGTTTGACAATGGTAATGCCATTGAATGTCAAAGAGATGCTGTCTTGTCAGAGCAATCCATTGCTCTGTAGATCGTAGAATCCCTACAATGCAGAAGAGGCCATTGAGCCCATCGAGCCTGCATCAACTCTCTGACAGAGCATCCTACCCAGGCCATCTTCAGCACCATATCCCTGTGAGCATGCCACTTATGGGCCCATATTGTCCAGGTCTTGCTGAATACGCACACAGACTTGGGCAGCAGAAGAATTGTGAACAGAGCTGCAATGGAACCGAGATGGTTAAGGCGGCTGAGGCTCAGGGATCTGAGCAATGTCGTGGACAGACTGCATTTTCACCTCGGGGACCTAGGTTTAAATACAACAACGACAAATTGTTCCTCCTCCTCAGCCAACTGTACGGATCCTGAGCTCACGACAATTGGACAGGCTTGAGTCCATACCAGCACGATCTTAATTTATCACCAACTGTCAGTAAATTGGAACATTTTGTAAAGACTACAAAGCTGCCTGTTGTAGGAAAGTTCACATTGGTGCATTGAGTAGTTTGAAACGGAAATTAGAACTGGGACACATACTGGGGCTTTTGTCAATAGAGTATTGTATAATACCTAAACCAGGAAGCATTTGGTGTTGGCAGTGTTATCAAAAACTGCAGAATCTGCCACGCAAGTGGAGGATGACATTCTTTCATGTGTTGGACATATTCATTCAATAAAAAGGATATGTTCTCTGAGCAACAAATGCATGTGGAGAACTGCACCAGTAAAGCCTTCTTACAGATCCCCTTCCACACTTGACATGGTTAATAAACAAATGCATGCTCCCAAGCGAAGGGGCAATAGTGTGCTGGTATTATCATTGGATAGCAGTTCAGAGATCCAGGGCACCTGAGTTCAAATCCCACTATGGCAGAGGATGAAATTTGGAATAAGGACAATGACACATCTAGTTCACTAACGTCCTTTAAGATTGAAGTTTATTTATTAGTGTCATAAGACACTTGACACTGCAATGAAGTTACTATGAAAATCCCCTAGCCGCCACACTCTGGCATCTGTTGAGATACGCTGAGGGGGAATTTAGTGTGGCCTAGGCGCTTAACTAGCACATCTTTCATACTGTGGGAGGAAACCAATGCATACACAGGGGGAACATGCAGACTCTGCACAGTGACCCAAGACCAGAATTGAACCTGAGTCGCTGGCGACGTGAGGCAGCAGTGCTAACCATTGAACCACCATGCCAAACCTAGGGAAGATAATCTACTGTTCTTACCTGGTCCGGCCTACGTGCGACTCCAGACTCACAGCAATGTATCCGAGTCTTAAAGTCCCTCAGAAATGGCCAATCATCCACTCAGTTCAAGGGCAATTAAATGCTGGCCAACCACACCCCATGAGAGAATTTTTGAAAATCTGTGTGTTTGGTCACACCATCTGTGCTGCATTGCATACAGACAAAAATAAGCCTCCTCATCGTTCTGTCTTTCAGTTCCATGCCCTTTCTGATTTTTGCCTTCCACATTTTTCTCCCATTGTTCTGCCTCTCTGGGCTAATACTCTTCAATTTTTCCCTCCGGCGGTTTGTGATCATTTCTCATGGATCACCACTTTACAGACATCTCTCCATCTTTTCTCTTTTGTTACTCTCCATCTTGATCTTTAAATTTGTCATTTTGTATTTTACAAACCCAGTCGTTAAGGGTAAGCATGGCAGGTGATAAAGAAGGCAAATAATGTTGGCCTTCACAGCAAGAGGATCTGAGTACAGGAGCAGGGATGTCTTGCTGCAATTATCCAGGACCTTGCTGAGGCCACACATGGAATGCTGTGTGCAATTTTGGAATCCTTACCTGAGGAAGGACATTCTTGCCACAGAGAGGGACAACGAAGATTTACCAGACTGATTCCTGAACTGGAGTTTAGAATAATGAAGGAGAATCTCACAGAAACCCATGAAGTTTGAACAGAGCTAGACTGGGTAAATGCAGAAAGGTTCTTTCTGATGGTGGGGAGCTCAAAACCAAGAGTCACCGTCTGTAAATATGGGGAGAACCATTTAGGACTGAGATGAGGAGAAATGTCTTCATCCAGGGAGTGATGAGCCTGTGGAATTCGTTATCATAGAAAGCAGTTGAGACCAAAACATTATATGTTTTCATGCTTCAATGCAAAATATAGACTTATAGTGCCATCAATTTTAAATGCCCTCAATTTGCTGCAATTTCAAACACCATTTCCCTAAAGGTAGGGAAGTCTAAAAGTAGAGGGCATAGGTTTGAGGTGAGAGGGGAAAGATAGAAAGGAGTCCAGGGAGGCAATTTTTTTTTTTTACACAGAGGATGATGAGTGTCTGGAACAAGCTGCCAGCGGTAGTAGTAGAGATGGATACAATTTTATCTTTTAAAAAGCATGGGTAAGATGGGTATAGGGGGATATGGGTCAAATGAGGGCAATTGGGATTAGCTTAGGGGTTTTATAAAAAAAAGGGGTGGCACAGACAAGTTGGACCGAAGGGCCTGTTTCCATGTTGTAAACCTCTATGCCTCTACTCATGAAAAACATGATAATACCATAACAATTTGAATGAGTTAAAAAGCAGCTGCCACTGCAAAACATGGCAGATCTCACTTTTCTGGTCAAATATGACAAAGCAAGTGCTCTCAAGAAGAAAACCAAGGGGACATTGTGTGTGCGTGCATGCGTGCAAGTGTGCTGGGAAGGAGGTGCGAAACACTGCCACTGGAAAATGATTTCATTTCTCCTCCATGTCTATGAAATCAATGTTCTCTGAAAGCTTTCTATAATGTATATTAAACATTCTCTCCTGAGAAAATGGTTGACAGAAAATAATGATGCCCAAGGTACATTTTTGCAGTAGCAAGCCCATTTTTCCCTAGTATTTCTTGAATATGTCCTTTCTTTTATTAGTTATATTATATAACTAATGTTTACAACTTCAGTCCTGCAAGCACAGTATTGATCTTCCTCATAGGCCTACCATGTCTTTCTATTAGGACATGATGTATTCCTCACAGGAAACTTCAGATGGTTTAATGATTTTCACAGTAACAATAAAACTAGAGCAGTTTTTCAGGAACAGTTACAATTTTACATTTGATGTTGTGTCTACCATATATGGTTCGCATTTCTCTCAGTTTTAGGTAGAACTCCATATCATAGAATCCTACAGTGCAGAAGGCCACCATTCGGCCCATCATAGCTGCACCGACCACAATTCCTCTCATCTTCTGTCCCCATAACCCCATACATTTACCTTAGTTAGTCTCCCTGACACTACAGGGCAAGTTAACATGGCCAATCCACCTAACCTACACATCTTTGGAATGTGGGAGGAAACCGAAGCACTTGGAGGAAACCCACACAGACACACAGGGAGAATCTGCAAACTCCACAGAGTGTGTGACCCCCAAGCTGGAAATCGAACCCAGGTTTTTGGCACTGTGAGGCAGCAGTACTAATCACTGTGCCACCGTGCTTGCTATAGAGTACAGCAAAGGTTTACTAGGCTGATTCCTGAGATAGCAGGTCTGTTGTATGAGGAGAGACTAAAGATTAGATCCATTGGAGTTTAGAAAAAAGAGAGAGAGGATCCCACAGAAACTTATAAAATTCTAACAGGATTCGACAGTGTAGATTCAGAGTGCCCCCCCCAAATGGAGTGGAAATCCAGATTAGGGGGGCATAGTTTGAGGGTAAGGGGCAAACTTTTTCGAACTGAGGTGAGGAGAAATTTCTTCACCTAGAGTGTTGAATGTGTGGAATTCAGCAGTCTGGATGAAGAAATTTCATAAATACCACAAAGTAGTTGGGGCCAAAATATTGTGTGATTTCAGGGAGGAATTAGATATAGCTCTTTGGGTGAAAGAGGTCACGGGACATGGGGAAGATCAGGATATTGGATTTGATGACCAGTTATAAACATAGTGAATAGCAGAACAGGCTCAATGGGCCGAACAGCCTACTCCTACTTTTAATTTCTACGTGGAGGGAATTTTCACCTTCACTGGATAGCTGGGTAATCAAATGGAGCAAATGGTCAGCCCATGGTGACTGATTCTCATCCCATTGAAATCAATCAAGCAGGATCTGCACAAGCAGGAAGATTACTGTCCAGACAGAGAAGGTGCAAATGATCTCTATAACAAACACAAGAACACTTGCTGTTTCTCATTGTATTATAGGCACGATGATTAATAAGTTAAATTTAACAAGATTCACCACCAACTCAAAAACAAATTGCATCATGGAAAAAGGTCTCTGGTGCTCAAAGGAAAGATACTGCGGATATTTTGTACAGAAACAGCCTTTTTAATAAGCACGTTTCTATCAAATTCATCAGATAATTGGTGGCATAAAATAGGAATGAAGTGTGATAAGTCCGAAGCATCAGTGCCAGAATTCGGGAACTGAGATCTGATTGGACACACCCAACTCATCCACAGAATGATTGGGAATTTCCAACCAGCCTGCCACATGGAATTTTATCATGTCTGCTGTGGACTTTGTTGAATGAAAATGAACTGGCCATCATTCTACCCACTTCACCCAATCCTGAAAGTTCCATGCTGTCTCATGATTGCTCATCAATTACAAGCTTCATTTCAACTACAAGGTTGGTCATACTTCTTGATTTCAGCTCCAGGTAAAAGTTTGCATACAAAATGAACCTCATGTTTGATACTGATGCACAAAGTGGAAAGCAGGGACTGCAATTTCTTGAGGACTATCACTTACCTCCAACCAATGCAAAAATATTCTTAGGACAAATAGAGAGAGCAGTGCATTTGATTTCATTGATGGTTTTGAAATTGGACATATGAATTTGGAGTAGGAGTGGGCAATGCTGCCTCGAGCCTGCTCCACCATTCAATAAGATCATGACTAATCTGATTGTAATCTCAATTCCACATTCCCACTACCACTCCCCCTCCCCCAAATCACTTTCACTCCCTGATCAGGAATCCCTCAATCACTTCCTGAAAAATGTGAGGTCAAATGGGCAAGGTCTGAAAAATTAGGCCAAACATATAAAATTGGACATTTTAAATAAATACAGCTAAAAAAAAAATGCTTCCATCATGTTATCCGAGATCAAAAACCAACAAGGACACATATCAGAACTGTCTCAAGTAGGGGTACTTCACTTTAGAACAAAGAACAAAGAAAATTACAGCACAAGAACACTTCCGCCCTCCAAACCTGCACCGACCATACTACCCGACTTAACCAAAACCCCCTACCCTTCCAAGGACTGTATCCCTCTACTTCTATCCTATTCATATACTTGTCAAGACGCCTCTTAAAAGTCACTTTCTTATCTGCTTTCACTACCTCTTCCAGCGAAGAGTTCAGGTACCCACTACTTTCTGTAAAAACAAAAATCTACCTTGTGCATCTTCTTTTAACATTGTCCCTCACACCTTAAACCTATGCCGCCTAGTAATTGACTTTTCCAACCTGGGAAAAAGCTTCTGACTATCCACTCTGTCCATACCTCTCAATCTTGCAGACTTCTATCAGGTCTCCCCTCAACCTCTATCGCTCCAGTGAGAACAAACCAAGTTTCTCCAACCTCTCCTCGTAGCTAATGACCTCCATATCAGGCAATATCCTGGTAAATCTTTTCTGATCCTTTCCAAAACCTCCACATCCTTCTGGTAGTGTGGTGATCAGAACTGAACTGAACATTCCAAGTGTAGCCTAACTAAGGTTCTATAAAATTGCAACTTGACTTGCTAACTTTTAAACTCAATACCCTGACCGATGAAGGCAAGCATGCTATATGCCTTCTTGTCTACCTTCTCCACCTGCATTGCCACTTTCAATAACTTGTGTACCTGTACACACAGATCCCTTTGCCTATCAATATTCTTAAGAGTTCTGTCATTTACTGTAATAACATTAATAATAATAATAGGGAAATCATTATGAACAGAAACCAGAATCCAGACCTCTTACAACAAAGAGTTGTTGCGGCCTGAAACCCATCAGGGGTTACTCAGTCAGAAAACATGATGATTGTGTGTTCCCTAGTTTCAGCTATCTAACCTCACTGGGTGTTACGACTCCCCCTCCCCCACTCCATCAAATGGTGCAGCAGACCCGATAGGCTGAATGACCTATTCTGCTCCTACATGTATGATGAATATCTATGTCATCTCTATAAACTATATATCAACAGTGACGGCGATGAATTAAATTGACTCCCACACTGCACATACAAGGATGCAGGCTTTGGTTGGTGGGAGGCACAATCTACTTACGAGCTGTCCTTTAGCAATGAACACAAAACAATAGCAAACACAAACAATCCTCTTTTCCCAAATCTGCATATCTCAACTGCCAACAATTTCTTACCTTTGCCATAAGGTTATCTTGGCACTGTGCTACTAGTATATCTGACGAGAAACATTGCGTAAAGCTTGTGCAAAGCAGCTATCAAATTATCTCTTTCCATCTCCAACAAATGAAAATGATTCGGTTCCTTAGACGAGACTGTGCCAGTTTTTCCTCATTTGCTCATATATCACTTACTCTGTCCCCGGTAATAAACTCTAGCAAAATTCCTGGTTGGGCTCTAAACCTCACTGGTCTGTGGTTACTTCCTTTATCACTTGCTCACATTTAACAACTTCAAATCCTACTTATTTTGTTTCTGCTTTTCATGCCATTTTTATCATCCTTTCATTCTCAGTTCCATTTTTCCACTTCTCCATTTTTGCTCTCCATCTTGTCCTCACTGCTGCCCACCCCCCACACCCCATCAGGGCAACTGTCACATTCCTCAGGCAGTCCATTAACCATCTGTACCTCTGTTCAGCCATTCACACATTAGGATCAATTAAAGGGCATCTTTCTCAGCCGCCTTCTTCGACATTTACATTCCCTTTGTCCTATTACAACCACCAAAACTCCCCTTCCAACCCCTTCATAGTATAAATCTTATCTGATGTTCTTTGCTCTTAGCTTTGGCGAAGAGTCATCCAGACTTGAAACATTGGCTTTATTCTTATAGAATATTGAAACATTTGCAATTTAGAATCATAGAATCCCTACAGTGCAGGAGGAGCTCATTTGGCCCTTCGAGTCTGCACCGATCACAATCCCACTCAGGCCCTATCCCCACAATCCCAAGCTAGTCCCCCTGACACTAAAGGGGCAATTTAGCAGGACCAATCCACCCTAACTCTCTCTCTACAGATACTGTCAGATCTGCTGAGATTTTCCAGCACTTTGTTTCAGATTCCAGCATTTGCAGTATTTTGCTTTTAGCATATTTTCCATGGTTTGCTGTTCTGTGAACGCTTCCTTTACCAACACAGCAAATCAAACACCCTGTACCACCCACTCTGCACCTCCTCTCTTTCTCCCCCCACTCCCAACGCTACTGGGGCTCAACCTGACCTGACAGTTCACCACCACCTTTGAGATGGAAGTAGGGGTGGGTTACAGCTCTGTGTAACTCACAGAGGAGTTACAAACAAGAACTCCAGAGCTCCTGGGTTTCAGCAAGTCTTGGGAAGATTGGAAATGATGCATTGCTCACTTCCTCGCCTGCATGTCGAATCCAACAACCTGATGAACTTCTCTGGCACTATAACATTCCCCAAGCCTGGAAACTTCCTGGCAGCTGCTCCATTCTTTGGCTATAAAGCTTTTTATGCACACAAGTGGGAATTCTGCAGCACAGTGGGGAGGTTATGGATGTGGAGTAGCAGTGCTCAGGACAAAATTCCAGGATCATGTTGTTTGCAGAGTTTATCTTAATTTTTGGAAACACAAGGAAATTTAACACATATATAAAAAAGTTTGTACATTACTAAGTATCGTCCTTGGTCTGACACAGAACTATAAAACATATGAAAACCACTCAATACTTTTGACAAAGAGCTCACCAAACACCCCAAACTGATTGTCAAACAACTGCCTAGCCCAGCTTATAAGTCACAATGATTGGGAGAGAAATCAAAGACTTGCATTTGTAGAGTGCTTTCTCACAATCACTGGACAGCTTAGAGAACTCTATAGCTAGTGAAGAACTTTTAAGTGCAGACACTGTTCTAATGGGGAAAAAAATGCGGCGGTCAATATCTACACAGCAAGCTCAGATAATGGCCAGGCAATCTTGTTTTTGATGATGCTGTTTGAGGGACATTGCCAGGACATTGGGGCGAGCTCTCCTTCCCTGTGGTGAGATAGTGCTTTTTACATTCCCTGTTCCCCACTTCCCTCCCACCCCACTGATAGGTAGATGGGACCTGATATTAATATCTTATTAAAAAACATTGTCCTCTCATACCACACTGATGTGTCAGCCTTAATTTTTACGCCTGTAGTGGGTCAAATCCAGGACGTGTGAGCTGCAGCAGGAGGGGAATGAATGGAAAGTATTAAACAGGCAGCCTGACTGTAGTATTCATACACACTATGGACCGACACAACAAATGACCACATCCAAGGCAGCACTAATGGGTAAGATTACAGCAACAGTAAGAAAATCGATACTGCTTAACCAGGCCCCACAATGTCTAGAGGAGCCTCTGGAAACTAATCAAGTAGCAGGGAAACAGGGGGACAATTAACACACCATCAAAATTGACCTAACAAACACAATGCTTTGATATTGTGAACAGGTAGATAGGATGTGTCCAGAAAACAATTAAAGTTAACAGGACAATGGATCCACATAATGTGATCAAAACAGAACTGTAACAAATTCAAAGTAACAATATGATAACTGAATGTAACTATAACACTTTGTAAAGCAAAACAGGGTATAAGAATGTGCAAGAATCTTTGAGGAGCAGAGTGGCTCGGAAGCGAATTGGAATTACATCTCCAAGTTCTGCTCTCCCTCACGCACGTTGAATAAAAGCCATTTCTGTTGAATTTTGATAATGTCTCAAAAGACTCCATTCATTTATTCCATCCAACAATGCCCAAATCCTAGAGTGGGATGTTGCCTTCTAACTCAGGGGTGCGATTGTGCCAAGCTGAGCCACTGTTGACATGGTGCCAGGCATGACACAGTGAAAGGCTGCTGTCCAGTCTCCAATTCAGACAAACAAGAACAGGGCTCTTCATTTAGATATGCTACCAAAATAAAATGATACTTTCAAAAGTACCATTTTATGGTACTTTTGCTGTTCAAACTCAGCACGGTTCAGGGCAGCAGCTGGTACCAGATGAAAAAATTGCAGCCATTTTGATAGAAACGTCCACACAGCCAAATCTTCAGAGGGATTTTATCATACTTCTGGGTTAAAATTAAACTAGGTGGTGGAAGGAGCTGTTGTATATTAAAAAAAGGAAGGATTTGGAAAGACAATCGTAACAAATTGCCCTCTAATATTGTCCACTAAATTTATTTTGATTGGGCCTCAGTGATCAGTTATATACAGTGGGATAATCAAGAATTGATATTAGGACCTCTTTTCAGGTATGGGGCAGCACAATGATTAGTATTGACCAGGGACCCAGGGTCAATTCCAGCCTTGGGTGACTGTCTGTGTGGAGTTTGCACATTCGGCCTGAGTTTGCATCGGTTTTCTCTGGATGCTTCAGTTTCCTCCCACAGTTCAAAGGTGTGCAGGTTAGGTAGATTGACCATGCTAAATTGCCCCTAAATGTCCAAGATGTCTAGGTTAAGGGCATTAGTGGGGTAAATATATGGGGTTTTAAGCCTGGGTAGATGTTGTATCAGAGAGGTGGTGCAGACATAATGGACTGAATGGCCTCCTTCTGCACCGTTGGGATTCTGTACCATGACTCAAGAGAACATTGGTGACCTTGGACTTAGTTGTTAATATTGCTCTGAACGTATGAATCATCTTCCTCAATAGTCCACTCATCCAGCTTGCAAGGCTCTTCAGAAAGGTTGTTCTTTGTCTGCTTCGATCTCTATTAGCTTCTATCTTTCCCACTAACTTCAAAAATCACGATTTCCTGCTTTGTGCCCAAGAAATTCTTGGGCACAAAGCAGAGTATTTTTGGTCTTGGATTTTACTGGCATCTCTTCATGGTGGTATGACTTATCCAAAATATCTTTATTTGCCTCAAAAACCGTAAGACTGCAGTCTCAATTCTTTGTTACATTGCTTCAGTGATCTCCAACACTGGATTCCATGTGACAAAGTTGGTATGATGGATTAGCATGATGTAATGTTCCAGTATTCTCAACTTTGTTTACTTGACTAATTTTGAGTTGATCATTAATCTTTTTCATATTTTGAAACTATTTTTTGGCTATTCCAATCCTTAGTCTTAATACTCGGTCACACTGTCCATCCGATATTAATATACCTCCAAGGTAACAAAATTTGTCTGCCTGTTTAACCTTTTCATTCTGGTGTGATTTTCTTCGTGGACAGGACTAGATATTTTGTTTAGTTATAATTGATGTTTAGACCTTTCTCCTCGCTTCCACTCACTACTCTTATCGGCGTATACTATTAAAGCTGTGACCACTAGGAAGCTCTTCAGTCACTGAATATTTTTGCTATGCAAGCTGAATAAATCTGGGGACAAAGCACACCCCTGTCTGACCCATCATTTAATCTTCACTCAATCACTTCGATCGTAACTTTTTACAGCTGCAGTTTGTTCCCAATAAAGATTTCTCATCACTCGTCATCAAGATCAAGAGACCCGACCATGCTCATCAGAGCTTACCCGATGTCTTACTGTAATCAACAAAACTGATGAATACAGAAAATTCTGGAAAATCTCAGCAGGTCTGACTGCAGCGGGTTATCCAGACTCAAAATGTTGGCTCTATTTTATCATCATAGAAATCATGCAATCCTACAGTGCACAAGGAGCCTGCACTGACAACAATCCCACCCAGGTCCTATCCCTGTAATCCCATCTATTTATCCCACTAAACCCTCATCCCAGGACACTAAAAGGCAATTTAGCATGGCTAATGCACCTAACCCACACACCTTTGGACTGTGGGAGGAAACCGGAGCATCTGGAGGAAACCCACGAAGGGGAGAATGTGCAAACTCCGCACAGACAGCGACCTGAGGCCGGGAATCAGGTCCCTGGGGTTGAGAGTCAGCAATGCTAACCATTATGCTGCACACAGGTCTGTGGAGTTCTTTCTCCACAGATGCTGTCACAGGCCTGTTGAGATTTTCCTGCATTTTGTGCTTTTGTTTCAAAATTCAACATCTGCAGTATTTTGCTTTTAAAACAACGGAGTACATCTTCTTTTCATCTGTGGATCTTTCGGATAGCGTGCATAAGATTGCAGTTCTCATTCCCCTATTTTCCACAAAATGCACGTTGAAGAGCTGAAATTTCTGGCTTTGTTTTCCTACTGGCCTTATTCATTAGTACTAGGAGAAAAATCTTAATATGACTCACTGGACTGAAAGCGTGATGGTGTTCACATTCAATTGTTTTGGGAGTTTAAGGCTCTGTAATAAATATCGACTTACACAAGTGTTGTGGAATTTCTCTGTGGTATAAACTTAATTGAAGAGAGTTGATTCATATATTCCAAAGCTTTTTCACCTTTTAAATGTGTTTGGTGACCATTTAACCTGGGCCTTTGGCTTCATTGGCAGTAGAACAATGTTTTTTTAAATGTACATATACACTAATGAACCAGGCTTGGGTACGCAGCAATCATTTTAAAGTTTTCAAATAACACAAAACTCAGGAATGCAGTAAACAGGCAGGAGGATAAAAACAAACTTAAACTGACAAAGTGGGCATGCAACCAGCACAAAATTCAACTTGAGCGTCAAGTGATGTGCTTTTGAAAATAACGATACCAGCTAAATGGTGTAATTTTAAGAAGGGGCTCACGGACAGAGAGAACCAAAGGCTCACATACACAAATCTGTTCAAAGATGCCAGCAAAGGGTGACAAGCTCTTGAAAAATACTGGAATTTTGACTTGACAAGTTGATAAGAATACAAAAGCAAGTTATGCTAAACTGCCTGAAATCTGGAAGCTGACGCAAGGCTGGATTTCATGTGCCCCTGTCGGGCGTACTGTGATGGAGGGAGGGGACACATAAAATAGGATAGTGCCCACCTACTACCTCCCTGCCCATCCCCAAGCTTACACCTGTAATAGGAGGAGGCACCAAAACCAGCAGCCAATATCCACCAGATCCAAATATATAATCAAGGGTCATTTAGGCTTCTCTTCAAGCCGATTGTCTGTACTGCTAACGCTGCGCAGACCATGACGTGCTTGGCGTGAGCAGCTGGGCAGGAGTAGGAAGCCCAATTTCTTTCACCTTTTTTTAAACAGGGCAGGAAGGAAGGGGGTTTACTCTTCAGACACTATCCTGTGCAGACCATGGGATGCTCCCCCTTCCTCACTAAAAGTGAGCTTGGCCTTTCTTCCTACCCACTCTCAGCATTAAAACCAGCCTACCTGTTCTGCCCAAAACCTCCCTGACTACGCCTGCAGATTTACCTGCTCCAAGGATCCATGGGTGGCACGGTAGCAGAGTGGTTAGCTCTGCTGCCTCACAGCTCCAGGGATCTGGGTTTGATTCCCAGCTTGGGTCACTGTCTGTGTAGAGTTTGCACATTCTCCCTGTGACTGCATAGGTTTCCTCTGGATTCTTCAATTTCTTCCCACAGTCCAAAGATGTGTGAGTTTAGCAATGGCCATGCTAAATTGCCCCTAATGATGCATAGATGAGAGGGATTAGTGAGGTAAATATGTAGGATTACAGGGATAGGGGCTAAGTGGGATCGTTGTGTGCAGACTTGATGGGCCAAATGGCCTCCTCCTGCACTGTAGAATTATGATTGGGTTTTTGTGATTCTTCTCCCGCAGTCCCAGTAGCTGCCATATACACTCTCCTGGTGCTACTGGGACAGATGGGATAGCTCCAGAGGGTGGGATTTGCTCCCCTGCAAGTCCCACCTGGTCCACGTTTAGTTGCTCTGCAGAGCTTTATGCAGGTGGATGTGGAGCATACTGGCTCAGAAAACCCTTCCCTCAGAGAAAGGCAACACTTCACCTTGCTTCAATGTTTTATTTCAGACATTTTTTTCCCCAAAAATGATTGCAGATGCCATGTTCCAAAGAAAACTTTTTTTTGAGATAAATTTAACTTAACTCCCCTTTCCATTGGTCGTACAGTTTGTTGACTGACTGATTCATCACTTTGATGGATCTTCAACAGCTTTTCATCAGTGATCTTTCCAGTGAGTTTATATTTGTGTGAGCTTGCTATGCAAAAAACATTACCTGGGTATGATAGAGAATCATATAGTTCCACAGTGCAGGAGGAGGCATTTGGCCAATCAAGACTGCACTGACCACAAACCCACCCAGCCCCATCCCCATTACCCCATGCATTTAACCCAGCTAAACCCTCTGACATCAAGCATCAATTTAGCACGGCCAATCCACCTAGCCTGCGCATCATTGGGCTGTGGGAGGAAGTCAGAGAAAATGCACACAGACATGCAGAGAATGTGCAAACTCCACAGTGACCCAAGTTGGGAATCAAACTCCGGTTCCTGGCACTGTGAAGTGGCAGTGCTAACCACTGTGCCACTGTAGCACGATGTGACTGACTAAAGAAAGATTAAGTACCTTTTTTTAAAAAAGAAGAGAATAAGGGGAGAGGTGAACTGACAGGTGTCATTAAAATTGGGAACGGTTCTAATAGAGTGAAACAGAGAGAGCGCTTCCACTTAGCAAGAAAAGGGCCTAGTATGACAGAGTCAGGAAGAAATCAAACAACTCTGCCCAGTGTTGCAAACTGGCACATTCCAAGTCTCAGGACTAAGTGCTGAGGGATGCACTAAAAGCTTGGAGCAGCCTTAATCGGGGCTCAATGGGGAAATTAAGACTGTTGTGTAAGCTCCTCTTGCCAAAGTATATTAAAGAACTGGAACCTCTGTAAATCCCCTTGGACTGTTTGTGTAAAATGGAAAAATATTTTAAGTATAACTTTTAATTATATAAGTGAAGTGAAGGGGCACCTGGACAAATACATGAATAGAATGGGAATCGAGAGATACGGTTCCAGGAAGGGTAAGGGGGTTTTAGTTCAGTCGGGCAGCATGGTCAGTGCAGGCTTGGAGGGCCAAAAAACCTGTTCCTGTGCTGTAATTTTCTTTGCTCTTTATACTGTGCTGATAACGTGTGTCACAGTTTCTTTATTTCCAAATTTGAACTGTTGTGGAATGTCCTTCACTCAGAAAACTTGTGAAAGTGTATTTTGGGTGGCGTTGAGTCAGATTCGAGCGTCAAGGCCTGATAATAATGTGATTATGTATTCAAATGATGTTCTCAATATTGAATGTCGGAACTGCACTGCATCACTGACGGGGAGTGGTGGACAATTGCGCCGCACGTTTGTCGGCATGAAACAATTTGGACTTCTTTTCAGATGTTCTCTCTTCACTGAAGCCACCCTATACTAATTGGCAGTGGAGGGGAGGGCAGGAGGGGGAGTAATTTGGACCTATGGGACTACTGTACTCCGCTCTGGTACAATGAGGCATTTTGCCAAAACCCGTGTCCAGTAGAAGAGTATGGCCTGCTGGAAGTATGCATCAGGATATAATGTAAGGACAGGCAGAGAAATAACAGCAGGGGAGGCGATGGCCTAATGGTATTATCACTAAACTATTAATCTAGAAACTCAGCTCAATGTTCTGGAGACTCAGGTTCAAATCCTGCCACGGCAGCTGGTGGAATTTGAATTCAATAAAAAATATCTGGAATTAAGAATCTACTGATGGCCATGAAACTATTGCCAATTGTCAGAAAAACCCACCTGGTTCACTAATATCCTTCAGGGAAGGAAATCTGCCATTCTTACCCGATCTGGCCTGCACGTGACTCCAAAACCACAGCAATGTGGTCGACTCTCAACTACCCTCTGAGATGGCCCAGCAAGCCACCCAGTCGTATCAATCACTACTGTTACAAGGAGGCAGCTCACCGCCACTTTGAGGAGCAACTAGGGGTGGGCAATAAATACTGGTCAGCCAGCGACACCCATGTCCCATGAATGAATGAATAAATAAAAAAACTGCACCATTTTTTTCCCCGTTAACTTTCAAGAATGGAGCATTACGGGGCTCGTGCACACCATTCCTTGATTTATACAATGTCGGTACCAGATGTTGCAACAGCTGTGGGTTGTCTCAAAGCCCAGCCTTATATGTCTCAATGGATAATGCTAACAAAGAAAATGGCATTTGTTTACAGCTGCTTAATGTAGCCTTATGAAAAGAAAGATAAGGCATTGCACCAAGATGTAGTTATACAGAGTCATTGAGGTTTACAGCACAGAGACAGGCCCTTCGGCCCAACTTATCCATGCTGCCCTTTTTTAACCATTTAGCTAGTCCCAATTGCCTGTATTTGGCCCATGTCCTTCTACATCCATCTTACTCATGTGACTGTCTGCTTTTTAAGAGAAAAAATTCATCCACCTCTACTACTGCCTCTGACAGCTCATTCCAGACACTCACCACCCTCTGAAACAATTGTCCCTTTGGACCCATTGTATCGGTCCCCTCTCACCTTAAATCTATGCCCTCTAAACCCGTCCACATTATTTTGAAATGTTTACCTCTGGTGTGGCAGACGTGACTCTTAGATTGGCCATGAGGCCATTCCTCCTGTACATGCTCCCCTTGCTGTTCGGCAGTGTTTATTTGCGCCTCAGCTGGTGGCTGCACACGACAGGTAGCCAATCCCTGCGAGAGAAGGGAGAAGGTCAGTCAAAAACAAAAAAAAAAGCTTCGCAATTCAGGCACGTTTCTGCTGAGAGTGAAATAAATTATGTTCGTGCTTCCTCACAGTTTGTTCTGGTGGTTATTGGATCCATCCACAAGGCAGTGTCTGTAAAACTAACATAATAAATCTGCCCTCATGGCCCTACAGGGAGGTTGCTGAACTGTCTTTGTGCTATTACTTATTTTTATTTGTTTCTGTGTGTCAATGCTTTTATGAGCAGAATAACCTAACCATGTCGTGTAAAGAAACGCCGAACTGCAGCAGAAGTGTGTGTGTATGTGTGTGTCTGTGTCTGTGTGTGTCTGTGTCTGTCTGTCTGTGGAGAGGAGGGGTGGGTGGGGGTATCAAGACTAAGGCAGGTTCATATTGAGTGCAATTAAACATGGCAAGTGCATAATGCCAGGCTTGGCCATGCAGTCTGTTAAAGAAACTAGTCTGCTTCTCACTCGCCTCCATCTCCTCACCCAACACAACATGTGAACATCTGGAAGTAACTGTATAAATTCAGAGTCTGGATATTTATTTCACACACCAGAAGGCTTGCACCCAGTCCAACAGTGGAACAAATTTTTTTAAAAGTTTATTTACTGGTGTCACAAATAGGTGTACATTAACACTACAATGAAGTTACTGGGAAAATCCCCTAGTCGCCATACTCCAGTGCCTGTTTGGGTACACTGAGGGAGAATTTAGCATGGCCAATGCATCTAACCAGCACGTCTTTCGGACTGTGGAAGGAAACCCATGCAGACACAAGGAGAAAGTGCAGACTCAGAAATCATACAAATCATAGAAACCCTACAGTGCAGAATGAGGCCATTCAGCCCATCGAGTCTGCACCGACCACAAATCCCACTCAGGCTCTACCCCCATACCCCTACATATTTTACCCATTAATCCCTACACATCTCAGGATACAAAAGGGCAAGTTTAGCATGGCCAATTAACCTACACCCCCCCATACCTTTGGGCTTGTGGGAGGAAACCAGAGGACCCAAAGGAAACCCATGCTGATACAAGGAGAACATGCAAACTCCACACAGACAGTGACCCAAGCCAAGAATCGAACCCGGGTCCACACTGTTGAGATAGCAATGCTAACTACTGTGCCACTGTCCTGCCCCATTTTCCCCCATACCAACTTATTACCAAAATACATCCAATTAGTGTGAACACTGTTTTAGAAATCAAACACGACAGGAGGCAGTGTTAACAAATCCTAATTCTCACAGAAAACACTTCAAATACTGAAGAATTTGCCAAAACTGTATTTAACACATTATGCTGGTGAAAACATGCAGTTTTCTGTGCATTTTATTAAAGAAAAAATAAATTGGAACAGTTAACAAAGAGACAAGATTATAAAGTTGTGCAAAGTCATAAAAGATAAATTTATATTGTAGGTTTAAATAATGTAATGAATGTTTCTGTTTTGGTGTCAAGTAAGCAAGCTTTGGCCTTGTTATTCTTAGAATAGTTTACCCCATGTACAAATATATCAACAAATTCAGGATGGAAATGAGGAGACATTTCTTCATCCAAAAAGTGGTGAGCCTGTGGAATTCATTACCACAGGAAAGTGATTGATGCCAAAACATTGAATGATGGCTAGATATAACTTTTGGGCAAATGGGATCAAAAGTTATGAGGAGAAAACAGGATTAAGCTATTGAGTTGGACATTCGGCCACGATCATGATGATTGGCAGAGTAGGCTCAAAGGGCTGAATGGCCTTTTACCACTCCTATTTTCTATGTTTCTACAAAAAAAACGATTTGCTTTGCTTCACACGCTCTCTCAGTTCAAAAACCTAAAGTCAGCTCATTTATAACAAGGCCCCATTCTGAGGTTTGTTCTTTGCAGTCTTCAGTTACTGTTCTTTTCATTCTGTTTACAAGATCACACATCGTTATTGATAAGATAAAACACTTGGTCCATCTCAGTTAAAGCATTTGAAAGGACTTAAAATCTCAATTGTTCCTTAGGGGCATTAATTCCTAATTGGACACTCAGCGAGATCTTGGAATCCTCGTGCATCATTTGTTGAAAGCAAGCACGCGGGTACAGCAGACCAGTAACGGCAGCAAATGATACATTGGCCTTCATAGCGAGAGGATTTGAGTTTGGTGATGAGGATGTTTTGCTGCAATTGCGTAGGGCATTGGTGAGACCACACCTGGAGTTGTGTGTGCAGTTTTGCTGTTCTTATCTGAGGAAGGATATCCTTGCTATAGAGGAAATACAGGGAAGGTTTACCAGGCTGATTCCTGGGATGTCAGGTCTGTCATATAATTAAGTTGGTTAGGATTGCATTCATTGGAGTTTAGAACAGTTAGAGGGAATCGCATAGAAACTTATAAAATTCTAACAGGATTAGACAGGATAGATTCAGAAAGAATGTTCCCAATGGTCAGGGAGTCCAGAACAAGGGGTCATACCTTCAAGGTAAAGGGTAGTTCTTTTAGAACTGAGTTGAGGAGAAATTTCTTCACCCTGAGGGTGGTGAATGTGTGGAATTCACTACCACAAATTAGGCGAGGCCAAAACATTGATTGATTTCAGGAAGAAATTAAATATAGTCCTTGGGGCGAAAGAGATCAAGGAATATGGGGAGGAAAGGGGGAAGATCAGAATATTGAATTTGATGATTAGCCACGATCGTAATGAATGGCAGAGCAGGCTTGAAGGGCTTAATGGCCTTCTCCAGCTTCTAGTTTCTATATTTATTCCACAGCTTTTGTTTTCACTACTCCAGTGAGAAATCCATTCCATATATTGATTTCTCTCCTGATCAATGCTTCCTAATAGCTGTCCTAATTTTGCCATTTGAACTTTGTTCAATTCTCACAAATTAATTGGAAGTGATTCTCCAGATTGACTTTTTCCACAGCGTTTATGACCTTATGATAAGTCAATAGGAACTGGGAGCAGGAGTAGGCCATCTACCAAATTAAGCCTAGTCTTTCTGGGGAAGACAATATCAGAGACCAACAACCCTGAGGAAGATTCCTCCCCATCTCAGACTTAAAAAAAATAGGTTTTTTATTCTTAAACTGTGTCATCCAGTTCTAGCCTTTCCCTATATCTCCCTTCATAATAACATGGCTAAAAGCCCAAATTCCTTCACCTTTTCTCATAGTTCTGACTTTTATCTTTGGGGATCTGCCTTGTGGCCCTTCCCAAAACCATGCTCACCACTGGACTGTCTTCCAAATGTCTAGCACAGAGCACATTAATCAAGGGTGATCAGACCAGAACACTGGTAGAATTGAATCAGAGCTTCCCCCTAACATCTCCTCTGTTCTGGCTCCACAGATCAGCATCCTGTTGATTGCTGTTTAGCATTTGGTGAACATGTTAAGTGTCAAGTTCATGAAAACTCCTAGGTACCTTTCAACGGCATCCTATCACTTGTCCTTTTTCGATCAGAACACACCACCACACAAAGAGGTCAAAGTTTCCACTTTGGACACAATCAGGAAATTGTGCCCAAAATGGCAGCAGATACACGGTCCCCATTCAGGTTTCTGCTAAAATGTGTGCGCATTATCACAAACTGCACTTCCATAAACTAAAATAATTGGAGAGTACCAGTAAGTAGTCTCATAACACCAGGTTAAAGTCCAACAGACTTATTTGGTCACACAAGCTTTTGGAGTGCTGCTCCTTCATCAGGTGAAGGAGCAACACTCCAAAAGCTCGTGCTACCAAACCTACTTACTGTGCCTACCCTAGTCCATACTTGGAGAGTTTAATGGAATGCAATTTGTTTTTGTATTGAAATCCAAACATGTGCGGGTTAGGTGGGTTGCCCACACTAAATTGACTCTTCGTGTCAGGTGAATTAGCAGGGTGAAGATATGGGGTTGCAGGGATGGAGCCTAGATGGGATTGATGTTGGCGCAGGCTCGATGGAACAAAATGGTCTTCTCCTGTGCTATAGTGATTTTATGATTAAAGGATATTCATTGATACAGTTAAACGTGATAACATAGAGCAGTTTTATTAAGACAGCTGAAAATGGGTTCACACAGATAATAAAAGCTTGCTCAGTGTGCCTAGCCAATCACCTGTAAGTAACCCAATAACAAGGGGAGGCAATGGCCTCGTGGTATTATCGCTAGACTATCAATCCAGAAACTCAGCTAATGTTCTGCAGACCTGGGTTCAAATCCCAAGACAGCAGATAGTGGAATTTGAATTCAATAAAATACATCTGGAATTAAGAATCTACTGATGACCACAAAATCATTGTCAAAAAAACCACGAACGTTCCTCAGGGAAGGAAATCTGCTGCCCTTAACTAGTCCGGCCTACGTGACTCCAGCACCACAACGTGGTTGACTCTCACAACTACCTTGACAGCTAGGGAAGGACAATAAGTGCTGGCCAGCCAGTGACTGATGCCATGTCCCATGACTAAATAAAAAGAAGTGTAAGGCAAATGTTTTTCCAGTAAGATAACTGTTTTAGGAGACTATTTTCAAGATCAGATAATTCACCTTTCCAGACAGGGCTAAAATATTTAGATCAGGTTCAAATGCAAGGTACAGAAATTGGGGAACATTTTCTCAAAATAGTATTTCTAATAATTTGCAAATCTGCTTTCAACAGAAACATTTGTGGTTTCAGCACACAAAGAAAATTCTTCCTTGTCTGTTATCATATGCCGTGAATGAACATTAATCCTGTTGTTAACCACTGTAATATATGTAGCGCTGACTACATGTTTGTGTGGAACATAACTGCCCTCTAGAGGAAATGCTATGTTAATAAACTCCAATCATGAGATATTAACCTGAAGCGTGGTTACTAAAATTGAGATAAGTCAAGCAACCAAAATCTTGGAATCATATGATAGAATCTCTACAGTACAGGAGGCGGCCATTCAGCCCATCAAGTCTGTAACAACTCTCTGAAAGGCATCCCACCAAGCCCCAGACCCCTATCCCATTCCCAGAATTCAGCACATCCATGACTAATCCACCTAATCTACATATCTTTGGACCCTAAAAAGCAATTTAGCACGGCCTATACACCTAATTCGCACATCTTTGGACTCTGGAAGGAAACTGGAGCATCCGGAGAAAACCTACATAGGACTGGGAAAACATGCAAACTCCACACAGAGAATCATCCACGGCCAGAATTGAACGCAAGTCCCTTTCACTGTGAGGCATCAGTGCTACCCACTCGGCCACCATACTACTCCTTTTTAATTTAATATTTTATCATTTTATTTTTCACATACGGAGCATTTTTTCTTTAATAAAAATCAAGGAATGCATGTGATAAAGGAGCAGCACTCTGGAAGAACGTGATTCCAAATAAACCTGTTGGAATTTAATCTGGTGTTGAGAGACTTCTTATTGTGCCCACCCCAGCCCAGCCCTGGCATCTCCACATAATAAAATAAAAGTTGCATTCCATGTGCATTATCAAAAAAGAGCAATTCCATTCTCATGGAACATAACAATATTTCTTCACTGATATAATCTGGCATCAAAGCAGTTTTTAATTTGACTAGCCTAGGGGACAATACTTCCACACACTCTCTCATCTTTGAAGGCACAAGGGATTTATACATAGACCTTGAAATGTGGGCCAGTCCATTTTTGGATATAGAGGCCAATCCCAGAACGGTGAGGCCCTGGGGCATACTCAGTGTAGGCTTGATATCTGAGGAGCATTTGAGGACTCTGGATCTATACTCGATGGAGTTTAGAAGGATGAGGGGGGGAATCTTATTGAAACTTAACAGAAGTCCTGGTTAGATTGGATGTGAGGAAGATATTTCCATTAGTGGGAGAGACTAGAACCATGATTGATAAGTTTCTCAATAAGCTTCCACCTTTTCCCCCGTAACACCTTTGATCTCCTTGCCAGTCAAGAACCTCTGTCTTAAATACACTCAATGACCTGGTCTCCATAACCTTCTGTGATGATGAATTCCATGGATTCACTACCCTCTGGCTGAAGAAATTCCTCCTTACCTTAGTCCTGAAAGCTCATCTCTTAATTTTGAGATTCTAGTCTCTCCCATTAATTGAAATATCTTCCCCACATTCAATCTAAGATGGAGCAGAATGTTCCCCAGAGACAAAGGAATGAACTTTATTGGGGTGTTTCCATTATTAGTAATTTGATTTATTGCCATATATATTGGGATACAGTGAAAAGTATTGCTTCTTGCGTGCTATCCAGGTATTCTGCACCCCATCCTTTCCTTATTCCCGATGTACTTGAGGAGAAAGAGAGGGTGGAGTGCGGAATGTAGCATTACAGTTGTAGTTGGGTATAGAGAAAAATCAACTTAAAATATAAGTCCATTCAAAAGTCTGATCCAGCAGGAAAGAAGCAGTTCATGAATTGGTACATGTTGTCCATAGTGACTTTTGCATCTTTTTCCCAACTGAAGAAGGTGGTAGAAAATATGTCCAGGTGCTGAGGGTCCTTAATTACGATGGCTGCTTTTCCAATGGATGGGAGGCTGGTTTGTGTGATAGGTTGGGCTATATTCACAACCCCTTGCAGGTTCTTGCAGTCTTGGTGGCAGCAGTAACCATATCAAACTGTGATAGCTCCAGAAAGAA
Source organism: Sphyrna mokarran (assembly GCA_024679065.1). Lineage (NCBI taxonomy): Eukaryota > Metazoa > Chordata > Chondrichthyes > Carcharhiniformes > Carcharhinidae > Sphyrna > Sphyrna mokarran. The sequence continues at coordinate 16,866,124 of JAGIQG010000025.1, forward strand.
TGCTTTTTGTGATGCATCTGTAGGAATAGATGAGTCGTAGTGGACATGCCAAATTTCCTCAGTCTCCTGAGAAAATAGAGGCAATGGTGGGCTTTCTTAACTACAGTGTTAGCAAGGAGGGATCAGGACAGGTTGTTGGCAATCTGGACACGTAGAGATTTGAAGGTCTATGAGGAGCACAGTGTGTGAAAATATCACAACTTAGAAAGCTAGGAGAGCGGTATGCCTGCTGTGTACCTCTGCTGAGCTTCAATTCATGTAACTGTCCACAATGTGACCCACAACACAGGGGAAGGAAGCTCTATAAATGATTATACTGACAGCTGTCATGTACGAGGGGGAAGATTTGGCTTTGCTAGCAGCACAGCAAAAATACTTTCAGAATCTTACTCATTTCCAACATAACATCTGTAGTTTTATTCAAATTTTTGAAGAATGCTTTTTTGCTGGGTGCTGGGGTCCAACTGTAGGCTATTGATAAATGTGTCTGTGGTGCCATACTAACCCAGGCAGGATGGTGGCACAGTGGTTAGCATTGCTGCAACACAGTAGCAGGTCCCCAGGTTCAATTCTGGCCTCGGGTCACTATCTCTATAGAGTTTGCACATTCTCCCTGTGTCTGTGTGGGTTTCCTCCACGTGCACTAGTTTCCCCCTCACAATCCAAAGATGTGCAGATTAGGTTGATTGGCCATGCTAAATTCTCCTTGTATCTCAAGAATGTGCAGGTTAAATGGATTATCCATGGTGAATACGCCAAGTTAAGGGAATAGGGCAAAGAAGAGAGCCTGGGTAAGTCACTCTGCCAGAGAGTCACTGCAGACTCTATAGGCTGAATAGCCTCTTCTGCACTGGAGAGATTCTATGATAAATGCAACAACTTGAAGGATTTACACGTTGATAGTGTTTTCCAACACTTGTGTTACTGTATTGTGCAGTGACTAAAATCCCAGAAGTAAGCCAGTCAAAAGATGATTAGAAAACAAGTTAAATATAGTTCTGAATGTAATCTGTTAAGTAAGTATAAGGAGAATAAACACCATGAATCAGAATTATAACACTCTATGCCACTTCATATGAACCTCAAGCCCCAGTATCATTACCTTACAAACCACAATGTAAACTTCCTCCTAATTTGGGCAGATTATATCAGCATTGCTACCATTCAGTGAAGCGTCCGCTTTCTAACAAGTTGTTTCATCTCCAGGCAGACACTACAACAGGCAACTCGAAAGACAAGGCAAATTTTCCAAATCAACATTCCATTCCAGATGTGCCCTTCACAGCTACTCAGAGGGAAATTTCGGAGAGGTTGTGGTTATAAAGTGAGTGAGATAAGCAATCACTGAATTGTTAGAATTAACACACGGGGCCCTCTGCCAATAAAGTCAGTTTTCATTGAATAGTATTTTCTGAAAAAAAATGCTCAAGACTGACTGGCGTTTACATAGCAATTTTTACACACTCAGAACATGAGGGGCATGGAGGCACAGTGGTTAGCACTGCTGCCTCACAGCATCAGGGACCTGGGTTGAATTCCAGACTCAGCTCACTGTCTGCGTGGAGCTTGCATGTTCTTCCTGTGTCTGCATGGGTTTTCTCCAGATGCTTCCCTCACTCCAAACAGGTGCAGGTTAGATGAATTGGCCATGCTAAGTTAACCCTTAGTGTCAGAGGGGCTAGCACTGTAAATATGTGGGGTTACAGGGATAGGACCTGGGTGGGATGGTTGTTGGTGCAGGCTTGATGGGCTGAATAGCCACCTTCTGCACTATAAGGGTTCAATTCTATTCTCTCTCATTGGGCCTTTTTTCCAGCTAAGTATTACTGAAACTTAAGTCAGCAGTTATAATAGTCTCCTGCCAATGCAATATGGTCACCAGTACATATGTGCACATATGCAAAAATCCGATGTTGTCACTGCTGTAGCCTGCATCCCGGAACTGCAGATCGATAGGCAGGGGAGGAAAAGATCCACAGCGGGTAAACTGAAAGCCTTTCCTCGCTGGATAATTCACTGAAATCATATTGGTAAATGATTCTGAATTCTGTCTCACTAGCCCAGTGATATAAATGGAAATCTCAGTGTTAGATGAGCCAATGTAATTTAACAATCACAGCAAACTACAATTCATTTACATTACTGTATGAAGAAAGTTTTTTTTTAATTTGGGGACTACAATGATTTTAATCGGGCATTGAGGTTGGCCTACTTGAAAATGAACTTCCTGATTAAAGATCAAACTGATTGTCCAATCAAGGAGTCCCATGCTCTGCAAACAGGAGTGTCAGTTCCTCTGGCACGTTGGATGTAGACAGAACACAGAGCACTCTGTATAGTGTTGTTGGATCTTGCAAATAAAGGAACTTTGGTGAAGGGATTTCTGCCTTCGAGGGCTTTCTACAGGGACCGTGTGAAAAGCAAGATTGTGGTTGTGGGGGTACAAGTGTGACTATTATAATTAAACCGAAGATGGTTTATTTGCAGAGTTGAGGACATGAAAGAAGCCCAGGTGTGAATGGCAGGCAGTTGAAATAAATATGGCGAAGCTGAATTTTCTTCAAATATAAGCAATGGATTGAAATTTGCATTAGAAGATAAAGAAGGCTTGCTGTGTTAAATTTCAAAGGGAAGTTAAAAAAATGTTTACTACTTGGAAAGGGCATAAATAAGGCAAATGGGGCAATAGAAGGGACACAAAAGATTTTTACATTCTAGGAAAAGCGAGGTTCAAAAGAAGGATGAGGACAATGAAATCAAGATGAAAGAGTGCTACAAGAGACCAGCTAGGGTGTTTCTTTGTCCTGGAAAAATAACTGAGGGTGACAAAGTGAGATAGCTCTCCAGCCAACCCAGAAAAGTATGTGTTTTCAGAAAGCAGGGTTCTGTTTTAAGGTTTCTTGGAGTTCAAATCAGAGTGGAAGACGATGAGAAGCCACGTGACATACCTTCCCCACAGCAACAGTCAGTCTGCCTTGTGGAAATATTGCTGGATTTTATAAATTAAATAACGATGCAGAACTGTAAAAATGGTGTTTACTTTTGAGTCTAACCATGTAGCAGATCATTTGGAGGGGGGATTGTTCTGTAAGACTAATTTCAACAGTGTACATTTCATCTTTCATGTTTAAGTTTTCTTTTCTTAATGTTTGAATTTGATATTTAAAATTCCCAAAAAAAAGTTACTGAGTTCTGTGGCTTCAGTACATGTGCCTTCTTGCCATCAAATTACCAAGAGCAAAGAGATGTGATAGCTTGCCCATTGGGATTTGGTTTGCATGGCATCACTTGCCTGATGTTAATAACTAGGATGGTGAAACTGAGTTTAGAAGCACTGACCAACTTGACTGTCGTAAAATATTTTGCAGACAGGTAACCAAAATCTTTTCCTTCTAACAACATGTAAAAGCAGTTTCCACTCAGCATAGAGTCAGTCAGCATAGAGATCCACAATCTTTTCTTCTCCTGCTTTAAGTGATGATGGTGCATGTCCCCTGCTATACATGGCCCTCTAGGGATAATGTGGACCTCTCATCTACATCCAACTGCACATGTACGGTTTTGATGGTAAATTTAACCACGTTATAATGTAGACAACACAAACATTAATTTGTACAAAGAAATGTCCTTCAACAGCAATAAAATAACTCCCTTTTCATAATTTGGTAGAATCATAAGTATTGGCCAGGACACCAGGGAGAAACCCTGATTTGGAACTATAATTACTATTGCCTCACTGTCGCTGGATCAAAATGCTGGAATGCCCTCCTTAACAGCACTGTTGGCATACTTACATCTCAGGGTCTTTTTTTTATTCGTTCATGGGACATGGGCGTCGCTGGCTGGCCAGCATTTATTGTCTATCCCTAGTTACCTTTGAAGGGAAATTGAGAATCAACTGTACTGCTGTGGCTCTGGAGTCACACGTAGGTCAGACCAGGTAAGGACGGCAGATTTCCTTCTATAAAGAACAATAATGAACCAATTGGGTTTTTCCGACAACGGTTTCATGGTCATCAGTAGATTCGTAATTCAAGATATCCTTTATTGAATTCAAATTCCACCATCTGCTGCGGTGGGATTCGAACCCAGGTCCCCAGAACATTAGCTGAGTTTCTGAATTAATAGTCTGGCAATAATACCACTAGGCCAGCACCTCCCCATAGAGGCTGCAGCGGTTCAAGAAGGTAGCTCTTCACCACCTTCTGAAGGGTGATTAGGGATCGGTAAGACATGATGGTTTAGGCAGCGATGTCCATATCTATTAAAAAAATTTAAAAACTCTTTTTCAAAATACTGCCATGGGATTTTAATTTTAAACATGCAAAAGAGCAGAACAACCATGGGTCAATGCCTCATCTGAACGGTGATGGATATTAGACAGTGCAGTACTCCTTCAGTACTGCACTGTGATTTTGTACTCAAGTCTCCGGAGTGGGATTTGAATCCACAACCCTGCATCTCAGCCGAGAGTACCAACTGAGCTATGGCTAACACCTTCATAACTGCTGAAAAGCAACAAAAAATTAATCAGCCATTTACGAGAGAAACTTAATAACCCAGGTTCCAAAACGGCAAATAGAATGCACGTGGGATTCCTTTATGTGGAAAAACACTGGGTTAGGAACTGTTAATAGATGGTTACCCTTCTCCAAAATAGCTTCAGGAGAAAATAACTTTATTGTTGGCAGCCATAACCCAATAATTACTGAAAATCCCTGCAGTTGGAAATTACAAGTTACAAGCTAGTCCCAATCATAAAACCATAATGTAAAGCAGTAAGGAGAATTAGGAAATTTACACTGCGTACAACTGAATGAAGCACTGACTATTGTTGCTTAAGGGACAGAATTTGAGCACTTGCAACTAATAAATATTCATGCAGCAACTCTACAATAAACCTGACAGTTTCTTTAACAGCAATTGGATGATTTAAAAAAAAACAAAGGAAAAAAATCTGCAAAACAACCAGCATGGTGACATAATGGTTATCACTGCTGCCTCACAACAACCTGTTCAATTCTGGCCTTGGCTGACTGTCAATGTGGAGTTTACACGTTCTCCACTGCTGACCTGACCTAATTAAAGTGCAGAACAGGCTCAAGGGGCTGAATGGCCTCCTTTTGTTCCCATGGCTAAAAGCAACAATAGTTCAACAGATTTGAGGATTATTCCTTCACGTGTCAGCTTACTTCAATCATTGCATACATCTTGCCTCAACGGTTACTTATTTCCAGCCAAATCTTTGATTGACACTAATTGTGGGTTTGTTAATGTTCATTAAATTCTTTAAACCTTGGGATTTTTGTATTTTATAATATGTTAAAATATTTAAGACACCCATAAGTTAACAAATAAAGGCATAGAGTTCATAGGATCATACAGAGCAGAAGGAGGCCATTCAGCCCATTGAGTCTACATCGACCACAACTCCACCCAGGCCCTATCCCCATAACCTCATGCATTTATCCTAGCTAGCTCCCCAGATACTGAGCGGCAATCCACGTAACCAGCACATCTTTGGACTATGGGAGGAAAGCAGAGCACCCAGAGCAAACTCATGCAGACGTAGGGAGAACGTGCAAACTCCACATAGACAGGATTCAAACCTGGGACCCTGACGCTGAGAGTCAGCAGTGCTAACTACTATGTCACCGTTCTGTTTTTCCACAAATCTTGTGAATTTGTTGCAGATGCATTGGATAGGCACCGAGGTTCAAAATAAACCTGAAGTGCTATGGGCTTGGAGCAGGGCAATAGGTTAATCTACAGGATATTGGTTTGGACTCAATGGACTGAATGGCCTCCTGTACCTTAAATGACACCAAGACAATTGATGGTTTCATTGATATACAGGATGGAATAACCTAATGAATGGACAAACCAACTTGTCATAGTTCAAGTCAGAAACTCTGAAGCATTTCCACCTGGATCATAGGCAGTTTTTACCAAACAAAATTTATTCAAGAATATAGTTAACATGTATAGAAAGAAAATGAGCAATAACTTTTATCAATTACAAATAACTTTTATCAATCAATTACAAAGAAAACAAGACAAACAACAATAATGTATACCCCTTAACAAATATATCCAGAATATATTCCAATCAAACCAATCCCAAAAACAAAGAAACTTTTCCACAGGTTTAACACAGCAAAGACCAATGCTCACATAATACTAGAATTTAATCCTTTGGGTGAATGCTACAATTCTCTTAAAATACTTGAACAGCTTCCCAGAACACCAGGGAGAGACTCTAGCCTCCTGTGCCATAAATGACCAAAGTAACTGGTAGTTTCATTGATGTGCAGGATGAAATAACCTAATGAATGGACAAACCAACTTGTTATAGTTTAAGTCAGAAACTCCAAAGTGTTTTAAGTTCCGCACCCTTGAGGACAGCCTCAACCAGCATCTGGGGTTCATATCACACTATTTATAACCATGACTTGCTTGGGCTTGCTAAATCTCATTTCCTGTCTGGAGACAATACATATCTCTTTAACCTATGCTTAATGCTATCTCCACTCTCATTGTCTGCACCTTTAAGACTTGATTAGCTGTAAAAACTCTCATTCTAATCAGTATTCTGTAAACAGTGTGTGTCTTTACATCCCCTCTTTGTGATCAGAACTCTCCATTCACCTGACGAAGTGTCAGAGGCCCAAAAGCTAGTGGCATTTGCTACCAAATAAACCTGTTGGTTTTTAACCTGGTGTTGAGACTTCTTACTGTGCAAGCCACCAACAGCAGATTTCTGACTGCAGGAAGGCTTTAAGCTAAACCAGCAGAATTGCCCAAAACTGGGGAGGGGCGGGGGGGAGGTATTGAGAAGAGAGGGAAGCACTTCTTTCCAACTTGATGTCCCAACCTGCAGCTTAGAACTGAAAATGAAAATGCTCCCGTCACCTGTCCTGCAAACATTCTTTCTCCTGACGATGCAGAGCCATAAAACTCATTCCAAAAGTAAAAATAAACAAACCCCATTTAAACAAGCGGGTTGTCCACTCTGAGTAGACAACCTGCTGCCAATTAATCAGCTAAGGTTGAAAGCTGCAGAGAGCATGTTTTTTTTAAATCTCTTAAAAGTTCACTAACATCACAAACTACAACATCAAATTTAATCAAGGACAGATCACAATGATCCTCCATTAATCACAGCAGCAGAAATGATTACAGCTCAGTTCTGCAAGGCAGCATGGTGGCGTAGTGGCTAGCACTGCTCCCACCAGGGACCTGAGTTCAATTCCTGGCTTGGGTCATTAACTGTGCAGAGTTTGCACATTCTCCCCATGTCTGAGTGGGTTTCTTCCCACACTCAAAAGACATGCTGGTTGGGTGCATTGGCCATGCTAAAAGTATCGCTCAATGTACCAGAACAGGTGCCAGTGCATGATAACTTGGGGATTTTCACAGTAACTTTATTGCAGTGTTAACGTAAGCCTACTTATGACACTAATAATAAAATCATTACAACAGAATGCTGGTGCATCACACTGCTCAAGGTTAGGACTGTCTCACTGAACTATCTGTAGCAGATTTCTGAGGGTGCTACATCCAATCCATCTCATTGACTATTTGCTTGATGGGTGCACAGTGGCACAATGGTTAGCACTGCTGCCTCACAGCACCAAAGACCGAGTTCAATTCCAGTCTTGGGTGACTGTGTGGAGTTTGCACATTCTCTCCATCCTTGTGTGAATTTCATCCAGGTGCTCCGATTTCCTCCCACGGTCCGAAAGATGTGCATGTTAGGTGGACTGGCGGGTACATATGCTGCTTTACGGGGATAGGGTGGGGAGCGGTTTTGAGTAAGGTGTGTTTTTGGAGGGTGAGTGCAGACTTGATGAGCCAAATTGACTCTTTCTGCACTGCAAGGATTCTATTATTCGTTATCATTTCTATATTGATTAATGAAATCTCAGCAACTTGAAGCTTTACACAGGCAATGGAAGCAGGAGTGGACCAGCAAACCCTTCAAGTCTGCCCTATCATTCAGTAAGACCACGGCTAATTGAACCTCTCTCTCTCTCTCCACAGATACTGCCTGACCCAAGTTTCTTTTTCCAGTCCAGATTTTCAGTGGCCAGTGTTCTCCCTTTCAGCTGAACAATGTTGCAATCACTATTCCTTCATTGCCCTCCTGTGTGCATCAATTATTGACACCTCATTTCAGTTCTTAAATCAATCAATGGACATGCATCGCATTAGGAAGCAGAGTTCCTGGGACCTTACCCACGCCTGAGCATGTCCAGCAACCAACTGTACTAAATTCTCCGCTGTGCCTCATGCACAGCAAATTATCCCCACGCATCACCTCTTCCCCAGTTGGACCGACCTTTGGTGAGCCAAATATGTGGCATTAACAGCAAAGTCAGCAGAACATGGTTGGAATACAAAGACGAGCAGCTGGCTGGCAAAGTGCAAGATCTATTACTGGTCCTGGTATAGCAGCTGAGTGGCAATGCCTCCATCCAAAGTTATTAACCAGTCCAGCAGCCAGAGGGCACTAACAAGTCAGCTCTCTGGATTCCCAACATCAGTGCAACTTGATTTAGGGAAAACATTAGTTTGATTTGAAATTGCTAACAGTCTCCTAAAAAAAAATCAGGCTCAATGGTACTCCTTTGAAGGAGAAGTGCAGAAGAACAATGCATAACGTGATTAAATGGCGAAATTCACTTTCTTCTTTCAGATTGCTGTTGTGACACCATTAAATTTCTCATCAGTTCACTCCACTTCTTCCCATCTTTCGCCTTTATTCTTTGGGTAATTTCTCTGATCATCAGAAGAAACGTTCTTTGATGCTGAAGGCAGCCACTGAACACTCCTATAGAATTCACTTTGATAGGATGGTCTACTTGCAGTGCAAATGTCGCCGCAGGTGAGGGGATGAAGAGATAGGGAGTATTTATCACAGAGAGTGGTGTGGTAGAGATGAGGCAATCTCAGGGCATCCTTAGCCAGGATGTGGGCATTCGCCCATCTCACAAACCCAAGTGCACAACGCTGTCTTAATTAGCACATTAGCCAATGTGAAGGACATGGATATATTGAGAGTTTTTTTTATTTTTGGCCAAGTCTCTGGTTGGCGTAGAAAGAAAACATGGTCAAGAATCATAGCTTTGAAACAGAGCAATTAACTCGCTTCTCTCAAAATGTCACAGTTAAGTATATGTCTACATCGGATGCATTGCTATTTTTAATTTGGCCTTTTTAAATTAGTGAAGTTACATTACAGAATAGATGGATGTAGAAAGTAGCACTGAGAGGATTACATGTCTAGAAGAAGGAATTGCAAGGGGGTCATGTTAAATGCATAAACACAAGATGTATAATAAAACCACACGATGTAGCCTTGTTAATTATGCTTTTACATAACAAACAGCATACATTGTGGAATTCTCTAACTGACGTTAATAATGCTTTTCATTTAATTTTTGCACAAAATGTCAGAAGCAGTGATGCTCAGAGGGAGCTTACTTCATATCATAGATTCAGAAAGACATCCATGTTGAAGAGTTATCCAGGACAATGCACTCAGCACACACATGCTAAGCGAAAACCATCCTGTATTACAATCCCGTCAATGTAAAGTCTGTAAGAGGGTAATAGACATTATGCAAATGCAATCCAATGCCCAAGCTGATTCAATTCAAGATTGGGTAAATGCAAACTCATTTTACTTTAGGGTACTTTACAGGATGGCTCAGTGGATTATTTGTTTGCTGACACTATTCTATTGATGGTGAACACTTCTGAGAGATAACGCGAAGAATGATCATTTTTCAAATATGCCTTACGGAGTTGTAAAATCCCTACAGTGCAGAAAAAGGCCTTGCAGCCCATTGAGTCTGCTTCGACTCTTTTGATTTATTATTGTCATGTGTATTAGTATAATACACTAAATGAAATGTAGTGAAATGTATTATTTCTTGCATGTTATACAAAACATACTGTGCGTAGAAAAGGAAAGGAGAGAGTGCAGAATATTGTTGCAGTCATAGTTAGGGTGTAGAGAAAAGAGACTCTGACAGAACATCCCACCTGGCTCACCCCTTAGCCCAATCCCCATAACCCTGCACGAGAGGAGGCCATTCAGCCCATAGTGCCTGAATCACCTCTCCAACGGAGCATCCTATCCAGCCCTATTCCTATAAGCCCACATATTTACCCCACCAATCCACCTAACCAACATGTTTGGGGAAACTAAGGGACAACTAGGTATGGCCAATCCACATAATCTGTACATCTTTGGACTATGGGAGGAAACCAGAGCACCCGGAGGAAACCCACACAGACATGGGGAGAATGTGCAAACACCACACAGACAGTGACTCAAGCCAGGAATCAAATCCAGATCCCTGGTGCTGGGAGGTAGCAGTGCTAACCACTATGTTTTGAAGAGACGGAGGACATGGGAGTGTAGTCACATGATAAAGCTGATCAGACTAATGGGCCATTTTTACAATAGGTTAAAAAAAATTCCTGGCTTGTTTAAAATCACAAGTGTTTTTGTTGACTTCAAGATTCTGTAAATGCTTGATTGCTATTTCTTAGTTGGCTTCCCATGTTATAGGTCACAACAAAGGTTTGTTAGTCCCACAACAAAAAATCCTCCACATGATTCAGGCTCAAGTAGTTTTAAACAACACACTACGAAAAACAAAAACTGTTTTTAGCCAACATTTGGTATTATTACCATAAATGGTGAGCAATTAATGCACATGCCTTTTTTTGTGGCAAATTGACTTTCACCCATCCTGAGTGAAGCCGTCTTCACTGAGGGGGAAAAGATTCTAAATTTTGTAACATTTATTCGTGGGACATGGGTGTCACTGGCTGGCCAGCATTTATTGCCCATCACTAATTGCCCTTTAACTGACTAACTTGCTGGGCCATTTCAGAGGGAACTTTAAGAATCAACTACATTGCTATGGTTCTGAAATCACATATAGGCCAGAGCAGGTAAGAACAGAACATTTCCTTTCCTAAAGGACATTAGTGAACCAGATGGGTTTTATCGACAATCAGTAGATTCTTAATTCCAGATTTTTTTTTTCATTGAATTCAAATTTCACCATCTGCTGTGGTGGGATTTGAACTCAGATCCCCAGAACATTAGCTGAGTTTCTGGATTAAGAGTCTAGTGATAATACCACTAGGCTATTGCTTCCCCTCTTGAGCTACCTTAGACTTTGCAAGTTTGTTTCTGCATTCCATCAAGCTGATGACAGAATGAGCTACTTATCGAATGTCCTAACTGTTGACCTCTCTGCAATTGTCTGGGTTCTCACATATCAAACACCTACCACAATTGGCCTCGCATGCTAGTCTCCTAGCAACCAGTCCATCATTCTAGTTATAGTTCAACCAAAACCCAGAAGGTAAGAGTACTTTGATCATTCAAGACACTTTCAAACATTCTAATACTATTTAAAATGGGTGGCTTTCAGATCTGGAGTCACATGTAGACCAGACTGAGTAAGAACAACAAATTTCCTTCCCCAAAATTATATCTGTGAGCTAGATTGGTTTTTATGACAAGCAATAATGGTTTCATGGTCATCATTAGACTTTTATAGAATCATTGAATTCCTAGAAAGAGGCCATTTGGCCCACTGACCCTGCACTGACAATGATCGCACCTAGGTCCTATCCCCATAACCCCACATGTTTACCCTGTTAAACTCTCTGACACTAAGGAGCAATTTAGCATAGCTAATGCACCTAATTAGCACGTCTTTTGGACTATGGGATGAAACCGCAGCACACACGGGAATTCCACGCAGCATAGACTCCACACAGACAATCACCCGAGGCTGGAATTGAACCCAAGACCCTGGCATTGAGAGGTGGCAGTGCTAACCATTTTGCCATCGTGCCTCCTAGATTCTTACTGCATTCAAATTTCACCATGGTGAGATTCAAACCTGTGTGCTCAGAGCATTATCCTGGGCCTCTGAATTTCTAGCCTAGCAATAGTACCACTGCAACATCACCCTCCCGTCATCATTAAAGTCTGAAATAATCATCTTTACTTTTGGTAATAGAACAATTCCAACTGAAAGAAAGGTAAGAGGAGAAGGTGAGTCAAATCTGTTGAGTGTAGAACATAGGTATCTGGCACAGCAAGGGTTAATGTGGTATTGAAAAGCAGCATTATTGTGATGAGACATATGATTTGAAACTAGAGTCTTATGGACATGGAGAAGTAGGCCACTCAGCCCCTCGAGCCTGTTCTGCCATTCAATAAGATCATGGTTAATTTGATTGTAATCTCAACTCCACATTCCCATCAACTACCTTTCACTTCCTTGTTCATCAAGAACCCATCCAGTTTTGCCTTTAAAATTTTTTATAGGCCTTATTTCCAAGACCTTTTGAAGAAGAGTTCCAAAGATTCAATACTCAAACATTTTCACCTCATTTTGCTCTTAAATAAGTAACCCCTTATTTTTAAACAGTGACCACCAGTTCTAGATTCTCCCACAAGAGGAAACATTCCCTCGACATCCATCAAAAGACCTCTCAGAATTTTATGTTTCAATCAAGTTATGTCTTACTGTTTAAGACTCTAGCAGGTACAAACCTAGCCTGTCTAATCTTTCATCATAAGGAAACCCTCCCATTCCATGGATGAGTCTAGTAAATGTTCTCCAAATTACTTCCACACTTATATTCTTCCTTACATAAAGGAGACCAATATTGTACACAGTACTCCAGATGTGGTCTCACTAGTGCTTTGCACTGAAGCAAAATCTCCCCACTTTTGTATTCAATTTATGGGGTGGACAGCAACTTTGTAGAAGCAAGCAATGGAGTTAGCACATATATAAAGGACATAGTCCAAATTATGTACATCTTGATGTTATCAATAAACAGCTAGGGCAGCCTTTTACTGCCTCGTTTGACAAGAGACCAGAAAATCCTGCTTGAGGTCAATGGATCTTCCTACTGTCTGCCCCTTGCCCGCACAGATTCCCATGGTGGGTGGGGCGATAGAATTCCAGCAGTGTTTAGTAGGTGTTCCTCCCGCACACAGACTACAGTGGATTCGAGAAGGTGGCAGATCATTCACTAGGACAGTATAGGATGGGCTGTAAATGCTGGCCTTGCCAGAGCAACCCACATCCTGTAAACAAATAAAAAATAAAATAGTATCTATGAAATCAGTTTGTGCTTTAAAATCCTATTAGACTGAAGATGAGTAGCAATTGTTCATTTACTTTTTCAACCATTCAGGGTTCGAAAGTCATGAAATCAGCTGCATGCACAATACGGTCAAAAAAACAATAAAAATAAACAAGATAAGGAACAAGCAAGGGGAAAAAATGAAGTGAATGGAAGAGAAACAGTCAATGGAAGAACAGCTCTGGTCAGAAAGTCAGTGAACAATAATCCAGAGACCCAAAGTAATGTCCTGGGAACAAATAAACCATTCTAGGTTTGTGTTTAAGAGGATAGTCTAAAAATGTAAAGTTGTTATGCTCCATTATGAGGAAGAATCATTCCAAAGTTCCTGCACAGAAAATCTCAAATTAAAGATGCAGAGGAAACATTTGCAAAAAGTCACTAACCACTCTATCCATGTGCAAGCAGCAGCAGCAGAGCCAAGGAAGAAAAAATAAATGAACAATTGCTACTCATCTTCAGTCTAATAGGATTTTAAAGCACAAACTGATTTCATAGATACTATTTTATTTTTATTCGTTTACAGGATGTGGGTTGCTCTGGCAAGGCCAGCATTTACAGTCCATCCTATACTGTCCTAGTGAATGATCTGCCACCTTCTCGAATCCACTGTAGTCTGTGTGCGGGAGGAACACCTACTAAACACTGTTCACCCACCTACTAAACAGTGACCACCTCAATGGTAACCCAGAACTTATTTTATTTCACCGCAGTAGCACCAGAAAAAGCTGGCTGCCCTGTTTAAGTTCAGTGTCTAACAACCAGGAGAAACCATTTCCTTGGTGAGAGTAATCTTTCACCACAAAAATAGTATTTACACATCTTTGACAAACAAGTAGGAACTTTCAGCATATCCGTGTGTGTTCATACCTCAAAAAATAAAAAGTATTTATTGATGATTCCTCTTTCAAAAAGGTCAAGTGTCTTTCCCCCAAGGACTGCTTCAGAGAGGAACTAAAAGCAACAGCGTTGCATCTTATTTTTAAGCTCGAGACACATGGGGAGGTTGCAGCCTTGAGATGTCAGCGGCTTGAGGAGAGCTGTATTGGCCATGCTAAATTTTCTCTTGTGCCCAAACAATAGTGTGGTGACCACTGTAACTTCATTGCAATGTTAATGTAAGCCTTACTTGCGACGCTAATAATGAAGGTGGTACGAGAGAGATAGCAAAAGAACTGGGCATCAATCCAGAAAAACAGAACTGACTCATATCGAGCCAGCCTGAGCTAACAGACTTACACACCTCTACAAAAAAAATATTGCTCATGGGGAACAAACAATTATCATTAATTTCACTAAATAAAAACCTCATTGTTTTAAACAGTTGAACTATGTTTAATTCTTTAAAGGGTGGCAAGATGGCACAATGGTTAGCACTGCTGCCTCATAGCGCCAGGCACTCAAATTCAATTCCTGGCTTGGGTCACAGTCTGTGGAGTCTGCATGTTCTCCCCAAGTCTGCACTGGTTTCCTCCGAGTGCTCCAGTTTCCTCCCACACTCCGAAAGACGTGCTGGTTAGGTGCACTGGCTATGCTAAATTCTCCCTCAGTGTACCCAAACAGGCACTGAAGTTTGGCAACTCAGGGCTTTTCACACTAACTTCATTTCACAGTAATCTAATAAATAAACTTTCACTTTAAATTCAGAAGCACAGGCTATTGATAAAGTCAAAATACCATGAATGCTGGAATCCAAAACAAAAACTGAAAATGCTGGAAAATCACAGGAGGTCTGACAGCATCTGTGGAGAGATTCGAGCTACTGCTTTGCATCTGTTCTCTCTCCACAGACGTTGTCAGACTTGCTGAGAATTTCCAGCAATTTGCTGTTTTTAACACAGATTACTGACATAGTTTTATGGTTGTGATTAGGATTCCTCCTAAAATATATTGTATGCAAATATAAAAGAAAGTTCTGCATTGACACATTGCCTTATCACATTTTTTTGGATCATTTCAATAGCAATTCTCATACAACGGGCTTTTCTTTAAAGAAAAACAGCAATCACTGCTTCCATGAGGCCATTCTCCACATGAAACATAGCACCACATCACCAGCCAACAGTGAGCTGACTAACCTGCTAATTTGGTTTCGGGTGGAATACTGGCCAGGGCACCCGCACATTCCTCTGCTCAAGAAGCTCTCATACAGGCCTTCAGTTTAATGCCTGCTTGTGCAGCACTCCATCAATACCAATCGCACATCTCAAGTTCTGAATGGGGCTCAGGACCACAACATCTGACACAAGACAGAGGCGAGAGCAAAAGCAAACTAACAAGTAGGGGGTGAAACCACGAGCAGGCAAGGACGAGGCTAGCCCATTGCACCATGTTGATGTCTGTAATGATGATTTCCACAGGTTAGGGTATAGAGTAAAGGATCAGAGTAACCAAAGCTGTACCTGATGCAATTTTTCAAAGCCATCTCAGTCTTTTGGCTAAGATGAAGCATTACACTTCTACTTTGTCAGGATGCTAAGGAAATTTGGCACACTTGCTACAAGTTTCATCAACTTACACAGATGCACCCGAGAAAGCAATCCTTCCAGTTGTATCACAGCTTTAAATGGATCCTGCTCTGCCCAAGGCCACTAGAAACTAAAAGGGTTGTGAACGAAGCCCAGTCCATCAAACAAGCCTCCTATACATTGACTTTGTCTACACTTCCTGCTGTCTTGGAAAAGCAGCCAGCATAATCAAGGACCCTCCACCTTGGATATACTCTCTATCACCTCCTTCCGTCAGGAACAAGGTACAAAATTCTGAGGTCATGTACCAACCTACTCAAGAACTTCTTCTATGCTGCCATCAGACTATTGAATGGACCTATCCCATATTAAGTAGATTTTTCTCTACATCCTAGCTAGGACTGAGACACTACTTTCTGCATTCTCTCCTTTCCTGCTTTAAGTGCGTTATGCTTTATCTGAATAGTGAGCAAGATCAGTACTTTTCACTGTATCCCATATGACAATAATAAATCAAAATCAAAGAGCTTGGGATGAGATACAATCCTCATCCTGTCTGCTTGGATCTTGTCTGTCCCTTACATGGGGATCGTGAATTGGATTCAATTTAAATTGGGTTTCCTGCTTGGAATAAAAGTACTGAAAAGTAGCAAAAACAAACATCGCATTTGCCCAATCACTATTTGTATCTGTCATCAAAGATAATAACATGTATGTGAATAATGGTAATGACACATTGTAAATTCTATGTAACAGGTTAAACTGACATTGCCGTAACCATTGGCTACCTGGTTTTGTTATAAACCCCAACAACCGGTTTCTGGTTACCTAGCATGGTGAGCTAATTTACACTGTGTCAATAACCTAACACAACTATAACTAAACAAAACTGATGATTTTATTTTAAAAATGAAGTGCAGAAAATTAAAATGTTAAAATTAAAGCTCATTTATTAGTAACAAGTAGGCTTACATTAACATCGCAATGAAGTTACTGTGAAAATCCCCTAGTCACCAAGTTCCAACACCTGTTCGGCTACGTTGAGGGAGAATTTAGCGTGGCCACTGCACCTAACTAACACGTCTTTCAGTGGGAGGAAACCGGAGCACCCGGAGGAAACCTACACAGACACTGGAAAAACATGAAAACTCCACGGTCACCCAAACCAAGAATCAAACCCGGGTGCCTGGTTCTGTAGGGCAGCAGTGCTAACCGCTGTGCCACTGTGCTGCGCACACACCACATAAAATGTATTACTAAATCTTGTTCAGAGCTGTTTTATGGGCACACCCTGCGGATAGATTGCTGCACACTTGCCAATTGCACACATCAGGGTATTTGCAGGACTCCCTTCCTTCATTTTCTGATACACAAAACTGCAGGCAAGGGGAGGGTAAGGATTCAAATCACCCACACAAGCTCAGAGTCAACCCTCAGATTCATTATCACAATGACTTTTTAAAAGATATATTCTTTCACAGCAATTTATTCTTTCATGGGATGTGGGCCTGGCTGGCAAGGCCAGCTTTTGGTGCCCACCCAGTTACCTTGGAACTGAGTGGATTGCCAGGCATTTCAGAGTCAATAACTTTGCTGAGAGCCTGGAGTCACATGTAGGCCCGACCGGGTAAGGACGGCTAAATTCCTTTCCCGAAGGGCATTAGTGAAACAGATGGGCTTATTTTATAACAATGAACAAAAAAAAAGCACAGGAAGAAGCCCTTTGGCCCATCAAGCCTCCGCTGTTTCTATTCTTCTGTTCACCTCCAATATATGAGTCTTATAAGGCACACATTGCTAACATGCCTGCTTCCACCACCTCCATTAGCAGTGTACTCTAGGCACCCATCACTCTCCAAGAGAAAAACTTTACCTGCACGTCTTCCCTAAACTTAACCCCTCTTGCCTTAAACCCGTGCCCTTTGGTAGTTGACCCTTTTAGGAAAAAAACCTCTGACTTTCCGTCCTACCTATTTCTCTCAATTTTGCAGACTTCCATCTGATCGCCCTTCAGCCTTTGTCTTCCCAGTGAAAACCATCCAAGTTTATCCAACCACTGCTTGTAGGCAAACCCTCCTGACCAGGCAATGTCCTGGTAAAGCTTCTTTGTAGAACACCTTCTCAAAGCATCCACATCTAACTGGTATCCTGCTGAGTTGATGAGAGCTCGCGACTAATCTGTTCATGGGTGAGTCCAGAGAATCAAACCTACTGGAAATGATTAAGAATTAAACCTGATTTACCTACTACAACTCAACCACATGGTTTCCTCCAAGTCCTACCCCTTAAGAATGAATATTACAAAACTATCAGATAACCAAAATCCCTTTGTATCCTTACTCTAGCAGTGAACTTTTGACTTTGGAATTTAATTTTTCAATTTCCCAGGACACAGATACAACTGTGGCATTTTTATCTTTAAAGATCCTGCAACATTCACGCTGAGAGTCCAACATCTGATTGTGTTCTCTTGACCCAAAATTTTGTTGCTCATGTTGACTTGACCAAATACAAATGTATGTAGCGATTGCACAGATTGGAAAGTAAAAATCCATTAGATTCAAAACAAAGAAATGGCTAAGGGGAGAGGGGAGGAAAGGGCAGACAATCGGAACTGGGTTGTGCAATAGCATAATGGTTAGCAATGCTGCCTCACAGCGCCAGAGGCCTGGGTTCAATTCCTGGCTTGGGGTCACTATCTGTGTGGAGTCTACATGTTCTCCCCGTGTCTGCATGAGTTTCCTCCAGATGCTCCAGTTTCCTCT
This sequence comes from Sphyrna mokarran, assembly GCA_024679065.1. NCBI lineage: Eukaryota > Metazoa > Chordata > Chondrichthyes > Carcharhiniformes > Carcharhinidae > Sphyrna > Sphyrna mokarran. The sequence goes on from JAGIQG010000025.1 coordinate 16,884,554, forward strand.
CAGTCTGAAAGACGTGCTGATTAGGTGCATTGGCCATGCTAAATTCTCCCTCAATGTATGCAAACAGACACCGGATTGTGGCAACTAGGGGATTTTCACAGTAACTTCATTGCAGTGTTGATGCAAGCCTACTTGTGATAACACTAATAACCAAATACAATTAAAAGGGATTGAATTTGAGGAGCCATGTAAAAACAGGGAAAGGCTTCAACAGCAAGTGAATGGCAGCAATCCAGGCAATGTTGTATTTGGTCAAGTCAACATGAGCATCAAAATTTCAGGTCAAGAGGACACAATCAGATGTTGGACTCTCAGCATGCATGTTGCAGGATCTTTAAAAATAGAAATGCCACAGTTGTATCTGTGTCCTGGGAAATTGAAAAATTAAATTCCAAAGTCAGAAGTTCACTGCCAGAGTAAGGATACAAAGGGATTTTTGGTTATCTGATAGTTACAGTTACAAGGACACGGTAATGGATAGAATGACCAGTGATGGTAGAATGTAGAACCCAACAACTACGTGTATGACAGCAAAGATGATCAGGAAGATTGGATGGATGAATCTTGGAGGAACATGAAAATAAAATTCCTTGAGATATGATCATGTATGTAAGGAATGGCGGTGGGGGATTAAGAGTCTGGATCAGAACACAGAACACAGAACACAGAACACAGAACACAGAACACAGAACACAGAACACAGAACACAGAACACAGAACACAGAACACAGAACACAGACTTCGGCCTTCGATGTTGCGCCGACCAATTAAGAAAAAGCAATGACCCTCTAACCTAAACCATTCCCTTTTCATCCATAAACTTATCTACTAACCTCTTAAACGCCACCAAACTTGGCGCATCTACAACTGCAGCAGGCAGGGCATTCCATACCCTTACCACCCTCTGGGTAAAGAACTTACCTCTGACATCTGTCCTATAACTACCACCCCTTAATTTAAAGCTATGTCCCCTTGTGCTAGCTTTCTCCATCCTTAGGTTAGAAAGGGAGCAACATGTTAGAGATTTTATTTGATTTATTGGCACATGTATTGGCTTACAGTAAAAAGTATTGTTTCATACACCTTGTATAGACAAAGCATTCCATACTTTGGAGAAGTGAAAGTCAGAAACTAGATAAAGAGCAAATGGAAGTTTTGGATTTGTTATTAAGGAGAGAGTATGGAATGTAATGTTACAGTCATAGCTAGGGTATAGAGTAAGATCAACTTAATACAAGGAGGTCCATTCAAAAGTCTGATAGCAGCGGAAAGAAGCTGTTCTTGAGTCAGTTGGTACATGACTTCAGAATTTTGCGTTTTTCTCCAGATAGAAGAAGGTGGAAAAGAGAATGTCCGAGTGCAAGTTCTATGTGATACTGGGCATCTGGATAGCAATGTATCCTCCTTGCTGGAGTAAACCCCAGGCACAGCACATAACAACAAATCCAAAACTACCATTTGGTCTTTATCTAACTTTCACTCAATCCTGTGGTCATGCTTTAAACTTTGTACATTATTATGAAGCTACGATGATGAAAATATAGCACTAACATAGCTAACTGTACTATAAACAGAGTGTACATGTGGTAGCGGAGTATCTTTGCACCACCTAACCAAAACCTCAGCTCAACCTCAAAACCTCAACGCAGTAATGTAACGTCATTCATCTTTTACTAAATGTTTTATTCTTTTATGAAAAGTTCATCAGCAGACTCCTGTGACTCTGCTCAATAGCTACCTCTCATTTATCTAAATAAATATATAAGTTAGAGTCTAACAAGCCCAGTTCCACCGTGACTTGTCTGGCATTAACAGCTGGGGTCATAACACACTTAAAAAGCCACCCTTTACAGATCATTGAACCTAGGACACAGTGGTGTTGGCAAACTGCAGAGAAGTCAGGTTAAAACACAAGAATATCACAGTAGGATTAATAAGTCAAACGTGAGCCTCCACTGCTGATCATCCAGCTGAACTTTACTTTCTCACCCTAATCCTTTTTCCTTATTGTCCAAGAATCAAACTGTCCTGACACGATATTTGAATGATCATAAAATTCATTCAGTGCAGAAAGACACCATTCAGTCCATGGATCCTGCACCAGCAATCAATCTTTGAAGGATCCCAACCTTGCAGCACTCTACAAACCACACTCTGCCAATCCAAAAAGGAACTGTTCATTCCTACTCTCAGTATTCCATCCTGCGTGGTACATTATGGATGTCTTTTCAAAATGACCTATGGAAATGATAGAAAAGTGAAACTGTACAGGATTCACGGTAAGGACAATGGACAACTGTCACCTCCGTTCATCCTGCTCATATTGTCCATCCTTTCCTACTAGTTCCCTACAAAACAAATGCAGCTCCTATTCATTTAGCATTGGCAGGATTTCTTTATAAACCTGGGGGCGGGGTGGGTAAAATTACTGAAAACCTCTACACCGAATAGTTATGCAAAACATATTGCAGTTAGAAATGATGTAACATTACAATAGTACATAGTAACGTTTTTGAGCTGAAGTGCACTGTACATTTTATTCCCATTCCCTAACATTTCCATGCTGTACACAACACAGGATTAAAAATAATTTTTCTTCTTTTCCAACTAAAACAATTAATGGCAATAGTAAGGAACACTCTCTGAAGACCACATGTATCACAGTTTCTTTAGCACTTTGCAAATTCAATCTTGAACAAATGACTGCTTGCTTGGCTCTGAGCAATGGATAATTTTCCCTGATTAATAAGACTAACAACTCTCCCTTAGTCCGAATTTGTTTTGTTAAAAGCCGTCTGCTGTAAAGTGTTCAGGCAAGTGCTTGTCACAGCAATCATGAATGACTGAAAAAAATTACAAACTAACAATTTCTGTTCAAATCTGAGACCAAGACCAAGATCTACAGGCATCCAGCAACACTGATGTGATCCAGCCAGCTAAACAGCCAATCACATTTAAGTATTCTCATGAACAGTAAACCAGAACACACAATCTTTCTCATTGATAATTTTACAGAGGATGAATTAAATGATAAGAATATTTACGTGGAGAAGGTGAAATATGTTTTAAAAATTTAAAAATTGAGAAATTTAGTAGACAAGTATAACATTTGTCACAAGACAGTACAGAAATAATTATGAGCTTAGTATACCTTTGAAAACCAGTTGTATCTTATTCAACACAGTATAACGTTTTCAACAGTTTTACAATGAGACTGAGTATAAATTGGCTTGTCTTTATCCATTCAGTGATTTCTATTTGATTTCAGTTTTGGGGGAATTCAACTATGAAGTAGTTTGAAATCCTTGACCACAATAGTGTGTTTTTTTAATATTTCTGTAGGATCTTTTAAAAGACTTTAGATAAGTACATGGAACTTAGTAAGACAGAGGGTTAGAGGTAAGCCTGTTAATCTCTAAGGTAGGGACATGTTCGGCACAACTTTGTGGGCCAAAAGGCCTGTCTTGTGCTGTAGTTTTTTTATGATTCTACAATCTTTGGATTGCTACTTTTGGACAGCATGGTCTCAGAGTGGATGGCACTACTGTGTCTCAGTGCCAAGGTATACCCAGTTTAATTCCAGCCTCAGGTCACTGTGTGGAGTTTGCATATTCTCCCCGTGCTGGCATGGATTTCCTCTGGGTGCTCTGGTTTCTTATTACACTCCAAAGATGTGCAGTTTAGGCTGATTGGCCATGCTAAATTGCCCATTAGTGTCAGAGTTAAAATGTGGGATTGCAGGATGGGGTTGGGTGGGATTTCTGTTGGTGCAGGATTGTAGGGATTCAGTGATTCAATCAAACAAGTGCAGACCCCAGAGATTCAGATTCAGAGGATTAACAACGGTGAATATTCATGGTTTTGCCATCATTGCTATCGCAAATTCCCAACCATTATCTTGCATTCAGCTCTCAAATTTCTTGGTCTAACATTCAAACTTGTAATTTCAGATAAATAAACAGAACACTAAACCTGGTGTTAACAAAAGGAGCTCATTTGGTGAAAAACCGTCCCTAACTACTACATCTATACTTTGCACAAGACAATCTGACCTTGAGGCAATAGTGTCAAATCAAAAGAGAATATGCACAAATTAGTGAGTTTGCAAAATAGGTCTATAATCACATCATATGATTACATCATTTTGCTGCATAGTTTCCAGCCACCTTAAGCGAATTAAAAGTTACCATAAAATTCATTCCATACGATGTACATATTGTGGAGGAATTCACATCAACTTTCATAGCATTGAATCACAGAATCCCAGCAATGCAGAAGGAGACCATTCAGCCCATCAAGCCTGTACCAGCAAGAGTCCCAACCAAGTGCTATCCCCATGATCCACATATTTACCCTGCTAATCCTCCTGACACCAAGGGGCAATTTAGCATGGCCAAATCAACCTAACCTGCACATCTCTGAAGATCTATTCTTAAAAAAATTCCTCATCCCCACTATATGGGTTCCCTGGATAATGCTGACATTTATTGATGGCCCAATCATAGCTTGCCCTGGAGACAGTGCTGATGAGCCACCTTCTCAAACCTCCTCAGGCTGGGTGGTGAAGGCAGCTCCCCCCGTGCTGTTGGATGAGAAATTCTAGGATTCTGCCCCAGTGACGCTCAATGGTATGGCGATTCCCATCTAAGGCGAGATGGTGTGAGACTGGATAAGGAATTTAGGAGGCGGCGTTCCCATTCACACACTGCCTTTGCCCTCTGTGCTCAATGTCACAGGATTGGGACATACCACTAGGCAAGTTTTGATTCAATATATCCTAAGCACATTGCCATTACAGTGTGCTAATGATGATGAGGGTGGACATTTAGAGGAGAGGATGTCCACAGGAAGAGGGAAATAATGGCATGGTACAGGGAAAAATAAGAGGGTGTGTCAGAGTTAGCATTCAAACCTCAACAGGAAAAGCCTTTGAGAAGAACATAGTGAACCCTTGTTAGTAGATTTGATCATGTAGCTGCGGTCAGCTGAGATAGGAGCTGCAAGTTGAGAGAGAGAGATTGAGGGGGTGATTCTACCAAGCCGCTGTGCTGCTTTTGTAGTGCAATGGGCCAAGAGACTCAAGCAGTGGCCATTGCATAGGCTCCCTGCTAGACATCACAGCCTCCACAAGTTTCCAACAGCCAGATTTCCGGCACTGTCAGCTGAATAAATTTAAATCCTCATTTTAATGTATTTTACATTTGATTAGCAGGCCCAGGACTGAAAACTCCAGACCCGTTAGCACCTCTCCCACCGGGAGTGGTTCACTCCAGCAGGGGTTTGCTATATCTCTCCACTAGTGGGGAGCTAGTAGCCCTGCCCTGCTGGAGCGAAGAGAGAGGGTAGACGCCCCCTGGGCATTGCCACCTTGGCAGTGCCAGCCTGGATCCCCTAACACTGCCTAAGAGGCAAAGTGCCAATTCCCCAGGGGCACATTGGCACTGCCCATGGGGCATCTGGCAGTCCAAAGGGGAGGCAGGGATTCCCGCAACCACTCAGAGGGATTGTGAGCAGAGGCAGGCAGGCAGGCAAGTCAATGTTCGGGGTTGTGCTGCAGCAGGGAGGAGAAAATTCGAGGGTGAAATAAAACAACATTTGTTGACTTTCTTGTGGAGTTAAAGGCTAACATGAAACGGAGGATAAGAATATCTCTGACATACAGAGAGGAGTTGAGGGCAGCAGTTGGTGAGAGGAACATTATCATCATGGGCGATGCCCAGTGGAATTGAAACAGGAATGGAGAGATTTGAGCTGGATCTCGTGTAGAATGAATCAGAGCTGGGAGTGAGTCTGAAGAACATGATTAGGAAAAGGGAAGTCAAATACAGTAAAAGAGAAATAAAATTCACAAGGGATTTGAGGAGAAACATTTTCATTGGAGGGAAGTGGGATTCTGGAATGCACTGTCTGAAAAATTGGTGGAGGTGGGAGCCTCAATGTTTAAAAAGCATTTAGATGATGAGCAATAGCATACAATGATGTGGACCAAGCGCTGGTAAATGGGGTTAGAATGGTGGCTGGCATAAGTGTGATGGACTGAATGGCCCCTTTCTGCATTATATATGGCTAAAACACAGGTGAAGAATTTTCTTGTAAAAAGCAGCCTGGTTAAAAACCTTGTTTAGACTATCTCTTTGCCAGGGGAGACTTTTCCACATGATGTTTCGGAACACTTGGCTCTGCACAAGTCATTAAGCTTTAAATGCTTTGGGAAACAGGAGCTCCGTGTGCTGCAATTTACAGCTTTCCAAGTTTATAAAGTGCCCAAGGGATCCAAAAGGCCGAGCACTGTTTGATACCTGGTCCAGCAATCATACACAAGTATCACTCCATATGGAGTCAATTCCCAAGTGGTGACAGACAGGTTCCCCCATAAGCACTGAGGATCCTCACTCAGAAACTACAGTAAACAGTGGAATTCAATCCATAGCAAAAGCAGCAGTATATTTATTCTGACAGAACATGCTGTTTAAATCGAGCTGTAGGTGTTGAAACAATTTAATGTCTAAAGTTTTGGTTGTCCATCCGCTAAAGAAACAAAGACATCCATACATAGTTTAAAGAAAATAAAAATCGAACAAATGAAATTACTCCTGTGGGGAGCTTTCACTGAAACAGAAACATGGGTAATTTGTGGCATTAAAGGGACTTGTGCTGATGGGATCTAGATTCTGAGTGTCGAGTTCAAACAAGTGCAGTGAGTTGAAAGAGTTATTCACGTGGAAAACAACACAGATTACAAGTTTTTTTTAAAAGTTTAGATATTAAGTTTATTTATTTGTCATGAGCTGGCTTACATTACACTGCAATGAAGTTACTGTGAAAATCCCCGAAAATCCACACTCTGGCACCTGTCCGGGTACACCAAGGGAGAACTCAGATTGGCCAGTGCACCTAAACAGCATATCTTTCAGACAGTGGAAGGAAACCAGAGCACCAGAGGAAACCCACGCAGACATGGGGAGAACGTGCAAACTCCACACAGACAGTGACCCAAACCGGGAATCGAACCCGGCTCCCTGGTGCTGTGAGGCAGCAGTGCTAACCTACTGCGCCACACAAACTGCACAAGATTAAAGTGCGCAATATTAGCAAGATAATGTTTTTTAAAAATGGGCATATCAACTTTTATGACTTGCTAAGCAGGGTATATTTAGAACCTGCTTAGGAAGTGTTTACAAGTTATTTTAAAATCTTCTATTGCTTCCAGCTTTTTTAAATGAGCCATCCCTGTAATTAGGAGTCTTTTGGCAGAAGCACTACGTGATGGGATATAAACACAGCCTAAAGCAGGCTAAGCAGCCAGCAACATCAAAATGATCAAGTGTTGGGAAGGAAAGGATGGGAGAACCAGGCAGTCAGAGTTAGACATTGGAGAAAAAAAGAATATGGCTAAAGAAATGTAATTTACATCAAAGCTACATTCCTTGGACACACAGCTTTCTTATGGAAGTAGTGAAAACTTTTTCCAGACGGGTTTAGAGAAATTCCCTACTGACACACAATTACATTTGGTCAAGAAAAGGGAAAGGAGCATGGAAAAAACCTGCAATTATTCAACGCTCCGGACAATTGGATCCGGGGTTAGATATTAACAGTTTGAACATATGTACAAGAGCAATTCAAGATCTACAGGAAGCAGCAGACACTGGAGGCCGGGTTTAAAAGCGACTTAATGAATTCTGTAATGCACCAACAGATTGAGAATGCACCCCGTGAGGCCACGGTGCAGCTGCTGGAGAGGAAGTGCAGACCTTATGTCGTTGCTCCGCTGGGATGTCCTCAGCAACAAGTTTTCAGGGACAGAAACAACTCACCGGCTTCTGACAGCTGCACATTGACGTGCACCCCCATCGTACCCCCAGGCACACGCGCGCACCCCCATCGCAGCACCACACACACACCACCTTCCCCCTACAGCACTACACACACCTCTCCCGGAATCCCACACACGGTACTATATACCATCACCACCCCTGCCCGCCCCCACCGTCAACGGCACTGCGCGCGCGCACACACACACACCTTCTCCCCGCCTCACAACACTATATATATACACACACACCTCGCCACCCCCCCCCAAACACAGCACTGCACACACACGCCCCCACTCCTCCCACCCCCACGCACACATACACACACACACCATGATACTACACACATACACGCAGTGTGCAAATTCAGCTGAGAAACTACTACAGGGTGTGTTCAATTATGGAATCTGCATTATTTCACTTGGGCTAGTTTTAGGAGAAGAACAAATCTTGGCGGTTAACACATTTTCCAAGTTATTAAACCTGAACAAAAATATTTTTACTCAATTAACAAAAATAGTTATTAGAAGCTTCTTTTTTTGCAGCTCAAGTCCCTGCCCAGTTTCTTATCCTGTTTTGGGTGTTGACCTAATTTACCGTCTACATCCACACAAAAGTCAAATGTATGGGGCAATTTTTTTAGGCCAAAGGTCGGGGGGTATCAACTTTTATAAGGACGATTTTTTTGGCAGTTTGACATTTGAGTTTGATTTAGACCCAACAGAAGTCCAAAAAAAATTAAAGCTAAATACTGCGGGTGCTGGGATCCAAAACAAAAACAAAATGCTGGAAAGTCTTAGCAAGTCTGACAACATCTGTGGAGAGAAAATAGAGCCAATGTTTCATCCAGTTTTGAAATGTCGGCTCTATTCTGTCTCCAAGAAAAATTGCCACAATGGAATGAAGTAAAAACCAACAAGCGTAAAGAATTAATAACAATTATCCAATGTTCATTTATTTTACGTGGAGATGTGGGCATTGCACTGGGATGGGCACAGAAAGAAGTCTCACAACATCAGGTTAAAGTCCAGATTTCATAGAATCATAGAACCCCTACAGTGCAGTAAGTGGCTATTAGGCCCATCGAGTCCGCACTGACCACAATTCCACCTAAGCCCTATCCCCATAATCCCATGCATTTGCCTTAGCTACCCCTGCCCTGGCACTAAGGGGGCAATTTAGCATGGCTAATCCATGTAACCCACACATCTTTGGACTGTGGGAGGAAACCAGAGCACCCGGAGGAAATCTAGCAGACACGGAAAGAACATGCAAACTCCACTCAGACAGTGACCCAAGCTGGGATTCAAACCTGGGACCCTAGTGCTATGAGGCAGCAATGCTGAGCACTGTGTCACCATGCTGCAATGGAATGAAGCACTGCCCTTCATCTGATGAAGGAGCAGTGCTCCAAAAGCTTGTGATTCCAGATAAACCTGATGGACTTTAACCTTGAGCATTTATAATGTTACAAACTATATACATTACATCCATATTAATTATCTGACATTTATTCATTTCCATTGGTATTTATACACTTATAATGGAATCATTAACAGTTCAGGGATTATATTTTTGTTCTGAAATTTTAATCCCAGTGAGGTATATGAAAAGTTAAAGTCCTTAGAATCAGAGAGTGGACTTGTTTTGAGAGATGAAGCTTTACCCATGTATATATAGTATTTAGTGAATAGCTAAATCTCTGGCCAAGGCTAAGACTAACTTCAAATTTAATTCCTGCATAGGACAGAGTCCCACTGAGGGCAGGCAAAGGGTTACTACAGTTAGCCTCAGTTGCTTTCCTGAAATTTTCTTTTGACATGTTCAATAGCTCCACAAGTTGTGCATGTCCAAGGAATGAGTTTGGAGCAAATTGCATTTCTTTAGCCATTTGTCATTTCATAGTGTCTGGCTCCGAAACAGTCTGCCTCTCTGTAACAGTCCGTTATAACCCAGCAATTAATCATACTCATTCTGCTGGACTTTCAGTCTGCTCATTCGGATGGTTTCCTCCCCCATTTTGTCATGTGCCTGCCAAATAATTCTAATTACAAGGATGCCTCATCTAAAAAGGCTGGACATTTTAAGAAGATTTAGAAATAATGAATAACCACTTCCTCAGCATTTTATAAACATAATTTATGAAAAAATATCTTATTCAGAAACCAAATAGTGTTACACAGTGGTCAGCACTGTTGCCTCACAGCACCAGGGATCCAGGTTTGATTCCTGACTTTGGGTCACTGTCTGTGTGGAGTCTGCGCATTCTCCCCATGTCTGCGTGGGTTTCCTCCAGATGCTGTGGTTTCCTCTCATAGTCTGAAACATGTCTTCGTTATTTAGCATTGACCACATTAAATTCTCAGTGTACCTGTGGGATCCTGTATATGCGTAGCATTGTTAAATTCAGTCAACATAGATTTCATTTTAAGATCTTTCTGCCTAGGTGCAATTACATTTAAATGCTAGACTGTAGGGGTTAACTCACTCTCGTAAGCTGAACAACTAGAGCTAACTTGACTACATATAGAATCAAAAGGCATGATGGGTTAGCTAAAATTGACTGCATTCCTGAAGGATACACAGTGCAAGCAAACAACAGTTTCCTACAGCAGCAGCTGCGAGAATTGCTTTTTTTTTAGATGGAGACAACATGCGAAAAACACTTCCAACAATGTGATAAGGATTGAAACATACTTTGATTTTAGAGTGTACAAGTTCAGTTCAGTTCTTAGATTCCACTCATTTCAGTACTTTTTTTTCGTAGAGGGCCTAGCCAAGAAGTCAGTCTCAAAGCTTGCTTTCTGCTCCTGTCATGTTAATTCTTTAAGTTCTTTTCAATAAAAGAAAACCATTTTAAAGTTCATACGAGTGCTGTCCTCTCCTCTCTTCAAACAAATGAATGGACCCAACAATATCTGAACCGGCTCCAGAGGGATTTTCACAATAACTTCATTGCAGTGTTAATGTGCACCTACTTGTATCATTAATAAATGTACTTTAAAACATGAACCACGCATTAATGAAAACTGTCTCACTGACATCTTTTCAGTGCCTCATACCCTTGTAAAACAACTGAATGGGTGTCGATACTCAATAACACACAAGTGCTGACCATGTGCTTGAGGTAACTATGTTCCAGCAAAAACAAAGAAGAGGGAACATTGTGAAGACTTGTTTTGAAAAAAAAGTAAATTTAATCTCTGGTTGATCATACAATCTCCTGGTGTCTTTCACATTTTAAACATCCCTCAATTTCCTCTTTGTTGCATGGCCCAATGAAATCAAAGTCAAGCATATTAGAAAGTAATTGGATTTAGATAACGTTATCTTTAGGTATCATATCTGTTCAAAAACTTGATTCTTTCTTTCTTTAATTCTTTCATGGGACTTGGGTCTCACTGGCTGGGCCAGCATTTGTTGCCCACCCCCCATTTGAATCAAGTGGCTTGCTAGGCCATTTCACAGAGCATTATAAGAGTGCAATGCTATAGGTCTGGAGTCACACGTAAGCCATACCAGGTAAGGACAGCAGATATCCCTCACAAAAAGGAAATTGGTGAGCCAGATGTTGTTTTTTTTGAAACAACAATTCATAAAATCATAGAACTGCTGCAGTGCAGAAGGAGGCCATTCAATTGGTCCAGGTCATCAAGCCTGGACTGACAATAACAGGCGAGGCCAGAATGTTGTCTGATTTCCAAGAAGAAATTACATACAACTTGGGTTTAAGGGATATGGGGGGTGGGGGGGGAAGACATGGATCAGAATTTGATGATCAGCCATGATCAAAATGAATGGCATAGCAGACTTGAAGGGCTAAATGGCCAACTCCTCCTAATCTCTATGTTTCAATTCCACCCAGGTCCAATCCCTGTAACCCCATTTACTTGCCCTGCTAATCTCCTTGACACCAAGAGACAATTTAACATGTCCAATCAACCTAATCCACACAACTTTAATCATAGAATCCAACAGCACAGGAGGCCATTCAGCCCATCAAGTCTGCACCAGCCACAATCCCACCCAGACCCTATCCCCCCCTTAGCCTCATGCATTTACCTTAGCTAGTCCCCCTGACACTAAGGAGCAATTTTGCATGGTCAATCCACCTAAGCCACATATCTTTGGACTGTGGGAGGAAACCGGAGCACCCAGAGGAAACCCACGCAGACACGAGAAGAATGTGCAAACTCCACACAAACAGTGACCCAAGCTGGGAATCAAATCTAGGTCCCCATTGCTGTGAGGCAGCAGTGCTAACCACTATGTACCATGCCACCCATGATCATGAAGACCATTACTTTGTATTAAAGATTTATTGATCAAGTTTCAATGCTACCAGCTGCTGCGGTGGGATTTGAACTCTGAGCCCAGAGTAACAACCTAGGCCTTTAGGTTACCAATTCACTGGCATTACCAATACACCACTGTCTCTGTTGATGGCCAGATTGGTTGCAATTATACCCTTGAGGATATTGTGAACATCAAGCTACTCTGAAGCACCCAAAATAAGCATTCAGGTTGTCATAATTTAATGTTAAACAGCCAGAGGCAAAATATACAAGCAGATATGCACAAAAATGTAATAAAATCATTCCATGTTGATTCACTGAATCAAACCACACCTGACATGGACTCACCTAAAGAGCTATTCAGACAGGTGATCTAAAGGTCATTGATCAAAAAGGTAGTTTGTGAAGGAGGGTCCAAGAGGAGGAAAAATGGGCAGAGAAATTTGGGGAAGAAATTCCAGAGTTTCGGTCTTTGACAAGTGAAAATACAGCTGCCAATAATGGAAATCCAGGATACAGAAGAAGCCATGAGTGCAGATATCAAAGGGTTGTAGGAACGCAATCACACAGAAACATTTAAGAGGTTATAGGAAAAAGACAGCTATTTAAAATTCACAAAGACATAACTGCTGAATCAGTTTGTTTACCCGCTGGGTTTTCATCTTTTAAACTGCATAAACTGCTGATTAGGTCACAGCTGGAGTTGTGTACATAGATCTGGTCATTACATTACAGAAAGAACATAATTATTCCAGGGAGAGTGCAGAAGTTTACAAGAATGTTGCCACGACTTGTAAATTGCAGATATGAGGAATTATCCTGGAACCATAGAATCCTAGAGTGCAGAAGGAGGCATTTGGCCCATCAAGCCTGCACCAACAATAATCCCACCCTGGTGCCATTCCCACTATCCCACACATTTACCCTCCCAATCCCCCCGACACCAAGGGTCAATTTAGCATGGCCAATCCACCTACTTTTGTTGAAGTGGGGATGGAGGTGTTGCAGAATTATTTGTTTTTCAGTCAAACTATTATTTACATCATATTTTCTCTCAAGTTTGAAACGGTGGAACAAGTGGTCAGAATGGAAAACACAACTTGTATTTCTTGAAGTAGGAGCTTTTTATATTCTGAAAAAAAGAGTTCTGCTGTGCACCATTATTAACAATCATCAATGGATGTCACCTCACAATTACTCCCAAATGCTCTTATTTATACACTCTCCCTTCTTGAAGATGGTGACATACGATTGATTATAATTCCATGGGTGCCAGTTACTGCTAAATACCCAGTCCAGATGCAGAGGAAGATTGTGGGGTGTGGAGAGGGGGGGGGGGGGGGGGGGCGGGCGGCGGGGCAAAGCCGATGATAGAACACAAAGGATTGGGAAATGTCCAAAGTTCAGAACCATTGTAAGAATTTCTTTTTAATTCATTCATGGGACACAGGCTGTTGTTGACTGGCCAACATTTATTGCCCATCCCTAACTGCCCTTGAAAAGGTGGTGATGAGGTGAAGTCCTTGTTCTGTGGATTGACCCATTAATACAGTTAGGGAGGAAATTTCAGGATTTTGATCCAGTGATCGCGAAGGAACTGCAACATACTTGCAAGTCAAGGCAGTGAGTGACTTGGAGGGGAATTTGCAGGCGGTGATGTTCCCATGTATTTGCTGCCCTTGTCCTTCTAGATGGAAATGGTCGTGGATTTGGATGGTGCTTCTAAGGATCTTTGGTGAATTGCTGTTGTGTGTAAATGGTACACACTGCTGCTACTGAGTGTCGGTGGTGGAGTTATTGGATGTTTGTAGATGTGGAAAATTAGAGGAAAAACTAATTTAGGCCCATAACAGAGCATTTTATGTTCCGCCACATAAACACAGTCACTTTAAAACTAGATCAATGAAAAATATTTCACGCGTTTACCTGACAATATTAGTCCTGTCAGTCTACTTCAGAACGGCACACTGGCACTTACCCATATTCTTCTTCTGGTTGTTACATCTGTATGGTTGAGACAAACAGCGAGATGATGAGGGACTGTCACAGTCAGGTCCTGATTAGGTACAGTCTGCCCACAGTTCTGGAAATAGAACAGCACTGAATGTCATGCATTGTTTGGATAGGTTTCAAGGAATTCAGATTTCAATCTCAGTCATATAAATACTCTCATTTCACTGACACTTTGCTTTGGAATGATGCGAGATTCTCTCCAAAATCAGCATTATTCTGTAACCGCGACATCACAATCGTCTCCCAAAACATTTTAGTCACTGTAATCTCAGGTTTACATTTCCTCATCATTAACACTACTCACAACTGTCGACTTGGTGCACTGATACCAAGCATGTGACAGTAAAAGTTTTTATAAATATATAACAATAGAAGGATGGCCAGAGTTAACGTTGGACCCTTCGAGGACGAGAGCAGGGATTTAGTGGTGGACGATAAGGATATTGTGGAGACTTTGATAAGTTTTTTGTGTCGGTCTTTACGGAGGAGGAAGTAAATAACTTGCCCGAAATTAAGGATAGAAGGGTGGTAGGAGATGAGGTCCTTGATGAGATTACAGTCACTAAAGAGGTGGTGCTTGATAGGCTAACGGGGCTGAGGGCAGATAAGTTCCCAGGACCGGATGGAATGTATCCCAGGGTTCTCAAGGAAATGGCAGAGGTGATAGCGGATGCCCTAGTAATTATCTTTCAGAACTCGCTGGACTCCGGGAAAGTGCTGGAAGATTGGAAAATGGCTAACGTTATGCCGCTTTTTAAAAAAGGTAGCAGACAGAAGGCAGGGAATCATAGGCCAGTTAGTTTAACGTCTGTAGTTGGAAAAATGCTCGAATCTGTCGTCAAAGCAGAAATAACGAGGCACCTGGATACGAACGGTTTGATCAGGCAGACGCAGCACGGATTCATTAAGGGGAAGTCGTGCTTGACGAATTTATTGGAGTTCTACAAGGAAGTGACTAGTGCGGTAGATAGAGGGGAACCGGTGGATGTAGTGTTTTTGAATTTCCAAAAGGTGTTTGATAAAGTGCCTCACAAAAGATTGCTGCAGAAGGTTAAGGTGCAGGGAGTCAGGGGTAGAGTGTTAGACTGGATAGAGGATTGGTTGTCTAATAGGAAGCAGAGGGTAGGTATTAATGGGTGCTATTCTGATTGGTAGCTGGTGACTAGTGGAGTGCCCCAGGATTCGGTGCTGGGGCCTCAACTATTTACCATTTACACAGACGATCTGGAGGAAGGGGTAGAGTGCAGGGTGACAAAATTTGCTGATGACATGAAGATGAGTGAAAAAGCAAATTGCGTGGAGGGTGTGGAAAGCCTGCAGAGGGATCTGGATAGGTTGAGTGAGTGGGCAAGGACCTGGCAGATGGAGTATAATGTTAGCAAGTGTGAGGTTATCCACTTTGGTAGGAATAACGGTAGAAATGCAACGGTGCAGAGGGACCTGAAGATCCGTGTGCACGAATCGCAAAAACAGGCTGCAGGTGCAGTAGGTGATCAAGAAGGTGAATGCAGCGTTGGCCTTTATAGTTAGGGAGACAGAATATAAAAGTTGGGAAGTATTTTTGCAGCTGTACAGGGATAGTGGTGAGGCTGCAATTGGAGTACTGTGTGCAGTTTTGGTCACCGCATTTGAGGAAGGATATATTAGCCTTGGAGGGGGTGCAGAGAAGGTTCACTAGGGGCTGACACCGGCGATGAGGGCATTGGATTATGAGGAGAGACTAATAGGCTAGGTTTGTACTTGTTGGAGTTTAGAAGGCTGAGAGGGGATCTTATAGTGACGTGTAAGATAATGAAGGGGATGGATAGAGTAGAGGTTGAGAGACTCTTCCCGCTTAGCAAAGATAGCGGGACTAGAGGGCACAGCCTCAAAATAATTTGGGGAGGGCGGGCAGAGATGGTGGTGCGCTTCAGATCAGAGCTGAGGAAGAATTTCTTCAAAGGGTGGTGAATCTTTGGAATTCTCTGTCTGTTGAAGTGGTGGAGGCTTCCTCGCTGAATATCTTTAAGTCAAGGGTGGATAGGTTTTTGATTGACAAGGAAATTAACGGTTACAGGGAGAAAGCTGGAAAGTGGAACTGAACCACTGCAGATCAGCCATGAACTTATTGAATGGCGGGGCAGGCTTGAGGGGCTGGATGGCCTACTGCTGCTCCTATTTCTTATGGCTAGCTATAAACTGTTATAGGTTAGCCATACAGATTCCTTTTTGCCAAATGCAGGTTTGAGAACTTAGTGAGTCAATGGATACATGGAACAAAAACAGAAAATGCTGGAAAACCTCAGCAGGCCTGACAGCATCTGTGAGGAAATTTGAATTTGATTTATTATTGTCACATGTATTGGTATACAGTGAAAAGTATTGTTTCTTATGTATTACACAGAAAGCATACCACTCAGAAGGAAACGGGAGCGTGCAGAATGTAGTGTTATAGTCATAGCTGCATTTCCTTCTCCATGAACAATAATGCTTTGTCTGTATAGCGCACAACAAACTTTTCACTATATACCAATATGTTTGACAATAATAAACAAAATCAAGTTCAAATCTCTCCACAGGTGTTGTCAGACTTGCTGAGATTTTCCAGCATTATCTGCTTCTTTACCATGTACCCGCTGTAGAGAGAGAGAATAGAGTCAGCATTTTGAAACATTAGCTCTATCTGCTCTCTGCAGATGCTGTCAGACCTAAGATTTTCCAGTATATTTTGTTTTTGTTTCAGATTCCAGCATCTGCAATACTTTGCTCTTATAACAAGTACATGGTTTTGAGATGGGAAAAAGGATGACTTTTACTTTTATGAAAAACATATTCAATAAGAGATCAATTGCATTAATTAAATGAATGGTGAATAGTTTTGTAACCAAAATAGTTAGCAGCCAAAACCTTTTGTGCCAATTTTTTAAATCCTCTGCCGACCAGTTTTTATTTTCCCCAAAAGCATTTTGAAAATTTGCTCAGTGGAAATGACAACTCAAAAGGTTGTTTAGGAGGTACAGCCTAGGGCTTTTAGCGAGAGCACATCTAGAATACTGCGTACAGTTATGTGCCGAAATTTTACAGGCACGCCAGTCCCAGAATCGGGGCAATTGAGGCTTGCAGAACTGCATTCTTATTTGGTCTCAAGTGGGATCTTCTGAGCCCTGGGCAGGCGAGGCGGGAAAATTCCGGCATTAGCCACCATATCCAAGAATGAATATATTTGCATCAGAGACTAATGCAGGTTCACTAGCTCAGATGTCTATGCAAAGTTGAGTAAATTGAGCCTCTATGTTCTGGAATTTAGAAAATCTCTGCTTCTGGTCAGACTTGACAGGGTCTTTTACCCCTGGCTGGGAAACCTAGAGCATGGGGATAGGGGTGGGGAGAACAATCTCGGGATTAGAATCATAGAACTCCAACAGTGCAGGAGACCATTTGGCCCATCGAGTCTGCACCGACAACACAGTCTCAACCAAACCCCATTTCCCTAACACGTATTTAGCCTGCTAATCTCCCCTGATTGCAAGGGACAACTTACCATGGTCAAACCAACCTAGCCCTAGGTCTCTGACACTGTGACACCCCTAACTGCCAGCAAAGATTAAGATGAGGAAAGGTTTCTGCGCTCAGAGGGTTCATGAATCGTTGGAATTATCCACCCCAGATGCGGCAATAAACAGATTTTCAGAATCCGAGGACGGGTTGGAAAAGCGGGGCTGAGGCAGAGGATCAGTGTGGTTACGTGGAATGCAGAGCAGTGCTTGAGGGGCCAAGGTCTACTCCGACTCCTATTACTTATGTCCTTGCATTAACACATTTGCTTCAAAATGCAGAAAGGATCTGACAGCAATCTGTAAGAGAAGGTTTCATTTCCACAGAAGACTCAATATTAAAAGAAAGATATTGCTTTTGAAGTAGATCTCATATTGAATAGAGGAAAGCTTCAATTCTATTAGTTGGCAATGCTCTTACGAGCTCTTCACTCTGCTGCAATTATCTGAAGACTTGAAAAGATACCACTATTATTATGCTCTTTCTGCCCAAGTGATTTACTGAAATCTAATCAAGTTTTGCAACATATTAAACTAGTTCAGAACGATGCTGCAAAATTAACTCTATCAGTGTCAGGAAGATATAGGGAGGCAATTCTCCCATTCCTCTGTGCTGCTTTTGAGGGGGGCCATTTTGCAGGCTTCCCACTCCCCAAGACCTCCACAGTTTTCCGAATGCCAGATTTCCAGCGCCATCAGCTCCGTGCCAGAAATCAGCGCAGAGCTCAATAATACAAATACTAAATTAAATACTATATAAAAGCCATTTTCAGGCCTGGGGCTGAAATCTCTAGTCTCTCCCACCTTGCCAGGAATAGTTCACTCCACTGGGGTTTGTTTTAACTCCCCGGTCGCAAAGAGCAAGTGGCCCAATCCTGCTGGAGTGAAGGGGCAGCAATCGAGGCCCTCCAAAGAGTCAACCATTGTAGATGGGTGCCTCCAGGGCATTGCCATCATGGCAGTGCCAGCCAAGGCCCCCTCGCACTGCCCAAGGGGCATAATGCCAATGCCCAGAGATTATTTTAGCTCAGCCTGCCAGGCATCAACAGGTAATGCCACTGCTGCTCTTTGTCTGAGGGATAGAGGGAGTGAGTACAGCGATCGGACTAGCCATCAAGGTGGTGGTTGGGGATGGGGCGGTGGTGGGAATGGGGGAAGGGAAAATGAAGTGAGGGAGTTTGAAACTGGCCCAGACATGTTTGCGTGGCCAGCAACGCGGGGGTCGTGGAGCTGACCAGTGATCGGGAGGCTGGCAGCGCGGGGGTACTGCATATGTGCTAGTCTCAGTACTGGCAAATCGGCACACGCGCAATGGCTCGCTCCACGCTATTCTATCAGCCTCTCCATCAGGAATAGGCCCCATCACTGATTTTGAGAATGATTTATGCTAGTGCACTCTCCAGTGCAGAGTGTATGGGAGATTCAGTTTGAAACTCCCTTTGATAAAACCTGCATGACTTATTCCTGTTTTTATACAAATTTGACACTTAGATGTTCTTCAGAGGAATCCCTTTAAAGACGATCGCAACTTAAATTTCTAAGTTACAGAATTTTGCAGGAAATGCAATACCAAACCCTCAAAAATACGTTATTAAATGTCATGTTTGCTGCCCTCAATTTATAAAATTACCTCGATCATAGACTCTATTCCACAGTTACATTTCTTAGTTCATCAACAATAAACAAGAGGAAATTGGTGGTGACAAGTCACTGGCTGTATGGAATCTGCATGTACTCCCCATCTCTGTGTGGGTTTCCTCCAGTTTCCTCCCACAGTCCAAAGATGTGCAGGTTAGGTGGCGTGGCCCATGCTATATTGCCCCATAGTGTGTAGAGGGACTAGCAAGGATAAATGCATGGATTATGGGAATAGGGCTCGTGGTCATATGGCCTCCTTCTGCACTGTAGAATTCTATGATGATTCAATATCTGTAGATGTGAGTAATTTTACCTTCTGACACTACCCCCCCATCCCCTCCCCTTCCCTTCCTCAACTCTTGCTTTGCAAATATCCACAATTGGGCATCATTTTTGCAAACTTATATCAGCTGATTAAGTCAGTGATTCAGGTTATTGAGGTTAGTTCTTCTGTTCAGACGAAGGTGAAGTTTACTCCCTAACCAAGGGGATTTTTTTTAAAACTTAAGATTTGTCACACCATGACACAATAAGAAATCAACATGGTGCAGAATGGACTTGATCCAACTTTTCCACATTACAAACACTCAACACATGATGGCCAAATGGGTCACCAAAGATGGCAATTGCAACATATGATGGAATAGGGTGGGCAAATGTGTGTAAAGACTAAGACAGACAGGCTGTGGCCCTAAATGAATATTGGATTGAGGCAAGCATTACGAATACAGAGGAAATAGGCCATCCCAGAGGTAATGGACACTCCTGGTCAAACATACTTGTTTACCAGACGAAGGGGCACGTTATTTGGGAGGAAGGTATGTGATGTGCGTGCCACCAGCACCCACAGGCACGGCCTCTTGGTACATAATCTGAAATCGGTTTGGCGGCACCCAATTGGATTCTATCGGTCAGGGTGATCGAACTCTGATCAATTGGTGGTGATTGAGGATCTGTCCGGAAGGGCATAAAATAATCCAAGGATAAAAGGTGCAATGCAACACTGTGGTTGCATTGAGGCCAACCAACATGAAGAATGACCCTGGGCCATCCAGAGGAGGAGGAGGAAGAACAGACCAGACCATGAAGAGGAACATCAGACCAGATCAAAGACCGGACCATACCGAGGAGACTGCAGAGACCAACACGTGAATACAGGCCAATAGCTGTTTGGGTACTTATCAGTCAATCACAGTTAAGTCCAGCATTAACTTTGAATCTTGACTGCTCCATAAAAGTAACTACCGTAACTAATATTAATTATGCAAATGAATAAATGTTATTATATTAATAAGGTGATCTCACAGTTCTTTGTCCAAATGGTTAAAGAACACAGTGTGGCAAAAGACAAAACAGTCCATGGGTTTCCATGCAAGATGAAAGCAGAAAAGAGAAACACAAGCATTCGAAATGTAGCGGCCAGAACTGATACATTAAAGATCAAAGAGAACAGATGCCATTCACTGAAACGTACAGAGTATCAGTTTTTAGCTGGAGCTAATCAACCTCAAATGCGATTGCAGATCAGAGTTTAGAGTTCAAAAGTCCCTTTGAGGTCACTTTGCTTTGACTGCTGCTTAAAGTACCTGCTCATCACTGTCCTCCATGAGACTGATTTCATCCAAAAGTATTGGCCAAAACCTGTCCCCACAGGCTACACTTATACAACATCTGATATAATGTTGATAGTGTCCAAAACGCTGGTGAGGCCACAGCTGGAGTATTGTGCACGGGTTTTGGTCACCAGATAACAAAAAGGACATAATTGCTCTGAAGAGAGTGCAGAAGAGGTTTACAACAATATTACCAGGACTAGAAAAATGTAGCTGTGAGGAGAGATTGGTTGGTTAGGGTTATTTTCTTTGGAACAAAGAAGGCTGAGGGGTGATTTGATAGAGGTGTACAAAATTGTGAGGGGAAGAGGTAGAGTGGACAGAATAAAATGGCTTCCCTTTGTGGGGAATTCTAGATTTGAGATAAGTGGCAGTAGGTTTGGAAAGGACATGAGGAAGATTTTCTTTTATGCAGAGGATGGTGAATGTCTGGAATTCACTGCCCGAGTTGGTGGTGTTGGTGGCAGCAGAGAACTTTAACTCTTTTGAAAGGTACCTGGATCTGCACCTTAAGCGCACTGAGCCACAGAATTATGGGCCAGGTGTACGATGGTGGGATTAGAAAGGGCACCTTGGGCTAACATGGGCAAGATGGGCCAAATGGCCGCTTTCTGTGCTATAACTCTTCTATAGTTCAAACAGTTTAATGTAGGCCATGTATTTCAGGGGACCAGCATATCACAGGGCTGAGAGATCACACCAAAGGAAGAGTCTTTTTCCCAATGAGGGCCAGCATCCCATTGCCTTTTGGCGCCAGATTTTGGTGTATGTTCTGAACTTTGCTAATTATATATGAAATGCAAGTATTTGGTTTAGAGACTTTACTCTGTATTTCTAAGATGACACGCATATCTGACTTCCTACATTCACTTCCTTTATGAATTATCACCTTCCTCTTTATGTATTCTCCACTCATCAGCTTGTCTCCAGCAGGTTCAGTGATGCTTTGAATCATTGCTATTTTTGTGCTATCTCCCATCCCTTGAGCTTTTGTCACTTCCACACCCATTCTGTGCAAACACGCTTCACTCATGTTTACTTCCCATGAAGTAAACATGCTTTACAATGCCAGGGACCCAGGTTCAATTCTGGCCTCGGGTCACTGTCTGTGTGGAGTTTGTACATTTTCCCTGTATTTGCATGGTTTTCTCCTAGTGCTCCAGTTTCCTGGAGGTGTGCAGGTTAGGTTGATTGACCATTGCCTCTTAGTGTCAAGGGGATTGACACGCAAATGCATGAGGTTACAGGGATAGAGCTTGGTTGGGATTGTTGTTGGTGCAGACTTGACGGGCCAATAGGCTTCCTTCTGCACTGAAGGGATTCTACGCTCTATGTTCCAAGTAAAATCAAAGCAGAAGAAAACCAAAAAAAGGTAAAAACAAAATGGAATTCATTCCAATGGCACGTGCACAAACCAATCACCAGTGGGCAAAATTGATGACACTCCTGTAAATTCAGAAAGAGAATTCAAGGACTGGATCACTCTCATTATCTTCATGAAGTTATGATGGATGAACAGACACGCATTGTGAAGTGGATAATAAACACTAATGTTTAAGTTTACGTTGAGTCATTAGTGTCGCAAATAGGCTTACATTAATGAAGCCACTGTGAGAATCCCCTACTTGCCACACTCCAGGATCTGTTTGGGTACAAAGAGAATTTAGCATGGCCAATGCACTTAACCAGCACATCTTTCACAGGAAACCAGGGCACCCAGAGGAAACTCATGCAGACATAGGGAGAATATGCACACGCCACACCGACAGCGACCTAAGCCAGGAATCGAACCCAAGTCCCCAGCACTGAGAGACAGTAGTGCTAACCACAATGCCGCCCGTGATGTTATGTGGATCGATGACTGTGTTTCAATTACTTACACCAGATCTCATCCTTAACCACATCAAGCCAGTAACTAATACGCACTTAATTTACTAGTTACAGAGCAAAATCTCTCCGTTTTTAATGAAAAGGAGGCAGAGGTGAACACATACCCAAGAACACAGAAATTTTACATTAACTAAAGTAAAATCAGCAACCTTTGAAGAGTGGATGTAAACAAAACAGATGTTGGAGTAGGATTAAGTTATGGAAAATAAGCCCCTACCTCTTAACTCCTGAGGCTGTGATGACGATTACTAGTGGCACATGTCGTTAAATAACTCCAATTGACTCCTAGCTCATACCCCTGATTTTATTAATTGGCATAACTCCATGGTTGTGCCCACACTGGAATGGGCACTGAACACTTCCATACATATCCTCAGTAACAAACACCTTCTCATCTTACACTTACAGAAATGTGACATCTTCACGTGGCCAAATTGCAAGGTACACTAAATGAAAAGGCCCAGTGCCTTGCTACAAAGGAACAGCATATCAGAGCAAGGCAGCAAAAATAACCAAGAGAGAAAATGCTGGAAATTCTCAGCAGGTCTGGCAGCATTTGCGAGGAGAGAAAAGAGCTGACGTTTCATGTCTAGACGACTCTTAGTCGAAGCTTTCGTAAAGGGTAATCCAGACCTGAAACTTTAGCTCTTTTCTTTCCTTACAGATGCTGCCAGACCTGCTGAGATTTTCAGCATTTTCTCTTTTGGTTTCAGATTCCAGCATCCACAGTAATTTGCTTTCATCCAGGGCAAAAATAACAGCCTTTAACCGGCAAAGCCACCACTCTAATAAGCCAAGCCAAAAGGTGTCTGTAACTATAAACATACCAGGTTACCCCGGCCAACACGGTTGCTAAGCAGCAACATTTGTTACCAAAAACTGGGAAGCCAGCCTGGACTCGTGTTTGTTCCTGAACTAAAAACGACTGGAAGGATTTCTTTGGAGAGACTGAAGGTAGGCAGATGGAAAATTAACGTTGCGTCACTGTACAAACCGTAAAGAGCTTCTTGCATTTGACTCATGACTGGAGAGTGAGTAGCAGATGAAATCAAAGGAAACTCTGCTTACAGGGATAAATCAACTTGACTGCAAGATCCCAAAGGCAGTTATCTGAACTTGCAGGTACTCAAAGCAAGTCTATTTTGAACATCTGCATTTTTTCAGTTGGCAGGTAATACAATAGTTACGTATTTAGTTATTAAGCTAATGGTTTCTATCACTCGGATGTAGTCACACTTTGATCGTGCTGAACATTAACTGATTGCCTTTGTTCGCATTAATATGTGGCCATCTCTCAATGATTACCATGGACACAAAAATCCCAGGTGTCACAAGCAAAGGCAATTTTCATTTTACTTTGCCGTTGCTTAGGTACAAGAGAATTTGCAGCCATGGTTAAATTGTGCAGACTGTTGGCAAATCCAGCCATGTTATAATTCACTATCATAGCTTTGCAAATCCCCGACTCTCTGTGGACTCACATCTGAAGTGTACACTCTACATGACCAGCGTACAGATTCTGACTACTGCAATGAACGATTGTCCCTGTAAATCGGGAAAACTCTGATCTTGATTTTAAATCAGGGTTATTGCACCAAAATTTTAAATTAAAAGTAGTGCAAAAAAAAAAAGCCTCTGGTTCACTTTGGAACCTGATCGTAATAAGACTGGTGTCAGAAAGTGGCTGAGCTTTGAAAGAACTGCTTTCATTATGACTTGGCAAGAGGAACAGCAGGTGCTGGGAAGAGTTTTGAGCTTGTTGGAAGGTTGTGACCAATCTAGAATTAATCCTGTTGATATTCCTGTTCCTCTCGTTTGCTTTGTGTGTCATTATGCAATCTTCCAGCTGCATTTTCAGATTTCATCTTGTCGTCTCCATTCAGCTTGTGTTCATCAAGTAGAATTAGAAGAATCCCAAAAAACGTTAAAACACATGCTTGACATTAAACATCAGGCAGTTATCTTCAAGACGTTAATATAAATTTCTTCTTCCAGTGGTGCATTTTTGCAGAAGGTCGGATCTCAATGTAAAAAATTATTATAAACCTCTTCCCAGCGCTCCAGAAAACATGCTAGCACCCAACGTTTCTGCCTTATCTGGCACTCTGATGTAGCCCCTGGATCACGTCAAGACCCCTGAATTCTCCCCCTCATGAGAGACACTTGCCTCACATTCTGTGCTCTCAGTTCCAGTCTATCAACCTTCATCACTCTTTGGGTGAAGAAATATCTCAAGGAGTGGTGAGCCTGTGGAATTCATTACCACAAGAAGTAGCTGAATATATTCAGTGTTTTGGCATTAAGGCGGCAGCCAGATATAGCACTTGGGGCGATTGGGATCAAAGGTTATGGGGAGACAATAGGATTGGGTTATTGAGTTGGACAATAAGCCATGATGGTGATCAATGGTGCAGCAGACTCAAAGGGCCAAATGGCCTCCTCCTGCTCACTATGTTTCCTATTGGCAGTTTTAAAACAAACAAGATACTTGCAGCAATCTTCGAATCACATATGATTAATTATATTCCACTAATAAGAACTTACAATAGGTGGTATAGTAGCCCAGTGGTTAGGACTACTGACTCTCAGCACCAGGGAACTGAGTTCAGTTCTGGCCATTGGTGACTGTCAATATGGGGTTTACAGATTTTCCCCATGCTCTAGTCGCCTCCCATACTCCAAAGATGTGCAGGTTAGGTGGATTGGCCTTGCTAAATTGACCCTTACCGAGAGGGGGACTAGGTAGGGTAAATACATTAGGGTCATGGGGATAGGATTTGGGTGCGATTGTTGTCGGTGCAGGCTCAATGGGCCAGATGCCCTCCTCCTGTGCTGTAGAATGTCTATGATTAATGGGAATGAATGGGTGATCAGATTTTTCTCGCTTGTTGGTGATGGGCCGAAGAATCTCTTCTGCACTGTATGAATCCACATTACAGAAGCACCTCTCATATCCGGAGGACCTCCCAAATACTTCAGAGCCAACTGTAATAGATGAACCAGTATCTAATTTGCATGCAGCAAGGTCCCACACTCAGCAAAGAGATATTTGAGCAGATAATCTATATTGGAGCTGTTGACAGAGGGCAAAATGCTGCTGAGAACATCTGAAGAGTTTAGGCTCACAACCACCCAACTGAAAGCTGCAAAGCTACCATTACAGCTATAGTTGGCACTCACGTGGTGCGTAGGACACACTGACAGAAGAAACGATAACCAACTCTCACCATGACACTCTTTAGAACTTCAGTCATTACTTTTCACTTCCTGCTGCCTATCCGCCTGGCTGACATATCCCTGAGGATATGAAACTAAAGGCCTTACTACGTCCCAGTCAACAATATACCTCCTGAAATGAGAGTCCAGTGGCCATATTTATGAGTACTGTGAGTGTCAGTGTGGAATTTGCACAGGCTCCCCGTTTCTGCGTGGGTTCCCTTTAGACGCTCCGGTTTTTTCCCCACACTCCAAAGACACGCGGGTTAGATTGGTCAGCCACGCTAAATTGCCCCCGATTGTCAGGGGGACTAGCTAGGATAAATGTGTCATATAATGGGGAGAGGGCTGCGGGAGATTATGGTCGGTGCAGACTTGATGGATCGAATGGCCTCATTCTGCACTGTAGAATTTTAATGTCTAGCTCCAAAGATGTGCAGGTTCAGTTGACTGGTCACAATAAATTGTGCTTCAGTATCCAGAAGACTAGCAGGGTAAATACATGGGGAGACAGCCCTGGGTGGGTGGGATTGTTGACAGAACAGGCTCAATAAGCCAAAAGGTCTCCTTCTGTGTAGGGATTCTATTCAAGGATTCTGTTCTGTTCTAACAGGTTGGATGTCACAAAAGCAAAGCTCCATCCTTTCCTCCTCCAGTGTTTACATAAATACTTCACCTCATTCAGAAGCTCAGTTTGGGAATTTCCTCTGATGATGTCCAACCACAAGATTGGAGTATAAGCCTATGGAATAGGCCGGAGATCATAGAGGTGTCTTTTTTTCAAAAAAGATCAAATAGCAGAAAATGAAATGTGTCAAAACAAGACAAATGTGCATTTTCTCAAATATTAATACAAGAACATCACATACAATAGTCAGCCAATAACAACAAAACAAGTCAGCACAGAACAATACAAGATAGCATTTTAAAACTTCACAACCTGGATTGTGAAGTTGGGGGGGTGCGGGCTGGGGGACGGTGGTTAGAGAGGGAGCAGGGTTGTGCGTTGGGGGAGTACTGGTGATGAAGGGGGCACAAAGGCAAACTATCAGCAATCGTTACTCAAATGGAACTGACCACATCAGGATTTAGCACCAGCATTGAAATGCTGAAATTGCAAACTGTCAAACATTGATCAAAGAACAAAGGATTGGAACAAGATGCAGGAACGAATAGCCTGCTGGCATTGACAGTTCAAATATACGATGTATTGTTTAAGACGCAAGGAAGAAGAAGTAAAGTACAACACAGGAACAGACCTTTCAAGCCCTCTATGCCCATGCCGATCACGGTACCCTAACTAAATTAAAAATAAACCTTCTGCCCTCACATATCCTTCTATTCCCTCCTTATTTGTGTACACAGTCAGGTGCCTCTTAAATGTTGCTAATGTTCCTGCTTCCACCACCTCCTCTGGCAGCATGTCCCAGGCACCCACCACCCTGTGCATGAAAAGCTTTGCCTGCACATCTCCCTCAAACTTCCTCCTCCTCATCATGAACGTGTGCCCCCTTTGTAATTGACACTGCTCCAACACAGACTGCACTGTCGAACCTCCTCCCAGAATCTAATGATATCAATGGGATCTTATTCTTCTCCTTTGCCATTCTCGTTGCTGCTCGAACCCTATCAGTTGCACCTTGTTCAAACAGGGATTTTAGCAACCGCTGAGCAATAGGTTAGATTCTGAAAAAAAAAGGCACATTTGTGGAGCTTGTTCAATTTTTCTATCGAGATAAATTGAACGATTAAACTCAAACTATGGATGGTTTCTCATGATGAGTTTGGCAAAGATCAATTCTTAAAGAATTTTTGCTTCAGCAGTAACTAAATGGCTGTTTCTCTATTAATGCACATCAAGCACGTTCAGTTTGGTGTTTCAACCGATAAGGGGTGAGATTTTCCAGAACCAAACCTGCCCCTCCACCACCAACACCCCACCGCGGCATGTTTTGTGGCAACGGAGATGGCTCACTATTGGCTAGTTGCAAGGCCTTCTGGTGCCACCACGTCTATGCTGTTTTGTGTGGCTTGCCCGTGCCACTACTGGGGAACCCACCACCAGTGTGTGTTTGAGGGGTTGGGGGGGGATGCAGGCGGGCAGAGTGAAATTTGCTTTTGATGGGGCCAGAAAATGCCATTGTCAAAAATGGTTGTAAAATCCCGCTCAAAGGACATAGTTTCCCATCCATGTTCATCCCAAAACCAGAAAATCCTAGTGGAGGTCAACAAGATGATGTGGGAGTTGTAGGCCATACCAGCAATTACTGCTTCCCCTCCTCACTCCCGCTATAATTCCCATGATAGGCGGGAAAGGAAAATTTCCCACATGGCATCTTAAAATTATGATTAAATATACATAATGATTACCACTAAAATTCTTATGAAGTTTGCTTTTATTCCTTTATGGGATGCGGGTGTCATTGGCTAGTAGGCAACATTTATTGCCCAATCTCACTGCCTTTGAGAAGGTGATAGGGTGAACTGACTTCTTAAACCATTGCAGTCCACAGCCCTGCTTGGAAGGAAAATTGCTCCATTTTTCCCTTGCGTAGCTACAATCTCCTGTGTTCTAGATCTTGTTAACTATTTGCACAGCAACCGGACTATTACCCTGGCTGCCACATATAAAGCATAAAAGGTGGAAGGTAATGTGTACTTGTTAGAAAATGCATGGCTGCTTGGCCCCTCTTATTTTTAACACTGGCCCCTTTGCCTTGATTGGATCAATGGTTGTATTTATCCAGTGTAAATACCCAGTAGGTGAGCTATTTTTATTGCTTGTAGTGACATTTACTTAGTAAGCAGCAGTACCAATGAAAGTAATCTTCTTTGGCTTATCCATTTGTGTGTTAGCTGCAAACCAGATGCTACCTAACAATACTAATCATGTGGCACCTTACAATCTTCCCCCTCATTAACCTATCCCACTTCAGAAAAGCCTCAAATAATCAAATTGTCCAAATGTGATCTGGACAGCACACAATTTTCCCTTTGCACTTGGTTTAGGCTGTATCACAGGGGCAGTAGCTGGCCTACAATGCCTGCATTTCATGGAAGAATAAAATAACCCTCCTCACATTATTTTAATCCTTAGGGGTAATTCTGCTATCTATTTCTGATCTCATTTTGGTTCTGCTTTCACACTTACTTGCTTGCTTTAATACGCACATGATGCCGCATCAATTCCGCATCTGCTCTCCAGAGCAGCTTAGAGTGGTTTAGCTCAGTTGGCTGGACAGCTGGTTAGCGATGCAGAGCAACGCTAACAGCGTGGGTTCAATTCCTTTACAGACTGAGGCTATTCATGAGCAGCCTATGGTCATCTGGGGCAATGTTGACTTTTCCCTTTTACATCTGTGGACGGTCAGTGGGTTTGCATAAGGAGCGAGAACAACTCTCTACAGACTTACCTTAATCATGTCAGCATAGTGGTTAGCACTAATGCCTCACAGCACCAGAGATCTGGGTTCGATTCCTGGCTAGGGTCACTGGGTGTGGAATCTACATATTCTCCCCGTACGATTTCCTCCAGGTGCTTCAGTTTCCTCCCTCAGTGTGAAAGGTGTGTGGGTTAGGTGGATTGGCATGCTAAATTGCTCCTTAGTGTCAGGGGATTAGGTAGGATAAATGCATGAGGTTATGGGGCTTGGGTGCAATTGTGGTCGGTGCAGATTTCTGCACTGTAGGATTCTGTGATTAGGAATTGGCAAATATTTAATAAACCAAATCACACCACAGAGATGGCTGTGCAAAAGGTGAGCCTTGGTGACCAAAAATAAAGATTGAGGCCAGAAATCACAACTAAAAACAAAAATTGCAAATAAATGTAATTTTAACATGGTTCATGTTGGAGTAATTTGCTTTCTGTAAGATGTAACTCATTCTGTTTGTATTCACTTGTTTCCAAGCCAGATTCTTTTTTTCGATCTTAATAAAGGATGCCACAGTAAACGGGAGAGAGAAAGCTACATACTCATCACAACCATGCAGAGTGTCAGAATAAAGCAGAGCTACTGGTTGGATGAACAAACTGAAGCCAAGCTCCAAGAATTGGGGGCAGTTCTGGTGGATGAGGTCATCGTCACAGACCACTATTATGACAATGACACATTCGATTTGGCCACAAACCAAATCTGGCTGAGTCAGAGAGGCACTCAGTGGCAACTCATCATTGGCGCCCCAAAGGCTGACAGGGCGACAGATGCAAACGGAGATAGGAAAGAACAAGATAAACAAGCCAAAAATCGAGTTTCCAAATCAGAAACGAGGGACAAAGATAGTCAGCACACGGGCAGGCTCATTTCCCCTGGATGGCATCAGTGCCATCCTGGGTTAAAGCCGCAGAATAAAGAGAGATCCAAAGAGCAGGATAACGAGAAGGACAAAGGAGATGCAACTCAAGAACATCAAACTCCTGCATCTCAACAATTGGAGGCAAGGAACAACAGCAGCAGAACGAGTCAACATGAGAAAATAGATCCTCGATACGTACATAACGAACTCAAATCACACCGAAAGATTATTGAACACATTGCACACTTCCTAGGCCTTCCTCTCACAGAGGAAGAGGAAAACAATATGGAGATGAACCATTTCTGTCAGATGGCAAAAATTTACCATTACGCTAGCTGCCACACCACCAGGAGAAAAACGTACAGGTTCCAGGATGCCTACAGAATTATAATCGACCAGGATGAATTCACTCCCAGAAATATAGCTATTATAGATGTGAACGCTAATGTTTCAAACATCATTAAAGAGTTTGAAAAGATGGAGGAAATAGCTGCACATTTGAGAATTAATCCCTGTCAGACAAGCTAGATTTCTGTTTAATTGCATTTCCAACGTTCTTGGCATTTTTTTCAATAAAATAATTTTGGGCCACCATGTAAAAATATTATCCTAATCAGTGGTTCATTCCTGTTGTGTCTGAAAATGTTAACGTTTGTTAGTCAGAAGCAGGCTTACATTAACACAGTAACAAAGTTACTGTGAAAATCGCCTAGTCGCCACACTCTGGCACCTGTTCAGGTACACTGAGGGAGAATCTAACACGGTCAATGCACCTAATCCGCACATCTGTGGACTGTGGGAGGAAACATACACAGATACGGGGAGAATGTGCAAACTCCACACAGGCAGTGACCCGAGCTGAGAACTGAACCCAGGTTTCTGGCACTGAGGCAGCAGTGCTAACCACTGTGCCATAGTGTCATGAAAGAGGCTCAAGTTTAGAAAAAAAAATGTTTTTCAGATTCTAAATACAAATTTCACATTCATTTAATATGCCAACAAAAAAATAAGCGTTGTCCCACCCACAAAAAAAGTCCCTTCTTCGTCAATTTGAGGTGCTTTGATGGGTCACATTCTGTCTCCTCGCTGATAGCATGTTAAAAAAAAAATCAAAAAATGTCAAAACAGCCCGACGTGGGGTAAAAACTGGATTGAAGAAAATGTAAAATAAAGAGAACAACATCTGGAAACGTTTGCTAGTATTTTTATGCCTTGGATGATTTATAAGCTACCACACACAGCTGGAATAAAAATCAAGCTAAGTGCCTCAACATGCATTGGCCTGCCGGTGTCATTAACGGCACAGGTTTGTTCTGGAGTCAGAAACGACCAAAGCCAAAGTAAGCGGACATTAGAAATGGACATTCAATTAAATTTCTGTATTACACACAAAACATGAGAAGGGAACATACTCCCATTCAGTTAACGTGCAGGCAGCTCTGTTAATGAGTACCTCTGTTAATCTAATAAGCATTGCAATCCTTTTCATTCTTAAATGCCGATCAGAATCAGTTGTTGAATGCAGCAAAAGGCCATGTTTTGATGTGATCTTTGTCTCTTGTATCCATTAGCAACCAGAGCAAGGTCACCGAGGGCAGCAGAAATGTTCTTGTCGAATGCATCAACGTCGCTGCACTGACCAAAGCCAAATCTTCCTCCAGGCTAACCCCATGTCAGAGCGAAGAAGAATTGTTGCAAGGTTGAAGGAATGATGTGGCGTGAAGAAATAGTCAGTGACAGGCTGATGGTTTTCTGAAATGTCATGGTAAATTACAAAGAAACCCTACTTCTGTTTTTGAAAACATGGGGGTACAGTGGTTAGCGCTCTTGCCTCCCAGCACCAGGGTTCCGGGTTCAATTCCGGTCTCGGGTCACTGTCTGTGTGAAGTTTGCACTCCCACCCCCCCCCCCCCCCCCCCCCCCCCCCCCCCACCGTGGGTTTCTTCCAGGTGCTCCGGTTTTGTCCCAAACTCTAAAGATGTGCAGGTTAGGTTGATTGGCCATTCTACGTTGACCTGAGTGTCAGGGGGATTAGCAGGGTAAATGTGTGGGGTTACAGGAATAGGGCCTGCGTTGGATTTTGGTCGGTAGAGATTCGACAGGCTGAATGGCTTCCTGTTGCACTGAAGGGATTCTATTTGGGGGCAAATTTTCCACGTCCCAAGCAGGTGGCATCTGACCTAAGCAAACATTAAATAACGTGTGAAGACGGCAAGTGCTCATTCCACACTCAATGTTCTGATCAGTCGGCACAGATTGCCCAAGTGCGTAGCCATTACTGGCTGACCATTATTTATTGCTCATCCCCAATTACCCTCGAGAAAATGGTGGCCAACAATTATGGACCCAATTAAAGGGATTACCTGCCGTACTGCCTGAAATATTATGTTGCCAGTGTGATTTTTAGGTTGCCACATGGGCGGTATGGTCAAGTAGGCAATCCATTTCTCAACTTTACTCAGTGGCGGGTGGAAAGGGAGTGGGCACCTTTTCAAGATTTGAGGTGCCCTCCCCTCTGGGCGCTGAGAGATCTGGCTCCCCCTCCGCCTCACTCGTGAGGCAGCGATCGCATCCCACACTCCCTATCCCATCCTCCCAGAGCATACCGAACCACTTTGCCTCCAGGATCTACCTTGGAAACAGTCCTGAGACTTGGTGCAGGCAGAACATGCAGTACCTCTTCTGGCCACTGCAGTGCTGTGCCTGGAGGGATTGGATAGCTGTCAGCCTATCAATTTGGTTGACAGCTCTCCAAGGCTTTTTCAAGGATGGACAGAAGTGCTGCCCACTGCCAATCAATGCTCAGTTGTGCTCAAAATGGTAGTGGGCTTGAGAGTCAGTGCAAATGCATTGCGCACCAATCCTCAGGATAATGAACACCAATTGCTTGCCATCTTGAAAATTCTATCATCAGATTCCAGGAAACTAGTGTTATCTCAAGTGACTCATAATTAGTACATTAGACTGAAAGGCGGCACACACCTCTGTGAATTATGTTCATATGGACAAGAGGTCAACATGCACATTCAAAAATTCTAAATTCCATTGGGAAGAGAGAAAGCCCAAACACTTTGAAGGTTTGCTGATTATTCACACATGTAAATATTAGATTATCCAGAAAGCCACAAGTAGTACAGTGCTCATTTCTGGGTATTACACTTTAGGAAAAAACATCAAGGCATTGAAGACAGTGCAGAAAAGCTTCAGGAAAATGGTTCTTTGACAAGAAACTTCAGTTATGATGATATACTGGAGAAGTTAGGATTGTTTTCCTTGGGGAGGGTTAAAGGGAGATTCAGTGGAGGTATTTGTAATAGAACATAGAACATTACAGCGCAGAACAGGCCCTTCGGCCTTCGATGTTGCGCCGACCATTATAAAAAGCAATGACCCTCCAAACTAAACCATTCCCTTCTCTTCCATAAACTTATCAACTAACCTCTTAAACGCCACCAAACTTGGCGCATCTACAACTGCCGCAGGCAGGGCATTCCACTCCCTAACCACCCTCTGGGTAAAGAACCTACCTCTGATATCTGTCCTATAACTATCACCCCTTAATTTAGAGCTGTGTCCCCTCGTGCTAGCTTTCTCCATCTTAGGAAAAAGGCTATCACTGTCCACCCTATCTAAACTGATAATGATCAGTAATGACTGCCATTAGGCCACTGAGGTTGGCCTATTGGAGTATGAACTCCCTGATTAAGGATCCAATTAATGGGCCAATCAGGGAGTCTTTGCCTTGTATTTAACCAGGACTGTCAGTTCCTCTGGCACCCCGGGAGGTAGACTGCTAGCGCTCTGTGTACTGCTGTTAGAGTTGTAAATAAAAAGGATTCTGGTGAAGGGACTTTGGCCTCTGAAGACTTATTACAGTATTCAAAATCAGGAAGGGATTGGACAGAGGAGTGTGGAGAAAATGGTTCTTGTTGATGAAGAAATTAAAATAAGGAGGCACTGATTTAAAGTAATTTGAAAAGGAAGTAGCAGCGACGCATGGGGGAAAAGACTTTCACACAACAAATGGTAGGAGTTCTGGAATGCACTGCCTCAGAATGTGGGGAATTCAAGTTCAATTGAAGCATTCAAAGAGAAATTAGACTTATCTGCAAAGGAAGAATGTGCAGCATTAAGTCTGGAAGGCAAAATATAGCACTGTGGGAATTACTCTCATAGCTGGCACAGCTATAATGGGCCAAATGGCTTCTTTCTGTGCTGTGATACTGAATACCTACTTCTAAAAGATAAGGATCAGTTTAGCTTTGTTGGCTGGATGGCTAGTTAATGATGCAGAGCCATACTGACAGTGCGGGTTCAACTCCTGGACCGGCTTGAGGATATTCATGAAGGCTCTGCCTTCTCAACTTTGCTCCTTCACTTGCAGCATTGTGACCCTCAGATTAAAATCACCACCAGTCAGCTTTCCCCAACAACAACAACCCCCCCCCCCCCCACTTAAAAGGGGAGAGAAGCCTATGGTCATCAGGGACAGTGATGCCTTTACCTTTAACTTTTTCTCTAAAAAGGTTCACCATACAATAGAGCAATACAAGAAACAGAGTCAGACTGAAATCTCAGCTGTTGAAATTCCAAAAGTTATATTCTTTGTATTACCATGTGCAATCTTGGTGAAGAAACAATCAGTTCACGTCTGAACGCTTGCCTCCGGCAAATTAAAAGCATTTTGCTGTGCCTGTGTTATCAGGACATGGCGGTTTTTCTGTGCCACTGAATTCAGCCCCAGTCATTAAGTCACTAAACACTGAGTAATACTGAGCTTGGGATTGGACTGGGGACAAGGGTAAACAGATGATCAAACAGCACAGAATACAACAATTCTAGCATTTCTGGTTAAGTGGGAAAATGCAACTGGACAGTTTTTATTCTTGTGAAATGTTATCTGATTGCCTTTTTGGGGAGAGGGTAGACGGAGGGACAGTGGAAGGGATGGGGTTGGAGCAGTTTGTAAAAGTTTCTTTCAGATGGTGAAATACACAAAGTTGAACCCTTGGGAAGCTTCAATACACCTGGTCAGTGGAACCATCATCACTCGTGTGCCAAAATTTATGTCTTAAGCTTTTAACGATACAAAGAAAGAATGAATTGGAATTGAAATTGAAATTTGATAAGTGAGAGGCAGCACGGTGGCACAGTGGTTAGCATAACACCATGGACCCAGGTTCAATTCCAGTCTTGGGTCAATGTTTAGTGGAGTTTTTCTCTGTGTCTGTGTGGAGTTCCTCCGGTTTCCTCCCAAAGTCCAAAGACATGCAGGTTAGATGGATTGGCCATGCTAAATTGCCCAATAGTCCAAAGATTCATAGAATCTCTACAGTACAGAAGAAGGCCATTTAGCCCATTGAGTCTGCACTGACCACAATGCCACCCAATCCCTATTTCTGTAACTGCAGGCATTTACCATGCGAATCCCCCTTACACTAATACAGTGACCAAGGCTAGAATTGAACCTGGGTCCCTGGTGCTGTGAGGCAGCACTGCTAACCACTTTACCACCATGCTGCCCAGGAGGTTAGGTCAATTTGCCATAGTAAATTGCCCCTTAGTGTCCAAAGATGTGTGGGCTAACTATTGTAGACATATGGGATGGGGGGAATAGAATCTGGGCAAGATGTTCTTTCAGAGAGAATGGGCCAAATGGTCTCATTTCTGCACTGTAGGGCTTTTAGAAACATAGATATCGAAATATAGAACATTACAGCACAGTGCAGGCCCTTTAGCCCTCAATGTTGTGCCGAGCTATGTCCAATCCCAAGATCAAGCTATCCAACTCCCTACAATTCTGGAGTGCTCCATGTGCCTATCCAGTAACCACTTGAAAGTTCCTAAAGTATCCTACTTCACTATCACAGCAGGCAGTCTATTCCACACCCCAACCACTCTGAGCAAAGAATCTACCTCAGACATCCCTCTTATATCTCCCACTATAAACCTTATATTTATGACCCTGAGTAACAGCTACAGCTACAACCACCTGAGGAAATAGCCTCCATATATCCACTCTATCAATCCCTCTCATCATCTTATAAACCTCTATTAAGTCACCTCTCCTTCTCCTCCAAAGAGAAAAGCCCCAGCTCCCTCAACCTCATAAGACCTACCCTCCAAACCAGTCAGCTGGTAAATCTCCTCTGCAGTCTCTTCAATGATTCCACATCCTTCTCACAGTGAGGTGACCAGAACTGAATGTGGTCTCACCAATGTCTGGTACAGTCGCAGTATAACCCCACGGTTCTTAAACGCAAACCTTCTGTTAATAAATGTTAACACACTATAAGTCTTCTTCATGGCTCCATCCACTTGAGTGGCAAACTTCAGAGATCTGTGGGTATGAACCCCAAGATCTCTGTTCCTCCATATTCCTCAGAACCCTGCCATTGACCCTGTAATCTGCATTCAAGTTTGTCCTACCAAAATGAATCACCTCACACTTATCAGGGTTAAACTCCACCTACTTTTCGGCCCAGCTCTGCATCCTATCAATGTCTCTTTGCAGCCTGCAAGAGCTCTCCACCTCTTCCACTACTCCAATCTTGGTGTCATAAGCAAATTTACCAATCCACCCTTCAACCCCTTCTTTCAAGTCATTGATAAAAATCACAAATATCAGAGGACCCAGCACTGACCCCTGGGGTACACCGCTGGTAACTGGCCTCTGAAAATTTTCCACCCACCACCACCCTCTGTCTTCTATATACAGCCAGTTACTTATCCAATTGTCCAAATTTCCTTCTATCCCACATCTCCTTATCTTCTTCATGAGCCTACCATGGGGAACCTTATCAAACGCCTTACTAAAATCCATGTATATGACATCAACTGCTCTACCTTCGTCCACACACTTAGTTACCTCCTCAAAGAATTCAATCAAATTTGAGAGGCAGAACTACTGCTCACAAAACCATGCTACTATCCTGGATTAAACTGAATCTTTCCAAATGGTCAAAGATCTCATCTCTCAGGACCTTTTCCATTAACTTACTGACAACCGAAGTAAGACTAACTGGCCTATAATTATGAGAATCATTCCTATTTCCTTTCTTGAAAAGAGGAACAACATTTGCCACTCTCCAGTCCTCTGGCACTATCCCTGTAGACCAGTGAGGACCCAAGGATCAAAGCTAAAGGCTTTTACAGAACATTTTAGAGTTACATTCTCATGCTTGTTGGTACTTGAGCTAAAAACAAACTAAAGCCAAACAAAGTTCAGAATTGTTTCATTTGTTCATAGAATAGAATCCCTGCAGTGCAGAAGGACTGAATTTGAACTCACTGATGTCAAAGCTGCACAGAGAAATAATTATTTACTGACTTGAGCGTCAGAAACACCTTTTTAACATTGAATCCCTGAAAACTGCAGCTCGGGAGAATAACCTTCCCATCAAATAGGGCCTGGTGGAATTGTGGTCAGTGCAGATTCAATGGGCCAAAAGCTTTTCATGCAGAGAATGGTGAGTGCCTGGAACTTGCTGTCAGAATAGGTGGTGCAAGCAGGTACATTAGCCACATTTAAGAGGCATCTGGATGATACATGAACAGGGTGGGAACAGAGGGATACAGACTGATTAAGGGCAGAAGGTTTAAGTTTAGTTAGAGCATTACAATCAGGCATGGACTTAGAGGGGCTGAAGGTCCTCTTCCTTCTGCTGTACTTTTCTTTAGCCAGAAGAGAAAATGCTGGAAAATCTAAAGCAGATCTGGCAGCTGACGTTTCAAGTCCAGACGACCCTCTGTCAAAGCTGATTTTCCAGCATTTTCTCTTTTGGTTTCAGGTTCCAGCATCTGCAGTAATTTGCTTTAATCTTGTACTTTTCTTTGCTCCTCTTACGCCTCAAAACAATTCATCATATATTTGAGCTGTCAAAGCCAGGAGGCTATTACGGCTCCATCCTGTCCCAATCCTTTTGCTACTTCGCACAGAAGAATTACTGTTTATCCTGCCACAGACAGGTGTTACATTCTATAAATAGACCTCAAGGGCTAAAGCCAGAATCACATACTGCTGACTGATGAGCAAAGTCGAACCAACAAACTGAATCCCAATCACTGACAATCTTTCAAGCAACTCCTTAAAGATGATAATTATATCCATATCATTGCTGCTGTGTGTTAAGATAATGAGACTGATAATCTCGAGTTTGAGTCCTCAATTTGAGAGGAAGCAAGTTATTTAAAAGATGAGGAAAACAATGGTTTTCTCCTCCTTCAGCGGCAAGCAATGTACCTGAAGCTTCGAAAAATGTGCTTGGAAAAGAATTACCTCAAGCAGACCAACTGTGAGAGCACAGACCTCAATTCGCTTGTGTGTTAACTTGAGGGCGACTCATTGTGACTTCAAGTTAAGAAGTCACGTATATGCACAGACAGGATTGAAGACATGACTCTCTGCTCCCTGTCTCCAGCTGAGGTTCCTCCCCCATCCTGGGCACGTATGCTCTTGCTCCCAATTGGTTTGATTTCCCGCATTGGCTCTCTATGGAGTCTGGCCTGATCATGTGGCCCTCAGGGGGGATTCCCCCATCCCCTTAAAAGGGTCCACTACTATAACTTGCTTCATTCATTCAAGAATGTGGGCACTGTTGGTAAGGGGAGAGTTTGTTGCCTTTTGTTGCCACTCAGCCACCTTCTCAAACCAACAGAATTGCTTGCTGGACATCAGAGGTCAGTTAGAAATAAAACACGCAATTGTTGGTATACTTCTGAGGCTTTATAAGCCTCTGGTCAGATCACATTTTGAGTATTACGAACAGTTTTGGACCTCATATCTAAGGAAGGATGTGTTGGCCTTGGAAAGGTCCAGAGGAGGTTGACGAGAGTGATGTTTGGAATGAAGAACCTGACATGAGGAATGGATGAGGACTCATTGAAATTTAGAAGGATGAGTGGAGATCTTATTCAAACTTACAGGATACTACGAGGCCTGTATAAAGTGATCATGGAGAGGATGTTTCCACTAGCAGGAAAAACTAGAACCAGAGGGCACAACCTCAGGCTAAAGGAACAATCCTTTAAAATAGAAATGAGGAGTTTCTTCAGCCAGGAAGTGGTGAATCTGCAGCACTCTTTGCCGCAGAAGGCTGTGGAGGCCAGGTCACGTAGTGTCTTTAAGACAGAGGTAGGTTCTTGATTAATAAGATCAGGGGTCATGGGAAAAAGACAAGAGAGTGTGGGAATGAGAAAAATAATCAGCCACGATTGAATGACGGAGCAGATTTGATAGGCCGAGTGGCCCAATTCTGCTCCTATGAATCACATACATGACAAACTAAATCAGGAGGGCAAAGTTCCTTTTCAAAAAAAGGTCATTACAAACTAAATGTGTTTCTTTTTTTAAAAACAATCTAATAGATTCATGGCTTTCATTGCTAGCTTTTTATTCTAGAATGGTCTATGGGAAAGCTTCAAATACAACAGTATGCTGTACAGCTCCAGTCAGCTGTGAATGGTGGTGCACACTTATATTCAATTGTTAAGTTGTTACAGCTACATTCCCCTGTATCACTATGCATCACTCATGTATTTTCATATTTACTCCTTATTCTGGAATAGAATTCAAGTGCAAACTTTTTTAAAAAATTCATTCATGGGACATGGGTGTCACTGGCTGACCAGCATTTATTGTCCATCCCTAGTTGCCAGAGGGCAGTTGAGAGTCAACCACATTGCTGTGGTTCTGGAGTCACATGTAGGCCAGACCAGGTAAGGATGGCAGATCTCTTTCCCTAAAGGACATTAGAGAACTAGATGGGTTTTTTCCAACACTCGACAATGGTTTCATGGTCATCGGTAGATTCTTAATTTGATTTTTTTTTATTGAATTCAAATTCTATCATCTGCTGTGACAGGATTTGAATTCAGGTCCCCAGAACATTAGCGGACTTTCTGGATTAATAGTCTAGTGATGATATCATTGGGCCATCACCTTCCCTGTTCAGATTTGCTTCTTATTATGGAATAGAACTAAAATGCAAATTCCCCAACATCAGCGTGGCAATTTGCAATAAAAATACATTGGACAAA
This sequence comes from Sphyrna mokarran, assembly GCA_024679065.1. Classification (NCBI taxonomy): domain Eukaryota; kingdom Metazoa; phylum Chordata; class Chondrichthyes; order Carcharhiniformes; family Carcharhinidae; genus Sphyrna; species Sphyrna mokarran. The sequence continues at coordinate 16,924,900 of JAGIQG010000025.1, forward strand.
ATCATCTCATAAATTGACAAAGTCTGATTTTGGGCAGGAAAAACAGTGTTTATCCTGTCAGCATCAATGTGGTTTTTCCCATCATATAGTGCAGCACTTGGTGAAAAATCTTTGCAGGCATGGATTCCACCTTGTATCACTGACCAACGACCTCTGCTTCCCCACCCCGCCATCCCCAGAGCGGTCATTGATCTGGGTGCCATATTTAAAGGCTGCTCTCCTCATCCTCTGCCCTGGCAACCATTCTGCTTATATATTCATAGAATCCCTACGGTGCAGGAGGCTGCCATTCAGTGCATTGAGAAACAAAACAAACCACAAACACCCCCCCACCACCAAAAAAAAACACCCCCCAACAAACCACCCCCACCAAACACAACAACCCAAACCCACCAAACCCACATTTGCACCGATTACAATCCCACTCAGGCACTATTCCCGTAACTTCACATATTTACCCTGCTAATCCCCTGATATCAGGGTCAATTTATCATAATCCAAAGATTTACATGATTGGCTGTGGAGGAAACCGGGAGCACCCGGGAGGAAACCCATGTAGACACAGGGAGAACATGCAAACTCCACACAGACAGCGACGTGAGGCCGGAATCAAACCCTGGCGCTGAGAGGCAGCAGTGCTAACATTGTGCTGCTCATACATTCTCTCCATCTGCCTTCAGGCAGGACAAGCTGGTACGTAAAAAAAGGAGAGATCCCAAATAGGTGGAAGGGGTGCCAGAAGCCTTCTTGGACTTTGAGATGAGAGCCAGTTTGCTAGTGAGGATGTGAAACTGGCTGTGCTGATAAGAAGGTCAGAGGCAACAAACCAAGTGAAGATCCAACACCATACGGTCCATCAGACAACTGAGATGGGAGTTGTGTCTCCTGATTCTCAGGCTGCAGCAAGCACTAAAGACATTCCCTTTCTTTCGCCGGCATGTCTGGGAAGCAGCCGAAGGGATCCACCAGCCAGGGTCGATTCCAGCCCCAGTGACAGCATAGACCCAAGGTGCAACATCTGCACCTTTCAGCAGCACACAGACACACACCTCAATGGGACTTAGTTCCAGAGTAGCCTCAGGGCCACAATGAGGTGAGCATATTTCACTGTCTACAGTAGGCAGAGGAGGTAGGAGATCCAAAGGTGCTGGCACTCAGGATTGCTGGAGGCCAGGATTCTGCTGAGGATCAGGTGAGGAGTCTCAGGACCCTGCCATGCCTTAATTGTTGGAGCTACAAAAGGCAAACCTCGGGAAAAATCAGGAAGAGATATCTGCTGGGACACCTCACATCGCAAGCCTCCATGAGGAGTCCATCCACTTTTAGACTGAGGCCAACATAGCAAGGTCAACACTGCTAGGGTGATGGCTGTCATGGAGACCTTGGCCCAAGATAGCTGTCCCATACTGGAGCAGGAAGTACTCCATGGCTCAGGTTCTTGCTGGCGCATTGTTCAGTGCCATCAGGTCTGGGCTTCCTGAGCTCACTCCAATTGACCTCCTTCTCAAAGAGGAAGCCAAGGGGACTCAGGCATCTATGGGCAGGAGGATCAGCTGGTGCACACCCAAGGGGCCAATCACGCAGGTGACTCTGCAAGTGTCGCACCCACCTGAATCCCCTCTTCCTGTGATCCCTTCAGCTACCGAAGCCAAGGAGAGTGCCACTGAGACAACAGGATCCCAAAAATAGGTATTGGCCCTCCCGAGAATACCCGCCAAGGTCAAGATGGACAACAAAGCGTAGTAGTGAAACAGAGTGCCTCCACCCTGGCTGCACCAAGATTTGGTGGCAGAGTAAGGAAGATTAAGAAATTTATAGTTACACAACACAGGCATGGGTGTTAATCACTACTATATAATCCTTAATTCCTTTACAGTTCAACACTCTAAACATCTTTGCCTTATAAACATTCAATGAGGTAGTCGCAACTACTTCACTAGGCAGGGAATTCCACAGATTTACAATCTTTTGGGTGAAGTTCTTTTTCAACTCACTTCTAAATTTGCTCCTGCTTATTTTGCAGCTATATCTCTGAGTTTTGATTTCACCCATCAGTGGAAACAACCTCCCTTGCACTGCTCCTAACAGCACTGTGGGTGCACCTACACCAGATGGGCTGCGGCAGTTCAATATGGCAGCTCACCATCTCCATCTTGAGAATTAACGAAGGGTAATCAAATACTGGCCTAGCCAGAGAGGCTCACATTCCAAGAACAAGAAAAAAGAAATCAGTTATCAAAATAGACATTTTATTTAATGCCACAGATAGCAGATTATTTTCATTTTCAATCCCTGATCAATTTTCCCGAAGCTGACTGGATGAAGACCAACACCATCATCCTATTAAATATCATTTAGTTTAGATTAACCTGTAATTAACTTGTGGTTCATAGGTCTCCATTACTCTGAGCTAGCAAAGAAATCAAAAATAAATGTAATAACTCGTCAAGCTGTCAATAACGGTACATTTCCCCCTCTGGGCCGTTTTCAGCAAGAACAAGAAATAAGAATCACCTTTCAATGATCCATGATTTCGCTTTGCATTTAAAATCATGTGTGTATATATTTGAATTGGTGGTTAATAAGCACAGCATTGACCGTATTTTTTAATTCATTTGTGGGACATGGGCATCGCTGGCTGGCCAGCATTTATTGCCCATCCCTAATTGCCCTTGAGAAGATGGTGGTGAGCTGCCTTCTTGAGCAACTGAGTAGCTTGCTAGGCCATTTCAGAGGCAACTCAGAGTCAACCACATTGCTGTGGCTCTGGAGTCACATGTAGGCCAGGCAAAGACTCTTGCGAAATGTAACCATCTGACCATAACCAATTTGTTTTGTGTGAACATGAATGGTAATCAAATTTAGAGAGGCACTTACTTATAGGATTTGTGTTGTAAAGTGATTGGCTTGGAAATGCGAGAGACATGTTTGGTGAAGTGTGAATCAGTACGTTGCAACTGAGCAACCAGAGAACATCTGTTTATATCTGAAAAGAATACTGTGCCATTGGTTTGAAAGAGTTACTTCACTCAACAGCAAAATAAACTGAAATGACATCAATGTGGATATAATTCTACAGAACTTTAGTTACACCACATCTGGAATATTGCGTTGTCCTGGCTGCCACACTTGGAAGGATGTGGAGGCCTTCGAGGGGGTACAGACATGGAGTTAGGTAAATTGGCCACGCTAAATTGTCTCTCAGTGCCGGGGGATGAGAAGGGTAAAGGTGTTAGGTTATGGGGATAGGATCTGGATGGGATTGTGGTCAGTGCAGACTCAATGGACCAGGTAAAGACAGCAGATTTCCTCCCCTTCCCTGGTAGTGAACCAGATGGATTTCTCCAACAACAGTTTCACATTCATCAGTAGATTTAAGTCCAGATATTTTTTATTGAATTCAAATTCCACCATCTGCCGTGGCAGGACTTGAACTCCAGTCCCTGGAACATTCACTGAGTTACTGGATTAATAGTCTAGCGATATTACTAGGTCAGCCCCTCCCCACATGCACACAGTGATTCAAATTTCAGGGGAAACCTGAATCTCTGATGCAATGCTAATTACTGCCTCTTCTCTCATGAGCCGACTATTGATAATATGATAATAAACAATGTGAAGCAGACGTCGCGAGGTCAAATTAATCTGTAGTGGAACAAAAAGTTACTGAACGCTTCCCCCTCTCCCTACAGTTGATAATTCATAGAATCCCTATGGCCCATTGAGTCTGCACCGACCACAATCCCATCCAGACTCTATCCCCATAACCTAACGCATTTACCTTTCTCGTCCCACTGGAACTAAGAGACAAATTTACCGTGGCCAATCTACCTAACTCCCACATGTCCGTACCCCCTCTAAAGCCGCCACATCCTTCTGTTAGTATGGCAGCCAGGACTGGGCAATATTCCAGATATGGTCTAACTAAAGTTCTGTAGAAATCTATCCACATGACAATTTAGCATGGCCAATCAACCTAACCCACACATACTGTACCCTCCCCACGGCTTCCAAATCCTTCTGGTAGTATGACAGCCAGGACTGTATGCAATATTCCAGATGTGGTCTAATTAAAGTTTTATTGAATATCTACATTGATGTCAGTTCTGTTTCATTTTGTTGTTGGGTGAAGTAACTCTTTCGAAACCAATTGCAGAGTAATCTTTTCAGATACAAACAGATGTTCTCTGGTTATGCTGTTGCAGCATACTGATTCTCACTGCACGAAACACATCTCCCCCATTTCTAAACCAATCACCATACAGAACAAATCCTTTAAGTAAATGCCTCTCTAAATTTGATTACCACTCATGTTTGAGCAAAACAAATTGGTCATGGTCAGATGGTAACATGTCACAAGAGTTTGACTTGACCATGGTCAGAGCCAATTACCTTGCTTCATAAAACCATTGAATATAGAAGCAGAAGTAGGCCTTTCATACCCATCAAGTCTGCTCCACCATTTAATCCTGGCTGATAAGTTTCTCAACATTATCCTCCTGCCTCTTCCCACTCTCCCACCCCTCCCCCCCCCCAAATAACCTTTGATTCCCTGACCAATCAAGAACCTGTCTTAAATACACTCAATGACCTGACTTCCACAGCCTTCAGTGGCAATGAATTCCACAGATTCACCACACTCTGGCTAAAGAAATTCCTCCTCCTTTCAACACGACAACTCAGTGACTATTGCTGTGCAGATACATGAATTTGGGCCTGTGTCTGTGGGAGTTTGCGCAGTTTCCCCGTGCTTGCGTGGGTTTTCTCCGGGTGTTCCGGTTTCCTCCCACATCCCAAAGATGTGCTCTTCGGTTAATTGGCAACACAAATTCTCCCTAAATTCTCAAATTTGATTTTTAATCCATAGATCTATAAACATAGACAGGGATCACGGGTAGAGGTGGGAACTTCGGGATGGCGGCGTGGGCTCGTTGGGCCTGTTTCCCGTGCTGTTTTGTTCTTTGTTCTTGGTTCTAAAGGATCATCCCTTTATTCTGAGGCTGTGCCCTCGAATTCTCATCTCCCCCACAAATGGAAACATCTTCCCTCAATCCAGGCCCTTTAGTAATCTGTGAGATTCAATGAAATCCTGTACCTTATCCTTCTAAACTCCATCAAGTACACTCAGAGTCCTCAAACTCTCCTCGTATACCAAGATTTTCATTTCTGGGATCATTCTTATGAACCTCCTCCAGATCCTTTCCAATGTCAGCACATCCTTCCTCAGATATGGGGCCTAAAATTGCTAACAATATTTCAAAACATGATCTGCCCAGAGCTTTGTAAAACCAATTCAGGATCTTCTCATGGAGCTTGGGGGGGGGGGGGGAGGAGATGGAATCGAAAACAAGAGGACACTGTTTCTCATTAAGTGGTCACCCATTTAGGTTAGAGATGAGGAGGAATTTCTTCTCTAAAAGGAGGACAAGTGTCTTTGGAATACTCCACCCTAGAGATCTGTGAGACAGTCATGGAATGTATTCAGTGTTGGGATAAGATGGATTGTGGAATTATAGGATAGCAAACTCCAAGATTGGAAGGAACAGACAGGAAAATAGATCTCTGGCCAAGATCAGTCACAATTTTATTGAATGTTGGAGTAGCCTCGTGGGATTGTATAGCCTATTTCCATTGCTATTTTATTCGCTCTCAGGTTCCCATTCCATACAATATGTAGTCAACTGAAGTGTTCATTTTGTCTCTGAATTTTTTTTTATACACACAAAATGCCAACAACCTTAATTACGGAAATACCAAGAGCATTTCAACAAAGAAACTATTGAAATGCAGTTGTTAGTATGTAATGTCTATTTATTACAACAATAAGTTTAAAACAAGTCCAACGCTATCCTCAATATTATAGAATCGCTATAGTACAGGAGACTGCCATTCAGCCCATCGAGTCTGCACCAACCACAATCCCACTCTATTCCAGCAAACCCACACATTTATCCTGCCAATCCCCCTGATCCGAGTCAGTCAATTTTAGCATAGCCAATCAACATATCCCGCACATCTTTGGACTGTGGGAGGAAACTAGAGAATCTGGAGGAAATGCACCCCCCCTCCCCGCCCCACACACACACACACACTGGAAGAATGTGCAAACTCCACACAGACAATGACCTAGAATTAACCTGGGTCCCTGTGACTCAGCAGCACTAACCACTGTGACACCATGCTGCCCACATAATCCATCTCCTTTAACTTCAGTGAACAGTGTAACATGCACATGTTTGGATTTTAAACGGGATGCTGAGAATGCCAACGAGTCACGATATTTGAACAATACAAACATTGTGCACCAGTCTGCTCTTTGTACTTGCTGCTGTGTGGCTCTCTTTCAGAAACACACAAGTAAAACAGGATATGGCAATGCTCATTCCGCTAAGAGACACAAAAGGCAATTCTGATCAAGCACCCAGAATAATGAACAGGGTGATTTGGGAGGAGTCAGAGGAGGAATTTCTATTTATCTTTTACCATGTTAATCAGGGTGGTGGGGGATGGAGGGGGCAAATCCTTTCTATCTGTGTTGAGCTTCTGCTATTGGATCCCAGACATGCCTACCAAGGTGGGCAGATGGCTTACATATGAGCTACTAGCGAGGGAATGCTGTACTTTTCACCATCAGTTTTGATGTACAGCAGGAATGCCACAATTCAACAGACATTGAACAATGTTGGGATGAGAACATAGAAACAGGAATAGGCCACTCAGCCCATTGAGCCTGTTCCGCCATTCAATGCATCATGGCTGATCTGTAGCCTTACTTCACATGCCTGTTTTTGAGACACACCCCCTAAATCCTTTAATTAACAAAAAATTATCTTGAATTTAAAGATAGCAACTGATCTCGTATCAACTGTCATTTGTGGCAGAGAGTTCCAAACCTTACCACCCTTTGCATGTAGAAGTGCTCCCTAACATCTCTCCTGAATGGTCTGGCCCTGATGTTTAACTGTACCTCCTTGTTCTAGAATCTCCAGCTAGTGGAAATAAATTATCTACCTTGTCTTTTCTCATTAATATCTCAAAGGTTTTGATCAAATCATGCCTTAACCTTCTAAATTCAAGAGATAACTGGCCCCATTTGTATAATCTCTCCTCATAATTAAACTCCTGAAATCCAGGTATCGTTCTTGTAAACCTCTGCTACATTCCCTCCAAGGTTAATATATACTTCCCAAGGTGTGGTGTCCAGATTTGCTCACAGTCCTCTGAGTAGGGTTTCAGCAGGGTGGAGTATAGCTGCACCATAAATAATGACATCCAACACCGCTGGCAGAAGGGGCAACACCATAAACAATTTGAAAAGTCCGGGGCAGGAATCACTTTGGGCTCAGTGCTTTGCCAATTTTGCTTCAGTAGATTATTGCTGCAATAGCTGCCTGGCCCTTTAAGTTGATGCAGGAGGGTGTCCCTGGTAATGACTATTTATCACTGTGAGAAGTTTCAAAGCACAAGTAGGATTATTGACAGAAACCTGACTTTTAAAATATTTTCCCAGTAGTGCTGAGTTAGCAATAGACAGAAACCCAGCACTGCTGCCACAATAGGGAGAATTCCAATCATTGGTTTATTGAGATCTGGGCCAATAACCGTAGCTGTGTGATGGTCCATCATCCCCAGAAATTCCACTTCTTTAGGGGGCACAGTGAGAGTGTCATAATAAGAGTTGCATTTTAGTTTTGAATGTAATCACAAAGTCCCCCAATTCTGGGGATGATGGATCATCACACGGCTACGGTTATTGGCCCAGATCTCAATAAACCGATGGCTGGAATTCTCCCGCTGGGTCAAAATCCCAGAATTCCCTCCCTAATGGCATTGCGGGTCAACCCACAGCACATGGATTGCAGCGATTCAAGAAGGCAGCTCACCACCACCTTCTCAAGACCAACTAGGAATGGGCAATAAATGCTGGCCAGCCAATGGTGCCCATGTTCCACAAACGAATAGAACAAAAAGTGTCAGGCTGGTGAAGAAAAGTGGTGAATTTCCTGACAATGAAGATCCATCTCCAGGAAAATTCTGAGGTTGGAAAATGGACCCTCCCCCTCCAGGGCACTATTTTATTCGTTCATAGGACGTGGGTGTCATTGGCTGACCAGTATTTATTGCCCATCCATAGTTGCCCTTGAAGCGCAGTTGAGAGTAAGCCACATTGCCATGGGTCTAGAGTTATAAGTAGGCCAGATCAGGTAAGAATGGCAGATTTCCTTTCCTAAAGGACATTAGCAAACCAGATGGGTTTTTCCAACGATGGTTTCAGGGTCATCAGTAGATTCTTAATTCCAGATTTTTTTTTATTGAATTCAAATTCCACCATCTGCCATAGTGGGATCCAAATCCGGGTACCCAGGACACTGAGTTGAGTTTCTGGATTAATTTCTAGCGAAAGCATCACAAGGCCATTGCCTTCCCCTAATTTGGAAGGTCCAGCTGTAGATGCTCCCCTGACTCACCGCTGTGGTGTTCCAGGGTCACTGACAGCCCCCGTCCTGAACTCTGGAAACTGCCCCAGGCATTGGTCAGATGAGTCCAGACATCTTTGTGCCACGTTGCTCCAAATGGGTTGCATGCCAGTGTGTTTTCCTGCCAGTGCCATGGGGAACCTAGTGTGGAGGGATGGGTCTTAATCTGCATCCCATTAACGGGGTGCAAACATGTGTCACACTGTCCTCCCCAATGGAATTTCTAACCTACTACGGGGAGCACCAGTGGGAGCTCCCGCTGTAAATTCACGCCTGCGTGAAATTGATTTTTCTTGCCATATTCTCCCCCGTTCAAATCCACCAGGAGGGGGCTGGAGAGAATACTGCCCAATGGTGATAAATCAAAATCAGCAAGCTTAATTTTAACTCATAAAAAAGATGCACTCATATTTAATGTCATATAGTGGTTACCACTGCTGCCTCACAGCACCAGGGAACCAGGTTCGATTCCTGACTTGGATCGCTATCTGCACGTTTTCCCTGTGTCTGCATGGGTTTCCTCCCACAGTCCAAAAGACATGCTGGTTAGGTGCATTCACTATGCTAAATTCATCATGGGTGTACTCAAACAGGCGCCAGAGTGTAGCGACTAAGTTAAAATTTATCAGTCACAAGTAAGGCTTACGTTAACATTGCAATGAAGTTTGTGTAATTACCCTAGTCGCCACTCTCCGGCGCCTGTTCGGGTCAACGCACCTAACCAGCACGTCTTTCAAACTGTGGGAGGAAACCCAAACACCTGGAGGAAACCCACGCAGAAGTTTGCTGTGCAAACTTCACACAGTGAGCCGAACCAGAAATTGAAACGAGGTCCTGGTGCTGAGAGGCAGCTGTGCCGATTAACAGATTTTCGCAGTAACTTCAATCAGTGTTAATGGGAGCCTAATAAATAAACTTAAATTTAAGTGTGGCTGTATTTAAGAGCAAAACATCCACGATAGTGATCAAACCAGGTTTCCTGAAAATCTGTATGCTACAACACGTAAGTTTAACTGGAAAAGTACAAGAATTTGCCGAGAACTACCGTTTATTCAATACAAGCTAACATAACTGGGTAATCTGAAGTCTTATCACAAGGGCTGAAACAATGTCTGCTGGCATTTAACATACGGTGTAAGAATAGATTAAAATGTCATTGTAATGATCATAAAAAAAAGACCCATCTTTCTTGTAGCATGTAAACTGAATTATTGATGCACCAATTGGTTTAAAGTGATATTACATTGGGCCATCATGACAAGCTTCTTTCCCTGATTGCTGCCTGTTAATGTCAGTTCTCATTTGCTTCAGGCTTCATTAACTTTGCACAGACTGTATTCCATCATGATAAAACTTTAAATAGCAATCACCACTCCAGATCCATCATTTGCTCCACACTGCATGCACTAGCTACGAAGCAAAGACGACCAAACTGGCAGAGGAAACAACAAGAGGTTTACTGGAGGAAAACAACTATAAACAGGACTGAATGCTTCTGAACGCCACGCACTCAAAGCTGCCGGAAAGCTCACACTAGATTCACACGCTCCACCAAGAGTAGCCTGATGGGTCCTGTGCCCCCAATAATCTCCCCCCGTAAAAGGCGCAGGTTAACACACTACAGAAACTATTTGATGACCAAGTACGGAGTTGCAGTAACGGACCACAGAACCTCCGTCACTTCTTGTAGACAGCAGCGATGGCTGCACCAACTACAGCCAGCTAATGCAGTTTTTAAAGTTTCTAGTTTGATCACTATTGTGGACGTTTTGCTCTTAATTACAGCTCCACTTAAGTTTAATTTTATTTATCAGTGTCACAAGTAGGCTTACATTAACACAATAAAGTTATTGTGAAAATCCCCCAGTCACCACACTCTGGCACCCTGTTCAGGTACACTGAGAGAGAATTTAGCATGGCCAATACGTCTGTCGGACTGCGGAAGGAAACACGGGGAGAATGTGCAGACTGTGACCCAATAATCCGGGCCCCTGGTGCTGCGAGGCAGCAGTGTTAATCACTGTGCCGCCCTTAACATGCACACAGGGTTCCTTCAGAGTTCATCTCAGCAGCCTGTAGCAATTGTAACTGAGAGCTGCTCACACAGCGAAGGTCTTGCCCATGGCCAACGTTCAAATAGGTTCACTCGGAGAACAAATTAGATACAACTTTCCCCTTAACAAGCAGCACCTGGTCCACTTTCAGGCACAAGTCCAGTTTTGCAAATCCCCGTGGAGGTGGAATTAAAACTGAGGGAGAAAATCCAGGGAGTTTTTCCTCTAATCTCTCCAGTTTTGAGAAATTACTTCCACCTGTGGTTTGGTAGATCAAGTTTCGGAAGTCGGATCCAATAATGTAATTTAGTGTGAAAGGCATGTTGCAAGCTGCTGCCAGCGTACCGAACTAAACCTCAGCCAGGCAGCTTTGCTTTTCAACACGCATTATACCCCCTCCTGCCCCTCCAAAGCATCGGTGTATTTCTCTTAGCCAGCTGCTTTTAACATTTAGTATGAAGCACAGAAGGACAGCAACTTGGAGCTCATGGATTTCCATGGTAACCCCAGGGAAATCTAGAAGTAAATTGGAGAACTGGAGGCATTCAATGTACACACACAAAAACAAACTAGTAACAAGGAAATGCATATTTACAAGACAACAACCTAACAGGCATGTTATGCCTGTGTACCAGAATGGTTTGCAGTCAGTTTGAATAACACATAGACTCAGAATCATACAGTGCAGAAGAGGCCCTTCGGTTCATTGAGTCTGTACCAATGCATTAGAAACTCTTGAATTCCCACCAAATCCAATCTGCTAAGACTTGGCCCATATCCCTGAATGCAATGAGGTGCCAAGTACTCATCCAGGTACTTTTTAAAGTATGCGAAGCATTCTTCACCACCCTCCAGGCCGCGCGTTCCAGACTGTTACTATCTTGTGGGTATATTCCCTCCTAAACCTTTTGCCTCTCACTTTGTGATTGACCATTTAATTAAAGGGAACAGCTGCTCCTTATCCACTCTGTCTACGTCTCTCAATCTTGTACACCTTGATCAGGTCACCACCACAGTCTTCACTGCTCCAATGAAAATAACCCAAGCCTATCCAACCTCTCTTCATAAATGTTCAGTCCCAGGCAGCATCCTGGTGAATCTCCCCTGCACCCCCTCCAGTGCAATCACATCCTTCCAATAACTTTGCGACCAGTATTCTAGTTGTTGCCTCACCAAAGTTCTGTACAACTTCAACATGACTTCTCTACTTTTATAAGTGCCTCAATTGATAAAGGCCTTTCTCACCAACCTACTAACATGACATTCTGCTTTCAGAGATCTGTGGACAAACACATCAATTTCCTTTGTTCCAAAGAACTTCTAAGTGTCCTATCATACATGGAATACTTTCTTGTCAAATTACTCCTTTCGAAGTGAATCACCTCACACTTTTCAGGGTTACATTCTATCTGCCTATTTAACTAAGACACATTGCTTCACTGTTAACCACCTGTCCAATCCTTGTGTCATCTGCAAACTTACTAACCCTACCCCACACAGTCAATAATGTCATTCATATAAATGAAAAATAATAACGGGCCCAACACAGGTCCCTATGATATACTGCTGGACACTAGCTTCTAGTCACAAAATAGCCTTTGATCATCACTCTCTGTCTTGTACAGTTTTGAATCCACTTTATCAAATTACTCTGTATCCCACATGAATTTACCTTTTTTACAAGTCTCCCATGTGGGCGTTGTCAAAAACTTTGCTGAAATCCATATGAACCACATCGACTGCACTACCCTCATCTACACACCTGGTCATCTCCTCAAAAAATTCAATCAAATTTATTCGACATGATCTTTCTGATGAAGCCATGGTCATCATCCCTGATCTCCAAGTGGAGAGAGGAGATGTTCTCCTTCAGATGTTTCTCCAATATTTTCCGTACCACTGACATGAGACTCACTGGTCTGTAGTTCTCTGGTTTATCTCTATAACCCTCCTTAAATAGCTGAACACATATTAGTTGTTCTCCAATTATCCGGCATCTTTCCTGTGGCCAGAGGAGAATTGAAAATTTAGGTCAAAGCCCCTGCAATCTCTTCCCTTGCTTCTCATAGCAGCCTACGACACAATTCATCTGGACTTGGAGGTTTATCCACTTTTAAGGTTGCTAAAACCTCCAATATCTTGTCCTTCCCCATGTCAATTTGCTCAAGAATCTCAGTCTCCTTGGCTGAATTCCATACCATCATTCTCACTCTCTTGGCGTGAAGAATGTGAAGTATCCATTCAATACTCTACCAAAGTTCTCTGGTTCCACCCATAGATTGCCCCCTTCATCTGTAAGAAGTCCTACTCTTTTCCTGGTTATCCTCTTCCCATTGATATAGAATATCTTGCGATTTTCCAACTTTTGCCAGCCAGAGCTTTCCTTATATTCCCTCTTTGCATTCTTAATCATTTTCTTAAGCTCCACTCTGCACTATACCTCATTAATGCCCCCACTGATTTGCTCCCTTGAACTTATTAAAAGCCTCTCTTTTCCTTTTCATTGTATCCTGAATCTCTCGTCATCCATGGTTCTCTGGGCTTATTATTTCTACCTACACCCCAGAGTGAACATGTTCAGCTTGCAATCTCCCCATTTCCTTTTTGAATGCTCCTCACTGCTCTTCTGTAGATTTTCCCATTAGTAGCTGTTCCCAGTCTACCTTGGCCAGATCCTGTTTTATTTTATTAAAACTCGCTCTCCCCAATTCATTTTTTTTTCTTTTGCAGCTAGTTTATTTCCTTGTCCGTAACAAAGTTAAATTGTACCATGTTGTGATCACTATCATTAAAATGCTCTCCCAACACCACCTCAACCACAGGTTCAGCACAACTCCGTCCCTTGTTGGACAATCCACATATCGATTTGAATAAAGAGTTCTCTTGTACACATTCAAGCCCTTAACACCATGTATATCCCAGTTAAACGTTGGGAATGTTGGAATCACCTAATAAAACTATTGTTTTTACACACCTCCACAAACTGAGCACATATTTGCTCTTCAATATCCCTCTGACTACACTATTTTAAAGTGCGTAACAGTGGGGCTGCTCTCATTTTATTCCTAAACTCTACCCACAAAGTTTCATTTGATGCCCCCTCCAATATTTATCTGCCTTTATGGCAGTAATTGACTCCTTAACTAACTTCTCCCCATCTCACCTGAAGATTCTATATTTCAAAATCTTGAGTTCCAAACGTGTCCTTCCTTCAACAATGTGACGGCTACTATATCACACTTCCACGTGTCAATTATTGCCCTCAGTTCATCAGTTTTACCCGCAATGCTCCTGCCGTTAAAGTAGGGACCACCCAGTCTGGCCTTACTCCCTTGAAATTTAATGCAACTCCACTCCGTGTTCTGCTGTATGATTCTGTGCCCTTATTCTGCTAACAATCAGTATCCCCCTCCCCCTGCAAAATTAGTTTAAACTGTCAGCAAGACATTTTATTCGAGATTTCACTGATCTTGCCATACAAACACTAAAGTCACAAGAGATGACAAGCTAGTGATATTAACACTAGACTATTAATCCAGAAACTCAGTTATGGGGACCCGAGTTCAAATCCTACCATGCCAGATGATTGAATTTGAATTCAACAAAAAAAAACTGGAATTAAAAATCCACTGAGGACCATGAAACTATTGTTGATTGTCAGCAAGGAAATGACAAGGTAATGAAATCTTCCGTCCTTAGTTGGCCTGACCTACACGTGACTCCAGAGCAACAGCAACATGGTTGACTCTCAACTGCCCTCCAAGGGCAACTAGGGATGGTCAATAAATGCTGGACAACCAGCGACACCCATGTCCCATGAATGAATAAAGAAAAGGAGATGGAATACAATGTAATCAATTCACGATGCTTTAAAGCTGTTCATCATTTTTGATTCAGGTGGGAAATATGGTAAAACGCCTCCTTTAGTTGGATGAATGCAACTCATAACATTCTTACAGATGAGAAAGAATATATCTTGACCCTAAAGATTACAATAGAGCCACACAATCAACGGCAAGATGCAAAAAAAAAACAAATTCTATGAAGCTGAAATCTGCAAGATTTATAAACCCAAAGCAATGTTGTCCTCCTCAGGTCAGGAGGAGACCCGCCATGTGGATGGCTTCATATCTACTGAAATAATCTAGCGAGCTACACTGTTGTAAATAATCTCTGCAAATTTCAATTGGACATCAATGAAGCACTGTGAGCCAACAATTCCTTCATGACATTATATTGAGCAATTAAATCTGATGTCCCAGAAACAGTTCTTTTGTTCATCTCCAAGTCATCTGACCATTCATCTAATTTCTAAATTACATTCTTAAAATAAAATCCTTCCCTCTGTCAGACTTTGACAATTCTCAGCAATTGGACAAAAAAAGGTATTGCTTTGACTTTGCACATTTGTGTTTCTTTTTAAAAAAGACACATTTCTATTTAGCCACATGCTGGCTATTATTTCTCCTTAAGCAATTTAACACAATAATTACCACGCAGAACTGGATGCCTTGTTCTATTTCTACCATTGCATGGCATGACCTCTGACCTTCACTTATTATTCAGAAAGGCACTTGAGTTGCTTTGGCATTCTAACTGCTGCATTATCAACTCACCTTTCTCAATAATTTGATCTGGTTTGATCCTCCATCCATTTTATTGGCTCCAGTTCTGCCTTTAAGTAATCAAATCTATTACATAATAATCAGCTCTTGGGTCTGATAAGCTGCATATCTTTCCTGCGACGCTGGAGGATGCAATTCAAACACTTTTACTTCCCCACTTTCTCCACCTCCTACAACTTTACCCTCTTACCTCAAGCGACCCAGGAGTTGTAAACTTTCCCACTCCCACTCCAGCCCTAGCATCATATGATAACACAGCCAATTTTAATAACGCTCAGGACAAGTGACAGATTGTAATACAAAAGTTGCCTGTGTCACAAAGCACACAGTTTTGCTATCATCAATCTCAGTTGATCACTAGTTCAGAGTTTTATTTATATTATTGTAGGGATGGTCTTGAGCCTAAATTGAATGCAAAGCCCAGGAGGGAAATGGATCAATTGAATTACTTGAATATCCCTTTTTTCTTAATTTGTTATTGTCACATGTATTGGCATACAGTGAAAAGTATTGTTTCTTGTGCATTACACAGACAAAGTTTATCACTCAGAGGACAGGAGAGGGTGCAGAATGTAGTGTTGCAGTCATTGCTAGAGAAAGACCAGCTTAACATAAGGTAGTTCTATTTAAAGGTCTGATGGCAGCAGGGAAAAAGCTGTTCTCTACCCCCTCAAGAAAGACATAAGCAACACAAGGGAGATACAAACCATCCCTGAATGACAAGATTCTACACATCACATTCACATTTAAATGCTGATTTCCCCCAACCCAATGGAGTTCTGTCGGATGGAGTCGCCTTAACTGCCCCAGATTCAGAGCAGGCAAGGCTCCCAGAATGGCATTCACTGTTGGCTTTACGCAGAAATTTATGAGCCTCGTGCAGGCAAAGCAGTAAAATTCCGGCAGAGGAGATGGCCCTTGGCACCGTGATGGCAAATTATTCCTTTCAGACAATTTTCTACCAGATTGTTAGATTCAGGGATTATGGAAAAGTACGGAATAGATCCCAGGAGATGTACATCTTAGATACATGGTCTAAATCCTCTGACAGCAAGGGTTTAGAGGAGTATTTTAGCTCAACGGGAGTTCACACATTGGCCCTACAAACAGAACTAAATTTGAGTTTATTTATTAGTGTCACAAGTAGGCATACATTAACATTGCAGTGAAGTTACTGTGAAAATTCTGCGGTTGCCATACGCCGGCACCTGCTTGGGCGCACAGGGAGAATTTAGCACAGCCAATCCACTTGATCAGCACATCTTTCAGACAGTGGGAGGAAACCAGAGCATCCGGAGAAAACCCACAGGCAGATTCCACACAGTGACCCAAGCTGGGAATCGAACCTGGGTCCCTGGCGCTGTGAGACAGCAATGCTAGCCACTGTGCCACCCCACACTTGCATGTGTAGAAGACCATATCCAGTCAGGAAAACAACTCTTCAGCATTTCATATAATTGATCATTATTAAAGCAGGCATGAACCTGAACATTACACTTTACGTGCTGAATCAAATCCAAATATTGCATTAACAACAAGAAGGCCATAAAACGCAAAACATTAACTAAGGAGAGAGAGTAGGACCTCATAAGGATCAACAAGGTCATTTATCTACAGATCCACAAGAGATAGGTGAGATCCTAAATGAATAGTTGTCACCTGTATTCACTGTTGAGAAACACATGGATGTTGGGGAAATAAAAAGTGATGCCTTGAGAAGCATACACGAGGTGGTGCTTGAAGTCTTAAAGTGTATGAAGGTAGATAAATCCACAGGACTTGATGAAGTGCATCCCAGGATGTTGTGGGAAGCTAGGGAAGAAATTGTGGATCCCCTAGCAGAGATATTTGAATCATTGACAGCCACTGGTGAGGTGCCTGAAGATTGGAGGGTGGCAAATGTGCCTTTGTTTAAATAGGGCTGCAGGGAAAAGCCTGGGAACTATAGGCCAGTGAGCCTCACATCTGTAGTGGGTAAGTTGTTGGAAGGTATTTTGAGAGACAGGATCTATAGGCATTTAAAGATGCAAGGACTGATTAGGGAGTGTTAGCATAGCTTTGAGTGGAAAATCGTGTCTCACAAATTTGATTAATAAATTTTTGAAAGGGTAACCAAGGAGGTAGATGAGGACATGGCCAATCAACCTAACCCGCACACCTTTGGACTGTGGGAGGAAACCGGTGCACCAGGAGGAAACTCAAGCAGACGCAAGGAGAATGTGCAAACTCCACACAGACAGTGGCCCAAGCCAGGAATCAAACTCAGGTCCCTGGAGCTGTGAAGCAGCAGTGCTAACCACTGTGCTACCATACTGCCCGGTCTTTTCCCAAAGGTAGGGGAGTCTAAAACTAAAGGACATTACTTTAAGATGAGAGGGGAGAGATCCAAAAGGATCCAGAAGGGCAATTTTCCCAGACAGTGGGTGGTGAGTGCCTGGAACGAGCTACCAAAGTAGTAGAGGCAGGTACAGTTTTGTCTTTTAAAAGGCATTTAGACAATTACATGGATAAGATAGGTGTGGAGGGATACGGGCCAAATGCAGACAATTGGGACTAGCTTAGGGATTAAAAAGGGGGCAGCATGGACAAATTGGGCTGAAGGGCCTGTTTCCATGCTGTAAACCTCTATGACTCTAAGTTAGGTACTCACATTATCCTATTAATAAAGCAAAAACCAATCATGTTTGACAATGCATAATCTTACCACAAATGGTTACCAATGATGCCTGACAACAAAATTTTGCATCACAACCACAAGTGCAAACATACCTTTTGTAAAAGGTATTTTCTTGTGTGCACAGAATGCACATACTGTATAAACGGTGATCTCATGCATTCATAATATGTAAACACATGCAAGGCTTTTGATTTTCTGAATAATCAGATGTAAATCATCATCATGTTAGTTTCATTTTCTCATTTATTGATTAGCTGTAGCAATTATTTGTTAGGTGATATCGGTCAGGATGATTTTATTACTGATGATTTTATTACTGTACCAAGTAGATTATACCACATATATAAATAGAAAAATTCCAGTAAGCCACTGTTTAAGGATTCATCCATTTCCCAACTGAACACATTAGAGATAAACAGCAAACACTTCCAGGTCTTCTTCATTCTGCAAAGATGCAGAGTGCAGCGTGCTTCTTGTCCATCACAAGTTTTCAAAAGCAAAAAGACAGAGATATCTGTGTCCCACATTACTGCATACAACTCAAAATCACACCACAGTCATGATGTTTCTAAGATGAAAGTAATGGCAAAATTACGCAACACATGGGCATAGGTAACTGCCAATTGCTCTTACAAAGCTAAATTAGTCATCATGAGAAAAACATGCAGTTATCAATACCAAAAGACTTCAATGATATAGAAGAATGTGCATTTGTCTAGCACCTTCCATATGTCTCAAAGTACATGCTTAGCACTAAAGTACCATGCATTGACCATTATTGAAAATCACATCTAGACCACATCATAAGGATAGATACAGATCATCAAGAAGCCACTTATAAGCATTCTGCACTTCTTCTGGAATTCATCCATACAATCAATTCAGATTTAAGCTCGTTTCCCTACTATTTAATACTGAGAAGAATAGGATCTCTCAATTTAGGAAGCCATTTGGTCCATTGAGTTGTACTGACAACAATCCCACCTAGGCCCTATCCCCGTAATCTGACATATTACCCCTATGTCTCTCGATTCCCTTAAAGCCCAAAGCTCTAGCAATCTCCATCTTGAATAGAGTCAATAACTCCATGCCCAACATTCTAATGAAGCAAGATCTGAACAGTATCAAGGCCTGAGCTGACAAGTGGTAAATAACATTCATGTCACACAAATGCCAGGCAATGACCATCTCCAGCAAGTCAGAATTTACATCACCCCTTGACATTCAATGACATTACTATCGCTGAATCCCCCACTATCAACATCCTGGAGATTTCCATTGACCAGAAACTGAACTGGACTAGCCATGTAAATACAATGGCTACCAAATAGGTCACAGGCTGAGAAACCAGCAGTGAGTAACTTCATCTCCTGACTCCCCAAAGTCCATAAGAAGTCTCACAACACCAGGTTAAAGTCCAACAGGTTTATTTGGTAGCAAACGCCACTAGCTTTTGAAGCACTGCTCCTTCGTCACCCGATGAAGGAGCAGTGCTCCGAAAGCTAGTGGCATTTTCTATCAAATAAACCGGTTGGACTTTAACCTGGTGTTGTGAGACTTCTTACTGTGTTTACTTCAGTCCAACGCCAGCATCAGCACATCATGATCCACAAAGTCCACCATTTAAAAAGGCTCGGGTCAGGAGTATGATGGAATACTCTCCCCTTACTTGGATGAGCGTAGCTCCAGCAACACTGAAGAAGCTTGACACCATCCAGGACAAAGCAACCCATTTGACTACAATCCCTTCCTCTAATATTCATTTGTTCCACCACTGGTGCACAGTACGTACCACCTACAAGATGGACTGCAGAAATTCACCAAGGTTCCTCGGACAGCAACTCCCAAACCCACAATCATGATCATCTGGAAAGTCAAGGGGAGGAGGTACATGGGAACAGGAGCACCTGGAGATTCTGCTCCAATCCACTCACCATCTTGCCTTAAAAACGTATCACTGTTCTTTTAATGTCACTGCATCAAGATCCTGGAACTCTCTGCCTAGCAGCATTGTGGATGCGCCTACAGGAATTGTGGTTTCAGTGGCTTCATGTGCAGTTAGGGACGGGCAACAAATGCTGACCTACTCATCCCTTGATTTTTTTTTTGAAAATGAGCATCCATAGCCCGCTAGGATGTAAGATTTGAAAGATGGGTTTAAAGTGAGGGAAGAGATACAAAAGGACCAGAAAGGCACTTTCCTCCCTCCCCCCTCTCCCCCACACAGAGGGTGGCAAATGTCTGGAATGAGCTACCAGAGGTAGTAGTAGAGACAGGTACAATTTGTCTTTTAAAAAGGATGTAGACAGTTACATGGGTAAAATGGATACAAAGGGAACATGGGCTAAATATGGGCAACTGGGAGTAGCTCAGTGGTTTAAATAAAAGGGCAGCATGGACAAGTTGGGTCAAGCGGGGGGGTGGGGGGGTTGGAGAAGGAGAAGAAAGCAGGGTGCTGCTTCTCAGACTCTACCTGTCAAACCCTTTAATAATTTTGCACATTTCAACCAGATCAGTTCTCATTCTTTCAAACTTCAGACTCTGAGTAGATAACAGTAGTCCAGCCCAATAGCTCCTCCTGGATTTGGATCAAACCAGATCGGTTCTCATTCTCTCAAACTTCAGAGAATGCGGCAGACAACACTTGTCCTGCCCAACATCTCCTCTTGGATTTGGATCAAGCTCACAATGTTATGGGAAGCTCACCCCGTCAGCTCAGTGATCATGCCCGCTCTCCACCCACCACCTCCAGATCTGGAGTTGCCAGGAGAACACCTTATAAAACACTTACACGCACGCAGAGCTCCCAAGAATAAATGTAATATTGATGCCTCATTTTCTAAATTGCATAGTGCATTGCGCCATAAAATAGAACGGTGTACTTTTCATCTGAACAGTGACTATTCTTTGGATTTGGTAATCTTCTGATCTCCATTAATTACGTTTGCTTATTGTGAACGGACCAAGTAAAAATTCATGATGCAGGAATTTCTGTGTAACATGATAATAACGTTGCTCGAAAATAGCTTCCGGTTCCAATAAAGCCCAATGAGCTGGGATATTAATTCTGAATCTTTCTCCAGGGTTGCAGCCTGACTTGCTTAGTATTTCCTATTCCAGCATTCATTACAAACAATCACATCATCTAATAAGCCAGCAGCCTTTTATTTTTAAAATCTGCTGGGATAAAGAAATATCAGCCAGACATTACAATCCAATAAACCTGCCATGTCCATTTGTTCCAAATTTCTTTCCACTCCCAAGTATTTTTTCTACAATGTTATGTTTTTGCATTTTCCTTCCTGGCCCATTTTTTTATTTGACTTGAGTCCTTCTCTTCATCGTTACAAGTTATAAATCACTTCCCAACTGAAGAAAAACACTCGAGCTCAACAAAGTGTAATGACCTCAAATGAAAAAGAACAAAGATTACAAATAATCATTTCTTTAGCTATTGATCCAACTCCCTGCTCTTTGTATATAATGCCGCAAAACCTTCAGGGAAGTAGATCTAATTAACTTAGAGTTTGATTTACAGTTTTCCTGTTTGCAACCTCTCGCTCTTCATTCCCAACCTTCAGCTTTTATATTATCGTTGCTTGAACTAACCTCCCCTTTATTTGTCAAGGTCACACAGTAGACTTACCTTAACAGTGCAACGAAGTTACTGTGAAATTCCCCTAGCTGCCACACTCTGGCACCTGTTCAGGTACACCAGAGAATTTAGCATGGCCAATGCACCTAACCAGCACATCTTTCAGACTGCATGAGGAAACCAGAGCACCGGCAGAAACCCACACAGACAGGGAGAATGTGCAAACTCCACACAGACAGTAATCTAAGCTGGGAATCGAACTCAGGTCTCTACTGCTATGAGGCAGCAGTGTTAACCACTATGCTAGCAAAATTGAAGAGAGTGTATAAAGGCTTGGCAGAGACACTAAGCTTCAGTCAGTGCCCTATAACTTGAGGGAAGCAGGAACCAAAACAAGAGGAAATAAAGTCTCCTCTCATTCAATTACCAATGGCTCAGTAAATTCAGCAGCAGAGCAGAAAATTTCTACACAGACGGTGACCCAAGCAGGAATCAAACTCAGGTCCCTGGTGCTGTGAGGCAGCAGTGCAAACCAGTGTACTGCCACGATCACTTCCGAATGGAAAGAAAGATATTGATAATAAATGGGCTCTTTCACACAGCAAGAAGTCTCACAACACCAGATTAAAGTCCAACCAGTTTATTTGATAGTAAACCCACAAGCTTTCAGAAACACTGTTCCTTCATCAACTGTGTGGAAGGTTCTGATCAGAGAAGGGCATATAAAGGCGCACACAGTACACAGAATACGGATTAAAATGCATTTGCACGAGGATGGGCTCAACTGGGATCTTGGGTTCATGTCACACTATCTGTAACCCCCATGACTTGCCTGAAATTGCAACACCTCACTTACTCTCCTGTCTGGAGACAATACACGTCTCTTTAACTTAATGTTATTTCCACTCACACTATCTGCATCTTTAAGACTTGAATAGCAGCTTAGCTGTGAAGACTTGCATTCTAATCAGTATCCTGTAAACTGTATGTGCCTTTATATGCCCTTCTCGGACCAGAACCTTCCACACGCCTAATGAAGGAACAGCATTTCCAAAAGCTTATGGGTTTGCTATCAAATAAACTGGCTGGACTTTAACCTGGTGTTGTGAGACTTCTTACTGTGTTTACCCCAAACCATTGCCGACATCTCCACATCATGACTCTTTCACAAACCCCAGGGAAGAGTTTGGCTATCTATCCCCTTTTCATTCCATGTGGGCTGGGACACAAATTATACATTCTGGCTTACTACCAGAAACGTGTTGCAAACCCTCGCCAAACAATTCAAATCATTTTCAAAAGTGCTACATGAACACCTGAAGATGGTGGAATATTAGTAGCTCTGACTAAATATAAAAGCACAGATATGCAGCCTCACACTTCAGTGTAGCTTTATGTCATCTCAGCATCCTTTGAATATCTAACTTCTAGCTCTTGTTGCCATAGAAGCCACTGTGTGGACTTATCCAAGGTGACTTTAACTGTCAGACTCTCCACATGGAATAGTGCATCTCAGGTTAATGGCAGCGCGGTGGCAGAGTGGTTAACACTGCTGCCTCACAGTCCCAAGGTCCCAGGTTCAATTCCTAGCTTAGGTCACTGTCTGTGTGGAGTCTGCACCTTCTCCCTACGTGTGTGAGAGTTTCGTCCGGGTGCTCAGGTTTCCTCCCACAGTCCAAAAGACGTGCTGGTTAGGAACATTGGCCATGCTAAATTGACACTTAGTGTCCGGGGGATTAGCAGGATAAATGTGTGGAGTTACAGGAATAGGACCTGAGTCGGACTCTTGTTGGTAATCTATGATTCACAAAATTAAAAATAAAACTTCAGTCTCCGTTACTCAGAAAAGGATATTACCATAAAGGGAGTGGAATAAAGGACTTGTTCTGGGGAGACTCAGACTACGAAGAGAGATTGGGCAAACTGGGCCCCGTGTTTCCTTGAGTTTCGAACAGCGAGATGTGGTTGCATTGAGATCTACAAAGTAGTTAAGAGGAATAGACAGGGTAGATGCAGCCCACGATTACCCTGTTGAAGGGATCGAGAACCGGGGGCACAATCTCAAAATAGGATGGTGCGGCTGACAACCAAGGAGAAATTTCTCTGCACAGAGAGTTGCGCATCTTTGGAATTTTGTCCCAAAGTCATTGTGAATATTTGAAACAGATCTTGACAGATTTCTGATTTTCAATAACACAAGGTTATGGGGATAGTGGGTGTAAAAGGCATTGGAATGTCCGATCAGCTATTATTGTATTGAATGGTCAAGTAGGCTCGATGGGCTGAATGGCCTGCTCCTGTTCCTCTGTCCCAATAACAACTAAGATTTCAGCATCTCTTCCACTCCCAAAACATTCAACTGTAGAAATAACAGTATCAAATGGCTCTCCACATATTCTATTACATTTAGTTGATGCTTTTGATGCTGTAATTCAGACAGGAATGAATCATAAAATACATCAGGTGAGAAAGCAGACAGCCACTGCAGACACACTCAGCAGGTTTGACTTAGACATGTCACAACAGCCTCATTATCTCTCACTGGATTACTGCTCCCCTGATTTAATTCACGTTTCATTTTCACTTTTGAGACCTCTAAGCAAATAAAATAACCATTCTTCACAACAATTTCATCTCAAATTCACTATCTGGTTTCCACTGAAAACATTTGAGTTCAGAGCACACAATGGGTGTTTTTCCAGTGTAAGACCACAAACACACTGGGGAAAAAAAGAGGTCACACGAAGTGAGATCAGAGGCTGCAACAACTGGCACCACTGGTTGAGTCCCAAACATCACCAGCACACAATACTAAGATATCCATTTCAATTACAAATCACTAAAAGTTTAAGTTTATTTATTAGTATCACAAATAGGCTTATATTAATGCTGCAATGAAGTTACTGTGAAAATCCCCTTGTCGCTATACTCCGGTGCCTGTTGAGGTACACTGAGGGAGAATTTAACATGGCCAATGCACCTAACCAGCATGTCTTTCAGATTCTGGGAGAAAATTGGAGCACCTGGAGAAAACCCACACAGACCTGGGGAGAATATGCAAATTCCACTCGGACAGTGACCCGAGGCAGGAATTGAACCCAGGTCCCTGGCACTGTGAGGTGGCAGTGCTAACTACTGTGCTGCCATGGCACAAGAAATGTAAAAGCTTGGAAGTTTCTACAGGTAGAAAATGAATAAAGACATGAACAAAGGGACAGTGGTTGACACTGCTCACAGCAGCAGGGACCCAGATTTGATTCCTAGTTGGGTCACCATTAGTGCAGAGTCCGTACACTCTCCCCGTGTCTCTGTGGGTTTCCTCCGAGTGCTCCGGTTTCCTTCCATAGTCCGAAAGATGCGCTGGTTAGGTGCATTGCCATGCCAAATTCTTCCTCAGTGTACCCAAACAGGCTCCAGAATGTGGCAATTAAGGGATTTTCACAGCAATTTCATTGCAGTGTTAATGTAAGCTTACTTGTGACACTAATGGTCAGTGCACAAAATCAAACTGGCAAATTTAACTTTTAAAATTCTGCACTCAGTAACTACATGTATCAGATTGACTGAAAGTAGCTCTTATATTGGGAATATAACCAATAACTTAAGGCATCTTTTGCATGGGAAGTAAATGGACATTAATAATTTTAATGAAACTAACACAACAATGCAGAAACATGGTGTTAAATAATTTGGTTAATTTGAATTAAAATAGCTTCTCATAGATCATTCATACTAAATGGAAAGAGAAAATGCTGGAAATACTCAAAGTCTGGCAGAGTAAAACAGCCAAAATGTAAAGTCCAAAGTGACTCTGCTCTAGAACTGAACTAAGGTAAAAACATAAAGGCAAAATACTGCAGATGCTGAAATCTGAAACAAAAAGCAGAAAGTGCTGGAGAATCCCAGCAGGTCTGACAGTATCTGAGGAGAGAGAATAGAGCCAACGGTTCGAGTCAGGATGAGCCTTCGTCAGGAGGTAAAAGTGTGATGGGTTTTATATTAGTGAATGGGCAGGAAAATTAGCAAGACAGCCACACCATGGAAAGTTAACTACATATCTGTGATTGCTTTTCTTCACAAAAGAGTAAATCACCTTTTAAGCCTGTTGTTCCATTTTGTGCATGCGCACATGTCCAAAAACTGTGTGTCATATGAACGGTGGTTGGGATTTACCACCGTTTCTTTATTCAGGAATCATTTCACAGAATCCCTACAGTGCAGGGAGAGGCCATCCAGTCAGCACCAACACTACAACACAGCATCTTACCCAGGTCCACCCTATCCCACGCATTTACCCCACTAATCCTCCTAACCTACACATCTTTAGATACTAAAGGTTAATTTGGCATGGTCAATCCACCTCATCTCCACATCTTTCAACTGTGGGAGGGAATTGTAGTACCTGGAGACCCACACAGACGTGGGGAGAATGACTGTGTGGAGTTTGCACACTCAAGATCAGAAGCAAAATTGAGTCCTTGGTGCTCTGAGGCAGCAGTGCTAACCATAGTTTCACAATGCTGTGGAATTATCTTATCTTGTTCAGAATTCAGAAAATCTAGCTGCCTGGTTATTTCATCCATCATACGAGCCAACTTCCCGTCTACCAACTCGAACTTCATCTACACTTCCCGCTGCCTTGGAAAAGCGGCCAGTGTAATCAAGGACTCCACACACCCTGGGCATTCTCTCTTCCACCTTCCTCCATCAGGAAAAAGATACAAAAATCTGAAAACACATACCAACTAACTCTAGAACAGCTTCTTCCCTGCTACCATCAAACTTCTGAATGGTCCAATCACACATTAAACTGATTTTTCTCCTCACCCTACCAGTAACTGAAATACTATATTCTGCACCCTGTCCTTTCCTTCTCCTGAATGTACTCTACAAACAATATGTTTTGCTGTAACAACTCACAAGAAGCAATACTTTTCACTATATCCCAATACACGTGACAATAATAAGTCAATCTGATTATAATTTGCAACTGTGCACTGTGGGACTTATTGGCAAAGCACATCTTTAAAATTCACAAAAAAATCCCTGTTATGGTCAGATTTGGAGCAGTATAATAGAGGATTTATTGTTACCGTTCCCCATATGGCCTTAACCTGGAAGGAATGTTTGGAGCCTTAGAGCTAAAAGGGCAGATGTTACACCTCCTGCAATTTTACAGGAAAGTGCTACGCGCGGGAGGAAGATTTTCAAGAATTGATCATTACTTTTATTCTTTAATGCCAAAACGCAGCACTAGCTACTGTTCCTGAAGGTGTGCCTCAAGGATGTAGTACATCAGTGCAACAGAATCAGAGAATCCCTACGGTGCAGGAGGAGGCCATTTGGCCCATCGAGGTTGCACCAGCAACAATCCCACTCAGGCCTTATCTCCGTAACCTCATGTACTTATCTTGCTAGATCCTCTAATCTCAAAAGGACGCTAAGGGGTAAATTAGATGGCCAGCGTACCTAACCTACACATTTTTGGACTGTGGGAGGAAACCGAAGCACCAGGAGGAAACCCACACAGACACGGTGAGAATGTGCAAACTCCACACAGACAATGACCCAAACCAGGAATCGAACTCAGGTCCCTGGAGCTGTGAGGCTTACCACTGTGCCACCCTGCTATTCCTATACTACATACACAATGCAGAAACTCATAATATATAGAAGCGGACAAGGAAGGCAATGTTTTTATTTCAGAGGCCAGAATTTTATTTTGAAATATGCATACAACCCAATTTGTTTGGTTATGAAAAGCACTGTTTCATTTTACTTTCACACAATAATTGAATCTCACCAACATATACTTATAAAATTCCTTTCCAACTGATTAGATATCAAAGTACAAAATGTAATTCGCAGACCATAGATGAGATGCCGAATACAATCAACTTTACATTTTCATCTCAGCAATCTAAACATATTTTAATAATTAAACTGCGAGAGTCATGCAATTTTAAAATGTCAAGGGGGGACAATGAAAGATTTCATAAGGAAATTGGACTAGCACTTGAGGGGAATAAGCTTGCAGGATTACAGAAACAGAACGGGAGAAATGGGAGTGATTGGATTGTTCAAGTTTAGTTTATTTACTTATTAACATCACAGTAGGTTTACTTTAATACTAAAGTTACTGTGAAAAATCCCCAAGTCGCCACACTCCAGTATTTATTCGGGTACATTGAGGGAGAATTTAGCATGGCCAATGTATCTAACCAGAACGTCTTTCTGACTGTGGGAGGAAACCCACGCTGACACAGAGAATGCGCATACTCTGCACGAACAGTGAACTGAGCCAGGAATCAAACTCCGGTCCCTGGTGTGAGGCAGCAGTGCTAACCCTGTGCTACCATGCTGCTCTACTCTGAGCTAGCACGGAGTCAACAGGTCAAATGGTTTCCTTCCCTGCCCCCAACGAGCCTACAACTGTTGTCTGTTTTGATTCACTGATGGACATAGAAGAATAGTCACACACTTAATGACTTAGATAAAATACAACTTGCAGAATAAATTTTTTTTAGGTGCTCTAGGCTATGAAACCAGACAAGAACACGTTTAGTGCTGACTCCTCATTATCACAAATCATATCAATCCGTCAAGACATTAACGTTTGCAAATCACTGGAGGAGACAAGAATCTGCACTTTTTTAGGCAGTTTAGAAACTCGGTTGACAGTAGCCAAAGAATTTCTTGTCCATCACAAAAATCACAACGCGTGTATGTCTGAGTGTGTGTGTATATACACACACATACGAGCGAGCGTGAGTGCAACAACGACAATGGGAGAGAATGCAGTGATTCATTTGACTACCAGCTGCAATCAAATTTGGACAAAGTTAGTCTCTCTCAAATGAATTATCAAATGTCGAGTATGTCAGGTTCAGATTCACTGGTCTTTCCTGTAAGGGGAGCCTTGAACCTGCAGCCGCATGTTTATCCAATCAATAAATAAACATAACCTGTGGGGTTATACTAATGAAGTCTCTGTGAAACTAGGTGCCTGAGCGGTGCACCTTCGTCAGGTAAGTGCGAGTTCTGTTCACAAACAGAACATAAAAAGATACAAACTCAATTTATAATGATTGAAATGCAAGTCTTTACAGGTAATCAAGTCTTAAAAAAGGTACAGACAATGAGAGTGGAGAGAGTATTAAGCCTAAATTAAAGAGACATGTATTGTCTCCAGCCAGGACAGTTAGTGAGATTTTGCAAGTCTGGGCAAGTTGTGGGGATTACAGATAGTGTGACATGAACCCAAGATCCCAGTTGAGGTTGTCTCGTGTGCACGGAACCTGGCTATCAGTTTCTGCTCAGCGACTTGATTACTTGTAAAGACTCGCATTCCAATCATTATTTTGTAAATTGAGTTCGTATCTTCGTGAACAGAATTCCTACCTACCTGACGAAGGGGCAATACTCCAAAAGTTAGTGGCTTTTGCTACCAAATAAACCCATTGGACTTTAATCTGGTGTTGAGAGACTTTTTACTGTGTTTACCCCAGTCCTACGCTGGCATCTCCACATCATGAACTAGGTGCTACAGCCATGCTTGTACTTCAAAAATAAGGAACCTGCATTTATGTAGCATCTCTTAGGAACTCAAGGATATCCTAAAATGCTATAAGGCAACTGATGCACCATTTAAAATGTAGTTACTGTTGTTATGTTGGAAAATATGCAGCCAATTTGTCTGCATCAAACTCCCAGAGGCAGCAATAAAGCAGCTGCCTTGTTTTGTGATGCTAATTAATGGATAAATATTGGCACCATTCATCCCTTACTTCCATTCTTACAAAACAATGATGTGTGTCTTTTTTTTAAAAAACATCCATTGGGCTTTGGTCCAATATTGAATTAAAAAAAAGTAGCACTCGCCCTGTGTGGCACTGGATCATCAGCCTGCAGCCTGTTCCAAGTTTCCAGAGTAGGCTGGAATTAGACCTTCTGACTCAGAGACAAGAATCTTACCACTGAGCCACAGCTGAGATGGTCACACCTCAGACTCGTAGGCTGAGGCCAAAATGTAAACCAAGAAGCTATACCTTTTACACAAAAGTAGGTTCACTAAACAGAACACACAAGTGAAAGCCAAGGTCACCTACATTATCCAACATTGAAAATAACGACACAAAGTTACATTAGGCTTATGCCAACACGTGGAGCAATCCCACTCCAACCATGATAGATGGGAAATTCATCCCAGTGATAACCTGCAGGAAATGGTCTTATCCCTCAGGGCAACTGAAGGCTATAAACCAGCCATGTTTTAAAAATAAACGCATAGCATTTATGAGGGTGGCACAAAGGCAAAGTTGTTAGCACTGCTGCTGCCTCACAGCACCAGGGACCCGAGTTTGATTTCACCCTCGGGTCACCATCTGTGTGGAGTTGCTTGTTCTTCCCGTGAGTTTCATCCAGTGCTGCAGTTTCCTCCCGCACTCCAAGATGCGTATGGGTTAGGTTGATTGGTCATGCTAAATTGCCTCTTAATGTCAGGAGGATAAATACGTGGGGTTATGGGGATAGGACCCAAGTGGGATTATTGTCAGTGCAGGCTCGATGGACCAAATGGCCTATTTCTGCACTGTAGATTCTAAGTCACTTCACTTCCGTTATGCGACAGATTCCCCACTAATAAATTAGTGATGACTCTTGCACGTATAGTCTCCCTCTCTCAATCTCAAGACACTCTGAAACTTCTTGCATCCATTGAAGCACTTTCAAAACCTGTTGTAACATGGATAAAAGGGAGCCACCAATCACACAGCAAGATTCCACACAGAACAGTGCAGGAGGTGGCCAGATAATCTGTTGGCTGAGGGATAAATATTAGCAAGGGGAAACTGGAGCTAAAATCCTTCCATGCCTCATTTCAGTGGCATGGGATCACTTGTTTCTGCCTCCATTTAACCTCTTGTCTGAAAGATAATTAGCCTTTTTAGCACTCCACGTACAGATATATCTGCCAAGATTTAAATATAATACCACATTAACACGTGCATCTCGAAGGCTGAAATTTAAAGCTTACTATGTTATCAACAATACTCAGTCTCTTCATTATAAACTAACTTGAGGACAAGCAATTAAATACTTCAAGCTGTAATTACTGTTAACTACTGATTACAATAGAATTTAATGCAACTGGGAACAAATTGTATTCCAAACTTCCAGTTAAAACAATCAATGACCATAGAAATGATGCACAGTAAATTCCATTTCCATAACACTTCAAAATCAGTGAAACATTGGTGTAAATAGTCTCCAAGGATAACATTGAAAGTGCTGAACAATGACTGGCGAAGCGACGGTACTTGCTGTTGACCTCGATGAAAGCTTCCAACGAAGATCTAGTGAGCTCTGCAATATGGGTTTCACGTGCCTGGTGTTAAATTGACTCTGGCGTCAAGCATAGGGGATTTCTGGCATTCATCAATAGTGTTACCATCAAAGCAGTCTAGCATCCAATCAGAATGAAGGATTCTCACAGGCAGCAACCCAGGAAACAAAACAAAAAAAAGCCCTTTACATTGCAATTAGTTTTTACAAATAGTGAAAGAAAGATTGGGACTGCTACATAAAATTATCAACAGAAGCAAGAATACCAAACCTTAAAAATACATAAGAGCCTATAGAATGGAGAGATGAGATTCAATAAATATAAAACTCATTTTTCAGGGCTACAGATGTTGTGCAAATGTGAAAATACACCATTTAGAAAAATGTTGCACTTCATTCAACATGATGATTTCAAGATGGGATTTTACAGCAATAATGCTTGCTTAGAAGTGGAAATTCACAATTCAAATGATTTTACATTATGATCACTTGCAGGGACTTTGGTGTACATGCAGCACTTATAGAAGATCAGGGAAATCACTGGTGAAAGCTTTGGATTATGGTTTGAACTGCACACATGGATGTTAGGAGTCACTAATAGCATCACAGTTATAATAACAATGAGACTGTCAGCTTTCACTGTCGCTTCCACAGCAGAATCTGAAAGTTTGAAAGTTAATTGATTAGTGTCACAAGTAGGCTTGCATTAACACAACAATGAAGTTAGTGAAAACCCCCTAGTCGCCACACTCTGGCGCCTGTCCAGGTACACAGAATTTAGCATGACCAACGCATCTAACCAGCACATCTTCTGGACTGTGGGAGGAAACTGGAACACCTGAAGGAAACACACGCAGACAGAGGGAGAACTTGCAGACCTAAGCCGGGAATTGAATCTTGGTTGATAAGTATATGGAAGAGAAGGGAATGGTTTAGTTTGGAGGGTCATTGCTTTTTATATTGGTCGGCGCAACATCGAAGGCCGAAGGGCCTGTTCTGTGCTGTAATGTTCTATGGTCCCTGGTGCTGTAACCACTGCACCACTAAAACTGGAGAGAGTTAAAGGCTTGGTAGAGCCACTAAGCTTTAGTCAGTGCCCTATAACTTTATGAAAGCAGGATCCAAAACAAGAGGTGAAGTCTCCTCTTAATTAGATGGCCCAGCAAATCCAGCAGTGGAGCAGGAAATTTCCATCCACAAGTAATTGAATCACCTGGTTCTAATAGAAGAGGAAGTCTCCCTTCCTGACTGGCTTTCAAGCTTAGGGGCCTAAACATTAGATGGTATCCATCAATGGGAGTTACCCAGACAAGGAGGAGACAATACCCAGGCATGAATGGAGTATTATGCGAATTGCAGGATGGAGAATATGCTGGGGCAGCAATGGCACTGCTGTCGCACAGCACCAGGGACCCAGGTTTGATTCTGGCATTGAGTGACCGTCTGTGTGGAATTTGCACGTTCTTGCCGTGTCTGCGCAAGTTTCCTCCGGGTGCTCCAGCTTCCTCTCATCATTCTAAGATGTGTGGGTTAGGTGGATTGGCCATGGTGAATCTACCTTTAGGTGTGTAGATTAGCCATAGTAAGTGTGTTGGGTTAAGAGGAGAGGGTCTGCGTAAGATACTCTATCAGAGAGTCAGTGCAAAACTCAAAGGGCAGAATGGCCTCCTTCTTCACAGGCATTCTAGGATTCTGTAAAAATGGGGAAGGAAGGCCGTGCTGACATTTCATGGCATAACAATAAGCAGCCAGCAGCAACGGCGAGACAAAGGATGGCTCACCAAGTTACCCTTTGTACAGTAATCATTTGCAGGATTAATGTGGACATGGACTCGCTCCAGAACTACCTGTCATGATCCAATACATGTTCCAAATAAGCTTGGTTCATTCAGCTGCAGTTAACTTTGTATGAAAGCTATTGTGTACAATACATATGCACTTAAAGGGAACAATGTCCCCTGGGAGAGTTTGAGGCAAGAAACAGCAGCTTAGGTTTTGACAACAAACTAGTGATACCTCTGTTGCCATTCCAGCCACATTATTGAGTGATTAGTGGGTTGCAAAGTCCATACAGCCTTGTGGACCTTAGCCAATCCTGTAATCATTGATTTCACAACCGGAAGTCTTTGAGTGTGCAACAGTCTGCAAACAGTCTGGCAGGCGGCAACATCAGAGATTACAGCCGAATTCCAAGGAAGGCGGGCTAGGTTAATGTTTTCTCTCATTCCTGTAAATTAACTCCATCAAATGTAAACATGACACTCCAACGCCTGGCTATCATTTTGATGGAAGTATCTGCAGTGTTGCATATATTTCTTTATGCAAGGAACACTTCAACCAAACTCAACGTGCTAGCTAACATATAGAAAGATCAGTCAATTTGGCATCAATACAATAAGCACAGTGGATGTACTCAATATCAAATGGGTTGGAAATTGTAATCTGTAGTTGACCAGTGTTTCAACACCTTTAAAATTTATGCAAATTTAAAATTTGCAGAAAAGCACTTTTGGAAATCAACAGTATGTTCTGAAAAGACACCATCTGTGACCAGCTCCAACAAACATGAATAATGGCTGCACTGGCTACAGTTTGCATGGAATTAGCCAGGAACTCCTTGCAATGTTACTAAAGCCAACAATTCCTCTAACTCAAAATGGACATCATTTCACAGCTGTTAGCATACAAGTAACAAACAGCAAATTGCAGGACACTGGTTTGTTATTGGCATTCAATGTTAATAAACTGGCAATAAGAATATATTTATACATAATACAGTTTTATTTGGAGTGGCAGGCCATTTTTGCTTTTATTCACTCATGGGACATGGGCTTCACTGGCTGGCCAGCATTTATTGTCCATCCTGAGTTGCCCTTATACAGAGGGCAGTTAAGAGAATCTACCACAATGCTCTGGCTCTGGGGTCACAAGTAAGCCAGACCAGCTAAGGACAGCAGATTTCCTTCCCTGAAGAACATTAGTGACCCAGGCGGGTTTTCTGGGAATGGTTTCACGATCGTCAGTAGACTCTTCATCCCAGCAACCTAAATCAATGTTCCAAAAGTTGTAGCCTGACAATTTCATTGGTGCCATGATGTATAAAGAACTGAATGTCACGGAGTGATCCTGAATGTACTGAATTGGCAATAAACCAAATCTATGAGGTTCTGCGTAGAACTTTGTGGGTTAGAGTCGTCCTCATTCCCCCACAGGCTTCTTGACAAAGACTTTGGCCTTCCTCAGCCTTGGCCTCCTCCCTGATTCCATACGAACCTCCAATCCCCAGTACTTTGCAAAGTCCTTGCACGGTCCCCCCACTCCCTATGATTTAAATTTCTTTCCGTTAGCCATGGCTAAGTATGAGACTGGAATCAATAAATATTCATGCTAACATGGAGGCTATTATTTAAAACCTGTATTTATTATTCCTGTTGACATGTACCCGAACAAGCACTGGAGTGTGGCAACTCGGGGATTTTCACAGTAACTTCATTGCAGTATTAATGTAAGCCTTACTAGTGACTAATAAGTAAATGTTTAAATAAACTTAAAGTTTGCCCTTGTACTAAGTAGGGTCCCAGTGATGTTTTAATATATACAGGGATCCAGCACAGCACAGTAGATAGCATTGCTGCCACACAGCACCAGGGAGCCGGGTTCAGTTCCCAGCTTGGGTCTGTGCACATTTTGCCCTTGTCTATGTGGGTTTCCTCTGGATGCTCCAGGCTGAAAGGTGCCCTGGCTGTGCTAAATTCTCCC
Source organism: Sphyrna mokarran (assembly GCA_024679065.1). Classification (NCBI taxonomy): domain Eukaryota; kingdom Metazoa; phylum Chordata; class Chondrichthyes; order Carcharhiniformes; family Carcharhinidae; genus Sphyrna; species Sphyrna mokarran. The sequence goes on from JAGIQG010000025.1 coordinate 16,959,429, forward strand.
TCAGTGTACCTGAACACCAGAGCATGGTGACTAGAGGATTTTCACAATAATCTCACTGCAATGTTAATGCAAGCCTCCTTGTGACTAAATAAATTTTAAATCCGACAGCAAAATTTGGAAACTCAGCCCATTTTTCTCTAACAACTCATGAAGTTGTGGGAGCACGAGGCTTAGAAACATGCAATTTCTGAATATGTGACTTTGTTAGCAACTCATTAGTTCTGGATGAAATGGTTTTCTCCTGAATTTCATTACAAGAGAGATCTCCACTGATTAAAAAAATCTGTCAGTCAATCTGTCCATCTTACCCCCGTTTCCAATGGTAACACTGGCAGAATTGCAGGCATCTACTGTACTTGACCTTTACAAACTGGGCACAATTGTATATAAAACTACAGCTTCCAAAGACTGTTTAAACATTGCGGTTCTTGGGTCTTATGTGTGACAAACTTTAACATATAATATGCCTTACCCTCAAAATTTAAGAGAGTTGGTTTAGCTCAGTTGGCTGGGCGGCTGGTTTGCAATACAGAGTGATGCCAGCGATGTGGGTTCAATTCCTATACTGGCTGGAGTTATTTATGAAAGCACCACTTTCTCCCTCACCCAAGATGTGGTGATCCTCAGGTTAAATTACCACCAGTCAGCTCTCCAGAGTAGCCCATGGTTATCTGGGGCTATGGCAACTTTACTTTAATCTATTTAAATGAGCCAGCAATAATTAAACTCCTAAAAATTTGCATTCAGCAATGATGAGAGGATGTGTACACTGACATCTGCCAAACTTTATTAAAATTAATTTATTAGTCACAAGGAAGGTATTACATTCACACTGCAATGAAGATACTGTGAAATTCGCCTAGTCAACACAGTCCAGCGCCTGTTCGGATCAATGTGTCTAACCAGCACGTCTTTCAGACTGTGGGAGGAAACCTGAGCATGTGGAGAAAACCCACACAGACACGGAGAACGTGCAAACACTGCACAGATAGTGACCTAATCCCAGTATCGAACACAGATCTTTGGTGCTGTGAAGCAGTAATACTAACCACTATGCCACCATGCCATCTATGATGGCATCTTAGTCATGATTTAAGAAATACAGAAAGAACAAAGGTTACAGAGACCTCTAAAATGCTTTTGCCATCTTCACTGGTTCAAAGATTGCTGTATATTTTGTATACATTTATATTATATATACACACATTGCTAACGCAAACTCACAACAGTGGCACAGTGTTTAGCACTGCTGCCTCACAGCTCCAATGGCCTGAATTCAATTCCAGCTTGGGTCACTGTCTGTATGGAGTTTGCATGTTCTCCCCATGCCTGTGTGGGTTTCTTCCGGGTTCTCCAGTTTCCTCCCACGGTCCAAAGATGTGCTGTTAGGTGCATTGGCCACGCTAAATTGCCCCTTAGTGCCCCGGGATGTGTAAGTTACGGGGATTAGTGGGGTAAATGTATTGGGGTTGTCAGGATAAGACCTGGGGTGGGATTGTTGTTGGTGCAGTCTCGATGGGCAAATGGCCTCCTTCTGCACTGTAGGGTTTCCATGACTCTATGAATGAGCTTAAGACTGCCACATCCAGACCTAAAAAACACTCAGTCTAGTATTAATTACCCCCAAGAGATAATGTATCTCAACTTTCAACAACTACTGAAACAAGCCATTTCATGCTGCTACTACACAGTACCAACATGAGTGACATTCACCACTAACAGGATGCTGCCATCAAGCCTAAAAGACATTCAGCCTTTCACACAAGAGTAATTTGGTTTGAGAATTTCAGTATCCATCTGATGCCAACATGGGGCATCCCAACAATTGGTGGATCATGTCAGTGTTATCACAGTGGCACATCCCACTGCCTCAGAAAAAAAGCAGCCAGCATAATCAAGGATCTAACGCACCCTGCACCATTCTTCCACCTGGAAAAAGATACAAAAGTCTGAGATACAAAAAGATACAAAAGGTCACATAGCAGCTGACTGAAAAACAGCTTTTTTCCTGCTACCAGACTTTTGAATGGATCTACCTTACACCGAGCTGACCTTTCTCTTCACCCTAAGTGCAACACTATATTCCGCACTTTCTCCCCCATGTACTCTACGAATGGTATGTTTTGTCTGTACAGTGTGCAAGACAATACTTTTCACTGTATCCTAATACACATGAAAATAATAAATCAAATCAGTGGTCAGTACTGTTGCCTCATGGTATCCCGGATTCAATTCTGGCCTTGGATGACTGTCTGTGTGGAGTTTGCACATTCTCCCAGTGTCTATGTGGGTTTCCTACAGGTGCTCCGGTGTTTCCTTCCGCAGTACAAAGATGTGCAGGTTAGGTGGATTGGCCATGCTAAATTGCCCCTTAGTGGCCCAAGATGTATAGTTTGAGGGGGGTAAGTACGTGGGGTTATAGGAATAGGGTTTGGGTAAGGTAAACAGGTGAATCAGTGCAGACTTGATGGACTGAATGGCCTCCTTCGGCACTGTAGGGATTCGATGTTTCAATCTCCCTCAGCTGTTCACAATAGAGTAATGACCATCATCCATCCATGTTTGAAATCAGAAAATAGCAGTCAAATATTAAATGTGACTCTCTGATTGGCAGCACCTACTGAACAATCCCAAGTCTGCTGAGAATTACACAATCAATTTAAGATCAGCCAAGCTTGCAATGTGGCTCACTTACAGCTGCTAGAAGCTACATATATTCTCACATGTCAGGCTCCGTACTCTGCCTGCAAACATGCCCAAACACTGACTTTCAATTAAACAAAAGCATTGGGAAAACCATGCCTTGGTACATTCCCCATGGCAATACTTTGACCAGATTTGACTCAACTTTACTGAACTTAAAATAAAACTCAAGAGATACCCATTCTCCATGGCAACACTTTAACCAGAGTCCATTTTCTAGCCAATCAACACCTTTTTCTCATGCAATATAAATTTGTTGTTTCCTTTCAAGTTTTCTTACACCTACCCTCATGAGTGCAAAACCAGAAGGTTTTGACAGCATGTTGCTTTTGTCAGTGATAATATCAAAAACAATTCTGAGATCCAAAGCTATGGAGATCTATAGTATTGTTTCAAGAAATACTAAAGCCAATCTGTCAACCAGATATTGAAATCATTTTTAAGAAATTCTTCCCTCTCTTGACACACTTCACTAGTGTTACTGCACTGGAAGAAGAATGGATTCATTTAGCCAGCTATAGATTGAAGCATTGGCTCTCTTCTTTCTTGTGTCCATTATCTCTGCAGTGGGTTAGATTGTCCAATAGTGCCCAAGGCCCTTCAGGGATAGCTGAGAATCCAGCGACCATGAAGTGAAAGGTTGGCAGGGAAAGGAAGAGAAAAGCGCATTGCTGTTTTTCTTCCCCCCTGCATTCCAAATCAACTTGCCTTTTTTTGGCGTGTAAGCAGTGCTGCTCAGGCTATAACAGGAAAATAAGTATTTAATAAGCTGGCTGGCTAAGAGTGATAGTTCAAGTTCTGCCAACCCAATGCATCAACCCCAGCTATAATACCACAGACCTGTTTATTCATCAAATCCTTTTTTTAAAGCTCCAACAGCTATACACCCCCCTGCCCTCCCTCCCCCGTCCACCCAAAGTGATCCCATTGTTACAACAGACTCGACACATTAACCCTGTTGCTTTCTCCACGATGCTGCCAGGCCTGCTGAGTATTCTCACACTATTTCCACAGTATTTTGCTTTCATTTTAATGCTTTCTTTGCCAACGCCTTTTCCACTACCTCTGACCCCAAGGTCAGTACACTTGGCACAGTGGTTAGCACTGCTGCTTCACAGTGCCAGGAACCCAGGTTCAATTCCAGCCTTGGGTGACCACGCGAAGTCTGCACTTTCTCCCAATGTTTGCGTGGGTTGCCTCCGGGTGTTCCAGTTTCCTCCCACAGTCCAAAGATGTGCAGGTTAAGTGGATTGGCCATGTGCAATTGCTCTTTCATGTATCTCTAGATACACAACATGGTGGCAGTGGTTAGCACTGCCGTGTCAGGGACCCCACTTCAATTCCTGCTTTGAGTCACTGTCTGTGCGGAGTCTCTATGTTCTCCATCAGTCTGAAAGATGTGCTGGTTTGGTGCATTGGCCATACTAAATTCTCCCCGAGTTACCCAAACAGGCACCGTTTCCTCTAGTGGCAACTAGAAGATTGTCACAGTAACTTCACTGTAGTGTTAATGTATGCTTACTTGTGACACTAATAAATAAACTAAATATATAAATTGGGGGAATTAGCAGCATACAGGGTTATTGGGATGAGACCCAGATAAGGTGCTCTGATTGGAGAGACAGTGCAGACAGGGTGGGCCAAATGGCCTCCTTCTGCAGTGTTCAGATTCTATGAATTAAGGACCAGAACAACCTTCCTCAAACCTCAATTTCATGCCCAAAGAAAATCTGTCATGACTTTTTTTTTTTAAAAAACATTAATCTGACAATTGACTGCACTCATTGTACATCTCCTGTGAAATTTCCCTAGTGAGAGATTGAAGAGGAAAGCCTTATCAAGTACCAGCTGCAAGAATGACAGCGCAGTTAGATTATTTCAAATATTCTTTTCACTTCAATGGGATTCTTTCAAAAATATTATTTAAGCAGCAAGGAAGAAAAGCATAATTGGGGCAAGGGGTTGGAAGACGTTATATAACAGCAGTAGATGACAGCCATTAATTCAAGAAGCCTCGGAGATTTTGTTATTTTTAAACTCCCAATGTTAATTCATTCCCATTACAAAAAAAGGGCTAGAAGATGTAAAAGGGATTTTGGCTGCTAACCCTGAGCAAATTTTAATAAAAATTTATTGAAATGATCCAAGCTACACAGCTCAATTATTTTTATTGAAAAGATACACCCTCTTCAAATCCTATTGATTTCCATTTAGAATCCAGAAAAGGTGAAAAAGCACACCACATCTCCAGAAGTATCGATCAAAACGGTTTATCAAGTATTTATGTATCTCTGCCTAGCCAGCACCTCAATAAAAGGGAGAGAGAGAGAGAGAGAAAAAAAGGGAGGGGGGGGGGGGAAGAGAGAGAAAGAGAGAGAGAAAGACAAAGAATAATGAAAGAGTAGTCAAAAGAACATGAGGAGTGAAAACTAATCTCAAATGCTTTAAACAGAATCTCCTATAATTTAAAAAAATTCCCTAGACCAGATTGATATTTACAGAGACTTCATAAGTTAAATAGGCTTTTAAAAATAAAACTCAACTGTACTAATTTAACTAATTTGACAGCTGTTTGTGAATCTACCTCTCCACTCACCTGAGGAAGAAGCAGCATTCTGAAAGCTTGTGATGCCAAATAAACCTATTGGACTTTAACCTGGTGTTGTGAAACTTCTTGTTGTGCCCACCCCAGTCCATATCATAATTTCAGATTCACATTGCCATTTGGTTACAATTATGGGATAATTCCACCAACAACAGTAATCCTCACTGGCTCAAGATAGGATGGAAATTGCTTTCTCCACACCAACGATTCCTAACACAAATCAACATCATTGCCCTTTTTTTATTATTCTCTAGACATTGTGGCTGTGGTTAGATTTGCTGCCTCACAGCGTCAGGGGCCCGGGTTCAATTCCAGCCTTGGAAGACTGTGCGGACTCTGCACGTTATCCCCATGTGTTGCTCGCGAGCACTCATTTCCTCCCACCGTCCAAAAAAAAGTGTGCAGGTTACGTGAATTGGCAATGTTAATTTGCCCCTTAACGTTGCAAGATATATGGGTTAGATGAACTAGCCTTGGGAAGTGTTTAGGTGTACGGGGATAGGGCAGAGGAAAAAGGGCCTGGTAAGATGGTCTGTCAGAGAGTAGGTGCAGACTCAAATGGGCCAAAAGGCCTCCTCCTGCACTGTAGGGATTCAATGAATACCCATCAAATCAGACAAATGATTTTTTGTTTTAATTGGGAACTTTCACAAGCACAACATAGTTACTAATATAATAAGCATTACAATGAAGAGTAATTAACTTTCACTGAGAAAAAAGTGCTAATTGAAAGCCAACCTCTTTGACTTTACTGGACATGACAATTTTCTGAGAAATGAAGCAGATTTGTTTGGCATCCAATTTAACACTTTTCATCTGCAAAGTTGTAATATTCTGGTTAAAAGCCAATGACACGTTTCATCATGGTTATAGGAATAGAACAAACCGTCACCCCAATCAAACACAAATGTTGCCAGCAAACACGAACAGGTATTTTAAAAGTTTATTTATTAGTGTCACAAGTTGGCTTACATTTACACTGCAATGAAGTTACTGTGAAAATCCCCTAGTGATTTGGTTACACAGAGAATTTAGCGTGGCCAATGCACCTAATTGGCATGTCTTTCGGACCTAGGGAAACCCATGCAAACGTGGGGAGACTATGCAGATTCCGCACAGACACAGTGACCCAAGCCAGGAATTGAACTCAGGTCCCTGATGCTGAGGCAACAATGCTAACCACTATGCCACTCCAAGGAGGCCATGCAATTTCTGACAAATAAAAAACGGCACTCAAAATACCATATTCAGAAACAATTGTAAAAGCTTGAGAGAGAACCTGAACATTGAACATCTTGCCTTTTTTTCAGAAGAAAAAGAGAATGCTTCTTACTTTAATCTTGGCTCCCAAGAATCTGGCTGTTAAGCTTGAATCAAGCTTAAAAACTGCATTGTGCTTTTGCATGGGCTAAACATTGCAAAAGACCAAGAGCTCGTGATGGCTGGTTAACATTTCCATTATCTGGGTGGCATGGTGATTAGCACTGCTGTCTCACAACGTCAGGGACCTGAGTTCAAATCTTGGCTTGGGTGACTGTACAGACTCTGCACATTTTCCCCGTGTCTGTGTGGGTTTCCTCTGGTGCTCCAATTTCCTCCCACAGTCTAAAGATACGCTGGTTAGATGTATTGACTATGTTAAATTCTCCCTCAGTGTACCTGAACAGGCAGAGTATGGTGATTTTCACACAAACTTAATTGAGTGTGAATGTAAGCCTACTTGTGACTAAAATAATTTTTCTTTAAACTATGATTTTTCTTGACAAAATGTTTACCTAAAAGAAATGGACAGTGGATCATCAGCAAAGTGGGTTTGCCTTGTGAGTTTTAAATGATTTCCTTCACCATTTTGTTAATTTCAGCCTTTTTTCCTTACAAGGTCCCATGGATTTGCATTTTAGCAAAAAGCAGCTCAAGAAGGTAAATTTAGTTGCCGGCATTAAAGGGACGTGCTACAGATAATTTCTACTGGCACAGAATCCCAAGTGAGCACTTCAGCACTAAACACATCCAAACAGAGCATATAAAACAGAATACCCACTATTTGCTGGTTGAAAGTCATTCCCATGATGTCCATTCTGGGATAACACCTCAACTGGATAAGAAGATTGTGGGACTCAGGTCCCACCCCACAGTTTAAGCACACATCCCCATGGTCTTTACAGGCAAAACACTGGATCTCTTAACAGCACTATGAGTGTACCTACACCACACATTGAGCCACCATCTTCAACCATTCCATTCTTAAGGGCAGTAACCTTGCCAATGACATTCATGTTCCAAGAATGAATGAAAAAAAATCACTACTAGGAAAGGCAAAAGTGTGTCACGTGCATGACAACGGCATCATTCCCAAGTCTCACACCATCCTGATTTGGATATACAAAAAGAATCACCATTGCTTCATCATCAAAAGTCCTTTTAAGGGCAGCATGGTGGTTAGGACTACTGCCTCAGTGCCAGGGACCTGGTTTGATTCTGATCTTGGGTCACTGTCTGGGGAGTTTGCACAATCCCCCGTCTACACGGGTTTCTTCCCAATGCTCCGGTTTCGTCCCACAGTCCAAAGATGTGCTGGTTAGTTGGATTGGCCATGCTAAGTTGTCCCTTTGCTTCAGGGAGATTAGTGGGATAAAAACATGGGGTTACAGGGATAAGGGCCTTGTTGTGATTGTTGTTGGTGCAGGCTCGATGGACCGAATGGCCTCCTCCTACACTGTAGGGATTCCATGAACTCTGTACCCAACAGCATCACAGGAGAAACTTCACTAGACAGTAAAAACTGGCTCATCACAATAAACAACTGGGAATGAGGAATAAATGCTAGCCCGTACTGCCCATACCCAGAGGATGGATTTTAAAAAATGAACGCAGGTCCTTCCTTTCTTTCATAACCATACAGAAAACAAACATCCCCCTGGGACAGGGTTGACAAGTATGCAAATTCCATCTCCTTAAAATGTATAAAATTGAGATCTGCACCTGGTCTCAAAATCACTGCCGATTTAAAACAATTGCCTGTTTGACAGAATGTTCTTGCTGCCAGGGGAACTGTTGTATATTTTTTTCCCATGCACTTAGTCACACTCTTCCAGCTACTGAACTGAACTCAGCATCTTACCAATAGATTGATGAGTGAAAAGCAGACTTTGAGCTGAGTCATTCAAAACACTCAGAACAGGAACAAATCACTTTTTGAAAATGTCTTGCATAGGAACTCAAGAAGTATGCCAAAAAGGTTCACTCCATGCACAAGCACATTACACGGACTCAGTCTGCTTGCTATCTCTTCATTGCCACAAAACCCTCACTTCCCTTTACTTTGTGGCACCTAGTCCCTCTGTGTGCTCACCCACCTGCTGTCCACTGGGGCACACAGCAAAGGAGCCCTCTGCCCAGACCGTTCTCACTCATTCTCTGCAGGTCATGATGGGATCCACGATGGGGCTCAGAATACATTGGTCTGAAATTTATCCTCTTCCATGGCAGGCCTTTCAAATGAGATATTAAAGCCCAGTGCCCCCTTACCGATGGGCATTCAGGAGCAGATGTGTCCAGCCACTGGGTCAACATTTACCCCTCAACCAACATCCAAATGAGATGGCTTGGCTATTTATTTCAATGCTGTTCACAGAAGCTTGCTTTGTGCAAATAGGTTGTTACATTTATGACATAACTGCAATTACACTGCAAGCATTGTAAAGCATACTGGGGTGACCCAAGGTCAGGAAAGGTGCTGTTTAAATAGCATGGGCAGCACTGTGGCACAGAGTTTAGCACTGCCTCACAGTACTAGGGACCCAGGTTGGGTCTCTGCTTGGGTAGAGTTTGCATGTTCTCCGCTTGCCTGTGAGGGTTTCCTCTGGGTGCTCTGGTTTCCTCCCACAGTCCAAAAGACATGCTGGTTAGGTGCATTGATCATGCTAAATTCTCCCTCAGTGTACCCAAACAGATGCTGGGATTTTACAATAACTTCATTGCAGCGTTAATGTAAGCCCACTTGTGACACTAATAAATGTACTTTAATTATATGGCTCAGTTCAGAGTTGGCACGGACTGGGGGGGGGGGGGGGGGGCGAATGGCAGTGATGAAGGGGGCACAATGGCAAACTATTAGCTGTCATTACCCAACTGAAATTGACCACATCAGGATTTAGCACCAGCACTGAAATTCTTAAGTTGTAAACTGTCATACACTGATCAAACAGGCACAAGGGATTTTCACAGTAACTTTGTTGCAATGTTAATATAAGGTTACTTGTGACATAATAAACAAACTTTAAATATAAACCCTTTCAATCTCTATTTCAGAATAATATATTCTCAAAATAATGCAGCGAAGGACAATGACATACCATTTCAGGAGTTAGGTTTGCTGCCACAATGCATAATTCCATCATGTTATTCCTAATTTTAATATTGCAATAAGGAAACTTAATTGGATCAAATGGAACCTGGACATAGCCCAACATTAATAGATGGAAAGGTCAGCCAGCTATCCGCAGAGATGTCTATGTAATTATGTTTTCTGTTCACAGCACTCAACAGCTTTGTTGCTTCCAGCAACCTATATTTACGGGTCTCACAAAAGAGAAGATTTCAACACCCGGCCTGGAAACTAGTTCCATCCAGTTATGCAGTCAGCTAATTATCTGTGGTGACCTACTTATTTTCCAGAAGAGGGTACAAACAATTTTAATAATTAGAAGTATGATCTGTACATTATGTAAAATATTAGTTCTGATCTCTGAGAAGATGGATTTAATGAGCTGATTGAGGTCTCGTTCACTTGTTGGGGAACCAGGAGGGACATTTCCACCTCCCCTCAGTCCCACAGGGAGGCCCAAATGGCATTGCAAGTGCCCACTTTGCAGGATGCTGGAAGTCCTGCCAGCCTGGGGCCAGCTGCCCCTCATTGTCAGCAGCACTCCCAGGAGTAGTAGCAGCTGCCAGTAATGCACACCACCCCCAGAGGCACAACGATTGCCAAGGGGGCCCGCACCAGAGGCGATTCAGTGAGCGAGGACAGGATAGGAAGAAGCAAAGGGATGACTTTCAGCACCTGCCCCAGCCAGCCTCCCCTGGTGCTAAGTCCCTTGATTGGGACAGTTTTATTCTTAACATTATGCCCCCAGTGCCGGTCTCCCTATAGTGTTTACCCGATCAAGTCCCCTCAGGATCTTATACGGTTCAATAGATGCAAAAGAGATTTACTTGATGGTTTGAGTTACAAGGAGAGGCTGGATAGACTGCGACTTTTTTCTCTGAAGACTGAGGGGTGACCTTATAGAGGGCTATAAAATAATGACGGGCATAGATCAGCTAGACAGTCAATATCTTTTCCAAAGATAGGAGAATCTAAAACTTGAGGGCATAAGTTTAAGGTGAGAGGGAAGAGATACAAAAAAGTGTTCAAAGGGGCATTTTTTTTCAGAGGGTAGTGTGTGTCTGGAACAAGCTGCCAGAAGAAGTAGAAGAGGCGGGTACAATTTTGTCTTTCAAAAGCATTTAGACAGTTACATGGGTAAGATGGGTATAGAGAGATATATTTAAATGTGAGCAACTGGGACTAGCTTAGGGGGTTTTAAAAAAGGGCGGCATGAAAACAGGCCCTGTAAACCTCTATGACTCTAATAAGATTATCTCTAATTCTTCTAAATTAGAAAGGGTTCAAACTGCTCAACCTTTTAGAAGGTAATTCCTTCAGCCCTGGAACCAGCCCTCCACACCAGTTCCCTTCTAAGCCACTCCAAGCGAACCTTCTCTGTGCTGCTTCCAATGCAATTATATTAGTGTCAGAGGTATACAGCACGGAAACAGGCCCTTCAGCCCAACTCATCCATGCCAACTAGGTTTCCTAAACTGAATTAGTCCCATTTACCTGCGTTTGGCCCATATCCCTCTAAATCTTTCCCAACCACATACTGGTCCAAATGTCTTTTAAATGTTGTAATTGTACCTACCTCTATCACGTCCTCTGACAGTTCATTCCATATACACACCATTGAAAAGTTGCCTCTCTAGTCCCTTTTAAATCTTTCCCCTTCCAACTTAAACCTACGCCCTCTACTTTTGGATTCCCCTACCCTTAGGGAAATACCTCGACTTTTCACCTTCTCTATGCCCTCATGATTTTATAAATCTCTGCAAAGTCACCCCTCATCCTCCTATGCGCCAGGGAAAAAAGTCCCAGCCTATCCTTATAAATCAAAATTCCAGTCACAGTAACATCCTTGTAAGTCTTTTTCTGCACCAAATAAGGTGACCAAAATGTACATAGTATTCCAGATGTGGTCCCATCAAAGCCCTGTACAGCTGCTGCATAAATTCCCTACTTTTATATTCCTTTGCACTAAACACCAACATTCCCTCTGCCCTCCTAATCACTTGCTGTACCTGCATACTAACTCGGTGACTCATGTACCACAACACCCAGATCCCTCCGTAAAATTGACCTCTGCAATCTCTCTGCATGTAAATTGCACATGCCTTCCATCTTTCTCCACACCAGTTCCTCCCCAAGCCACTCAATATCCTAACTTGGAAATATATTGTCATTTATTCGCAGTCAACATCCTGGAATTTCCTCCCTAATGGCATTGTGGGTCAGTCCACCAAACACGGACTGCTGAGATTCAAGAAGGCACTTCACCATCACCTTCAAGGGTAATTAGGGATGGGCAATAAATGTTGGCAAGTCAACAACAGCCTATGTCCCACGAATAAATAAAAAAAACACATTCTTTCGGCAAAGTGGACAAATTCACATTATATGTCATCTGCTAAATTCTTGCCCACTCAAAAGCGTAAATGTTAATGTATTGAAAAGAAAGCAGATTTATCCTATTCTGGGGTTATGGAGAATTTCCTCAGTATATGTGGTATCGTGATAGCGGAAATGTATTCCTTGTAAATGATAGATGACTTGATTACACTTGATGTACTTGTAAATCTGCCCCATTAAAGTTTCGGGTAACTAGACTACCTTAGGCAGAGCACATATGTGCACATGATTTGTAATTGTTTAAATCCACTCAAAACTACTGTTTCAATCCTTGTAGAAAATTCAACATCAAAGTCAGAAATTCATAGATGTCACATTGCATCAAGCTAATCGTCCTGGAAAAAAAACAAGTTATATATAAAAATGGGAGTTCCCATTCAAAATGCTCAAGGAAAGTCCCGTCTTCTGAGGATTATGCAATTAAGTTTCAGTTTCACCTTTCCTACCTAGTAATTCAATGCTATAATAGGCACATATGTAAACTCCCCAGTGACTTGGCTGGCACAGGCAGCAAACAGCAGAGCACACATTCAATCTTTCTTTTTCCCCCCGAACTAACAAACCTCATAAAAAGCCTCATAACACCAGGTTAAAGTCCAACAGGTTTATTTGGTAGCAAAAATCACTAGCTTTCAGAGCGCTTGCTGCTCCTTTGTCAGGAGGAAGAGCAGCAAGCGCTCCGAAAGCTAGTGGCTTTTACTACCAAATAAACCTGTTGGACTTTAACCTGGTGTTGTAAGACTTCTTGTTGCGTTTATCTCAATCCAACACCAGAATCTCCACACCATAATAGACCTCAACCAGGACAGCAGTAGCACAGATAACAGTCTGCTCATTGACACTGTGTTCTGCCAGGGCTGCTGAGCCCCTGACCTCATTAAGGCCTTGATCCAAACATAACAAAATACAGCTGAGCTGAGGTGAGAAGACAGTGACTGCCATTGACATCAAGGGAGCATTTGACCGAGTGTGGCACCAAGGAGCCCGAGCAAAACCGGAAGTTAATGGGAATCAGGAGAAAATTCACCGCTGGTTGGAGTCATACCTGGCAGAAAACAAAATGAGTATGGCTATTGTAAGTCAATCTAGGTTCTAGGACATCCCTGTAGGAATTCTGCAGAGTAGTGTCCTAGGCCTAACCATAAGTTCAGAACTGGGGATATTTGATGATTGTACAATGTTCAGTATCATTTGCGACTCCTCAGGTACTGACACAGTCTGTGTCCATATTCAACAAGTTCTGGACAACATAACATTCATGCTGCATAAATACCAAGCAATGACCATCTTCAACAACAGAGAATCCTCCTTCAATCAATGGCATTACCACCACTGAATCCACACTGTTGGCCAGAAAATGAACTGGATCAGCCATATAAATACTGTGGCTGGAAAAGCAGGCCAGAGGTTAGGGAGCCTGCAACGAGTAATTCACCTCATACTCTCCAAAGCCTGTCCACTTTCTACGAGGCATAAGTCAGGTGCGTGACAAAATGCTCTCCACTTGTCTAGATGAACGCAGCTCTAACACCCAAGATGTTTAACACCATCCAAAACAAAGTAGCCAGCCTGACTGCTACCCCATGCACTCCTCCCACCACTGACACACAGTGTATACCATCCACAAGAGGCACTGCAGCAACTTACCAAGGCTCCATCAACACAACTTTCCAAACCCATGCCCTGAATCACTGAAAAAGGACAAGGGTTGCAGATACATGAGAAAACCATCAAGTTTCCCTCCAGCCCACATACCATCCTGCCTTACCAGCTTTAATTCTGGCCTTTGGTCACTGTCTGTGTGTGATCTGCCATATCTGTAGGGGTTCTCTCTGGTTTCCTTTCACAGTCCAAAGATGTGGAGGTGAGGTGATAGGTGTAGGTGGATTGGCCATGCTAAATTGCTCTTTAGTGCCCAAAGATGTAGAGGTTAGGTGGTAGATGTGTGGGGATTAAGGGGATAGGACAGGGAAGTGGGCCTGGATAAGATGCTCTTTCAGAGAGTTGGTAGACTTGACAGGCTGAATGGCCTCCTTCTGCACTGCTGGGGTTTTATGGTTCTATAATTGCCATTCTATCACCTGTTGCAGTGTCAAAATCTTGGAATTTCATTCCTAACAGCATTGTGGGGGCATCTGGACCACGCAGAGTGCAGCCATTCAAGGCAACTACTCATTGCCAGCTTCTCAAATGGGACAATTAGGGATGGGAAATCAACATTGACCTGGCCAGTGATGCCAATAGATGCTCTTTGAAAGAACAAAAAGAAATTGCAATTGATGTGAATAACCATGGGATAAAGAGTGGAGTAACTGCAGGAGTTGCCAACATGGATAGATCACTTCCTACTATGTGATGGATATCAAAAGGAAGGATGATGCTCAACTGCAATGTTCCTGCTTGCTAACACTTAATGTTTGGTCTCAGATACGAGGAACAGTCCATACGTATGCGAAATACAGGAGGGTACCCTATACCTGGGAAACTATAGCTTGATGTAGAGATGCCGACATTGGACTGGGGTAAACACAGTAAGAGGTCTGACAACACCAATTTTAAATCCAACTGATTTATTTGATAATAAACTTGTAAGCTTTTGGCTTTGTAGCCTTCTTCAGGTGAATGAGGTGTTCTGGTCTGCAATAGCAGACTGTGTGCTATTGCAGACCAGAACACCTCATTCGTCTGAAGAAGGCTACAAAGCCAAAAGCTTGCAAGTTTACTATCAAATAAATCGGTCAAACTATAGCATAGCATGGAATTAACACCAATAGCAGGGCAGGAAAAGGAGAAAAAGGATAAAAAGAATGAGTGGGTGTATGTCTGAATGTCTGCATGTTAACGAGTGCCCATGTTACTGCCTTACAGGACAGACCAGATGTTATATAATACTTTTTTAGACTGAGGGTTTGTATTCCTTATTTACAACAATCAACATTCCACATCTGGCTGAAAGGTCAGAATCTGAGCTGCATTCTCTGCCTTCAAATTAAACATCTGCATTTAAAATATATATTGATTAATAATTGGCTGTTTCCCAGTCATTGTGAAGAGCATTCACCCATTTACAAAGAATTGAAAAGTTTTATTCTCTGGGGAAAATTGCCAAAGATTGAAAAGCATCATCATTTCTGTAGTTTTAGTTTATTTATTAGTGTCACAAGTAGCTTACATTAACACTGCAATGAAGTTAGTGAAATTCCCCAAGTCATCACACTCCTGCATCTTTTGGGTACATTGAGGGAGAATTTAGCATGGCCAATGCACCTCTTTCAGAATGTGGGAAGAAACCGGAGCACCCAGAGGAAACCCACACAGACATAGGGAGAACATGCAGACTCTGCACAGACAGTGACCCAAGCTGGGAATTGAACCTGGGTCCCTGGCGCTTTGAGGCAGCAGTGCTAACCTTTGAGCCACTGTGCCAAAGATATAGGTATAGCTCTTGGGAATAATGGGATCAATGGATAGGGGGGTTGGAGCAGAAGGGGGGGAAAAGAAAATCAGGATGTTGAATTTGATGATGGATGGTGATGAAAATGAAGGGCAGAGCAGGCTCAAAGGATTGAATGGCCTAAATCTGCTTCTCGTTTCTAATAAAAAGAGCTAATGAATGTTTTAATTTGCTGCTCAGGAATCCAGGTGTGCTTCTGTCTTACTGGGACCGCGCGAGTTTCATCTGTAAAATGTAACTGATCAGGGAATCCTGTTATCAGTTCAGAACAAGAATTTTGCTCCAGTATTTAACACAAGTCATTTTACAGCTTTGTTTACTTAGAAGTTTACCTTATGTGACTCAAATCTTTCAAGAGATTAGCAAAGTTGTGTACAGCTTATGACAGTACACTTGGTGCATAGAACAAAGTCTCAAATGACCATTCCTTTTATTCCATTCTTCCCCCAGGCTTGTGACAATATAATGCCTTTATTCAGAGGGGATTTAGACTTGCTATGCTGGTGACTGTGTAGCATAAGGCTGCCACGCTGTAATGCAGTTATGTGGGAGGGATTGCTTAACGTGCATACTCTGAAACAGTGGAAAACAGCAAATAGGTTTGCATTGCTTAATACAACAATCATAAGAAACAAATAGGTATTAATTAATTTAGCTAAAAAGAAACGGTGTGAACAAAGACAGGCAGACACACGCATTGCCTTGTTGACATTGTACAGCATCATAAATGGGAACTTGGCATTTCAGAAGTTGAGCGCTTCTAGAAAAGAGACATGTTTTTGAAGCTGTTGTCTTGTACTCATCAGAACATATATAAGAATGCCAAATTTTCAAGGAGACATTCCCAGAAAAGGAGATACTGATTGGTTGCAATGCTGCCATAGCAAATGCATCAGGGAGCAATTGTCTCCCATGCCTTTACGCAATCATGGAATCTTACAGTGCAGAAGGAGGCCATTCAGACCATCAAGTCTGAACTGACCATAAATCCACCAAGCTTAGCCCCACAATCCTATGAATTTATCTTAGCTAGTCCCCCTAACACCAAGAGGCAATTCAGCATGGCCAATCCACCTAACCAGCATATCTTTGGACTGTGGGAGGAAATGGTGATGCAGGCAGAATGGTGGCTCAGTGGTTATTCCTGCTGCCTTACAGCTCCAGTGACCAGCATTCAATTCCTGACTTGGGTCACTGTGTGTGGAGTTTGCACATTTTCGCCATATCTGCATGGGTTTCCTCCAGTGCCTCCCACAGTCCAAAGTAGTGTGGGTTAAGTTGATCGGCCATGCTAAATTGCTCATAGTGTCCCGAGATCTGTAGTTAAAGGAATTAGCGGGACAAACGTGTGGGACTGTGGGGATAGGGCCAGGGGTGGGATTGTTATCAGTACAGACTCAATGGGCCACATGGCCTCCTTCTGAATTGCAGAGTTTCTAAGATTTCTACAAAACCGTAGCACCCAGAGGAAACCCATGCAGACATGGGGAGAATGTGCAAACTCCACAAGGACAGTGACCAAATCCAGGAATCGAACCCAGGTCTCTGGGCACTGTGAGGCAGCAGTGCTAACCACTGTACCACCAGAAAGGAATATGTCTGGACATATTCCTTTTGTCTGCATGGAGCAAACCTTTGCATATGTACAGTTTCTAGCAAGCAGTACTGAAAGCCAAACTAATAACCTGAGTGTAATTCTTAATACACTTGGGATTACTTAGCAAATGCTGCCCAGTCTCAGAATCATATCTAACATTAGACATTACATTTAGAGTTTTGCAAGCACAGGTTTCTTGAATATGGTCAGTGCTCTGCCTATTGTGAGTAACTGAAAGGATATGCTGTTTGATATGGTCCATATCCAGCTGAAAGGATGCACTGTTTGACATGGGAAAGTATAGCCTATGTACCTGGCACTGCAGCAGCACTGAAACTCATCTACTACATTACTGCTTACATGAGGCAGGCAGAACATCGTTTCAACTTGCTAGTGGAAAATACTCATGTTACCATTGCAGAGTCGCAGTGTGAAACAGTTTGTTTCACCTGTTTGAGATACTTTACAGTTCCAGGGTAATTTGAAGTAAACTGGCCACTTTTCAGATCTGAACGTGGCAATCTTTGTCCTAATTGTGAATTGGCACAATACACAGCATGCAATGATCCAATCAGGGGGGCCATTATCCCACAGGATAACTTAGATGGAGCCTATTTTGCAGTCAAATCTGCATGGTCAGCAAACAGCTCAGGCCCTATTTCTGAGATTGCTAGCAAGGGGAATTTCGCAGAAAATGGAGCTGCAAGAATCCCACCATGTATGTTGATCTGTAAAAGCAAGCTTACGGTATGTACACTGCATCTCAAATGAATGGTGGATTGCAGCAAACAGCATGTCCCAGTGGCTCATCACAATGGGCAAAGTATTGACCGTACGTTACCAACCCATTTTGCAAAACTCAGAATATCATATTGAACCTTAGATATGTTTCTGTAAATCGGGCAGCATTGGCTGAATAATTCGAGTGTGCTGAGAATTAATAAGATCAGTTGAGCTCACAATGTGGCTCACTTACACTTATGAGAAGCAAACTTTGAACATATGCAGGGATCTGTCCTTTTGCAGGCAAAAGGAATAGGTCCAGACATTGCACCTTTTTTTTGAATAAGCAAACGCATGGGCAATGTCTCATCAATCAGCACCGACTTGCCAATCAGCATCCATTTTTATCATGCAATATAAATTTGAAATTTGATGTTCCTACATCTATCCCAAATGCAAGGCAAAATGTTTTGCTAGCATGTCTCTTTTTCTCAGCAATATTACAAGTCCAAATATGTGCCCATTTCAAAAAAAACAAAATTACTGCAAAACTTAAGAAAAAATAGGAAATGAAAATATATCAATACTAAGCTCTATATTGGTCCAAATAATACATATTTAGATATTTTATGCACAAATTGTCTTAATTTCCACATGCAAATTGCAATTAGCCACATGATCAGTCAGCTAATTTCCTGTTAATACCAATATTTCAGTCTTTCCCCTTCTCTGGCAGTGATAGTCATGAGAGCAGGACTGAATAGGTAATGTTTTCCTCTTCAGAGTATTCATTTCACAAAATCTCCAGAAACCCTGGCACTGATTCCAGCTTTGATTATTAAGTGCAATCCTTAATCTCAGGAGGATATTTGAGTATTTCTCATGGGAGGCCAGGGAGAAGAATTTTGGCATAGCTTGTATTGCAAATTGGCAGCAATGTCACCAAGGCATCGGACTTTAATTAGCTGCTCTAAGCATTGCTCCCTCTACTACTGACAATCCTAAATTATTGGAAATATGAGCGCAGTATGTACATGGTGAAATCCGTGTAGAGATTCTGAAGCCATTGAATTCTAAATACCTTACTCATCATTTAGTTTTGCTGTGAATGGGGTGAATGCAGTCATCTTCCCCCCCCCCCCCCCAACCGTTATGAAGGCTGGGTGGGTGTGTTATATTTATCACATATGGACACAGACATGAAGAACTGAGCCAACATCTTTGACTTGGAATAACTTCCCGGCATAATGCCAATGTGGAACATAGCTCTTCAGCCAAGACGCCAAAAGCCTACAGCTACATAAAGGGGCCAGGGAAAGACAAAGTGTTCATATTTTGAAGGGCATTTACAAGGTTTGTATTAAAACATTAGTGTCGATGAGTTGGTTTTACAATCACTGCCAATGGATTACCCAAGAAGACAGAGACCCCAATGGTTAAAAGTCCTCAATGTTGATCTCCACTGCTGTTAATCAATCCCTCAATTAACAAGGAAACAAGTTGAACTGCAACCATATTTCCCCAGTTCGCTCAGTCTGTTCTTCACTTATTGGAAGAGTCCAGCTGAGGAATGGGAATCATCATTTGGGAACTTACTTTAAAAAAAAAAGCCAATTCAAGACTAGAAACATTTTAGCAATAGCACTCATGTCACAAAACACAAGACGAATAAAACAGCCTACTGAAACTGAGTCAGTCAGTCATCTTTCAAACACTTGGGGCTCTGGTTTTGTACATACAGACTCTATACACACAGAATAGCAGCTCGAGCTTCAGCGGAACTAAAGCAAATGGTATAGTTTGGTAACATATGTTCAAACCACATCCATACATGAGTACACATGCCATGGAATCTGACTGGCAAGGAAGTGCAAGTACATTCTATTTAGATGCAGGCCAGTTGTCACATAGATTATCTTAGTTGAAGCTGACTGAACATTCTAAGACCAGAGAACCATTATACTGGCGAACTACTTAATGTGGATGGATCGCAAAGATGCTGAAAATAACATTTCTCCTGCCAAATTGGCTACTAAGCAACAATCATTGGATATAAACAACTGCACATTGCCTTAAATGTGTTATATAAATGTAAGAAATATCCTAAGGGACTTCATAGGAGCAACAGAAAATTGAGCCACGTAAGATGTTGAGACAGATCACCGAAAGCTTGGTCAAAGGGATAGATTTTAAAGAGCTTCTTAAAAGGAGGAGGGAGGCAAGATAGAGAGATGGAGAGTGGGAGTTTCAGAGCTCGAGGCTTAGGCAACACAAGATATGGCCAGCGGTGGCAGAGTAATCATAATCGGCAGTGCACAAGAGGCGAGAATTCAAGTATTGACAAAGAAGATTGTAGAGCTGGAGGAGATTGCAGAGGGACACATTCACGGAGGGATTTAAAAACTAAAGCATGACCTGGCATACTATGCTTAACTATTAAGGAGTCACGTGGACTTGTTTTTAAATCTGCAATTATTGTGTTTGTTAAAAATGAGAGAGGAACTAGAAAGGGAATGACAAAAAAAAAACTGTTAGTAAATAGCTAATCCAATTTCCACAGCAACAAAATCATAATTGCCCCATTTGTGACTGGTTGGCCAATAAAGCATTATTTACTGAACCACAAATTTATATAACCAATTACAACTGAAGTACAACTAGGATCTTGTGTCCTTAATGTCAAGAGTTTTCATTAAAGCCGTATTATTTATTTTGTTGACATTCTATGGCCCAATTTGCCGCATTCTATTGTAGGCACCGAGACATGACAGAAGTGAAACCTTAAGGAAAAATTATAGATTAGAGGAATGCAAACTGAATGTAAATACAATAACTCATCAACAGCAGCTAATGTAGCATCAATAAATTTTAATAAATCACAGAAATCATATAATCCCTACATTGCAGGAGGGGGCTGTTTGGCTCGAGTCTGTATTGATCACAATCCCAATTTCAGCAACCATCATTTACCCTGCTAATACCCCTGACATTAGGGTCAATTTAGCATGGCCAACTAACCTAACCCTGCACATCTTTGGACTGTGGGAGGACACTGGAGCACCTGGAGGAAACCCACACAGACACAGGGAATAGGTACAAATTCCACACAGACAGTGACTCAAGGCCAGAATTGAACCTGGGTTTCTGGCACTGTGTGGCAGCAATGCTAACCTGTGTGCCTCCCACCTTCTCCCAGAATGGTAAAGAGCAAGTCAAAATACACGATCAAATAGAGTGAAATGTGATCATTTTAGTGCAGCTAGAAACACAATAACAGTGTAGATCAGTTGGTCCATCTTGATTCACACTGACTGTAAAGTTTGATTGAAAACTGGTTTGTCATTTAATTATTTTATAGAGATAATGAAGAGTCATCAGTAAATTTTATTCTGAAGTTTGAGCCTTTGGTTTTGACCTCTCTGTGAGTGGGTCTCAACAGGCTCAAGCCTCAACCTCATGAAGATGGCTGGTGGACGTTGCGCGATTGAATCTCCTTTGAGATCTACTCTCATGATTCTACAATGATTCTTGACCTTATTGATAGATGGTAAGACCGTCACTCCAACATGAGCACAACACTGAATTACAAATCAGAACACATTATTGCCCTAATCTCCTATTCCTTCTCCCATTCCCATAGCAAAACAATATATAAAATGTAAAGTTATTTCCACTTGTACAAATTATCTTCAGAATTGCAATATTGGTATATTATTTGTTAACATTTCAAACCACTGCAGAGCAGTTCATTAATTCTATAATGTCCTCATCAGTCAGATTACGAGTTTCTCGGGCATTTCCCGCCAACCGCATCAGTAAAGCCAAAAAGGATACAGATATGGTGTCATTTTCTCCACCCCCACCCCCCATAGTACTGACTGATAGAAAAGGAGGAGCAAGTTCCCTACTTTTCTTCAATTTGGGAAATAAATAGTCTATCCTGTGTCCTCAGACTGTAATCCCTACTTCTGGATAGCCCCACTATTGGGAGCATCTTTACTGCATTTATCCTATTAGGTTTCTAGAAGATCTCTGCCTCCACTTCATTCTTTTAAATCCTAATGAATATAATCCTAACCAACTCAACTTCTTCTCATACATCAGTCCCACCAATCTGGTAAATCTTCCTGTATTCCCTCCAGAATATCCTTCCTCTGATGTGGAGGAAACTGCACACCAATATTCCAGGTGTGGCCTCACCAAGGCCCTGCATAATTGCATCAAGACATCATGCTCTGACGGACATCCATTCAAGGAAGCGCTGCTTAGACTGCAGAATATTTTTCATTAGTATACATACAGCAATGGATGAAATAAGCTAATAAAACACTAAAATGTAAGAAACCCAAGAGCTCATTGCCTTTGAACCAGAGGACTGGAGAACACATTGTAAAAAACGAATGCGAGAGAATCTGAATCTGATGCATGTCAAAACAAGAATCAGGAGAGATAAATAATACGGTCTACCTTTCCCTCGGTCCTTTCATCCTCATCAATTTGTGAAGGAAAACCCAAGCACTTTATAGTCACATAAACAATACTTGTAACCTTAAAATGATTCACTAGGATGTGATAAGATTTGTGAACATGGCCACTAGAAATGAGATTGTTTTGCACAAAATCCTGGATGTCCTACCCATTTGCCATTAATTAAGAACAAAGAACAAAACAGCACGGGAAACAGGCCCTTCGGCCCAACAAGCCCACGCCGCCACCTCGATGTTCCCACTTCTACACGCGATCCCTGTCCATGTTTATAGATCTATGGATTAAAAACCAAATTTGAGACAATTTAGGGAGAATCTGTTTTGCCAATTAGCCTAAGAGCACATCTTTGGGATGTGGGAGGAAACCAGAGCTCCCGGAGAAAACCCACGCAAGCACGGGGAGAATGCGCAAACTCCCACAGACACAGGCCCCAAATCCACGTATCTGCACAGCACAGCAATAGTCACTGAGCTGTCGTGTTGCCCATCAAATGGTCCAGGTCAAGCGTACACTAACGATGTGAAGCACTAGGATACTCTCAGAAAAAATCCAAGAGCAGACCCATCGCGTGTATGCCCCTTGTTAGACAACAAGATGGACCAAAGCACCTGTAGGATAAAAACAAGTACATCAATATCATCATCTATTTACACACTTCCCAGGGACTCCCAAGACTCATGATCCCTATTTTAAATCAGTTTTCTGCACCCCTCCATTCCTATTCTGTTCATGTGCCCATCTAAGTATTTCTTAAATATCTCCAGAGTACCTGCCTCCACCACTTTACTTGGTAGCGTATTCCATACTCCCACCACCCTCTGTGTGAAAAAACTCCCTCTAGCATCCAAATTATATCTTACCTCCCTCACCCTAAGCCCGTGACCCCTTGTGCTATTTGAGTCCATCCTAGGAAAAAGCTTAGCCCTGTTTACTCTAACTATCCCCTTCAAAATCTTGTACACCTCTATCAGATCTCCTCTAAGTCTACGTCTTTCTAAGGAGAACAGTCCCAATTTGCCTAATCTCTCCTCGTAATTCAGACCTTCCATACGAGGCAGCATCCTGGTAAACCTCCTCTGCACTCTTTCCAGAGTCTCCACGTCCTTCTGGTAGTAAGGCAGCCAGAACTGGACACAGTATTCCAAATGAGGTTTAACCAGCGTTTTATACAACTGCAACATTAAAGGCCAGCTCTTGTACTCTATACCCCTTCCTTGTAAAGGCTAGCATACTATATGCTTTCTTCACAACCTTCTCCACTTGCTCTGCCACCTTCAGAGACTTGTTCACCTGCACCCCCAGGTCCCTCTGCACTTCTATACTCTTAATAGGTCTACCCTTTATCATATACCTCCCCTCTATATTTTTTCTCCTAAAATGCATCACCTCACATTTATCAGGATTGAATTCCTTCTGCCATCTGTCTGCACAAGCTACCAGCCTATGACCTGCTGCATTGCCTGACAATGATCCTCACTATCCGCAAGTCCAGCCATCTTTGTATCGTCTGCAAACTTGCTGATCACTCCACTTACTCCCTCTTCCAAGTCATTTATATATATTACAAATAGAAGAGGTCCCTGTACCGAGCCCTGCGGCACACCACTAGTGACCGACCTCCAGCTAGAGAAACACCCTTCCACTATTACTTTCTGTCTCCTATTACCAAGCCAGTTGCTTATCCATCTAGCTACCTGTCCTTGTATCCCATTTGCCTTGACCTTCTCGACTAACCTCCCATGAGGGACTTTGTCAAAAGCCTTACCAAAATCCACATAGACAACATCAACGGCTCACCCTTCGTCCACCGTTTTCGTCACCTCCTCAAAAAATTCTACCAGATTTGTAAGGCACGACCTCCGCTTAACAAATCCATGCTGCGTATCCCTAATCAGATTGCAACGCTCTAAGTGCCTATACATCCTATCTCTAAGAATCCCCTCCAACAGCTTCCCTACCACTGACGTCAAATTCACCGGCCTATAATTTCCGGGGTTATCCCTACCATCCTTTTTAAACAACAGTACAACATTAGCTATTCTCCAGTCCTCTGGGACATCACCTGTGTCCAAGAGACAAAGATTAGCGTCAGAGGCCCAGCAATTTCACCTTGCACCTCTCTAAGCAGTCTGGGATAAATGCCATCAGGCCCTGGTAAACTGATAAAAAAATTTATCAGTTTTAATGCTACCTAGAAGCTCTAACACTTCCTCCCTTGGTATGGATATTTCCCTCAACTGGTCCACAGCTCCCTCAGAGACAGGAGCTGTCAACAAGCCCCTCTCCTTCGTGAATACCGACACAAAGTATTCATTCAGGATCTCTGCCATTCCCTCGGGCTCTAAGCACAGTTCCCTTCCTCCGTCCCTAAGAGGTCCGATTTTTCCTCTAACCACCCTTTTATTCCTAACATAGGAGTAAAAAGCCTTTGGATTTTCCTTAATCCTATCCGCCAAAATCATTTCATGCCCCCTTTTTGCCCTTCTAACTCCCTGTTTGAGCTCCCTCCTACTCTCTCTATATTCCTTCAATGCTGTCCCCGTTCCCAGCTGCTTCGACCTATCATACGCTTCTCTTTTCTTCCTAACCAAGTCCTCAATATCCCTAGTAATCCACGCCTCTCTAATCCTACCTTTCCCATCTTTCCCCTCGGCCGGCACGTACTTATCTTGCAACCTTTTCAGTATTCCCTTGAAAGAGTCCCACATGCCTAGTGTGGACTTACCCTCAAACAACCGTTCCCAATCAGTTTCCCTAAGTTCCTGCCTAATTCGACCATAGTTAGCCTTCCCCCAATTCAGCACCCTGCCCCTGGGGCTACAAATATCCTTTTCCATTTGTATCCTAAAGTAGACAGAATTGTGGTCACTGTTAGCCACATGTTCCCCCACTACAACATCAACCACCTGTCCTGGCTCATTACTCAGAACTAAATCCAATATAGCCCCTTCTCTAGTCGGGCTAGCCACACACTGTTCCAATGATCCTTCCAGTACACATTTTACAAATTCCTGCCCATCCAAACCCCCAGGTCTAAGTACTTTCCATTCCACCCTAGGGAGATTAAAATCTCCCACTATAACAACTCTGTTCTTTCTGCACCTATCCAAAATGTCTTTACATATGCCTTCTTCAACTGCCCGTGGGCTGTTGGGTGGCCTATAATACACCCCTAGCATAGTAATTGCCCCCTTTCTATTCCTTAACTTCACCCACAGCGACTCCACTCCTAACTCCTCTGTATTGTCCTCCCTCTGCACCGCCGTGATGCTCTCCTTAACTAACAACGCCACTCCCCCACCTCTTCTGGACCTTCCTCTGTCACGCCTGAAACACTTATACCCAGGATTGTTCAGTTGCCACTGCTCCCCTTCCTTTAACCACGTCTCTATCACTGCAACCATATCCAAGTTCCTCACAAACATTAAGGCCCTAAGTTCATCCGTTTTTCCCGTTACACTCCTCGCATTGAAACAGACACACTCCAGAACTCCAAGACCACTCGGAACCTCCTTCTCCCCGGTGCATCTCTTCTCGTCCAAACATGTCGGACACAGCGTCCCATTTTCAATCTTCAGGCTGTCTTGTTGAATGTGATAACAGAATTGTCAGCGAGTACAAATTAGTTCATTCTGTACTTCAGAAAACAAGCAGCACAGCTAACTAAATCATTAACCTGAGACATTAACACTCGTTAATCATAAGAGATTAACACACATCTTCTGTATACAAGTATACATGGTTGGTGGTGTTGTGGATAATCTGGAGGGATGTCTAAAGTTGCAGCGAGACATAGATAGGATGCAAGACTGGGCGGAGAACTAGCAAATGGACTTCAACACGGATAAATGTGTGGTAGTCCATTTTGGCAGGACCAATGGGATGAAACAGTGTAATATCAAGGGTAGGAGTCTTGGCAGTGTTGAGGAGCAGAAGAATCTTGGGGTCTGGGTCCATAGGTCTCTTAAATCTGCCCCGCAAGTGGAGGATGTGGTCAAGAAGGCATATGGTGTACTGGCCTTCATTAATAGAGGAATTGAGTTTAGGAGTCGGGATGTAATGCTGCAACTTTATAAGACCCTTGTCAGACCCCACTTGGAGTATTGTGTGCAGTTCTAGTCGCCTCACTATAGGAAGGATGTGGAAGCTATTGAGAGGGTGCAGAGGAGATTTACAAGGATGTTGCCTGGATTGGGAGGCAGGCCTTATGAAGATAGATTGAGAGAGCTAGGTCTCTTCTCCCTGGAGAGACGAAGGGTGAGAGGCGACCTGATAGAGGTTTATAAGATGTTGAGAGGAATAGATAGGATGAATTCTCGGAGGCTATTTCCCAGGGCTGAAATGGTCACTACGAGAGGACACAGGTTTAAGGTGCTGGAAGGTAAGTACAGAGGAGATGTTAGAGGTAGGTTTTTCACTCAGAAGGTAGTGAGTGAATGGAATCGGCTGCCATCAGTGGTGGTAGAGGCGAACTTGCTGGGGTCTTTTAAGAGATTTCCGGATGAGTACATGGGATTTAATGGGATTGGGAGTTACAGATAGTTCTATGGCCTGGTAAGTATAGATATGATCGGCACAACTTGTAGGCCAAAGGGCCTGTTTGTGCTGTAGTGTTCTATGTTCTATATAAGAACAGTGCACCTTACACATGCAGCAGAGCATGCCTTAGTTGGCTCATCATTATTCCTACAAAACACTTCAAACTCCATGGCCTGAGCATCAGCACCTCCCTCTGTGACTGGATCCTGAACTTCCTAACTCATAGACCACAAATCGGTAAGGAGAGATATCAATATCCGCTCTACAATCATCCGCAACACCAGTGTCCTCAGCCCCTTACTATACTCCTTATACTGTGTGGCCAAATCTCCCACTAACTTGATTATCAAGTTTGCTGATAACACCAGCATAGTGGGTCGGATTTCAAACAATGAGATAGGGTACAGGAACAAAAGAGAGAATCTGGTGAACTGGGGTGGCAACAATAATCTCTCCTTCAATGTCAACAAAATGAAGCAAGCATAGTGAAGGATATGTCCTGTCTACATCAATGGGAATGAAGTAGAAATGGTTGGGATTCAGGTTTTTGGGTGTCCAGATCAACAAACTGTTCTGATCCCCTGCTCCCGCCCCTACCAACACTCTAGTTAAAAAAGCCCATCGATGCCTCTACTTACTCTGAAGAAGAAAGGAATTTGGCACATCCGCTATGACTCTCACCAACTTTTACAGATACAACCAGAAAGAATGCTTTCTATGGTGTATCACAGCCTGATATGGCTCCTGCTCTGCCCAAGACAGCAATAAACTACAAAAGGTGGTGAATGAACCTCAGTCCATCACGCAAACCAGCCACCCATCCATTGACACTGTCTACACTTCCCACTGTCCAGAAAAGCAGCCAGCTAATTAAGGACACCACGCACCCCAGACATACGCTCTATCACTCGCTTCCATTGGGAAGAAGATACAAAAGTCTGAGGACACTTATCAACCAACTTTTTGCGTGACAGGTTTTAGGCGTGACAGAGTTGGTGTGAGGAGAGGCGGGGGAGTGGCTTTATTAGTTAAGGACAACGTCATAGCAGTGCAGAGGGAGGGAGGTATGGATGATTTAGGAATTGAGTCTCTATGAGTGGAGTTGAGGAATAGAAAGGGAGTGGTTACTCTGTTGGGTGTTTACTACAGACCGCCCAACAGCCCGCGGGCTGTGGAAGAAGGGATATGCAGGGACATTTTAGATAAGTGTAGGAAAAATAGGGTGGTAGTAGTGGGAGATTTCAATTTTCCGGGAGTAGATTGGAGTGTGCCCAGGGCTGTAGGAGTGGATGGGGAGGAATTTGTACAGTGTGTTTTGGAAGGGTCCTTGGAGCAGTATGTGGATGGCCCGACTAGAGATGGGGCTATACTGGATTTGGTTCTGGGGAATGAGCCAGGGCAGGTGGTTGACGTCAAGGTAGGAGAGCATGTGTCAAATAGTGATCACAACTCTGTCTGCTTTAGGATATTAATGGAAAAGGACGAGACTGGCCCAAAAGGGAGGGTATTTAACTGGGGGAGGGCTAGATACGGCCAGATTAGACAAGATCTTAAAGATACCGACTGGGATAAGCTTTTTGAGGGCAGGTCGACGAGGTACACGTGGGAGTCTTTCAAGGGAAAACTAAACTCTCTGCAGGAAAGATACGTGCCGGCAAGGAGGAAGGATGGGAAAGGTAGGATTAGAGAACCTTGGCTTACCAGGGAGATTAAGGACTTGATCAAGAAAAAGCGAGAGGCTTACATTAGATCTAGGCAACTAGGGACTGAGACAGCGCTGGAAGCTTATAGAGAGTGTAGACGGGATCTTAAAAGGGGTATTAGAAAGGCAAAAAGGGGCCACGAGGTGGCTCTGGCAGGTAGGATAAAGGAAAAGCCAAAGGCATTTTACACCTATGTAAGGAGCAAAAGGATGGTTAGAGGCAAGATTGGACCTCCTAGGGACAGAGGAGGGGATCTATGCTTAGAGCCTGAGGGAATGGGGGAGATCCTGAATGAATACTTTGCGTCGGTATTCACGCAGGAGACTGGACAGATGTCTGTGCCTGATGTTGACAAAGTTGAGGATCGGTTGAGGGAAATGAGGATTACGAGGAAAGAGGTGTTGGGGCTGTTAGGCAGCTTAAAGACATATAAAGCTCCGGGGCCTGATGGCATTTACCCCAGGCTGCTAAGGGAGTTGAGGAAGACTTGGCTGGGCCTCTGACGCAAATCTTTGTCTCTTCCTTGGACACAGGTGAGGTCCCAGAGGACTGGCGGATAGCAAACGTAGTACCGTTGTTTAAAAAAGGTCAGAGGGATCACCCAGGGAACTATAGGCCGGTGAGCTTGACTTCAGTTATAGGTAAGCTAATGGAGAGGATCCTTAGGGACAGGATGTACAAGCATCTGGAGCGCTGCGATCTGATCAGGGATACGCAGCATGGCTTCGTCAAGGGGAAGTCTTGTCTTACGAATCTAGTGGAATTTTTTGAAGAAGTGACAAAAACAGTTGATGAAGGACATGCTGTTGATGTCGTCTACATGGATTTCAGTAAGGCGTTTGACAAGGTTCCTCATGGTAGAATGATAGAGAAGGTGAAGGCGCATGGGATACAGGGTCGGGTATGTAGATGGGTCGAGAACTGGCTCGGGAGGAGGAGACAGAGGGTAGTAGTGGAAGGCTCTTTTTCCGGCGGGAAGCCTGTCACTAGTGGAGTGCCACAAGGCTCAGTACTAGGTCCTCTTCTATTTGTGGTTTACATAAACGACTTGGAAGTAGGGGTAGTGGTGAGATCAGCAAATTTGCTGATGACACCAAGATGCTTGGATTGGCGGGTACAGAAGAGCAGTGTCAGGCAATACAACAGGACATAGACAGGTTGGTAGACTGGGCAGATATATGGCAAATGGAATTTAATCCGGAAAAATGCGAGGTGATGCATTTTGGCTGGAAAAATGTAGAAGAGAATTATAGGATAAAAGGTAAAACTATACGGAGCAAGAGACGCAGAGAGACTTGGGGGTGCAGGTTCACAAGTCTCTGAAGGTGTCCTCACAGGTGGAGAAGGTGATAAAGAAGGCGTATAGTATGTTAGCTTTCATAGAAAAGGGTATAGAATACAAGAGTAGGAGTTTGATGTGCAGTTGTATACAACTTTGGTTAGGCCTCACTTGGAATACTGCGCCCAGTTCTGGTCTCCGTACTATCGGAAGGATGTGGAGTCCTTGGAGAGCGTGCAGAGGAGGTTTACCAGGATGCTGCCTGGTATGGAAGGACTGTCTTATGAGGAACGATTAGATAGACTGGGGGTGTTTTCCCTTGAAAGACGTCGGCTTAGAGGGGATCTCATAGAGGTGTATAAGATTAGAAGGGGTATAGATAGAGTAAATGGAGGTAAACTTTTTCCACCTTTAGAAATGGATAGGACGAGGGGTCATGGCCATAGGGTGAAGGGGGCTATGTATAGGACGAATATGAGAGGGCAGTTTTTCACACAAAGGGTAGTCGGGGTGTGGAATGCACTGCCGAGTAAGGTGGTGGGAGCAGGCACGCTGGGGCTGTTTAAGGGTCTCTTGGACAGCCACATGAGCGGTATGCAGATAGAGGGATATATTAGGACTGTTTAACTACGGCTTTTTTCCACAGGTAATTCAGTCCATAATTTGAGCATGCATTCGGCAGGTGGTGCGGGTACAGCTCTTGGATGTTGATTCATGGGTTGCCTGGTACCTCATGTCGTAAATGAGTGCTTTATGTGGACCATCTGAAGGGCACCATGACAGCTCAGAGACTATCGATGTGGCTGTGCAGACACTTGGAATTGGGCCGGTGTCTGCGGGAGTTTGCTCGTTCTCCCCGTGGTTGCGTGGGTTTTCTCCGGGCACTCCGGTTTCCTCCCACAACCCAAAAATTCGCTCTTAGGCTGATTGGGAAACAAATTGTCCCTATGGTGAAAATTTTCCATATTAGGAATAACATATATATTATTATTATATAGGAATATTAAAATAGGATAATGTATTTGCTACTATATAGTATGACGGCGGCACGGGCTCGTTGGGCCGAAGGGCCTGTTTCCCGTGCTGTGTTGCTTAAAAAAAAACTGAAGTATAATTTCTTCCCTGCTGCCAGACTTTTGAATGGACCTACCTTGCACTAAGTTGATCTTTCTCTACACCCTAGCTATGACTGGAACATTGCATTCTGCACTCCCTCCTTTCCTTCTCTATAAAAGGGTATGTTTTGTCTGTACAGCACACAAGAAACAATACTTTTCACTGTATGTTAATACATGTGACAATAATAAATCATGAAGTTTTTCAGCACTCAAACAGTAATACAAACACTTCCTTAGAATCATAAAAGATGCCTCAGCTGAAAATATTTCAAGTTAATGTCTGCTTAATCCATCTGATCCCCACACTGCGAGGTTAAAATGTAATGAAAGGGAAAATAATTAATGACCCTGACATGTTGCCTCTCTCAACTGATTGCTACAAGATACACGTGAGCAAAAAGTGGTGTCTTGTTCATTTGTTGCATTCTTATTGGTGGCATAGCTTCCTGCAGAACTATGGTTACATAGAACCAGAGAATCACTACAGTGCAAAAATAGGCCACAAAGGCATCGAGAGGCAGTGGAGACTCAAAGAGCAGCCTACCCAGACCCTCACCTCCACCCTATCCCTGTAACCCCATGCAGTTACTGTGACTAATTCACCTAACCTGCAAATCTGGGTACACTAAAGGGCAAAATAGCATGGCTAATTCATTTAATATGCCCACCTTTGGATTGTTTAAGTTTATTTATTAGTGTCACAAACAGGCTTAGATTAACATTGTAATGAAGTTACTGTGGAAATTCCCTAGTTGCCACATTTCAACACCTGCTCGGATACACAGAGAATTTAGCATGGCCAATACATCAAACGAGCACATCTTTTGGACTGCGGGAGGAAACCCAGGCAGACACGAGGAGAACATGTAGACTCCATCATGTATTGACCCAAGCCGGGAACCTATTCTGGGTTCTTGGTGCTGTGAGATAACAGTGCGAGCCATTGTGCCACCACGCAACACGTGGGTTGTGGGAGGACTCACGCAGACATGAAGAATGTACAAACAAAATAACAAGACAATTACCCAAGGCTAGAATTGAACCCGAGTTCTTCGTGCTGAGAGGCAGCAGTGCTAATTACTGTGCCACTCCTAATAGGAGTGGACCATCCAGTCAGTTCTGCTATTCAATTAAGTCATGTCTTATTTGCATCTTAAATCTATCAACTGATTTTATTTTTAACCTTTCACACTCTCAAAATTTTTATCAATGTCAGGTTTGGAACGTTACCATCAGCAGCTGAGGGGACCACAATGTGGAGATGCTGGTGTTGGACTGGGGTAGGCACTGTAAGGAGTCTCAACATCAAGTTAAAGTCCAAAGGTTTATGTGGAATCACAAGCTTTTAGAGCACAGCCACCCATCAGATGAAAGAGCAGTGTTCTGAAAGCTCGTGATTCCAAATAAACTATTGGACTCTAACCTGGTGTTGTAAGACTTCTTACTGTGCGCAGGGAACCATGGTCGTGAATGATGAACTCAAACACCTCACGTTGCATTTTGTTGGATATGATGCCACTCCCAATACCCATTCCACCCTAAACCTACACAACCTCTCCACTACCTCCGAGGAGAAATAATGACAAGCAGAGATAGGGTAGTGAAATTTCCATGCATAAATTGGCTGGTTTCCTTCAAAACAAAAAACTAGACTTAAAATTACTGATGTCAAACATTTGTTGCACCATTTACAAGGGCACTGTGTCCAAACGCACTCACATTTCTCAAACTTGGCAACTGCAAGCGAGGAATCAGACGAAAAAAAACACGCTATTAATTAGTACCTTGGGAAAAAGAAAAATCACATTTCTACACTAAATTTCATGCATCAACGCAACTCAACAAGAATCTGTCCCTTCAAAATATTACACTGCCAATGTTTAGACAGCAAGGAAATATAGCAGCTCTCTACAAAAATATTTCAGTATGAAGAGAAATTCACAAGTCATCGTTGCCTAACTGTAATTAATTCTCTCATCTTTACCAAGAGATTTGTAAATTTAATGGGGAAAATATACTCCAGGGAATAAAATAAGAGCTTTGCTGTTAAAGGTCCAAGAACATCATACACTGCCCCTTCCACCTGTTCATCATTTTGGTTTTAAAGCAAAAATGTTCACAGGATACGAACATTATGATTTGATCTGATTTATTTTTGTCACATCTATTAACAGTGAAAAGTATTGTTTCTCGTGCGCTATACAGATAAAGCATACTGTTCTTAGAGAAGGAAACGAGAGAGTGTTAGTCATAGCTAGAACGTAGAGAAAGATCAACTTAATGCAAGGTAGGTTCATTCAAAAGTCTGATAGCAGCAACGAAGAAGCTGTTCGAGACGGTTGGCACATTACCTCAGACTTTTGTATCTTTTTCCCTATAGAAGGTGAGGGAAGAGAGAACGTCCAGGATGTGTAGGGTCCTTAATTATGCTGGCTGCTTTGCCAAGGTAGCAGAAGCATAGACAGAGAGTCAACGATGGGAGGCTGGTTTGGGAGGATGGATTGGGCTACATTCACGACCTTGCAGTCTTGGGCAGAGCAGAAGCCATAACCAAGCTGTGATACAACATGGTGAGAATACTTTCTATGGTGCAGCTTATAAGCTGGTGAGAGTTGTAGCTGACATGCCAAGTTTCCTCAGTCTGAGAAAGTAGAGGCGTTGGTGGGCTTTCTTATAGTGTCAGTATGGGGGGACCAGGACAGGTTGTTGGTGATCCGGACACCTAAAAAATTTGAACCTCTTGATTCTCCTTCATCCCAGGGCATGTTCTCCTTTACACGTCCTGAAATTGATGACTATTTCCTTTGTTTTGTTGACATTGAGGGAGGGATTATTGTTGTTGCACCAGTTCACTAGATTCTCTATTTCATTCCTGCACTCTGTCTTGTCATTGTTTGAAATCTGACCCACTATGGTGGGGTCATTAGCAACTAGAAAGTCTGGCATTACTGGCTAGGCCAGTGCTCGCTGTCCATTCCTAATTGTCCCTGAAATGGTGTTGTGCCACTTTCTTGTACCTCTGCAGTCTATGTGGTGCAGATGCAACTACCGTGCAGTTAGGGAGGGGGTGTACCAGGATTTTGGCCCAGCGAAGAAACGGCAACACAGTTCCAAGTTAGGATGGTGAATGGGAAACTTGAAGGCGACGGTATTCCCATCTGTCTGCTGTCCTTCACGTTCTAGGTTTTAGAAGTTACATGTTTGGAAGGTGCTGAAGGAGCCAAAGGGTCAGAAAGCTGCCATCCAGCCCATTGCATCTCCACTGGATTATCTGGCAGAAAGCCAGTCACAATTCTCCTGCAAACTTATTTCCTTCAACTGCCCATCTAATTTCCTTCTGAAATCAGTGGCTTTGCTTCCACTACCATCATGGACTGAGTGTTCCAGGTTATCACCTATTTCCTCACATCCACTCAAAGCTCACCAATCCTCATGCCATTACCTTATGTTTCTGTCCTTCTTCTACCATCAGCTTGATAAGTTGGTATAAACTACTGCCACTGTACACCAGTGATACAGGGAGGATCGATTACGATGCTGGAGAGAGCTGCTTTGCCCTGGATGGTCTCGGGAATCTTGCTGTTGGAGCTGCACTAATCTCGGCCAGTGCACAATATGTCATGATACTCCTGACTTGTAGATGGTGGACAGGATTTAGGAAGACAGGAGACAAGTTAGTTGCTGCAGATTTCTCAGCCTCTAATCTGTTCTCGTAGCCACATGTATTTATATGGCTAGTGGAGCTCAATTTCTGGTCAATGGTAACAACCCCAGGGTGTTGACGGTGGAGAATTCAGTGATGATAATGCCATTGAATGTCAGGGAATGATGGTTAGATTCATTGCTTGCCACTTGTGTGGTACAAATATTAATTGCCACTTATCTACAAAGCGTACGTGTTGTCCAGATGCTGCTGCATGTGGGACAAACAGTTTCAGTATCCAAGTTATTAAAGATACTGAATTTACAATGGAAGAAGGGAAAAAAAAAATCATTGATGAATGAATTGATGATTGGGCTCCAGACACTATCCTGAGGAACTCCTGCAGCAATCCCATAGGGCTGAAGTGATTGCCTTCAACAAGCACTACCATCTTCTTTTGTGGTAAGTATGACTCACCAGTCTCCCCTCCAATTCCTATTGCCTGTGGTTTTGCTGGAGTTCCTGGACTCAGTCAAATGCTGCCTTAATTTCAAAGGCAGTCATTATCACCTCATCTCTGGAGTACAGCTCTTTTGTCCATGTGTGACCCAAGACTATAATGAGGCCAGGAGCTCAGTGGCCTAAGTGAGCAGGTTATTGCTGTGCAAGAGTCACTTGATCATGTTACTATCCCAATATATGGTAATAATTAGATGGAAATATTTCAGAATGGAGCTCTGACTCAAAAGACCATAATCTTTATATTTTTATATTAAATCAATAAAGAGATGGAGTCAGAGGTGCTAATTAGTTTTAACAAAGAAAAAAATAGATGGTACAATTCATATTTACTCCCCTCTTAGTTTAACTATGCAGTTAAGATTAATAAGGATTACAAAATACATTTTAAACTACAATGGTGTCATTAATAAACAGTCCCTTTAAGCATACAGATTAAGCCAAAAACCCACACCCTGTTCTGAATCCAAGTTAGTGTCAGTGGCTTTCTTCTCAGAATTCCCCCAGATAACTGCCACGTGAGTTTTCCAAACTCTACTTCCAAAAAACAGACCAAAAATCTTCTTCCACAATAATGCTTTCCATCAGCAGTTTGCATTCTGAAATCCAGACCAGATTTTCTAAATACTCTCTTAAATAAAGCTTCCACTCCACTTTCTACAGCAACTCCAGTGCCAGTTTTACACTACTCCTTTAGTATTTGTTTTATAGCTTTACAAGCTATTCACAAATTGTTTTAACTCTCCATTCCCAAACTCTGAAATGGCATCAAATTTTTGATTTATTTCTTAAGTCTGCTT
Source organism: Sphyrna mokarran (assembly GCA_024679065.1). Lineage (NCBI taxonomy): Eukaryota > Metazoa > Chordata > Chondrichthyes > Carcharhiniformes > Carcharhinidae > Sphyrna > Sphyrna mokarran. The sequence goes on from JAGIQG010000025.1 coordinate 16,995,384, forward strand.
TCCCTAGTTTAAATCTGGTTTTTGCAATTGTCTCTGTAGCTCAGAACGCTGCTTACTCCTCCTTGAATTTTTCCTGAACAACTTGGCCTCTGTTCTCTTAACTTCAGTCATCTTGGACAGTCTTTCTGTCCCAATTCCCTGATTACCTGGACGATAACTGGTTCTTTAGGAAGCCTGCCCCTGTTCAGCTCCCAAACTGTCTTTCTCCTGGCAGAGTCGACAATTGTTCACTCCCTGATGTCCTGTCTCCAACTCAAATTGACTCAGCTAAACCGCAGAACAAAATAAAAGTTTCACTTAAAATGGCCTCCAGTTCTTAGCAACACCCACATACTTCTGCTGGCCTATTTATTCTTCATGCTATAGCTGTCTTTAAAGTGCAATAGAATCACAGCTGGAATTGAAACAAACCCACACACAAACAGCTTTGTCCAGCATGAATATAATTATTGGTTTTAACCTTCCAGATACAGAAACATTACATTAAATCCACTTAAAACTATGGCTCATTTCTGATGTTTACCCAAGAAATATAAATACATTAAAATGCCTTTGTTTTCCTAACAATAGCACTGTTGACCCTACTTTCTATCACTTCACTGATGAAATTAAGTTCCTGAGGTAGTTATTGGCTGGTTTGGATTTGTTTTGCCTTTTGTGGACAGGGCATATGTCCACATTGCTATGTAGCTGTCAGTGTTGTAACTATAGCTAGATGTACGGCTATTTCCACGGCACAAGTCTTCGAGCTACAGATGGGATCTGGTCAGGGCCCACACACAGTCTTTGCAGTATCTGGTGCTTTCAGCCATTTCTGGATATCATCTGGAGGAATGAATTGAATTGGCAGAGGACTGACACCTTTGGTGGTGGAGGACCTCAAGAAAGGACTGAGGTGGATCATCCATTCATCAATTCTGGCTGAAGATAATTGCAGATGCTTCAGCCTTGTCTTTTGCACTGTTTGGCTGGGCCCTACAATCATTGCGAATGGAGGTGTATGTGGGACTTGCTTATCTAGTTAGCATTTGATTTTCCACCACCATTAATGATACGACAGGACTGCAGAGTTGATCTGTTATTTACGGGATTACTTCACCTATTTCTTAGGTTTTGAAGATAGAGTTAATAAATATGTCTGGCCATGAGGCGATAGACTATGGCTGAATATAATTCTGCTGCTGATGGTCCTGTGGATGTTTGATTTGAACACTGGATCTATTACAAATCTATCACATTTCAGCTGGATATGTGGAGGTGTGGCATTACAGTACAGTCATTGGACAAGACCCAGGTTTGAATTCCACCATGACAGATGGTGGGATGAGGGGAAAAAAGGTGGGAAAATTCAATAGAAGCCCAAGATCAGCCGAGGCCCATAATTCATCAAAAATCTACAGCAAAGAAGTCTAATGATAACCAGCGAAACAATGTTGACCATCCTTTCGGGAAGGAAAATCAACCATCCTTACCTGATCTGGCATACATTCTCTCTCCAGATCGCACTGCAATGAGGTTGACTCTTAACTACCTTCTGAAATGGCCAAACAAGCCAGTTAGCCCAAGGGCAACATGGGATAAGAAAACAAATACTGGTTTTGCTAGCAACATCCACATCACAAAGAATAAAAGAGAAAACAGCCAAAGTAAGCAAAATTTAAGAAAAAAACTCCCATCGAGTACCACTAGCTTCACTGCTAAATTGCTGACTAGTAACTCTGCACCATGGATCAATGTCTTAAGGAAACTAGGCCATGGCTGTTGAGACATGTTACATCTAGGATGCTTAATGAGGAACAGCAAGAACCAGATCCCACTTGAGATTTCAAGAATAGCAACAGTATGTGCATTCACGCTTCTGTTCATGTTAGAAGCTATCCGAACAGGAGTTCAGAAACAAAAAGCATCGTTAAATAACAATGCGTTAATGGACTTCCGTTTCGCCAACAAAAATTTCCATTCCAAGTAAGCTAGCAAAGTTGAAGGGAAAATTGGAGAAAATTAATGAGTACAAAAGGATTGTGTTCATACAACCATCAAAGAAGCTGTGAGGGCAAGTATTGTGTTTTAAGCTGAACTGCAGAAATATTTTCATTTCTTCCCTCAGGGAGTAATGCTCGACATTTAAATAGTTATACTTTTACAACACACAAGGGAATTGGAATAATTAAATCTCTTTGGGTAGATGAGCCACAGAGGTTGACATTCCTCTATTTTTATAAATATAGAAATTTTGTTTGCATGTCTTTTTTCTGAACTGTCATTTAACTGCCAACTCTCAAACACTTCAGCCGCAAAAGGGATAGCGAGCGTTCACATTACTGTCAAATTTCATCCTTATCTACCGCTTCTTGGAACGTTGATGTTTTGTTTTGTTTCATCGTTGCCAAGGAAACAAGTGGAAATGAGATAGAAGCTGGGAGGAGGAAATGATTAGACGATTTGGAAACAAAGCACAGAGGCACACGTGATAGCCGGGATGTGCAGCTCACCCTCATATCGCTGTGTGGGCTTCCTACGTTGGACCTCGGTCCTGTTTTGGATTTTGAAAGGTCACTCTAAGGTGTAAAAAAAAAGAGTGAAGTTCACCAATGCCCTGTCATCTCTGGAATGCTGTGCCATGAAATTTAAAAAAAAAACTTACAACTTTGATTTGTATGAGGTAGCAGATCTAAATGTAATCCTTTTAGATATGGGTTATGGAAAGGCCAAAGTGCTGACCGAAAGCTTGACAGGGTTTGTGTCAACACCAAATTCTGACTGCATTAACGTCGTTACTTCAGCATCAGCCAAGTGAAAGTACTGCCCACATCACAGTACAAACGTATCCTGAGAGATTATTTTTAAAAGAACAAATAGGAGCAAGAATGGGCCATTCAATCCATCAAAACTGCTCCACCATACTACAAGTTCATGAATGTTTGCTGTCATATATAAATAACATGGTTACAAGAGCAGACCAGAGGATTGTGGAGAGTAATTCACCGCCTGACTTCCCAAAACCTGTTCAACATCTACAAGACACAAGTATGCAAGACACATATTCCAAGTGATGGAATACTCCCCACTTGGGTATGTGCAGCTCACTCACTCCCATTACCAATGCACAACAGTCACTGTGTGCCATCTACAAAATGCACTGCAAGAACTCAACAAGGCACATTAGTGCCTACATGGTACCATCTAGAAGGACATTGGTATTTCCATGTGTGCCCTTATCTGGAAGCTCTCTTCCAAACCACCCACCAGCCTCAGTTAGCTGATTGTACCTTTGTTGTCACAGGTCAAATCTGTGATAACAAACTCCTAGTCTTCTTTGGCAATCAAAAATTTTTTGGCCCAGCATCCACTGTTCTCTGTGAAAGAGAATTCCGAAGACCCAATGATCCTCAGAACAAATTGCTCATCTCCATTTTAAATGGTAGACTCTCATTTTGAAATGGTGCCTCCTAGTTTTAGTTCCCCCATGCCAGGAAACGTCCAATCCACACCGTCAATTCCTCTCGGGTACTTTTACATTTCAAAAAGGTCAACTTTTATTATTCTTTCTCATTCATTATTGGACATAGGGGTTGCTGGCTAGCCAGAATTTGACGAACCCTAATTACCCTCGAGAAAGTGGTGAACTGCAGTTTCTGTGGTTGGGTATAGCCACAGTGCTATTAGGGAGGGAGTACTAAGATTTTGACTTGTGACAACAAAGGAACAATCAGCTAACTCAGGCTGGTGGGTGGTTTGGAAGAGAGCTTCCAGATATTGGCATTTCCATGTGTGCCCTTGTCCTTCTAGATGGTACCATGTAGGCACTAAGGTGCCTTGTTGAGTTCTTGCAATGCATTTTGTAGATGGCACACACAGTCACTGTTGTGCATTGGTAATGGGAGTGAGTGAGCTGCACATACCCAAGTGGGGAGTATTCCATCACACTTGTGTCTTGTAGATGTTGAACAGGCTTTGGAAAGTCAGGAGGTGAATTACTCTCCACAAATCTCTGGTCTGCTCTTGTAACCACGTTATTTATATGGCTAGTCCAGTTCAGTTTCTTGTAAACTTCCTGATAATCTTCACAGAATCAAACACAGAATCAGAAACAAAAGTTGATGGAAAGAGTTTACCAACATCTCCAGACAGTTTAAAAAATGGAAGGAACCCCCTTTTTTATCCTGAACTGGAATTTCATAATTTCTATATTTATTCATTTGTGGACATGGGCATTGCTGGTTGGCCAGCATTTATTGCCCATCCCTGGTTGAGAATCATCCACGCTGGAATCACATGTAGGCCAGACCAGGTAAAGACGGCAGACTTCCTTCCCTAAAGGACATTACAGAACCAGATGGGTTTTTCCAACAATCGTTTTATGGTCATCAGTAGATTCTTAATTCCAGATTTTTTTTTTATTGAATTCAAATTCCACCATCTGCCGTGGTGGGATTGGAACCTTGGTCCCTGGAACATTGAGCTGAGTTTCTGGATTAATACAATTAGGCTATTGCCTCCCCAATCAAAGAGCAACCAAGGTTGTTTCAACATTTCTATACGCTCAATGTTTAATTCATGGATGTCAAGAAGAAAAATAAAATCAGACCTTTTAACAAATCATCTGTACTTGAAAGTGAAGTTTCTATTCACATTCAATTGGTTCCAGTCACATATTGCATATGCATTCATAACAAATCACCAAACGTGGATTTAGAAATTCTGTGAAGCAGTTTGTGTGTTACCATAGCAACCAGTTTACCAGAGGATGTTATCAAAGGAACCAGATTACAAATAGCATGAGACACAAGTGTGAGTGCCATCTAAAAACAGTAGAACATAGAACAATGTACAGTACAGGCCCTTTGGACCTCGATGTTGTGCTGAGCTATGTCTGAATCCAAGATCAAGCTATCCCAGTCCCTATCATTCTGGTGTGCTCCATGTGCCCATCCAATAACCACTTGAAAAGTTCCTAAAGTGTCCAACTCCATTATCACAGCAGCCAGTGTATTCCACATCCCAACCACTCTCTGAGTGAAGAAGCTACCTCAGACATCCCTCATATCTCTCACTATGAGCCTTATAATTATCCCCCCTAGTAACAGCTACATCCACCCAAGGAAATAATCCCTGAACATCCGAAGTTCAGATGGTATGCATTATGGTATAACATATCACTGGCATGGGTTGGGTGGGCAGGGGGAGGTGGTGAAAAAGGGAAACAAGAAGAAATGGTTAGGGTGAGACGCAGTGATGGTTTTACTGGGATGAGGATACGAAAGCTCAGGTGCAGTGGGAGGAGGAGTGGGGAGGGAGGGGTGGGGGGCGAGCAGATTGTTAGCTGCAGAATTGCCCTGGTGAATAGTGGGCCAAAAAGGCAAGGTGAAGCAAATTGAGGGAGAGCACTCTTGAGGGGCAGAAAGAGTGATGCAAGGTTGGATGGAGGAAGTGAGACACAGGTGGTGAACAATACACGAGATGGTTTTATATAATTGACAAACACGGCTAGCCAGACCATGGAAGACAGCAAGGTTGAAGGAGTGTCTATGACTATGGATTGGGAGGTTTACACAGAGAGGGGGAGAGTGGGAGATAAAGAGAGTGGATACGAGGACAGTAAATTCTTGTAGAGACACAACATGATAAATTCAGACAGAGTTTGAAATCATCAAGTATGAGGAATCAGACAAAGATAGAAAATAAAAGACATCAGTGAAAACATTTACATGATACTCGAGGTGGTAACAGAGAATGAAAAATCTGGTGAGGATCGGATAGTATACCTATTCAATTTTTCTGATGCGCTTTCAAATATTAGTACAAAATAGACCACACACCACGTCAGTGGGTCTAGTTACAAACTTCAACTGTTAACATTTCCACTTCCTCTGCCTCAATGAATGATCTTGAAAGCTTTTCCCTCAATGAACTCAATATAGACTCCTACGGAAAAAAGGCTGTTTTATTTATAGTGGAAGGGAGAAATTTGAGACAGGAAAAGAATAAAGTGGGTGTTTTCAAAGTTACGCAAGATTGTGAAATCATAACCAAAATGTTAATTCAGAATTAGCATCATAAAAGAACAAGGAAATTAGGATTAGTGTGCCCAAAGAATCACTGGAACATGGAATGTTTTATTGAAAGTGGCTATTGAACAAATAAAGTAACCAGATTTAAAAATGGAACTGGGTAAGTATTCGAGGAAGGAAGGAATGCAATAAGATATGGGGACAACGCTGGTTTCCAGGGGAAAAGCGACCCAAGCACAAGAAGCCAAGTGATAATTTATAATGATTGCCTAAGGAAGTCAGAAGGGAACCACAGAATCTCTACAGTACAGAAAGAGGCCAGCCGGCCCATTGAATCTGGTTGCTCATTGTTTGTCCTCCTACTGACTAATTGATTTCCTTATGTGTCTGTGAAGGGCTGAGGAGGGGAAATGGAGATAATCAGGAAAGAAAAGGAATGTGCAGTTATTGTGATACGGGTTAGGCTTAAGAGGCCTGGAGTCTTTCCCTACCCATCATTCTCACACGTTCATAACAGCACAGCATGGATTCAATGGGCCAAAAGGCCTCCTGTGCTCTCATGGCTCCACAATCCCATGACACATGACCGTTGGCCAAGGTACCATATTGAGCTCTGCAATTTGCATTATACACAACATTAAGATTCTGTCGTGGAAGCTCATTCAATTTGTGGGAATATTTGGCATTGGTCGGTCTGGCAATGAACATTCTCAGAACTCTCCACAAAGAATGCAAAGATAAATATCACCTAAGTCATTGGATGTAAAGACGACTTCTTCCTTGCCACATTCAATCGTGTCAGCGTTGAGTTGGCAGCACTGCTACCACAGCATCAGAAACATGGTATTCAAAAGTCAAGTCCATGACTTCAGCTGTGTATTCTATTCCAGATCAGCATTGAGGCAGTGCTGCAGTGTTTGAGCGAGAGAAATGCCAAACTGAGCCTTTGTCCAGGATAAAAAGTAAGAGATCCCATAATACTAATCGAAGAAATGCGGGGCATTAACTCACCAAATATCACTTCATTTTTTTCCCCCTAACAGTAGCAAAATCAAATTAGAATCCCAACAATGCAGAAACAGGCCATTCGACCTATAAATTCTGCACCGACTCTCTGAAGAAATATCTTCTTCAGGCTATATCCTTGTAGCCCCACTTACTTACCCTGCTCATCTCCCTAACCTACACATCTTGGGACTCTAAAAGGGGCAATTTAACATGGCCAATCCACCTAACACTTTGGACTAGCTGGTCATTCAGAGATAATTTGTTGAACGAATAAATATAAAGAGACTGCAAAGTTTTTTTTAATAGGACAATGTGTTAGATGAAGAAATCACACAAACATTAAATTCAAAAAACAGCATTAAGCACAAGTACACAAGCACTGCCAATTGGTCCCTGCATGAACATTGCCTACTGATTGATAGAATCGCCACTGGTTGAATAGCACGTTAGCGTTGAACAGAGGATAACATGTCCAAAAGATTTTGTTTTAATCCTTGAGCATATGACAGTGTCACCCCTTTCCAAGAAATCTCCCTCGCTGTAGCAATGGCAGATTAGAAATAAATTCAACCAGGTTCCAACATGTATGTACACACAGTAGCTATACAAATTCTAACAGCTAGGCAAATACATTGCACTAACTTGTTATCTTTTGAATTTTGAGGTTGAAAAATAATTTTCAACTTGTGCATTTTTCCTTTAATGTCTCCCACAAGGCATTTAGTAATGCACAAAATATTGCTGATTTATGGCATTTGTTTTCCCAGAAGGCATTTCTTTCAAGTGCCAGGTTGGGTACAAATTCATTTATTAGTGTCACAAGTAGACTTGCATTCACACCGCGATGAAGTTACTGTGAAAATTCCCTAGTCACCACACTCCAGCGCCTGTTTGGGAATACCGAGAGAGAATTTAGCAAGGCCAATGCACCTAACAGCATGTCTTTCAGACTTGGGGGGGAAACCAGAGCACCCAGAGGAAATGCATTCAGACACAGGGAAGCTCCTCACAGACATTGACCCAAGCTGGGAATCGAACCTGGCTCCCTGACGCCGTGAGGCAACAGTGCTAACCAACATGCCACCATGTCTCCATTCAGACTGTGCAATTTGAGAGGGTATGTAGGTAACTGATGCCCTCTAATTCTAGACTTTTGCATCACCCAGACTTAAACTGCTTTCACACTGCCAACTGTGCCATCAGCTGCTAGGCCCCAAGCCTCTGACTTTCTTGCTAAAAACAGCTCAGTTCTTTGACCACATTTTGGTCACCTATCCTAATATTGCCTTATATGGCTTGGTGTTAAAATTTGTTCTTATGAAGTGTTTTGGCCTATTTAAAGGTGCTGCATAAATCCACGCTGTTGTCTCATGAGATTACTACTTCACAACGAGTGCTGCAGGATCTGCACGTCAATATTAACTGTACACACTTGGAACATTTAAAATATAATTGCTTCATAACAAAGCTCAAAGCGCCAAACACAATATCTGCCACGGAACAGTTTGTGTTCTTGCTTTATCAGGTTTTCTAACCAGCTTAGACAAAACAATTAGCAACAGAGTTATTCTTTTTACCCTCAGCGCAGATCATATCGGGTAGAGCGAAAGGCAGTAAGGGGCTGAACCAAGCAGCACTGCAAAGCGTTCTGCGACAATGTCCAGGGCATCACCAAGGCAGCTCACCCGAGGGTCATCAAGCACATCCCCCATCTAGGGGAAAGTCCGCAAGGTCCTAAAGGCTTTCCTCAAAAATGTCATTTGATGATCTATAACCAAACATGCCAAGCACAAAATGGTGATGGCAATGGATGTGTACATGCCCTGCAGTGTCAGGGGTGGACTCTGTATGGTTAAGGACAATTTTAGGAAAGATTGCGGAGCCACTGATTGACATTATTTCTTTCCGAGCCCATTAGTCACCACTTGCCTGTCTGACAATCATTGAGTTTTGCTAAATGATGACTGTTTTTCTTCCCCCCAATCAGTTTTGGGAACTTTATGTTTGATGCTAGACCAGGCATTTTAAAGCTGCAGCGTGCACAAACACTCTCAGATTAGATACAAAACCAGAAAATACTGGATAAATTCAGCAGGGCTGGCAGCATCTGTGGAGAGTTAACCTTTCAAGTCCATATGACTCTTCTACAGATCGGTGGCTTGGTTAGATGAGGAGTAAAACTGCCCCTACTTCATCCTTTTTATTTATTCGTGGGATGTGAGCATTGCTGGCTGGCCAGCATTTACTGCCCATCCCTAATTGCCCAAGAATCAGAATTCCTACCAGTGCAGAAAGAGGCCATTCAGTCCATCAAGTCTGTGTTGACCACAATCCCACCCAGGCTCTATTTCCCATAGCCCTACATATTCACTCTGCTAATCCCCCTGACACTAGGATCAATTTAGCATGGCCAATCAACCTAACCTACACATCTTTGGACTGTGGGAGGAAACCTGAGCAGACACGGGAAGAGAATGTCCAAACTCCACACAGAGACAAATTGGGATCCAAAGTGAGGTCCTTACTACTTGAGGTAGCAGTGGCTCTGGAGTCACATGCAGCCCAGACAAGGTAAGGACAACAGATTTCCTTCCCTAAAGCGCACTAACCTTTACTGAACCTAATCCCAAAGTAGGAGTAGAGTGTCAAGGAACACATCTCCCCCCACAACATCATTGACTTTCTTGTCTGTCATCTATATCTAAGGATGGCCAATTATTGCCAAGCTAATGGCAGGTTTTTAAATTGGATTCAGAACTGAGACTCCCTAAAATTTATTTCAAATTAGGACCCTCACATCTATCCATCCAGTCAGAATATTCATTCACCTCTTTCACCAGGGAAGGATATTTGAACCCCGGTCCCATTGATTCTGATCCCTGTACAACTGCAGAAACACCCAATCAATATTTGCCCAATGATTTTTCAAAACCATTCGTTTGGATTCTGGGAACACTTTCTATGCTAATTATTGCTGGTTACATGTCGAAAGATTTGCTAGCAGACTACATTCTTCTAAGCGATTTCACTAATCCAAAGATCTATAAAATGCCATTATTTGGAAAGGATAACGGTCACCAATTTACATTAATTGGACAGTCTCAGGAGCAAAGTATGGAATTAACAATGTTCGAAAAATTAGTTATTCAGAATTATGTGATAAACAGGATGTCACATTGTAACAAACAAGTCTTTATTCCTTCTTCCTGGATTGTGTTTCAGTTTCTGATCCTGTCCATATTGAAATCTACTCATTACCGCTGGCAAATCACACTCCTATCTCACTAAACCCCTCATCTGTTCACACTGCTCCAAATTCTCCAACACTAAATGCTCAAGAGTACAAAACTACAGTTTACTCCAGGGACAGTTTCCCTAAAATCTGCAAAGCTTCTAATTGCAAACCAGTCTGTGCAAAACTATTTGGTTCCAAAGTGCCTTGCAAAATGTTCAATCTGGAGGTAGGCATGAAATTAACCTCCCCCCACCCCCCTCCCCATTCACAAGCTCTTTTACTCGGTCGTTCTGTGACAAAAGCCGGTACAATATTAATCCTCGTTTAAGAGATAGAGTAGCTTTGTTTTTACTGATAATTAACCTTTATGTAGCGGATGTTACAGCTGGATTGCTCTAAAGATCCTCATTTTTTCTGCTTAGGTAACCTGCTTAATAATAATAAGTAATAGAAAATACTATTCTTTGCAATAATTTTACTGTCTTTTTTTTAAAACTAGAGTGTTGCCAAGTTCATAACTCTCAGAAATTGACTGCAAGCTTGCCTGGAAATGGTGGAGTTAAGAATTTGTGAATGCAAAAAAAAAAAATATCACATGACATGGTGTAATTAAATGCGCTGTGATAGCACTTATTAGGTAACATGCAAAGACAAACTGGAAAAAAATTTGCCTGGCTACATGAACTGCAGCTGAACATATTTATCTGGGACACGTACACTTGGAACAAACGGAGGAGGAGTAAGGGGAAGAGATTTGATTCACCTTATCCCATGCAAACTAAGAGCTACAATTGGTCACGCCTCTTCTTCACAGCAATTAGAACCACTGCCTCACAGCGCCAGGAAGCCAGGTTTTATTCCTGGCTTGGGTCACAGTCTGTGTAGAGTTTGCATGTTCTTCCCATGTTGCTGCGGGTTTCCTCTAGGTGCTCCGGTTTTCTCCCACAGTTCAACAGATGTTCAGGTTAGCTGGATTAGCCATGTTAAATGTGCGGGTTTACATATAGGAGCGTAGATAAGAGTTAGTGCAGAATCTATGGGCCGAACAGCCTCCTTCGGCACTGTAGGGATTCTATGCTTCTACCAAAAGAAAAAGCATGATGCAAAACGAAAGTTAACTCAAAGACAGTGCAGGAGTCTAAGCAATTAAAACATTTCTGATTTTAACAATTAAAACACTGGTGGGAAATATTGCCTGGGCTTCTCAAAATAAAAAATTCTAAATGCTAAACTTGAGAAAGAATTGGAATAAATCAGACTTTTTTTTAAAGCAAGTATTTCAAAATTAATCTCCCACATTCTGAGCACTGCACTGGTGTAACTCACATCGGAAATCAGTGGGTGGGATCTAGACCCACTGGAGAGGTCAGCATCATGGCCTTAAGTGGGCCACTGCGTATGCACCGATCTGTCAGCACTGAAATCTAACCTTCTGATTGCTGGCCAGCCCTGCAAGCATTGTACAGACTAAACATTGCCCCCCCACACCCCCAAGCAGGCCCAGCCTCAACCCATCCCCACCCAACAGTGATATCCACACCACACCCCCAAATGACCTGAATGGCTATAAATGGTCTTCCTCCCTCCCCCACCGATCCTGATTGCAGTACGGCATCAGGACCCCAAACCCTATCGATTACCACCAGAGATCCCACCCCCATGATGCCTGGAGGGCAGTGCCAAGGTGTTCCCAGGGCATTGGCACTTTGCCACTTGGGCAGTGCCAAAGGCCCAGACGTCAGTGCCCAGAAGGCAGCTTCCCCCACCTTCTGGAGGTCCCGATTGCTACCCCTTCAGTCCAATGAGATCAGGCTGCCAGCTCTGTGCAAGTGGGAGACTACTGTAAACCATGTTAGAGTGAAATACCCCTAGTGGGGGTAGAAAGGCTAGTGGGTTGGAGACTTCAGTCCCTGGACCGCCAACTGTATTTAAATTATATTGAAAATTCCCCTTGCATATGTAATACATCTCCACACCTATTTTTGGCATGGAGTTAATGGTGCTGGAAAACGCGATCAGGGTCAGACACCCAACACGGAACGTGCTCATCCAGCCCCACTGCAATCTCACAGCCTGTTGCGCTATTTCTTTAGTGCAGCGGGATGGGAGAATCACCCCTCATCGCATCACCTAAATTCTCTTCATTCTTTCCCAGATAATTTTTCAGGCTGATGTTCAAAGCAACCAATAAAAAAAAATGTTTACATAAAAAAAATTATGAAATTAACTGATGGCATTTTTATTATTCATGACCAACCTCCAGGCGCACTTCAACAAATGACATCTGGCGCATTAATCTTTAAAAGCTGCAAGTTTGAGGGAAAACTATTTTCTTTTTGTCCATGTTATTTTATGAAGTCCCCGTAGATATTCTGGCACAACAGCAAAAAGCGATTGAAGGCACGATTGCAAATTCATCCTGCAGTTCCTAAAACCAGTCACACTGATTTCACACATTATTTTTACCTTTGTGCCAAAGGAAATTGGTATTAGCTTCTGCCTTACCACCTATACAAACAAACATATCTGCAATTTGTTTCATATTCTGTCTGTGACAATTATCAAATCAAAAATGGTTATCTTCTGTTATGTAGCAAGATATCTGTGAGACGCAGACAACTAAGAGACAAAAGACAGCAAAGAACAGATAAGCTGTTCAGAACTGTATCCTGTGTTTAATAGAGAGACTGCCGGATGCTGGATCAAATCACAACCAACAGAGGGACAGAGTTTTGATCCCTATTCCATGCTGGGTTAACAAATCTCTCATCTGCTATGTTTATTGGGTAAATGTAATGCGCAATCCACCATCACCATCAACTTCCAACTCCAAATCTCTGCTAGACATACCTCGAGTCACACCAGGCTCCAGCCACCTGCTGTCCTCACTAACCTACACTTACTCCTGGTCCATCCTACCAAAATCTCATTGTTTTGTTTAATCCCCTCAATGGCATCATCCCTCCATATTTCAGTAACTTCCAAAAGCTCTACGAGCTGCCCCCATCATTTCCTGATGGTGACCAATCCCTCCTATCCTCCCCCACTGGTGGCTGTCTCTGTTAGCATTCATGTTGAGAGGGTTAGAATACAAAAGCAGGGATGGACTTCTGAGGCTGTATAAGGTTCTGGTCAGACCCAATTTGGAGTGCTGAGAGTAGTTTTGGGTCCCATATCTAAGAAGGATGTGCTAGCCTTGGAAAGGGTGCAGGGGAGGTTCACAAGAATGATCCCTGGAATGAAGAGCTTGTCGTATGAGGAACAGTTGAGGACTCTGGGTCTGTACTCACTGGGAGTTTAGAAGGATGAGGGGGGGGGATCTTATTGAAATTTACAGGATACTGTGAGGCCTGGATAGAATGGACGTGGAGAGGATGTTTGTACTAGTAGGAAAAACTAGAACCAGAGGCACCACCTCAGGATAAAAGGGACGATCCTTTAAAACAGAGATGTGGGGGATTTCTTCAGCCAGAGATGGGAAACGTGCGGAACTCTTTGCCACAGAGGAGGCCGGGTCATGGAGTGTCTTTAAGACAGAGATAGATAGGTTCCTGATTAATAAAGGGCTTCAGGGGAAAAGACAGGAGAATGGGGATCAGAAAAATATCAGCCATGATTGAATGGCAGAGCAGACTCAATGGGCTGAGCGGCCTATATCTTTTGAGGAGATGATGAAAATAGTCGACGAAGGGCGAGCCGTTGATGTCGTCTATATGGATTTCAGTAAGGCGTTTGACAAAGTCCCTCATGGGAGGTTAGTTGAAAAGGTCAAGGCTAATGGGATACGAGGACAAGTAATCCATGGATAAGGATAAGTAATGGCTTAGTAATAGGAGACAGAGAGGAATAGTGGAAGGGTGTTTCTCTAGCTGGAGGTCGGTCACTAGTGGTGTGCCGTAGGGCTCAATATGGGACCTCTTCTATTTGTAATACATATAAATGACTTGGAAGAGGGAGTAAGTGGAGTGATCAGCAAGTTTGCAGACGATACAAAGATGGCTGGACTTGCGGATAGTGAGGAGCATTGTCAGGCAATGCAACAGGACATAGATAGGCTGGTAGCTTGTGCAGACAGATGGCAGATGGAATTCAATCTTGATGAATGTGAGGTGATGCATTTCAGGAGAAAAACGTAGGGGGGAGGTATATGATAAAGGGTAGACTTATTAAGAGTATAGAAATGCAGAGGGTCCTGGGGGTGCAGGTGCATAAGTCTCTGAAGGTGGCAGAGCAGATGGAGAAGGTTGTGAAGAAAGCATATAGTATGCTAGCCTTTATAGGAAGGGGTATAGAGTACAACAGCTGGCCTTTAATGTTGCAGTTGTATAAAACGTTGGTTGGACCTCATTTGAAATACTGCGTCCAGTTCTGGTCGCCTTACTACCGGAAGGACGTGGAGACTGTGGAGAAAGTGCAGACGACGTTTACCAGGATACTGCCTGGTATGGAAGGTCTGAGTTATGAGGAGAGGTTAGGCAAATTGGGACTGTTTTCCTTAGAAAGACGTAGGCTTAGAGGAGATCTAATAGAGGTGTACAAGATTATGAGGGGTATAGATAGAGTAAATAGGGTTAAGCTTTTTCCTAGGATAGACTCAAATAGCACGAGGGGTCACAGGCTTAGGGTGAGGGGGGTAAGGTATAATTTGGATGCTAGAGGGAGTTTTTTCAGAGGGTGGTGGGGGTATCGAATGCGCTGCCAAGTAAAATGGTGGAGGCAGGCACTCAGGAGTTATTTAAGAGATATTTAGATGGGCACATGAACAGAATGGGAATGGAGGGTATAGAAAACTGATTTAAAAACAGGGATCATGAGCCTTGGGAGTCCCTGGGAAGTGTGTAAATAGTCAATGATATTGATGTGTTTGTTTTATCCTACAGGTACTTTGGTCTGCCTTGTTGTCTAACAAGAGGCATACACGCGATGGGTCATGAGAAGGCTGCTCTTGGATTTTGAGAGAGTATCCTAGTGCTTCGTGCCGTTGGCGTACGCTTGACCTGGACCATTTGATAGACAACAAGGCAGCTCAGTGTCTATCACAGTGCTCTGCAGATACATGGATTTGGGCCTGTGTCTGTAGGAGTTTGCACATTCTCCCCGTGCTTGCGTAGGTTTTCTCTGGGTGCTCTGGTTTCCTCCCACATCCCAAAGATGTGGTCTTCGGCTAATTGGCAGAACAAATTCTCCCTAAATTGTCTCAAATTTGGTTTCAATCCATAGATCTATAAACATAGACAGGGATCACGGGTAGAGGTGGGAACATCGGGGTGGCGGCACGTGCTCGTTGGGCCGAAGGGCCTGTTTCCCGTGCTGTTTTGTTCTTTGTCTACATAGATATCTCTAGGATTCCTCCTCAAACTCCATGCCTTATTTTAAGAATTTTTGAAATGCTTGTGCATGAAACACAAAAAACACTCAAAGTTACATTTTCCACCCCTGATCAGGAAGAACTTTTATCTTTATTTACGTGGCCAGTGCTTTTCTTGCAATCTTTTGTACCTTTAATGTTCACAAAATGTCATGATTTTGCCCGTGTAGTGGTTACAGTACTGGATCAGTAACTCATGAATTCATATCCTAAAGTTATCTGAGGAACGCTGGACAGGGAGCTAGTGTCACATTAAATCTGGTAACTCAACCAACACCATTGTCATAGTGGAACTGGATCTTTTTATATTCTTCAAGGAAAATAAACCTGCCATCTCTGTACAGTCTCGTCTGTGTAGCTCTGGCCCACAGCATGCACATAACTCTTGAAGTCCCCTAGTATAGTCCATCTCTATCTTCTTAAGGACACAGGAGATAATTGCAGCTTTGTCCATTTCTATTGGATAACTGTTCCAAATTCAATGACCTATTCTAATGAAAAGTCAATAATCCAAAATATTAATACCTCCACAACTGTTGCCTGATCCACTTTTTGTTTTCATTCCAAGCTCATTTTCCAGTTCAAAATTCTTTCTCCCATCGATGTCATGCCTTTTGCAAATTCAAACAATAGGATATATTGAATTTTATTTAGTATCACAAATAGGTTTATAGCAAAAGTCCCCGGTTGCTACATTCCAGTGCCTGTTCAGGTACACTGAGGGAGAACTTAGTATGGCCAATGCACCTAACCAGCTCATCTTTCACACTGTGGAAGAAACCAGAGCACTTGGAAGAAACTCATGCAAACAGAGAGAACGTACAAACTCCACACATCGAACCTAGGTCCCTGGCACTGACAGGCACAGTAAGAAGTCAATGCCAGGTTAAAGTCCAACAGGTTTATTTGGTAGCATATGGCACTAGCTTTCAGAGCACTGCTCCTTCATCAGGTAAGTGGGAGTTCTGTTCACAAACAGAGCATATAAAAACAAACTCAAAATTTATAAAATAAATGGTTGGAATGCAAGTCTTTACAAATAATCAAGTCTTAAAAAAGGTACAGACAATGTGAGTGGAAAGAAGGTTAAGTACTGATTAGAGATATGTATTGTCTCTAGCTGGGTCAATTAGTGAGATTTTGCAAGCCCAAGCAAGTCCTGGAGGTTACAGATAGTGTGACATGAACACAAGATCCCAGTTGAACTGTTCTCACATGTGCGGAGTTTGGCTATCAGTCTCTGCTCAGCGACTCTGCATTATCATGTGTCACGAGGCCGTCTTGGAGAACGTTTAGCCGAAGATCAGAGGCCAAATGCTCACAACCACTGAAGTGTTCCCAACAGGAAGAGAACAGTCTTGCCTCGTGATTGACAACGGATGAATAAACACCACTTGGCATAGTGTCTGCACGGTCTCCCCAATGTACCATGTCTTGCAGCATATCAGTTAGACAACGTCAGCCAAGTTGCAAGTTGTACCTGGTGGATAGCATTCTCACGAGATGATGGCATCCGTGTTGATGATCCAGCATGTCTTGCAGAGGTTGTTGTGGCAGGATTGTGTGGTGTTGTGGTCACTGTTCTCCTAAAGGCTGGGATCTGTGAAATTGTGCAGTTGTTTGAAGGCAAGAAGTGGGGTTGTGGGGATGGCCTTAGCGAGATGTTTGTCTTCAATGTTGAAGGCTCCAGAGAAGATGTCATAGCTTCTCCACTCTGGGGAAGTACTGTACAAAAGGGTATTCTGTCCATCATGTCCCATGTTTGTCTTCTGAGGAGGTTGTTGCAGATTTTCACTGTGGCGCATTAGAAGTGTTGTTCAATGAGTCAAGTGCCATATGCTGTTCTTGAGGCATCTTTCAACGTCTGGAAGTGTCAGTTACGATACTCATCCAAGCAGATTTTGTTTAGACAGAAGGCTTGTTTGTAAGGGATGGCTTCTTCAATGTGTTTAGGGTAGAAACTGGAGCATCATGAGGTTATCCATGAGTTTGTGGTACAGTGAAGTGCTGAGGTGACTGTCCTTGATGGAAATGCATGTGTCCAAGAATGCAACCAATTCCAGAGAGTAGTCCACGATGGCAGGATGGAACTTGACGTCCTCAGTTGTTTCACTGATTTTCTTCCTTTTGGACTCATGGCGAACAATGTAATTGATGTATCTAGTGTATAGCTTCAGTTGAAGTGGTCTTGTTTGAACCTGTGCATGAAAATGTTTTCATATTGAGACGTGAATTTAGTCCCCATAGCTGTTCATGTGTCTGGATGGAGAACTGGTTGAAGAAGGTGAAGACACAGTCCAGGATGAAGTGGATGAGTTGTAAAATTGCATCTGGAGATTGGCAGTTGTTGGCGATGAGTACTGAGGTAGTTGCAGCAATACCATTGTTATGGGGGATGCTGGTGTAGAGTGCTGAGACATCCATTGTGATAAGGAGTGTTCCTGGTTTAAGTGTTCCATGTGTGCTGAGTTTCTGTAGAAAGTCCATAGTGTCGTGACAAAAGCTAGGTGTTCTTTGTACAATGGGTTTCAGGACGCCCTTGATGTAGCCAGAGGGTCCCATTGCCTGATACGATGAGATAGCTGGGTGTGTTTGCCTTGTGTATCTTTAGGAGGCAGTAGAGGTCTCAAACGTAGGGAGTACATGGGGTGACAACACCAGGGATGTTCTAAATGTCTGGATCAGTGTTGAGTTGACGAGTGTGTTTTTTGGTCGGATCTGCGAATAACTGTAGTGTTTCTCATTGTTCAGTTGTTGGTACACTTCTTTGCAGTAACCTGTTCTGTTCAGTACAACAATGGTCCTTCTTTGTCTGTTGCTTCGATGACAATGTTGCGGTTGGTCTTGAGAGCCAGATGGTATTGCACTGTGCTTCGGTGATGTATGGGGCTAACGAGTCTGGTGTTGACACATCTCCTGATGGCTTGGGCATACATATCAAGTCAAGGGCAGTGGCCTTCCGGAGGAGTCCAATTCAATTCTTACTTCTTCAGTTGCTGCATTGTGGATCTCTGTTGATTCATTGGCTATCTCATTGTGTTCACTGTTGGCCTCTTGGGGTTTATGGAAGAACTCCTGCAGCCTCATTCGCCTAATGAATTCCCTGAGACTGATGGGATCTATTTTGGTAGTGGGGCAGAAATTGAGCCCTCAGCTGAGAACTTCAAGTTCATCTGGTTGGAGTGTACAGTCCAACAAGTTGACAATGGACTTCCCTGCAGTGGTACTGTTTTCTACTGTGGTACCAGGGAGGCTTGGTTGTTGCTGCTGGTGATGCTGAGCTTGTTAAGTTTCCTGTTTTTGGTGTGCATGTAGATGGCATAATTCCTTTGCCTCATCTGCTTGACGGAGTTTCCCAGCTGGTCTGCATCCTGAGCACAAGTTGAGAATATGGACTTTGTCTTGATTTCTATGATGTGGCAATTGCTGTCAAGGTGGTATGAAGTGATTGAGGAGTAAGAGTGAGGTGCAACTGTGAGGCAGCAGTGCTACTGTGATGTACCTGTAGGTAGAACACCACTTGCATGTGAGTGCAATTTGCATACTGCAAATGAGCAGAATGCTGATGCCTCAGTTATAAGAGCAACAAACGCAGCTTTTGTGTTGAAAACAAGAATGAGTGAATTGTTTTGGTATCCCAAACCACATCATAACCTATGGAGCCTTCATGTGTGCTTTGCTAATGTGACATCTCTTAGCTGCAAACACAAGTGAGCATTACATTCTCCATGGTACAGATACTAGGCCAAGATCATCTTGGAATGCCCCAAGTAAACAAATGTGTTATTTTGTCGTCCTATACTATTTTTTCTGTCTTACTCAAGAAGCAACATTAATTGTCCATTCACCGACGGCAGATTGGCTTCCAATATTTGAGTGTCATCTCCCTGTCCAGGATTCCAATGTAGAAAACTGAAAATCTCTCAACCCAAAAGCAAACAAAAAATCTCCAGAAATTACGATTCCACAGTTAGTCCTTCTTCAAATCATGCTTTATTAGAATTTACAATTGGAATTTAAGTTCCAGGAAAATGCTAACCTTTCTTCAGTGCCTTGTCCAACTGCCTGAACTGGGAAGACCTGCGAGTCAAATCTCTTTGCTGGGTACCTAGGTCTCTGACCTACTCTTGGAACCACATTTATAGGATGGTCCAATTCTGCCATGGTCAAGAGTGAGCCCAGCACGGTGCTAGTACCCCATGGGGATTAGGAGCCGGTGGTCAGAAACAATTGTTGGAAACAATTACTGCCTGGCATCAATGTGCTGCAAATATTATCTGTCACTTGTCAGTGAAGGTCTGGGTTTTGTCCAGATCCTGTTACAACCTGGCATGGGGCACCAGTTTAAATTACCCTCGTCAGTCTATTGATGTTTCTTTAGTTATTTTGATACACTGCACACATAAAACCTTTTTTGGATGATTAAAAACCCAAAATGAAATGAGCCAAATCTCAGCAAGTCTGACAGCATCTGTAAGGAGATAAAAGAGCTGACGTTTTGAGTTCAGACGACTCTGTCAAAGTTAAAAGGCATAGAAAGTGGAGGATATTTATACTGTAGGGTGAGGGGAGTGAAAGATGAGTCATAGTCACAGAAACAAGGGGAAAGGCTGCTAATGGCAGTCCATAGAGAGAACAGAAGTGTGAATGGCCAAATGGTAGAAGCTGAAATCAGAGGTAAGCTGTGAAAGACAAAATCAAAAGGGACTCAAAAATTCCTAGTCGGTGTAGGTAATTTCAGAACATTACTCATCAAATTGCCAATTTGATAACTGTTTCCAAATAAGCCAGATTGGCAACGTAAACATGCAACACTATTCCAGTAAGGAACTTCCTAATAAAATAAGCCAAATACTGCTGATATTGGATTAGGAAACAAAAAGAGGATGTTGGAAAAACTCAGCAGGTCTGCCAGCATCTGTAGGGGAAGGAAACAGATTTAATGGCTGAAATTCTACCAGCACACCTGCCCTGATTCCAGGAGCAGGTTCATCTTGGAGAAAGGCATTTTCCATTGGCCTCAGGCTGGATTGCACAAACCGTGCCAGTAACATTCTGCCTATTGTTTCCGTTCCATTTGCCTCTTCATCAAAACTAACATGAATTATTTAACGTTGGAAAAAATAATTTTTTTTTTTTAAAAAGAAAGAAATTCAGAACTCTCAATACCCCCAAGTTTATAAAGGGTTCCTGAGTAGGCATCTGGCCTTCACAAAAAAAACCCAAATGCTCCAGCATATTTATTATGCCACAATTGTAATTTATAAATAATTCAAGAAGCTGCAAATTTACAAGCAGGTTTGTCTCAGGGAAGTGTGGAGAGATGCAGTGACTGACATACAAATCAGCAGTTAGCTCTGTGTCAGCAACATGCCGGGTACAATGACCTTATACAAAAAGGCTGCCCCACCCTTCAGTCAACTCAGCAGATCTGAGGAGCAATACAAAATTTTCTTTCAAGTTGAAATTAAAAGATCCATATCCCACAGGATATGACAGAGAGGGAGGGAGAGAAAACTTACCTTCCACACGCAGTGACTTCTAAGATGAGACAGCCAATATGTAGAATTATTTCTTCTCAAAAGTCGAAAATCTAACCTGCTTTTCAAGTAAGTACTGGATAGGTCGTAAATATAGGTAAAGGTAAAGTTACCATAGAAACTAGAAGCAGGAGTGGGCTATTAAGCCTCTCGAGTCTGCTCTGCCATTCATTTTGATCATGGCTGGTAAAATTCAATACCCTGACTTTCTCTTGATCATTTTAGCCCCAGAAGCCATAACAATTTCTTCTTAAAATCTTCAAGTCCCAGATGATCATAGGCTGCTCTCCCCTTTGAATGGAAGAGCTGACCGCTAGAGATTTAACCCAAGGGTCACCATATCTCAAGCAACAGACAAGGTTGAGGTGATGAGACCTTCGTGTATCTCAGCTGGTATAGGAATTGAACTCATGCTGTTGTTATCATTTTGCATCACTAATCAGTCATAGAAACAAGAAAGACCATTTGGCTCTTCAAACCTGCTCTGCCATTTATTTTGATCATTGAATTCAATACCTGGATTCCACCCTCCCCCCACTATAAACCTTTAGCCCCAAGAGCTATATCTAATTTCTTCTTGAAATCAGGCAACTTTTTGGCCTCAACTACTTTCTGTGGGAGTGAATTCCATATATTCATCACCCTCAAAGAAATTTCTCCTTTCCTCAATTCTAAAAGGTTTACCCCTTATCCTCAAACTCTGACCCCTAGTTCTGGAATTCCCCACCATCGGGAACATTCTTTCTGAATCTACCTTGTCTAACCCTGTTAGAATTATATGTTTTTATGAGATCCCCCTCTCATTCTTCTAAACTCCAGTGAAGATAATTCTAACCAACTTAGTCTCTCCTCATATGACAGACCTGCCATCCTGGGAATCAGCCTAATAAATCTTTGCTGTACTCCCTCAGATTCGGACACCAAAACTGCACACAATACTCTAGATGTGGCCTCACCAATGCCCTATACAATTGCAGTAAAACATCTCTATCCCTATACTCAAATCCTCTTGCTACAAAGCCAAATCAAGCTAACAGAAATATAATCAGTAAATGTAAGTGTAGTGAGGTAGTGTAGTGAGAAATGTCCAGAGGGGCAATTTTTTCATACAGAGGGCAGTGAGTGCCTGGAACAAGCTGCCAGAGGTAGTAGTAGAGGAGCCTACAATTTTCTCTTTTAAAAGCATTTAGATAGTTACATGGATACGATGGGTATAGAGGGATAAGAGCCAAATGCGGGCAATTGTGATTAGCTTAGGGTTTAAAAAAGGGCAGCATAGACAAGTTGGGCCAAAGGGCCTGTTTCTATTCTGTAAACCTCTATGACTCTATAACTGTCACGTAATGTACTCTTATAAGAAGCATGTTCTCAAAAATACACTGAGAAGAAAGCAAACCATTTGTGAATTGTCAGACAAAATTTACATCTTAAAATAAATAAGCACAGCCTTAATTTATCACAAGGCAAGTTTTGAACCTAAAGCTTCCAAACAGCAAGCCAGACTAATCAAAGTTTTGAACAATTCTCATTATAGTTTTACTGATAGTTTAAGATCAATGTGACTAAAGGTTCTTTTGAAAAGCAGTCAGGATCACCACTCAAGCACCGTCTAATGATACCTACTTCAGAAGTGAAAGTGTGTTACTGGATATGCAAGTGATTTGCACCATATATACTAGTCTTGACTGCTGCTCAGACTGCCTGCTGGCAAACCGAGGAGATGCTGATGAACAGTGCTTATGGATGGCAGAAGCCTGTGGAAGCCCGCCCCAGCAGGTAATCGATGCCTTCTATGAAAGTGGATACGAGAAGTAAAATAAATGCAGCCTCTGGGTTACAAAACCACAAGAACTAATTCAAGATAAAACCTCCCAACGTATATCCTGAAACTAGCTGTGACATATCCACCCACATTTTGGAATAATACACACACTCTCAAAGCAATGCAATTTTGCAATGTCGTCTATCATTTGAACCAGTCTAAGGCACAAGGAGTCAAGCAATTCACACATCAGCCTCAAAAAAAAAATCAAGATCAATCAAAATGTGCCTATTTTAATTGTTCAGACTTAAAACAGCATCACCAAACAGGGGGCAATAAGCAAAGCCCAATTCCTGCAACAAGCAAAAAGTGGTCAGCTTTAAAATTATATTAGTCTCTCTGATGGCATTCTTTCCTACAACAGAAAGTAAAAGTAAGTTTTCAATTATTCATTTTCTCTTTCAACCTCTGGGTACTAAGCTTAGCAGTGAGAAAATAATGATACAAGAACATCAGACAATACATTGCAGGCATCTTTCCAATTAGAACACAAGAAGGAACAAGAATAGATCAAATCGCCCCTCCAGCTTCATCTGTCATCCAGGAAGATCATGGCAAGATTTCCACATCCTCTTCATTTTCCTGCCATTGATATCAGGCTAATTGGTCTATAGTTCTGTTTTCTTTTGTTCACCCTTCTTTCTTGAACAGCAAGGTTGCATTTACTATCTTACCCACTCTGGGAATTGCTGTACAATTTAGGGATTCAAAGTCAGTGCACCCGCTATCGCTGCAGCCACTTCCTTTAAAACCTGAGGGAGGAAACCCACACAGACATGGGAAGAATGTGCAAACTCCACACAGACAGCAACCTGAGGCCAGAATTAAACCCAATTCTCTGGCACTGTGAGACTGCAATGCCACCCTGCTGTGCCACCCTAGAGATATACATTCTCTTTCTCCCTCCTTTCTGAGAATCGAGGTTGCGTTTACTACCTTATTCACTCCAGGAATTGTTCTACAATCTAAGGAATTCTAGAAATTCAAAGCCAATGCATCGGGCTATCACTGCATCCACCCCTTATAAAAACTTTTAGGATATAGGCCATCAGGTCAAGAAGGTTTCTCCAGTTATTCCCATGTCACCGTTATTTATAGCCAATTAAACATCTTTAGTCTAATAACTGTTTATGTTTGTAATCAGCAGCATAGGTTTTATATTCCCATTAGATTGGAAT
The DNA here is from genome assembly GCA_024679065.1 of Sphyrna mokarran. Taxonomy (NCBI): domain Eukaryota; kingdom Metazoa; phylum Chordata; class Chondrichthyes; order Carcharhiniformes; family Carcharhinidae; genus Sphyrna; species Sphyrna mokarran. Next base: position 17,019,546 of record JAGIQG010000025.1, read on the forward strand.
ACCCAGGTGTGATTAAAAGATATGAGAAACGTTACAGAATCTCCTCATCTTTGCTCTTGTATCACTTTATTACTATGGGATGGCATTTACAGACTTGCATGTTAGGAGTGCCAGGTACGCAACAAGAAAATTATGCATTGACAGCACTTGTTCAAGTCAATTTTCTACGGTATGTTTAATCAGATAGATATCACCATGTGGCAGGATAGAGAGATATTCTAGCCACAGAGCAAACCCTGCTCTGCACTATCATTTCCCTTATACTTGTTACCAATCTGGTCAAGGTAGGAATTAAAAATTCAATTGAAATTTTGCCTAGTTTTCTCAGAAACCTCATTCACAAAACATCTGACCCAGCCCAACTGCACATTAGTCACAATCCAGAGTTGTGCAATTGCATCGAAATAAAATTAAAGAGATTCAACAGGGTAAATTCTGGGAGGTCATTTCCCTTGGATACAGTCTCCAATATGGGGGTCATAGTCTCAGGAGGACTCAGCCAATTTGGACTGAGGTGAGAAGAATTCTGCATACCCCCAACTTGTAAAGGACTGTGCATCTTTGGAATTCTCTACCCCCCCGAGAGATATATGCACAAGGAAATGAGCATTTCAGGACAAATTGCTAGTTTTACTTTGGACACGGAGGGATAATTAAGAAGGCACAATGGTTAGCACTGCTGTCTCACTGCACCAGGCACCCAGGTTCATATCTCCCCTCAGATGACTGATGTGTGGAGTTTGATTTTGGATATCAAGTGATAAATAGGGCAGCACGGTGGCACAGTGGTTAGCACTGCTGCCTCTCAGCACCAGGATTCAATTCCAGTTTTGGGTGACTGTGTGGTGTTTGCATGGAATTCCTCTGGCTGCTCCAGTCTCCCCCCAGAGTTGAAAGGTGTATAGTTTAAGTGAATTGACCATGCTAAATTACGCCTTAGTGTCAGGTGGTTTAGCGGGTTGTTGTTATACAGTCTCAATGGGCCAAATGGCCTCCTTTTGCCCTGTTAGGGATTCTATGATAATACAGTGCAGAAAAGTGGAGCAAGGTTAGCCAACATCTCATTAAACACTAAAAAGGGCTGAAAAGTCTACTCTATTTCTTGGGTGTTACTCAATCAGGTATTCTCCAGATTTTGGTGAGTCATCTAAAAAGGGAGGTAACCTATGTGGGAAGCAACCTTTTCCCACAGTGTCCCAGCAACTCACTATGTACTGTTGGCTAATCTATTTACCTTCCTGATCAACTACAGATGCAAAAAACAAAACAAACAGAAACATTAAAAAGGCAGCAATGTTTGTCCGTAAAGTTTGATGCGTTTTCAGGTATTCCTGATACTCCCTGCACTCCCCCTCTTCCATTACATCTACTTTCTCAGAGGACTAAGGAAATTTGGCACGTCAGCTACAACTCTCACCAACTTTTACTGACGCAACACAGAAAGCATTCTTTCTGGTTGTATCACAGCTTGGTATGGTTCCTTGCTCTGCCCAAGACCACAAGAAACTACAAAAGGTCTTGAATGTAGCCCAATCCATTATACAAACCAACTTCCCATCCACTGATTCTGTCTACACTTTGCTTTGCTGAGGCAACACAGTCAGCCATAAATAATGACCCCACGCACCCCAGATATTCTCTCTTCCACCTTCCTCCGTTGGGAGGAAGATACAGAAGTCTGAGGTCATGAACCAACTGACTCAAGAACACCTCCTTCCCTGCTGCTGTCAGGCTTTTTGAATGGACCTACCTTGCATTAAATTCATCTTTCTCTACACCCTAGCTATGACTGTAACACTACATTCTGCACTCTCTCATTTCCTTCTCTATGAACGGTATACTTTGTTTGTGTAGAGTGCAAGAAACAATATTTTTCACTGAATGCTAATACATGTGACAATAATAAATCAAATTTTAAATCCTTTACATATTTTTCTCAGGGATAAGGTAATACTGTATTGGTTCCCTCATTATTGAGAAAATAACATGAAGAAATTTGGCTTTTTTAATTCTCCTTATGCAGATACAAGTTATTGTTTTCCAGTAACTCCTTTCTTTTTAAAAGAAAACACTGAAAATCAACTCAGATTTTACTTCCTCGACTGCTGTGTCTGGAATTGAGTCACATCTGGATTGCAGCAATTCTGCTTAAAATGGCTACAGTCTAATATAAATTGCCGTTTTATTAAAATACCTTCAAATCAGTTAATATTCCCTTAAAAAAATAAGGCACTTCACCCAAAGGAGCATCCAATCATTATATTTAAAAATACTCTTCCCATGGGCTAAATCTGTCAAGAGTTTTCTTAAAACGCGTGAATATGGTTAAATCCCTGGTTCCAGCATGTACAATTTTCACATAATTAGCCCCCTCAATACAAAGGGTTTAAAATGTGAAAAAATGTGGAAGGGGGACTGAAATTACTAATTCTTCTCATATCGATCCATTTGTATTCAGCATTGATAATTTCTCTAAGTGATGGTGGGATGCCGCGATTTCACTGGTTTAAAATGATCATTGTACAGGTGTGAAGATAAAACGGTCTTGACAAAGGCACTCTCTCTCTCTCTCTCGTTATAGATGGTGTGTCACACCAGCACATCACAAGGAATAAAACTGCCTTCAGCAGCCTGGCAAACAATAGCAGGAATTACTTGGAGATTGTAAGATACTGCCACCAGCAGCAGCAACAACAACAACAGAAAATACAGGTGTGCAATATCCATTGCAACCAAATGTTACCCATTTGCCAAACAAAAAAAAATAATCCGGCGTCTTTCCCCCACCTCCCCCCCCCCAAAAAAAAACTGCATTCGTAAAAAAATTGAGCTGCGTTTCTTATGAGAACAACATCCACTGTTCTATCAGAGAAAGGGAACTGAGTGTTTAGTGTATGTGCAGCAAAACAGAATGAGCTGCACATTAAGCTAGTTGTAATGGGGAATGAAGGTTGGGGGAGGGAAGGGGGCTATAACACTCCCATTCATAAAACAGACATCCTACCTAAGGATTAATTACCGTGGGGGTGATCAGTGATACTGAAACACGCAGGGAGAATCCGATATAATTGGGCGTGTGACCCAATGGAAATGTTACTTTTACACTCACTGTGGTCATGTTTTGCGGTCCGTACAGATACGAGAGAGAGAAACTCTCACTGAGATCATTTCAGCTCGTTATGTACAATAGATTAATAACTTTTTTAAAAAAAAAGAGGGATACTGGCAAATTATTCCATGCTAATATTTCAAGGAGTGTTGGATTTTACTGGCGAAAGCAGATTTCACTGGAATGAATAAAAAGAATCAACTTTAGTTACAACCCCAGAAACATTTAAAACCCCCTAGATAGATTGCAGATACCAATACTCATTGCAACCGAGGTTATCATTAAAGTCCAGAGTTTGTTCCAACAAAGGGAGGTCAGATGTTTCGAAAGCTTCGAGCCTGCCCCATCTCTAACACCATGCATACAGACAAACACTGCATCACCTCGTATCTGCAACGAGTAAGCACTGTAGTAAATGGGAAGCTTTGCGTTGCTGACAGTGTCAGAATGGAGTAGTAAATGCCCCGTGTCTCTATTATAAATCAGAAGCTGCGCCTTTCTGAATCAATAACCTTTGAACGAGGGAGGGAGTAGACAAAAAGGGGGGGGGGGTGCAGGTATTTTCCAATTCCAATGCTGCCGGACAATTACAGTGCACCCCGTGCAATAATATCGTTGTTCCCACCCCCTTTTTTTTGATAGCCCTGGACCAAGCTGGCACTCACCGCTCCCCTCTGTCACCGCAGTCTGCCTGTCATTCCAATGAATATTCCGTCTCGGGCACCTTCTGCAGTTCTTTCGAGCAAAATACGATGTATATATGTAAAAAAAAATCAAACTGCCGCTTGAACTAAATTATTTCCCTGGGCGAAAGGAAGCGCCTGCAATGTGTGATGTGTGCTAACGCGTCGCTGCTCCTCGGCTCATTGCTCAACATGGCAGGATTGAGTGTGTCTGTAGCAGACACTTGACACTCGCTCCAGCTGACCAGGTCCTCCCCTCCCCGTTGACAACAGGAAGTGCAGGTAGATTGGCTGATTGACAGCACAAATTCACCAATGGTATGCTCCTGGACCTACCATTCCTCTCGGAATTGGCTCCACCAAGTTGTCCAATCATTGAGCAGAGGAGGCAGGACTCCACCCCAAGCCTTTGATCAAAGCCCAGTCTCCCAGCTGCATCCTGGGGAGTGTGGTTCAACAAGGAATTTATAAAACTGAACAATTAAAAGGAAAATTTAATCTTTTTGTTTCAAACCAAAGGTGCAATTAGGGATGTGCTGCTGTGCATCTTTCCCTGTCCAGCTGTTTTACAACAATTGTATTCCCTTCAATAATAATAGAAGCAAATTACTGCTAGAATCTGAAACCAAAAGAGAAAATGCTGGAAAACCTCAGCAGGACTGGCAGCATCTGTAAGGAGAGAGAAGAGCTGACGTTTCGAATTCAGATGACCCTTTGTCAAAGCTACAGATACTGCAAGACCTGCTGAGAATGTCCAGCTTTTTCTCTTTTGTATGCATCTCAAATTGTTTTCTCAAGCAGTGAATCTGATCCAATTGCTTAAAATTGCTTAAAATGTGGAGAGAAGGAAACAATAACTTAAAATTGCCAAGGGGAGATGGGAACACAGGAATTAGGAGTTACAGGCAATTCAGCCCTTTGAGCCTGCTCCACCATTTAGACTCTGGCTGATCTCTCCCTGGTCTCAAATTCACCCCAGTGAGAGGTCTGACAACAATCAGTTTTAAATCCAACCGATTTATTTGGTAGTAAACTCGCAAGCTTTTGGCTTTATAGCCTTCTTCAGGCGAATGAGGTGTTCTGGTTTGCAACAGCACACATATCATCTCAAATTGACCTCCCCAGCTGTTCCCCATATCCCTTTAATTTTTTTTATATATTAGAAATGTATCTATCTTGAAATCATTCAATGATTCAGACTCCACCACGTGATGGAGCAGTGAGTTCCACAAAAATTCATCACCCTCTGCAAGTAGTAGTTTCTCCTCATCTGTGTTAAATCCACTGCCTCGCAACATCTACCTGTGACCACTTGTTCTACATTGCCCTATAAGAGTAAACATTAGGTCTACATTTACTTTATCAATCCCTTTTAAGTACCTCAATCAGATCCCTTCTCGTTTTCTTAACACCAGCGAGAATAAGCCCAAACTGTTTAATCTCTCTTCATACGTCAACCTCCCTATTCCCGGAATCAATCTGGTTAACCTCACCTCTGTTGTCCATTATTTCAGAAGGACAGGGAGTTATGAACAGGTGGAAGTTGTAGTTGTATCTTTTGCAGCCCTTTTGTCTCAGGAACTGATGGTCTGCACGTTGTGGGCAACTCCGTGTGAAAAGTCACCTGATGTGGTTCGGGACCCCTCTCTGGCATGGCAGGCTGCAGAATGTGGCAGTCTGTATCCCATTGGTTGCAGATGAAGGCAGTTGACATGGAAGGTGCAGGATACGCTGGCTTCTGTTTCCTCTGAGCCAGCTGAGATTTCTATTTCTCTTTGTCTCTTTCAATGCCCTGAGGTACTGACCACCAGCGACAAGCTCTTAGTAGTCTGAGCCAATGTCCACCATCTTTCTATCTCATTTACACATACCCTCAAACCACAGTTATGGAAGTAACATAGGTCACGATCTAATTTCCAGCTTTATTGTAATGGACAGCATGGTGGTTCGTACTGCTGCCTCACAGCGTCAGATACCCGGGTTCAATTCCAGCCTAGGGTGACTTTTTGCACATTTCCCCATGTCTGCCTAGATTTCCTCCGAATGCTCCAGCCCCCTCCCACAGTCTGAAAGATATGCAGGTTAGGAGGATTGGTCATGATAAATTGCCCCTTATTGTCCAAAGATGTGTAGTTTAGGGGGGTTAGCAGGATAAATGTTTAGGGTTATGGGGATAGGACAGGAGGTGGGCCTGGTTGGGGGTGTTTTTGGTGCATGCAGTGTAAATAGGGTTATGGGGATAGGTCCTGGATGGGATTGTGGTCAGTGCAAGTTTCAATGGGCTGAATGGCCTCCTCTGAACTGCGGGGATCCTATGATTGATCCTTGGTTAAACCCCACTTAGCTTTCAGTTTGTACAATCATAGAATCCCAATAGTGCAGAAGGAGGCCATTTGGCCCATTGAGTCTTGCACTGACCACAATCCCATCCAGGACCTATCCCCATAACCTATTTACCCTGCATGCACCAATAAAAATCCCATCTAGGCCCTGTCCCTATGATCCCACATATTTACCCTGTTGATCCCCTGTCTTTAAGGGAAAATTTAGCATGGCCTATCAATCTAACCCACACATCTTTGGACTCTGGGATGAAACCGGAGCACCTGGAGAAAACCCACGCAGATACAGGGAGAATGTGCAAACTCCACACAGATAGTGACTCTAGCCAGGAATTGAACCCAAGTCCCTGGTGTTGTGAGGCAGCAATGCTAACCACTATGCCACCATGCCCGTGTTTCTTGGCACTGTGCTTCAAGGAAGATATATATTGGTTAAGAAGTACAAGCACTGGTTCACCAACATTGTGCCAGGACTAAAAGGGTTAGCCCCCTCAAACATGGTATTGTTTCAGTGCACCTGTGCTTCAAACCAACAAACCCTTTCTGAGGGACATTGCTTTATCACAGAATTCTTGCAGTGCAGAAGGAGGCCATTCAACCCATCAAATCTGCACCGACCAAAATCCCATTCAGCCCCCATCCCCAAGCCCCATGTATTTATCCTGCTAATCTCTCTAGGTGGCAATTTAGCACGGCCAATAAATCTGATCTGTATACCTTTGGACGCAGAAGGAAACTGGAGCATGGGGGAAACCCATGCAGACACAGGGAGAACATGCAGATTCACAAGCCAGTGACCCAAACCAGGAATCGAACCTGGATTTCTGGTGCTGTGAGGCAGCAGTGATAACCATTGTGCCACTGTGTCATGTATTCATTAGAATACATTTATTTCTTCCTTTCCTCCTCCTCCTGCGGCCGATAACTCACATTTTTGGTCTGTGGCAATACAGATACCAGCATCTTGCCATTGTGTATATGTGGATGTTGATTAAATAAATACAGAGAATATGGGATTAACTCAGCAGATCTGGCAATATCTGTGGGAGAGAGAAACAGGATTAATGATTTGATTCCGTATTGATTCTTCTGTAGAATTGGTCTGCAGAAGGGTTATATGAACTTTCTCCACAGATGCTGCAAGACCTGCTGAGTTTATCAGAGCTTGAGAAAACAATTTGAGATGCATACAAAAGAGAAAAAGCTGGACATTCTCAGCAGGTCTGGCAGCATCTGGAGCTTTGACAAAATCTACATGAAGCCATGATCATGGATGGCCAGGCCAAGGATGCATGTTTGCTGATTAAGGTAACATTTGCTGAGTCTGGCAACTTACGCACAGTCCAATGTCTCTGCCGATGCCAGGCCCCCAGACAGCTTCTGACCAATGTTTTCATTCTGCTCTACCCAGGATGGATATCATTTAACTCTTGGAACAGGGGCCGTCACCCCGAGTATGATACGACAACATGGGCCCCCAACAATAGCACTCCACCTTTGCATGTTATCTTGACTCTGTATTGCAAATATGGCTTCATTTGCTGTGCCTTGTTGAAGTGCCATCCTGTCGGTGAAATTTTCTTGACCTTTGCTGATACCAGGTCCCTGTCTGTCCATGACTTAATGTGGGCTGCTGAGACAGGCAAGGTGTCCAAAAAACGCACTGTCAATACTCTGTGAAAGATGGTGATGGTAAGGTCTGTGGTAGGGGAAGATGGATTAATGCACCGGCATTGAAAGCTGTGATCCCAGCTTGCACTGGAAGGTATAGCTGTTCACTGTTAACAACAAAATCCATCTCTAACAGAGGCAATAGATGGCACTGGCAAATTCTCTCGGAAAGCCAAGACTTATGACCTGATACAATAGTGAAAAGCTGATCACTGATGTATTGGAGAATTCTTTCCACTAAGTGGATAACTGCTCGGTTTGCTTTGTCAATTTGTTAGTGTTTTTTCTCTGCATTTGACAAAGTCCTTGAAGTAAATGCAATCGGCCACTCTGCCCCACCAGAACAGCTCCAACTCCAGATGGCGAGATGTCACAGGTAGCTACTGATGGCTTGCTTGAGTCAATGTGCACGAGCAATGACTGTAAAGCTTGCTTAACTTTTACAAGAACCTTGTTTTGCATGTCTCCCCACTTTCAACGCTGATGCTTTTTGAAAGCTGGTGTAGGATAGAACATAGAACATAGAACATTACAGCACAGAACAGGCCCTTCGGCCTTCGATGTTGCGCCGACCAATATAAAAAGCAATGCCCCTCCAAACTAAACCATTCCCTTCTCTTCCATATACTTATCAACTAACCTCTTAAACGCCACCAAACTTGGCGCATCTACAACTGCTGCAGGCAGGGCATTCCACTCCCGAACCACCCTTTGGGTAAAGAACCTACCTCTGATATCCGTCCTATAACTATCACCCCTTAATTTAAAGCTGTGTCCCCTCGTGCTAGCTTTTTCCATCCTAGGAAAAAGGCTATCACTGTCCACCCTATCTAAACCTCTAATCATCTTATATGTCTCGATTAGGTCCCCTCTTAGCCGCCTCCTTTCTAATGAAAACAACCTCAAATCCCTCAGCCTCTCTTCATAAGACCTGCCCTCCATACCAGGCAACATCCTGGTAAACCTCCTCTGTACCCTCTCCAATGCCTCCACATCTTTCTTATAATGTGGGGACCAGAACTGCACACAATACTCCAAGTGCGGCCGCACTAGAGTTTTGTACAGTTGCAACATGACGTTGCGGCTCCGAAATTCAATCCCTCTACCAATAAAAGCCAAGACTCCATATGCCTTCCTAACAACCTTCTCGACCTGACTGCCTACTTTCAGGGATCTATGCACATACACACCAAGATCCCTCTGTTCATCTAGACTACTAAGAATCCTACCATTTGCCCTATACTCTACACATTTATTATTTCTGCCATAGTGCATTACCTCACACTTTTCCACATTAAACTCCATTTGCCACCTCTCGGCCCAGCTCTGCAACTTGTCCAAGTCCCTCTGCAAACTATAACACCCCTCTTCACTATCTACCACTCCACCGACTTTAGTGTCATCTGCAATGGGGGGGTGCAGAATTGTTGATACACTCAGCGGAAATCTTCCATAGTAATTGACCATTCCAAGGAAAGACTTCAGTTCCGTCACATTCCTCGGCTGTGGCATTCCCTTTATTATTTTCACCTTATCTTTGAGGGGTTGCAATCCCTTTGCATTCACTTTGAACCCAAAGTTTGCAACCCCTTCAAGTTGGACTAATACACTTCTCCCTTATCAACTGTATACCGAATTCCTTCAACTTCTTCAGCAGCTCTTCCAGATTTTCAGCATGTTCATCAGGTGATGATCACCACTTTAGAGATTCCCTGTAACAGGCTTTCCATGGTGTATTGGCAAATGGCACAGGCTGACGAGACACTAGATGACCGTCAGGTATGCTGATATAACCCCTTGTGGGTATTTACTGTAACCAACCTTTTGGAATCCTCTTCCAATTCCATTTGCAGATAAACTGACTTAGGTCTGGTTTAGTGTTTTTAAGGGCCCCTGCTAATCTAGCATAGAGGTCCCCTATCCTGGGATTGGGGTACAGGACTGCATGGTGGCACTGTGTCTACCTCACAGTGTCAGGGACCCAGTTCGATTCCTGGCTGGCGTCACTGTCCGAACAGTCTGTATGTTCTCCTCATGTCTACGTAGGTTTCCTCCGGGTGCTTTGCTTTCCTCCCATAGTTCGAAAGATGTGCTGGTTAGGTGCATTGACTATGCCAAATTCTCGCTCAGTGTACCCAAACAGGTATTAAAGAGTGGTGATTAGGGGATTTTCACAGTAATTTCATTGTCGTGTAATGTAAGCCTACTTGTGACACTAAAAACTTTAATGATCCAGCTGGGCTCCTCTGCTGACTGTCAGTTCATTATCCCACAAATCCTCACAGGATGGTCTGGTTTCAGGATGGGCATGATAGGAGTGGCCCATTCTGAAATCTGTACAGGCTTGATGATGTCCAGGTCTTCCAGCCTTCACAATTTGACCTTCAGTTTCTGATACAATGTCTATGGTACAGGGTGAGATCTGAAAGACCCAAACATAGCCTTGGGATTCAAGTAAACTTTAGCTTTAATCCCTTCTATTTGACCAAGTTTCCTTCTGAACACCTCCTGGGATTTACTGGAATCCTCCATCTTGAACATTAGGTATTTATAGCCAGCACAGTTTTATTTGTTTTTAACCAGTCCCGTCCCATGAGATTGGACCTCTGTCCTTCAATCATCATAACAGCTAGCTGAGCAGTCTGGCTTCTGTACAATACCAGGTTATCCCTAGTATTCCTGATTCTTTTCCAGTGTGTGGAAGGTAGCTGAGGTTAAAGAATTTTACCTCCTTACGGAGATGTTTGAATGTTTTCTCCCCCTGATGACAGTGGCTTCTGTACCAGTGTTAAAGTTAATTTATTAGTCACAAATGTGGCTTACATTAACATTGCAATGAAGTTACTGTGAAATTCCCCAAGCCATCATATTCCGGTGCCTGGTCGGGTCAATTCCCCTAACCAGCACGTTTTTCAGACTGTGGGAGGAAACCAAAATACATGGAGGAAACCCACACAGCCATAGGAAGAACGTGCAAACTCCACACAGACAGTGACCAAAGCAGGGAATTGAACCCAGGTCCTTGGCACTGTGAGGAGGCAGTGCTAACTACTGTGCCAAATTTCCATCTTCAGAGCATGACCATTTACCAATAATTTCCAATCAGCAGCAGAACACTATGGCTGCCAGCAATAAAATAAATTATTGTGTACTTACCTGCCTTGAGAAATAACACCCAAACTCTCAGTGGAAGAAGTAGCCTTCAGAGGAACAATCTCTGCAAACCTCAGCACAATGCAGAAGAACCCTAACCACATCCATTTATGATGAGACCAGACTGGAAATGCCCATCGAAGTCTAGCTTGGAAATTGCAGTATTACATTGAAAGGATTTCCTGGCTATTATAAATGGTATATTGAAGCTTTTCAAAATTTTTTTGCTGTTTATTTTAAGTAGGTAATCCTATTTTTATTGATACAGTTAAAATGTATTTTTTATTTTTATGATTGAAGATGAGTATTATTTAATGTATAAATACACATTGGTTTTGTTATTTGTCCTAAATTTGTGAAACTTCACATTAACTTATTTTATAACTTTACGTGTGGCATGCTTGTAAGTGTTTGTATGGTTTCATTTAGGATATTGTAAAGATGTGCGAGTTCGGTGCCTTGACCATACTAAATTGCCCTTTAGAGTCCCAGGATATGTATGTTAGAGGAATTAGGACATGGGGAGAATTGTTGTCGGTGCAGACTTGGTGGGCTGAATGGCCTCTCTCTACACTGTATGGATTATACGATTCTAAGATAATATGGAAACTGAAAATGTAACTGGAAAGAAGAAAAGTCAGAACTTCTCAGACCATGATTTGGATTCCTGCATGAGACTAAGCAAAGGAGATTTCATATTTTGGGCCATGAAAAATCTAGATGTGTTTATCATTAATATTCTTCTGCCTTGCTTTCTTCATTTATAATTTTCATATTTAACCTTTTGTATGTTCAATAAAGCAGTTGTATAATTTAATACTGAAATGTTTTGTTCCAATAAAGTATTGGTAGAGTTTTATAGTTTAATGAAAAATATTTAATAAGAAAAATGATATCATAAAGAAAAGCTTTAATACCATGTTAACATTTAACTAAACATTTCACTCGAGCAGCTGCACTGGCATTTTGTTTAATTGTCTCACCTTTTCAACTTTCTCACAAAATATATTTTTTTCTAACACAATGATCAAGAAAATCTTTTTATACATTAATGCAACAGTTCTGTTGTCTCTAAACTCAGAGACAAAGAAGGGATATGAGGAGGGGTAAGGAGGAAAAGGAGTGAAGAAAAAGTGGTGGAGAGGTGGAAGTGGAGGGAGAGGGAGAACGGGTAGAGGGGCAGAGAAGACAAAGGGGGAAAGAGGGAAGGGAAGTATTTGGATTTTATGTGTAGTCTGACTCTGCTGTGCCTACTTCGAAGCCTCAAAAAGAATTTCAAGTAAGAAGCCAAGCAAAAAGCCTGCTGTACCAGCTGGGGTGGAACGTAACTCCAGATTTTCAATCTGCACTGAACTCTGCAAACCCAGAGAGATGATTCACATCAATTTACAGGAAATTTACATAGGTTGTTTTGAGGCTTACTTCACTAAAGCAGTTGAACTAACCAAGTTGCATAAAAATCAACATTGCATTAAGGAGATTCTTAACATTGGGATAAACTCTGCTTAAAATACGTGACAAAATCCAAATGGATTTCCGCTGAAATTTATTCCAGACGCTAACATCCACCTTGTCATGTGTGAGCCCACTTTTTTGATGGAATTAGTTGTCATGACAAAGCTGTAACTTTAAAATCTTCGTTTAAGTTTCTGTACATTCCATTGATGTTAAACATCTTCTAAAACATTTACAAAAAAAAAAATTAACCCACTCAAAGAATGTCTGCTATTCCTACTTGCTGCAGCTAAACAAAAAGATAATTGGTTTAATAAAAAAAAATTTAGGGCATGTATTTATCTGTCATCAGCGCAAGTGATGGAAATTAGGGTGAGGTTGCAGCTTTCTGAAACTGAATTGGAAAGTCAAACTTGGCACTCTCTCAGTGTGCATGTTTTCCCAACATGCACATGCAGGACACAATCAGTTTAAGTTCACATTCAGCACAGAAGTTACATGTCAATCTCTTTAAGTGGTACCTTGCTGAGTTGGGTATATAAGCCTTGGATCCCTCCTTAGGTTCTTCCACCAGCTTCTTTACAGGGCTGTATTCATTGTTTTCTTCTGTTTTGTGTCACCAGCCTCACTCTACACCTAATTTGAAGGTGACTTTTCTTTTTACATTTGAATCAGACATAGGCCGGAATCTTATCACCTCGTCCGCCCTGGAGTTGGAGCAGGCAAGGTTCGCAGAACAGAATTGTCCATTGGCCTCGGGTGGGATTTTATGAGCCTTGCCCGAGCAAGGTTGTAAAATAAGAACGTAAGAACTAAGAGTAGGAGTAGGCCATCTGGCCCCTCGAGCCTATTCCATCATTCAGTAAGATCATGGCTGATCTTTTTGTGGACTCAGCTCCACTTACCCACCCACTGATCATAACCCTTAATTCCTTTACTGTTCAAACATTTATCTATCCTTGCCTTAAAAACATTCAATGAGGTAGCCTCAACTACTTCACTAGGCTGGGAATTCCACAGATTCTTTGGGTGAAGAATCTCTCCCAATCCTTTGGGTGAAGAAGTCCCCCCTTAACTCAGTCTTAAATCTGCTCCCCCTTATTTTGAGGCCATGCCCCCTAGTTCTAGTTATTCCACCCACCAGTGGAAACAACTTCCCTACTTCTATCTTATCTATTCCCTTCATAATCTTACATGTCTCTACAAGATCTCCCCTCATTCTTCTGAATTCTAATGAGTATAGCCCCAGTCTACTCAGTCTGTCCTCATAAGCCAACCCTCTCAACCTAGTGAATTTCCTTTGCACCCCCTCCAGTGCCAGTATATCCTTTCTCAAGTAAAATCCCACCCATAATTTGTGTTGCGGCATCTCTCTTGGGGGGTGGTTTCCCCTATATCTAAAACATGTCTCTGGCCCTGAATCTGAACAACCCTTTTTTAACTTAAAAATGTTTTGTTCAAAAAGGATACATCTGCAAGGCTAAGTTTTCAGCCAAGTGGTGAGAGAACCAAATAGATCTACAAGAGATGTAGATCTATTTGATCTCAATATAATCAGTCCATCTATGGCAGTCATGGTGAGAGTGACCACCATACCATCCTTATGGAGATAAAATCCTGTAGGAGGGTATGCCAGGAGCAGGTTAGGTGTAAAGATTCACATTCTAATCAGTAATCTGTACTGTTATATGCTCTGCCTGAGGCCAGAGCTCTCCATTCACCTGACAAAGAGAGAAACGTCGAAAGCTTGTGAGTTTACTATTAAGTAAATCGATTGGACTTAAACCTGGTGTTGTCAGACGTCTTACAAAGGAGCAGCACCAGGTATATTTAAAAATGAGTTGCAAACTGGTAAAGCTACAACACAGGAGTATTTGTGTACTAAACACTGGAAGCAGCCTGCAAACAGAGTTAAGCCATCTCACAACCAACAGATCTGATCTAAACTTGGCAGTCCTGCCACATTCAGTCAAAAATGGTGGTGGATAATTAAGCAACTCACTGGAGGATGAGGGTCCATAAATATTCTCATCCTCAATGATGGAGGAGCCTAGCACATTCGTGCAAAAGATAAAGCATTCGCAGCAATCTTCAGCCAGAATTGCTGAGTGATGATACATCTTGGTCACCTCCGGCGGTCCCCAGCATCACAGACTCTCAGCCAATTTGACCCAATCCTTCTGATATGAGGGAACGGCTGAAAAATACTGGATATTGCAAAGGCAATGGGTCCTAAGAACATTCAGGCAATAGACCTGAGGATTTGCACTTGAACTTGCTATGTTCCTAGCCAAGCTGTCCCAATACAATAACAACACTGGCATCCATCCAGCAGATGTGGGAAACTGCCTGGGTCAGTCCCGTCCACAAAAAAAAACTGAACAAATCCAACCTGACCAATTATTACTCTATCAGAATGACATCCTATCCACCACCTTCAATGCTCACTCCTTCTAGCACTGACGCACAGTGCCAGCAGTTTATACCATCGACGAGATGCATGATAGCAAATCATCAAAGCTCCTTCGACAGCACTTTCCAAACCCATGACAGCTAGGAAGAACAAGAGCAACAGATTCAGAGCAACACTGCCACTTGCAAGTTCCCTTCCAAGCCATATACCATCCTGACTTGGAATTATATTGTCGTTCCTTCACTTTTATCGAGTTAAAATCCTGGAACTAACTTCCTGTGACTCTTCAACATGCTATGGACTGCAACAGTCTGAGAAGGCAGCTCACCACCATCTTCTGAAGGGCAGTTAGGGAGGGGCAATAAATCCTTCTCTAGCCAGCGATGCCCATGTCCTATAAATGAATTAAAAATAATTACATTGTGTATAATGCTAACTAGGATAGGAATATACAAATATAACAAATTTAGGTTTTTGGAACATTTTTAACACAGTAAAACATCATTGCATCTCCTTATTCACATACACTTTGATCATCAGTTGCAGAGTTAGACATACAGAGCAGGATTTTCCAGCTGCGTTCACCCCAAGTCAGAAAATCCCACTCAAGATCAATGGACTTTTTGCACGGTTTGTGTCCCAGTATCCCGCACATTACGATTTCCCATAGTTGGCAGGATGAGAAGATTTGCCCACAATCAGCATTAAAGATTACAATCTCCATATCCTGCCTACTTTATCCCTCTCCCTGAGAACTGTTGGAAGTTTGGCTGGGCCGCTTGCAACCATTGTATCCTACATATCTGTTCCATTGTCAAGATCTCCGACTTCCGTTCGCGAACACGTTCAACTCCTCACCTTATTTCACTTCATCTGCTGTTGAAATCCTCATTCCTGCCTCTGTTGCCTCTCAATGTGAATATTCCAATGCCCCCTCACCATTGTAGGTCCCCTCCATTCCATTCTTCCTAAATGTGAGGATCCACTGCTTGCATTTCAACTTGCACAAAGTCCTGTGTATCCATCATTCTTATGCTCAGTGATCGACATTGTCTCACGCTGGTCAATCCCTCAAATTAGAAACGTTCATCCTCTCTTTCAAATTCGTCCATGGTCTCTATTCTCCCTATTGTGTAATCTCCTCCAGACCATCAATCCTCCGAGATATTTGCACACTGCAAAATCTGGCCTCTGGAGTATTCCTGATTTTCATTGTTCCATCGTTAATAGCCATGCCTCCAGCTAACAAGATCTTGATCTAAGAATTTCATCCTCATATCTCTCTCTGCTTCTCAACCTCTTTTTTTTAAACCTAACTCCTTGGTTAGCTTTTGGTTACTCACCCATGTATTTGGCTTGGTGTCAGATTTGACTTCCTAATGATTCTGGTAAATGGTTTGGGTCAGGGATGATTTATTACGGTAAAGAGCTATTATTTGTGTTGGAAACATAGCCATGCCTCCTATAAACACAAAGAAAATCTCAGCAAGTCGGACAGCATCTGTGGAGAAAGAATAGAGTCTGATCTCCAGACTTGAAACATTGGCTCTATTCTCTCTCCACAGATCCTGTCAGATCTGCTGAGATGTTCCAGCATTCTCTGTTTGAGTGTTAGATTCCAGCACCCGCAGTATTTTGCCTTTATCTACTATCATGATGCTGAGCAGAGGGAAAAAATAACAAGTTATCACTGATGTAGGCCACTCTTGCCACCTTCAGGAAAACCCTGTGGCAACAATAAGACACAAAACCCTAATGCTGTTTTCACCTGGAGCAGCAGATTTAAGAGTTTGCCTTTGTATACTGTCAACAAATTCTGCTCATTTTACAATCAAAGCACAAAGGAAGCAACGACTGTAAAATCTAATATATTTAAGATGACCCAGTGGTGAACCTGTTACTGATGGGTTTAAGTAGTGGCTGGCTTAGTGAATTTTCTAGCTGATGATTTCCAGATCCCAAGACCTCCTGCCTGAGTAAGATACGAAAAGGTGAAGTCAGCCAGTCCTTCTCCAGCTTAGTTCCCCTTTCTCCAGCTTAAGCAGCCGGCATGATTAAGGACCCCATGCACCCTGGACATTCTCTCTTCCACCTTCTTCCATCAGGAAAAAGATACAAAAGTCTGAGGTCATATTGTAACCGACTCAAAGGCAGCTTATTCCCTGCTGCCGTCAGACTTTCGAAAGGATCTACATGACATTAAGTTGATCTTCCTCCACGCCGTAGCTATGACTTTAACACTACACTCTGCACTCCCTCCTTTCCTTCTCTATGAACGGTATGCATTAGTTGTAATTTATCAAAATTCGCTGGACTCTGGGGAGGTGCTAGCTGATGGGAAAACAGCTAATGTAACACCACTGTTTAAAAAGGGAGTAGACAAAAGGCAGATAATTACAGGCCGTAGTTGGGAAAATGCTGGAATCTATCATTAAGGAAGAAATAGCAGGACACCTGGAAAAGAATGGTTCAATCAAGCAGATGCAGCTTGGATTCATGAAGGGGAAGTCTTTTTTTTATGAAGATGTAACAAGTGTGGTTGACAGAAGGGAACTGGTGGATGTGGTGTTTTTAGATTTCCAGAAGGCACTCAATAAGATGCCTCACAAAAGGTTGCTGCATTAAATTAAAGCATGCGGAGTTGGGTAAAGTGTTAACACGGATTGAGGATTGGCTATCTAACAGAAAGTAGAGAGTTGGAATCAATGGGTGCTTTTCCACTTGGCAGTGGGTGACAGGGATCAGTGCTAGGGCCTCAACTGTTTACCAAATACATGGACAATCTGGAGGAGGAGACCGAGTATAGAGAGATTTGGATAGGCAAAGTGAGTAGGCAAGGATCTGACAGATGGATTACAACTCTGGCGCCTGTTTGGGTATACTGAGAGAGAATTTAGCATGGCCAATGCACCTAACCAGCATGACTTTCAGGCTGTAGGAGGAAACCGGAGCACCCAGAGGAAACCCATGCAGACACAGGGAGAACATGCAGACTCTGCGCAGACAGTAACCCAAGCTAGAAATCAAAGCTGGATGCCTGGCAATGTAACCCTAGATATACTTACATTATAATAGCCTAAGCTAGTCTTGATCCACAAATGTTAGATTGATTTTCTATTTGCCAACTCTCTCACACTTATCTGTTAACACTTATTATACCCACAACATAATGGAAGTGATTTTCCCAATAAACAATCAAAGTGCTCAGTGAGTGGGAAAATGGGAGATTTTCCTGCCTTTTTTTGGTGAAATGATTTGGTTGAATTTATGGTACTCTGTACTTGGGGATTCACACTGGCAGTGGCGGGGAAGGGAAAGGGATGGCCTAGTCATGCTTGGGACGCTGGCATCAGCGCATTAAGTGGGCCACTGTGCATATGCACTAATGCCCCCATCGCCAGCCTCCTGATGGCTACCCCAACTCACCCCCCCATCACCATCCTGCCCCCCCAAATCACTGGAACCAACAACCTCCCCCCCAACACACAGTTGCCATCCCTGAGCCTCTCCCCCCACCATTTGCTGCCTATGACTCCCAACCTGCCTCAATCTCAGGCCCCGGTCACTCCAGTCATTCCATCCAGTCCGAGGGACTTATCTGCCCTCAGCCCCGTTAGCATATCAAGCACCACCTCTCTAGTGACTGTAATCTCATCAAGGACCTCATCTCCTACCACCCTCCTATCCTTAATTTTGGGCAAGCTATTTACATCCTCCTCCGTAAAGACCGACATAAAAAACTTTTGAGGTCTCCGCCATATCCGTATCATCCACCGTTAAACAACCGCTCTCATCCTTTAAGGGTCCTACATTAACTCTGGCCATCCTCATCTCTCCCGATCAAACTTGTTCAGTAGATGGACCAAAAGCCTACTGTACTAAACAATCTACATTTCTAAATTCTGAATCCATGCAGCTGCCTGGAAGTTTGAGATCTGTTCGAAGTCACTTTCAATAAGGTATTTTTTATAGCCTTTTACTGGATAATCTTTTTGAATATTTCGAAGTATCACTTCTACAGATTGATTTTGAATTAAGCTTCTTTCAAACACAAGCTATGTCCTGTGCTTCCACTGCTTTTGACAAAATGAAGTAGCTGATCAGCTAGATTGTCCAGCCCCTTTAGAATAGTGTCTCTTGATCTCTTTTCCAGCGAGGACAACCACTCCCCCATCTCCCCAATATTTAAGTTAGGATAGAACAGTGGCACAGTGGTTGGCACTGCTGCCTCACAGCGCCAGGGACCCAGGCCTCGGTTCACTCTCTGGGTGCAGTTTTCACGTTCTTCATGTGTCTGCGTGGATTTCCTCCAGATGCTCCGGTTTCCTCCCACAGTCCAAAGATATGCAGGTTAGGTGGATTGGTTGTGGTAAATTGACCCTTGTGTCAGGGGGTTTAGCAGGATAAATATGTGGGATTACAGGAATTAGGACCTGAATGGGATTGTGGTTAGTGCAGACTTGATGGACCAAATGGCCTCCTTCTGACTGAAGAGATTCTATCATTCTCCGTGCGGGTTAGGTGGATTGACCAACTTAAATTAGTATCAGTAGGGTAAATATATAGAGTTACAGGGATAAGACTTGGGTGGGATTGTGATTGGTACAGACTTGATGGACCGAATGTCCTCCTCCTGCACTGTAGGGATTGTATGATTCTACATGTGGGTTGGGCGGATTGACCATGTTAAATTAGTGTCAGGAGAATCAGCAGGATAAATACATAGTTATAGGGATAAAGCCTGAGTGGGATTGTAGTCAGTGCAGACTCGATGGGCCAAATGGCCTTGCTTCAGAGGCCTATCTCACGTGACGGAACGATCAGTGTCAATCTGACTGCAGGTATTTGTATGGAGCTGTTGTTGCAGCAACTGGATACCGTGCAACAGCTAGGAATGGTGAAAGTGGAACAGTTCAATGTTTTGCCTCTCACTGGGCTTGTTATGTTTCAGCCTGTTATGTAAAGCACCATTGTGCTGGTTACAGTTGGTGAAAAATCACATTGCTGCTATATCTCCAAGCTACATCTGCTGCAGTGTGACTGTTCACCATTCAGCACAGGAGTGTAGAGATTGTAAATTTGAGAACAAGCTGTTTTGACAAAAATGTACAAGCAGATCCTAAACTCACCACAGACTTACAAATCACAGTTAACTGGCTGCTGGTGAAATGAAGCACAATTTGGGTAGAAAGGAGAAAAGCGGTTAAGATTGGAAGAAAGTTGGGATACCAACAGCAAGTAGAGAATTGTGGCCTTGAGGAGAGATTGGAGTGCTCCGAGCTTTTTTCTTTGGAACAGAGAAGGTCTAGGGGGTGATGCGATTGAGTTGTACAAAATTGTGAGGGGTAGGGAGAGAGAGTAGACTTGGCAGGAAGTTCAGGAAACAGGGATCATAGATTCAAGTGAAGTGACGGAAGAATTAGAATGTGTCCTCCATCTCCGCGAGAGAGAAGGAACACCCATCAACGGCATAGATCAGTTGCTAAAAGCAACACTCAGTACCTGCTTCCTGCTCAGAAGAGAATACTATAAATTGTCCTTGTAGTTTGTGAGGCCAAACGCTTTAGAAACACATTCTTCTCGGAAAACACTATAGAAGTGATCCCTAAGGGTATAATCTTTTTATGCAGAGTGTGGCGGGTGTTTGGAATTGGCTGCCTGAGTTGGAGGTAGAGGCAGAGACCCTACACTCACTTAAGTATGTGAACCTGCACCTTAAGTGCTGTAACCTGCAGAGTATGGACCACGTGCACGAAGATGGGATTAGAAAGGGCAACTAGGTTTCTTCGGGTTAGCATGGATAAGATAGGCTGAATGGTCCCCTTCAATGCTGTCTCATTTCTATGATAATGCAAAACTTTTCAAAGAGTTCATGTCCCAATGCTTCTTGGAGTCGATGGTTGGGATTTTACTGCCTCACTCAGGCAAGACCGGAAATTCCTACCCGAGGTTAATGGAGATTCCCATTGCTGGCTCCTCGCCCGTGCTGATTCCGTGGCAGGCAAGGTAGTAGAGTTCCAGCCAAAATCCTATCTCGTGCATTACGAAGCATCAGTTAGACATGAGTAGATAAGATCTGATTAACATTATAGTGCGAAGGGCTGAGGGGTGTGCTCG
This sequence comes from Sphyrna mokarran, assembly GCA_024679065.1. Classification (NCBI taxonomy): domain Eukaryota; kingdom Metazoa; phylum Chordata; class Chondrichthyes; order Carcharhiniformes; family Carcharhinidae; genus Sphyrna; species Sphyrna mokarran. The sequence continues at coordinate 17,040,489 of JAGIQG010000025.1, forward strand.
TGCATCTGTGAAAGACTCATACTGAATCAAGCCAATAGAGATTTTCAAACATATGCAGGAACCAGTCTGTTTGCTTCAGCGAACGCGCTTACAACTGTGCAAAGCTTGCTTTATATACAAAAAGTGCAAACAAACCTGTCCTAATGGACAGCAAGATTCTGCAAAAGCTGGAAATGTGAAACGTAAACAGACAAGTCTGGAAATACTGGAACAGGTCAGGCAGCATCTGTGGAGAGAGGAACAATAACATTTCATCAGAACTGGGGAAAGTGAAACGATGAAGTCAGTTTGAAAGGAAAGCAAAGGATGTGATGTAACATAGAAACATAAAAAGGTAGGAGCGGGAGGAGGCCATTTGCCCCTTCCAGCCTGCTCCACCATTCATCACAATTGTGGCTGATCGTCCAACTCAATAGAAGGGAGAGGTTTAGTGATATTATCACTGGACTATTAATCCAGAAACTCAGCTAATGTTCTGGGGACCCAGGTTCGAATCTCGCCACGACAGATGGTGGAATGTGAATTCAAAAAAAAAATCTGGAATTAAGAATCTACTTATGACCATGAAATGATTGTTGTAAAAACCCATCTGGTTCACTGATGTCCGTTAGGGAAGGAAATCTGCCATCCTTACCTGGTCTGGCCTACTTGTGACTCCAGAGCCACAGCAATGTGGTTGATTCTCAACTAGGGATGGACAATAAATTCTGACCAGCCAGTGACACCCAGGAATGAATTAAAAAAAAAACAATTGTTGGAAGACAGGGAGAGATGAAATGACAAGAGTGTTGGTTAGCGACATCAGACCAAAGGAAGTGAGAATGATGTTACCAATGGCAACATGCTGTGCTGGTCAGCCGACCCAGAAGAAAATGGGGATGTGGGGGAAGTGTTTGTGGCCCATGGAATGGCCCAAGTGATTGTGTAATGAAGGGCCTTTATTAAACCTTTATTTTGTGAAGTTTTTGTTTATTATTACTTGCTACTACTGGGGGATTCTTACTGCCAAATGAACAAATGGGACAAGAACAAAAAACATATTTCTACAGGAGGTGCACATGGCAGAATGTGCCATCTGACAGCAAAACCAGAAAACAATCAAGTGAAAACCAGTCAAAAAAAAGGAAATAAAATGGAGGTAGAAGTTATTATCCAAAATTATTGAATTCCAGTGTTGAGTCTGGATGGCTGAAACTTGTCTAATCGTAAGATGTGAATTTTCTTTGAGTCTCCTTAGAACAGTTCAGGATCATTCAGGAATCAGCCTGGTAAAGCTTTAAAACTTGTACTCCCTCTATAGCAAGGATATCCTTTGTCAGATAAGGATACCAAAATTGCACATTATAGACCAAGTATGTGATCCAGAGTTACATTTAGCTCAAACCAGGTAAGGACTGCAGATTTCCTTCTCTATAGGGACATTAGTGAACCAGATGGGTTTTTACATCAATAGACAACTGTTTCATGGTCAGTATTAGATTATGTTCATCATTAGACTAATAATTCCAGATTTTTTTTCTGTTGAATTCAAATTTCACCATCTGCTGTGGTAAAATGTGAACCTGGATCTCTAGAGCATTACCCTGGATCTCTGGATTACTAGTACAGTGACAATATCATTCTGCATACTAAATTGAAAGTCCGCATAATTGTTTCAACGGTGTTGCATTTTGTTGGTAAATAGAGTGCAAAGTAGCCTTTATTAGGGAGAGAATCAGAAAATTGTTTCTGAGCACAGTACAATCAACCATTGATTTTTTTTTTACTCTAAACACCTCTTTATTGTACTCAATTTGCCACTCAGGTTTGAGATTTAACAAGCCATGCAATTAAATGAGTTTATAAAACAGCTGGAACAGCACTGCAAAAAAATTCTGAGAGCGAGAGGTTTTATTTTGAAGTTATACGAGTGTTATAAAGAGAATGAAACAGATGCCTTTATTCTATTGAATTGGAACAGTATGGCTCATGTCTATGTCCACAGTTCCCTCCACAATCAGTCTGCAAACATCATTCATCCATCAAGTGGAATCATAGGAGATCATAGAATCCCTATAGTGCAGAAAGAGGCCATTCAGCCCATTGAGCCTGCACTGAAAACAATCACGCCCAGGACTTATTTCCATAACCCCATATATTTACTCTGCTAGTTCCCCAAACAGTAAGGGCAATTTAGCATGGTTAATGAATCTGACCTGCACATCTTTGGACTGTGGGAGGAAACTAGAGCAGCTGGAGGAAACCCACGCAGATACAGGGAGAATATACAAACTCCACACAGAGGCACCCAAGGTTGAAATTGCATCCGGGTCCCTGGTGCTGTGGGCAGCAATGCTACCTATTGTATCACCCAACATGCAGTTGAGAGACTTTAACTTAGAATATTTGGGGTTTTAGAAGGAACGAAATTGCATGGAAATAGTAGGTAGCAATGCAGAGAACTGCAATGTCTTGAAGAGTGAGAGACGGATTTCACTACATTTCAGTCTTGACAACAAGAAGAGGAAGTAAGCAATGTGTGAACAGACACTGCTGCATTGGAAAGTTGCAGAATAAGAAGAGTTCCACTCAGCTGAGTGCACCCATACACACTTCAGCAACAAAGCAACCTTCGTGTAACGTGCAAGCTCCAAGCGTTGTGGGTGAGGGGCCACTTCCCCTTCACTGAGTCATACATGAAATACCCACATTGGAAATTGAGTGCAAGCAATCAGTTGCTTTTTCTCTTCTAATACTGCAGTTTTTGCATAAGATAAATATAGGCGAGGGAAACTAATGAGCTTATCTTAACTCATTCACTGAGATAAAGCCTACAGTTATTCTTTTTCTCCTCTCTTTTTCCTGTCAGCTGCAACACCCCTCTGTTTCTTAAATGAATCTGGGGCTTTTAGTGAACTGGGAGTCTATTCCAACATCCAGGACGTGCGTTTTCATGCACACTAATTTACATCCTGACTCCTACCAGCATGAACCCATGCCCCATTATCCTTTCATGATGTGGAGATGCTGGCATTGGACTGAGGCAAACACAGTAAGAAGTCTCACAACACCAGGTTAAAGTCTTTTCGCCATGGCTCACAGTGAGAAACACTATCACTGTTTGCTTAATTCAAGGCCAAACGCTTCTTTTTGAGTTAAAATCATCAACTGGAACATCAGATTCTCTGCCCGCAGCACTTCTTAATCATTGTTTTTCACTGTATTTTGTCTCAAATACACATCTGGGAACTTCTGAGCTCCTCAATACTTTGCTATTTACCTCCTTTAAGTGAAACAAAACCCAAATGATTTTCAAGTAGTCACATCACATCACAGCAGCAAAAATAAATCAAAATACAGTTGCAATCTTATCTAGCCTGACTAGAGGGCAGTACTGAGGACAGCCTTGTTTTGATAGAAACGTACCACACATACACACTTGTTAGAAAATTAGCAAACTGTGGTTTCTCCTGTTCTTTCTCTGAACCGAGGCTGTGGTTCCACAACTCGCTAATTTTCAGTAGGTTGAATCCGACTGCTGAAATTATGGGCAGTTTTACCAGCAGTCACAGCTGGCTGATTATACGCACTGAGACCTTTAAGGATGAATGTTTTCTCATTTCTCATAAAAAGCCACAACAATAATTGCATGACTGCTTATTGTTTTGAACTGGGGCTACATACATAATGTCACAATGGTTAGCATTGCCGCCTTACAGCCCCCAGGGCACCCGGGTTCGATTCCCGGCTTGGGTCACCATCTGTGTGGAGTCTGCACATTCTCCCAGTGTCTGCATTTTCCTCTCCCAGTTTCCTCCCACAGTCTGAAAGACATGCTGGTTAGGTGCATTGACCGTGTTAAATTCTCCCTCAGTGTACCCGAACAGGTGCCAAGTATGGTGACCAGGGGATTTTCACAGTAAGCCTACTTGTGACACTAATACAGAAACTTAAATATATATTCACAATTTAAAATGATATTAATCTTCCAGCTGTTACAGGATGAGACATGCTTTCATTACAACTTGTAAAGTGAAGAGTCATTATACAAGTCATGAATGCATCACATTTTTTAAAAATAAGGGCCCATTTCTCCCATGGGCTGTCTGAAATACAATCACCTTTTATATTGAACCTGATCTACTTTACCAATGAAGGAGACTTGTCCAATGGCGCCTTTCAGGTGGCTCACAATTCTGGGCAAGTAATTTTATTTTAGTAATCCTACTTTTGATTTTTTAAAAATTCATTTGTGGGACATGGGCCAACATTTATTGCCCATTCCTATAGGCAATTGAGAGGCAGCCACAGTGCTGTGGTTCTGGAGTCACATGTAGGCCAGACCAGGTAAGGATAGCAGATTTCCTTCCCTAAAGGGTTTTCACGACAATCGACAATTGTTTTCATGGTCATCAGTAGATTCTTAATTCCAGGTATTTTTTATTGAATTCAAATTGCACCATCTGCTGTGGCGGGATTTGAACCAGGTCCCGAGAACATTAGTTGAGTTTCTGGATTAATAGTCTAGCGATAATACCAGGAGGTCATTGCTTCACCACATGAGATCTACTCTCATTATCTGTGATATTACGTGAGCTTTTCAATAAAGCCACAGCATTGCAATTACATTCCAGATATCCATTTAGCATTTGGAAAATGACCTATTAAAAAAACAGAACAAATTTAGTATATGGAGCTTTCCTAGAATGTACGTAAAGGCGACTGTTTTGATGTGTTTTATTCAGAGTAGAGTGACAAGTGATTCAATCAATAGTCTTAGATCAGAGTGGCATTAATAAACTTGAGTCTCAGTGTCCCATCACCTTGGGATCTAATGACTGAAATCCATCTGTAGCTTCTTTTGTGTTGAAAGGAATATCACTTGCTTGTATATCTGCACACCTTCCTGACCCTCAGGCTTTGTTTCTCCAATTCTAAGCAAGAAGGGGAAACCTTTTGTAAGTGTGCAGTCAGATGCTCTCACTTCCAATAAAATTCACCAGGGAGCAGGAGCCCTGGCTAATTATTCTACTTGATTGCACAGCCACTCAGATAAATTGCTACAGAGCTAAAGACTGCTACATAAGTACAGGCTAGCAATCCAATTTCAAACCGTCTGGCCTTTTTGGGTGATTTTACTGTCACCCTACCCTTTATCATTCTGTATAAAGATTCTTTTACATGTTCTCCCTGTGTCTGCATGAGTTTCTTCTAGATGCTCTGCTTTCCTCCACAACAACCCCCCCACAACACACACACACAGTCCTAAAGATGTGCAGGCTTGGTTGCTTGGTCACACTAAATTGCTCCTTACTGTCCCAGGATGTGTAGGTTAAGGGGATTGGTGGGGTAAATACATGGGATTAAAGGTCTAAGTAGGATGTTCTGTTGGAGAATTGGTGCAGGCTCAATGGGCTGAATGGCCTGTTTCTACATTGTAGGGATTCTATAATAGGCTATTGGGGAGGAAAGATTTACATAAACCTAAATTCTCTCTCTCTTAGCTTTTAACAACTATAGACAGAAATCCAAGTATTTATTTTCAGAGAAGGATACATCCTTATGATAGCAAAGACTAGTCTCTTGCAGCTTCCAATCTTCAGATCCAGAGACAAAAAATAGTAAGTCTCTCTTTCTCTCTCAAGACAGCATCGGACAAACTAAGCTGGACTTCTCTGTAGAAATATAGTTGTCCCCAGACATATGACCTGGCCTGTCAATTATCCCAATCAAGCTCTACTCTGCAATCTCATAGGAATATTAAAGCAACAGAACATTAGTTGAGTTTCTGGATTTCATTAGTTCAGATTAAAACAAACACGATTTCAATTATACTGCTTCAATAACAAGAGAGGCACTAGCTGCAGATAACACGGCTCTGACAAAATGCAGGGATTGCTAGAAATATCCTGCAGGAAAACATGATTAAAATACATTTCTTAAAGACACAGTATTGTCATGATATTATTGTGTCCTTTGATGTATTTGTCCTGTGCAGTGGTTATTATAATTTGGTTTTGCTTTTTGAGATAAAATGTAGGCTATAAACTAACAAACTAAAATGCAGATGTGTGGAATAGAGGGTGATTTAGCTAATTGGATTAGAAATTGGCTGGCAGATAGAAGACAGAGGGTGGTGGTTGATGGGAGATATTCATCGTGGAGTTCGGTGACGAGTGGTGTGCCTCAGGGGTCTGTTTTGGGGCCCCTGCTGTTTGTAATTTTTATAAATGATCTGGATGAGGGTATTGAGGGATGGATCAGTAAATTTGCAGATGATACTAAAGTTGGTGGTGTGGTAGATAGTGAAGAGGGGTGTTTTAGTTTACAGAGTGACTTGGACAAGTTGCAGAGCTGGGCCGAGAGGTGGCAAATGGAGTTTAATGTGGAAAAGTGTGAGGTAATGCACTTTGGCAGGAACAATAAATGTGTAGAGTATAGGGCTAATGGTAGGGCTCTTAATAGTGTTGAGGAACAGAAGGATCTTGGTGTATGTGTCAATAGATCCCTGAAAGTAGGCAGTCAAGTGGATAAAGTTGTTAAGAAGGCATATGGAGTCTTAGCTTTTATTGGTAGGGGGATTGAATTTAGGAGCCGCAGCATCATGTTGCAACTGTACAAAACTCTAGTGCGGCCGCACTTGGAGTATTGTGTGCAGTTCTGGTCGCCACATTATAAGAAAGATGTGGAGGCATTGGAGAGGGTACAGAGGAGGTTTACCAGGATGTTGCCTGGTATGGAGGGCAGGTCCTATGAAGAGAGGTTGAAGGATTTGAGGTTGTTTTCGTTAGAAAGGAGGCGGCTAAGGGGGGATCTTATTGAAGCATATAAGATAATTAGAGGTTTGGATAGGGTGGACAGTGATAGCCTTTTTCCTAGGATGGAGAAAGCTAGCACGAGGGGACACAACTTTAAATTAAGGGGTATGAGTTATAGGACGGATATCAGAGGTAGGTTCTTTACTCAAAGAGTGATTAGGGAGTGGAATGCCCTGCCTGCAGCTGTTGTAGATGCGCCAAGTTTGGTGGCGTTTAAGAGGTTAGTTGATAAGTATATGGATGAGAAGGGAATGGTTTAGTTAGGAGGGGCATTGCTTTTTATTTTGGTCGGCACAACATCGAAGGCCGAAGGGCCTGTTCTGTGCTGTATTGTTCTATGTTCTATGTTCTAAACACATTAAATGCCAATATCAGAGAAGTCAACAAGCAATGTTGATGAGCAAAATGATTTCCATCTGTCCAACATCTAGGGTGTTCTTCATCCATTGTTTTCACATTCTAAGCATTATTTCCTTATTTGGAATACTTTGGATTATATAGTATTCATTTCATCACAGAAGTGACGGTAGTGTACTTTCCAACTTATTCACATCAGAATAGTTAACAGATCAAAACTGAGAGTTCCCAACAACATCTTATCACCTCACACACCAAACTACTGCTACATTGCACCATTGTCAAAAAAATCAGCAACTAACTGGAATCCAAGAAATGAAATGGGATATCTCCCATATTATATGTTCAAACAATATTTTGTATTCAAAATGGAAACTGCTTGCCCAGGGACCAATGTTGTAAGGGCAACTTTACGTGGAGGAAAGGATCAGTCCTCTGTGATGCTTTCTCTAGCCCACATTATTTAGGCTGATCATATAATCATAGAATCCCCACAGTACAGAGGAGGCCATTTGGTCCATCAAATCTGCACAACAATCCCACTGTATCCTCCTAACTCTAGGTATTAACCTGCTAACCCCCCACACTGAGGGGCAATTTAGCATAGCCAATCAACCTAACCTGCACACCTTTGGAATGTGGGAGGAAAGCCAACATCAGTCACCCAAGGCCAGAATCGAACTCATGTCCCGGGCATGAGGCAATTATATCCCTGCATATCAAAATAAGTAATATAGCAAATTCAATGAATAGATATTCAAAATTTATTAGAAAAGAGAAGACTGCCAGAAGACTGGCTGAGAGCTAACATGATTTCTACATTTAAAAGGAAGTCCAGTGAACTATAATCATTTTGAAATAACGTCTGCTATAGGAGAAATATGTAATAGAAAATATCTAGAAGCAGAAAACACGGATTTCAAAAGAGGAGGCATTTTTTTAAAAAAAGTAATCTTATTGAATTATTTTGAGTAATGTAATAGAAGGAAAATGTGTGATGTTATTATTCCCAGAGAGAATAACTTTCAGAAAGAAGTTTGAACTTTCAATGCATAGTTAAAACAAACGTTGAAAAACATTTTCTGTAACGAGTGATTAAAAGCATTAAACTAAACCATTTCAGTGGGAACTTATACCATAGAATTTCCCCTTCTCATTCTTTGCCCAACCAAAAAATACACACTTAACACATAATCTGTAGCACAGTGGTTAGCACTGCTGCCTCACAGCGCCAGGGATCCAGATTCAATTCCAGCTTTGGATAACTGCCTACGTGGAGCTTGTACATTTTCCCCATATCTGCATGGGTTTCCTCCCACAGTCCAAAGATATGCAGATTAGGTTGATTAGCCATATTAAATTGCCCCTTAGTGTCCCAAGGTTTGTAGATTAGGGGATTAGTGGAATAATTTGGAGTTATTGGGAAAGGGCCTGAGTGAGATGCTCTTTCGGAGAATCGGAAGAATCATCGGAGAATTCGATGGGACGAATGGCTTCCTTCTGGCATGTAGGGATTTTATTCTATAACTTACATTGTCCTTCACATACTCATTCAGTTTTCTCAAAATCATCCAAAGTGATTCTTATGTCTGAGTCTACTCCTGTTCTTTTCTCAGCCTGGTAACTTGCAGTCTTTTAGAGTGAGGTTTGTTTTTCAAGACTCTCCCTCTAGCATCAGCTGGATGACTTTTCCAGCATTTGATTTCTTTTAACATCATCTTATTGAAGATTTTTTTTTCATTTTTAATAAATGAAGCAACAAACTCTCAGAACTTGAATAAGATCATTTTCAAACTAGCACATGTAGGAAGAGATAGAACAATACAGTCGGTTCGGCTTTGTAGTAAATTGCAAGATGATGGCCCCAACAAGAAATGGTTTCTTAACTGTACAAGATAACAATTGGACAGAACTAATGCACAATTCTACTCTCTTCATCTCCCTGGCTACAACTGAGGGTCCACCTGAGCCCACGCACCCATGTTCCCCCCTCCCCCCCACCCACCTTTGTCTAGGGTGTACATCATGCAATTTATGAGGCGCAGTTGGTTTGATTCCTGTCTTGGGTCACTATGTGGAGTTAGCACATTCTCCCCATGTCTGCGTGGATTTTCTTTGGGTACTCCAGTTCCCCCTAGAGCTAAAGACGTGCTCGTTATGTGTGTTGGCTATGCTAAATTCTCCTCAGTGGACCCAAACAGATATCAGACTGTGGCATCTAGGAGATTTTTACAGTAATTTCATTGCAGTGTAAATGTAGGCTCACTTGTGACACTAATAAATAAACTTTAAATGTCCTATAATAAAAAAACTTTGTCCTGGAGATGGGATATAATACTAGCCCCCACAATATGCACACTATTCTCACCTATGCTGTAGATAGGGTCTGATTTGTTCTGACTTATCATAGTGCCATCTGGAATAATCCCAACAACAGCTGAAAATATACAAGCAGTGTCAATAAATGTAAGGTTTGCTTTACTTTAGTACATGTCTCTTGTTGTGCCTTTCCCCATTTTCATTGTTGATGCTTCTTCAGAAGCTGGTATGATAAGGCTAATGCCATGTTTAGCAGGAATCTCTCTCAGTAATTTATCATGCCTAGGAATGATTTTAACACCAACACATTCTTAGGTTGGGGTACTTTTTCATTGCTTTCACCTTGTTCTCTGAAGGGATCTACACCCTTGGTGTCCATCTTAAAACTAATGTACGTAACTGCATCCAACTGGAAAATTATTTTTTGTAACTGGATGCTAGATTCCTGTTTCTTTAAGTCTTTTTAGGACCTTTCTGCATTTGCCCTATGGTTCTCTGGAGATTGGGGGGGGGGGGGGGGCATTTCAGTAATTAGGTCATTACCCAAGTTCACAACCATTTTGGGAATATGCTACACTGAATTTTCTATCATATGGTGGAAAATGGCACAGGCTGCCTTCATATTGCAAGTGTATGAATTGATATAAGCCTTTGTGGATGTTAATGATAACCAACATTTGGGAGTCTTCAGTTGCTGGTATTGTGATTCAGATCTAAATTGGTGTACTTTAGGCCCCTTGCTAATTTTGCACAGGAGTCCTCTATCCTTAGAATGAAATATCGATCGATCTGCTCTTTGGTTTACAGTTAACTTTTAGTCTCCACAGTGTCTTACAGATCTGACTTCAGAATAGGGACTATAAGCACAGCCCATTCAGAGATCTGTATATGTTGTTTGACATCCAAGTTTTCCAATCTTCCTAACTCCACTTCTAATTTATGATGAAGCACAATAGATATTGGGCAGGCTCAAAAGATTGTTGGCATAGCTTCGGGATTCAAATAAATTTGGCTTTAGCCCCTTTTGCACGAGCGTGTGAAAAACCTTCATCGCTAACATTCAATATCTTCAACAGTTTTGACCACATGACAAAGTGTGTGACCCTTAATCACTAGAACCAAATGGTTTCTTAACATCTCCCCCAAAGTTGGGCCAAATGCGGAGTGTTCTGTTAACCTCAATCTATCCATGAACGTAGAGACTGGCTCCCCTGGCTCCCTTATGGCAGAAGGAAACTTTAACCTCTGTTGTCAGGGGGTAATCACGTTGAGGTATAAGTGATGTTTTACAATTTCACTATTTGATCAAAATGTGTCTGGAGTATTGGATGATGCTAGGCTCCTCACTAAGTTGTACATTTATGGGCCAAAGACTAAGAGTGATTATTTCTTAGTCACTAAGAAATAATGCATCCTTTCAATATATTACCTCCAGCATTCAACTTCTCATACAAATTGCTCAGTCCCTCTGATTAAAGGATCTGTATCTGCTTCTCCTTGGCTTCGATGATCACTTTTCTCCCTCTACCTGCGGACTGCAATCTATTGCTGAATGACATCGTAGTAAAGTGGAAGGCAATTTGTTTTGGCTCCAACAAAAAAACCAAGCCCAGAAGGTGAAGATCTGTTGCAACGAACACAGAAAAACAAGATAATATAAGACCAGCGGTCAGAGTCTTCAACTGACCCCAGGCCTCGAAGAAATGTGCTCCATGGGATACGAAACACCCAGTCCTCAAACTACTCTTGTGAAAGCACAGTAACCAATTCTCAAATTTGGCTAAGAATTCATCCCCAGCACCCCTGGGGTGACTAGGCACATGGATACTCTTAACTATACTTGTGAGCATGCTATGAATAGTTATGCAGGTTCATAAGGCCAAGAGAAAGCAAACAGTTGGTATTCAAGTCTAGGAAGGTAGAATCAAAAAGTGAAGAATATTAACCTTATTCAGAAACTCAATTAGACCACGTTTGGGAAAGCAATAAACAGTTCTGGTCTTTACATTATAAAAAGCATACAGACACTGGTGAGGGTAAAAAAGATTTACTCAAATTATATCACAGCTGAGCAATTATACTTTCAGGAAGGATTGCTTATGTCGGGCCCCTTTCTCTAGTAAAGAGAAGTCAAAGGTTGACTTGATAGAGATCTTTAATATTATGAATATTATGAGGGTAAGTGTAGAGATTTGTCACCTGTGCAGATCTGAACCAGAATCATAAATAAGCCATTGAGTGGGGAATAAACCTAACAGGGAATTCAGTCATAACTTCCTTACCCAGAAGATTAGAATGTGGAACTTGCCACCACAAAAACAGTAGCGAGACAATTAGCAGAGGGGGAAGTTGGATAAGTACAGGAAAGGAATAGGATTCATTGGTAGGAAGGGAAGGAGGTTTGGAGCATAAACACAGGCACGGACTCGTTTGCACTGCAAGTGAGAGAAGATTTGGAAATGGATACAAGGAAGATGAAAGACTTAAAAAAAAATCTGCTGTACTACAATAAGAAGTTGTTTGGTTAGGTACCCCAATCTATAGGTTAAGGCACTGTACAAACCGTTATTATTTCTGGAAGGGTTAGTTGATATTAATCTATTTAAAAATATGAACATCACCTTGCCCACTCCAAATTCCTTGATATATTTATGCTAATTTTTCTACCCCATTTTAGACAGAACAATCCAACCCACAGATGTCTGCACAATCTCAGTCATGCTATTTTCCAGTTAACCTTCCATGAGACAAGCTATGGTGCCTAAAGTGATTCTACCAATTTCAAAATTCTCTTCCACCCAGTGTCTTTCCAAGGCTAATGAAACTAGTCTTCGTGTGGAGGGAAAACAGTGGTCAAGACTTGGATTCAAACTTACAATTGTGAAATCAGCATTGGAGGCAAAGGCCAAGCCAATCTAACATTAACTAAAAATGTGTGCGCGCCATTGTAACATGGGTGCTCTAGCTCAATTACAAAGAGCAAGATTGTTCATTGGTATTCCACTCAATGCTGCAAATAACCAAACCAGCGTATAGCAGTAAGCCTCTACACCATATTTAAATATTTGCATTAAATATTGCTGATAGATATACTGAAGCTTTTCATCTTGCACTCATAATATTTCACAAGAATGCCAAATCTAAAAGGAAAAGTTTATACTTCATGAGAAGTGTGTTGACTAGTTGGCAAGATTGGTAGAGGCATTGGAGAATGTGCTAGTAACCGATGAATCATTGTTAGATGTACTAGAATTCCTACAGTGCAAAAGGCAGCCATGCAGCCCCTCAAGCCTTCATCACAAACAAACAATCCCACCCAGGTCATAACCCCATGTATTTACCTTCCTAATCCCCCGACACTAAGGAGCAACTTAGCATGGCCAATCAACGTAACTCGCACATCTTTGGACTGGGGCAAGTCCAAAGTGGAGCACCCAGAGGAAACCCACGCAGACATGCGGAGAGCATGCAGACTATGCACAGCCAGCCAAGACTGGAATTGAATCTGGGTCTCTTGCGTTGTGAGGCAGCAGTGCTGACCACTGTGACACCATGCTGCCCCTAAAAATACTACAGCTCACTTGAAAATTTGAAGATGGTTAATATTCAAAGTAAAAAAAAATTACAAACAAGAAATTTTAAATAGAAAGAGAAAACTTTGGCAAGATAAAAGAGGTCAGTGAATATTGGTGGAGAAAAGCAGGTTCCAGCACTTCAGCCTTTTACAAGGATTTGCATTTAACACCATAAAAACATCCCAGATTGTTTCAGAGGCTTTATGGAACAAAATGCGATACTAAGCCACATATGGAGATATTAGAGCAGATGACCAAAAACTTGCCTGATCAATGAAACACGTCCAAAACAACGTCCTTCTCCCACAGATGCCAACTCACCTGCTGTGTATCCCCAGCAGCTTTGGGTTTTTACTTTTGCTCATTGAATATAATTGCTTAAATGTACCCTCTGTATATTAAATCAACAGTGTAATTAAAAATGGATTCCTTCTCTTTGGGATACAGATTAATAATCTGAACAGAAGTCGAATTTATTATCCAAGAGGAATGGAGTTGGAGAATGTTAATCAGTAGGGCATTTGAAGCAGGTCATATAAAAAGATTCAAAAGATGACTGCATAGATTTCTGTAAAGAAAATGAGTTTATGTATCTGTAAACAGCACTAAATGGGTGGAACTGTTCCACTGAAGTCTAAGGCCTTTTCCTATTTAAATAAGAATATTTTAGGACAAAATATGGATATTTGTTCATTTTTAGTTTTAACAACATTTTGCACACTGTGCATCATAAGCTATGCATTTGGCGGAGTCATATAAAGAAAGCCTCACTATATTGAAGTTTCTCGTTACAAAATAGTTCACAGTTCCTACACAACCTGCAGAATTAAATACTTGTTGAGCACTTGTCCAGAGAACATTAAAAAGGTCACCACAGAATGAAATTTGGTTAGTAATCTCAGCCTGGGCAGTGGTAGGAGTATTCAAATTCACTTCAGAATCCAGGAAGGTCATATACTTGACAACATTCACCAGAGTTACAACACAATCCATAACTTACAACCATGTCAACTTCTATATTTCCATTCATTACAATGATTTAAATTACAGCAGATTGTTCCAAAACTTTGTATTGGTTGGAAGTTTTATATAAAAATTTCCAATTTCAGACTGTTGCATTTTCATTTGTACAAAGTCAATAGTTTTTTCACCAATTATCCTCTTTCTCCTGAAGCTGACTCCTGAGACAAGATGCCACATCCTTCCCAATTTGTTTGTATTCACGTACAATCTTTGACAGTTAATGGCACATTATTTCATCACCAGGAACATCAGATTGCTGCCTGCTCCTGTCCGTCTGTATCCAAAAACGCGCAGGATCAACAGACAGTGTGCAGCTCTGGCCACATTCCAGAGGGAGTACTGCACAGTCAGGGGTGCTAGCTTTCAGATGAAACTTTACACCGAGGCCATCTGCCCTTTCAAATGACTATAAAAGGCCCCATATGGACTCTCTCCCTAACATCACCATGGCTACAGCACATGAAGTGCAGTAGTTCAAGGTGGCAGCTCACCTCTTAAGGGTAGTTAGGTATAGACAATAAATGCTGACCTAAGACCATAAGATTAGACATTCATCCCATCCAGGCTGCTCTGCAGAAGCATGGCTGATAAGTTTCTTAACTCCATTCTCCCACTTTTTCCACATAACTTTTGATCCTCTTACCAATCAAAAACCTACCTCTGTTTTAAATATATTTAATGACCTGGCCTCCACAGCCTTCTGTGTCAATGAATTCCATAGATGCACCATCTTCTGGTTGAAGAAGTTTTTCCTCATCTCTGTTCTGAAGGATTGTCCCTTTACTCTGAGGCTGTGCCCTCAGGCCCTAGTCTCTCCTACTGATGGAAGCATCTTCCTCACGTCAACACTATTCAGGTCTGTCAGCATTCTGCAAGTTTCAATAAGATTCTCCCCTCAATCTTTAAATTCCATCGGGTACAGACCTAGAGTCTTCAAACGCTCCTTGTGTCTAGCCAGCAACACCCTCATTTTATGAATGAACTTGGAAAAAAAAATTGAACAGGTAAGTTGTGCATAAAAGCAAATTACTGCAGATGCTGGAATCTGAAACCAAAAGAGAAAACGCTGGAAAATCTCAGCAGGTCTGGCAGCATCTTCAAGGAAAGAAAAGAGCTGACATTTTGAGTCCAGCTTTGACAAAAGGTCATCCAGACTCAAAATGTCAACTGTTTTCTCTCCTTACAGATGCTGCCAGATTTGCTGCGATTTTCCAGCATTTTCTCCAACAGGCAAGTTCTCTCTGCCCAACGTTATTCACCAACATTAGTGTAAAATATGATTTAACTTTCATAATGCTGTGTGGGATATTGCACATAATCTGTTTCCTACTTACCAATCCTGACATTTAAAAATGTTTCTTTGGCTGTAAAACGTTATGGGAATGTCCTGAGGTTGCAAAAGGCATTATCAAAATGCAAATTCTTTTTAAATTGTGGCACTTATTATTGCCCTTGCTGAGATCTGCTAACCCTGTACTTTGATGTCCCTGAAGCATTTAGGGAGCTATTCTCAGTTGCCAATTGCAATCCTAATCACTAACTAATTATCTTTACTCATTAGACACATCCTCCTCTAAATGCATTTCTGGATTTCCTTACATGCTTTATTTGATCTCTGAGCCTCACATTTCTTGTAACAAAGTCAAAAGAAGCATCCTAAAATTCCTCATGAACAAGATGGGAACAGAGGGTGTAAATCATCTCAGGTGTGGCTGCAGATTTATGTCAGAATCAACCTGCACAGAACTCAGCAGCAAGGCAATACAGTGGCTGGCACTGCTGCCTTACAGCACCAGGGAGCCAGATTCAATTGCAGCCTCAGGTCACTGTCTGTATGGAGTTTACATGTTCTCCTATGTCTGCATTGGTTTTCTCCAGGTGTTCTGTTTCCTCCCACAATTTGAAAGATGTGTTGGTTAGATACATTGGCTATGCGAAATTGACCCTAATTTTTTTTGGAGGGGGGAGGGAGCGGAAATGGGAACTAGCAGGGTAAATAGGTGGGGGTTATGGAAGTAGGGTCTGGGTGGGATTGTGGTCAGTACAGACTTGATGGGCCAGATAGCTTCCTTTTGCACTGCAGGCATTCTATGATAACTTGTAAGGAGCAACAACCAATTTGTTTACATAATTTTCATGGACTAACAAAGGCAAGCTTGAATCATCTATTTGCACAACAATATATAGTGTCAACACTACTCCAAAAGGATTGTTTTAATCCATGATTACTAAATAAGTAGCTTAGCATTGTCCTTTGTGCATCTTTCCAATAAGTGGATGGCGTAGCTACAGATGGGCCAACTTTAGGTCTCACACTCGACACGCTGATGGTCAAAGCTTCTATTAATACAAGTTGTTCGGTGCCAGATAAGTTCTAGACATGCTTTGTGGGAAAGGGTTCGAATGATTAATACTCTCTGGGCAGCACAGTGGCAGAGTGATTAGCACAAGTTTCCTCCCATAGTCTGAACGATTTACTGGTTAGCTGTACTGGCTATGCCAAATTCTTCCTCAGTGTATTCGAGCAGGTGTATGGCGACTCGGGGATTTTCACATTAACTTCATTGCCGTGTGAAAGTAAGCCTCCTTGTGACACTAATAAACAAATCAATAAAATATTTGACTTGAAGTAGTCCCAATAAATTTCATTGGGTTAAAGGTGTTTTAGCCAGTTGAACTAATTAGCCTAAGTGCCCAGAAGGATCAGGTTCCAAAACAACATTCATCATTGAGCTACAATACTAGTCCACAACATTAAATTTTCTAACTTTGTGAATTAGATATTTTTAAAATTGTGTAGAAAGAATGCCAAATCAAAGATGGCAATAAGAGATGAGTGAAAAGGTGGCTTTTAAGGACTGGAAAGTGGCGTGACAGCAGAATTGATGAAGGCTATTCCAAACTGAGGGGCTGAGATGGCGGAAGGTTCATGGGATGAATAGAGAGAGTGAGAGATGCACAAGGGGTCAGAGTTATTGCAGCGGGTTGGAACAAAAGGTGGTGACAGATTGGAAGCAATAAGGGCCTGAAAGCATTGAAACACAAGGTTGATCATTTTAAATTAGAGAAATGTTGGTATACCGGGATGCGATGTAGTGCAGTGAGCAGTGCAGTGATGGACAAGCAAGTCGTGGGGTACGGCTGATAAAGCCACCTCCCACTCTGAATACTGGACAGGTGCAATGACCATGGTTGTCCCCTTTCTCTGTTCTCTTGGAAGAGCATCAGGATAAGAATGATGGAAATATTTGATACAAAGCAAAGCACATACCAAAATTACTAGGATAACAATACCATTCCATCAAGTGGTATTCTCTGACAATATATTATTTCTCCAAGATTAACTCAGGAAATTCAAACAGGCGGCTATAGATTTAGTTAATTTCTCTATTCCTCTGGATATATAAGAATTTACAAATTTCCAGCATAAATTGTAATGCCACACCAATCACGCTTGAATGAATTTCTTTCTGGGAGACAACTCCAAACTCAAATATCTGAAACACTAGAAAGGAAAGAGATGACAAACTCAATTTCTTAGCTGAATTATTTTACAGTACAATTAAAAAAGCCCTGCTGAGACTGAGAATGTAACCAACTTCAATTACACAGTTCAGGTGTTAAATACGAGGGAAATAAAAATCTTACATAGAATTAAAATGAACCAGTATTAGAGATATTGTATCATTTTTATATCCACACAAGCCTCTACAGAGTATCAGATACAAAGTGCAATTATTATATTAATCTTTAAATGCTCAAAATCTAGCTCAGACAGTAGAGTGAGACACCCTTAATCTCACAATCATGGGTTCGGGCCCCAAATTGTATCTGAGGGTGGCACAATGGTTAGCGATGCTGCATCACAGCTCCAGGGACCCAGGTTCAATTCTAGACTTGGTGTGAATTTTGCACGTTTACCTCATGTCTGTGTGCATTTCCTCCAAGTGCTCTAGTTTCCTCCCACAGTCCAAAGATGTGCAGTCAGGTGGGATTAGCCATGGTAAATGTGCAGGATTACTGGAATAGCACAAAGGAGTGTGCCTTGGTTAGAGTTGGTGCAAGCCTGATGGGCCGAATGGTCTCTTCTGCACAGTAAAGATTCTACTTATTTCTTAGTCCCGTTATTACAGAACCATATTCTTTGTTCATAGATCCAAAGTCAAATAATAAGCAAGTTTTTGAACCATGTTACCAATCTCTGATCTTTTATCGAAACTTGCTTTGAACTTTGCTCATCTTCTATTTGGCAATGTGAGGCACTGCATCATGGGGTGGAGCTGAGGGCTTGGCAGTGTATAAAGCAGACCTATTTAATCCATTACACATCTTTCTTGGTCAATAAAACAGCATTAATTGCAACTGCATCCTTCTGTTCCCAACACGCTGCAAGGAAGGAAATAGAAAACTAATGCCAGTGTACTGCCTACATCAGGAGTCTCACATTTGGTCTTTTAGTTAAAAACACATTTTCACAGTTTTTTTGTCTCCCTCAAACTAAAGAGGGTGCACCAACCCACAGACAAATGCACATTACAACCACTTCCAACACCCAAAATCAGTGGTTCTTATTGTGCTTTTCTCAACATATGTCTTCACTAAATGTGTAACACAACTTTATAAAAATTAAGAATGACCAGGGATGGAACCAATTTAGTGACTTTGCTTCAGGCCTTATTTTAATGGAAGAAAAATCATCTTGAGCAAAATGAATTTTGGGTATCAAACATTCAACTTATCACATTAGAATCTAAATGGAAACCAAACTGTTGGGGTTCTATAACAGCAAAAGATTTATTTACAAAAACAGAAACTTTCCATTTATTACTTTTCAAACAATACAAAAGCTGTTTACAAGCAACAAAATGGAAATACAGAAAAAAGGATCAAAACAATAATTAAGCAGCACTGAAATATTAATTGATCACTGACACAGCTAATAGGATAAGAGAAAAACATATACTTTTGAATAAATATTGATTGCATTCATGCTAGAAAATACATCCATAATGGCTAGTTATGAACTGTCAGAGCATCAGCTTTACATAGCTTCATTATTTTCACTCACTCGTGGATTATGGCCTGCTAAAGAAAATCTTCAGAGTTTTAATAAGTGAACTGCAAGTCAATGTCCTCTCTCGATAGTGACAATCTAGCAGCCATTTTGTGGTTCTTTTAAGATCATACAGACAAACGCCTAGGAAGTTAATGGCTCTGCCTGCAAACTGAAACCTGCTCTGATGATGTCAAATCATTTCCCTTATATAGTCTTGTTAAGTCCTTCTCAAAAAGCTCTGTTCTAACTTCTGCAATTGCTGCATAGAAGAATAAACAAAAGCTTCTTGAGATATACTGCTTGATAAAACAGTGGAATACATTTTTGGTTGCTTATGACACAGTGGTCCTAAACAGATTATACATAGTAAATATCAAAAGTAAAAAAAATGCACTATATGGTTTGAAAATAGCTTATTTAAAACTGTTGTGTGTCTATTGTGGATGAGTGTTTATTGCACTAAGATCAAGTCTGAGTCAGGGTGTTTAGGAAACAGTGTTAGGTAGATGTCCAAGACAGGCTTCGTTAAAAATCTTTTATATATATATTATATACACACAAGCACCTTTTAAATGCTTACCTGCAGCTATTCTAATTACCTTCCTGTCCACCAATCTAGATTTGTGTCTTGCACTATTCTATACAATCAGTACCTGTGTCTCTGAACTCAGATCCTGAAGTTTAAGTAATGCAAGGGAGAATGAAACATGCTCCCGCTTTTCTCCGATTTCACCGACAGTATTACAGCCAAATTTATTTAGCACAAAATTTGCTCCCATGGAACATTTCAAAAGTTGTCTTTGAGTTCCCTTTGAGAGGGAGCAAGGTGGTGATTGGGAATTCACTGTTTTGCAATGATGTTCCCTTTTTTATAATGCCTGTCCTGTAACTGCTGAGTTCAGCAAGCAATTCTGTCTGAATTCAAGCAAAGTGCAATAGGGTGCCCATTTGGCATTGTAGCTCAGTCTGAGAAATTCAAAATAGCAGATCAGGCTAGGCTCATGAAATTTTAGCCATGCACAAAATATACTAGTCAGAAAACAATATTTTAATGCGTCAGATTTGTGCTTAATTTTGGTTAATATGCTGCTTTTGTTTTAGAAATTGTCACGATTGCTAGCTTCTTCAGGAAAAGAAATCCGAGGGATAATCTAAGAGACAAAATGACATCATCAGTTTAGCTCTTGATTCATCCAAACAGTGTCAAATCAGTTTGTTCTATTAAATTATAACGGTTAGCTGAATTTTAAACAAATAGATCAAAAGATTAAAACTCTATAGGTTTCCTTAAAGATTACATGCATTCCAGAAAACATCAACTTCAATCATTCCATCAATACTTTGGAGTTGACTAGAATTCCAGATTGATTATATTACAGGGTTCATATAAAGAATTTATATAAACAAAAAATTTGAAACAGTATGCACCCAATACTATATATAAAATTGTTAATGCTGGTTCAATAAATAATTCTAACCTGATCTAACAGCACCATTTGAGGGCAAATACCCCAAAGAAAGGTAGGTGAAGCCATACACAACCATGTCCCTTTTGCAGTTTGTATCCTCTTCAAATCTAGTAACCTGAAAACCTGCATGGTAAGTGTCCACTGATCCAAGATTGGTGGTAATCATAATAACCACAGTGGAGTACATAAATTTCCAATATACAACTGCAATTTGAATACCAAAAAGGGATTGGTCTATAACCAGGCAACATTTAAACTGTTTTGAGTTTAGTAGTACTGCTAGTTTTTTTTTAAAAAACTAGGACATCACAGCATGTAACATGGTCTTTGAGAGTGGACATGATTCTTAAACGTATTTCACCTGGCTCGTACAAGAAAAGTAAAATGGATTACATAGAGTATTACACAATAACAGTAATTTTCCTATTTCAAGGCAGAGAAAATCTACTGTCCCCTATTCATTTCATGTCCCTAATACAGGCAATTATTTGCTCAGGGTAGCCAAAATCTGGAGTACCTGAGTTCATCACTTAGTCAGTGGGTTAAAAAAGGATACAGGAGCATATTTCTAAACTGACAATTATTATAATGAATGGTTAGTTGAACTTCTGGATTCCACAGGATTTAAAAAAACACAGATCCAAATATGGGTGGATCCAAAAATCTGGAATGAATTATGGGACCAGTAGATTTCTCCAGTACTTGCTGAGCACATGATGCAATGTAATGCTCCAACTCTTCCTCGTGAAATCTCATAACGAACACTAAAGTTGGCAGAAAAATCTTTCACGTTGGAAGTAAAATAACTTTCAAAAAACTTTTAAATGACTGTTCCAATTAGTACCAACTTTGAAATAATGTACAGTTAAGCTGCACTATTTTTTCCTCTAAAAACATACATCAGAAGCTTCAAGATACTCATTTCATAGATAGCTTTGGAAATATATGCATTTATATTCTTAATCAAATAGTCCTAAATCACAGTTAATTTAGCAAACTGCATATAGAAAATGTTTTCCAAAACGTTTCTTTCAGAGAGACTGGGTGGAAGAGGGGTTTGCAGGGCGAGAAGGGTCATCTTTTTTCTAAAATAGTTGCACCACTATGACTTTACATGAATTGTGGTTATTAAAAAGTCTATGCAGGTCATGTATTTACTTATTTTAAATACTAATTGGCTTTATTTTTGCCCCAAAACTTTAACTGAGCAACGTGGTATTAAATTTAACAAAAACTTGGAACCTCCCTACTCACATTAGAATAGTGGCAGTCAACTTTCACAAAGGGCAACATGCTGGCTTGAATTCCAAGTGTTTCAAATCCACTGCACTCTTCAATGACCAAAGGTCAAAAAGTTCAAAAATTAATCTTTGTACAGTAGGCATTTTTTGCCAATTATATACTAGTGCTAGACTGGGGCCACTACTAGCACAAGATACAGTATGCAAACATTAAATTAATAAACTTTAGATATCATGTGCTTCCTTTAGTAAAACTTTATATGAGGCTAGTTTTTAAAGAGAGAATGTGCAGGGAAGAGGGGTACATAGGCTTTGGTTGAAATTGGAAGTGTTTAAACACAATTAAAAGTTGCTTGAATTGTTTTTGAAACAAGCTTTCCTACAATATACCCCATACCAATTTTCTGGTATTGCAAATTATAATTTGTATAGATAAAACTCCTGCTACACCCGTTACCTACTTAGTATTATCAATACTGACTTCATTTCTCCTCCCCACAAACTTCTCAACTGACAAATCTGACACTATATTGAATTTAGGATAAAATTTGAAGTGTGCCTATCGACAGGATAATTATTTGGCTTCATCAAATGAAATGTTGGTCTGCAAAATAAATATCTAGTTCACTAAATCTGATTTTTTCAGTATAAATTCCAATCTTTAAATTTGAGGATTAAAGGAGCATTTCTTTTTAGCTAAGTTATTAAGGGTAAAAGCTGCTAACAAAATAACCCTGTTTCATAGGATAAGTTACCATATTTTCGGAAGATTTTATAGAGCACACAAAGGGAGGAGGCAGCAATCCTGCACCTTCACCAGGCCTTACCATGAATGAAAAGAATTGTGTCCATTTGACAAATGTCATTTCCCTGAAGATGCTCGGGTGCCTGACAAAATATGATCAGAATTGGGAGTATGATGCAAGTCCATTCCTAAAGTACACTGAAGATTGCACTCATCTGACCTGAACGAATTTGATTAAAGGTCTGTGGGGTTTTCTTAATATTAGTCAAAAATATGTATGTAGGTCTCTTGAATGAGCGAGTGAAATTATTTTAAAATAGATGTAGTTTATTTAATTGTTTATCACTGAAACTAATAAATACAGCCCTTAAGCATTCAGATTATTCCACACAGCAGTATGAAAGTAACACTGATCAAAGTGAAAATGGATAAGAGGTATGCAATTTAGGAGTACAGGTTGAAACAAGACAATTGCATAATAAAGTCTTGCTAGAAACCCATGTTACTACACCCTCAAGTACAGGTAGAAGAGGTCTGACTGGAGAAAAAGCTTTGGGATATTTTTGGAAGCATGTTACACATGGACTGAACAGTAGAGGGTGCTCATATGTCAAGACACTTCACAATTGGGATCGTCCAATTAACATTTACCAAGTTGTTGGTTAAAAACACCAAACTCACCACAAGTAGCATAATATAACTTTAAAACCTGATCTCTGCCAGACTTCCATGCTGTCCTTTGAAGAGTTCAATTCGAACTTTATACCATTACACCATTAGGACAGGCAAAATGAAATGTCTTTAACCTTCAACGATGAGACCATTCATGAAATAAATCACTGGACTGGAATATTATTTCTCACTGCTGTGTGAAACATGAATGGATGTTTAGGGTTGCCACATTGACCTTTAGTTATTATGGTCGTGCATAATTGTATTATCACACACACATTACTTGTTACTGTAACTAATTATCCTGATCCTTCTCCTGAATGCGGTCATTTATTTTCATATTTATATTATACACTGTATGTACCTTTAATCACCATCTTTTCTGAAGTATTCAAAATCATCAACTTTCAGGGAAAATTGATACAAGGAAAAAATAGAACTTGATTGGGGAAAAATAGTTTCATAACCAGAAATGTTATATAAATGTTGATTATGGTGCTACAAAACAAAAACAAAATACTAATATTGTAGCATCATATCTAGGTTGTGTGCTTCTGGCTTTGTTATGCCTAAGCTACTCATTCAGAAATATGAGATAATGGAAGAACATCCTGCACTGCAGTCTCCATGTTGGTTTCTTCTGAGGGAGAAGGTTCATCACCTTCTTTTTGTTCTGTGTGTGTGTCTGTTCGGTCAGGTGACTCAACTCGACCTTTAATCTCGGCTGCGCCAGGATGATTTTTCCTCAAATGTTGGTTCAGAGTGCCTTGGAAAGGGAAACATTTACCGCAGATTTCACAGCGGTATGGCTTGTCATCTGTGTGTCCCCGAATGTGATACTCAAGTTGGTCTTTCCGCGTATATTTTTTCCCACAGAAGCGACAGACAAAAGGAGTTATTCCCATGTGGAGCCGCATGTGTCGGTCAAGGCTGCCTTTCTGGTTGAAGGACTTGCCACAGTAGATACAGATTAACCTTTGATTGTATGGAAACCAGTGTTCCCTTGCATCGTGGTCATGGGGATTACTCTCAAAACTTTGTCTGGTTGGCCCACTGTCGCCATCAGAAGATTGACTAATCACATTTTGCCCTTCATTCTGTATCTGTATGTTTCGTTTCAGTCGGCCACGACCTCTAAAATTACTAAGCATAGATCTAGAGGGGCTTGAATTTGTGAGGCAGCCGTAGGTGGTTGATAAGCCAGCTGACTGAGAGGCCGGTTGAGATAGTGAGAAAGCTTGCTGTAATACTGGTCCGTATGAGCTGACGTTCACAGCCACCATTCTGTCCACGTGATCCCCATCCACCATTTCTGTGTGATAACCGTCATCACCCACTGACGAACTATCAGAACAACTTGGCCGGTCGGATTTTTCCATTTTGATCTTGACCTCTGTAATCTGAGCACCGACTGGATTGCTCTCTCTCACGATTAACTCTGCTTGCTCCGGATCCCCCTCAATTTGGATTTCGTGCTCAGAAATGCTACCACTGCTTCCAGGATC
This sequence comes from Sphyrna mokarran, assembly GCA_024679065.1. NCBI lineage: Eukaryota > Metazoa > Chordata > Chondrichthyes > Carcharhiniformes > Carcharhinidae > Sphyrna > Sphyrna mokarran. The sequence continues at coordinate 17,065,248 of JAGIQG010000025.1, forward strand.
AGAGTGCCGTTCTTCCATAGTCCGATTCTGAAAACCTCGATTTGGTGTGACCTCCATACGTGCTTCGTTAGCGATCGTCGTCTGCCGTACTTGGCCATAATACGGCGGAGAGATTTCAACTGGGTTCAAGAAACGGCTATTGCTCTCCCTAACCCCATTGCGATTTCCCTGATTATCTTCAGTACTGACAACTACAGAGTCAATACTCACAATACTGAATTTTGAGTGAATGCTCTCCAAGATCTGAGTACATTTGTCAATTATGCACTGCATCTGCAGAAAACTTGCAGCAGTAAGAAAGCTAACAACATCTTTCAAGTGCAACGATAGTCTTCCAGTGTAACAAAATGAAAGTAACTGTTCAAATACATCTGGATTTTTAATAACTGATATAGATAAACCACTCATGGTGCTCAGTGCTGAATGATCACGGAAATACGGGGAGCTGGCAGCGAGGACAGCTTTGTGGGCCCTGAATGGTTGGCCCTGAATATGAACTATAATGTCACATAACTTTCCTTGCAAGCGTAGCTCATTAAGTTGGCTCAGAACACAGTTGCTGTACTCAGGCACATCAAACTGGATATAACCACCGTTATCCATTTCTTCTATGGGCAATCTTGAAAACCTGAGAGAGTCACAAAATAAAACAAATATAACCAATCTTTATAGGAAAGAATTTCAGGTACTGAATGGAAATTAGTTACATATACACAGAGCATGTGACTTTACTGCAGTAATGACAAAAGATCAAAAGGTACACAATTGTATGCCATTCATGCAAATTAATCACTCAGTTCCAATAAATCCCACACAATTGGAATTTGTATAGAGGTTGAGAGGTGACCTAAACATTTACAAGATTATGAGTGGCTTAACTTGTTTTCTGCAACATTATTTAACACAAATAACATCAGAGTGGATAGTCAGATTCTCTTTCCTGGAAAAGTCAAGTACTAGGGGATCTATATTTAAGTTGTATGGGAAGAAGTTTAGAGTAGATGTGCAAGGCAAGTTTTTTTTTAAACAGAAGGTGGTGAATGTTTGGAACATGCTGCCAAGGGAGGTGGTGGGAGCAGGTATGATAACGGCATTTAAGGGACAAGTAGATGAATACATGGATAAGATAGGAATGGAAGGATATGGACTCCATAAGTGCATACGGTTTTAGTTTAGGCAGGCATCATGATCGGGACGGGCTTGGAGGGCTGGAGTGCTGTACTGTTTTTTTTGTACCACAGAAAAGGCAATGGATGGGAATCTCTGGCTGCCTAGTCACATGTTCCTTAGCAGCAGGAGGTGACGTGCTGTCTGCTAGCGACGAGATTTTCTAATCGCGTCACTGTCAATGGGATTTCTTACTGAAGCCACCACATGCCACTGGAATACCCACAGGCGGGGGGTGTGCTGCCAGCAGGATCAGAGACTCCTGCCACCAGCTAACAACCAGAGAATCCCACCCAATGTATCTGGGAAGGAACTGCATTACAAGGATGAAAGGGCCAAACAGACTAAACCTTGATTAAAAATAGAAACAAAATACTGTAGGTGCTGGAGATCTGACCTAAAAACAGAGTGCTGGAAAAACTCAGGCACACTGGCAGCATCTGTAAAGGAAGAAACATTGAGTCCAAGATTACTTCTTTAGAACGTGAGGAAATATGTTATGCAGCAAACTGCAGAACACGTACAAAATTGCATAAAATGTACTTAAAAGCAACCAAGAAATGCCAAATGAAGAATGGACACAAAAGAAAGTTGAATTGAAACGTTACTTTTTCAGAGACTTTAGATCCATATTCCATTCCTAACACACAAGGAAAACAATTTACTCTTATTCCCTCCTTGTTTTTCAGCAATCTGTTTATAACCAAAATGAAGCTAATCTTTGCAAGTGAACATTGGCTATTTTTGTCAGTCAATTCTTTTTGCCCACTTCCCCAAATCAAAAATTTTGGATATTGAAGTGAAGCATTCTGAATATTTACAATGCTGCAAATAATTTCTGTGCTATATATAGTATAGTACAAATTAGCCTTGCCACTATCACACAAGCAATTTGACACTTTAAGCAGTGGCACAAGAAATTAAGTATGCAAATTTTGGCTCTTTTAAAATCAAGAACAGCTTAACTTGTTTTCTGCAACATTATTTAACACAAATAACAGATTCCTGTACTTTCAGAGGTGTTGAGACAAACTTCAATTGAAAAGAAATAAAGCCAGGGAAATATTTTTTGTGCAAAGTAGTTGGGAAAGTGAGCCACCTTTTACACGGTTTTTGGCAATTATTCCTGTGCAGTCTAAGACACAGCCTGCTTAATTCAACTAAACATTAATGTAGCACCACAATAAACTGCTACAGCAAAGGAGCACAAGATACAAAATGAACTCTATGGCATGGTTTCTATTAGCATCACACCAGCACACCAGGAACAGCACACTTAAAATCTAACAGGAGGTACCAGGGCCTTAGGGAAATCTTCACTGCTAAAGCAGCACTATTTTAAGCCTGTGCACTGATCGACTGCAGCAAAATGTTTTACATCTTTCCCCTAGCAAATAAAAAATATTCACTTGTACAGCTCAATTCTGAAAGTTTACCATTCAGGATGGGAAGTACAAAGATTACATTGTGCAAGGTGTCAGCTAACTAGAATACATGTAGACTGAGGGGAAAAATGTCACACTTCAGCAGTCAGGCCCCTAGTGAAATAGCACGAGGCAATCTCAATTCAATTTGCAACTGCCTGGTAGGCAGCTTTTCCAAATTAAGTACAGTAATTTAGCTTTGACCATACATGTTCCTAGACCAAATCTGTACCATCTAGAAAATGTTCCCTTTTGGAAAGTTTTTATTCCATTGCACAGTGTTTCAAGTTCGACGTTATTCTTGGGACAGGCTTAATCTGAGAAACATGTAAAAAAAATTCCTTCAACAAAATCAACCAGAGAAGTGAACAATGGCCAAAAGGTCAAGACGACAGTTCATAAGAGTACACTATGCAGCCCTTCGTGCCTGCTTCGCCAATCAACATGCTTACAGTTGACCTTCGACCTCAATTTAATTTTCTCCAGTAGCCCTATGCTTTTTAATCTCATTAATATGCAGAAATCAATCAACTTCACATAAGAATAAACTCTTCTCCAGTATAGTCATGGAATTCAAGTCTCATCCTTGGTACCATCTCAGTAAATTTATTCCATTTAAGAACATGAGAAATTGGGACAGCAGTAGACTCGACAGCCCCTCATGCCTGCTCCACCATTCAAAACAATCACAGCTGAACTTCTGCCTCAATTCCATCTTTCACCTGCTTCCCATAGCCTCGATTCCCTGAAGATGCAAAGTGCTGTCTACATTAGCTTTAAAAATATTCAATGGTGGAGTATCCCAAATCCTCTCCGGTAGAGAATTCCAAAGATTCATAACCTTTTGCCTGAAGAGATTTCTCATTTCAGTTTTAGATCAGTCCTTTATTTGGAAACTGTGATTTAGATTCCACAACTCGGGAACCAAACTCTTTCTACCTTGTCAAGCCTCTTCAGAATCCTATATGTTTCAATGAGATGGTGACTCATTCTGCTAACTCCAGTCAGTGCAGGCCCAATTTACTCAGTCTCTCACCTTATGATGACCCTCATATTTGAGCAACCCTCGCATCATAGGAGCCAATCTATTGAACCTTTGCTATACCAGCTTCAAGGCAAGTATATATCCTTCCTCAGATATGGAGGCCAAAATTCTGCACAGAGTATGCCAGATGTGGTTTTACCAAAGATTTGTATAATTGTAGCTAAGTTTCCTTACCCTGGCACTCCAAAGACCATCTTGCCACATGCATCTTCTTCTAACTGCTCACTGTACTTCATCCTCTGAGTCCCTTGAATAATCCAAGTCATGCCGAACATCAATATTTACAAATTTCATGTCTTTTAAAAATGTTCTACTTTTCTATTAAGATGAAATTGAATAACTTTACACTTTGCTAAACTAAAGGGCATAAGTTTAAGTGAGGGGAGATAAACAAAAGGGTCCAGAGGAGCAATATTTTCAGAGGGTTGAGTATGAATGGAAAGAGTTGCTGAAGGTAGCAGCAGAAGTGGGTACAATTTTGTCTTTTAAAAAGACTTTAAAAAGATTGTCTTTTAGACAATCACATGGATAAGACTGGCATAGAGGGATACGGGCCAAAGTTGGGCAATTGAGGCTAGCTTAATGGTAAAAACTAGGCATTGGGTACATTGGGCCTGTTTCCATGCTATAAATCTCTATGACTCCTCATATTACACCATCATCTTGTTGTCCACTTACTTAACTCGTCCTTTTCTGTTTGTAGTTGCTGTGCTCTTCCTTATATTCTAACTAGCTTTGTATTGTCAGCAACTTAGATACAACATCAAATGTCCAAACTAAAGTGATATAATTGTACTGAAACTAAATCAGAAATAACTTTTCCAATAGTTAATACTTCCCCAGGTAAGCTGTAGCCAAAGGGATAGTTAGGAGTGCCTTTAACATTGGAGATAAAATATCAGAACATTCGGTGAATAAATTTAGAGATCTGTATTTCCTATAGTGCATAGCAAAAGTATTAAAGCAACTGGAATACCAATGCTAGAAATATAATTTGAACAGAAATTATACAAAGGAAAATACAATACTTCCACTGCCAGTCGTCATTTGCAATTTAAGAATGGGTATATTTTGCATCCCCATTGTTTTACTGAAGTGAGAAATCAAATAGACAAATTATAAAATTGAACAAATATTGCACATCAAGTCACTTAAAAGAAAACTTCTCCAGTATCAATTTTTATCTTCATTTTAAGATGGCAGGCAGTTAACAATTGGCCACAAAATCATGTCTTTGACCTGTCCTCCTGAGGGAGCAATTCCTTCCCCCCACCCCTTCTATCCCAACAGACTGATTGAGATAATAACTCAGTAATGGGAAAACTGAACGGAATGAAACCCACATACAGCAGATTTATAGCACAGCACCACAAGGCACATATCACTAAGTAACATACTGGAATATTAGCCTGGCTCTTTCTCATTGCTTTGTGGGCCTCAACAAGTGCACTCGTCAGCCACACTGGTCAAAAAGACCTCACCTCTGTTCCAGATTAGTTATCTCAGATGGAGCACTGCTTCAGGTTGTTATTGTTGCCCAAGTCCCTATAGACTAAGGAAATGGAAAACCATTTTTAATTAAAACTTTTATTGCTCATGATGTAGTAAATTGTAACAAATCTCAGAATACCAGGTTAAAGTCCAACAGATTTATTCAGTATCACAAGCTTTTGGAGTGCTGCACCTTCATCACTCATCTGCTGAAGAAGCAGTGCTCCAAAAGCTCAATATATCAAAAAAACCTGTTGGACTTTAACCTGGTGTTCTGAAACTTACTGTGCCCCACCTCAATCCAATAGCAACATATCCATATCACAATGTGGAAAACATAGCATAGTGGAATTGTCACTAGACTAGTAATTCAGATGTTCAGGCTAATGCTCTAGGGACACAAGATCGAATGCCAACAAGGCAGCTGGTGAAATGTAAAAACAATTAATAAACTCTGGAATTGAAAGCTAGTCTCAGCAATAACGATTGATCATGAAACAATTACTGATTGTCATTAAAAACTCATTCAGTGAAGGAAATCTACCATCCTTACCTGGCCTACCTATGGCTCCAGACCCACAGCAATGAGGTTGACTTAAATGCCCTTTGAAATGGCCAAGCAACCCACATCTTAAGAAAGAAAAACTCAGTGGCCCCCATTGGAAAATATGCAGATGAAACTTGGGCGATAAGCCAAGCTGGTTTTACCTGCACCAGGATGCACAATAAAGCATCCTACCAATTTTTATTCATCGTACTTGAGAGAGAATGACCACTCAGGTGAAGTATCAAAAGCAACGATGTGTGGAAAACATCAGCATCGTGCAAGAAGGAGAAAGAAAATTGGGAAGAAAATGAACTCTATTTTTATAACTAAAGTAAAAAAGTAACCAATTTGCATTTAAATGCTCTAAGAATCGTTTAGTTTTATATTTAACTTGTAGCCAGCTATACACAATCTGCAGTGCTGGAAATACTGAAACTAACCTAATACAAGACGACATCACTACAGGAGTTCCTCAGGGTAGCGTCTACAGCCCAACCATCTTCAGTTGCTTCAATGACCTTTCCTCCATAAGGTCAGAAGTGTGGATTTCGCCAATAGTTGCACAATGTTCTGCATCACTTGCGACTCCTCAGATACTGACACACTCCATGTCCATATACAGCAAGACCTGCACAATATTCAAATTTTAGCTGACAAGTGGCAAGTAACATCTGCACCACAAAGTGCCAGGCAACGATTATCTAAAACAAGAAAGAATCTTAGCTTCGCCATCTGACATTGAGGGACATTATCACTGAATCTCCCACTAACACCACCCTGGCAGGTTACCATTGACCAAAAACTGAACTGGACTAGCTATACAAATACTGTGGCTACAAGAATTGGTCAGAGGCTAGAAATTTTGATGCACGAGAAGGAACACAACAAGGTTCCTTAGACAACACCTTTCAAACCATCTAGAAGGGCAAGGGCAGTAGATGCATGGAAACACCACCACCTAGAAGTTCCCCTATAAGCCATGATTTGAGAATATATCATTGTTCCTTCAGTGTCCTGGAACTTGCTCCCTCACAGCATGTGTTTGTATACCTACACTATATGATTCCAGTGGGTCAAGGCAGTTCATCACCACCTTCTCAAGGGCAATTCGGAATGGAGCAACAGAAAGCCAGCAAGGTCAACATCCTATGAATAAATAGAAAATATATAAGCACCTGCTTATAGTAAGACTCAAAGCCCCTTGACTAAGGAGGGGGAAAAATAGATAGGTGCACCTCGTAAGGAACTGGTGCCTCTACTGTTTAATAATGTCCGTGTTTCCTTACCCAGCATGTTAAAGATAAAGAAAAAAATATTAAAATTGCGTTTAAATAAAATATAATTGTATATAAAGATCAATATTTAAGACATTTTGATCAAAGTCACTCCACCTGTTAGTTTACTTCTTGCTACATTTATAAGAAAGGTTTGACCAGGAACGAAAGGTGTTGTTTTTCCATTGATACGACTCATTGCCCACGTAACTTCGTCTTTTATATAGTCCAATTCATGTAATCATAGAATCCTACAGTGCAGAAAGAAGCCATTTGGCCCACTGAGTCTGCACCAACCACAATTCCATCCAGTCTGTATCTCTATAATCTCATGCATTTATCCTAGGTGCCCACCACCACTCCCCCGCCCCCATGACACTAAGGGTCAATTTAGCATGGCCAATCCACCCAACCTGTACATCTTTGGACTGTGGGAGGGAACCGGAGCACTCAGAGGAAACCCATACAGACATGGGGAGAACATGCAAACTCCACACAGACAGTGACCCAAGGCCAGGAATCGGACCCAGGTCCCTGATACTGTGAGGCAGCAGTGCTAACCATTGTGCTTCTAACGACCCAACAAAAGCAAGATATATTGAATTCTTTTTTGTTGTAAATTAATAATCATCTTGACAAGAGGCACAAAAAAAGTACTGTTAGCACGAAACAATGGCTCAGACAGCAAAAGGTCTTTAGAAATCCAAAATTTAATTTCCAAATGAGAATCCAGGGTTGAGCTACAGCTTGAAACCAAAGAGGAAATAGCATGATTAGCATGCAACTTTAGGTCCATGTTTCAAGACAGAAGGCTTTTGTTATGCTTTGTTGAAAAGACAAGTTCCAATGCTAATTTTTCACCAATCCAATAATTTCCATTAAGTCTGTGCTTTCTTGAGGCATTGTTGCATATTTAAGAGGAATTAAATTTACAGTAAAATGAATGTTTTTGTGGTGATACTCAAAATCAGATTTAACACCACAAGACAAGGGCATTCAGCCCATTTTATTCAAACCAACTCAAAGATCTGCACACAATCCAATTCCCCATATAATCACATTTTTCTTTTCAAAAATTTAACCTCTTCCCTTCTGAAATACATTGCACATTCGGCTTCTGCCACTTTCCACTGTCTCTAATTCTTTGCAATCTTTTGTGCAAGAGTTTTTCTCCTAGCCTCTCCTTTCGTAATGATCTTGAACACAAACATCACAGCACTCAAGCATAACATGAGCAATTAATTACCAAATTACTGACCAGTGGAAATAGCTTTCCCTTATTTACCTTATCAAAACTATTCACAATCTTGAACACTTTTCAGGTCGCCTCTTAACCTTGTTCTAATGAAAACAGCCCTAGTTTTTTTCCAGCATTTCCTTATAAGTGAAGTACCATCTCTGTGGGCTTGACATCCTTCTGAAAGTAGGGCACCTAAAACTGGACGATATTCTAACTGTGGTATAAACAATTACTTGGAGATTTTATATTGGACTCTGCTTTTGCATTCCTCTGTCCCATTTATACATTATTTTTAAGAACGCTCACTTGCCCTGCTACATTGAAAATCTGGAGTTTCTGAACCACAAATTATGTACTGCCTAACCACTGCATATTGTCTTTTTCTCCCAAAAGCTTTCATTCATTTTTAACTGCAACAAATTTCACTTCACCTTCAAGCATCTTACATTTCTCTCTACTTAGTCATTCTCACTCGTATTTTCTAAAAGAAATGCATCATAGTATTCTCTAGTGAACTGGGATATGGGGGAAACAGCTTAAATCCCCCTAGTCCATTAGCTACCACTCTTCTTTCTTCTTCAACTAGCTTCTTAATCTTGGTGCTAGATTCTTTTTAAAAGCATGCACCTGATTTTTTTTAAAGAAACAAGCTTCTTATCAAATGTCCTTTGAAATGACTGCTTCATTTCCTTTGTTGATGCACTTTGCCATTTCCTCTAACAGTTCTATTAAAATAGTTGAACGTGACTTCCCTTTGTCAAATTTAAGATAGTCACCCTTAATTACCACACATTTCTAGGTGAGCACTCACTGTATCCCACACTTTGGCCCCTTGCTTACCACTAAGTACTCATAGCAGACTGAATGTCCTGTAGTTGCTTGATTTCTCTCTCCTTTTGAGCAGAGGTGTTACATTAGAAACACTGCAGGCCTCCGGCACAACTTTCACTTATGAAAATGCTTGAAGGAATGTGCTCAACTTCCCTTAGCATCCTAAGTATGTTATCACTTGAGTATAGCAATTTTTAGCTCTTTGTTCAATTTTACTTCCTTATCTGTAGATCTCCTCAAACACCCTCTCATTCCATTACGATATTCTCTTGTGAAAAACAACATACTCAATTTGCACTTTCCACCATTGCTGTGTTCTTTATCTTTTCTAATGAGCTGTACTTTTTTTAAAAAAAACAAGCTTTTTTTAAAAAAACTGTGGCATTGCCCACAATCAGTTATAAAAATGCATCCTTAACTTAAAGGAAAGGAAGGTGAAAGAAACATGAGAAAACAATGCCAAAAAGAGTACTGGTGATCAGAACCCACAACCATACTGTGACAACTGGCATAGCAAAACTGAATGGGAAAGTTGGCAGAACAAGCGTGGGCACAAAATACATGCCCCAAAGTCTTGACAACCAGAAACTGTGGACAGCACGTCTGATGCAATATTTGTATTGCCAAGGGCATTTTTGCTACTTCCCATCTTCTTGTGCAATTTTCTTTCATGTGCATAGCCTTGGAATATACAGGCCTTTTCTTACTTTAAGTAAAATTTCTCTGGTAATCCCAAGAATTCCACAGGTTTTGCTACACCACCTTAAATTACAACAGCGCTTTCACAGGGAGCAAGTCAACTTGCTTTCTGCATATGCTGCTGTCAGGAGAACAATTTGCAACTAAGATTATGAAATATTCTGACTCATCACACTGACCAAAACTTCACTTTCATTTACGCCTTTGCCACAAATAAAAACATCAACTCCAAAAGATGCCACTTGCAAAATCTGCAGAATAATTAGACAGGAGCTGATCAAAATTTACTTCTACAGTTATGGGATGAAACTCACCACCTGAAAGAGAGAAGGGAGCAGATTTTTCAGGAATGTTGGAAAGGTAATTGTACATATATTGAGGACTAACATACAAAGTTATGGGGGTAAAAGCTGGGGTCAGACACTAAATGGGACTGTACTTTCACTGCACAAGGTTGAATGGCTGCTTTCTGTACTGCAAGTTCCTAGGATTCCAAAGCTCTGTGCCAGTTTATTGATACTTCCTGGAATTGGATCGTTTAAAGGGCTGGAAAATGAACATGTTTAATTCAACTTCAGCCAAAATTTAACAAGTAATGAAACAGCAAAATGGCACACATCTTACAAGTTATATTGCTTCTTTTCAACAACTATATGCAAATCTTGCCACCCACTCCCACCCCAACTTCCCACTCCTCAAACTGAGCATGAAAATGTGATGGTTAATTATATATTTTTAATATTGCATGCCTGGATGCAAATCTATATTAAATTAGTATTCTTGCATCTTGGCTGTATAGCCTTAAGACTACAGATTAGATCACAGACTGACTATTACAGTGCATGCTCAACATTCCACACAAACATGGAGCACTTTTCACTTGATGTACAATGCTACCATTGTAGTCATTTTCACATACTGGCTCAAGAAAATGCTATGTTTCAATCTTTAAGAAGAGGATCCTTTATCAGTGCCAAGACAAAACGCTGAAGATGTTAGAAATCTGAAGCAAAACACAAAATGCTGCAAAGTCTCACTAAGTGCAACAAGAAAGCAAGTTAGCTTTTCACATTGATGAGCTTTCACCAAAACTGGGAGAGATGCTTCAGGCTTTAAGAAAGCACAAAAACAGGTGAGGGGGTAACAATCTACAACTAAGATTGTGAAGTATTCTCACCTAACACACAGACCAAAACTTCACTTTTATATCTTTGCCTCAAATAAAATCAACTAAGGAAAATAGAAACGGTAGAGAAATTTGATGGCATTTGCCCATTTAGGATGAAAGCTGGAAATTGCACCGATATTTGTTACACACCATAAAGAGGCAAGAGGTCTAAATGGGATTGAAACAAATCCCTACATTCCACAAAAAGCAGTTAGGACCAAAAAGGTGTCAAACACCTTTTATTTGAGAAATGAATGGAGCTAAAGGAGAAGTTATTCAAAGAAAGAAGTGTGGTTGTGGATAGAGAAAGACTAGGCTCCAGTCAACGAAGCAAGCAGCTTCCAACTGTCCTGGTGAAGGCCAGAGCTTCAGCAAGATTGGATATCCATGGTGAATGAAGGTATCGAAACCAGAAAACAGTTGTAGTGGATGGCACTGACAGCGTGACAAGTGTAGGCAGGAAGAGACTGGGTAAGTGGAAAAAACATAGTTAAGCAAAAAAATATTGGTTCTGAGAGGCAAGAACAACTGAAATAATCAGTCACAAACAGTACAACCAGGGTAGAATTTAGGCAGGAATCGGGTGCTTGTGTTTGGGCAGCTTTGAGAATGGAGGCCAATAAGGGAACACCTCCAGAGATGAGACCAATGACAGCTAAGTTCTGTGATAGTTCATGGTCCTGGGAAAGAACGTAGAAGTGTCAGAATGGTGTATTCAGCATCCACACAGTAGGCTGATAGAGATCCGTCATCACCACCCTTGTTGGCAAATTTAAGATTTTAGATTTGGACCCGAGAACAAAATACTGCACATCAAGGGGAATGGAGCTTAGTGTGAATGACTGAAGTAGAAAAATTGTGTCAGTGGATGTTATGCCAGTTTCCAATCAATTGATCCTGAGTAAAAGGCCACGTGAATGCTCCGGGGGAATGAGAATTTGAAGAGGATCTGCTGCACAGTGGGGAAAGGGAGAAAAGAAACTAGGGGAAATGCACATGGAGACGAAGGCAGTGGAAGAAGGGCTGAGCCACACTGAGCTCAAAATTCATTTGTGAGATAAGGAAATCTGAGGCCTTTGCCAAGGACAGATCACAGCTAGAAGTCAGAAAGAATGATGAAAACTAAACAAAAAAAAAAGGAAGCAATAAGGAGGAATGGGAGTATTCTGTGTCTTTTTCAATAGCATTGCAATACTCTCCAACATTCAAATTGTGGGCATCTTCCTATCACACTTCAATGTTGTGCCTTGTCTGTAAACTTGGAATGTAACTTAGGCAGCAGCACAAGTCATGTCTGCAACACAGCATGAGATAAACGTAACATTTAGTCATGTGAAACACTGGGAAGGCACTTGTATTGCTTTCTACAAACAATGTTCAAAATACAAGTCTTAGTTGTCAAAATATACACTAAACTCAAACTGAACCCTGATGCACATTTCTGCTTACAAAGGAAAAACCATACGACTTCTACTTGTCCAAATTGTACTCAGTGGAAAAGGGGAAAACTGGTTGAAAATATTCAGTAACAAAATTAGCATGTTTGTCAACTGCCATATGCTTTAGATAAGATTGCAACTCCAATCCATTTTCTCCTTCTGCTTCCCAATATTCTCATGTGAAATAATTGATGGACAGCTCACTAACAGCATACCTCAGCCAAATTCTTCATAACACTAAACATTAGCAGACTAGTTTAAGTCAGAACAAAATTCTTTCACCACCTAGTCCCAGATGCATGCAATTTTAGCAGGACATGAAGGAACTGAATTTTGACTCTTTCCCTTGCCCTACGCAGAACCAGTGAATTATTTTGTAGCATCCTTTCTGTTACAGCCTCAACTGGGATTAAATTGACCAAGTGGTGAACAGGATCGAGGCTGGAATCTTCCCGGTCTACTTAGTTTAGCTATACAAAAGGTAGTCGAGTGTAATATCTTCTCCATTGCTACATCAGTACACGGAATCTAGTTTGGCCAGGATCAATTCTCAACTTTACAGAATACTCTGCTTGCAACCAGACTCTCTCGTTGCCATTTGAAAAGACCTATTAGGTATGTAACAGGCATTACTAGTTTCCTCACGTTTTGGAGCACTTGGGAGTGCCTCACCGATGTGCAGGAAAACATGAATGCATACGAAAAACTGAGATTTGCCACTTAAACCCTAACCGTGTGTGTGCGCGCGTGGGGGGTGTCCAGGGGTTATGTAAACTCAAAATTGGATCTAATTTTGGTCAATTTTAAGTTCAATGGAACACTGCAAATGTTGAAATAGAAGTGTGAGCAGACGATAGGTTAAGTCATGGCAGGAGATTCCAGACCTGTGTCACCCTCCTCTTGCGTGATGTTGGAATTCAGGGATTCTTCTGGTGTCCCTTGCTCCTTCGTGCACAAGTATGCCCAAATGCAGCTAGCGCATGACAGAGCATCTATGATACTGAGGAAATCATGGATAGCACGGTCAATGACTTAATCACATAGCAATAAAAATTACTGAGGGAGATAGGGAATGGGTGACCACCAGACTAAGATTAGGAAGGCTGTGCAGGGACGTCCTATGGTTATCTCCCTCCAAAACAGATATACCATTTTGGATATTATTGGGGGAGATGGCTCACCAGGGGAAGATGGCAGCAGCAAGTTTCATGGCACTGTGGCTGGCTCTGCTGTGCAAGAGTGCAGAAAAAAGGTTGGCAGAGCTCTCATGATAGGGGACTCAACTGTAAAGGCAAATAATACTGTAGGATGGTATGGTGCCGCCTTGGTGCAAGAGTCAAGGATGTCTTGGAGCAGCTGCAGGACATTCTGGAGAGGGAAGCGTGAACAGCCAGTTGGTGCATACAGGCACCAACAATATAGATAACAAATGGGGTGAGGTCCTAGAAGCTGAATTTAAAAAGTTAAGAATTAAACTTAAAAAGGTTTACCACAAAAGGCAGTAATCTCAGGATTGCTAACAGTGTTACATGCTAGTCAGAGTAGGAATGTTAGGATAGCTAAGATGAATGGGTGGTTTGAGAGATGTGCAAGAGGGAGGGATTCAAATTCCTAGGACATTGGAACCAGTTCTCAGGGAGGTGAGACCAATAGAAATCAAACGATCTGACCTGGGCAGGACTGGAACCAACGTCCTCGGGGGGATGTTTGCCAGTGCTGTTGGGAAAGGGATGAGAATTAATTCAGGAAGTCAGAGGAATGTAAAGAGGAGACAGAAACAAAAGATAGTATTAGGAAAAACAGAAGGCAAAGAAACCAAAGACAAAAATCAAAAAGGGTCACAGTACAGAGACCGGAGAACTCAGTGACTGAGCCTAGTAAGGCTGAGAGAAATGAAACATAGGGAGAGCGTACAAAACACAACAGGACAAATAGACTGAGAAAGCAGGGCAGAGAGCAAGGAAAGTCTAGATTAAAATGCATTTATTTCAATGCAAGAGGTCTGACAGCCAAGGCAAGATGAACTCGGGGCATGGATGGGTACATGGGCCTGGGATATAACTATTACTGAAACATAGCTAAGGGAAGGGCAGGACTGGAAGCTCAATATTCCATGGTACAAATGCTATAGGAAAGGTACGTAAGATTGCTTTGGCAGATAAGGCAAAGGAGAATCCAAATATATGTATTAGGGCAAAAGAGTAACTAGGGAGAGAGTCGGGCCTCAAGGATCAACAAGGTCATCTACATACAGATCCGCGAGATCCTAAATGAATATTTCTCATTGGAATTTATTGTTGAGAAAGGCATGGATTTTAAGGAACTTGGGAAATAAACAGTATTGTCTTGAGGACTGTACATATTACAGAGATGGTGCTGGACAAGTTGGGTGGAAGGGCCAGTCTCTATGCTGCAAGCTTCTGATTGTATACAGCCCCTCAAGCCAAATCTCACCGTGATCACAACTTCACCTTCCTACCTGTTTTGCATAACTTATGAATCCTCTATATTTCAAAAACTGCCAAATCTCAGCCTTCAGTATATGAAGTATCAACCCCCACAACTCTCGCGAATCTTTGGAATTCTCTGCCCACAATTCTCAGGAGAAATTTCTTCTCATCTGTCTTAAATCGGTGACTCGTTATTGAGATTGTGCCTTGCTTCTTGATATCACCACAAGTGTTGTTGGAGAGAATCAGGAACTTTATAAAACAGCATGATGAAATGCAGGTCTTAGTATATTTAATCTCCCCAATGAGCAATACTATCAGGTGAGCCAGACAAAGAAAATACTCCCACTCCCTGTAGTTCATTAGCTCAAAACGTACATGGAAAATATTTCAGTTTCTAACCCACATAAATGAACTAAAGGGGAACCTTATGCTCCCATAGAAAGATATTGTTCATGCTGGGTAATATCTCCCATGTGGCAAGCATACTACAATCTTACCCTGCTACTACATTTTATCGTCATTGTACCTCCCCTAAATAAAGTATGAGGAGAAAATATACAAACAAGTTAACCAGCATTTCCTTCTTTTCAGGCAACTTAGGAAGCATAGCAACATTTATATATCTTTTTGATAACGTCATGGATAAACAGTCCAATCTGATATGGTTTCAATCTTATCGGCTTGTAGTTCAATGTTTAGTTACATTTTGTTGCTGTATTGAAAACCTCTACTGGTTCAATCTTGAACAGTATAATGCAAATAAAGACAACTGTACTGACCAAATGTACTCTTACAAAGTGGAAAACATTTCCTGACCTACTTTGAATTACATTTCCCCTAAAACATTGTGAAGCCATAACAGCAAAACAACCAGAGCCATTTAAAACCAAGATCTGGAACATGCAGGGAAAGAGATTGTTTCATTACAGCGTGGTAACAGCTTAAATCCAATTCGACACATGGCAGATTGTGGATCTTGGGCTTACATTCAAACACAAACACTGACTGCCAGTCTAGAGCTCTCCCCAGAATGAAAGAATAACAGTACATAGATCATTCTGATGCACTGGAAAGTCTTAGGATGTTGGTGTCTCGACAACACTGATCACCTGTTAACAAGAAACCCCAACCAGAAATCTGTCCACTAAGACAGGAGCATCAATCTGTCTGATCTCTCCCACACTTTTTAACTGGACTATCAAAGGCCCAGGAAGAGTTTACTTAAAGATTCGCTAATGGAAAAGTATACTCAACATAGTTTAATACATAAAATTTATGCCCTTTCAACATGTCCAATATCTCAGCTTTGGATGTATGGCTGCAACGGAAGCTCAGTTGTAAACTTGTTTTGTAAAATGCAAAGGTATATCTGTACGAGTTTACTTCCATTACTCATTTTACAAGTGAGCAGTAGTGAAATTCACCAATCTTAAATTACAGCACTACATAAGCACATCCATAGTTAACACCAGTCTCGACTATGTTTGCACTCTCAACTGGTCAAGGTCATTGCGAGTTCAAATCCCACTCCAGCCTTGACAGCATTATCTAGGATCAATGCAGTAGTGAAATATTGCTATGCTGACTTTAGGTAACGATGTCTGCTTTCTTAGCTGGACCTAAAAGATCCTGCAGCTCAATTCAAACAGAGCTAAAGATTTCCAGGTCACCTGGATAATATTTATTCTTCAATTAAAACAGATTGCCCAGTCATTTATCTCTATCATATCTGTTGGAGTTTGCTGTTTCCCAAATAATTGCTGAATTTCTCTAAAAAAGAGTGACCATCCTTCATTAAGCCACGAATGCTCTTGGGAACATTCTGAAAGTGTAAAATGAACTATATCAAATAAACTTATCAGGATCGTTCCTTTAATTCAGTTAAGTATAAAAATTGCCATCAACAGATCTGAAATAAACTTGGGCCACGGCGTTCTTGACTCTTAGGCCTTTCACACTTCATCACTGCTATAATTAACCTCGTCACATTGCTGCATGGCAAAATTTCACTTATAATGGCTCAACCTCATTTCCGTATGCAAGACATAGCAGATACTTAGAAAGATCCTGTGATATTTTTATCCCAGGTTGTGAATCTTCCTGTTATTCACCACTTCAATGCTTTAAGTGTTACATCACATGTTTAGCACATTTTCAAGCGACCCTACGCCAAATTCAACATTCTTTTCTGTCCCAAATCATGTTGTTTCTTTAAATGGGAAAACAAATATACAGCATCACAAAATCAAGGAAAATAACCAAAAAGATTTACAACTTTGAAGACAGTAAATGGTAACAGACACTTTAGTGAATTTAGGCAATAATCTAACCTCAGGATATAGAAGATGAACATAAATTATTTGAGCTGCACTTTTGCCTTTATGATTTGATAATTCAGCAAGAAATCCATTTTCCCCTATTTACAAGAGACTCATACGGGTGACAAAATTATGTCAGCAATTGCCAGGATCAAAAATTAATATAGTATACCAAATGGGAGGACTTAGATTCATATAGCACTTTTAACATACGGAAGTATCTGAACGTGCTTCATAGAAGTATCAGAGAAGTGACATAAAACCAAAGATGGGAACATGAGGAGGGGTCACTGAAAGCTTACCAAAACGAGTAGATTGCAAGGATAATCTTGGTGCAGGGGTTTACAGAAGGAATTTCAGAACATAGGATCCAGTTGATTGAAGGCATGACCTGTATTAGTGATGTATGTGACATATGCCAGACTTGGAGGGATACAAGAATTTTCAGAGGGTTGATTCATCAACAGGGTGGATAGTCAGAGGCTTTTTCCAAGGGTGGAAATGTCAATGACAAGGGGGCAGAGGTTCAAAGTGAGCAGGGATAGGCAGAGGTTCAAAGTGAGCAGGGAAAGTTTAAGGGAGATGCGCGGGGGAAGTTGTGCATGGGTGCCTGGAATACACTGCCAGAGGAGATGGTGAAAGCAGGCAAACTAGCAACATTTAAGAGGCATCTGGATGGATACATGAACAGAGAGAGAATAGAGGGATATGAACCGAGTAAGGGCAGGTTTTTTTTTAAGTTTAGTTAAGGCATCATGATCGGCATAGGCTTGGAAGGCCAAAAGGGACTATTCCTACACTGTACTTTTTTGTTATGGGGCTATTGAGAGACAATCATGTATTTTTAAATTGCAGTGTTATTAGAATGAGTGGCATATAGATAGATCAGTGAGTACAGGCTATTGATGATTAGGACTTAAGTGTGGGTTGGCAAACAGGCAGCAGAGCTTTGGATTTTTATAGAGTGGAAGATGGAAGGCTAACTGGGCGGGCATTGGAATAGTTGAGTCTGGAGTAAACTCTGTCGTATTATGAGGATTTCACCTGCAGATGGGCAGGGAAGAGATGGAGACAGGAGATGTTTAAAAAATTGGAAGGTGGTGATCTTTGGGATGTTGAAGATATGTTCTTGGAAACTCAGTTTGGAGAATGCTGAAGTTTCAAGTAATCCGATTCAGACTGATACAATGATTGGGAAGGAGAATGCAATCAGAAACTGCCCTACATCCAGTACAGCGTGCCAGATAAACTGCCAAAATATTGCACACTTGAGGAGATTGTGAAGCTAACTATGTCAAAGGCTAAAGAGACCAAGGAGCCATTTCAACATTACAGCAGTAGTTGAAGTTTTGTAGAGTTACAAAAAAGGAGACCTGAGAGGTAAGTGATTTGAGCTGGTTGATAGCTCGCAAGACAGAGAAGTCAGGGATTTATTTTTTGAGAAGATAGCAACAGGAATTAGAAGGGAAGGGGCCAGTACCTGTGGGGTGAGAAAAAGATCTGTTTACAGGGTCATGGGACAGAGGGGCTAAAAAAGGAAAGTTGGATGGTCAAAAATTTAATGTGAATAGGATCAAGAGCTTGAAGTGAATATCATGGATAAGATCTCTCAGAGAACAGGTGGAGAAAAGAGAGAAACTGGATTATTTTTGATTGATGAGCAAGGGGAAGGGACGAAAACAGCAGCAAAGTTTGAACAAATAGTTGCAATGTTACTCCTAACATCCAAAAGTTGTCTGCACTTGTTGGAAACAGAGGTGATAAGGGAATTTCAGCAGAGTTGATCGAAAGAAACCCAGGGTATTATTTCTGTATTTCAGAATGATTGAAGATTGAACAGCTTTGGCAAAGAACAGTGTTCACAGAACAGTCAGAAGCTTTAATGCCATTTCTCTTAGTTCAGCCTCTGACACTCATACTTGTATCCTAGCTTCTAGGTCACAGCCAAATGTTTAATTTCCCATGCATTTAACTGATGGCAAAATGGTGAAAATAGAAGCATTTAGTTAAACACCAACCTCAAAAAATGTTTTATCTCAAGATAGAAATGCAATTCCCAACTCAAAAGAACATTTCAGGAACAAGTTCCTAAGTTTTTGCTAATCCTGCTCTTAAAAATAGGCCTACTGGCAGCACAGTGACTTGCCCATCAATATACTATTCCTCTGTGAGGAAGCAGTGTCTGGCCTGCTATGTCACTGAAATTATGGAAATGTAAAGACTTGAACACCACACATGGAGAATCACAAAGATATAGTACAGTGTTCTGGAACATCTGTGCTTTATTTTCACAATATGCAATTACAAATTTGTGTGTTCTGTAATCTCAACATACTCATTTCCTCTCTACGCTCCCCATCTTTCTGATTTGCCTAAGTTATGTTCTAAGTGGATGGACAGATGATTTGCATTTAAATCCCCATCAAACATTGTGCTGCAACCTAATGTCAGGAGCTGCCAGAGAACAGCCCGCATGTGGTGATGTATTCAAACGTTCCCACCATGGAAAAGCACTAGCTTCCATACACCTAACCATTAAGAGCCAACATGAGGAGCAGACAGAGAGAAATTGTGAGCGTAAGCTCATAAGTTAAAACTTCAAATAGCAAAACACTGCAGCTCCAGCATAACAAAGCCAAAGGTGGAATTTTACTACCACAGTTCACGAGAATGCAAAAGCTATGTACTATTAGAGGTAAAGTTCAAGGGCAAAAGAATGATAGAACATACTTAGAAGCAGGGCGGGGGGAGGAGGAGAACACAGACAAACCTATAAAACCGAAAAACATTAAAAAAATTATTAAAGCACTGAAATTGGGTGGATTATAATTATCCTTTTAAAAGTATTTGCAATAAAGATATACACACAGGGCTAAATAGCTTTGGCATCTGAAATCAATCAAAATGGTGGCTCAAACTACAACCAGCAATATTTATTATGTGCGATCATAGGCATGTAGTAAATCAAAAAGGTCAAGTTTTCAACCAAACAAACCAGACTTACATTTTATCAGGTAAAAGATGAGGGGCTGCTACACAGTTACCGCTGATTTCAGAATATATCAACATTTGCACTGTTCAGTCTTATCATTTTGATTAGAATTGTTCAGAACCAAACTGACATAGTGTTTTAGGATTGGAGGGGGGAAAATTAAAGGGCACATTCTGCATTATATCATTGTGTTATAAGGAGAGAGTAGGCCTATGGAATTAGATGAGATATGTAAAACAAAAATTTGATGGGGTGAATGCCTGTTATACACCATAAAATTCTATAGTACTAATCAGAATTCTGAAAGTTCAACGATGTGAATAGTGCAAAACAATGTCAGTAAGTTCGCAGGGAGCTTATGATTTTTCTGAAATCAGTTCAGTCCACGATAAAAACTTAATAACCAAATTTCTCAATACGGGGTCAAAGGTGAAGAAACTTCGGATGGAAGCAATAAAGTCACATTTTGCTTTGAGGTGATCATAGTTACTCATCTGTACTTCCACAATTTAATAGTGTAATCTCTACATTGTAAATTTTAGCCCATTAACGCGAAATAGCAAAAATGTTTTTCTCATGCAACTGCCACTTGAGAATCCCACCTTGATTAGATTTTTTCTACTAATGTCCTCAAAATCTTTTCGAAATCTGGGCATGAAGCCAACAAGAAGAAACTCATACATGCGTTCACCTCATAAGCACAAAAAAATGCGCATGTATTTACATGATTTTTCTCCAGCCAAGAACCCCGTCCTTCGTTTAAACGGGGATATTAAGGGCCATGTGTTTTGAGTAATTTGGGATTACAAGGTCAGTTTTATGGATACATATGAGGAAAGTGTTCACAGGAGCTAATTTAAACACGAGATGGAGACAGCAGTTGGGGAGACTTGCTTTCAGCCAGACCATGTATACACCATAGTCAGCAATGTTCTAGCATTTCACTTCCACACAGTACCTTCCGCAACTTTTAAGTCATTTGGTTAAAACAGGATTGCCAACAAGCCTACTAGTAATCGAGTAGATGTGACTAAATCATGTTGCTTTTACCAGAGAGCTGGAGAACCTCCTTGAAGGACATGTCTGGCACTAACGGAAGAGTATCTCTCGGGTGGTTTATTTCTCCATCCACCCAGCACCCATTGTAAACCGCGGGACAGTTTGCTTTATATATAAATAAAAGATTGCAAACTGCTATCAACATTTGCTCATAAAGGAAGAGAGCGCGTCATGAACAATCCCTTTTTGTTGTTTAACTCGCACCGATTGTTACGTTGATTTGCAATTCAAAACTCTCACCGGGCATGAAAACACTTGAAACAAACAGCTTTTAACTTCGGACTTAGCATGCGGAGGGGATACTGAAATAAATAAGCGAACTGTTTTTACTAAAGAATTGGCATGCGGAGGGGACATTGAAGTGACATCGAAATAAATAAATAGCTTTTAACTTAGGAATTGGCATGGGAAGGAGGATATTGAAGTGACATTGAAATGCACAAAAACAACAGTTTTTAACTAAAGTATCAGCATGCGGAGGGGACACTGAAATGACATCGAAACAACAAACATCTTAACTTAGGAATTGGCATGGGGAGGGGGATATTGAAGTGACAGGAGGTGGAGGGGGGAGTGAAGAGAGACAACCAATTAAAACAAACAAGACTGCAAGTGTGACTGAAATAAAACAGCGAGTTTGTTAGAAAACTAGAGGTGAAAGTTGGCTTGTGGAGAAGCCTATCCGTGTGCATGTGTGTGTGAGTGGAGTCCGAGCGCTAACAACTCAGCCAAGCACTTACTTGCTTCCCAACTTCACACACAACATGGAGGCCGGGCCCGGCCCTGCTCTCACCCAGACCCGCAGCTCGCTTTACCGCCCGCCCGCCCGTCCCCTCATTCCATACTCACTCCGCCTTCTGCCGTGCTGCGGGCTGCCTGCCTGGCTCGCTCACTCGGGTGGGTGATTTTTTCTCTCTCTCTCTTCCCCCCACCCCCTCACATTTTCTCCCCCTCTTGCCTACTCACTTGCCCGCCCCCCATCACCCCCGTACCGGGTGCTGTCGCTGCCCAGGCCTCACATACAGAGCGGCCCCCTCCCCCCCGCCCCCTAACGGCCAACGACCCGGAACTGGATCCAGCCAAAAGCGTCAACCGCGACACCCCCAATCCTCCGGAAGGTGCGCATGCACTCCTCCGGCAGCCGTTCACCACAGCCCTGATTTCCATCCTGCGCATGCGTTCATCCGGCAGCCGGTCACTATCTACTCATTCTACCGTGCGCATGCACTCCTCCGGCAGCCGTTCACCACAGCCCTGATTTCTACCGTGCGCATGCACTCCTCCGGCAGCCGTTCACCACAGCCCTGATTTCCATCCTGCGCATGCGTTCATCCGGCAGCCGGTCACTATCTACTCATTCTACCGTGCGCATGCACTCCTCCGGCAGCCGATCGCTACATCCCTGATTTCCATTGTGCGCATGCGCATCTCCGGCAGCCGATCCGAGCGGAGCCGAGTGAGGATTCAGTGCCCGAGCGGAACCGAGTGAGGGCTGGACGTTCAATTCAGTTGCTCAACTGTTCTGATCCTGGACCAGAACTTTGATCACGTGTATTTAGCATACAGTAAAAAGTATTGTTTCTGGCACGCTGTACCAGAAAAGGCATACCGTTCATAGAGAAGGAAAGGAGACAGTGCAGAATGCAATGTTACAGTCAGAGCTAGGGTGTGGAGAAAGATCAACTTAATGCAAGGTAGGTCCTGTCAAAAGTCTGACAGTAGCAGAAAGAAGTTGTTCTTGACGAAGTTGATATGTGATGGACAGCAGGGAAGCGCAATGGTTAGCCCTGCCACTTCACAGTTCCAGGGAACTGGGTTCGATTCCCAGCTTGGCTCTCTGTCTGTGTGGAGTTTGCACATTCACTTCATGTCTGTGTAGGTTTCTTCCTACCCGTAGTCCAAAGATGTGCGAGTTAGGTTGATTGGCCATGCTAATATTGCCCCTTAGTATGCTGAGATCTGTAGGTTAGAGGAATTAGCAGGTAAATATGTAGGAATATGGAGGTAGAGCCTGGGTGGGAATGTGGTCAGTGCAGACTCGATGGGCCAGATGGCACTGTAGGGTTTCTATGATTCTATGTGACCTGAGACTTTTGTATCTTTTTCCTGACAGAAGATAGTGGAACAGAGCGTGTTAATTCCGCAGTTGAGAGATTGGCTTATGAAAGAGACTGAGTAGACTGGAGCTTTACTTATTGGAATTCAGAAGAATGAGGGGAGAATTATAGAAACACATAATATCATGAAGGGAATGGGTAAGATAGAAGTAGAGAGGTTGTTTCCACTGGTGGGTGAAACTGGAACGCAGGGGGCATAGCCTCAAAATAAGGGGGAGCAGATTAAGAACTGAGTTGAGGAAGAACTTTCTCACCCAACCGATTGCGAATCTATGCCATCCCCTGTCCAATGAGGCAGTTGATACTACTTTGAATGTTTTTAAGGCAAAGATAGATTTTTGAACAGCAAACGAATTACACAAAAGCAAAATTTACATAGACGATCTGGAGGAGGGGGCTGAATGTAGGATAACAAAATTTGCTGATGACACAACAATGAGCAGAAAAGCAAATTGCGTGGAGGGAGTGGAAGGTCTGCAGAGAGATCTGGATAGCTGAGTGAGTGGGCGAGGACCTGGCAGATGGAATATAATCTTAGCAAATGTGAGATTATCCACTTTGGTAGAAATAATAGTAGGAGGGATTATTAGTTAAAGGGTGAAAAGCTGCAACATGCTACAATGCAGAGGGACCTGGGGGTCCTTGTGCACGAATCGCAAAATCTCAGTCTGCAGGTGCAGCACGTGATCAAGAAGGCAAATGGAATGTTGGCCTTTATCATGAAGGGGATAGAATATAAAAGCAGGGAGGTCTTGCTGCAACTGTATAGGGCACTGGTGAGGCCGCAAATGGAGTACTGTGTGCAATTTTGGTCCCCTTATTTGCGAAAGGATATATTGGCCTTGGAGGGAGTACAGAGAAGGTTCACCAGGCTGATACTGGAAATGAGAGGGTTAGCTTATGAAGAGAGATTGAATAGATTAGGCCGTCTCGTTGAGTTTAGAAGGCTGAGGGGAGATCTTATAGAGACATATAAGATAATGAAGGGGATAGAAAGGGCAGAGATAGAGAGATTCTTCCCGCTTAGAAAGGAAAACAGAACTAGAGGGCACAGTCTCAAAATAAGTGGGGGGAGACAGTTTAGAACAGAGTTGAGGAGGAACTTCTTCACTCAAAGGGCGGTGAATCTCTGGAATTCTCTGCCCATTGAAGTGGTGGAGGCTACCTCGCTGAATATAATTAAGTTACAGGTAGATAGACTTCTGATAGACCAGGGGAGAAAGTGGGAAAGTGGAACTGATCCACTTCAGGTCAGCCATGATCTTATTGAATGGCAGGGCAGACTCGAAGGGCTAGATGGCCTACTCCTGCTCCTATTTCTTATGTTCTTATGTAAGAGAGCCAATCATGGCTTACAAAGGAAATTAGAGAAAAAAATCTGAAATAAAGAAGAAGCATATAGATTGTTCAAGAAAAGTAATTGGTTTGAGGATTGGAAGCAGTTTACAATTCAGCAAAGAAGGACCAAGGGATTGATTAAGAGGGGGAAAATACAGTATGAAAATAAGTTTGCAGAGAACATAAAGATTGAGTTTCTATAGATATGTAAGAGAAAGAGGTTGGTGAAGACAAATGTAGGTCCTCTACAGACAGAAACGGGGGATTGTAAAATACGGGACAAAGAAATGGCAAAGCAACTGAATACGTACTTTGGTTCTGTCTTCACAAAAGAGGATACAAATCAAATGCCAGAAATGTTGGAGAATGCAAGATTTAGTTAGAGGGAAGAACTGAGGGAGATCAATATTAGTGGAGAAATTGTGCTGGAAAAATTGATGGGGTTGAAGATGGATAAATCTCCAGAACTTGATAATCTACATCCGAGTACTTCAGGAAGTGGCTCTAGAAATAGTGGTCATCTTCCAGGATTTTATTGACTCTGAAACAGCCCTGCAGATTGGAGGGTAGCTAGTGTCACTCCAATATTCAATAAGGGAGATAAAGAGAAAACAGGGAATTATAGACCAGTAAGCTTAATGTTAGTGGTGAGGAAAATTCTCAAATCCATTATCAAGGACTTTATAGCGGAGCATTTAGAAAGCAGAGGCAGGATCAGACAGTCAGCATGGATTTATGAAAAGCAAATCATGCTTGACAATCTGTTGGAATTCTTTGAAGATGTAACTAATAGAGTTGACAAGGGGGAGCTGGTCAATGTGATATATTTGGACTTTCAAGAAAGCATTTGACGAAGTCCCACACAAGACATTATTGTGCAAGATTAAAGCGCATGGGACTGGGGGAAGTGTATTGAGATGGATGGAAAACTGGTTGGCAGAGAGGAAACAAAGAGTAGGAATAAATGAGTGCTTTTCAAATTGGCAGGCAATAACAAGTGGGGTGCCACAGGGATTAGTTCTGGGACCCCAGCTAGTCATAATATATATTAATGATTTGGATGAAAGAACAAAATGTAACATCTTAAAGCTTGCAGGTGATACCAAGTTGGATGGGAGAGTGAACTGTGATGAGGATGCAGACATCCTTCAGAACAATCATGACAGGTTGGATGAGTGGGTTAATCAATGGCAGATGCAGTATAATTTGGATAAATATGAGGTAATTCACTTTGGAAGCAAAACACAGGAAGGCAGATTACTACCTGAATAGCTGTAAACTGGGAGCAGGGAGTATGCAGCGGGTTCTGGATGTTCTTGTGCGCCACTCACTGAAGTTAAACATCGAAGTGCAACAGGCAGTAAAGAAGACAAGTGACATGTTGGCCTTCATTGTGAAAGGTTTCAAATACAGAAGCGGTATGTGTTGTTGCAATTGTGCATGGCCTTGGTGAGGCAGCAGCTGGAGTATTGTGTGCAGTTTTGGTTTCCTTTTTTGAGGAAGAATGTTCTTGCTCTTGAGTGAATGCAGTGAAGATTTACCAGGCTGATTCCAGAGTTACAGGACAGATGTATGAGGAAAGTTTGACTAGGTTAGGATTATTTTTGCTGGAGTGCAGACAAATGAGGGGGGATCTCATAGAGACTTATAAAAGAGTCCAGAATCAGGGGTCACAGTCTGAAGATACAGGGTGGACCATTTAGGACAGAGGTGAGGAGACATTTCTTTACCCAAAGAGTGGTGAGCTTCTGGAATTCATTACTACAGGAAGTAGCTGATGCAAAACATTGAATTTATTCAAGAGGCAGCTGGATATAGCACTTGGGGCAAATGGGATCAAAGGTTGTGTGGAGAAAGCAGGATTAAGCTATTGAATTGGATAATCAGCCATGATCCTGATGAAAGGCAGAGCAGGCTCAAAGGGCCAAATGGCCTTCTTCTGCTTCTATCTTCTATGTTTCTGTGTTTCTATGAGCAGGCAGATAAGTGAAGCTGAGTCCACGGAAAGATCAGCCATGATCTTATTGAATGGCAGAGCAGGCGTGAGCAGCCAGGTGCCTGCTCCTGTTCTTTGTTCTTATGATGTAAAGATGCCGGCATTGGATTGGGGTGGTAAGAACTCAGTAAGAATTTAGCAACACCAATTATTAATCCAACCGATTTATTTGATAGTAAAAAAGCGAGCTTTCAACACTCTTGTGTCTTCCTCAGGCAAGTGCAGTGTTCTGATGTTCTTATGTCCAGGGTGTGTGGGGTCCTCAATTATCATTGTGCTTTCCCGAGACAGTGGGAAGTGTAGATGGTGTCAATGGAAGGGAGATTGGTGTGCACAATGGAATGGCTTACATTAGTTTTTTTCCTGTAAGATCAGGTTAGACAAAGTTTGAGAATCAAGACACCTGCACAGAGAATAAAACCACAAGATTCCACATGATTTTGAACAAAGAAAAATAATCTTTATAATATAGTCAGACAGATAAAACAATTTACAATATCTCTCTGACATTCAAGATAAAAAATGAGGTGTGTGTGAATTGGTCTATGGTTGAACATACCAAATAAATGGCAGACATAACCAAAACAGATTCCATGGATTTCTTAACCAGCACACAGACATCGGTAAACATTGTGAGTCAATCAATCTCATTCAAGCTTTCTCTTACATCATCTTGGAAGTGTTATAAAATAGATATAGTTTTAAATATGTTAGATTTGTATTTGTGGGTGTTAGGAATAAGAACCAGGAGCGAGAGTAGGCCATTTGGCCCCTCATGCTTTCTCTGCCATTCAATAAGATCATAATTGATCTTTTTGTGGACTCAGCTCCACTTACCCGCTGACTCACAATAACCCTTCGTTCCATTCCTGTTCAAAAATGTATCTGACTTTGTCTTAAAAACATTCAACAAGATAGCCTCAACTGCTTCATTGGGCAGGGAATTCTTTGGGTAAGAAGTTCCTCCTCAACTCTGTCCTAAATCTGCTCCCCCTTATTTTGAGGCTATGCCCCCTAGTTCTAGTTTCACCTCCCAGTGGAAACAACTTCCCTGTTTCTACGTTATCTATTCCCTTGATAATTTTATATGTTTCTATAAGATCCCCCTTCATTTTTCTAAATGTCAGTGTCTTCTCGTAAGCTAATCCTCTCAACTCCAGAATCAACCTAATGAATCTCCTCTGCAACCTTCCTGTGCCAGTATATCCTTTCTCAAGTAAAGGGATCAAAACTGTATACAGTAAGGTATGACTTTAAGTTGAAGCTGAATTTGTGATGCTTAAATTGTGTTATGAAAGGGTTATGGACTTCAATTTGGTTTCATTTTTTGAAAAAGATTGCCTGTGGATCTGTTTAGATGCCTGCATTTTAACAAAGTTTTTACAATCCAGACAGAGGGTATTTAAAAAAAGACTTGGCAGATGTTTAGCAGCCAGGGGCCCACACACAAAAGCAGAAGTGGTTAGTTCAGTTGAAGGAAGATAACCAAAGAGGAAGCACTCCTCGCAAGACTGATGGAACAGGCAAGACAAAAAAAGAGAATACAGAGAACAGGTCCCAAGCTAAAGAACAGCAAGTCCCAGAAACCAGGGCATGGGACAGAAGAGGGTTTCAGGAAAATTGTGAAGTCAAAGGAACACAGAACAGAAATCAGGAAAAAAAGTTCTGTTCAGTGAAGTTGAGAGCGAGGAGCAAGGCTCCTAGTTAAACTGTGAATCTGAAGGAATAATAGACTCTTACAGTGCAGACGGAGGTCATTCATTCCATTAAGTCTGCACTGACCACAATCCCACCCAAGGCCTATCCTCATAAACACACACACTTAATGTAGCTAGTCCGCCTGACTCTAAGGACAATTTAGCATGACCAATTCACCTAACCTGCACATCATTGGACTGTAGGAGGAAACCCACACAGACACGGGGAGAATGTTTAAACTGCCAGACAGTGACCCAAGCCAGGAATCGAACTCAGTTCCCTGGCCTGGCACTGATCCCAGGCAAAACAGTTCCCTTCCTGTGGGCGAACACTTCAGCAGTCATGGGCATTTGGCCTTCGACCTTCGGGTAAATGTTCTTCAAGGGGGTCTTCACGACACACGACAGCGCAGAGTCGCTGAGCAGAGACTGATAGCCAAGTTCCGCACACATGAGGACGGTCTTCACAGGGATCTTGGCTTCATGTCACACTATCAGTAACCCCATGACTTGCCTGGATTAGCAAAAAACCTCACTTACTGTGTTCTCTGGAGGCAATACACATCCCTCTAATCTCTGCTGTTAGCCACTTTAAGACTTGAATAGCAGGTTAGGTGTAAGGATTCGCATTCTAATCAACAATCTGTAAACTGTCTGTGCTGATATGTGTGCTTTTGGAGACCAGAACACCTCATTCGCCTGACGAAGGCACAAACGCTGAAAGCTCGCAGATTTACTATCAAATAAATCGGTTGGATTTAAAATTGGTGTTGTCAAACTTTATTGAGTTTACCCCAGTCCAACACCGGCATCGCTACATCACTGATCCTATTAAGCAGCAGTGCTAACCATTGTATCACTGTCTGCACTGATATGTGTGCTATTGCAGACCAGAACACCTCATTCGCCTGAAGAAGGCTATAACAGCCAAAAGCTTGCAAGTTTACTATCAAATAAATCAGTTGGATTTAAAACTGGTGTTGTCAGACCTCCCGCCGTGCTACCCATGGAAGCAGTGGGGAAGTCAAGATCTCAGGTGACCTAAAGTGTGGGAATACTTTAACAGGACCTATGAAGCAATGGTGAATTAGTGGCTGAGTATCTGTCAGACTGCATGGAACTTTGAATGCATTTGGTGATCAAGGGCAGAGGAATACCAGAAAGGGAGGTTGAAATATTGGAATTGATCTTTGGTAAAGACATCTATGGAAAAGCATCATTTGGGATAAGATTCCAAGTTGTGTTCTTCGAGAGTGGGGAGTACAAACTTTTGCGTGGAATGCAAAGTTTCAGTGTGCCAAGCATTTGGGGAGAATTGATGAAAAATCCATAGACATTGTGGGTAGTTTCTGGCAATTGGTTTCAGATTTTGGTTTGTCTGACCACAGTTTGCCTATTAGAATCATTACTATGCTTAGGGGCGGCACAGTAGCACAGCGGTTAGCACAGCTGCTTCACAGCACCAGTGACCAGAGTTCAATTTCCAGCTCGAGTCACTGTCTGTGTGGAGTTTGCACATTCTCCTCGTGTCTGCATATGTTTCCTCCGGGTGCTCCGGTTTCTTCCCACAGTCCAACGATGTGTAGGTTCAGTTGATTGGTCATGCTAAAATTTCCCCTTAGTGTCTTGAGATGCATAGGTTAGAGGAATTATTGGGTAATGTACGTAGGGATATGGGGGTAGGCCTGGGTGGGATGGTGATCGGTGCAGACCTGCTGAGCCGAATGGCCTCTTTCTGTAATCTAGGGTTTCTATGATTTCTGGAATCATAGAATCCCTACTATGCAGAAGGAGGCCACTCAGCCCATCAAGCCTGCAGCAACAATAATTCCACTTAGGTTCTATTCCTTTTACCTCTCATATTTAGTCTGCCAGTCTCTCTGACAGTAAGAGTTAATTTAGCATGGCCAATCAACCTAACCCACACATCTTTGGACTTTGGGAGGAAACCAGAGCACTTGCAGGAAACCCACGTAGACATAGAGAGAACATGCAAACTCCACACATGGTTTACATGGACTTGGTATTTTCTAAGAGCAGTAGAGTTTAAGATAAATTTTGTAACATGTATTATCGTTATAAATCTGTGTATATCTATAACAACACAGTGGGCTGAGGGAGTAATGCATTATAATTCATCTTTTCTGGTTTAATTAATGTTATATTCTTCTGTTAAAAGTTCATCCGCATTCCTGTGCCAATGCTCAGTAGCTGCTTCCTATGTATCTAAACAAAAAAAAAGGTTAGGTTCTATCAAGCCAGGATTACATCCTGACTTGTCAGCAGTAGTGTTAGCTGGGATTGTAATGGGGAGGCAATGGTCTAGTCATATTATTGTTAGACTACTAATTCAGAAACTCAGCAAATGTTCTGGGGACTCAGGTTCGAATCCCACCTTGGCACTTGGCGAAATTTGAGGTCAATTAAAAATATCTGGAATTAAGAATCTACCAATTACCATGAAACCATTCTTGATTGTCAGAAAAATCCATCTGGTTTATTAATGTTCTTTAGGGAAGGAAATCTGCTGTCTTTACTTGGTCTGGCCTTCATGTGATTCCAGAGCCACAACAATGTGGTTGAGTCTCAACTGCCCTCGGGCAATTAGGGTTGGACAATAAATGCTGGCCAGCCAGTGACACCCATGTCCCATGAATGAATGAATAAGGAAGATATAACATTGGAATTCTCTCCACAGGTTATTCCAACTCAAATGGCGTCAACAGCCACCCATCTTGTAGGGTTTCAATCTCGTCTCCCCGGATTCTCAAATCTGTTGTCCAGCACCACACACAGGCACAATTTCAACTCCTTGGCTCTGCTGAGCAGAATACTACAGCTCCAAAGGATTACATTTGCCGCAACAGCCCGTAGCTCTGAGTCACCAAACATTGCTGCTTTCATAGATCTTCAGGCCTTTTCTGCAGTCCTATAATCCCTTGACGCATCAGCATTCCTTTAATTTGTCCTTTTGAGCATGTCACATTTTAATCACTCAACTGCACCTCTCTCCCCCCAGCATCTCTCCTTACACTTAAAAAAACTCCCAAAAACCTACCTCTTTGACAAAGCTTTTGATGACCTGTCCCAATATTTCCTTCTATAGCTTGACATCAAATTTGGTTTTATAATGCTCCTGTCAAGAGCCTTGGGAATGTTTTATTACCTTAATAATATTATATATATAAAAGTTCCTTTCTTGTAATTCTACCACTAATAATCAGAATACACATATCAATAAGTTAAAAGAAAAAAATGGCTATTTCTGAATTTATCTGATCTTCTCTTTTACCCTTTAATGGAAAGGCATAGAATCATTACAGAGGTCATTTGGCCCATCGAGCCTGGACTGACAGCAATCCCACCCAGGCCCTATCCCTGTAACATCACATATTTACCCTGTTAATCACCTGACACTAAGGAATCAATTTAGCATGACCAATCAACCTAACCTGGAAAATCCCCTAGTCGCCACACTCCAGTACCTGTTTGGGTACACGGAGGGAGAATTTGGCACAGCCAATGCATCTGACCATCACGTTTTTTGGACTATAGGAGAAAACCAGAGAATCCAGAGGAAACTCATGCAGACAAGGGGAGAATGTGCAAACCTCACTCAGTTCCCCAAGGATGGAATCAAACCTGTGACCCTGTGAGACAGCCATGCTAACCACTGTGCCACCCGTAAAGGACATTCATAAACATGTATCCGTCCTGTTGTCTGAATTGTCATCGTTTTGAATTCAGGTGAGCCATAACAACTGTGTTACTTCTTAAATGGAACCTAACCCATATTTCAGTGCTTTATAGAGTTGTGGCAGATCTAACTGGGTTACAACTGCATCTCTTAATTCAGCAGCTCTTGAAATAGAAGAGGAAACCTCCTTAAAGTGCAACATTCATTTTTTCTCTGATTCCATGTTTAAAAACTACCACTTTAATGAACTTGAGATTTTTGTGACAAATCCTCATTTAATGGAATCTCGGCTCAGACCACAGGTTGGCCATCATTGTATCTTCATTTGTTGATATTAATCATTCTGATTTTTACAAGTCAACTTAAAGAAGGACTATCTAAGGCGCAGGTTTCATTTCATTATGGAAACAGATGAATTTGTCATTTGGAATTAATATATTTTTAGGATGTGGGAGTCATGGGCAAAGCTGTTGTTTGTTACTCATTTACGGTTGCTCACAGTTGTACATAATCTGAAATTCTAGGCCAGCTATGAAAAGGCTTTATTGGACAAGGACAGCAGATTTCCTTCCCTTAAATGGTATGGCAAGCATGCAAAGTAGGGGCAGGAGTAGGCCATTCAACGCCTCAAGCTTGTTCAGCCATTTAATAAGATCACAGTTGGTCTCATTGTGGCCTCAGCTCCACTTTCCTTCTTATCCTATATCTTTAGACTCCGGTGTCATCCAAGAATCCATTCTTGCCTTAACATATCCAATGATCCTGCCTCCACTGCTCTCTGGGGAGGAACGGTCCACAGACTCATGAGAGAAAACATTTTTATTTGATCCATCTTAAAATGGAGATCCTGTATTTATAAAACTGTGTCCCTTATTTCTAGTCCTTGTACAAGGGGCAACTTCTTTTCGACATCCACCCTGTCAAATTCCCTCAGCATTTTATGAAATTTACTGTCCCGCCCACCACAGGAATGAAGCAGGCGAGTGGCAGATCATGGAAAGATCCGTTGACCTTGGGCGGGATTTTACGAATTCAGGACAAGCGAAGCTGTAAAATTCCATCCTCCATGTCTTATTCTTCCAAATTCTAATGGATGCAGGCCCAAGGTGTCCAACTTTTATCTTAGGAATCAGCCAAGTGAACCTTCTCTGAACTGCTTCCAATGCAATTATATAATTTCTTAAATAAGACAAACAAAACTGTATACAGTGCTCTAATGTGATCTCAACAATATCCCATTCAACTGTTGCAAAATATCTCTACTTTTATATTTCCTTCCCCTTGCAATAAACACCAACATTCCATTTGCCTTAATCACTTACTGTACCTGCATGCTAACTTTTTGTGATCTATGTACTAGGACGCCGAGATCCTTCTGTATCTGAGTTCTTCCCATCTTCCAACTTAAATTATATGCATTTATTAATCCTTTCTTTCAGAGTGGACTAGTTCACATTTTTCCACATTACACTTCGTCTTTTGATATGATTTGATTTGATTTATTTTTATTGTCACATATATTTGCATACAGTGAAAAAGTATTGTTTCTTGTGTGCTATGCAGAAAAAGCATACCATTCATAAAGAAGGAAAGTGGACAGTGCAGAATGTAGAGTTACAGTCATAGTTAGGATGTAGGGAAAGATCAACTTCGTGCAAGATAGGTCCATCCAGAAATCTGATGGCAGCAAGGAAGAAGGTGTTCTTGAGGTGGTTGATTCATGACCTCAGACTTCTGTATCTTTTTCCTGACAGAAGAAGGTGGAAGAAGGTATGTCAAGGGTGCATAGAGTCCTTAATTATGCTGGTTGCTTTTCTGAGGCAGCGGGAAGTATAGACAGAGTCAATGGATGGAAGGCTGGTTTATGTGATGGATTGGACTTCATTTACGACCCTTTGCAGTTTCTTGCAGTCCCTCTGCAAGCTTTGAAAACCTAAGATTGTAAGTTTTTTCAATGAAAAATCCACAAGTCCTTAATGGATAGTCCTTGAGGCAAATGAAAGAATTCTGATAACAACAAAGTGAGCAAGTAATTTATTTTTCATTGACTCCCATCATAGATAGATTCTGGAAACTTTTTACAGGTCATCAAGAAATAATTAAAATCCATTAAAATTTATTTATTTGTGTCACAAGTAGGCTTATATTAACACTGCAATGAAGTTACTATGAAAATCCCTTAGTCACCACACTCCAACACCTGTTTACTGAGGGAGAATTTGGCATGGCCAATGCACCTAACCAGCATGCCTTTTGGATTGTAGGAGGAAACCGGACCACCTGGAGGAAACCCATGCAGACATGGGAGAACATACACTCACAGACAGTGACCCAAGCTGGGAATTGAACCTGGATCACTGGTGCTGAGAGGCAGTAGTGCTAACCATTGTGCCACCGTTCGACTTCTGCTGAAGATAGTTATCATAATTGTAAATGATTAAAGTAAACCTTGCATTCAAGAAGTAATCATTTGCATTATTTATACTTGCTTTCACTGGAAGAAGAATCTGCAAAACAGTACATGCTATTTTGTGTAAGAGGTAAAATTACTTCTGAGTTATGGGCTAAGTCAATCTGATCTCAATTTGTAGCTTTAGGTGAAGGGAAGTTCTTAAGTGTGAGCACAGGATGCTCTTAAGTCCTGAAGGTGTGTATTTACAGATTGCAATCACCCATACAGCTGCTTTCCATTCCACTTCAGCAAATAATTGATAATGGAATAATTTCAGGGAAGGACAAGTGCATTCATCTGAATTCTTACATAGTCTGTCTCCTGAGGTCAGATGTAACAAGCAACAAAAAAAGCCCATGAATGGGCACGGTTAGGTTTTAAAAAGGGATTGCAGTTGTAAGCCAGAAGCATGGAATATGAAACTAAAAATGTTTGAGGTCAGTCTTTGCAGTGAAGAATAGTCTGAAAGCCAGAAACAAATGTCTATCCATGTGACTGTGGTGTTCCTATGTATCTGCAGTTCTTGTCCTTCTAGATGGAAGTGGCTGTGGGTATGGAAGGTGCTGTCTAAGGATTTTTGGTAAATTGCTGCAGCACATCTTGTAGATTGTACACACTGCTGCTACTGAGCGTCGGTGGCGGCGGGATTGAATGTTTGTGTATGTGGTGCCAATCAAGCAGGCTGTTTTGGCCTGGATGGTGTCAATCTTCT
This sequence comes from Sphyrna mokarran, assembly GCA_024679065.1. Taxonomy (NCBI): domain Eukaryota; kingdom Metazoa; phylum Chordata; class Chondrichthyes; order Carcharhiniformes; family Carcharhinidae; genus Sphyrna; species Sphyrna mokarran. The sequence goes on from JAGIQG010000025.1 coordinate 17,100,404, forward strand.
TGAGTGTCATTGGAACTGCACCCATCCAGGCAAGTGGGAAGTATTTCATCACATCCTGACTTGTGTTTGGTCAGGCTTTGGGAAGTCCTGGAGATGAGTTAGTTGCTGCAATATTCCTAGCTTCTGACCTGCTCTTGTAACCGCTGTGTTTATGTTAAACTTCAAAAGTTAAAGTTTATTTATCAGTCACAAGTAAGGCTTATATTCGTAATTTCATTGCAGTGCTATGAAATTCCCCTAGTTGCCACACTCTGGCACCTGTTCGAGTCAATGCACCTAACCAACATGTTTTTCAGAACATGAGAGGAAACCAGAGCACTCAGAGAAACACACACAGACACAGAGAGAATGTGCAAACTCGACACAGACAGTAACCGAAGCTGGGAATTGAACCAAGGTCCCTGGCACTGTGAGACATGATGTGGAGATGCCAGCGTTGGATTGGGGTAAGCACAATAAGAAGTCTCACAACACCAAATTAACATCCAACAGATTTATTTGGCTGCACAAGCTATCAGAATCTTGCTCCTTCATGAGGTGAGTGAGGAGGTGTATTCACAAACAGAGCATATACAACACAAACTCAATTTACAAGATAATGGTTGGTATGTGAGTCTTTACAAGTAAGCAAGTCTTAAAGGCTTAAAGCTACCATCGACACCGCAAACTGCTGGCTCAAGTGGAGAGGATCTCCAAGACACACTATCTGTAACTCCCACGACTTGCCTGGGCTTGCAAAATCTCACCAACTGTCCTGGTTGGAAACAGTACACACCTCTTTAACTTTGTTTGGCCCTCTCTCCACTCACATTGTCTGTACCTTTAGGACTTGATTACCTATAAAACTCATATTCCAATCATTATCTTGTAAATTGAGTTTGTGTTGTATATGCTCTGTTTGTGAACATAACTCCTCACTCACCTGGTGAAGGAACAAGACTCCAAAAGCTTGTGCTGCCAAATAAACCTGTTGGACTTGGTGTTGTGAGATTTCTTACTGTGAGACAGCAGTGCTAACCACTGTGCTACCATGTGCAGTTGAGTTTCTGGTCAATGGTAACCCCAAGGATATTGACATCACATAATTATTTTTAAATTGAACTTATCATGAATTGCATTAAAATGTTCTGTGACAATTGTGTGTTAGATTTATGGCTGAATTAATTAAAAACTTATTCTAACTTTGATGTGTCTGAAATTAAAGCTTTAATCCAGAAACTTCATAGCAATTAAAATATTCAACAAGATCTTATTTTCAGTTAATATAATCCCCTTGTGGAAACATTAAAAGGTTGATTCTTCCTTATTTTTGGAGATTAACTCATTAATATCTGACTATCCTTTCTTATCATTGTTCATTCTTTCTTTATTGATTTCATTCTTATCGTAACACGCAGATGTCCATGTTTGCACATCAGAAGATATTTGTTGCGCGTGTATAATGTAATCCACGGTGTATTATAAATCCTGTTGATGTGACCTTTCAAGTCCTTCCACGGTCATAAAAATTTAACATGGCCAGAACTGAAATCTGATCCATGGCTCTCTCTCTCTGTTCGAGTGCTATAATTAGCTAGGTCAACGCGAGGCTAATTCTCGTAGCTCAGGCAGGTTTTCGACTTTGCAGGGGGCGGGGGAGCGTTCATTATTGGTTCAGTGCCACAGAATTTAGAATTCTCAGACAAGTATTCTCTTTAACCAGAGGCGACTTTCAAACTTTTGTGAACTTTTATTTTCAAAATCTGCACTAAAGCGGTGGGCTCAACCGTTTCCTAGCCTTCTGGGCAGGAAGGGGAGTGCGGAATGACGAGAGAGAGAGATGAAACATGACAAAAACACTGGCTCTTGAACTGGGAGTTCACCTGCAAAGCAGCTGTATAAAACAAGTAGAATGTATGGTGAAAAGTAAACATAAATATACTCCCGAATCCACAATTCCTGATTTATCTCCCACACAAAAAAAAACATTTCAAATGCCAGAGGCAATTTGTCATGTAATAATTTTCTTAAACAAAAAAACAGAAAAAAAAGCTGGAAAATCTCAGCAGTTCTGACAGCATCTGTGGAGAGAGAAGAGAGCCAACTTTTCGAGTCTGGATGACTCTTCGTCAGAGGTGAAATAGTTTTCGTAACTTGCAGATTCCCAATGAGAGACACGTTCATTCTACTTTCACTGTATATTTCTGGTAGTGTGGGAGAGATGTTAAAATATATTTTTGTCAAATTAACCTTCCCGGGTTTTTTCTTTGCATCGGTTATAACAGTTTACAACGATTTGTTGAGATTGAAATGCCAATTTGAGTGGTTAAGAGTCTGGCAGCAGACCAGCTCCACGTGTGTTGTCTCTTTTTGCAGCTGTTGCCTGGCAACGATGTAACAACAATCTTCAGCGGCAGCGTTCATTGGGAGAGCTCCTTGAGTGAGGCAGAGGCGGGAGAGAGGGCAGGATGGCGAAACCAGTAGAGAAAGAACCAAAGGACATGGTTCACCAACTGGCAATTGATCGTGAGACTATCATGAAGGAACTGCGCACTCAGAAACTGAACACCACCTTCAACATCAACCCCCGCACCAAATGTAAGTGATCAGTCAACCGCTGTCACAGTTCCTCGAGTAAGAATTTAGCAACACCAATTTTTAATCCAACTGATTTATTTGATAGTAAAATTGCGAGCTTTCAACACTCTGTGTCTTCCTCAGGCAAATGCAGTGTTCCTCAGTTGCCTGAGGAAGACACAGAGTGTTGAAAGCTCGCAATTTTACTATCAAATAAATCGGGTGGATTAAAAATTGGTGTTGCTAAATTCTTACTGAGTTCTTACTACCCCAATCCAACGTTGGCATCATGACTACTATCGACAGTTCCTCGAGGCCCGGATAAGAGGTAACAAGATTAGTTCACTGATCCCAGTAACATTTCATACGTGGAATTCAAATAAATACAAACAGAAACAAAATCTGATTTGATTTATTGTTGTTGCATTTTGCCTTTTGAAAAGCATTTAGATAGTTGCTTGGATGAGATGGATGTAGAGGAATCTGGGCCAAATGCGGGCAATTGGGATGAGTTTATGGGTTTAAAGAAAAGGGCGGCATGGACAAGTTGGGCGAAGGGCCTGTTTCCATACTGTAAACCTCCATGACTCTATGTATTGGGATATAGTGAAAAGTATTGGAGACAAAACATACCGTTCATTGAGGGGAGAAGGAAAGGAGTGCAGAATATTGTATTACAGAAAGGATGTAGAGCAAGATCAGCTAATATATGGTACGTCCATTCAAAAGTCTACTGGCAGCAGGGAAGAAGTTGTTCTTGAGTCGGTTGGTACAAGTCCTCAGACTTTGGTATCTTTTTCCTGATGGAGGAATGTAGAAGAGAGTATGTTCAGGGTGCGTGGGGGTCTTTGTTAATGCTGACTGATCTTCCGAGGCAGTGGGAAATGTAGATACCGTCATTGAATGTCAGAAATGTTAAAATAAGAAGAGTGATAATCAAATCATAGCATACTAGTTGTTACTCGAGCAATTGCCGGGAGCAGGAGTTCAAATCCCACTAGAGAATTTAATTGCCATTAATTAAATAAGTATTTTTATTTTAAAAAATGTTACTATCAATAATGGGACCTTGTACTTATTGACTGTTCTAAAAACCAATTTGGTTCAATAAAGTCCTTCAATGACAGAAATATTTTGGCTTTACCTGGTCTGATCTATATGTGAATCTAGCCCCACAGAAATCAGAGAATCATACGATCCTGCAATGCAAAAGGAGGCTATTCGGCCCATGGAGTTTGCACCAACCACAATCCCACCCTGGACCTATCCTCATTACTCTATGCATTTACCCTCGTTAGTCTTTTTGACACTAAGGGGCAATTTAGCATGGCCAATCCGCTAACCCACACATCGTTGAACTGTGGGAGGAAACCGGAGCACCCAAAGGAAATCTATGCAGACACGGGGAGAATGTGCAAACTCCACACAAACAATGACTCAAGCCAGGAACCAAACACAGGTCCCTGGTGCTGTGAGATAACACTGCTAACTACTGTGCCATCCCAAATGTGATTGACACTTATAAAAATTATTTTATGAGTATGTGGTATCACTGGCAAGACCAGCATTTGTTGCCCATCCTTAATTGCCCCTGAACTGAGAGGCATGCTAGGCCCTTTCGGAGGCAGTTAAGAATCAACCACATTGCTGTAGGTCTGGAGTCAAGTGTAGAGCATGCCCGATTTCTTTCCATAAAGGACATGAGTGAACCAGACAGGTTTTTTAAAAATGACAATTGAGATTATTTTCATGGCCACTGAGACTAGCTTTTAATTCTAGATTTATTCCCTGAATTTAAATTTCACCAGCTGCCCCAGCCTGGACGTCTGGATTAATAGTACAAGGATATTAATTGTATGCACCATCTTCCTACTGCCTAGACTCATATTTGCCCATTGAAATGACATAGCAACGTGTGTTCAGAGAAGTTTGTCACCATTGCCTCCTCAGTGATAGTTTGTGTCAGGCATTAAATAAATGTCCAAGCTTACCAGCAACTCCCACATCCTGTGAATGAAGTAAAACAAAACATATAGTGGGTTTGGTTAGGTGCTTCATAACCACCAGATGTTTGAAAGCACTTTGCAGCCAATGAAGTACTTTTTGAACTGTGGCCTAGATTAGGCTAACCCTATACTGTTACAGTGTAGGAAATGTGGCATGTATTTGCACACAGCAAACTCCCACAAACAAATATGTGATAAGAACCTGATAATCGGTGTCTTTGTGATGTTAAGTGAGGGGTAAATATTGGCCAGGACACTGGGGATAAGTCCCCTGCTCCTCAAAATTGTATGTAGGATTTTTATATCCATCTTAAAAAGCAATTGGGGCTTTTGTTCAATATCTCATCCTAGAGATAGCAGCTGTGGTAGTGCAGCATCCCTCAGTACGTTTTGAGCAGCCCAGCTCTGACGAAGGATCATCCTGACTTGAAATGTAGCTCTATTCTCACTCCACAGATGCTGTCAGACCTGCTGAGTTTCTCCAGCATTTTCTGTTTTTGCCTCACTACTGCATTGGAATGTCCAGTATTGATTTTTATGCTCAAGCGCCAAAGTGAGACTTGAACCTGGAACCTTGTGACCCAGAGATGAAAGTACAGCCCATTGAACCACAGCTGACTCTGTGGAGAGAACAGATGCAGCAAAGGTTTGAATTAGGTGGTTAGCATTGCTGCCTCACAGTGCCAGGAACCCGGGTTCAATTCTGGCCTTGGGTCACTGTGCAGACTCCACATTGTGATTCTCCCCATGTCTGCATGGGATTCTTCCAGGTGCTCTGGTTTCCTCCCCGCTCCAAAGATGTAGAGGTTAGGTTTATTGATCATGCTAAATTGATCCTTCTCGTGGGTTACAGGGATGGGGTCTGCATGGAATTGTTTTCGGTGCAGGCTCAGTGAGTCAAATGACCTACTTCTGCACTGAAGGGATTCTAACTCCGCCTTCTTGCATTATCTCTTTCTTCCTTAATTTCCTTAGTATTCATATTTATGGATATCAGTCTTGAATATACTCAACGACTGAGCATTCACGGAAAACATAGAATTCTACAATGCAGAAACAGGCTCTTCAGCCTATATCATTTGTATCAACCACAATCCCACCCAGGCCATTTCCCCATACCGCTACAGCTTTACTTGCTAATCCCTCTAACCTACACATCCCAGGATACTAAGAGCAATTTTTAGTATGGCCAAACAACCTAACCCGCACATCTTTGGACTATGGGAGGAAACTGGAGCACCCAGAGGAAACACACGCAGACACGAGGAGAATGTGCAAACTCCACACAGACAGTGACCCGAGCTGGGAATCAAACCCAGGTCCCTGGAGCTGTGAAGCAGCAATGCTAACCTCTGTGTTACCATGCTGTCCTAGTAGAGAAGAGAATTCCAAAGGTTCAAATGTTTGGAGTATAGAAATTTCTCCTTATCCCACTCCTAAATGGCTGATGCTACTATCCTGAGACTAATTTAAGTTTGTACAACCAGTAGCTGAATAGCTAAAACTTTATCTTTAACATTCTATTTTTCAATATACCAATTGGTAAATAGGCAACATTTCATTGAGAGACTTTAAATCAATCCATAAACATTAAAATCCAGTAGGTAGGAAAAGAATATTGCACTTTCCCAAGATATGCAAGTATAAGCAGCATATCCAGAGAAACTGCTAAAATACACAGTCCAACTGCAATTAATTTCATAGAAATGGTCAAACTGGATGTTAAATTTGACACTGGTTAAAATTTAGATAGTGTTAGGAATATCTGTATGGTGCCTGGCCTGGATTAAGATTTACTTCTTTCTTTTCCACCCCTTTCATTTGAGCACCAGTATATTAAAGCAGAGTGGTGATACTCAGGCCATTAAATACGACGTCTGGGTAAATGGGATACCTTACAACAAGGTCCATTTGAGACACAACTTTCATGGTTTAGCTAAGATTATATTTTTAACTACATCAGCTTTAAGATATAATAAGCCAAGATACTGGAACTTAACATATATACATATGAATCAGAGTAGGCTACTCAGTCTCCCCAGCCTGCTTCATCATTTGTTAAGATTATGTATGACTGATCAAATTTTAACCTCAGCTTCATATTCATGCCTACCCCTGATAACCTTTCACCCCCTTGCATATGGAGAATCTATTCGCTTCTGCCTTAAAGATATTCAAAGACTCTGCCTCAACCAACATTTTCAGGTAGAGAATGCCAAAGTCTCACAACCCTCTGAGAATGTTTTCCTCATTTCCGTTTTAAATGCATGACCCCTTATTTTTAAATAGTGATTCCTAGTTCTAAATATACCCACAAGAGGAAACATCCTCTCCACATCCACCCTGTCAAGATCCTGCAGAATCTTTTTTGTTTCGCACTTATTCTTCTAAACTTCAGTGAACACAAGTCTAAGCTATCCAACCATTTCTTCATAACACAAACAATCCATTCCAGGTATTAAACTATAAACCTTCTCTGAACTCCTTCCAATGCATTTATATCTTGCCTTAAATAAGGAAACCAATATTGTACATTGTACTCTTGATGTGATCTCACAAATGCCTTCTATAATTGAAGCATAACTTCCTTATTACCCTTGAAATAAACAACAGCATTCGATTACCCTTGCTAATTACTTGCTTACCTGCATATTAGCCTTTTGTGATTCACACATTGGGGCGCTTGGACCTCCCTGCAACCTCTCATCATTTAGATGAATTAGATCTTTGGCCACTCACCAAATCTATTTAAATCTTTTTGTAGCCTCCTTATTTCTTCTTCATCTTTGTGATATCAGCAAATCTAATGACCATACCATTCAAATCATTTATATAGACAGTAGAGTTGAGGCCCCAACATTGATTCTTGTATCACACTAATCGTTACATCTGCCCAATCAGATAGTGACCCATTTATGCCTACTTTGTTTCCTATTAGCTAGCCAATCTTGTATTCATGCCAATATGTTACTCCCTACACCATGAATTTTTATTCTGCAATTATGTTGGATAAGGCACCTTATCAAAAGCTTTGAGAAAATCTAAATACGGTACATTAACTGGTTCCCCTTTATCCACAGCATATGATTCCTTCAAAGAACACCAATAAATTGCTTAAACATGATTTCCATTTCACACAACTCTGTCAATGCTGCCCGATTACCTTAAATTCATTTGACCTGTTTCGCATCTTTAATGATAACTTTTAACATTTTCCCTCCAATAGATGTTAAGCTAACTGGCCTACTGTTTTGTTTTCTTTTTCTCTCGCTTTCTGAATAAAGAAGTTACATTCGTTATTTTCCAATTTAATTGGAACCTTATTGTCCAAATAAAGGGAATTTTAGAAAATTAAATCCAATGTAAAATAAACTAATCCACTAGCCACTTCTTTGAAGATCCTAGGATGAAATCAGGATCCGGAGACTTGTCACTCGGATTGTTAAATGCCACTTCTCTGGTGATTGCCATTTTCTTGAGTTCTGAGCTATTACTTGTACTGTCTACGGTGAAGACCAATGCAAAATACCTACTCAATTCATTTGTCATCTCCTTATTTTCCATTAACTTATCAAACTCATTTTCTATAAGACTAACACTCACTTTGTCAACTTCTTAATATATCTATGGTAACTTTTACTATCTGTCTTTGGATTTCTAGCTTGCTTTCTCTCATTCTCTTTTCCCTCTTTATTCATGGTTTAGTCATTCTTTGCTTTAGAATGATGATCCAGTATCAATTGTACTTAACAAATTCCATCTCTTCCAGAAGGCTATCAGAAATTTTGTGTCATGTCGTAATACCACTTTAAGAGCGATTTCCCTTTAAGAAGCTCAACTTTCAGATAAGGAAAGTACCTGGATGGCATCATGTGACCAGAAGCCACTGCCTTCTCTTTGCACACTGTGCACATTCGGGGGAGGTCTTCACAGCCTACTGGTTGGAAACCTAAATCAGTGGTTTCCAACCAGTGGGCTGTGAAGACCTGCCCCGAATGTGCTGTGAAAAAGGATTCAATATTAATTTAATTAAACTAAAACTAGCCTTCATCTTTAGTTCTGTCTGTGGTTGGCATTTCCAAGACTTGACCAATCCTGGGCCTCACTCCCATGCATCATCGTCTGGAAAAGAGTACTCATGCGTGATTTAGATCTTCTATGTTGGTCAGGCCTATGTGCATAACCAATAGGACCTGAAGCTGAACACAAAGCTCCCAGACGCCTGGTCAAAAAGCAAAATCTTAAAAAGTATGCAAAAAAGACAGCCAGCACTTTAAAAAAACACGGGCAAGAAGATGGGGAGAAGTTAAAACCATGTTCCCAGTAAGTAAAGAAGACAGAAAATAAGTTTACTTCAAGATGTCTTTTTGTAATATAGAGGTTTGCCATGATAGATAAAAGATTAGGCACTAGACAACAGGATGTGGCTGGAGATTGCTCTACTGCTTATAGGGATTTAGCTGTAAATAAACCCCACAAGGAATCCTCTAGTAAACAGAATCCATGCACCTCATTTGTTCTCTACATAGGTAGCTCAAAGACATCACTGCAAGTTCCCAACATCAGGTTAAATGATGTAGATTCACAGCTAAGTGATGGAAATTCTTAACACTTGGCTATGAAACATGAGAGAAAATTCTTGACCAATTGAACTCTCTTGAAAATTCTGCCTAATCTTGCAACAGGTATTGGATAAGGGTGATAACTACTGTTGTTAAATTCCAATTGGCTGCATAGAAGACAAACTTTGTGCTGGTGTTCTCGCAGAGAAAGAGCATGTTTGTGGTGCACTGCTTTCCTGATGTGTCTCCTGTGAGAACAAATAACCATGAAAAGATGAAGCCCTGTGCTGCAGCCAATCCATCAGTATCTGTTGTTGATTCAATCAATGCTGCCTCCTTTTGAATATTCTAATTGTGATTTTTTTTTTACAGAAATCATTGGCACAATTTCAAAACTGTTAATAAAACATCTATAGGGCAGACATTATTATTCAGAACACTGGTCACAGTGTAGAATGGCATGTCTCACAATGAAACCTTTCAAGGTGACAGCTGGGCTACACCTATACTTTATGAAATTTATACTACTAATTCAGGTCAAAATGCCAGAAAGGTGATGCAGCAAACTGTTGATGGAAATTCCACAGCATTAGGGACCTGGGTTCAATTCTGGCCTCGGGGTCACTGTCTGTGTGGAGTTTGCATGTTCTCTCCATGTCTGCGTAGGTTTCCTCTGGGTGCTCCAATTTCCTCCCACAGTCCAAAGATGTGTGGGTTAGGTCAACTGGCTATGCTAAATTGCCCCTTAGTGTCAAGGGGATTAGCATGGTAAATGTGTGAGGTTGATAGGGCCTGAATGGGATTATGTTCGTTGCAGACTTGATATGCTGAATGGCCTCCTTCTGCACTGTCGGAATTCAATGAAAAATGTCATTTTGGACAGCACAACTGTGAAATTAAAGGGAAAAGTAATAGAAAACATCCTTCCATTCATCGCTTCTACAAAGAAGAAGACTTTCTTAAAAGGACAGAAAATCTGATTTTAGGTTTGAATTTAGGCTCTTTTATGAATGATGCTTGGAGTATCAAATGTTTTGTTGGAGAGAGAGAGAATGTTAATTTTAAATAACATCAAATGCATATTTTTGTGGATAATTACTGGCTAAATGTGTGCCCTGCATTTATTTTCTCAACAGTTCACTGTATAACAGGAAAACCCAATGTCCATGACAAAGATATGGAAGGCGAGAAGGATAGTATGTACCCACCTTTTATTTTGCCTAACATTATGTAGGATTTTCCAGTGTTATGCAAAAGTTGTACTATTAAATCTGAAAATGCTATCTATATGTTTATTTCTGTTTTTAGGGAATTTAGCAAACATACTCTGGCGTAACTTTTTGGAACCAAGGATGAAATACACATGTCCACAAACTGAAGCTCAGGAGATTGGCTGGATAACTACTCCATTGGTAAGGAACTGAAAGGCCCTTTAAAAAAAACACACATAAAGCGGAAACACTTGAGTGTAACAATCTATCAGGACAGAGCAGATTGAGTGAAAAAGTTTAACTAATAAGGAGATTTGGTATTTATAATGAGGCATTTTCAAATGAGGCCAAAGGAGTACAAGACCTCTAATGTGAGAAGAATCAAGCTTCATGCAACTGATTTGTGAACAGTAAGTCAGTTGTTGATACCATCTATTACTTTGTACTCCAGCTATGTTGTAGGTTTCTCAATTGTGGTCTACTATTTTTACAGTTTTAAAGATGCGCGATGCAAGGCCAGATTGTAAATCAGATCATCAGTTAAGCCAGACAGAAATTGATAAGCATCACATTCATCACCGTAGACATTCACTTTCTCCACCACTGGTACACTGTGATGGCAGAATGCACTACCCACAAGATGCACTGCAGCAACTTAACAAGGCTTCTTTGACAGCACTTGCCAAACTTACAATTTCTATTGCCCAGAAGAATGGCTGCAGACACATGGGAACACCATCACCTGCAAGTCACACACCAACCTGACTTGGAAAAGAAATCAACATTCCTTCACTGTCACTGGGTCAAAAGCCAGAAGCTCCCTTTCCTAACAGTACTGTGGGACCGTCCTCATCTCATAGACTGTTGACGAAAACTCCACAATGCCAGAAACCTGGGTTCAATTACTTCTACTTTCTCAGAAGACTAAGGAAATGTGGCATGTCAACTATGACTCTCACTAACATTTACAGATGCAACATAGAAAGCATTCTTTCTGGTTGTACACAGCTTGGTATGGCTCCTGTTCTGCTCAAGACCGCAAGGATCTTCAAAAGCCCAATCTGTCATGTGAACCAACCTCCCATCCATTGACTTGTCTACATTTCCCACGGCCTCGGCATGGCAGCCAGCATAACTAAGAACCCCATGCACCCAAGACATTCTTTCTTCCATCTTCTTCCTATGAGAAAAAGATACATAAGTCTGAGGTCACATACCAACCGACTCAAGAACAGCCTTTTCCTTGCTGCTGTCAGACTTTTGAATGGATTTACCTTGCATTAAGCTGATCTTTCTCTACATCCTAGCTATGACTGTAACACTATATTTTGCACTCCCTCATTTCCTTCTCTCTGAATGGTAGGTTTTGTCTGTAAATCACGCAAGAAACAATACTTTTCACTATATGTTAATATATGTGACAATAATAAATCAAATCAATTCCGGCCTCAGGTCACTGTCTTTATGGAGTTTGCACTGTGTCTGCATGGGTTTCCTCCGGGTGCTCCAGTTTCTTTCCACAGTCCAAAGATGTGTGGATTAGGTTGATTGGTCAAGCTAAATTGCCCCTTAGTGTCGCGGGGGAGGGGATTAGTAGGGTAAATATAGGAACTTATGGAAATAGGTGATTCAAGAAGGCAGCTCCCTGCCATCTTCTCAAGGCTTACTGGATATGGGCAATAAATGCTGGTCTTGGTAACATTTCCCACATCCCACAAACACATAAAAACATTGAAAAATAAAAGCCTTTTAAAGTTTATTTATTCATCAAAAGTAAGGCTTACATTAGCACTGCAATGAAGTTACTGTGAAATGCCCTAGCTGCCACATTTCCGACGCCTGTTCAGGTCAATGCACCTAACTAGCACGTCTTTCAGACTGGCAGAGGAAACTGGAGCACCCAGAGGAAATCCATGCAGATATGGGGAGAACATGCAAACTCCACACTGACAGTGACTCAAGCCGGGAATTGAACCTGGGTCCCTGGCGTTCTAAGGCAGCAGTATTAACCACTATGCCACCCATATTGCGGTTCCTATCTATAATATTCCCACAGAAAAAACAGGAGATTAGGTAAAATACAAAAGAAATAATTTGATACATATGAAAAAACAGAAGCATGTTTTTTCTTCTTAAAGTATTGATGATCAGAAGTATTGATAATCATGTAGTCTAATATGGTCATTTAAAATCACCTTCATAAATTGCTGAAATTAAATAGAGTTAAGCAGTCACAAAATAATAGCTTAATTACAAACATTTATTGAGATCCATTACAAAAATATACTAACCCAAGGTATAGTTCTTGTGTCCTGGAGGAAGTTCCGATCATGACTGCTTGCAATTCTGAAATCCACATTAAGGTCAGGAATGATATGATGGTTGTGCATAAGGATGTTCTGTTTTGAGCAAGATGTTAAAGGTATAATCTCAGGAAATAATTTATTCAAACAGTTGTTTTCTGCAAACGCTAATCTGTTAACAAATTTCAGCCAAAGTCACTTCACAAAGCAAAAGACAACCATATTTGAAATTAGCAAACAGAATTTATGTCAACATTTATTGTATTGCTCCACATATTTGTATAATGATAGGCAAATTGCTCTTGAACACTTGCTATATCGTTGTGAGGGCTAAGGAAACTTTCTTAGCTGATCAGTATAGTTCCAGAAGCATGGCTGAGATTGATGTGGCACGGTGGCACGCTGGTTAACACAGCTGCTTTACAGTGTCAGAGACCCGGGTGCAATTCAGGCCTGGAGTAATTATCTGTGTGGAGTTTGCACGTTCTCTCTGTGTTTACGTGAGTTTTCTCTGGGTGCTCTGATTTCCTCTTACACTTCAAAGGTGTGTGGGTTAGGTGGATTGACCATGCTAAAATTGTCCCTGAGTGTCAGAGGGAACTAGCAGGGTAAATATATAGGGATAGAGCCTGGGTGGAATTGATATCAGTGTGGGCTCAATGGGCTCTTTCAACATTGTAGGCATTCTATGTCTAAATCAATGCCTTGTCACATCTTCAAATATGTTGTAATACAAAAAGTACAAATTGACCAACTTACTTTTAGCTCATGATCCATACTAATGATTATTCTTTATTCTGAGTAATGTACTCAGAGATTTTCTTTTGTTATGGACAGAAATGGGGGCAGGGGAATTTAAATAGCACTAATTTCTCCTCTCATCACCTATCCATAAACATAAAGTGTTTTTGATTTGCTCCCTCAATTTCAAGCGGGGGCACATTTCCCAATCCTTTAATTTTGGTGTCATTAAATTTTCTATTAATAACCTGACAGCAAACTCAAGGTAGAATGAACTCAAAGGGTTGGTTTATTTGCACACTCACAAACGCGGGAGGAGGGTTGCAATGTTGCCTCCTTTGCTTTATAGAGTAAAAGCAGGATAGAAAAAAGAAAGTTTTACAGTACAGAGATCACAGAAAAAACATTTCACATGGGTTCCACATTCCCGAATCAAAACCTAATGGGATATTTCTTTACAGAGACCAGGAGGCTGAAAACCAATATTGCATAATTCACTGTTCAGCTGGTGTTGACTTCATGCAGTGAGATAGGCACACAGAGATGAATCAGTCTTGTAGGCAATGATACAGAATTTTCAGCAGAAGCAGTGTAAATGGAGCCAAACATCTAAACTGGGCCAAAGTTCCTTACTTGTGATGCTGCCATTTAGGTGGTAAAATGGCAAACTGAGACTTTGCAGTCAAGGAGATAATATTATTGGCTCCACAAACCAGAAGTCCATGTCACATGATTCTTATCTCTTCACACTGTCTTTGACAAAGGGTGTGTATCCTTCCTTTGGGTCGCTGCGATTTTTAAATGTGCCAACCATTAAAAATTGAAAGGAAAGTTGGGGGGCCCTTTGGTTAGCATACAAGTAGATTCCAGTTGGTCAGCCTAGATTATGAAATGCAATGGTCTTTGTATTTTGTACTCTCTCTGAATTTGGTCTGTGCAGGCTGAAGTGGGGTGGGGAGATTCATTAGTGTCTCTTCAAGGTTAGTAAGATGCAACTTTATCTGATATTGCCAGGGAGCTCCTCGAGGTGACAGACATACATAATGCAGACTTTGGTAATGAGCAATCTCAAATTTTACAAAACAATTATACAGGGTGAGATCTAAGATGCCCTCATATCTTTGTGTAGCTAACAATCACTGACACTTTAAAAATACTTTGAATTACCTTAACTCAGAAACTCAATGTAAACTTGTAAAACTTGCAATGATACCAAATTGAAACAAGACAGTTGAATTTGTTTGAGGACCCAACATTATCTGAGCTATAGTGCTGATGAGTATTGCTCTAGAGATAGTTGCATCTGTAGCTAACATACACAGGTACACTTATAACATTGGCATCTACCCATCAAAATGGAAAATAACCCTGGTCTGTCCCATCCACAAAATGGATCCAATCCAGTCAGTTACTATCCATAAAGATACCTTCAATCATCAACAAACTTATTGAAGGTGTTTTCAACAGTTCTACCAAGTGGCACATTCATCAATAACCTGCCCATCAATGCACTGTTTGAATTCTGCCAGGTCCACCTAGCCTCAAGCCTTGGTCTGAACATGGACAAAAGAGCTAGGTGAGACATGCGTGACTGCCCTTGTTATTTTGAGATAGGGGGAACACCAGTGAAACTTGTTTTCTTCCCAGTGTACAGTAGGTAGCTGGGAGATCTTAAAAGGGTATGTGAAATTGTGTAAAAAAAAGGAAAACCTAGAATATGAAATTAAACCTGCAGAGTCAGACAAGGAAACATGTTCAAACTAATCAGTGGCACAGGAACAGTACTAAATGCAAACTCTTTGGTATAATTTAATATTTGGTTATTGTGATTTGGGACAGAGGGCTGTCAGGCATTTCTGCATCATATTTCTTCCTTGTATTTTCATGAAGCGATTGGAATATTGGCCAGAATTCTCCAATCGTTCATGCCCTGCTGCTGCCCGTGAGTACGGACAATATGGCACTCAGCCATATTTCCATTCACTACAGCAGGAGTGGAGAATCCCAGCTGCCAGCGATTTGATTTGATTTATTACTGTCACATATATTAGCATATAGTGAAAAGTGTTGTTTCTTGAATGTTATACAAAGCATACCATTCACAGAGAAGGAAGGAGTGCAGAATATAGTGTTATAGTCATAACTAGGGTAGAGAGAAAGATCAACTTTAATGCAAAGTAGGTCCATTCAAAAGTCTGATGGCAGCATGGAAGAAATGTTCTTGAGTTGGTTGGTACAAGACCTCAGACTTTTGTATCGTTTTCTTGGCAGAAGAAGGTGGGAAGAGAGAATGTGTGGGCTGCGTGGTGTCCTCAATGATGCTGGCTGCTTTGCCAAGGCAGCAGGAAGTATAGACAGAGTCAATGAATGGGAGGCTGGTTTGCATGATCAGACAAGGTTGGATAATCCAGCACAATGATATTTTTCAATTTAGAGACACAACTAAAATGGGTCTCCAGTTGTACAATCAGCTGTTTAATTTTGCTACTTTTTTTTGCCTTTAACATTTGTAAGATGCAAAATTTTTGATACCCAGTATAATCACTTAAAATATCAATTTCTCCTACAGATAGATACAGATATAAAAGATCGGAGACTGAATTTTCATCGTCGTAGTAACGAAATTACAAAATTCATGGCAAAATCCTCGCAACATAAATAGAAAAATGGTACTAGGCTTGCGTAATGTAGCTGTTTGTTATTTTACCTTATCTATGCAAACATTAGTGATTACAGAAGGGAAACCATGTACTTAGAAATAAGGAACAAGATAAAATGTAACATTTCATAAATAATGAAGAATAAAGTATACATTGTGCCTAACAACAGGGAAAAAGTGAAAGTTTTATTGACGTTGTGCAAGTTTCTGCGGCTATGCTGAGTGAATGTAACCCTTAGTGGAATGTGGTACTTCCGTCTGCATGAAACAAATATTGCATTTAGTTTGATGATGATGTTCCTTAGGAAAATATACAGAGAACGCTATTTCTTGCATATTTGGAATGGGTTTTGTGAGTTGCTTGCTGAAGCTTTCCCATCCTGGGTGTCTCACTTCCAAATTTAAATAATTCTAAAACCTGCAAGAAGTGGTATATTGATGAGGCTGCTGTTGAAGGGCAAATCATTGAAGCTGGGGGTGGGGGGGGAGACTCACACCATTTGTTTAGTCTCAGCTCCCAGTTCATAATTGCACCTACCTCTTTGGCATTGCATAACACACAAAAAAATAGTAGATCATACTAAATTTTAAAAGTTTAAGAAGTTTATTTATCAATGTCACAAGTAGGTTTACATTGGGCAGCATGGTAGCACAGTGATTAGTACAGTAGTAGCATCAGCCATTTAGGAGTGGGATGAGGAGAAATTTCTACACTCCAAGTATTGAACTTTTGGAATTCTCTTCTCTGCTATGGCAGCATGGTAGCACAGTGGTTAGCACTGTTGCTTCACAGCTCCAGGGACCTAGGTTCGATTCCCGGCTCAGGTCACTGTTTGCATGGAGTTTGCACATTCTCCTTGTGTCTGCATGTGTTTCCTCTGCGTGCTTTGGTTTCCCCCACAGCCCAAAGATGTGTGGGTTAGGTTAATTGGCTATGCTAAAATTGCTCCTTGGTGTCCTGGGATGTGTAGATTAGAAGGATTAGCGGGTAAATGTGTAGGGATAGGGCCTGGGTGGGATTGTGGTCAGTGTAGACTCGATGGGCCGAAGGGCCCGTTTCTGCATGTAGGATTCTATGTTCTATGTACATTAATACTGTAATAAAGTCCTGTGAAAATCCCACACTTCAGCACCTGCTCAGGTACTCTGAGGGAGAATTTAGCATGGCTAATGCATCTAACCAGCACGTCTTTTGTACTGGGAGGAAACCCACGCAGAAATAGGGAGAATGTGCAGACTCTGCACAGTAAGGCAGAAGTGCTAACTACTATGCCACACATGGCCCATCTTATTATATGGTCATGGTTGATCTTGGTCTTTTATCTCCATTTTCCTGCATGGTCTTCATATCCTGTAATTCTTTGAGACACCCAAAATACATCTTTGAGCTCTAAATGTATTAAATCTTGGAACATCCATAACCCTCTGAGTTAGAGGATTCCGAAGATTGACAACTCTTTAAGTAAATCAATTTCTTATTTCAGACCTAAATGATCCGCTATCCTGTGCCCTGTGTTTAAGACATAAGACTAGCGGACACAATCTTTTAACATCTAACCTATCGAGCTCCTTCAGAATTTTGTAGGTTTCAGTGAGATTGCCTCTCATTCTTCTAAACTCCAAAGAATATAAACGCAATTAACTTAGCCTCACATGAAAGCATATACCCTCCTCAACCTGGGTACCAATTTAGTGAACCTTTGCTGTACCATCTCAAATGCATGCAAATTCTTTCTTAGATAGTGAAGAGGGGTGTTATAGTTTGCAGAGAGACTTGGACAAGTTGCAGAGCTGGGCCGAGAGGTGGCAAATGGAGTTTAATGTGGAAAAGTGTGAGGTAATGCACTTTGGCGGGAATAATAAATGTGTAGAGTATAGGGCTAATGGTAGGATTCTTAATAGTGTTGATGAACAGAGGGATCTTGGTGTATATGTGCATAGATCCCTGAAAGTAGGCAGTCAAGTCGATAAGGTTGTTAAGAAGGCATATGGAGTCTTAGCTTTTATTGGTAGGGGGATTGAATTTCGGAGCCGCAACGTCATGTTGCAACTGTACAAAACTCTAGTGCGGCCGCACTTGGAGTATTGTGTGCAGTTCTGGTCCCCACATTATAAGAAAGATGTGGAGGCATTGGAGAGGGTACAGAGGAGGTTTACCAGGATGTTGCCTGGTATGGAGGGCAGGTCTTATGAAGAGAGGCTGAGGGATTTGAGGTTGTTTTCGTTAGAAAGGAGGCGGCTAAGAGGGGACCTTATCGAAACATATAAGATGATTAGAGGTTTAGATAGGGTGGACAGTGATAGCCTTTTTCCTAGGATGGAGAAAGCTAGCACGAGGGGACACAGCTTTAAATTAAGGGGTGATAGTTATAGGACGGATATCAGAGGTAGGTTCTTTACCCAAAGGGTGGTTCGGGAGTGGAATGCCCTGCCTGCAGCAGTTGTAGATGCGCCAAGTTTGGTGGCGTTTAAGAGGTTAGTTGATAAGTATATGGAAGAGAAGGGAATGGTTTAGTTTGGAGGGTCATTGCTTTTTATATTGGTCGGCGCAACATCGAAGACTGAAGGGCCTGTTCTGTGCTGTAATGTTCTATGTTCTAAGTATGGAGACCAAAACTGCACGTACTCTTCTAAATATAGTCTCACCAAAACACTGTACAAACATAGCAAGATTTCTTTATTCTTGTACTCCAGTCCATTTGCAATAAAGGTTGATGTGCCTTTATTTGCCTCCTTGATTGCTTGCTGCATCCTCAATACTAATTTTTAGTGTTCCTTATATGAGTACTCGAGTCTCTTTGAACATCAACACTTCCAAATTTCACGTTTCAAAAGTATTCTGCTGTTCCATTCTTACTACCAAAATAATTAAATTCACACTTCCCTACATTACATCCACCTGCCAACCTGTTGCCCATTTGCTTAACCTGTCTGTATCTTTTAGCAGCCTGTGTCCTCCCTCCAACTTACCTTCACATCTTGCTTGGCATCATCAGCAAATGTTGATACATTACTCTTTGCCTCCTCATTTAAGTCATTAACATAGATTGTAAATAGTTGTGGCCGTAGCATAGATCCTTGTGACTCCACTATTCACTGCCTGCCAGTTTGAATAAGTCCCATTTGTGCCCACTCTCTGTTAACCAATCTTCTATCCATGCTAAAATATTACTCCTAACTCCATGAGCTGTTATGTTGCCTATTAATCTTTTCTGTGGCACCTTTTCAAATGCCTTTTTAAAATCTAAGGAAACTACATCTATTGGTTCCTCTTCATCCTGACTAGTTACATGCTTAAAAAACTTTACTAAGTTTGTGAAGCAGAATTTCCCATCCCAGACAGGAAATGTGGCAAGTTTATACAGGATTTCATAAGTTTACGTATGACAAAATGTGGACATAGACATTTAGAATGTAAACATAAAAATAAGGATGTGATGTAGGAATTTAAAGTGGTGACTTAATATGACTTAACACTGCCTACACATTTTGATCCAAGTAACTGCTAGCCTCAAAAAAAATCTCAATTATCATTTTTAATTGTTTCATACTCTTCAGCAATAATGCCTCCTGTTTCTTCCTCCACCCCCGGCCAAACACACACACGCACACACACACAATTCCTTTAACTTGTGCAGACTCTGTCACTGTTCCCACTGGGCCTTCCTGTGCTACCTTTGGTGCCCCAGCTCCTGCTCTGATTCGCTGCCAAATAAATCATAGTGGCATGGTGTTGTATCATTCTTGACCCTCCAGTTGACAGAGCCTCCCAATTGGCCCTTATTATCCACAGTTCCTTGTAGAATGCCATTGTGGTTTTGCTGCAGTTTGCACACCCAAATAACTTTTTTGGAAGCTTCAGTTCTGCTGAGGCTTTACTGGCCAATATATTGAGTGCAATCTTTAAAAGAGGTGAGGATTATAAAGTTCTCTCATCATACTGATGGAGGATACCTCAAGAATCAATCATGAACATTTAGCAAGAGAAAAAGAAAAACTTACGCTGGTATAAATAGTTGAAAGAAACATTTCATTGCATCTCGTTCTTTGAAAAAAATATCAATTTTATACCCTGTGGTATTTTTGAGCTCACCTACTTTTGTAGTCAAAAAACCTTATCTGTGAGAGTGCCCACACATTGGCAATTGTATACTTTAAAAGTTAAGACAAAGATTTACAGTTCTCCAATTATAGCTGCACACTAAATTTTAGAAGGAAAGTTTCTGTGACTCTTAATAATTAAGAGTATCTTTATTTGGTGTAATTTTCAACCCACTACATTTGGTTGGACTGTTTCTCTCTGCCATCGGCAGCAGTATTCATTCAATATTAGTGGGATGCACAACTTGAGTTTATGATCTTTTTGATAAAGTATTTAAGTACATACCAGGATTAGATGCAAAATCTTCAATTGATACCTCCATGGTTTTACACTGCTGTACTCTATGTTCACAGGATATCTATTTCTCACTCTGAAGAACTTCTCCTTCAATTCCAATCACTTCCTCCAAATATACTGCTATGGGTTCATGCCTTTTTGTGAGATGTGGAAAATTCATCATTGAAGTCTTACACATAGTCCCCCTCCTCCCTTTACGAGTACATTTATGACTATATAGGTGCCTGCTCCTGCTCTCAGCAAGAACTGGAAAACTTCACAGACTTTCTATTTCTACTCTTCCCTCACCTTCAGCTGGTTCATCTTTGATTCTTCCCTTCCTCAACTTTTCATTTCTGGACATAGGCTGTCAATTAATGTTCACTAAAAACCCACTGACTCCCACAACTGCCTCACTTATACTCCCTTACCCCTGCTTCCTGCAAGGACTGCATTCCATTCTCTCAGTTTCTGTTGCACCTATTCTGGTAACATAACCTTCTATACCATCACCTGCGATGTCTCCTTCTTCCTGCAACTGAAGATTCTGATCAAACATAGTTGATAGAGATCTGTACTGAGTCTGATTCATATCATGCACTTCTGTTCTCACTCCTCCCCCTCCATCCCAGAACCATGATGGGTTGCCCTTGTCCTCATCTTTGACCATCAAGGTCTGAATTGAATGGATCATTCTAAACCATTTCCAGCATGATGCCATCACCAATCACATTATCCCCTGTAGTCCCCTGTTAGTATTTTGAAGGGACCATTCCATCTGTGACACCTGTGTCCAACTTTCCATGCAAGATGAGATACAACACCTGTCCTTTCATTTCCTCCCCCCTTATTGTTCTCAAGACCCCAAACATTCTTTCCAATAAAGTGATTTACTTGGACTTCTTTTAGTATACCATATTAGTTTTTATGTGGTCTTCTCTATATTTGGGATGCCAAACACAGACTGGGTGATGATTTTGCAAAACATGTTCTACCAATCCACAAGCATGACGCCAAGCTTCAACTGAACTTTTCTGATTTGCAGATTTTTCCAATAAATTAATACTTCCACCACACTCCAAATTAATACTTTGGCTCAGACTTAGTATTACATAAATTAAAACCTCTTTCAGACTGAAGTCACTTATCATATTTAAAGCTTTTACTCCTTTCTATGTAAAAATTACTATAGCTATAACTGTTTCAAACACCTATATTTTATTAACGAATATGGTTACTGGCAATTGTTTCATACTTTAATATGAGAAGTCTTTTTTTTGTATACAAGAATTGCATCAGCACAAACTATATGAATGAACAAACTTAGAAAATGTTAAATATTAAACCTGGCCTCCATTTACGTCCACCTATTAGTGTGGAATCCTCTTGCAGAACAAATACATCTCAGTTGTAGTTCTGAAACATTTTTGGTTAAAGCATACCTTTTCAATATAATCATGCACCCTGCCCCGCGACCTGCAATCTAAGTGACAACACCATACAATACTTACAATATGAACATGCTGCATATAGAGAGTGTTTTAATAATGCTGCTCAGGAAAGTTATATTCTTCCTCTCAACGTCCTCCATGTACACTCCTCTCCTCAGCAAGACAGCCAGATGACTCTGTGCTGCACATGGCAGCCATACTTTGGTCTTGCCTCCAATCCACACATCCACATTATTTGGCAGCACATTACTTAGCAAATTTTCTAGAATGTCTCAATGGAATGGACTCCAATTCATGTCATTATTGGGATAGGGCCTGGGTGGGAATGTGGTTGGTGCAGACTCGATGGGTCGAATCACCCCCTTCTGCATTGTAAGATTCTATGACACGAGCAGAACCTCCTTTACAACTGTGCTTAGAGTTGAGAAGAACAGCGGTGAAAGCTGGCAATGTGCTGTTAAATCAAAGATTGGCTTAAATCTGGGATCTGTTCCTGACAGAGTGAAACAGCAGGTTTAAATTTGCAGATTGAAAATGAGTGCTTAACCACTTTCTTACAGCGTGACAATACAATGAGTATGAAATGCATTCCTTCCATATTTTGTGGGAAAAAAAGACAAAATGTGTGTCTATGCTTATGAAGTTATTCTCTAGATGCAGCAGGATTTTGTATTTCTAATCATAAACCTCTGCAGTGCCGAAGGAGGCTATTCAGCTTATGGAATCTGCACCAATTCTCCGTAAAAGTATCTTACCAGCAGCCAGCCCCCTGCCCCAGCCAAACATCATGCATTATCTATTGAATAGACTGCAGCAACTGGCTAAGGCTGCTTTAACAACAGTGCTCATATCTGCAATCTCCATCAGCTGGAAGAACAAGGGAAGCAGGTAAATTTGAACACGCCAATTCAAAGTCACACACCACCCCAGCCTTGGACATTAATCACTGTTCTTTCAATGTTGCTGCATCAGAATCCCTGCCTAACAACTTTGTGGGAATACTTTCATCAGATGGACTGAAGTAGTTCAACAGGCAATTCTTAAGAAAAACTCTGTTCTATGTTCTAAAAACTAGGGATGGCCTTTCTACACCTCTCACACTGTCTGACGCAAGGATATACAAAAGGCATGCTTGGGAAAGGCCCAGCACAAACATGCATAAACTTCCTTACAATACAAAATAGCAGATGTTGAATAATTGAGACTTTTTAATTCGTGTCACAGACTCATTGCTTATGCTTTACATGCATATGGCTGCAACCTGAAAGGGGTTAAGATTATGTAATCACAACCTGGATGTTTTAGTGCCTTGGAATGCAAAATACTCTTTAATATATACAAACTTTGCATTAATGCAATAGTTCAGCAGAACCGGTCAGGTATCATTTGATTTTTTTTTAAGAGAGAGAGAGCAACACAGCACGGGAAACAGGCCCTTCGGCCCAACGAGCCCACACCGCCGTCATAACTATATAGTAGCAATTCCATTATCCTATTATAGATTTAGGTTATTCCTAATATGGAAGACTCTCACTATAGGGACAATTTGTTTCCCAATCAGCCTAAGAGCGAATTTTTGGGTTGTGGGAGGAAACTGGAGCGCCCGGAGAAAACCCACGCAACCACGGGGAGAACGCTCAAACTCCCGCAGACACCGGCCCAATTCCAAGTGTCTGCACAGCCACATCGATAGTCTCTGAGCTGTCATGGTGCCCTTAAGATGGTCCACATAAAGCACTCATTTACGACATGAGGTACCAGGCAACCCATGAATCAACATCCAAGAGCTGTACCCGCACCACCTGCCGAATGCGTGCTCAAATTATGGACCGAATTACCTGTGGAAAAAGGCCGTAGTTAAACAGTCCTAATATATCCCTCTATCTGCATACCGCTCACGTGGCTGTCCAAGAGACCCTTAAACAGCCCCAGCGTGCCTGCTCCCACCACCTTACTCGGCAGTGCATTCCACACCCCCACTACCCCTTGTGTGAAAAACTGCCCTCTAATATTCGTCTTATACATAGCCCCCCTCACCCTAAGGCCATGACCCCTTGTCCTATCCATTTCTGAAGGTGGAAAAAGTTTACCTCCATTTACTCTATCTATACCCCTTATAATCTTATACACCTCTATGAGATCTCCTCTAAGCCGACGTCTTTCAAGGGAAAACAACCCCAGTCTATTTAATTGTTCCTCATAAGACAGTCCTTCCATACCAGGCAGCATCCTGGTAAACCTCCTCTGCACTCTCTCCAAGGACTCCACAGCCTTCCGATAGTACGGCGACCAGAACTGGACGCAGTATTCCAAGTGAGGCCTAACCAACGTTCTATACAATTGCAACATCAAACTCCTACTCTTGTATTCTATATCCTTTTCTATGAAAGCTAACATACTATACGCCTTCTTTATCACCTTCTCCACCTGTGAGGACACCTTCAGAGACTTGTGAACCTGCACCCCCAAGTCTCTCTGCGTCTCTATGCTCCGTATAGTTGTACCTTTTATCCTATAACTCTCTTCTACATTTTTCCGGCCAAAATGCATCACCTCGCATTTATCCGGATTAAATTCCATTTGCCATCTATCTGCCCAGTCTACCAACCTGTCTATGTCCTGTTGTATTGCCTGACACTGCTCTTCTGTACCCGCCCATCCAAGCATCTTGGTGTCATCAGCAAATTTGCTGATCTCACCACCTACCCCTACTTCCAAGTCGTTTATGTAGACCACAAATAGAAGAGGACCTAGTACTGAGCCTTGTGGCACTCCACTAGTGACAGGCTTCCAGCCGGAAAAAGAGCCTTCCCCTACTACCCTCTGTCTCCTCCTCCCGAGCCAGTTCTCGACCCATCTACAAACCCGACCCTGTATCCCATGCGCCTTCACCTTCTCTATCAGTCTACCATGAGGAACCTTGTCAAACGCCTTACTGAAATCCATGTAGACGACATCAACAGCTTGTCCTTCATCAACCGTTTTTGTCACCTCTTCAAAAAATTCCACTAGATTCGTAAGGCACGACCTCCCCTTAACGAAGCCATGCTGTGTATCCCTGATCAGATCGCAGCGCTCCAGATGCTCATACATCCTGTCCCTAAGGATCCTCTCCATTAGCTTACCTATAACTGAAGTCAAGCTCACCGGCCTATAGTTCCCTGATAAATCAAATCATAATTTTATAAACTTCTATTGGGTCGCCCCTCAGCCTCTGTCTTTCCAGGGATAACAATCCTGGTTTGTTCATTCTCTCTCTTCAGAGTTAATATTCTCCATAACCATGTAACATTTTGGTAAACTTTTCCTGTATTCCCTCCAAAGCCTCCGTGTCCTTCCAGTAGAGTGGACAAAATTGGACACAGTATTCCAAATGTGGCCTAATCAACATTTTACATGTAACATGATTTGCCAACTTTTAAGTTGAGTGTAGATCAGTGTAGAAACTGTTGAACCCCATTTCATCTATCGTTCAATTTAGCTGTTTTTAAAAATCTTACTACACATTTGTGAAGTGTTTTGAAATGCTTGATATCTATGTTTAAAGGTATATTTTTTTAAAGATTTTTTTTAAGATTTAATCAAGAGAGATACTAGGATCTACTTTACCATGGATTACAGTGAACCTTAACAGCTTAAACATGGGCAGAAACGTGCAACTTATCATTAGACAGGACACTTCAAATGGAAATAATAATATAAATTATGAGATGATCCAAAAAAAAAATGACATATTCATTAGCGTCTGCATTACAGAAGTTGCTGAATAGATGTTATACAGCAAGAAGGCAAGCAGACTAATTTCAAGATTATAATAAAAGTAACCATTGCTATTTATGATTTAACATTTATGTATTCTCTCACCACAAACTAAACAAAAGAAAATCAATTTTAACTGCCTCTCATTACATGCAAGGAGCCCTAATGTTCTGGGGAAAAAAAATTAAACACAGCAGCAAGTAATTATCTGAGTCAGTTTACATTTATTTTACTATATGTAGTTATACAAACAGTCACAGTTTTCTTCTATGAGAAGAAGTTAATACCCACAGCATCGGCAATTGAAATAAACAAGCCATATACTGTATACTTATTAGAATGGAAAGAGTAGTTTAAATCACAAAAAGAAAAAATAGATTCACATAATAGCCAACATTACTGTGGTTAGTTTCAGTGTAAATTCACAGACAGCACTTATTTAATAACATTGGACAAACCATGAACACTTGTGATTTAACAGTTAATAAACAACTTTGATACTAATTGTTCAGAAAGATGGTGATCGTTTATATTCAAAAACCTAACCCACATAGGTTAAACTAACATAGAAAATCATGTAGTGACCCACTTGATTTTTAAACTGGAATAGAACACAATATCAATTTGATATGTCTTTTTGAACATTTTCTGACACATACTTGAAGGGGAGAACTGCAACATTCCTAAAAAAAGCAATCTTTGCTACACCATTTGCTAGGAAGGTCAAATGACAAGTTTTTTTATGTCGAAATTTCCTGAATACACAGCTTCTTTACGCTTTTTGCAATTGGCTTAAAAGTCATAACGGGAAATCTCATAGCTAAGAATTTTCAATTTCTGTATTCCAAAGGAAGGTACTCATTAGCTGCAGACAGCTTTATCCGACAAAATAAGACTTTCCAAAGGCAAAACATTAACTTAATTGGCAGCTTCTATATCATGTACCAAATTAGGAGCATCATAACCGATTCAAATGTAGCAGAAAACCAGTGATGCAACAAAATATTTTAAAGGCCAATAATAGAAACATTACTAATTAATAACATGGTGCTACTGAAAACAAAGTCTTTGTTTATCATATTGATCAGATTATGTAAGAAACATATTCTTATTACTTGAGCTTTGAAGTCAAACAAAAAATGTCACTTATTTATTGAGGTGGAGGCTGTGTATATTTACATTTTGTAACAGCTAATCAAAACCAGGAATCAAGACTTAGAAGAAGAGGTGCGTTTGTGAAACAAAAAGCCAAATTTACCACCTTCTATTCAGTTTCTATTGTTTTGATACATTCTTACACATAACACAGGAAACAAACAAACAAAAGTACGTTCAGAGCTTATTTCTGTACACAGTACCTTGATTAGGCATCATGGTTTATTCCCTTAGGTAATGATCCAAGCTCAGCACCAGAAATGTGCATAGTACTGTTCATGGATATCTGAACTTACGACATTCAAAGCTTAGCCGTGTTGACACATAAATAACAATACTGTAACACAATGGGAAACCTGACAAACTAGTCATGTGCAAAGGGAGGAAATCATTAAATTCACTGGAATTCCACTTGGCATTAAAAAACCTACAGTAAGTACCATTTCACACAACCTAAATTTGTTGTAGCTAGCACTTTAACTTTTACATCCAATATTTGGTAGCATTACAATTTAACATACAGTATAGATTTATAGAGTAGCCTTTATAGAGACAAGATATCTGTTAGAAACTCACTGTATGGAGTTATACCGAATATTTATCACAGAAAAGGTCACATTTTTGAAATAATAGTAATATAAGAATGTCTCTCAAAGATGAACATGTCTTTATTGCAACAACTATTGCATTTCACCGATTAAATGCTTCAAATTATGTTTTATACATTTCTGTAATATAAATTATTTTGTTAATATCTGGTGTTTGATGCCTCAAAAATGACTATGTGTCATTTTATTATATATAAAAAGTCTAAAATCAATTTATATTATTCTATGATATAAACTATCATTTTCAAAATCTGATAAACTAAAACTCTGTAATCTAATAAAATAATCAGTGCACATTTACCATCTCTAACACATTTAATTTTAGATCATTTCAAAAAAGGATGAAAAGGGTTAATAACGGGAAATGACAGAATAGTTGTGGATTTAAAATATTGATTTTAAGAGCTGTTAAAAAGTTTTAATTGAAGTGTAATCATATTGTTCCATGCTACCTCTTGTACTTCCAAACCACATTCTTCTAATGTTATTTGTCAAACTACAGAGATTACTCCATTAATATGACGATGATGATGTTGATGGCACTTGATACATACGCAAAGCCAAAATGGAATGGTAACATCCTGTGATCAGTGACCTGAAAGAATTTTTGTTGCTGGACAGAGAATATGTGGGTGTTTCAGAGAGATAGGGAATCAAGTTGCACTCCTGCTCTCATGAAAAAGATGGTCAAATGAGAACTATATCTAAAATAAAACAATTGGACACAATTAGCTTTGTGCAATTAAATGCAGGTTACCATAATGAAGGACATGCTGTTCATTTAAAAAGTTTAGTTACACGTAACATATCCACAAAGTTTCAAATGTGAAGCAGACTTCCTGGAGCATTGCATACAGGGTGCTAGATTGCTCAGCCAAAACAACTATCCCATTTCTCCATTCCTACTGTACTTTAGAGTGTGGGGACAGCATATTGTGACATAGGAGGTACCAATGTAACTTGTTAAATATGCAAAACTTCTATAAAGTTAAGCTAGTTCTTTCTAACAATTAACTCCACGTAAAGACAATCTGCTAAAACTTTACAGTTAACAGTTGTAGCAAGTGTGTGATTTATAAAGAATTTTGAACAGGTTCACCGGAAACCCGTTTAAAATGGGAGGAATTCATGATTTTAAACATCATTTAACTGTACACTGCTAACACCAAATATCCAGCAATGTTTGGGAATGTAATTTGTAATATGGCACAATTTAAATTACTACTTGACTCAGTTATTGTTCACAAGTGGATTATTAAAAGAGATAAATCAAATAGGAGTAGTTGATCTTTGTTCTGGGAAAATGGTGGCATAATGATACTGTCACTGGACAGCTAATCCAAAGATCCAAGGTAATGCTCTGGGTACCTGAGTTCAAATCTCACCATGGCAGATGGTGAAATCTGAACTCAATAAAAATCTGGAATTATAAATCTAATGATGATCATTAAATCATTGTCAACTGTTGTAAAAACCCATATAGTTCACAAATGTCCATTAGGAAAATAAATATTATCCTTGCCTGGTCTGGCCTACATATGTTTCCAAATCCACAGCGATACTCTTAAATGCCCTTAAGAATGATCAAAAAATGCTGCCCTAGCCAGCAATGCCCCCATCCCATGAACAAATAAGAAAATTAGATTGGGGTTAATTTTTAAAAGTACTGATACAGGGGTATAAAATGTCTTGGATGTTTTGTTTTCAGGATTCTGTTCTCAAGGAGTTAAGTCATGCAGGTTTGTGAGATTCTTGCACTGGATAACAGTGAAGAGGGAGTCAAATAAATTCAAATAAAGTTGATGGTTGTAGCTCATTAAGGTGTACCCTTTTCTTTATTCTAGAATTTAGTAGTTACAAGGAAGGATGTACAGCGGAAAGTACAAAGATTAAACAATCTTTCAGTCTCTCTTTGTTAAAGCACAAATAAATCCTTTCTCTCTCACTCCAGTTTCCACCAATTGTGCATAACATTTTGATAAATCCTGCTGGTGCTGGAAAGTGTATCAATGGCAGACTTCGGTCATTTACATCACTAATCTTTTATTTGATCCCAATATATGTAAATACAGAAATCAACTTTTAAAAGTATCAAAAGATTGAAAGGCACCCTGTAAATTAAACACAATGGAGTATATTTTAAACTTGCTGCCTAGCCATAAAACTGGCATTGCGGATTGGTCATCTGTTAGAGAAACTATCCAACTTCTATATCCACTGAAACTAATGTTTATAAGAAGTATGGGTGCACTCTCCACTAGGCTGCTAATCTGCAATGTTAAGGTTATACCCAGATTAAAATCATGCCAAGTTAAAATTTATATCATATGTCTTTATCACCTTCTAGTTCACATCTGCCTAAACTGTTAAATTATATTAACAAAGGATTTTTTTTAAAAAAAGGCAAATTAGATAAGATTCTTGATAACGGGCAGAAACCAATTACTGGTATACATGTTCTTTTCATCTTAAGGCACACTAATTAACTAAGCCTGGAGACCTTAGCCTAAAGTTAGAGACCTTCAACTGTATTAAAATATTTCTAAATTTTGAGCTGTCTAAAATTATACAACCAGTAAGCTTGCTGCTGTGTGTCCAGCTAGGCTGATGTTAGCCAGTCTCCAGTGACACACATGCCCATCCACATCCTACCAATTAATCAGTTTGGCTGATCCATCAACAAAAGCATACTGAAGTACACCTGACCTTCCAAGCTCAGATATCAGATTAGCATCTGGTTTCAAATTCCCATGGACAGCTGTCTCAATTTGAAGCTAAACAAAATGAGGCAATGCTTCCCAAACTTTTTCCCAGTGTAATCCCATCTTCATGCATCCAGAATTCATGCAACCCCCAGGATGAAAATGTGGGAGCTATGAGAGTTGTTGGTAGCTGATTTTTAATGCAATTGGAAATTGGAACGGTGCAATTAATGCAGAAATGGATCTGATTAATAATCAGGATCCTATTACATTAATATAATAGTACTCTGAGCATTGATAAAAGAGGATCCTCATTACTGATGTAATAGGATTCTGATTATTAATGTGATAGAATCCTGATTATTAATGCAGCATAATCCCAATTGCCTTTTTACAGTTTACATTGTTGCTGCAAAAACAATCAGGCCTCAGATAATAGTCCATTAGGCCACAACCACCAACAAAAAAAAACAATCATTTAAAGGGACTCGCTACATTTGCTACAACTTACATTAATCACATCAGGGCACTGTGTTTACAGCTAAACTACTGATTCAGTTATTGCAAATTAACATTTCAACTGTTTGCCATTTTTGTTTTAGAAAGGGGTTGACTAAAGTTCCAAAGTATTTCATTTCCAGGCTCACTTGAGTCCTATTGTCTAACTACAAGAATGGGAAATTGGAATGCATGTATAATGTTCAAGTATTCACTTAAAGCAGGATATCACTGGCTATTTTCAATAAAACAATTCACATCAGATAACTTCCTATGCACATTTGGAAACTATTAAATATCTAATAATGGGACCATAAAGCTGTTCCAATGAATGCTGCACTTTAGGTTTTGGAGCTGCTGAAAAGGAATTTTCTGTTGTATTGGTTTCTCCCATCCTTTTTCCTTCCAGAACCATTATTATTGTCATAAATTCAAGTGCATACATTTGTTATGAATAATGTTATATTAAAAGGAAATCTTTTTTACTTATCCAATTGATAATTGATTACGTAAACCATCAATTAGACTGACTGATAACTCCATCCTTATCTAATACTTATTCTCAACATTTACTCAACTTGAGACAAAATAACTGCAAATATGTACAGTATGTAAATAAAAAATATACTATCGGTCAACTACCTTTGTTATTCTCAATTTGCTGCACATTTAAGTTATTCAAAGCCAGTATCAACTGAGATAAGTTTGTAGCGTGCATTGCAAAGCTACCAAGAAAAATTATTAAATATGTCAAATGTTCCAATGTTACTCAAAAGTTTTCCTAAACTATTCTCCAACATCTCAAATAAAAAATTTGGCTGAAAGATCTCAGCAGTTTGAATGACTGTTGTAATTTGCATTTCTATGTATTTTGCAAACTGATCTGCAACCTATTTATACAAAAGAAAAGCATTGGAACCAATTAACACCAAAAGTCTGACCTAACTGTTAATCCTCAGACCCAAATATAATTTTTTTGAGAATCAAGCTCAAGGACACAGCAATTGAAATGAAATTGCCACTGAAGTGCCCTTTTCAGCTTTGAGTATAAAATCATAGAATGGTTACACAACACAGAAGCAGGCTGTTCAGCCTGCCATGTCTGTGCTAGCTCTCAGCGTGATTGTAGACAATTTTCACTTTTGGTTTTCATGCAATTCATTAAAAGTCACTTTAAACTGCTCCTTCAAAACTCTTGTGTTACACAGAATTGCTTTGTGAGTTGAACAGCATTCTTACACATAGCACTCCCAGTCTAAACTCAACAGTATTGGTGTGCAAATGGGGCTTACAATGTTACTAACGTAACATATCATTCAAACTCTATTCTTGGATTTTGCTTTATCTTCTTTCCATTCATTTCAATATATTTGTAAGGCTCAACTCTTATTTCAGTTCACCAAGAGTCACATAATTGTGCAATATTTAAGTGTAACACTACTGGAAAATGATTTTGGTTAAATAAGTGTTGTCATGGCACCAACACATCTCTAACAGATTGCCAGGCTGTCACTACTGAGACTGTTGATTTTCTACTGGATATGAGAACACCACTGAATGAGTCAAAAGCACTTATAACATTTTCACTATATCAAGTACCATATATAATTTCACTGAGCCAGTTGGCCCATAAGTTGTGTCAGCGGACATCAGGTACCTGATATAGCTTAGTGCATGACGTCACATGACGATGGAAACTGTCACGCCACATGAATTTCTTACTGCAGATGTGGCACTCGTATGGTTTAATGCCAGTGTGAATCTTCATGTGGCCGACAAGATGGTGCTTCATTTTAAATTTCTTACCACAAACACCACAGCCATAAGGCCGTAGACCAAGATGCATGCTCATATGCCGATCTCGCTGGCTCTTGTGAGTAAAGTTTTTGCCACATTGGCAGGGGTAAAGTTTGTAAACAACAGCTGTGAAGCCATTGTGAGAGATCTTTTCACTGGTACCTGTTCCTAGTTCAGATTCAACGCCATACCCTGGCAACCGATTCACCTGCATTTCAGCAGCTGCTAAAGGGTCCTGATGCTGCCCATTGACACTTATATCGCCTCGATCAGCTGAAAATTCATCCAGTGATGAACCATAGTAATCAACTTGTTCATTATAGGAACTATGCTCACGGTTTTCTTTAAATATCTCCTGGGTTTTGGCAGCAACAATATTAAAGCTGTCATCGATGCTGGAAGATTGGATTACTGGCTCAGCCTGAGTAATATTTTCTGATTCAGAGATACGTTGTTCTTCAGCAGCAGGGTGAACTGTTCCATCACTGTAATCCTGTTCAAATTTTTCTTGTTTTACATATACCCACCGTTTATGAGGCATTATACTAGGTTGACTATAGATTGGCTTGCCGTATGGGCACTCTGCAGTATCATTTGCTCCTTCCTCACCATCCTGGCTATTCATTTCTGTATTTAAATGATCATGTTCCCCGGAAGAATTGCTAGGAAGGTTGTCATGATCCATTAACTGGGGCGATGACATGTCATCCTCTTTGGGACTCTCTTCACCATTTTCCTCAGCCTTTGAATCCCCATTCACATTTCTATGGAACTCAGGTTGCCCCATAGCTCCAAGTTCTGAAGGTTCTACTGGACCATTAAAATTGCTGCTACTGGGTGACTGATGGTCATTCAAGTGATTCGACTTCTGATAATGAACTGCTGGGCAGACCTTTAAAAGTTCTGTACACTTATCTACAACATGCCACATTTGAAGAAAGCTTGCCACTGTTAAGTAACTGACAATGTCAGTGGCTGGCAGTACAAGTCTCCCTGTGTAGCAAAACAACAAAACATTTTCAAATGCCTTTGGATTCATTACATCTGGTAAAAGGATTCGATTACTATTCTTCAGCAGTACCTGATCACAAAAATAAGGTGAAGTGGCAGCGAGGACAGCCCTATGGGCCCTGAATAAATGGCCTTGGACTTGAATAGCAATGTCGCATAACTGTCCCTCTTCACGCTGTTGATTTAACTTCTGTAGTAGAGTATTCGTAAAATTTGGGAATTCCACATGAAAAAAATTAGTTGCTAGCTCCATCTTGGATGAAAGCAATATACTGTTCAAAACACAAGACAATAAATACGTTAAAATTATTTTGGAAAATGCTAATGTAATGCTGATAATCAAAAGGTCATTCTGAAAAAGTCATTCCCTTTAGCCTCAGAAATTTGCTTAAATATAATACTTGCTCTCTGGCTGAAACTCAGAAATGAAGCATTAGATCATTTGAAGTGCAAATCAAAGCCAAATCTTTCCTCTGATTTAGAAACCATATTTGTGTTGACTTCCTCCCATTGCAAAAGTTTTACAATGATAGAGATGATAGCTGAGTAGGCGGTGGGATGACTCCATGCAGAAGAAATGGCAGAATTAAATTATATAATGCACTTAAATAATGAAAACATCTGCAATTATAATTTGCTTTTAAAAATAAAGACAACAGGACAACTTTTTAATAAATGGAAAGAATTATGATCTGTGTGCATACACATTGTAAAATCATTAGAGTGTAAACTACACTCCC
This sequence comes from Sphyrna mokarran, assembly GCA_024679065.1. Lineage (NCBI taxonomy): Eukaryota > Metazoa > Chordata > Chondrichthyes > Carcharhiniformes > Carcharhinidae > Sphyrna > Sphyrna mokarran. Next base: position 17,134,541 of record JAGIQG010000025.1, read on the forward strand.
ATCTTACAAAGGCCTCTCCTCATGGAACCATGCCGTGCACCAGGAAACCATTTGGTCCATCAAGTCTGCACCAACTCTTCAAAAGAGCTTCTTACCCAGGCAGCAGTACTAACCACTGTGCCATCGTGTTGCTTCTGTTGATATTGCTTTGAAACTTACATTAATACCTAATTGAAGTATGCTATTTGTTTCTGTCACTGTCGTAATTAAGTGCTGTTTTTTGTTATTTAAATCACCAGAGTAATTCAGATTTAGAAGTTGGGAGAACTGAATGTCCTGGAGATTCCCACTGAAACTATGAACTTTACAGCACTTATATATTTGTCTACAGCAATAATTTTAACATTCAGTTATATCAAATTGAATCTGAGTTGATCAAATCTTCTGCTCAAATAATTAACTTTTGAAAGGAAGGATTTCACCTTGACTAGGTCAACTCCACTCAAAGCAGGATTATGCATGTGCAAGAATGCAATATCGTGAACACTATTTTCCATTTCAAAATGCTCCCCCCATTAATCATTTTTAAATGCGGATTTTACTTTCACATTTCTTATTCATTTTCTTGCTCAGCATGAGAATCGGTAGTCCAGTGTAAGAGATCCAATCCTGCACAACTCAAGAGAATGTTCTCATGTTATTTTGCATGCAGGTACTTTCCACTGAAGATTAGAACAAATTATGAAAATGTTTAGGCAACATCACTACATATGCTTTTCTATGGACTGTTGGGCAAATAAGGCAGTAAGAAACCAATCCAAGTGAGGGGAAAAATCTGATGTTGTAGCTTAGTCTGGAATTAAAACATTGGTTTGAATTTTGAGCTGAAATAATGCACTAATTTTGATGGTACTGTGCATTTCAACTCTACACTATCTAAATGCTTGAACATGCACCTCTATGTCCAGAGTGATGGTTTGTTACACTTTTACTGCAGTTGCTGTTTTTCATTAGTTGGCTGATGATCTCAATATAACTAACAATTATTTAGTACAGAGCAGGCATTATTCGAGTTTTGGTATTCGCGACATTTATTTTTCAATTTTAAAATGCTTCAGGTGGAAATTTTCATCTATAAAATTGATCCATGTTGGATATGTTTAGAATGAATTCATCTTTCTCAGCCGTTGGTCTTTTTCATTTATTGATATTGGTTTGATGGCATAAAAGTAACAACAGTAAACCAGAAATAATCTATTTTATAACATTTAAAATCAAACACATCTTCTCCACCCCGCACGACCCCACACCAGTCCACCCCTCTGCGCCCCCCACTCCTGCGCTCTCCTCCCCCTTCAACATTCCAAAGAAATTATTCTTCCCATGACATTCCAGTCCACTCTTCCGCACCACCAACACTTCCCCTTTCCCAGCATCTTCCCATTCATTTACATGAGTTGGAATCTCTGCCCTTTCACTTCTTCCTTGCCCACTGTTTAAGCCTCCAAAGATTCCTTCTGGGTGAAAAAGTGAGATACCAGTACAGCATATTATACTGTATTTGATTCTTATGATGTACAGCAAGTAGTCTTCTGCACATTTGGGAGATAAAATGCAGATCAGATGATAACTTTGCTGAACACTTCCATTCAATCTATTTTCCTGACGTGTGCTCCTGGCCACTGGTCACTTTAATGCTACAACCCACTTGCTGTGACATCTCTGTTCTCGACTTCCTGACCATTCTAATGGAGCTAAACACAAGATTGAGGAACCGCACTTTAATAATCTATTTAGCATGATACATGCTTAAAATTGCTGATAATTTGAACAGCTGCTCGTGACTGTACCATTTTCCACATATTTGAGCTGGTGTTTGGGATAGGGATCTGCTGTCAATAAATAATTGAAGAAATGTTTCGTACTCACGGTATCTACCTGTATTTTTTTTTGTGATAGCAAGCAAATTTTGCAAAGTTTCCAGTGTTTTCCTATCCCTCTGATGTTCAGTTGTAACCACTTTTTTTTTCCTCTGGAATCATCTGTTGTTTTTCAACCTGTTTCATTATTTCCTCCCTTTTGCCATTCAATAATTTCTGCTCTCATCTCATCAAAGATTCACAACCCCCTCCACCTTGGTTCCTTCCCCATGCCCAACCTCTCCTCCAACTTTTCCCCAGCTCTGTACTTGCTTGAAAGTTATCTGATCTGAAACATTAAAGTTTTGTCCTCAATCAATGCTACCTGACTTGCTGAGTATTTCCAGCATTTTCTGTTTTAATTTAAAATTATCTTTTGCTTTTATCTAAGCTGCTATTAAGGTCACCATCATTGACCCAAAAAAGAATTGTTTATATCACTTTATCACCAGCATTGAATGTTTTAGTACCTATGAATGGTCTCTGAATTTGTTAATTTTCAGCAGCTCCTAGTGACATACTGTTTGCACAACTGAGTCTAGCATCAGCTCTGATTCAATTTTCAATGTCTATGAGAGATCTTTAACAGCAATCTCAATCAGAAATCATTTCATGGTGTAATATAAATAAACAGCACTTAATTAACTCCTCAAATTCCAACAAATATTGTGTTTTCGAATACATTGGTGGAAGAGTGTCATTTTGTTAGTTAATCAATTTTAAATTCTCCACAGTGGAGAATGCTCTAAGCACTCTAGTTGCACTTGTACACATAATACAATAAATTGACAAGGAATCAGAACCTCTATACAGCTTCTATCATTATCATGATCTTTCTGTTCTATTAATACAGAATGTCGGTCAGAGAAGGCCAACATTCCCCTAAAGAAATGGGGGCGGCACAGTAGTTAGCACTGCTGCCTCACAGCGCTAGGATTCTAGGTTCAATTCCTGCTTCGGGTCACTGTCTGTGTGGATTTTGCACTTTATCTCAGTGACTGTGTGGGTTTCCTCCCATAGTCCAAAGATGTACATATTAAGTTGATTGGCCATGCTAAATTGACCCTATTGTCAGGGGGATTAACAAGGTAAATAAGTGAGGTTGCAGGAATAGAGTCTGGGTGGGATTGTGGTCAGTACAGACTTGATGAGGCAAATAGCCTTTTTCTATACTGTAGGGATTCTATGAAACAGTATTATCCATCCGCCCTTGCTTCCATTCTACATCTGCATTGCACTTACTTCAAGAAACATTGCAAAAGATCTTCCTCAACATATTCTTCCAAAACCTGAAACTAGAACTCTTCCCTCAGTCGTTCTATGTTATGCTTAATCCTCAAGCTTTCTGTCACCCATTGATTCATTTGTGGTCCTCTCAATTTGACTTTATTAGTGCCTGCGCCCTGGGCTTTATCCCTCCACCTTGTTTTTTAAATGATAAATATCTCTTCCAATAGCTTTAACACAAATAATCTGATCTTTTCATAATATATCATAATTTATCGTTTTAATTTGGTTAATTTTCCCTTGCCCAAGTATTTCCTACGGACGTGGTTTAGTACATCATAAACTGTTAGACACCACAGTGATAATAATGTGAAATAATGTTTTACTGTTGAAAATGGAGGCATACAGCAGTTTTAAGTAGCAACTCAATTCAAATAACTTCATGCTTGAGATGGCAGGGAGCACCATGGTAAGTTGTTTTGTGAAGCTGAGTAACCGTGCTGATGTAGGAAACTGCATGTAGCTCACCAAACGTTAAAAAATACTGAACACAGCCATCAAGGTGCCTCCATCTTCTTCAAACTGTTCATCAAATGCAAATCTCGAAGTACAATCAATCAATGCAGTGCATTTCTATACAGAAGATTCACCTTGATGCCTTGTTAGGTACTGCACCATCTCCAATCATTCCAGGACAGGGATTCTAAGCTGCAGAAAAATTCCACACAAATGCACTGAAACTTTCTTTACATCAGCTCAGAACTGAATGCAAAATCTATCTGCTTTTTTGGATTTTCGACATTAAAACTGGACAATTTCAGTTAAACATATATTAAAACTTATATTTTCCAAATTTGGCATCAAGCAATTTGTCTTGACATAATAAACAAGAATTTACCAAGTTAGAACTGGCGTATAATTCAATTTCGTCATAAGAAAACTCTTGTCTGGTGATTGTAACAGTGTTCCCTTTGGTTTACAATTTGGATGCAAAGTCATTGGTGCAACCACATTGCCAGTGTTGTGTGCACTTCCACAGTACAGAAAGAATGTTGAAAGCAAAGAATGATTGAGGGGCTGGAAGGTTTGAACTAGAGAGACTAATTATGTAAATTAAACATGTAAGTGCTGAGTTTAGGATTCTAGAAAAAGAGACAAGGCAGACCACAATGAGTAGTTTCACCTTGTCTAAGCAATAAAAGCAGAGGACACAACCTGTGTTTGAAGTGTTTTTTTTCTAACTCAGCTATGCCTGCCACAAGATGATTATTTTTATTGAAACCATCTACTGTGGTGGGATTCAAGCCAGGAACCCCAGACATTGCTCTAGGTTTGTGGTTTACCAGTTTAGTGATATATACCACACAGCTACAGAAGGAATCCTTCAAAGAAGGATTCTTTTAAGGATTAAAAGGATTATTTCAAGGATTGTTTTAAAGATTCCTTAAAACAAATCTGAGAGAGTAATTGGTCAATCAATGGAATAGATTCTGTCGAGACGGTGGATTAGTTAGTGTTGAATTCAAAAATCAATAAATTTACTTCAGAAAATGACATTTTGTGATACAATATGAGTAATTAGAAGCACTGTGTTAAGTGTAGCACGCTTGATAAGAAGGTATCTTTAGACCTAGTTTTCAATGCTCTTGGCCACTTGTGCTTGTGTTATGTCTTGGTTCTGATGTAGTTTAAACAATGGAAATTGACTACTATGGTTAATGATCTTGGTCTTTTACCATCTTCTAAGTTCTATCCTCCTATTTTTAGCTATTCTAAGAATGTGATGGGTCATTCTTTCATAATAAACAAGACTTGGATGGAGTTTAAAAACAGGGAGATTATGTTGCAGCTGTAGAAGGTGCTGGTGAGGCCACACCTGGAGTATTGTGTATAGTTTTGGTCTCCTTATTTGAGAAAGAATATACTGGCACTAGAGATGGAGTTGAGAGAGTTGGCTTATGAGGAGAGACTGAGTAGACTGGGGCTATAGTCATTGGAATTCACAACAATGAGGGGAGATCATATGGAAACATAAAAGATTATGAAGCGAATAGATAAGTTGAAACAGGTGAAACAGATAAGCTGTTTTCACTGGTGGGTGACTAGAACTAGGGAGCATACCCTCAAAATAAGAGGAAGCAGATATAGGACTGAGTTGAGGAGAAACTTCTCTCAAAGGGTTGTGAATTTATGGAATTCCCTGCCCAGTGAAGCAGTTGAGGCTACCTCATTGAATGTTTTTAAGACAAGGATAGATAAATACTTAAACAGTAAAGGAATTAAGGATAAGTAAGTGGACTAAGTCCAAAAAAAAATTAGCCATGATCTTATCGAATGGAGGAGCAAGCTCAAGGGGCTGGAAGGCCTACTCCTGCTCCTAATTCTTACGTTCAACTCCAGGGAATTATGAATAGGTATTTCATGAAATTTCCATTACAAAATTTCCATAATCAAGATGAAAATGAATTTACTGGATATAATTCAAGGTGATTTTCCAAACTGGATAGTGCATATTTTTGAAAATAACCTATTACTAGAATTCAAATGTTTAACTACAAAAATACTAACGAACAACCCTCCCCCCACTATTTTGAATTGTAATTTAAAGTTGGGGAGGAAGTGTAATTGTCAGATTTGAAGACAATCAAATTAAATTATAAATCAGTTTCAATCCGTCAATTCTTGTTGATTTCTCAAGAAATACATTTTTGACAATTAAAGTTAATTGACTTTGTATAAACAACAACAGGATCTTGAAAGAATTAAACGCTACACTGACTTATTTCTTTTTCATTGACTTATTGAACATGGTGATAACTATTACTACTTGCTTGCTCACAGCCGAGGAGGTTCGACTGATAGGTAATTCATGCCCCGCCCATTCTAGGCTGCAGCCGCCCCGCCCATTTCTATATCTGATTGGTCAGCCGCCCCTCCACCAACATCGAGATCTGATTGGCTCGTCACCTCGTCAATTAACCCACCCCGCCCAATTAAGGTACAAACCTCACGCAGATTGGAACGAGACATTTGCCAATCATGAGGGAGCGGCCAATCAAACGAAACAGCCCGCCCTACCCCTACTCGAGACGTCAACAACCGTTGATTTCCCCCCACCCCCAACAGTCGCGAGAGAGAGGCCTTCGCAACCTCACGTCAAACCGGGCCGAGGGCGGACAGGACAAAGCGGGGAGGCCCCTTGCCCGGCAGCAGCAGCTACAAAAAATTAAAACAACGGCACATTCGACCAACTTTGTCCTCACGGCCGCAGACCGCCCACCCTTATTTCCCCGATCGGGGAGTGAGTGCCTGGCGCCCGCTGCCCGCTGCGCGCCGCCCTCGCCTACCTGTCAGCTTGCCTTCACCTGAGAGCTCGTAGCGCCAGCGCCCCCCCCCCACCTTCCGACACCCGCGACTACGTCACTTACTCACGTGACCGCAGCCGCACGCAGTCTATGTAAACAAACGGAGTCGAGTGACGCGCGTGCGCGCTCATCCACCTCCAGCTGAGTGGGAGCTTAACCTCTTCCTATTTCACTGTCTGTTTACTGTGTGCTGCATGTGTATTATACGGTAGTGCAACATTTTGCATTACTACATATCATAGAATACCTACAGTACAGAAGGAGGCTACTTGGCTCATCGAGTTTGCATTGACTCTCTGATAGCATCCCTTAACCCTATATACTTTGATTTGATTTATTATTGTCGTATGTATTAACAATGCAACATTCTACATTATATATGTCAATAGAATGCCTACAGTGCAGAAGAAGGCTGCTTGGCTCATTGAGCTTACATTGACTTTCTAGCAGCACCACACCCCATCTCTGTAACCCTATATATTTTGATTTGATTTATTACTGTCACATGTATGTCATGGGCATTCGGCCTCCGACCTGCGGGTAAATGTTCTTCAAGGGGGCTTTCGTGATACACGACAGCGCAGAGTCGCTGAACAGAGACTGATAGCCAAGCTCCGCACACATGAGGACGGTCTTAACAGGGATCTTGGCTTCATGACACACTATCTGTAACCCCCGTAACTTGCCTGGGTTAGCAAAAAACCTCACTTACTGTGCTGTCTGGAGAAAATACACAATTCTCTAACAATGCTCAGGATTCCCTTCACACACATTGTTAGCCACTTTAACACTTGAATAGCAGGTTAGATGTAAGGATTCGCATTCTAATCAGCAATCTCTGACTGTCTGTGCTGATGTGTGCTATTGCAGACCAGAACACTGCACTTGCCTGATGAAGACACGGGAGTGTTGAAAGCTCGCTATTTTACTATCAAATAAATCGGTTGGATTAATAATTGGTGTTGCTAAATTCTTACTGAGTTCTTACATGTATTAACATGCAGTGATAAGTATTATTTCTTGCGTGCTGTACAGACAAAACATACCATTCATTGAGAAGGAAATGAGAGAGTGCAGAATGTAGTGTTACAATCATAGCTAAGGTGTAGAGAAAGTTGAATTTAATGCAAGGTCGGCCATTCAAAAAACTGATGGCAGCAGGAAAGAAGCTGTTCTTGAGTCGGTTGGTTCATGACCTTGGGACTTTTGTATCTCTTACATTAAGGGTTTTAAAGTGCTGCATGAATCCTGTCCATGTTCTATTTGTGGCAAATAAAATGCTGCACAGTCATTGGACTGCAAGAAACTACAATGGGTCATGAACGAAGCTCAGTCCATCACTCAAACCAGCCTCCCACCAATTGGTATTGTCTACTCTTCCCACTGCCTCAAAAAAGTAAGCAGCATCCTAGACAAACTCTCTTTCACCTTCTTCTGTTGGGAAAAAGAAGCAAAAGTCTGAGAACATGTACTAACTGAATCAAGAACAGTTTTGTCCCTGCTGCCGTCAGACTTTTGAATGGACCTACCTCGCATTAAGCTAATCTTTCTCTTCATCCTCACTATGACTGCATCACTACATTCTGCACTCGTGTCCTTCTATGAATGGTATGCTTTGTATAGCCTGCAAGAAACAATACTTTTTGTTGCATACTAATATGTGACAATAAATCAAATCATCTATCACTTTTTACATGCAATAGTAAAAAAGATCTGTTTTTATATCATATGTTTTGTAATTTTGCACTTTTGTTTACATGTAATATGAACAGGAAGGGACTGTTTGGGAAATGAGGTGAAGCTTGGCAAAACACCTGGAAAAATGTGCACAAGAAAGACCAAGATGGCAAGGTCAGATGACATCAGAATGAGGACTGGCCTAGCTCTAGGCCAGGCAGTGAGAAGACGAAGAATTGAAATCATGGCACAACAAGAGTCCACTAAACATGATGTCATTATTTGTGTTAGTTGTGGGCCGGGACACTGATGAGAACTCCCGACGCCATTAACGACCATTTGCATTTAACATTGAAAAATGTCTAAATGTTTTTCACGGAGATGTAATCCACCAAAATAAACTATGAGACAATGAAAGGGATATTGGAAAAATACCGAAACGTTTGGTCAAAGAGGTATTTTAAAGAAGGCCTCAAAGGAAGAAAGGAAGGTGGTGATGACTGAGGAATAAATTAATGTTGACAACCATTCCTGCTTTTCCAGGAATCTCCATAGAGGACATGTTCCTAGATACTCAAAAAGTGATCCGGGAGATTAACATATCCAAAGACTAGGGAGAAGTGGGGGAGAAGACTTGGATGTGAGTAAGGGTTGATTTTGAGATCTCTTATATGAGAGGAAGGGTGGTAAATGCTTCAAAAGGAGTGAGGTATGCAATATGTCCTGGTCCTTTGAACAGTGTAGTCAGTGCCATTATTCTAACTATTGGATGACTATAATGTCCACCAAGTCAGACAGTACTCCTTTTAAGCAAATCATGAGTCTGTAGCATACATCAGATCCTGGTTCCATTTTACATAGAATTTACAGCCATTTGGCCCAACAGGCTAATTCCAGTACTCTTTACATGAGCTTCTTCCCCACCTTAATTCATCTAACTCAATCAGCATGTCTTAACCATTCTCTCTTGTACACTTATCTAGCTTCTCCTTCGATCCTGACTGAGTGCAATGTACCCTATGCACATTCTGCACAGGGTCAGATATAGATGGGCTGGTCAGATGGGCAGAACTGTGGCAAATGGAATCTATCCTTGAAAAGTAGATTGGTAAGGCAAGGGAACACAATGAATGGTAATAGGGCACTAGGAAATGCAGAAGACCAGAAGGACCTTGGGGTGCATATACAAGGATCCATGAAGGCAACAGGATCGGTGATAAGGAGGCATTTGCATATTTGCCTTTCCTAGCCGAGGCATAGAGTAGAATAGAGGGGGTTATGATGGAATTGTACAAAATGCTTGATAGACCACAACTAGAGTAATGTGTACATTTCTGGTCACACTATCGGAAGGATATAATTGCATTAGAAATGGTGCAGAGGAGCTTTACCAGGATGTTGAGTGGGTTGGAGCATTTCAGCTTTGAAAAGAAGCTAGTTAGGCTGGAGTTGTTCTTTACAGAGCAGAGAAGGCTGAGGGAGGGATATGTTTGAGATATGTAAAATTATGAGGAAAATAGGGTAGATAGGAAGAAACTTTTCCCCTAAGTAAAGGGATCAATAATGGGGGGCATAAGTTTAAAGTAAGGGGCAGAAAATTTAGAGGGAATTTGAGGAAAACCTTTTTCACTCAGAGTGTAGTGGGAATCTGGAACTCACTGCCTGAAAGGGTAGTAGAGGCAGGAACCTATTAACATTTAAGAAACATTTGGGTGAGCACTAAAATGGCCATAGCATACAAGGCTATGGACCAGCTGCTGGAAAGTGAGATTAGGAAAGATTGGTATTTGATGGCTGGTGCAGACACAGTGGGCTGAAGAACCTCTTTCTGTGCTGTAAAACTTTCTGACTTCATGGCTGAATTGATTGTAACTTCAACCCCACGTTTCTGCTTACCCCCATAATCTTTCAACCTCTTGTTAATCAAGAATCTATCTAACTCTGTCTTTAAAAAAAATTCAAAGATTTTGCTTTCACTGTTTTTTAAAACTCCATGGAGTGAATTTTTCTATTCCACTCACCATGGGAATCATAGTAGGTGAGGGGCAGACCATTGTAAAACTCTGTTGCCCTCGGGCAGGATTTTGGTTTCAAGGTGAACACAGATGGAAAATCAACCCTATGACAGTTCAGCTACATAGGAGGTCAAAAGGTAAATATTTCTTAGTGTGGGAGGAATGTTCCTTTAGCCTCAACCATAGCCACTTCCATTACATGTTATTTTAAGTTTAGTGGACTTGAATGAGTAAATGTATCTACTATAAACCATTCTGAAGTGACAAAATATTCAGCAAGCTGTTTTGAAGGAATCAGAATTCTGTCTGCTGCTACTCATGTTAAAATGTGTGAGAAGTGCTTGGGAAAAAAATGCAGTTTGAAGACTGCAGAATGTATTTAGCCCAGCAACCAAAGCATTGACAACCTGAGACACTGGACATTACAGAATGTAACAGGATTATAGTCACACACAGGGCTTTTGGATTACTATATTTTCAAAGAGCAGGAACACAGAAACAAAGAACAGGAACACATTGAGTTTATGATCACTCATAATGATGTATTTGTTTTAGCCTCCTCTCTGCATATTGCATTCCCTACCTGTGTCTGGACTCTTCCAATGCTATCCTGTCCTGAGACCTGAAGGTGATGTGCCCAATTCTACATCTTTCAGGAGGAGCAGAGAACTAGTGTACAACGTTAGAAAGTACTTCTACAGTTCCAAAATGACCTGAGGGTTTGCATTGCCCGTGTGCCTAAAAGCCCAAGGGAACTCGCTGCTTTACAAACTGGCCAACTCTTGCTCATTTGTGTTGAAGGTTTTTCATACATGTAAAAAAACAATCAGTTATTAGGTTGACGAGTGGCAGATGGAGTTTAATTTAGACAATTGTAAGGTGATGCATTTTGGTAGCTTGAACCAGGGCAGAACTTATTCAGTTAATGGTACAGCATTGGGGAGAGTTACAGAACAAAGTGATGTAGGAGTATATGCTCATAGCTCCTTGAAAGTGGAGTCACAGGTGGACACATTGGTGAAGAAGGCATTTGGCATGCTTGGTTTCATCGGTCAGAACATTGAATACAGTTGGAATGTTTTGTTGAAGTTGTATAAGACATCGGTAAGGCCACACTTGGAATTCTGTGTGCAATTCTGGTCACCCTATTATAGAAAGGATATTATTACACTAGAATGAGTGCAGAAAAGATTTACTAGGATGCTACCGGGACTTGATGGTTTGAGTTATCAGGAGAGGCTGGATAAACTGGGACTTTTTTCTCTGGAATGTAGGAGGCTGAGGGGGTGATCTTATAGAAGTCTATAAAATAACGAGAGGCACAGATCAGCTAGATAGTCAATATCTTTTCCCAAAGAGGGGGAATCTAAAATTAGAGAGCATAGTTTTAAGGTGAGAGGGGAAATGTACAAAAGTGTGCAGAGGGGCAATTTTTTTCACACAGAGGGTGATGAGTGTTTGGAACAAGCTGCCAGAGGTAGTAATAGAGGCAGGTACAATTTTATCTTTTAAAAAGCATTTAGATAGTTACATGGGTACGATGGTATAGAGCGATATGGCCAAATGTTGGCAATTGGGATTAGCTTAGGAGTTTTTTAAAAAAGGGCAGCATTGACAAGTTGGGCCAAAGGGCCTGTTTCCATGCTGTAAACCTCTATGATTATAACTATGACTTCATTCCGGTGAGTTTTCAGAGCATAAAAATGTGTTTTCACTCACCCAAAAGTATAAGTTTTACAGGAATGCATAACCAAACAGCCCAGTGATATGCCAGCCAGTCTCACTTTGTTTTAAGGAACAGTTGAGAAATGTGATTGGTGTCTGTCCTTGATAATTTTGTAACCATAAATTAAAATTCTGTGTTTCTAGGGGTGAAAGTCAGTAAATTTTTTTTTTGTGTCTTGACAAATCATTCTGAAGATTTCAGTTTGTGGCATTGTGTCACAGTATGGTGGCATGGTAGCACAGTGGTTATTACTGCTGCCTCACAGAACCAGGGAATCAGGTACAATTCTGGACTTGGGTGACTGCTGTGTGGAGTTTGCACGTTCTCCCCGTGTCTGGGTGAATTTCCTCTGGGCACTCTAGTTTCTTCCCAAGTCCAAAGGTGTGCGAGTTAGGTTGATCAGCTGTGCTAAATTGCAGCTTGGTGTCAGGGGAACGAGGGTGGATCGTGGGCTTAGGGCTTGGTAGGATTGTTGTTAGTGGAGGCTCGATGGGCCGAAGGGCCTCCTTTTGCACTGTAGGGCTTCTGTGATTCTGTGAATGATGGTTTTCCAGTTAAAAAGTGAACGGTAGTACCAAGGAAGCAAAGGCTAGCTATGTGACTAGCTTCTAAAGCATTAATAGGAAGGTGCAATATTGTCTCCTGTGGAACATCTGCTAATATAACAAATGGACTCTGTTACAATCAAATCAGGAACAACATGCCTGGAAACAACTGCAATTTACATTTTCAGAAAAGGAAAGGAGATAACTATATCTGAGACTATCTCACAGAGAAGGGAGAGAAGAGATGGATGTCAAAACTGCGTGAGGCCAAAATAAATCTATCTGATACCATGTTGATGAATGAAAAGTTGAGCAGTTAGGAAGAGTGATTATCATGGAATCCAAAGTGACGCCTTATGGCAGATCATTATCTTCAAAATGTTGAACAATAATTCCATTCAGAAACTTATGCCCAGGAGAGATATAAATGTTGATGGATCAATAGTCTTACAGAAGTGTGAGATCTCTATCTTCGTATAAAAATGATTGTTTTCATTGTGAGAGGACCAATACTCTTTATATGTTTGTTAAAGAAAAACGATAATTACAAACTTCTTCAGAAGAAATCATTAACTATTTACAACTGATCATCTGGTTGGGGCATTCCCAGGATTCCACGAAAGCAAACTTTAAATGAGGTAGCTGAATTATTTATCTTAAATCCCTCTCATTTCTAATGTTCTGTTCAGATACCTTGAAAGGTTTTTTCAGTCTATTTTGAAGAAAAAATATTAGTCTCTATGTTAAATTGTTGTCAAGGGGAGATGTGTGTTCAATTTGATTGTCTCTGGTACTGTTGATGATAACTCAGAGTCATTATTTAGTGAAATGGGGACATGGAAACCCCCGGGAAATTAGGAGCAACTGTGGATTACTTGCTAAGGGAATGTGATAAGTACATAAGAGGAACATTGCTTTCTCTGATTGAAGTTAAAGTTGCCTACTAAAATAATAGCGTAATGTTTTTAAATCATTTGATATACAGCAAAGGTTTTATCATGTAAGATCTTGGGATGTGATTCTTTCAGCTATTAACTGGAAGCTCAAATCCCCTTTTGAAAATTATCAGTCTCCATGGAAAACGTAACAGAAACCTTAATCCTTCCTAATATATTTCCTCAATCCCATAAACCTATTGATTTAAGGTTCGATTCTTGCTTTGAATCGGATTTTGTGGCATTCATGGATTTTGGCGGGAAATTTGGACAGCTTTATGTAGATTTTTCCAACTTGAGAAGTTTCAATTCTGTTAAGATCTTTGATTAAAGAATAACTAGAAATAGTGGGCGGGATTCTCCAGCCCTTCACACTGGCGGATTCTCCCACCCAGCTGCAATGAAAGGAGATTTGGCTAAGCGCCAAATTTTCTTTAAATACAAGCCAGAGAATTCCAGCCCTTGCAGTAAAGGTAATGATTTGAATCCCAAATGCTTCATGACTCTCAGCTGGTTTAGATGATTATTTAAGTGTCCAGGTGAGAAGGGTGAAAGAGGGTGGACGAGGGTGAAAGAAGGTGGGGAAGAGTGAAGGAGAGTGGGGACAAAAGAGGGTGAAAAGGTTGGAAGAAGAAGGGAGAGGATGAAAGAGGGTGAAAGAGAGCAAAAGAAGATAGGGGAAACTGAAATAGGGTGAAAGATGGTGAGTGTGCAGGAGGGTGAGGGGAGATGAAAGGGTGAAATAAGGTGAAAGAGTGTGAAGGAGGGTGGGGGAGGGTGAAGGAGGGTGGGGGGGGAGGTGAAAAAGGATGAAGGAGGAAGAAAAGAGGGTGAACGAAGGTGAAAGAGAATGAAAGAGGTTGGGGGAGGGTGGAGAACAGTGAATGAGGGCGGAGTGGTGAAAGAGGTTGAAAGATTGTGAAAAGGGTTGGGAGAGGATGAAAGAGGGTGACAGAGGGTGAGGGAGGTTGGTGGAGGATGAAAGAGATTTGGGGAAGAAGAAAGAGGGTAAAAGAGGCTGGAGGAGGATGAAAGAGAGTCGGGGAGGGTGAAAGAGGGTGTGGGAGGGTGATAGAGGTTGGGGGTGGGTCAAAGAGGGTGGGGGAGTGTGAAAGAGGGTGTACAAGAGTGAAAGAGATTGTGGGAGGGTGAACGAGGATGGGAGAGGGTGAAGGAGTTTGAAAGAGGATGTAAGACTGTGGGAGAAGATGAAAGAGGGTGAAAGAGTGTGGGGAGGGTGAAAAATTGTGAAAGAGAGTGGGAGAGAGTGAAAGAGGTTGAAAGAGGGTGAAAGGGGGTACAGGAGGGTGAAAAAGAGTGAATGGGGTGAAAGAGAGTAAAAGAGGGTAAGGGAATGTGGGAAAGGTGAATGAGGATGAAGGACGGTGAAGGAGAGTAGGGGAGGGTGAAAGAGGGTGGGGGAGTGTGAGGGAGGGTGAAAGAGGTTGGGGTAGGGTGAAAGAGAGTGAAAGGATGCGGGAGGGTGAGAAAGGATGATAGAGGCTGTGGTTGGAGAAAGAGCATGGGAGAGGGTAAAAGAGGTGAGAGAGAGTGAAAGAGAGTGAAAGAGAGTGAAGGAGAGTGGGGGAGGGTGAAGGAGAGTGGGGGAGGGTGAAATTAATTATTATTAATTATTTGGTTATTGATTCCATCATGTAATATGCATCATTTTACAGAAGGTGGCAGAATGACACTACATGTGTCTGACAATGAAAGCCAAGGGAGTTTTGGAATACTCACATAACAAGATAATAGCTAGAAAGAAAGAAATAACTTCATAGAATCACAGGATCCTACATTGTGGAAGGAGGCCATTCAGCCCATCAAATCTGTGCTGACCACAATCCCATCCAGGCTCTATCCCTCTAACCCCATGTATTTACCCTAGCTAGCCCCCCGACACTAAAGGGCGATTTAACATGGCCAATCCACCTAACCCGCACATTTTTGGCTTACAGGAGGAAACCGGAGCATACGGAGGAAACCCAAGCAGACACAGGGAGAACGTGCAAACTTCACACAGACAGTCACCCAAGCCAGGAATTCATCCAGGTCCCTGGCACTGTGAGGCAGCAGTGCTAACCTATGTGCCACTATGCCACCCAAGCACAATGCCCAACGTGCTGCCTAAAGATCTTTCACATCCTCTGGTTGTGGTTGTCCTCGTGTCTTTCAAGTGTAGTCAATGAAGTACTTACGAAACTTCATCACAGCACAGCTTCTTCAATGACGTTTTGCCTAAATAACAACAATATACTGGGTATTTAGGGCTATAGTTATGTTCAGTAAATACAAAAGGTGCGATTCAAATGCAGTTTCTTTGTGATAATTATCAAGCAAAGCTAATTTCTCAAGTGTTAGAGAAAACTGATAGTTTGTAATGATCATTTAAATAATATTCTTTCATCATGGTCCCCTTTTCTCCCTATTTATGAAAGCTATTTCCCTTCAAAAGCTTTTCAGCCAGACTCTGACTTGACTAAGACAGCTTGGCAAATAAATTGTAAAAGCATACTGGGGCCAACAGGCTTAAATAAGTGTCTGCCTATCAACTGAATTCATACAAATCCCACAAGGATGTTTGTATTTAATCTGCATGGCTCAGGTCCTTCTTTTGGACATTACCAGACAGACTAACCCACTAAAGGCTGTGACAACAGCATTAAATTAAGGCGGGAAATACTTTTTGTAAGCGAAGCCAGTAATTAACCCTTTCTGTGCCAGGTTAAATCTCGGACAAAAAAAAGGCTTCCTTTTGATGTTAAATCCTGAACAATAAAGCCTTGCTTTTAATAAACCTGACAGCCATGGGAAAATATGTCAGCATTTCCAAAGAGTAGGGAAAGTGGGAATTTGCATCAAAAGGATACATGGATCTTTTGCCGTTTTAATTATATTATTGCCAGCAACAATTGGATTCCTGTAATTATATGAAAGATGTGTAATTATATGAAAGATGAGAATCCCTACAGTGCAGAACGAGGCTACTTGGCCCATTGAGTCTGCACTGATCTACTTTTTCTTATCTGACCGAGGCCTGCAACCCCATGTGTTTATCCCACTAATCCGCTAACCTACACATCTTGGGACACTAAGGAGAAATTCTGCACTGCCAATCCATCTGACCTGCACATTTGTGAACTGAGAGGAAACGAGAGCACCCAAAGGAACCACATGCAGACATGGGGAGAATGTGCAAACTCAACACAGACAGTGATATAAGGCTAGAATTGAACCCAGGTTTCTGGTGCTGTGAGGCAGCAGTGCTAACCATAGTGCCACCATGCTGTCCAAACTAGATCTAGTGTCAAAAGCAGGTTTACATTAACACTGCAATGAAGTTACTATGAAAATTCTCTAGTCGCCACACTCCAGTACCTGTATGGATATACTGAGGGAGAATATAGCATGGCCAATGCACTTAACTAGCTGTAATAAGCTTGTAAATATATATTTAGTCAATAATTGGACTTGCAAATGGTTCATTTCCATTTTCCATGATGGCTTTGGCTGCCTTTATAGAAATTCTACAATGCAGAAAGAGGCCATTTGGCTCATCAAGTTGCACCGACTGCAATCCCACCCAGGCCCTACCCCTGTACATTTTACCCACTAATCTATGCATCTCAGGATACTAAGGGGCAATTTTAGCATGGTCAATCAACCTAACCTGCACATCTTTGGACTTTGGGAGGAAACCAGAGCACCCAGAGGAAATGCAGACACGAGAAGAATGTACAAACTCCACACAGACAGCGACCTAAGCCAAAAATCAAACCCAGGTTCTTGGACCTGTGAAACAGCAGTGCTGTTTCTACCATGCCAACCAATGATGCTCTCGGTGCCTTCTGATCTCTCTGCAATATTCTTTGCCAAAGGTTTTGCTTAAAAATATGTATACTTAGTTCTTGTATAGAGTCCTTTAAGAAGAAAGTGCCTGCAAGTGTGAACGTGGCAACAACTAAACATCAACTAACCGCAATTCGGAGACTCCTTTAAGCAGGAGTTATCGTATAGCTGCTTATCAGAAGGACTTTATTGCAGTGAAAATCATGTCAACCAATAATGCTCTCAGTGCCTTCAAAGAAACACCTGTGGGGCCTAATTATCACGTCACAATGCATGAGAAGCATATTAACACCCATACTGCAGCTCAATGAACCTCATCATTCAGATCAATCACTAAATTGATATGTGCTAATGGCTGGCATGCTTCCTGTCAGTATTTTGTAGTTCATAATTATGTATTTAAAGCAATATTTGAAGATGCATTCTTGCAAATTGTCAGATGCTTAAAGATTTGAACAATGTAAATAAAAAGCACAATACAAAAAAAAGGCTTTGCCACCTCATGGGATGTGTCCAAGCTAAACTGTCATTCCTGAGTTGTTATTGAAGCTCAGTGCTTAAATAATTACATTCTTGCACCCACTAACATTCCACAAAAAGCAATGAATAAAGTGAAGTGCTGAGTCTTGACTCCTGCATCGTCACTTTTCAAGGGCTCAGCCTTGAACACAAGAACATAAAAATGTATGGGTGCTGTTTTAGAATCAGTGCAGAAGGAGGCCATTCAGCCCATTGAGCCTGCACCAACAACAATCCCACCCAGCAATCCCACGTATTTTACCACGTTAATCACCCTGACACTAAGGTCATGGCCAATTCACCTAACATGCACATAGAATAAAATCATAAAGTCCGTGCAGTGCAGAAGGAGGCTATTCAGCTCATTGAGTCTGCACGGACAATCACGCCCCAGGCCCTATTCCCTCAAATTTACCCCACTAATTCCTTTAACCTACACATTCTCTGACACTAAGAAGTAATTTAGCATAGCTGATCAAAGATGTAACCTGCACATCTTTGAACTGTGGGAGGAAATCAGAGTACCTGGAGGAAATACACACAGACAATGACCCAAAGCTGGAATTGAACCTGGAGCTCTATGCTGTGAGACAGCAATGCTAACCACAGATGTTGGTGCCATTCTCTTTCTTCTAGAAGTCCTTCAAAATGAGCAGGATTTTTGCCATGGAGCCCATGGCAATAATCTGTGTGTTAAGTCTTTTAACATGGATGCTATTGCATTGCAACTATCACACATTTTGAGTGACTAGGAGAATTTCCTGCTCTTACCAATGCCTGCCATTGATGTATGGGTAGGATTTTGTAGGTTGACAGCCAAACTATCTGACCAGGTTCTGATGCATCTTCTGTGGCTATCAACTCCTGGAATGAGACTTGAACCTGGCATCTCTGTTCTGTTGCCTTGTGACAAGGCCTTCATGCTGCTATCCAATAAGATTATGACTGCAGTCACTTTCTAATCTTATCTGCATACCTTTTAATTCCCTTAGTGTCCAGAAATCTACTGATGTCAGTCTTGAATATGCTCTTGAGTCAGTTGATACGTGACCTCAGACTTTTGTATCTTTTTCCCAAGGGAAGAAGGTGGAAGAGAGAATTATCGAGGTGCATGGGATCCTTGATTATGGTGGCTGCTTTGCGGAGGCAGCAGGAAGACAGAGTCAATGGATGGGAGGCTGCCTGTCTACATAATCAATGATGTAAAATCACATGACAACAGGGTATGCTACAAGATAATTAATTCTATGTAAAGCCTCATGTCACACCTTGTACTGTACGTAGTTATTCAAATGTACAATCAAAAGTAACATTAACTAACATTCTTGCCTCCAGCAGTCTTTATCATTTCTGACTAAGGACAACCTCATCTCAGATCTGCAATAGTGATGACAGTGGAAAGCACAATGGGAAAAGAATCAAGTATAGAGACTAGTGACTGAAAGAAGCAGTAACAGAATGGGACAAGAAAAGCCAGTGAGAAAATCTTACCCTTGCTGGGGAAGCTGAAAACAGCTTATTGTATTACTAGAGCTAAAACAAAAAAGGAAGACTTGTGTTTATATAGTGTCTTTCATGCTCAGATATCCCAAAACATTTTACAGCCAATGACTTACTTCTGAAATGTATTCAAGTTTTCAAAAAGTGATGGAAGAACAGCCAACTAGTCATTTTTGCCATTGCAAATAGGGTGGAATTTTCCAGCCGTTCACGCTGGTGGGATTTTCTGGTCCTGTTGCAGTGAACAGAGGTTTGGCTGAGTGCCAAATTCTCTGTCCTTACTTGAAGCAGCAATGGGGTGTGAATGGCTGGAGAATTCTGGTCCATTTGTTTAACAAAATGACACCTCCCTTGTGAATATGTGATAAAGTTTGAAAGAAGGGCTGGGCGTTACAATTGAGTACAAGATGTACTCTGGGGGCAAAGTTTAATATTAAACTGTGAGACACTAAAGCACGCTTTGACTAAGACTCCAGCTGTGGCATTTAATATGATTGACCTCTGTACCGATTTCAATCAGGAATTGAGATTGGAATGCTTGAATATGAATGCCCTGATTAAGGTCAAATTGATGGTCCAATGAAGGAGCCCCATGCTCTGTACTTAAACAGGCGTGTCAGTTCCTCTGATACTCCAGATGTCCTCTGCTCGTTGAGAGCTTTCTGTGTAGTGTTGTTGGATCTTGTAAATAAAGGGATTTTGATGAAGAGACTTCCACCTCTGAGATTTATTACACCTTAAATCTGTGTTCTAAATTCAGTGATGTTATTGTCAAAGATAATGTCCAATACCAAAGGAAGTAGTTTGAAGAAATAACTCTGACAATTGTACCATTCTCTGACCATTGAGATCAAAGTCCGCAAACTACATACCAACTACAAGTTGAGCAACAGAGGCTCTGTATGGAATTTCCATACCATTTGATAAGACACTAGAACAAAACTAGTTATGCACTGCAACTTGTTAAAAATAACACACATAATTTCCAATTGTTTTTAATATGCTCCGCCAATTAAGATGAGTTGACTTCACAGTGATCGGGAGGGCGAGCACAAGACAGTTACCCTATACATGTTTTTTTCACTGTGAGCCATCTATAAAATAATTACTTCATCTGAATGTTCCTTTACTCTTCTCATGATCAACAAGTACACAGCCAAGCACAGAGCTCAATCAAATTAGTCCCCTTATTTTGCAAGAACAATATGGGATGGCTCAGTGGCACATTGCTGTTTCACAGCACCAGGGATCTAGGTTCAATTCCGGCCTTGAGTCACTGTCTATGTGAAGTTTGCACTTTCTCCCCAAGCCTGTATGAGTTTGCTCCAGTTTCCCCCTACACTCCAAAGATGTGCAGGTTAAGTTGATTGGCCATGCTAGATTGTCCCTTGGTACCAGGGGGACTAGCAGGGTAAATTACAGAGATAGGGCTTGGATGTGATTGTTGTCAGGGCAGGCTGGATGGGCTGAATGACCTTATTTTGCACTGTAGGGATTCTATGAGACTTTAGGGTGTGAATTTGTGATTGGGGGGTCACGATAGATATAGTGCAGAATCTTACATAGATATTTTACAGAATGAAATAGAATTTTAAAAAAAATATCCTTTTCATATTTCAGTTAATATAACTGTGGTCCTCAATAGCATTAATAATATGCCATAGTTGCAGGTAAATTCCTGCTTTTGCACATGTTTCCTTCTTTTCTAGGCCTCACTGAATATAATTATATCACACCAATACTTACTTAAAATGTATGTTGTAAGTAATCATACAAACACATACAATATCATAAAGATATGATAATGGAACAGTAAACAAGCCTTTCCAGATTTTCAGAGATTCCTATTTGAATAATTTCAGTCAGATGAAGCTGGTAGTTTTGAGCTGTGGTCAGCAGATGGCGGTGAAAGCCAAGTCTTGAAGCAGCCAGCAGGTTGATTCAGAATCCGAGGAAACATCTCTTTGTGTAAGGTTCTTCAATAATGAAAGAGCATTTTAAAATAACTTCCAGCTGCTTTGCCCATAAACCAGCAGTGGCCCAAACATATTGACTAGATGCACTTTATTTTGTGCCCACCAATGCTATACGTAGCACTATTAATTGAAGAGAGATTGGAAGTTAGATTTTCTTATCAACATCAACATTAACTATTTATAAAAACGTTATCAAAAACCCTCTTTACTCAGAGGGTAGTAAGGGTGTGGAATGCCCTGCCTGCAGCAGTTGTGGACTCGCCAACTTTAAGGGCATTCAAATGGTCATTGATAGACATATGGATAATATTGGAATAGTTTAGGTTCGAGGGTCATTAGATTGGTTCCACTGGTTGGTGCAACATCGAGGGCCGAAGGGCCTGTACTGCGCTGTAATGTTCTATGTTCTCTATTTTGCCATTTAATTTGCTGTTTGCAGATATTCACCAATGCACTGACACTTGATGAGACTAGCAAACAGCATGTCATGGGTACACCTGAGACTCTGAGTGGAACCTTCCCTCAGTGCCATAATGGTGAGAAAACTGGAGTGATCTACACCAACCTGTCCAGTGAGCTCCGCACCACAATCGTCCCACACTTAGTCATTCTTTCGGGGGAATGGTAAATTGTGTGCTGGTTCTGGGGGTGGAGGGAGGAGGGTGCTGAACACAGCAGTGAAACTGGTTGCAAAGCATTCAGGGGCCGTTCTGGAATGGCACCCTTCTCTCACAGTATACTGGGAGACCCCTTTTCTAACCCCATGGACATAGGGAGCTCCCCACTCATCGGCAGCAAGTTTCCCCACTTCCTCCCCAACATGGATCGCCACCATTGAGGCATTGGGGCCCTCCTAATTGGTCCAACCATGACCCCTGACATGCACCCCCTCCCTTAAGACACCTAACATTCCCCACTGCGTGCTCCAATCTTGCATGACCCCTCCAACCCCTCATGACCAACCCACATAACTTTCCGCATAGATACCCCGCATAGCCCATGCTCCTTGGCCCCCACTCAGGTGCCACTCCCTATGCACTGCCTCAGACACACTAGCAATATTCAGCAGACTGACAGATAAAGTTACTAGTCAGGAATTGGTAATGAAAGAGCAAAACTTTATGACTGTATCTGAGTGCAGCAGAACTTCTGCTGGGTAACCTCAGTGGGTGAGTGACAGTTTTGTATGTGGTGGACTAGCCACTGGAGACTAAGGTATGGATTATGATGGTTTATTCAAGCTTCAAGCATGGAAAACACTAACTTAGAGGCCCTATCCTCCAATACAACCCCCTCCCACAATAAAGCACTCTCCTCAATACAGTACTCTCCTCCAATACAGCCCCTCCCCCAATACAGCACTGTCCCCATTACAGCCCTCTCCCCAATACAGCACTCTGTCCTAATATAGCCTGTCCCCAATACAGCACTTTCTCCAATACAGCACTCTTCCCAATACAGCACTCTTCCCAATATAGCCCCCTCCCCAATACTCTGCCCCAATACAACATTATCCCCAATGCAGCACTCTCCCCCAAAACAGCATTCTCCGTAATACAGCACTCTCCCCCAGTACACACTCTCCCCAATACAGCACTCTTCCCAATATAGCATTCTCCCTCAATACAGCACTCTTCCCAATACAGCATTCTCCCTCAATACAGCACTCTCCTCAATACTGTACTTTCCCTCAGTATACACTCTCCTCAATACTGCACTCTCCCTCAATACAGCACTCTCTCCCAGTACACACTCTCCTCAATACAGCACTCTCCCCCAATACAGCATTCTCCCCAATACAGCACTTTCCTCAATACTCGCCCCCAATACAGCGCTCTCCCCCAATACAGCACCCTTCCCCAATACAGCATTCTCCCCAATACAGCACTCTTCCCCAATACAGCACTCTTCCCCAATACAGCGCTCTCCCCCAATACAGCACTCTTCCCCAATACAACACTCTTCCCAATACAGCACCCTCCCCAATACACACCCTTCCCCAATACAGCACCCTTCCCCAATACAGCACTCTTCCCCAATACAGCGCTCTCCCCCAATACAGCACCCTTCCCCAATACAGCACTCTTCCCCAATACAGCGCTCTCCCCCAATACAGCACTCTTCCCAATACAGCACTCTCCCCAATACAGCACTCTTCCCCAATACAGCGCTCTCCCCCAATACAGCACTCTTCCCCAATACAGCGCTCTTCCCCAATACAGCGCTCTCCCCCAATACAGCACTCTTCCCCAATACAGCGCTCTCCCCAATACAGCGCTTCTTCCCCAATACAGCTCTTCCCAATACAGCACTCTTCCCCAATACAGCACTCTTCCCCAATACAGCATTCTCCCCAATACAGCACTCTTCCCCAATACAGCACTTTTCCCCAATACAGCACTTTTCCCCAATACAGCACTCTTCCCCAATACAGCACTCTCCCCCAATACAGCACTCTTCCTCAATACAGCACTCTTCCCAATACAGCATTCTCCCCAATACAACACTCTTCCCCAGTACAGCGCTCTTCCCCAGTACAGCACTCTTCCCCAATACAGCATTCTCCCCAATACAGCACTCTCACCCAATACAGCATTTTCCCCGATACAGCACTCTCTCCCAATACAGCACTCTCCACCAAGAGAACACTTTCCCCCAGTAAAACAGCATTCTAAAATAGTCTTCTAATACAGCACAGTAATACATCATTCTAACACAGAGCCCTAATATGGCACTCTAATAGTGCACTCTAACGCAGCCCTCTAATACAGCCTTCTAATACAGCACTCTAAGATAGCACTCTAATATGGACCCTAATGCAGCATTACATTACAGCCCTTTAATACAGCACTCTAACAAAGTACTCCAATACAGCACTCCAGTGTTGCACTATAATACAGCACTCAAAATACAGCACTGTAATACAGCACTCTAAATACGGTACTCTAATACAGCACTCTAATACAGCACTCTAATACAGCACTCTAAAAGCACTCCAGCCTGGCATTCTAATAGGGCACTCTAATACAGCACTTTAAGAAAGCATTCTAATACAGTCCTCGGATAGGAACTCTAAAACAGCATTTGAATACAGGACTCTAATACGGCAATCTAACACAGCAGTCTAATACAGCATTCTAACACAGTACACTAATACAGCACTTGAATAAGGCACTCTAAATGGCTCTCTAATACAGCAGAGGTTATGTAAGTTTGTGTTGTTTTTGTTGGAGCAGAGGCGACTCGGGGTGACCTGATCGAGATGTGCAAGATTATGAGGGATATGGACGGAGTGGATGTGGAGCAACTGTTCCCTTTAGTTGAAGTGTCAGCCACGTAGGTTCAAGTTGAGGGCTAGGAAGAAGGTTTCAGGGGGATGTGGGAAAAAACCTATTTAGTCATAGAGTACTGACGGTCTGGAACACGCTGCCCAGGAGGTTGGTAGAGGTGGGTTGCCTCACATTCTTTAGAAGGTACCTGGATGAGCACTTGGCATATCATAACATTCAGGCTATGGGCCAAGTGCTGGCAGATGGGATAAGGTGGGAGTTCAGGTGTTTTTGATGTGTTGGTGCAAAGGTGGATAACTACAGGTCGGTTAGCTTAACGTCTGTAGTTGGAAAAATGTTGGAATCCATCATTAAAGAAGAAATAGCAGGACACTTGGAAAGGACTGGTTCAATCAAGCAGACACATCATGGATTCATGAAGGAGAGGTCATATTTGACGAATTTACTGGATTTTTATGAAGATGTGACTAATGTGATTGACAGAAGGGAACTGGTGGATGTGATGTTTTTAGATTTCCAGAAGGCATTTGATAAAGTGCCTCACAAAAGTTGCTGCAGAAGATTAGGGTACACGGAGTTGGGGGTAAAGTGTTAGCGTGGACTGAGGATGGCTATCTAATAGGAAGTAGACAGCTGGAATAAATGGGTGCTTTTCTGGTTGGCAGTTGGTGACTAGTGGCATGCCACAGGGATTGGTGCTGGGGCTTCAACTGTTTACCATATACATAGATGATCTGGAGGAGGGGACTGAGTGTAGGGTAACATAGTTTGCTGATGACATGAAGATGAATGGGAAAATGACTTGCGTGAAGGACACAGGAAGTCTGCAGAAAGATTTGGATAGGCTGAGTGAGTGGGCAAGGTTCTGGCAGATGGAGTATAATGTTGGCAAATGTGAGGCTATCCACTTTGGAAGAAATAATAGCAAAATGGTGATTATTTAAATGGTGATTACAACATGCTACTGTGTAGAGGGACTTGGGGGTCCTTGTGCACAAATTGCAAAAATTCAGTCTGCAGATGTAGCAGGTGATCAAGAAGGCGAATGGAATGTTGGCCTTTATTGCAAGGGGAATAGAATATAAAAGCAGGGAGGTCTCGCTGCAATTGTACAAGGCACTGGTAAGGCCACAGCTAGAATACTGTGTGCAATTTTGGTCTCTTATTTGCAAAAGGATATATTGGCCTTGGAGGGAGTACAGAGAAGATTCACCAGGTTGATACTGGAGATAAGGTGGAGCTTTTGAGGAAAGATTGAGTAGATTGGGCCTATACTCATTGGAGTTTAGAAGGCTGAGGGGTGACCTTATAAAGACATATAAGATAATGAAGGGGCTAGTTAGGATAGAGGTAGAGAGATTCTTTCTACTTAGAAAGGAAAGCAGAACTAGAGGGCACAGTCTCAAAATAAGGGAGGGGGAGGTGTCAGTTTAGAACAGAATTGAGGAGGAACTTCTCTCAGAGGATGGTGAACCTTTGGAAATGTCTGTCCAGTGCTGGGGAGGCTTAGTTATTAAGTATGTTCAATTTAGAGCTCAATAGATTTGTGTTTCTGTGAGTGTGTGTACGATGGCACAGTGATTAGCACTATTGCCTCACAGTGCCAGTGATCCAGGTTTGATTCCTGGCTTGGGTCACTGTCTGTGCAGAGTATGTACATTCTCCCCATGTCTGTGTGGGTTTCCTTCAGATGCTCCAGTTTCCTCCCACAGTCCAAAGATGTGCAGGTTAGGTGGATTGGCCAAGTTAAATTACCCCTTAGAGTCCCAAGGTAGGTTGAATGGATTAGTCATGGGGAATGTGTAGAATCATGGAGAAAGGGCCTCGATGAAATACTTTGTCATAGAATCATAGAAACCCTACAATGCAGAAGGAGGCCATTCAGTCCATCGGGTCTGTACCGATAGCAGCCCCACACAGGCCCTAGCCTGTAATCCCACACATTTACCCCGCTAATCTCTGTAACCTACGCATCCTGGGAAGCTAAGGAGCAGTTTAGCATGGCCAATGCACCTAATCTGCACATCTTTGGGTTGTGGGAGGAAACCAGAGTACCCAGAGGAAACGTATGCCGACACAGGGAGAATGTGCAAATTCCACACAGACAGTGACCCAAGCTGGGAATTGAACCCAGATCCCAGGAGCTGTGAGGCAGCAATGCTAACCAAAGTGCCATCATGCCGAATAGCCTCCTTCTGCACTGTAGGATACACACGTGTTTTGCTTCAGGGCTGTCTTTTGAGTTGCCTCAGCCTGGGCAGACTCCAGGTTATGGTTGTGACTTGTCTGTGTGACTCTCTCTTCTCCAAAGAGTGGCTGATTCTGGCTGGAATTAGTTAACACCTCATTTTTCCATATTGGCAAATAGAGGACGTGGAACAGAGAAAGGTGAAAAAAGCAAGTGTTGTGAGTAACTTCATAACCTACAAATCATAAAACTACCATTTATCAGGGAAAGGAAACATTGGCACTTGCAATATTAATGCAGTTAGAAGAACAATATTGATTTCTTGGGCTTTTCTGCCGATTCTGGCTGGAAATTTATGTTTCATCCTAATTCTTTTTATATCCAAGATTGTGGATCGAAACCATTATTAAAATTCATTTTGCTGCTGCGCTGCATTTTGAAAATTTCATGTCAGAAGAACAAAACTGTTGTACCAAATTTGAAGTGATGAACAAGAGCTGACAGTAATCGTTCGATGTCGCTCAAAGTGACATGCAAGCTTTCTTTCGCCATTTTTCATTACCCAGCAGGTTCGAGAATTTGTATATTCCATTGTGTTTTGAATGGACAGTTAACAAAAGTGAAAATCTCCTCGATAGACTGAGTTTTTCGGTTGGTAGAGTAACGCTATTCCAGTGAAGAATCATTTGCAAATTGGGATGGCCTAGTTCCACGGTGCCAAAGTACTTATAGAGTTATGGAGCAATGCAGCAGGCAATCAAGCCTTTCAGCCCAACTGGTCCATGCCGACCAAGGTGCCCTCCCAGCTAGTCCTAATTGCCCACATTTGACCCATATTTCTCTAATCCTTTCCCATCCTTGTACTTATCCAAATGCTTTTTAAAAGTTGCTATTGTACCTGCCTCAATCACTTTCTCTGGCAGCTCATTACATAAGCTGACCACCCTCTGTGTGAAGAAGTTGCCCCTCAGGTCCCTTTTAAATCTTTTCCCTCTTACCTTGAACTATGCTCTCTACTTCTGACACAGGTTTGATTATTATTGGGTGAGATTTTGTTAGACCTGAGCCATTTGGTTTGGATGGACTTCCAGGAGGAAGGACTTCTCAAACACCTCGATTTTAAAATTCTCATCCCTGTGTTCTAATTCCTTCATGGTTTTGTCACTCCCAATCTCTGTAATCCTCTTCAGCCCATAAGACACTTGGGGAACACTTCATTCCAACTATAATCTGTTGTCCTACTCTCCCATTTTGCTTGGTGGCTGTGCTTTCACTGTCAAAGTCCTAAGCTCTGGAATTTCCTCTCTTACCCTCTCCTAAAATCCACCTGTCTTAAAATCCTGAATCCAAGATGGAGTGTGGTGACTTCTTGTGAGTTCTCCCCCCATATCTTCTAATTCCATCTTTTCCTCTCATTCTATGCTCTGAGAACAGTACTGTAGCTCCTTTTTAATGATGCTTTTTTTTAAGTCTCTTATCAGTAACTGTAACACTATATTCTGCACCCTCTCCTTTCCTTCTCCCCTATGTACTCCATGAATGGTATGCTTTTTCTGTATACTGTCCACGAAAAAATACTTTTCACTGTATCCCAATACATGTGACAATAATAAATCAAATCAATTCAATTCATTTCCTTCCTTGGCTCAGACACAATTATGTTCCATCAGGAGAAAGATACAAACATCTGAGCTCACATACCAGCTTCTTCCCTGCTGCCATCAGACTTCTGAATGGACCTAAACTATATTAAGTTGATCTTTCCCTACAGCCTAACTACGTAACTATTACATTCTGCTCCTTTCCTTCCTATGAATAGTATGCTTTGCCTGTATAGAAACAATACTTTTCATTATACGCTAATGTAGAATCACAAAATACCTACAGTGCAGCAAGAGGCCATTTGGCACATCAAACCTGCATTGGCAACAATCCCACCCAGGCCCTATCCCTGTAATGCCACATATTTACCTTACTAATCCCCCTGACACTAAACAACAATTTAGCATGGCCAGTCAACCTACATTTCTGGACTGTGGGAGGAACCAGAACACCCTGAGGAAACCCACGCAGAGAATGTGCAAATTCCACATAGACAATGACCCAAGTCAGGAATTGAACCTGGGTCCCTGGCGCTGTGAGGCAGCAGTGCTAACCATTGTGCCACTGTACTGCCCTCATGTGACAATATTAAATGAAGTCAATTAAATCTAAAAGTGTTGGATTCTATGCCTTGGGGTATCATGACATAGTTGTTGAGAAAGAGGTATGGAATCAAATGGAGATTCAAGCAATTAGCCAGTTATTAGTTAGCCATTATTCCTTTATCTGTCACGCTCTCGTACTTGTAACTTACAAGTGATGGTGAAGATTCTGTAAGGCAATGTACCTGAATGCACTGTCACACCTGACAGCAACATTCGGAGCCATGTTCTGCACCCAAGATCATTTCAAAGCAGGCGGGTAATAAAGAAAGGGCACATGTCGGTGCACATGTTACTGACAGGTCACGATGTTAAACAACTTCTATCCAAGGCAGTAATTTCACTTAAAAAGGCAGAGGTGGGGGCGGGGGGGAGCATCATGATTAGAAATGGTTTTCTTGACCTCAGAGGGATGATCAAGGTAATGATAAAATTTCAAACAATTTTTCTAATCAAAGGGTTTCCTGTTTTAGTTGTAATCTTTTCTGAAAGTAGCCTTTGTTACTTGTTGTCCTGCTCACTTGACAAAAAATTCCTTCCAACTGAGATAATGGGGCCACTTAGGGAAGATTTGGGATGTGAGTGAGGGTGTGTTGAATCTGTTTGGTTGGTAGGGCACAGAATGTTACCCGTTATTCAATTCCATTCTACCTGGTGCCTATCTGATGCTTACTTCAGCAAGTTAACAATCTATTTTTACAGTTGTTAAAAGTTCATTAATGGCCAATTTTGTTTCATTATGAGCCATTTTGTCATAGTGTAATTGCCAGGGAGCTTGAAGAAGCTTAACATGCAAGAGGTGTATGTATGACTATAGTTAGTCACTATTCAGTAAGAAGAAATACTTCTAGCTTTCTCCTTTCTGAGGTGTAGTTATAGAATCACAGGATCCCTACAGTTCAGAAGCAGAAGGTGGCCATTCAGCCCATTGAAACTGCTCCGACTATAATACCAACCAGGCCCTATCCCATAACTCTACATGTTTATCCTGCTAACTTCCCGCTCTAACACTAAGAGGCAATTTGAGCATGGCCAACCACTGAACCCACACATCCTTGGACTTAGTAAGTCACATTTAAATCAATGCGTGCCCAAAACTGCCCTGCGTTAATATAGACAATGGACACATAACTCATTACATGCTCAAGAATACGAGAGACACTTACTGAAAGGAATCTTCAATGGTTTGACTTCACACCAGCTGCAGTGCAAG
Organism: Sphyrna mokarran; assembly: GCA_024679065.1. NCBI lineage: Eukaryota > Metazoa > Chordata > Chondrichthyes > Carcharhiniformes > Carcharhinidae > Sphyrna > Sphyrna mokarran. Next base: position 17,164,629 of record JAGIQG010000025.1, read on the forward strand.
TGGGACTTGGGGCAGTGCCACATTTTCCAAAAGGCATGAACTGAGAACTCCTTAAACTTCATTTTCACCCTTTCTTTAATATAATTTAACTGTTTTCTGAAGCCTACTTGGGATTAAGTGAGTGGCAGTACATGCCTGTTCATAAGTTGACATGCCGCATTTAGTGTTTAAAGTTTATTTATTAGTATCATAAGTAGATTAACGTTAACACTGCAACAAAGTTATTGTGAAAATCCCCTATTCATCACATTCCAGCACGTGTTCGGGTACACTGAGGAAGAGTTTAGTATAGCTAATGCGCCTAACTAGCCTGTCTTTAGGACTGTGGAATGAATCTGGAGGACCTGGAGGAAATCCACGCAGACGCAGGGAGAACATATAGACTCCACACAGATAGTGACCCAAGCCGGGAATCGACCCCAGGTCACTCATGCTGTGAAACAGCAACGTCGACCATTGGGCCACCATGCCATCTGTGTTGATCAGACAGATGCTGGTCTGCAATATGTTCAGGAAATCCAATGTTGTGTTCTATCTCACATTAAGTCCCATTCACCTGTCATCAATGTGTGCTTGCTGACCATTCAATTGCTCCCAGTTAGGGACCATTATTTTGACATTTTCATCCTACCATCCTCATGAAACCACAATCTATCTCCAAAACTCTTGAACATGCTGTTAACTCCCAAATCCGTGCCCATCTATCCTGGAATTACTCTCTTTTCAGATCTGGTCAGAGACACAAATGATATTCCATGTGAGTGCAATAACCTAAGTGGAAACCTAATCTTCTTCGTGTTTCTTGACTTGTCTGCACCTTTGACACAGTTGGACATATAGCTCTACCCCCTCATCACTTCTCTCTGTACTTGCATTGTCACTAAATTGTCAAGTTTCTTGTCTAATGCCCGGTACCTGAACAGAAATTTCCTCGAAATGAACATAGGAAAGCCAAAGACTTAGTGGTAAATGTTCTGATCCCATGCACTGCAGAGTAGGATGGATAATTTGATGGGCCATTTTAAAGTCTGTTGACCTCTGGTGGGAATTTCCAGTCTTTGGGGGGTGAGTGTAACTGGATTGTATTTGCCTCTGTCTTCAAACTCTGTTATCTTGCTGTCGATTTCCATCCCTCTCTGTTTTTTTTCTATTCATTTATGGGACATGGGCATCGCTGGCTGGGCCAGCATTTATTGCCCATCCCTAGTTGCTCATTCCTAGTTGAATCGACCACATTGCTGAGGCTCTGGAGTCACATGTAGGCCAGACCAGGTAAAGATGACAGATCTCCTTCCCTAAAGGGCATTAGTGAACCAGATGGGTTTTTTTTCTGACAACCAACAATGGTTTCATGGTCACCAGTAGGCTAGTAATTTCAAATATTTTTTATTGAATTTAAACTCCACCATCTACCATGGCGGAATTCAAACCCTGGTCCCCAGAATATGAGCTGAGTTTCTAGATTAATAGTTTAACGATATTATCACTAGGCTGTTACCTCCCTTGTCAACTGTTCAAACCTGTGATAGTCTGCTCACAACCTTGGTGCCATTTTTGACCTTGAGATGAGGTTTACATCACTTATTTCCCTCCCCCCCACCCTGCACACCCTCTCTCTCCACCCATCAATAAGACTGTTATCTGCAGCTCTGTAACATTGCATGACTCCACCCCTGCCTCAGTCCTGTTGCTGCTCCTCCATGCATTCTCTAAACCTGACTTGTCAAGAGTGCTCCTAGCTAGTCATCCACTTACTAAGATAAAGGCAAAATACTGTGGATGCTGGAAACAAAAACAGAAAAGCTCGGCAAGTCTGATAACATCTGTGGAGAGAGAGTAGAGTCAACATTTTGAGTCAGGGTGACTCTTCATCAGAGTTTCATCACCCACTTGCTAGCCTATCGACGTCACGGTGGCATAGTGGTTAGCACATCTCACAGCGCCAGGGACCTGGGTTGCATGTTTTCCCCATGTCTCCGTGGGTTTTCTCCAGGTGCCCCGGTTTCCTCCGTAGTACAAAGATGTGCATGTTAGGTACATTGGCCATGCTAAGTTACCCATAATGTCCTGGGATGTGTAGGTTAGAGGATTAGTGGGGTAAATATGTGGGGTTGTGGGGAAGAACGTGGGATGAGATTATTGCTGGTGTAGACTCAATGGGCCAAATTGCACTGTAGAGTTTCTATGACTTCTCTGTAAGCCTAAGGCCATCCAAAGTTCTGATTCAGGCCTCCCAACCTGCACTAAGTTCTGTTTGCACATCATCTCAATGCTGGCTAACTTACCCTGTATCTCAGTCCATGTGTGCCTCAATTTTAAAATTCTCATTACAAATCTCTTCATCATCTCATCTCTGTAATCTTCTCCAGTCCTTAAGTTTCTGAGAGATCTGTGCTCACCTAATTCTGTCTCCCGAACATCCACAATTTAAATTTCTCCACCAGTGGCACTCAGACCATCAGCTGATAGGGCCTTAAGCCTGGAAATTTCCTGGAAATTTGGCATGTCCACTACAACTCTCACTCACGTCTGCAGATGCACCATAGAAAGCATTCTTTCTGGTTGTATCACAACTTGGTATGACTCCTGTTCTTCCCAAGACCACAAGAAACTACAAAGAGTCGTAAATGAAGTACAATCCATCATGCAAACTAGCCTCCCACCCATTGATTCTATCTCCACTTCCCACTGCCTCGGCAAAGCAGCCAGCGTAATTAAGGACCCCACACACTCTTCCATCGAGAGATAGATTCAAAAGTCTGAGAGCACATACCAACTGACTCAAGAACAGCTTCTTTGTTGCTGCCATCAGACTTTTGAATAGACCCACTAAGTTGATCATTCCCTACACCCTAACTATGACTGTAACGCTACATCGTACACTCCTTTCCTTCTCTATGCACGGAATGCTTTATCTATATAGTATCCAAGAAACAATAATTTTCACTGTATACCATTACACGCGATAATAATAAATCGTCAAATCCTTAAACTTCTCTACTTGACATTCCTCCTTTGAGCCAGGCCTTAAAATCCAGCTGTTTGACTAAGATTTCTCTCAACATTCTTCACATTTCCTGAGATCAGATTTTTGTTGATTTTTTTTGTCTTTAATCAGGATGTGGGCATTGCTAACAAGACTAGCATTTGTTGCCCATCTCTATTTGTCCTTGAACAGGCAAGGATGGCCAGGCCATTTCAGAGGGCAGTTACGAGTAAACCACATTGCTCTGGGCCTGGAATCACTAAAGGCCAGACAGCAGATTTCTTCCCTAAAAGGCATTGGTGAGTCAGATGGGTTTTTACAACAATCATTGCATTGTCACTATTATGGAGGCTAGCTCTACATTCCAGATTTTATTAATGGAATTGAAAATTCCACCCACTACCATAATGAGATTTGAACCCATGTGCCCCTGAGTATTAGTCTTTGGAATATTAGGCCATTACACCTTCTCTCCCCAACATTAGCATGAAGTGTCACAGAGTCATAAAATCCCTACAGTACAGAAGGAGGCCATTCAGCCCGTCGAGTTGGCACCAACCACAATCCCACCCAGGCCCAACCCCATAACCCCACAGATTTACAAATGCTGATCTCCCTGATACCAAGGGGAAATTTAGCATGGTCAATCCACCTAATGCATGGCCAATCCACCTAACTGTGGGAGGAAACCAGAGCACGCAGACACGGGGAGAACGTGCAAACTCCACACAGCCAGTAACCCGAGCCAGGAATTGAATCTGGGTTGCTGACACCATGTTGCAGCAGCGCTAACCACTATGCCACCATGCTGCCCCAAATATTCTGGGACATTTTTATCATGTTGAAATTGCTATGTAAATACAAGTTGTTTTTTGCTTTGCCACTGGATGTCAAACAGACACAAATCAAATGAAAACTTCAAAGAAGGCAGAAGCCTGTAAATTCCAAAAGAATTAATTCCGTTCTAACAAATTCAACTGTGCTCATAATGTTTTTGTATATTAAAAAGCAATATGTTTTTTCTGGATTGAATCAAGGAGAGAGTTCGAGGGAGCAGAGTTTAAACATAGCTCAACTGAACAGGCAGAATCTCTGGGCTGTTGGTATCATTTTGATCTCTGAGCCAACAAAAGTCACACCTTACCTTCAGTTTCATTCCTTTCTCTGTTTCCTCTTCATTCAACCTTCATGACAATTTGAAGTTTTCAATTTTTTTTCACACTGGTTTTGTAGGTGTTGCAATAAAAGAAATAAATATGTTCTCATAACCACTAATGTCTTCAAGTTCTTTATCGTCAAATATGTTTGAAGTGTAGTCACTGTGCATATCGGCCATATTTGGAACATTGTGAGCAATTTTGCGCCCCATATCTAAGGAAGGATGTGCTGGTTTTGGAGAGGGTCCAGAGGAGATTTACGAGAATGATCCCAGGAATGAAAGGCTTGATGTATGAGGAGTGTTTAATGACTCTGGGTCTATACTCGGAGTTTAGAAGGATAAGGGGGAATCTCATTGAAGTTTATAGAAAGGCTGAATATGGTGGATTTGGGGAAGATGTTTCCATTAGTAGAAGAAACTAGGATCTGAGGGCACAGCCTCACAGTAAAGGGAAGATACTTTAGAAGTGAGATGAGGTGGAATTTCTTCAGCCAGAGGGTGGTGAGTCTATGGAATTCATTGCTACAGAAGGCAGTGGAGGCCAAGCCATTGAGTGTATTGAAGACAGAGTTAGATAGGTTCTTGATAGATAAGGGGATCAAAGGGTACGGGGAAAAGGTCAGGAGAATGGGGTTGAGAAACTTACAGGCCATGATTGAATGGCAGAGCAGACATGAGAGGCCAAATGGCCTAATTCAGCTCCTATAATTTTGGTAATGGCAGTCAGTTTGCACACAGCAAGATTCCACAAACAGCAATGTGATAAATGATCAGATGAACTGTGTTTTATGATGTTGATTGAGGCTTAAATATTAATCAGGACACTGGGGATAACTGTCCTGCTCTTCTTCAAAACAGCACCATGTGATCTTTTGCACCCAGACAGATGGAGTCTTGATTTAATACCTCATCTGAAAGACAGCACCTCTGATGGTGAAGCATTCTCTCAGTAATGTCAGCCTGGATTCTTTGTGTTCGAGCTCTACAGTGGGACTGAGTGGCAATCTTCCCTCTGAATCATAAGGTTCCGAGTCGAAGTCATGGCTGTTACTGGTGTTTCCTTCTGTTTTTGGTATGCTACTCAAATCTTTGTCTGCTCTTCCATCAGCTGTGTGTGGGAATCTCTTCACCGTGTAGCCCTGCATTGCTGGACAAGTTTGGATGTCAAACTCACTATAACCATGAAAGCTGCCATTCCAATCTAAAACAGAAGCAAAGAAGACTCCTGAATCTACTGAGCCAATCTCTGCCAAGTGCCATCTTAATAAATACTGCATAGTTAGGATTCAAGTGGAACATAGTGTATTTTTTTCTCGAACTATTGGGCCACTCATTGACTGAATGAATAATCTGTACAGCAATGTACCAGGATGTTTGTCCATTCCCCTCATTGCATCTTGGCCCTGATCAGGCCATCAGGGCAGGCAGAAAATCAGAGACCTTTGGCTTTTTGTAGAATCATGGATACAGAAATAATCCATTCAGTCCATTGTGCATTTGAAAGGAACACTTGCTTGCTTTTTTCCCAATACCCTGTTTATGTTTCCCCTTCAGGTATTTTTTCAGAGTCTTTCTGAAAGTTATTTTGGAACCTGCTTCCAGTACACTCCAAATCAGAACAACTCATTCCTTTCCTTAGAAGGAGAGAACGTACAGCAGAGCGGAAACCCTTTATGTACTGTTGCTGGTCGTTCTTAATGGCATGGTATTGATGGAAGGCTAAGGGATGGTATGTTACCTTAGAAAGGAAATGCTGTGTGCTCTATGGGACCTAAGGGTCCAGTTTTACTAATATTTCATCCATATAGTTTACTTCACAGTGACCTAAAGGGGAGAACGTAACTCCAGAAATCCACTGAGAGGTTATTTCAAACCATTGGGTTTATCGCTGCATTCAGTTGAATATTGCATTGGGTTTAACACTGCATTGACTTCTACTCGAGTGTGTTGTAAAACAATTGCTGATGAGATCTCTTGGACTGCGTGGTGCATTTGTAACTTGAACCTGATTAGCTTGTAATGATTCAAGAATGGCATATATTTACATATATTCTTGCAAGTGTTGGGAATGGGACTCTGTGCCTATCTACAATTAACTTGCCTTGTTTGAATGGGGTGAGGATCCGGCAGAACTGGGTTGCACCTCAAATTAATGCCAGACTCTGGCCGGAATTATATCCCAAGGGTCTCCCATGTTTTATGCAATTTCTGGCCTTTGTTTATTGACCTTTATAACAAGAAACTTTGGCTTGGTGCTTTGGGAATGCTCACAACAGAAATTCTGTTTATTACACTCAGTTCATAATGTTCCCTCATATATCATCCTCTTAAATTACAGACCGGAACTGTTTCACACAACTAGGCTGGCTGCTTTCCCGGTATGGTACATGTGAGCATATTCAACAAAATAGGGCCAATTCACAAAAAAAAAATTCATGAATTGGCAATTATATTAAATGCGAAGAATGCTCTAACATTGCAGGAGTTGCACATAAAGGAATTTATACGTGAAGGGGCACAGAAGTAGTCGAACAGCATGGTGGCACAGCAGTTAGCACTGCTGCCTCACAGCACCAATTCCTGGCACTATCTGTGCAGAGTCTGCACATTCTTCCTGGGTCTGTATGGGTTTCCACTGGGCCCTCTGGTTTCTTCCCACAGTTGGAAAGTTATGCCAGTGAAGTGTATTGGCCATGCTAAATTCTCCCTCAGTATACTGGGTATGGTGACTAGGGGATTTTCACGGAAAAACTTCATTGCAGTTTAATGTAAGCCTACTTGTGGCACTAATAAATAAACTTTAAACAGAAATCAAGATACATTTTTATTGAACCTTGCAAACAAGCAATTTCTCCATCTTTAATAGCTCTTACTGCAAGATATTTTTCGTGTCCTTATTTTGCTAAATATTTCTGAGAGTCTTCAACAGTAGTTGTAATCATAAACTATTTTTTATTGATCCATTGGAGGTAACTTAATGATGTGATTTGCAAATATATGCATATTATTCACTGGTAATGATTGACAATAATGCACTGTGGAGTTTATTAATATTGACTTTGGTAACTCGAAAGGCAAGAATTTCAGTGAGTTTTGGATTCAGTTGTAAATGTTGCAGTAATAAACAGAAAGAAAGAGTTGCATTTATACTGGGGATTTCACTCACTCAGGATGTTTCAAAGCATTTTACAACCAATGAAATACTTTTGAAATGTCATCACTGTTGTAATGTAAGAAACCATATACCATCAACAAGACGCACTGCAGCAACTCATTAAGGCTCCTTCAACAGCACATTCCAAACCTATGTCCTCTACCATCTTAAAGGACAAGGGTGGCACGGTGGCACTGCTGCCTCATAGTGCCAGGGACCTAGTTCAATTCTGGCCTTGGGTAATTCTGTGGAGTTTGCATGTTCTCCCTGTATTCGCGTGGGTTTCCTCCAGCTTCTCTGGCTTCCTCCCACAGCGTAAAGATGTGCAGGGTAGCATGTGCCTTACTGAACTGCCCCTTAGTGTCCCAGGATCTGTAGGTTTGATGCATTAGTCACAATAAATGCACAAGGTTATGGGGATAGGGTGGAGGGGAGTGTCAGATGGGATGTTGTTTCAGGGAGTTGGTGCAGACTCAGTGGGTTAAATAGCCTCCTTCTGCACTGTAAGGGTTCTATGGTTCTATCAGACGCAGGGGCACAGCATCACCTCCAAGTCCTCTGCTGAGCCATCCTTTCTCAGAACCTATCACCGTTCCTTCAGTATTACTGGGTCAAAATCATGGAACCCTCCCTTCTGAACAGCACTATAGGTGTACCTACATCTCATGAATCGGATTTAAGAAGCTGACACACCGCCACCTTGATGCGTGTCAAGTCACAGATTCACACATACAATTTCATCATTGTACCAACAATCCCCCATCATCCACAGGGAAACATTGGTTATGGGGTCCAAATTTTGATGCGCCAGTTTGCAGGTATATTCCAGGAAGGGGCGGTGAGTGAGAGTGTGTGAGGGGACAACCCAGAAATTATCCTCTTACAGCCTGTTAAATTTATTGGATGGAAAGAGATGGGTCGGAATTCTCCAACCTCACCCATGGCTGGGATTCTCTAGTCCCACTGCAGTGAATGGAGATTGGGTCAAATTCTCTGTTCTCATAGCAGTGGTAGCAGTAGCAGGGTATGCAAGACAACAGAATTCTGGCTAAAGTTTGGAATTTTCTGTTGGCATCAGGAGGTTTGGCGACAGGAGTGGAAAATGCCAGGTTTTCCGATGAACTAAAAGCAAGGACGAATTGTTCCCTTCTTCCATCAGTAGAAGCCTGTGTTTCTTGATGTTGAATGTTGGGAACCTCATTGTAATAAATTAACATATTTATGACCCATGTCAGAAACTCCCAAGGTGTTTTATGAAGTTAGCCTAGGTCCTAAGTTTTACATTTGATTTTGGCTTTTTGATTTGATTTGATTTATTATTGTCACATAGAATCATAGAATCCTACAGTGCAGAAGGAGGCCATTTGGTCCATCGAGTCTGTACCAACCACAGTCCCACTCAGGCCCTATCCTTCATAACCCCATACATTTACTCTAGCTAGTCCCCCTGACACTAAAGGCAATTTAACATGGCTAATCCACCTAGTCCGCACATCTTTGGAATACTGGAGGAAACTGGAGCACCCGTAGGAAAGCCACGCAGACACAGAGAGAATGTGTAAACTCCACACAGTGACCCAAGCCAGGAATTGATAATACATGTATTAGTATACAGTGAAAAACATTGTTCATTGTGTGCTATAAAGATAAAGCATATTGTACATAGTGAAGGAGAGAGTGTAGAATGTAGTGTTACTTTCATTGCTAAGGCACAGAGGAAGATCAACATACTATGAGGTAGGTCCACTCAAAAGTCTGATGGCTGCAGTGAAGAAGTTGCATTGGGTGAGTATAAGATATTTCCCTCTAGGTACAATTCAAATAACCCACTATGAAGCTTTTACATAAAAAAGGTTTATTTAAAAACACAGTTAAAATGTAATAAAAAGAATTAGCATAACTTTTACCAATTATAACAATTAAACATGACACTGTATAACTCCTAACAGCTAGCTCTTCCAAGTTAAGCATCATTCTACAGATACACACCCTTCTTTAGACTTAACACAGAAACAAGTATGCTTACATGATGCTGGATCTTCAGTTTTTAATAACTGCTTTGTCTTTTTTTTTGTACAAAAAGTAAAGTTTATTCATTAGTCACAAGTGAGGCTTACATTAACACTACAATGAAGTTACTCTGAAATTACCTCTAGTTACCACATCTGGCATCTGTTCAGGTCAATGCACCTAATCAGCAGGTGTTTCAGAGTGTGAGAGGAAACCGGAGCTCCCAGAGGAAACCCACCCAGACATGGGGAGAATGTGTAAACTCCACACAGACAGTGACCCAAGCTGGGAATCGAACCTGGATCCCTGGCACTGTGAAGCAGCAGTGCGAACCACTTTGCCACAGTGCTTGTGTTGGATCAATTCTCTGAGACTCCTCAGTCCTGGAACCTCAGCAAGCTTCTAGAGAGAGAGAGAGAGAGACAAAAAGAGTGCTTTCTTCCAGCAGCTCCTAGTAGCAACTGAGAACCAAAACTAAAAGTTGGATCTTTCTGTGGAAAAAAAACTGTTCTCGGGCATTTCATCTGACTTATCAATCATCCTCAAATCAAGCTCCACTCAGCAATCTCCAAAGGACCAATAAACCCCAGAACACTGCATTAGTCCTGATTAGAATCAGCATGATGTTCATTATATTGCTTCAGTAACAATTACAGAACAACCGTTGCAGACATCACGGCACCAATAAGATGCTAGTAGGTGCTTGAAACACCTGCAGAGAAATATTATTAAAATACTTTCTTTAAAGACACAAAATCATCACACATATAATTATCAGGGCTCTATACTGGAATCGTTTTCCCCCACTTCAAAAATTCCACTAAGGCGGTGTGATGTCAGAACGGACTGGTCTCAGAAAGCGAGCACGTGATGAGCAGAACTCTGAGGGGAACTCAGTTCTTGGAGGGAAGGGAGTCATGGCAGGGATTGCCAGGGTAATGTCAAGGTCATGTTAACTTGATGCCAACTTTATGCCGGGCTATGTACACCTGGGTGAAGAATTTTTCTTGGTTTTGCTAGCTGTACACTGGGGCAACCTTCCAATATGGTGCCTGGATCACCAACTGATGTGTCATGGAACCCGTGCCTCTGATTTCTTTTTCCCCAAGTTTAGGACTGAATGGTGGAAAAAAAACCACCATTGCCATCAGCGACCTCAATTCTACTTTTCCAGCCTGACATATTTGGCTCAAGGTTCATACGATCCTGCCCAAGGCCGTTTTCTGAACCTCGCTTGCACCCCTTCCCCCCGAATTCTGGGAGTGGGCATACCAGTAAAATTCAGGTCTGCATGGTCGCAGGGACATTTGAAAAGGGACAGGTAACCAAACTGAGCTAATTTGAGTTTCTTGGGCAAATGACTTTGAGATAATTTGCACGAATTCAGGTTATCATTGACTTGGTGTCCAAAGGTGTGCGGGTTAGGTAGATTGGCATTGCTAAATTTCCCCTTAGTGTCAGCAAGACTAGCCAGGGTAAATGCATGGTGTTACATGGGTGGGATTATAGTTGGTGCAAACTTGATGGGCTGAATGGCCTCCTTCTGTACTGTAGGATTCTATAATTCTACAATTGAGCTGGAAATAAAAATCTCTGGGAGAGGTCTGTTTAAAAGAGGTTTGTTTAAAATAACCATTACCATCGTCTGTCTGTGCTTTAACTTGAAGCACTGAAATCATACCAATAATATTCACTGCTTTATAGTGTAATGCTGCGGAATTGAGGAAAGGCTGACGCTGTTGTACTTTACTGAATTCCATAAATAGAAATGCAAATTCACAGCTATCCGTGCTGTGACAACCATCGCTGTTAACAGAGCCGCATTACCTAATGCAGTGGGAGCAAGGTGAAAAACAGACCTGAAAATGCACATTTTACTTCTTCCTTTGGCAGTCCCTCAGGCTCGAGGATGACTTGCTTCCGCTCCAGGAACGTGATTCCACAGTGGCTGAATAGTCCAACGCCAGAGCCTTAGACTTTGCCACAGCTTTGGCTGGTGGTGTTTGATGAGTTGTAAGTTTAAAATTTTTTTTATTAGACTCACACCTGGAGTCTAATAAAAAATGTATTAACAGTGCAATGGAGTCACTGTGAAAATCCCTTAGGTGCCGCACTCTGGCTCCTATTTGGATTACACTGAGGGAGAATTTAGCATGGCCAATGCACCTAAACCAGTATATCTTTTGGACTGTGGGAGGAAACTGGAGCACCTGGAGGAAACTCACACAGCCACGGGGAGAACATGCAGATTCTGCACAAGCACTGGCCCAAGCTGGGAATTGAACTTGGGGTCCTGACACTGTGAGGCAGTAATGCTAACCATCGTGCCACACTATAGATTCTGTGTTTCCTTCCGCTTTTTACGGTTCGCTTGGCCTCTCCATGCTCCATCCAGTGACACTCAAAATGACTGGCGCCTTCGCAAATGCCTCACCTCCAGTTTGTGTGTTCTAAGGCAAGCAATTCTTGGAGACCTGAAAATGCCCATTGAGTGTGCATTTCACAGTAATCCTCTCAATGCTACATTGTCCCGACACTCACACAGAACCCTTGCTCATTTCTGTTACCCTAAGAAACCCGGTGGGATTTTTGGACCATGTGACCGGATAGACAGATGGCTGTTGCTGATCCAAACCTCGGCTGCACAATCTTTTCTGAAATAAAATAAAATATTACAGATGTGAAGCAAGCTAAGGCTTATAGCAACTGATGAAATTTCATTTGTAGATGTGTCTAAATTATTTTATGTTGGCATTTAAAATTTAATGTTCAACCAATGTATTCTTAGATAGGTTTCATTTCACCCTCACAGCAAGACCCTGCCGAAGCTGTTCCATTATAGTCTGTCAGCTCCTGCGAATGTGTGCGAGTGGTGTACACGAACAATGGATTGCACCCTGCCTAAATATTTAATGAAGAAAACAAAATTATATTCAGATCTAATAAAGGATGTGACCCAATAATCTGGCAGCAAGAACAAGGTCATGGATCTGAACCATGGGGTTAGTCGAAAGTTGTGGACACCTGCTGTAGATTCATTAGGTGTAAGTGGCTAAAAAAAAATCACCTCAGGGTGTGGGACGGTAGGGGGAGACGGTGGAGTTGGGGAAAGTGGAGGAGGATGAATAGTCTGTCTGCTCATCTCAGCCCATTACAAGTGTGTTACCCCTGTCTCCATGGGGAAAGCAGTGGCCCAGATCGCTCACGGGGTGAGGCATTCTCAATGTGGGGAAAATGTGGAACAAGAAAAGTTCGCAAGAACTCAAGAATCCTTTTTATTCAAACAGGGATGCCTTCACTTTTTGTAAGTGAAATAAACATCACAAGCTGAATTTCCTTTACCACGAAATCTAATAAAATATACCAAACGGAAAGTGTAAACCGATTATTCTTAATTGAATTGAAACAGTCTTTAACTTTGTTAGCTTTGAATTTAACAAAGAAATTAGAGAATACCTGGTCTGAGAAATTTGATGGTATTACATGTATTTTACAGGCACAAAACTGACACTGAGGCCAGAATTTTACCAACACGTCCATCTGACTCCGGGGGGGTGGGCGAGGCTTGGAGAAAAGGCATTCTCCATTGGCCTTGGGTGGAATTGTATGAACCTTGGGCAAACATGCCGATAAAATTCCGGCCTTAGGGCAGGATCCTCCGGCCTCCCAGCTGTGTGCTTCCTTCCAGCGGGAGAACAAAGAACAAAGGAAATTACAGCCCAGGAACAGGCCCCTTCGACCCTCGAAGCCTGCACCGATCATGCTGCCTGACTTAACTAAATACCCCTACACTTCCGGGACCGTATCCCTCCATTCTCATCCTAGCTGTGTATTTGTCAAGGTACCCTTTTAAAATTCACAATGGTATCTGCTACCTCCCCTGGCAGCAAGTTCCAGGCATCCACCATCCTCTGTGTAAGGAGCTTACTTATTTGATAATAAACACCACAAGCTTTCGGAACACTATTCCTCCATCAGGTGAGTGGAAAGTCAGAACTTCCCACTCACCTGACGAAGGAACAGCGTTCTGAAAGCTTGTGACGTTTACTATCAAATAAACTTGTTGGACTTTAACCTGGTGTTGTGAGACTTCTTATTTTGTTTATCCCAGTCCAATGCCAGCATCTCCACATCATAAAAAGCTTGCCTTATACATCTCCTTTAAATCTTGCCTTTCATACCTTAAATTATGCCCTCTACTAATTTATTCTTCTACTCTGATAAAAAGCTTGGCGATGGCACAGTGGTTGCTGGTGGAGGAATTTGCTGGTCCCACCGCATCACCCTATGCCGGTGGGAACCACTTGACTGGAGAATCCTGAGAATTTGGCCTTAGATCTCTGATGCAATGTTCAAGCTCATTCCAGAGCAGTAATGTGGCTTCCATTGATAAAGATCCCGAAGAGATGTCCAAAGCTGGTTGCTGATGTCAGTTCTTTGCATGTGCAAATAAGATGCCTCATATCTGTTTAAGGGCTCCATTGCAGAATCGGTTTCTGATTGAACATAAAACATCGAACATAGAACATTACAGCGCAGTACAGGCCCTTTGGCCCTCAATGTTGTGCCGACCAGTGGAACGAATCTATTAACCCTCTAACCTAAACTATTCCAATATTATCCATATGCCTATCCACTGACCATTTGAACGCCCTTAAAGTTGGAGAATCCACAACTACCTCAGGCAGGGCACTCCATGCCCTTACTACCCTCTGAGTAAATAACCCACTTCTTTCATCTGTCCTATAATTATCACCCCTTAATTTAAAGCTATGTCCCCTCGTGTTAGCCATCACCATCCAAGGAAAAAGGCTCTCACTGTCCACTGTATCTAACCCTCTGATCATCTTGTATGGTATTCACAATACATGTAGACGGTGACCAGTAATCTCACTGCTTGGTAGCCAAAGCACAATCTTCAAAGGGCCTGATGGTCACCTCCAGAAAGGTGTGTTTTAAGTTTTGTTTCAGGAAAAGCTGGGCTCTCAGAAGGAAAGAAATAATAAAGCAGAGAAATAAGAAAGCTGGTTTGAACTGGCCTTGTATATTTTAAAATGGAACATAGTAAAAATGGCAAAATAAGAATACTGGTTTGAACTGGTCTTATATACCGTAAAATGCAACACTAATAAAATGGGTAAATACTGGTCTGGTCTGAACTGTTTTCTTCCCTTCTGGGTTTTCCTCCTTGCTCCACATTCCCATTATGGCCTCTGCTAATCATCACTCACGGCCTCTCGATTATATTGCCATCCTGGACTCTATTGAATTCCTTGTTTGGTGTCTATGCCCATTGAATTTGGTGCCTCCCACAACCACCTCTGGAGGCAGGACTAATCTCTTGCGGACTTCATTACATCGGAGCTAGATACTCAATGCTGGAATCAGTGAGATTAAGGTAACTTATGGTGAATCTGTCTAAAAGCCTTGATTAAGAGTTTTGTGGTCAATTCTGGACACTGCAGTTTAGGATGGATATGAAAAAGATGCAGAATAGATTCATGAGAATGGTGTCCGGGTTCAGTTGCATGGAGAGGCTTGAGAAGTTGGGGCTGCCCTCCTTGAATGAGACTCAGTATTGGAAAGTCCCAGGGCTATGGGGAAAGTGAAAGGACTGGGACTAATGCACCAAATAGCTGATACAAACATAATGGGCCAAAGAGCCTCTTTCACTATTGTCTTTAAAATTGAGGGGAGATCCGATAAAAGTGTTCAAAATTACTAGGGCCCTGAACAGGGTAGGTAGAAACTGTCTCATTAGAAGGAAGGATAATTTCAGAGACCACCAATTTAAACCAATTGGTAAAGGACCAAAAGGTGACATAAGGAATGTTTTTTTATTATGAGTTAAGGTTAGGGTCTTATGTTCCTATGATCCTATCTGGAAAGCTGTGCCTGAGAATGTGGTGGAGTCAGACTCAAATGTGGCTTTCCAAAGGGAATCGGATAATTACATTAAGGGAAAACATTTGCCAGGGATCTGTGGCAAAATGATTGGGGAGCAGGACTGGTGAAATTGCCCATGCACAGGCTTGATGGACCAAGTTGTCCATCTTTTCTGCAATGCTACCATCCTATAATCCCATGGTTTAGGATCACTTCTCAATCCAGGTGTGGTCCAATTTGTAGGTCCTTGAATCTTCTCCCAGATGAAAGCAGTTGGGCTGTGAAGCTTGCGAGTTTACTATCAAATAAATCGGTTGGATTTAAACCTGGTGTTGTCAGACTTTTTACTAAGTTTGGGCCCTCCATTGCCTTCCATCTCCCTCAACAGGGATTGGAAATGGAGACAAAAGGTTTGCAGATTTTTTTTAATACTTGTCAATGATAAGTGGGTGTCACAGCATTTATTGTCCATTTCTAAGGGTAATTAAGAGTCAATCCCATTGCTGTGGATCTGGAATCACATGTAAGGCCAGACCAGCAAGTACAGCAGATTTCCTTCGCTAAAGGACATTAGTGAAACAGATGGGTTTTTATAACAATCGACTATGCCTTTATGGTCATTATTAGACTTTTAATTCCGCATTTTTAATTGAATTCAAATTTCACCATCTGCTGTGGTGGGATTAGAACCCACCTCCAGACAGCATTACCCTGGGTCTCTGGATTACTAGTTCAGTGGCAATACCACTATGCCACAGCCTCTCCAAAATGTTAAAGTTTAGTTATTAGTGTCACAAGTAGGTTCACATTAACACTGTAATGAAGTTACTGTGAAAATAATCTAGCTGCAACACTCTGGTGCCTGTTCAGGTACACCAAGGGATAATTTAGCATGGCCAATGCACCTAAGCAGCACATCTGAAAGACTATAGAAGGAAACTGGAGCATCCAGGGAAAACCCATTCAGATATGGGGAGATCATGCAGACTCCACATAAACAGTGATCCAAGCTGAGAATCGAACTAAGGTTCCTAAGAATGCTAATCATTCTTCCATCATGCAGGAGACAGGAACAGAAGGAACAAACAACACAACAACCCAACAAAAAAAAAAAAACACCAAAAAAAAACAAACCCAAAAAACACACGATATGGTGATGGAGGTGAGAGGGATGCTGGTGTGCAGCAATAATACTGGTATGGGAGTGGTCTATTCCTATGTTACAAATTCTGAATAATAACTGACAGGGAAGCAGAAATTGGGCAAGCTGAATTATTACAGCAGTATTTAAATGTTTGTTAAAGTTCTGACCAGGGAACAAGATCCATAAGGTGAAGCCCTTCTGTTATGAAATTGTTTTATTCTAATCCTAACAAAGAAGCTTATGATTTTGTTTCATTATCTCACTTCTGTATTTTTCCAGATTTAAGTATTTCAGCATTACCTCTTGAACAACTACAAATCAAATATCCTAACTCTGAGCTGTGTTGTATTGATCCATCAACATGCACCAATGTGCAAACAGCCAACCCGCCACAAAATTCTGTAACAATATAAAACTGCACTCACTCACAGTGTACAACACTGGGAAAAAAAGATCATTGAAATAAAGTAGACAATCATCAGCTAAGCAGCGAGGTCTCATCCAAAATGTTGGTCATTGCAAATACCGTTGAGAGACTGGATTAAGGTGACATATTGATTCATCTTGTGAATATCTGATTATGTGAATTGGGTCTCATGCCAGCCTGTGGATGAAAGAATAATCTGATTTCAAGGCCCCTTGACCTGCTTGGACTCAATTCAAAATGTAAAAGCAGGGATAGATCATTCAGCACATGGTGTTTCTTCAAAAGAAATGTTTCTAAATTTAGTTTGTTAAAACTGAAGAAGGCAATTTGTTCCTGAAAGTAAATCTGCTCTTAATGATCATACATTGAGTTTCTCACTCTCAAAAATAGACCATTATTCATTAATACATATACATCTCACTCTGTACTAACACCAAATAAATAAAATTTCCACTAGTTTGTTAATAATGAACTCTCTCTTTGATTTAGGAAGTGAGCACAGTTAATTTTCTCATATCATGTGATGCATATCCTTTTCCTTCTAAAGTTTCAAAGTTTATTTATTAATATCACAAGTAGATTTATATTAACACTGCAACGAAATAACTGTGAAAATAGTTGCCACACTCCAGTGCCTGTCGTGTACACTGAGGGAGAATTTGGCATGGCTAATGCATTGAACTAGCACGTCTTTCAGACTGTGGGAGGAAACTAGAACATCCGGAGGAAACTCACGCAGACATGGGGAGAATGTGCAGACTCCGCACAGACAGTGACTCAAGCCGGGAATTGAACCTGGATCCCTGGCGCTGTGAAGCAGCAGTACTAACAGCCAATCATTTTAATTTTTACAAAAGCACGCAGGCTGTATTTTAATACAACAGATTTAAGCATTTTGTACACGTTTCCACCAGTTTGTTTGTTAATGAAGAACTCGCTTTTTGATAAGTGAGAATAGATGATTCAACAGAGAATTCTTTTACCCCTCCTGCAAACTCGAAGTATGATTTAGGTGAAACTTCAAACTGGCAACTTCCATTGCGTGCTGTCTTTGAAAACAATCTCAACTATAAGCTCCTTTTGTTTAATTTGAATTCGAAAAATATTGTGCCAAATCCCTTGAGCTAAACTGTAATAATGTTCCTTGAACATGCTACCCATTTCCCACTCCCCCAAAAAAATTCAGAATTGTTTATGCGTTGCTTGCCAACCCAGAAATAGGATATAACACGCTGCATGGGAACATTTATGGTCCATCCAAATGGCTGGCTTTATTGCACTTATAAAATATACATTGCCATTTATTGAATTGGCTTGTGTTGAGATCTGCTGGAATTTTATTGCCGTTACTCTGATCAAGAAGACTGAGCTAGCACTTGTAGAATTCGATAAGGTGTAAGATAGCACAATAAATATAATTTCATTTGATTAGGATCGACCAGGAGAAAACCTGTAATAAACAAATAACACTGTAAGAGCAATTGCAGGAGATGGGAAAAACATCACTTGACTGTCCTTTAGTATTTTGCAACTGACAATAATGTATTTACTGACCAGAATTATTCATTGAAATGCTCTTTCTGCTTGTCCTATTTTACTGTGAAGTGCCCCAACGTTTCTTTGCATAATGCCTTTACCAAAGACTAGAGAGATAATTCAGCATCATTGAAGTTTGCTGCACTGAATGTGTTCTTTTGATAACTTCTTAGCATAGCAGGTGTGTTGGGGAACTTGTCAACGCTGAGGTCTCATCATTACTGGAATGAAGTAACTGTTGACCTTCTGCAGGTGTGTGCATACAGTGTGTCTGTCTTAAGGTTATCAAGTTTCACCTTCTGAGAAGCAGGCTGACAATACACAAATACGCAGTTACACACTGACTGGCCAACACAGACGGTTATAGTTCACTGAAGTACAGCATCTGTGCTGTAAACTGTCAATACATTTTTTTTATAGAGGACAAAGATAAGATTGAAAACAGAAAATAATCTCAAATAAGGATCTAATGCGTATTCTCTTTTATTTGCAAGGCCCATATGCTTCAGATTTAGCCTTGAAACAGCACACAAAATGATGTGAGTGTATCTCTTTAAGGGTGTGTATTTAAATGCCAACATTAACCCTATGATCCTGCACTCTACAAACCCCCCAACTTTAAATCTGCAATTACTGTTGGACAGTAGTAGTTTGTTGCCTGATTTTATGACCAGCATTGCTCAATATTTAATTGGAACAATGCAGGATTGCAGAAAGATGGCTTACATGTTATCCAAGAACAAATTTAGATCAGATGCCAAAAAACTTGTGCACACATAAAAGTATGACAAATTACTGGAATAACCTGGCAAACAGACAAAGAGCAACATTGGGTGAAATTCACAGATTCTTTGGTTCCAACGGGGAGCCGCAGTCGACAGGAGTTCTTATCATACAGTGCTAACATGCTGTTTTGCTGATTCTTCAGCCTCCCACCTCCTTTCGACCACAACCACCCATTGGGAGGACAGAACAGTGAATTTACACTGAAATCTTCAGAGACACTCACAACCTCGGTTGTTGCCAGGGGAGACAGAGTAGTAGTGGAATGAGCTTGCATAGGCAAAGTTGTTCTTAAGTTCAGTAACTGAGAAGAATCCACGACAAATTCTTTGCACAAATGTCTCCCTTAAAAAAGCTTGAAGCTAATCAGCAGGGTTTTTGTTGCTTTTCAATGAAGTAGGGAGTTGGAGGTGAAGTGACAGACAGGTGATAATGCAGAAGGAAATTCATTATGAACACTCTTGTGTCTTCAAAATTGGATGGTTAATTCATGTGTACAAGGCAGCATTATTTCTTGTTAAATGCTTCAGATTGAAACCAGAAAATCTTAGGGAAATGAATTTTGCATGATGGCAATTCAATTTCCTTTGGGCAATTCCTTGTAGAGATCTACTAGTAAATAATAACAACTTATAGTTATTTAGCACCTTCAGCAAGGCTTTGGGGGTGGCACGATGGCACAGTTGTTAGCATTGCTGTCTCACAGTGTCAGGGACCTGGGTTTAATTTCAACTCAGGTGACTGTTTGTCTGGAGCTGCACATTTTCCCCATGTTTGAGTGGGTTTCCTCAGGGTGCTCCAGTTTCCTCCCATAGTCCAAAGATATGCAGGTTAGGTGCCTTAGCCATACTAAATTGTCCCTTAACGTCAGGGGGACTAGCAAGGGTGGCACGGTGACACAGTGGTTAGCACTGCTGCTTCACAGCATCGGGGATCTAGATTTGATTCTCAGTCCAGGCCACTAGCTCTCCATGTCTGTGTGGATTTCCTTTAGATGCTCTGATTTCCTTCACAGTTCCAAAGACATACTGATTATGTGCATTGGTCATGCAAAATTCTCCCTCAGTGCACCTGAACAGGCACCTACAGTGTGGTGACTGGGGGATTTTCACAGTAACTTCATTGCAGTGCTAATATAATCCTATTCATGACACTAATAAATAAACTTTAAACTTAGGGTTCCGGGGATAGGGCCAGGGTGGAATTGTTGTCGGTGCAGACCCGATGCGTTAGCTAGCCTTCTTCTGCACTGTACGGATTCTATGATTCATAAAAGTGACTGAAGTGTAGCTTTGGACTTCTGCTAACTCATTCATAGCTTTTTTCAAATGTAGGCAGCTGTTCTCCAATCACGTTTTCTTAAGGACTTCAAAAGAAGGCATTAAATTAAAAAGTCACATAATTGCACAAGTCATTGATAAGAATTTCAATGTCAGTGTTGCAGTAAGTCTTCAAGATCAACTTCACAGGGTGAATGTCTCCTAGATGCCGTCTCCTTAGAAAGAAGCGAGGGTGGATGAACTGTGTCAGTTTCTGTCCATCATGCAACACCCATCCTTGCTGCTTTGCTTCCAGATAGAAGTTAACCCATAAAACATTTAACTTAATGTCCTTGTGAGCCTGACATTGTCCAAATTGCCTTAAAATTATCATTAGTTTTGATGCACCACTACTAGCCCTTTTATACCCATATAAATGCAACCTATGTTGGGATATTTTAAACTTCCTGATGACCAGTTGGTTATTCCTGAGTTATAGTTGTGCTCCATCTCCCTGTCCTGTTGCTGACCCAGAGATTCTGCCATTCCAGCCCCAGGCCCTTGTTGCAGTGGTTATATGGATAGGTCACCTCCTCCTCGACGTCCCTGTGCAGATACACCACAATCCAGGAACTCAATACAGAAATACTGCCCACTAGCTTCAAACACTTTTGTCACAAAAGCAGTTGATAAAAATGAACTTTGTTATGATTTGCAAACCTGGACTATAAAACCATTGGATCAGAAATAGGTCATTCGGCCCATTGAATCTGCCCCATCAGGAGCTCTAACGAATATTAGTGTAG
This sequence comes from Sphyrna mokarran, assembly GCA_024679065.1. Taxonomy (NCBI): domain Eukaryota; kingdom Metazoa; phylum Chordata; class Chondrichthyes; order Carcharhiniformes; family Carcharhinidae; genus Sphyrna; species Sphyrna mokarran. Next base: position 17,185,779 of record JAGIQG010000025.1, read on the forward strand.
GGCCTCTCTTACATTGTTAACATTTGCTGTTTGCAAAATGATGTTTGGATATGCTGCCTGCATACGCTTGGTCCAAATTTGCCCTCCTGGCACCACGATTACTAGTTGGACAGCATCAGTATAACATTGATTCACAGTCTCGTGGAATTTGCTGGCAATGTCCTTGTGAACGCTGCCTGCTCCTGCTGGAATGGGCTATGCAAGATGCACCTCAGGTGGTGCATTGGCAAAGACACTTAGGTTCTCTCCTGCTCGTATCAACTTGTTGGTGGGAGGAGTGGGGGGAGAGTGGTGGGATGGGGGTGTCAGAACTTCAATGCTGAATTCCATTCAGTAGTCTAACATTATCCCACTCAAGTCTCAAAGTCTTAGCGTGGTATTTCAAGGTAGACTCTTCATCTAGATAAATCTTAGTAAATCTAACTTTACTAGACAACCTGCCCATGACCAATGAGAAACCTGGCTGGGGCTAACTTTGTTCCATTTTTGCTTCAAGAACAGTTATTTGTACGCACAATATCACTATACCTGCACTAGATTTAACTTGTTATTGAATAGGAAAATGTATCCTACAGGATATAAATGAATCTACCAGATTGTTCCCTTTTATGCTCTTGCGGCTTAGGAAAGGTAAAATTGAAAAGGTCAAAGGTAAATGCTAAAAGGCCAACATCGTACTGCAGAAACCCTTGAGAAATTGATTTGGAGCTTTGTATATTGCTTTTGAAGTAGGAACTGGATTCATTTTATTTCTGCTTTTCAGGCTTCCCACAGCACAAGCATCGCTTCATAAACTTTCCATTCTTTTTACATTTTTATACATGGTAACTTTTTTTTCTGCTAAACTGTACAAATCACGTTTAATTACCTGTCCCAGTATAATGTTGAAATGCCATGACGGAGTTTGGATTTCAAAGGGTAAGTATTGGACAACATGTGCACTCAATCCCTGATTTATTGAGAGCACATACTATTTAAATTAAGATAAAGCAGCTTGACAAGCCGTATTAACATCCCGTGAAGATTACATATCATTGGGCCAAAACTTTCAGAAAAGTGCACATTGAGCAGAAAAGGCCTCAGCTACATTGCGTGCATTCCAAATCTAGATGAAGCAAAATTGATTGTATGAAAATTGGAATGTTGGTCTTTATGGATTTCAATAAAAAATATTGGATCTCATATATTAAAATTATACCAACTGTTCCCTTCCAGTGTCAGAACGAAAGGTCTAGTTCATTTCACATTTTTCAATACTGATTTGATAACCAAGTCTGCATTTTAGAGTCGGTTGCCCATGTCTGCTCTTCCATTGATTTCAACGAGAAAGCTAATTTGAGAAAATGCTTAGCTCTGGGATTTTTTGACAGAAAGCGATTAATAAAAGAAATTGATGAAATTAAATTATTAGGCACGGGTTGATTTGTCAAACTGATTTCCTCTGTCAAGAATTGGATATGCTTGTGGTTGAAATAAAGCCTAATTATGTCTACTAAAGTGTGAGACTGCAGTAAACACCCTCCACTTGTTTGGCATTTAATGGGGCTGGATGCAGATCATTCCCATACAACACCAGATTTCAGATTACATGGCTGCTATAGAAGTTATATTTCATCCCATGGTTAATTATTTCAGCAAATGTGTATCGAAGTGCAAAGACATAGGGTCCTATTCTACCATTTTGATTCCAAGTGCTGGGCGGACTTGAAACTGGGAGTGTTTCAGATCCAACTTTTAGACCCATTCTTAGACGCCCTTATACACACTCTGCCTGAGAAAATATCAGCAATTCCGTTTGCGCTGCAGGAGTCTATGGGTGGGGTTTAACATGCTCGAATCCCTGCAGCTCCGATCAGAGTCTCCAACTGCGCATGTGCAGTAAAAAAAAGAGAAAATCCTGCTTCACTGCCATATCCTTCCCAGGCTGGGTAATGCCTCACCCAAGCCCCACAGACATTGTCCTATGCCCGCATTACTGGCCCCCTTATCCCTCCATACCCACCACCCAGACTGATCTCAGGCCCCTCCCTCGCCGTCATTGATCATAGGCAAAGTGGCAGCAGACCCTTCTTTAATCCCCACTGATTTCAGGCAGAGTGGCACGGACTCTCCCTTTCACTCCCACTGATCTTAGGCAGAGTGGCACTGGACACCCCTTTACCCTCACTGATTACAGGTAGAATAGTAGCGGACCTCCCTTTCCTCCTACACCAATCTCATCCAGGGAGCCATTTGACCCACCTCCCACCCCCTCCACCCCACCCTGCCATTAATCTCAAGCAGACAGCTCTTGGACACTTGGCACTTACCTCCCCACTAACTGGAGTACCTGGATCGGACTTATATGAAGTGCGTTTATTTTGTTCTGTTTACAGATGGACGAATGCGGTGGTAAAGGGGGGGGGGGGGGGGGGGGGGGGGGGGGGGGGGGGGGCGGAGGGTGGAGTGTCATGAAGATTGGGTGTGCAGGATTATTTAAAGGATAAGTCAGTTTAAATACATGCAAATCCTTTTCAATGGCCATTGCCCCCATTTCGTGTGTGGTCCCAATCGTGGTCATTTTTGGGCCTTGACAAAGGGGGAGCCGGTGTGGAGGCAGGCGTGGATCGTGCTATTCATCTCACATTGGACTTTAATGAGTTTTCACGCCTGAAAACGGGTGCAATGTGATGGTAAAATCGGACCCATAACCTGATGAATTGAATAGACTGAATTCATTGAACATTAAAAGAGGGTAGGAATATTTAGACTTTACTGAAGATAGTGTACAATGGTTTAGTCTACCGGGGCACATTACCAATATATTGGGTGTACACCTGTCACAAAATGAACAGTAAAGAGTCTCAACACCAGGTTAAAGTCCAACAGGTTTATTTGAAATCACGAGCTTTCGGAGCGCTGTTCCTTCATCACGTGAGTGGGTCTATAAAGACTAACCATTCCATTCATCTGATGAAGGAACAGTGCTCCGAAAGTTTGTGATTCCAAATAAGCCTGTTGGACTTTAACCTGATGTTTTGAGACTTCTTACTGTGCCAACCAAACCCCCTCCCCCACCCCAATCCATCTCCAAATCATGAAATGAACAGGGAACTTCTATGTAACTTCTTGACACATGCTTGTAAAGGCAGAGATTTATGCTGGGATAATAAAAGCAATGAAACAATTTCTATGATTATAAAGACAATGTTAAAATGGCTAACAAACACATTACACCATTCCAGCTGCTTTGTTTCATTTCTCCTTTTCTCCATTTCTGTGTGCTTTAGCTGAAAGAATAAATAGTGTCGGGAATCCTGGACTGAAGCAAATCCACCGCTTCGTCCTGGTGGTGTTCAAGTCTATTTTAGCGTACATAGTAGTCTGAGGTCTGATGTGAAATCATCTCATGTATATCTGGAGGTATATTACGAATGCACAGTGGTTCGCACTGCTGCCTCACAGCATCGGGGACCTGAGTCCAATTCCAACCTCGGGAACTGTTTGTGTGGAATTTGCATGTTCACCTTGTAACTGTCTGGGTTTCCTCCAGGTGCTCCAGTTTCCTGCCACGGTCCAGAAGACGTGCTGTTAGGTGCATTGGCCATGCTAAATTCTCCCTTACCGTACCCAAAAGGGGGCTAGATATGGTGACTAAGGGGTTTTCACAATAACTTCACTGCAGAGTTAATTTAAGCCTACCTGTAATAAATAAACAGAACATTAAAAGTATACCATGTGGGTGCAGTGAATGTTTGCAGTCACAGAAATTTCAGGGCCTTTGATATTTTCCTGACCCATGTAACCTTCAGAGAATGTCACCAAATTATCCTGACTATGGGCCTTGTTCCCTTACCTTAACCTTAACCCTAACCTTAACACTAACCCTAATAACCCTAACCTTAACTGTACTGGCAACCCCAACATGACAATTCACACCTCTAGTAAGTACTAAACAACACAGCAACCTAATATATATCCAGGTACTTCTTGATGGCACAGGGTGGCATGGTGGGTGGTACGGTGGCACAATGGTTGGCATTGCTGCGTCACAGCACCTGGGGCCTGGGTTCAATTCCTGATTTGGCTCACTGCCTGCATGCTTTTGCACATTGTCCTTGTATCTGCATGAATTTCCTCCAAGGACTCTGTTTTCTTCCCACACTCCAAAGGTGTGCAGTTTAAGTGGATTACTAAATTGCCCCTTGGCATCAGGGGAACTAGATGAGGTAAATGCATGGGAATAGAGCTGGGTGGGATTGTGGTTGGTGCAGACTCAATGAACCAAATGGCCTCCTTCTGCACTGCAGGATTCTATATAGAAAAATGACAAAAATTCTGTCAAGCTATTATATAAAATAACAATGAATGATATTGGTATGATTTGAAATTGGGATTATAAGGACAAAAGATTTTGTAACTGTTAGATTTCCTTCCAATTAACTAACCTTTAGATCCCCTTCAATTCTGTTAAGCTGATATTGAATCATGAGGCTGTTGAATCTACACTGGAATATTTCCAAAACCTGTACACATCTGTAGGATTATTTTCCTGAACGAACAGTCCAGGTAACTGCCTTAAGTCCAGCAGATTATTTTTTAAAGCATTAAAATGTCAGTAGTTTTCATATTGGGAAAATAAAATAAGAACTATAGTTGATTTGATTTATTATTGTCAATGCATTGGGGTATAGTGAAAAGTATTATTTCTTGCGTGCTACGTGTAAAGTATGCGGAAAAGAAAGAAAGGTGAGTATGCAGAATATAGTGTTATAGTTACAAATAGGGGTGAAGAGAAAGACCAACTTAATATATGGTAGGTCCATTCAAAAGTCTGATGGCAGCAGGGAAGAAGCTGTTCTTGAATTGATTGGTATGTGACCTCAGAATTTTGTATCTTTTTCCCAACTGAAGACTTTGGAAGAGATAACGTTTAGGGAACATAGATTCTTTGATTATGCTGGCTGCTTTTCCAAAGCAGCAGCAAGTGTAGACAGAGCCAGTGGATTGGAGGCTGGTTTGCATGATGAACTGGGCTATGTATACAAATCTTTGTAGAGGTCTTTGTCAGAGCAGGAGCCATACCAAACAATGATACAACTGGAAAGGACACTTTCTATGGTACATTTGTAAAAATTAGTGAGAATCCAGTTGAGATTTCTTTGGCAAACCACTGCGTGTGTTAAAATGTCGATAGTCCGATGATTTACAAGTGCCCAAAATGATGTGAGGGGGATGATGGGGCAAATGGCCACCTTTTGCAGTGTAGGGATTCTATAAATCTATGATTCTGTGTAGAACCTGTGTTGTAGCTACTGAGTTGTTCTTAACTACAGTTTAAAATTTGCACAGATTCCAGATTCATTTCGAAAAGAAGGCTTTTAACAAGATGATTCTGATTTGGTATTCAGTGTAAAATCTGCCCTGCTGGGTACATTATAGGCGCTGAGAAATTACTCTGCTGAAAGATATTATCTAAACCAACTGACCTATACAATCATATGATACCATCAGTACAATGCAGAGAGAGGCCATTCAGCCCATCAAGTCTGCACTGACTGTCCAACAAAGCATGTTATTTAGGCCCATCCCTGGGCCTATCCCTATACCCCATACATTTACCCCCACTAATCCCCCTAATCTTGGTACATTAAGGGGCAATTCAGCATGGCCAATCCATCTAACCTGCACATCTTTGGACTGCAGGAGGAAACTGGAGCACCCGGAGGAAACCCATGCAGACATCGGGACAGCATGCAAACTCCACACAGACAGGCACCCAGAATCGAACCTGGGCCACTGGCACTGTGAGGCAGCAGTGCTAATCACCGTGTTATCGTGTCAACCTGCAGATCAATGGGCTGAGCAGCTTCATGTCTTTATTTATGAACACAATAGTTTTGTACTGTATTTCTGGGAATATTGGACCATGACTGCTCCAATAATTCTTCACACTGGCTTCCAAGTAATTAGTGCATGCTCTTTGTAACCAAATCATTCTTTCTGTTTGGTTGAAATGCAGATTGAATGCATGGCTCATCTCTAAGGAAAAATTACTTTACTCAGAGACTGGTTAGAACGCACTCTGTATCGCTGGATGTGATTGAGAGAATAGCTTAGATGCATTCAAAAGAGAACAAGATGAGTGTGCAGTGGGAGTGGTGAATGTGCCCTCAGCACACCGACTTTCGTCTTCCAACTTCAGAGCAAAGCTGGAAGTCAACTGTGCGGCAGTAGGATACCTGCTGCAGAGATGTGAAGGAAACAAGACGGGAGAACCCAGTAGGCCTGGAGCTCCCCTCAATACAAAATCCAAAGTCCTGAGGAAGGTGCGGACAGAGGCTAAACCTGGAATCTGGACTGAAGATAATTGGAGTTGGGGCCTAAGATGGGAGTTTGGCACGGAAGAGAAGATGGCACAAAAGTCCCGTGAAGAGAGAGGAAGAGTAGGACTGCAGCCAAGAGCAGGGCAGCAGAAGGAGCCTGGTGAGCCATGGGATTGAGAAGCTGAGGCCTAGAATAGGACAGAGATCTGGAGCCTCAGCTGTGAATATTCTCCAATAAATGGTTTGCTTCTTGGAGTTACACTTTCCCTTTAAAGTTTATACAGTTTTATGGAACGATAAACATAGTTTTTTTTCACTTCCTTACAGTCCATGTGCTTACATCACATTGCACTAGAGAAAAGGGAAGAGAAAGAAATGCTGAAAGGTGGAATGAGAAAATAGGATAAGAGGAGACCCTTGTGAAGGATAAACAGCAGCAGCATGAACCATTTGGGACAAATGGCCTATGTTTAATAGCCTGTATAATTTCATCTAATTGCTGCAGGGGCAGGTTAAGAATTTGACTGCTAATTAGATATTAAATGGGATTGGATTTTCACACTATCAAAAACAATAGCATGCATTTATATAAAAATCCTTAATGTAGAATAATGGCTGAAGGTGCTTTAAATGGAGAAATCAGACCTGTTTGAAAGGAATGGGTTTTATTCAATTGCAATCTTCTTGTTATTATATTCAGTTCTCATGGAGATGGATTATTAGAAAGATTGACACAGCACACTGAATGGATCTGAGTATGAGACTGTCATGGCTGAGATAAGATGGTGGCACAGTGGTTAGCACTGCTGCATAGCAGTGCCAGGGACCTAAGTTCAATTCCTGGCTTGGGCCACTGTCTGTGTGGAGTCTGCATTTCCCCATGTCTGCGTGGGTTACCTCCGGGTGCTCTGTGTTCCTCCTGCACTTCAAAGATGTGCAGGTCAGGTGGATTGCCATGCTAAATTGCCCCTAAGTGTGAGGCAGACTAACAGGGATTATATGGGGTTATGGTGATAGAGCCTGGATGGGATTGTTGTTGGTGCAGACTTGATGGGACTCTGAACTGTAGGAATTCTATGGCACTCAGATAAAGTCCACATTCAGTTCACCACCCAAACCTCCAGCCACCTCTTGACCTTTCCATTTATACAAGGTCTCATCACCTGCATATAGTCAATCGTTGCAAAAGCCATTGCTATTCATGATCATGTCTCTCCCTCCAATCCGTCTCGCTGTCCAGCTTTCTTTCCACTGATTGAACTAGGAGAGACACTTCTTTCCATTCCCCTCACTAGTAAACTTAACTCCCGTCTCCTTCTCTTCTGGCCATACATCTGACACAACATTGCCATGTTGTCATGTCCATCCAGTTCTCTGTAATTACTTCCCCTTTTTTTTATTCATTCATGGGACACGGGCATTGCTGGCTGGTCAGTATTTATTGCCCATCCCTAGTTGCCGGAATTGTCCAAGGGCAATGTTGCTATGGCTCTGGAGTCACATGTAGGCCAGATCAGGTAAGGATGGCAGATTTCCTTCCCTAACGGACATTAGTGAACCGCATGGTGTTTTTAACGATAATTGACGATGGTTTCATGGTCATCTATGGTCATTCTTAATTCCTAATATTTTTTACTGAATTTAAATTCTACCGTCTGCCATGCTGGGATTCGAAACAGGGTTCCCAGGATAGTAGCCAAGTTTCTGAATTAATAGTCTGGCACACTATTAATAGTCTGGCTTCTCCACAGAATCTTGCCTTCCCCAAAGAAATACATGGCTGATTTTCTTCAATATCCTCTCCTTCCAACACCAATCCAATTCCTAAACATGCAACTCTTTCTCTTTGTGCAATGCTTCTTCAATGTGAAGCTAGATTTTCTTAGACATTGTTTCTCTGCCCTTGAAAACTATTGGGGCAGTTATTTGCCTCACGGTCTGCATCAGCACAACACCTACAAAAACTTGACGGTTTATGCTACTTTCTGGAACTTTCTTGGCTGAAGTTACAACTGTTTGGCAGGAGAGCCTTTCAGCAATTCATCTTCTTCTTGTCCCCACCTTAAACATCACCCTTCATCTTCACATTTTAAACTCATTCATTCCTTTTGTGGCTTGCTTTACTTAGCATCAGTAATATGAACTACATCATGTCCAAATTCTCAATATGTGAAGATGCCAGAAGATTTCCAAGAAAGCCCTCCATTTGATAAGACCAAGTGACAAGTTTTGGAACTGAGCTTGCATCTTTTTTCAGTCTTTCCGTCATGTCAAAGGAAAGAAGTATGAGGAAGTGCTGGATATCTGGGATGGAATTTTTGGACTGTGCTCGCCCAAGACTGAATAATCCTGTACATGGTCAATGGATCTTTGCATGTTCTGCCCCTTTTGATTCCTGTGACGGAATAATTCCACCCCCGGTCTCTGGAATGCTGTAAATAGACTTAACTGAGGAAATCCTATTGCATTAGACAAGACACACAAAGGTTATGAGGTTTGAATTTAGGGCAGATTTCAGGAGGTGTTCTTTTACAGAACACCTTACATTAAAGTGAGATTTGAGGCAGGGCAGTCATAAAAAGGGCACCAAATTTACTCAAGAAATAACAGGACAAGTCAATTGGAAGAAAAGATTCTTGGTATTCTGAAAGGTTGAAATTAAATGGGGAGCGGAGGCAATGGCCTCCGCTCTAGTATTATCACTAGACTATTAATCCAGAAACTCAGCGAATGTTCTGGGGACCTGGGTTTGAATCTCACCATTTGCAGATGGTGCAATTTGAATTCAATAAAAAAATCTGAAATTAAGAATCTACTAAAGATCATGAAATCATTGTCAATTGCCAGAAAAACCCTATCTGTCTCACTAACATACCTTAGGGAAGGAAACCTGCCGTCCTTACCTGGTCTGTCTATATGTGACACCAGAGCCACAGCAAAGTAATTGACTCTCAGCTGCTCTCCGGACGAGTGATGCCCCATGTCCCACAAATGAATAAAAAAAGTGCACTGAAAGGATTCTTCACATGTGCCTATCTTGTGATCTTTCCCTGTCCCTGTGGGGCTTTGCAGCAATTCAGATTTGAAAGGGTGTTCTCTAGTATTATGTGTAATGGGTCACATGAAGACATGCAACACATATGAGGGCTTATCTTCACCCCATTCAAAACCCATCCATTTACACAAAATTAAAATCAGACCAATGGAACAGGATTTTCCATCACCTTCACGGTGTGTTTTCCAGTGGCAGAGATGGTTAACCATTGGCCACTGACAACATCTTCCAGGCTTGCCAAAATCTACGGTGTTTTGCATGGTTTGCACCTTCCATGCCAGTGAACCATAGCGGAGGAGGTCAGGACTGGAAAACCTTGCTGGCAGGAAGGACAGAAAATCCCGCCAATAGTATCTGTCTGACATCAAGTAAATTTTAATTTAGGCTTTGTTTGACCATAGGGCATAGAATAGAGACATTGTGCTACTTCGGTTTCCTGTTATATCTTAACCAGCTGACATGATTACACTTTACCATACCTAATATTCTTTTAAAACTGATTTGTCGGAGAGGGATCCCATTGTGCCCAAAATACATTTGGGAGTAAGTTGAGGCCCTTTGCCTTTACAAAGCTTAAATCGTCTACTAAACTTTGATCGTATAATCCAGAAAGGCAAATGTGAAGTAATTTGGACAAAGCCCCCCACTTGTTACCCTGATACTTAAAGGTTCTGTAACATAATGTAAAGAAGAGCAAGGATTTCTCAGAGTCCTTGATAAGATTTCATCTTCGACCAACAAACACCAAGTTAATATGATATTTGTGAAAAGTTGCCTATCTCGAATTGGTGCTCAGTTGCTGACATACTAACTGTCACCAGCTTGGGAGCAATGTGCTTTGAAACTATTGAAATGCAGCCATTATTTATTTTATTGTGAACATTTCTGTGCTTCATATCAGCTATATTGCAACATCATCATGCTTTATGCATGAACTGTTTTCAACTATTCCCTGGATTGATCCTGAAAAAAAATTGACTCTGACTACACTGCCCGCTGCCTCGGAAAAGCAGCCAGTATAATTAAGGACCCCATGCACTCCAGACATTCTCTCTTCCACCTTCTTCCACTGGGGAAAAGATACAAAAAGTCTGAGGTCACATACCAACCGACTAAGGAACAGCTTCTTCCCTGCTGCCATCAGAACAGACCTACCTCGCACTAAGTTGATCTTTCTCTACACTTCAGCTGTAACTGTAACACTACATTCAGTATTCTCTATGAACGATACACTCTGTATAACACACAAGAAACAATTATTTTCACTGTACACTAATACATGTGACAAAATAAGTCAAATCAAATCAAAATAAACATTTTTTGCCACAAGCTCAGCTTGTGACAAAATCTGAAAATGCTGGAAAATCCCAGAGGGTCATGACAGCAGAGAGATTAAGTCAATGTTTTGAGGATGGTCATCCAGACACAAAGCATAGGATGAGATTTTCTGGTCAATGGGCCTTTCCATGGTCTGCCCTTCGCCATGGCGGGTGGGACAGGAAAATTTACTCCAGTGGTTCAATTCTCCCTCCACAGATGCTGTCAAACCAGCTGTGATTTTCCAACATTTTCTGTTTTTCATAGAATCATAGAACCTTATAGTGCAGAAGGAGGTCATTCAGCCCATCATATCTGCACTGATCACAATTCCACCCAAGCCCCATAACCTCATGCATTTACCTGAGCTAGTGTCCCTGATACTAAGGGGCAATTTAGCATGGCCAATGCACTTAACTCGCACATCTTTAACTGTGGGAGGAAACCAAAGCACCCGGAGGAAATCTGTGCAGACACGGGAAGAATGTGCAAACTCCGCACAGACAGTGACCTAAGCTGGGAATTGAATCTGGGTCCCTGGCGCTGTGAGGCAGGAGTGTTAACCACTGTGCCACCCTGTTGTCCAAATTCAGATTGATTCAGATTTCCAGCATCCGCAGTATTTTGCTTTTACCCTGTGGCAAAATCTGCTTGAAATCGGGAAATATTAGCCTGGTGCTACACTGTATACTATGCAGTGAAAAGTACAGACCATTGACTTTCCCCAGAACATTAGATTTTCTCTAAGCAGAGGCGCAATGGGTGATGTAACGTGTTTATAATAAACCATATCATTGCACTGTCCTTATTTATAATGGGACATCATTTTCAGCAGAATGTCAGTGTCCCTTTAAGTTAGCATTCTGCAATTATTGCTGTGACTGCAAAGGGACCCATTAACTAGAAACCATCAAAGTCCACCCTGAGCTGAAAATAACATCGTTACTTCTTGATAGATTCAATTGCTAATATATGAACTTTTTTTTAATAATAAAACATGCAGCACAAATCATTTCTAATTCCATGGAGCAATCCATTTAGATTATAATGATAATCACTTACCATAGTTATATTGCTATTTAAAGTCAATACCTGAGAGACTGGGAATAAGAACATACAGCACATTGAAAATGTTAATTGCATTTTGCAACAATTCCAATAAACACTTAAGGTTGCTATAATTTTCCTTCTCTTGTTTACTTCACACAATAGGCTCCTTTGCAAGTTCCAGAAGAGGAGGCTTTTCAGAAGCAATAAAATATAATTGCCTGAGCAGGAATGAATGTTTCACCTGTCCTCACCCTGTTGGACTCACTGAGATTGTGCCAGGCTGCTGTCCTCTTGCCTTATTGCTGACATTGCTGTGGCAGGGTGGCCTTGGCACTATCCTCAGGTAAAGCAAGAACTTTCTACTCCCAGACGCCAGTCAAGAAATTAATCAGACGCAAACACCCACACCCACACACACCCATGCACACGCACGCATGCATGCACACGCACACACACATACAAGTGATTATTTCCTTAAGTGATTGCACTAATCAGATCACACTCCTCAACAGTACTGCTGACTCCCATTACTATTCACTGCCAGACTTCATGAAATGAAGTTGAGATCAAATTGTAAATTGCCCCAAAAACCCTTTTTTCAACAAGTGTGGCAACTTCTTGCAAACTGTGCTCAGCATACCTTCTAATTTCATTTTTCACTCTTGTTCTATGCTTCTAAAACTTCAATCTAACTGTTTTAAACTCTCCCTAAGTTGATCTTTTCTTTAACCCTAGCTATAACAGGAGCGGTACAATCTGCACTGTATCCTTCCTTCTCTATGAATGATATACTTTGTCTGTATAGTGCGCAAGAAACCATACTATTCACTGTATGCTAATACATGTAACAGCAGTAAGTTAAATCAAATAAACTAACCAAAGAAGTTTCTAAACCAGATAGTGAGAGTCCTGATTTATAAAACTTCAAAACTTCACTACATATTTGTTGCAATGTGACTACATTTTATTAATTATTATTATTTTATTCATATCACAAGTGAGCTCACATTAACACTCCAATGAAGTTACTGTGAAAATCCCCAAGTCATCACACTCTGGTACCTATTCAGGTGAATGAGGGAGATTTTAGCATGGCCTAACTGGGCACAGAGAATATTCCCCATGAGATATAGAACATAGAACATAGAACATTACAGCACAGAACAGGCCCTTCGGCCTTCGATGTTGCGCCGACCAATATAAAAAGCAATGCCACTCCAAACTAAACCATTCCCTTCTCTTCCATATACTTATCAACTAACCTCTTAAACGCCACCAAACTTGGCGCATCTACAACTGCTGCAGGCAGGGCATTCCACTCCCGAACCACCCTTTGGGTAAAGAACCTACCTCTGATATCCGTCCTATAACTATCACCCCTTAATTTAAAGCTGTGTCCCCTCGTGCTAGCTTTCTCCATCCTAGGAAAAAGGCTATCACTGTCCACCCTATCTAAACCTCTAATCATCTTATATGTTTCGATAAGGTCCCCTCTTAGCCGCCTCCTTTCTAACGAAAACAACCTCAAATCCCTCAGCCTCTCTTCATAAGACCTGCCCTCCATACCAGGCAACATCCTGGTAAACCTCCTCTGTACCCTCTCCAATGCCTCCACATCTTTCTTATAATGTGGGGACCAGAACTGCACACAATACTCCAAGTGCGGCCGCACTAGAGTTGCAACATGACGTTGCGGCTCCGAAATTCAATCCCCCTACCAATAAAAGCTAAGACTCCATATGCCTTCTTAACAACCTTATCGACTTGACTGCCTACTTTCAGGGATCTATGCACATATACACCAAGATCCCTCTGTTCATCAACACTATTAAGAATCCTACCATTAGCCCTATACTCTACACATTTATTATTTCTGCCATAGTGCATTACCTCACACTTTTCCACATTAAACTCCATTTGCCACCTCTCGGCCCAGCTCTGCAACTTGTCCAAGTCTCTCTGCAAACTATAACACCCCTCTTCACTATCTACCACTCCACCGACTTTAGTGTCATCTGCAAATTTACTAATCCATCCTTCAATACCCTCATCCAGATCATTTATAAAAATTACAAACAGCAGGGGCCCCAAAACAGACCCCTGAGGTACACCACTTGTCACCGAACTCCACGATGAATATCTCCCATCAACCACCACCCTCTGTCTTCTATCTGCTAGCCAATTCCTAACCCAATTAGCTAAATCACCCTCTATCCCATACATCTGCATTTTCTGCAGAAGTCTTCCATGGGCCACCTTATCAAACGCCTTACTAAAGTCCAATATGGGTTAGCAAGGCACTTTATGACACCCTAAAATGTTAAACGTCTTTGGAGATGTGTATCTGAAAAATTTAGTGTTAGAAATATATTGAAATCTAAGGAAAGTATACTCAGACCTGCCAGTACTTCAGGCAGTCACTGTTCGTGGTGAATAGCAGAATGTGCCCATTGTGGTGAGTTGACATTCCCTTCAGAGACCAAAGGGAAACCGCTTTGCACCCTATTTATAGGCTGCAGCTGAAGACCTGGCCAAAATCATACCCAACTTCACCCCTCTCATCACCTGCTTCACCTGCGCACTTTCACCTCGGTCTACAACATGTGGTGCTCACTTTACTACGTAAGCAAAAAGTTAGCACAAATGAAATGTCAAAAACAGACTTCTTACTGTATACATTCAGTCCAACACCAGCATCTCTCCTATATGACTATAATGGACACCGCAAACCATCGGCTCAAAATAGAGAGGACCTCCAAGGAGATTGGGCATATCGACACAGGCCTTTAACCTGGTGTTGTGTGACTTCTTACAGGATCAAGAGAGATCCGCTCTGGCTTCAGTCCTACGCATCTCATTCTCAGAATTTCTCGTGTCGAAAACTTCTCTTCCATATTGTGATGAACAGGTGTATGCCCTCTGGCAAAACCACCCCCGATGTTAAATCCTTCTGAAGATACAGGGAGGAATGAGAGGCCTATGAGAAATTTTGGGTTGATTAGAACTGACAGCACTTCGGTTAAGCAATTATGCAGTTTTAAGTGAAAACACTAGCAAATCAACAGCATACTTCAGAATTGAGAATCTCCAATCATCAGTGACTTTGGTCCAACCAAAGTGAAAGTTTTGGGAGTAAATCTGTATATTATCTCTGCCTATCCAGGAAACCAGAGGAGTTGGTGTTTTGTATGGGGGCAGAGCTATGGAATTGAGGGCTTTAGCTAACTGATCTGTGAAGTAACGTAAATAATTGAGGAAATTTGCACGCGATGTTTGGGTATAAATGTCACATTGCAGTTACATCAAAATCATTCTGACTTGGATATCACAGGGCGGCACGGTGGTACAGTTGTTAGCACTGCTACCTCTCAGAACCAGGAACTCGGGTTCAATTACCCTTGGGTCACTGTGCAGCGTCTGCACACTCCTCCCGTGTCTGGGTGGATTTCCAAAGATATGCGGGTTAGGTGGATTGGCCATGCTTAATTGCCCCTTATCGTCAGGGGAACAGGTAGGGTGAATGCATGGGGTAATGGTGTTAGGGCATGGATGGGATTGTAGTAGGTGCAGACTTGATTGGCCAAATAGCTTCCTTCTGCACTGTAGGATTTTATTCTATTATATTCTAAGAATGTTCCTTCAGCATCACTAGGTCAAAATTGGAAGTCTCTATCTAACAGCATCGTGACAACATCTTCACAACTCAAATTGTAACTCAGCCCATCGAGTTTATTCCACCATTCAATGAGATGATGATTGTTACGATAATCCTCAACTTCACTTCCCTGCCTTATTCCCATAAATCTTAATGACCTTATTGATTAAAAATTTGTCTATTTCAGCCTTGAACATACTTAATAATCCAGCCTCTACAATCCTCTGCAGTAAAGACACTACATCACTAACCAGCCATCTGGCTAACTGAGCTAAACCGATCTCCCTCTCAAACTGTTCAAAAATCTCGCATTTCAATCCAAGTTAAGAGCATGGAGTAAAGTGAAAAAAGAGGGGAGGGCTCAGGAGGTCATTCCAGCTTTTATTGATTTCTATTACCTAACCTCCAGTACACAAAAGTTAAACACTGTGCTTTTTAGGCAGCAATAAGTCAGCCCATTGGTCTATTTTTGCATGGCCAATGCGATGCCTGCCGCCTGTGTATTGTTTTAATGGCCCATCATACATCAGTCACATGACCAGTGCACTCCTGTGTCGCTGGAGACCTCAATGGGAACATAAAAACAACACAGCACATTAAATTATCACTCCGTTGAGTACCACAGTATGGCAAATATGGACACTTAGGAAGTAAAGGCAATTTCAAACTTGCAGTCCTTTTAGGACAAGATTTTCTCACTGTGGTTTCACAAGACTTTCTTGCCATTATTAGAACTCAGATTATTACCTTACATCATCTCAAGGCCAGTAGTGTGAAGGGCTATGGGGGTAAGTAGTGAGGATGTAGAGATGCTGGCGTTGACTGGGGTAAACACAGTAAGAAGTCTTATAACATCAAGTTTAAGTCCAACCTGTTTATTTGATAGTAAACCCACAAGCTTTCGAAAACGGTAGTAACGAGCAGGATGTATTAGATGACTCGTAGGGCTGGCATGGGACATGATGGAGCAAATGGCCTTCCTCTGTGCACTGTGTGAACAACTCGGCTACTCCCTTACAAAGAAATCAGCATCAAGTCAAATTGTCACAGGCCTGTGAAAATGTAATAAAGTAAGATCTCAGCTTGGCACAGGGAGATGAAATAGGGATATGTAACAGGTATGCCAGCAAACACTGTTGAAGTGTAAAGCTTATTTTATCCATGTCACAAGTAGTCTTACATCAACACTGCAATGAAATTACCATGAAAACCATCTAGTCACCAAACTCTGGCAACTGTTCGGGTACACTGAAGGAGAATTTAGCATGGCCAATGCACCTAACCAGTACATCTTTGGACTGTGGGAGGAAACTAGAGCACCCAGTGGAAACCCACACAGACACAGGGAGAACATGCAGACTCCTCACAGACAGTAACCCAAGCCAGGAATCAAACCGTGTCCTTAGCGCTGTGAAGCACCAGTGCTAACCATTGTGCCACCATGTCTTCAAGCACATAAGGGGGATTTTTCATAGCAAAGTTTAAAAATGATTCCCAGTTGTTGGGGAAAATCAGTTGCAAAATCCACCAAAAGCCTATGTGAATTAAGTATAAATTGCATGCAACTAACAAAGAAAACCCCCACCCTCGATAAGCAAACCTTGAAACCATTAGTTACTGCTCTTTCATCACCTTTAAAGATTTCTGTGAGCAAGTACAGTTTTATGGAATCACCTGATGAAGGGGCAATGCTCTGAAAGCTCATGCTACCAAATAAATCTGTTGGACTTTAACTTGGTGTTGAGAGACTACTTATTGTGAAATGTAGAATCATGCCCCCTGAAACTCTGCCCGATATCTTCTGCAAAGACCTGGGAGTCCAGTAAATGCTATCATGTAATCTTAGGAAAAGTATTTGACTCTGGTTAATGTCTGGATTTATGAGCATAATGGAACTTGGATATCACCATGGTGGGGTGGTGGGGAGAGTGAGGGTATTGTGGGATGGGGGGAGTTGGAAGAGAAATAGGCAAATCTAAAGCACATGCATGTTTGATCATTAAGATATATTTCATGTCTTTGGGATACAAGAAATTTTCTCTGACCTTTTTAATCGGGGATTGGTGACACACTCAGCTAAGACTGTTAGGGCCGCACCTGTCTGCTGGCTAAAGATGCAATGATTGAAAAATTTAGAAAAAAAGCTGCATTGGGACATTTTTGGCACAGGTGAAGTGAAACAAAGGGATTTAAAAAAACCCCATGCTGTCGCTTATTTTAAATGAATCCTCTGCTCAGCGATGCAGAGATCAAAATAAACTGAGTACTGTTAGTTTGAGAGCTTCACCTGGGGCAGTGTTATTGATAAGTCTGTCATCCCTTCTAATATTGGAGAAGTAATGACAGCTGATGATTAAGGCCACTCCTGAACTATTAAGCACATTTCTTGTCCTCACACAAGAGCTTCTTAATCAAGTGGAAACAAAGCCTGCCTTCAGAGCGATTACGCCAGAAACGGTGGTCTGAGCTTCTCGACCTGAAAGACACAACTGTTACTCTCTCAGGATCCTCTAGAGTCCGTGTGCAGCTAGATGTCAGAGGTCACCCCGTGGTGTTATCTGAAATGAATGAGCTATGACTGACTGCAGTGATGATAGAAGCACGCGGTGAAATTACACAAAATTGGGTATTTTGTCAACATTTCATCAGCAGATTTACAGAAATGAGTCCAGTCGCAGACAGTTAAATGTTTCAGTCAGGCAGAATTGACTGACAAAAAAGCTCTTATTCTTCTATGTTAAGAGTGATATTTTATATCATTTCTTTCAATGATTGTTAAGTGTCTGGACAGCCATCTCGACACGATATATCCCTGGAATACGATCCGTGTGGTTTGACAGAACAGAACCTTTGGTAGAATGGAGATCATTTGAATCAAATATTTTCTCCATGAACTGGATTGTTGGTTTCAATCCCTATTCCCCTATCTATCCACCCCCAACCAATGTTTTCCTCCCCCATTTCCAAAACCCATTTGGTGAACCAGGTTGAGAGATTGAAGCCTGTGGACATCATATCATTAGCAGTCTTTGGGTTGAGATTGAGAGACTCTTCCCACTGAGCAAAGATAGCAGGACTAGAGGGCACAGCCTCAAGATTAGAGGGGGGGGGGGCGCAGTTTAGATCAGAGTTGCGGAGGAGTTTCTTCATGCAAAGAGTGGTGAATCTTTGGAATTCTCTGCCTGATGAGGTGGTGGAAGCTTCCTCACCGAATATGTTCAAGTCAAGAGTGGATAGGTTTTTGATTGACAAGGGAATTAAGGGTTACGAGGAGAAAGCAGAAAAGTGGTACTGAACCATTACAGATCAGCCATGATCTTATTGAATAGCAGGGCAGGCTCGAGGGGCTGGATGGCCTACTCCTGCTCTATTTCTTCTGTTCTTATGTTCTTATGGTCAGCGTAGTAAACATAGTGGTTAATATTGGGTTTGGCCATGCTAAATTGCCCCTTAGTGTCTAGAGATATCTAGGTTAGGTGGATTAGTCATGGTAAATTGTTCCTTAGTGTCCAAAGGTATCTAAGTTAGGTGGATTAGCGGTACTAAATTGCCCCTTAGTGTCCAAAGATATCTAAGATAGGTGGGTAGGCCATGCAAAATTGTCCCTCAATGTCCAAGGATATTTATGATAAGTGGATAGGCCATGCTGTGATGCCCTTTAATGTCCAAAGATGTGTAAATTAGGTGGATTGGCCATGCTACATTGTCCCTTAGTGTCTAAAGATATGCAGGTTACATGGATTGGCCACATTATATTGCCCTTTAGTGTCCAAAAATATCTAGATTATGTGGATTGACCATGCTATAATGCCTTTTAGTGTCCAAAGATGTGTAAATCAGGTGGATTAGCCATGCTAAATTGCCTCTTAGTTTCAAAGATATGCAGGTTAGGTGGATTAGCCATGCTAAATTGCCCCTTAGTGTCCAAAGAAGTCTTGGTTAGGTGAATTGGCCATGCTAAATTATCCCTTAATGCCCAAAGATGTGCAGGTTAGGTGGATTGACCATTCTAAATTAACCTTAGTGTCAGGGGAATAGCAGGAAAATATGTGGGGTTATGAGAATCGGGCTTGATGGGATTGTGGTCAGTGCAGACTCAATGAGCCAAATGGCCTCCTTTTGCATTGTAGGGATTTTATGATTTTATAATTCTATAAGTGGAGGTAATCTTGTACAGAGCATAAACATCATTATAAACTGGTTGGGCTGAATGGCATGTTTCTGTGCTATAGGTATTTTGTAGGTCTCCAATATCCTGAACGTTTTGCCTGCTGGACTTGGTGCATAGTGGGCCTGGAAGCATGTGTGAAACACATTCCCAGCTGCGTTTGGCCCCGAGCGCAATTTCACACCAATTAATGGGTTTCCAGTGCGAAACACACTCTGTGAAATACTGAATGCTGCTGGGAAGGTGGGAAGAGGGCAGCTAACAAGGATAGGGAAAGGACGGGCTGGTGTTTCCAATATGCTTCCTTACGGAGGGCCAAGGGGATGGCCGCTGCAGTGCCATCTCTGGAGCTGCTGACCTGTGAGAAACAAGTATCATCTGAAAAACTATACCACAACTATACAGGCAGCACAATCACACACACAATTCTGAATTGCTGGAGACACTTGTTAATCTTATTTCTGCCCTACAATTCATACCACCCTGGATTGGCACAATGGTTAGCACTGCTGCCTCACAGCGCCAGGGACCCAGGTTTGATTCCCAGCTTGGGTCACAATCTGTGCGGAGCCTGCATGTTCTTCCCATGTCTTCATGGGTTGCCTCCGGGTGCTGCAGTTTCCTCCCACAGTTTGAAAGACATGCTGGTTAGGTGTATTGTTCATGCTAAATTTTCCCTCAGTGTACCCAAACAGGCACCGGAGTGTGGCAACGAGAGGATGTTTACAGTAATTTCATTGCAGTGTTAATCTGAGTCTACTTGTGACACTAATAAATACATAGATAAACTGGATCGAGTGTGAAAGCCATTTGATCGTACTGTGAACGCGGGTGGGCTGATAAACTTTTTTTCAGTTGGCTCCCGAATGGGTGAAATTGTCTGCTGAATCTTCAGTGGGTTTCTTCCAACTCTCACATGCACCCACTGGCCGAAATATTGTATGATTGGGTGCTGATATCGAGATGCAAACCCTGTGCCTTCTCGCATGTTTAACGCACTTCCAGGGCAGGCACACACCCACCCCAGCAATGATAAATTCTGGTCCAATACTCTCCCATTTCGAGCTCCTTGTCCATCCCCCATTATCTTTGCTCTGCTATTGTCAGCCATGCAGTCATCCATCCGGACCCTAAATCTCTGGAATTCCCTCTTTCAACCTCTCAGCCCCTGCAGTTCTGTCTCCTTCTCCGGGACAATCCTTTACACTTGCCTCTTTGTCCAAATATTCATCTGCCCTAATAATTCATTAATGTGACTCAAATTTGATTTGGTAATTGCCACTGTGAAGAGCCTTGGGACATTCTACTGGAGTAAAGTCACAATATAAAAGCAGGTTGTTGTGTAAGCAACATGGCACATGGAGAGTGAGAAACAAGACTGAGCCCAGGAGCCACACATGAAGCTTGGCTGCAGAGAGTGTGAAGAGAGATGGGAGTAGTAGTCTTCTGAATGGAAACTGCTTCATTAACCCTTTCTCATTCAATCATAGATTCCCTACAGTGTAGGAGAAGGCTATTTGGCCCATCAAGCCTGCACCAACAACAATCCCACCCAGGACCTGTATTCTCACACAGTAACCTGTTAGTCACCTGACATCAAGGGGCTATTTAACCAATCAACATAATCTGCACGTCTTTGGAGTGGGGGAGGAAACTAGAGCACCTGCAGGAAATTCATGCAGACGTGGGGAGAATGTGCAGACTCCACCCTGGCAGTGACCCACGGCTGGAATCAAACCCTGGTTCTGCAAGGCAGCATTGCTTACCACTGTGCCACCATGCCATCCATAAATCCCATTAAGTGTTTCTCGCATTTTCTGTCTGAATTTCAGATATCCTTTGACATTTTGCTATTCTCTTTAATCTATGACATCAATCTAATCTAAGGTTCTGTAATTTTGTTTTTGCTTCAAGTGAGAAAAAAAAGGTTTTACCATCAGAAACTTAACAGAAAATCAGATTGATTAGGCGGATTGGCCGTGCTAAATTGTCCCTTAGTGTGTCAGGGAGATTAACAGGGTAAGTACATCAGGTTACGGGGATAGGACCTGGGTTAGGATTAGGGTTAGATTTGTGGTTAGTGCAGACTTGATGGTCAAATGGCCTTCTTCAGCACTGTAAGAATTCTATAATTGTCTTTGCTTCTTGTTTTACTTATTTGCTGGGGAAGAAACATTCTCCCAGTTTGCTCATATCAATTACACTTGAAAACTAGAAGCCTTTTGCAGTTAATTGACCCAGTCGAACATTTCAATCTAAGTCATTGCAAGAACGTGACGAAGAATTATTGCATCCTTAGGACAATTTGACACTTATAACCATTGGAAGAAATTCTGACGGGGAAATGACAATTAAAATTGAATGGTTGTGAATGGGAGCATATGGATGAAGGATTTTTTCAACAGCACATCAAATATACCCATGTTTCTTAGAGTAATTCATCGATTAATCTTTTTGTGTGGGGAAGTGATTGATTCGAAGAATATAGCGCACCGGTGACTGCAAGTCAAGGCAGTTGTTCATTGCCTTTTAAAAATCTGTAACTCATGATCAAAGCTGTCATGTGTGAGTTATGTTGGTCTTTTATACAATGAAGGAATGCTCAGAAATCCACATCACTTGTAAAAGTGGCGAATTAGAGTCTTCTGCATCACTGCTTATGTCATAGAATCACAGAGTCCCTGCAGTGCAGAAGGAGGCCATTCGGCCCTTTGAGTCTGCACCAACCATACAGGCCCTACCCCTGTAACTCCATGTAACCCTTGCTCATCTCCCTGACATGGCCAATCCACCTAACCCACACATCTTTGGACTGTGGGACGAAACCAGAGCACCTGGAGGAAACCTACGCAGACACAGGGAGAATGTGCAAATTCCACATACACAGTAACCCAGGCTGGGAATCGATAATACATGTATTAGTATAGAGTGAAAAGCATTGTACATAGAGAAGGAAAGGAGTGAATGCAGAATGTGGTGTTACAGTCATAGCTAGGGAGTAGAGAAAGATCAACTTAATACAAGGTAGGTCAAGGCTGTTATCGAACCCGGGTCCCTGATGCCGTGAGGCAGCTGCGCTAACCATTGTGCCACTGTGCCACCTTCACGGCATTGCCTCATTCTGTAAGTTATTTTTCTTTCTCTTTACAACTTGCCGATGGTAAAGAAGAACTTTCACAGACTTTGTTAATGAACACAAACGGTGTTTATTAAGAAGAATTGTGCAGCAGCCACATGGCTGCATCTTGTTTCCTTTTCTTTAATTCATTGGACATGGGTGTTGCTGGCTGGCCTGTATCTATTACTCATTCCTTAGTTGCCTGAGGGGATTTGAACTCAGGTCCCAGAATGTTAGCTGAATTTCCAGATTAATAGTCCATACCACTAGACCATCGCCCTTCCTCAGCAATGTTTCCTTTCCTAAAGAGAGGACCAAAAATGTCCCTTTGCCGAAGAGGGCTCGACTCCCCAGGGTGATTTCCCACTCAGTTGGAAATTGGCCCCCCCAGATCAGGTGACCTCAAAGGGCCAATCACCACACTGAGCTTAACCGATAGGCTCATGACCTGCGGCCGGGGTTTCAAAGCAGAAATTACACAGTTGCAAGAATTCTAATGTAAAGTCAGTGAGCTGAATCTCTGGGCTAGGGTTCACCAGCCTTCTGGGAGTGCATGGTTGGGAGATTGGCATCTTCCCTCCGTCCCAGGATATTATCAAAGGCAGGAATGGCAGCTGCGGTAGGCAGATAGCCAATGAAACCAATCAAGAGACAAATAACTGACCGGTCCCACCTACGTTGACACCTGACCACTGTCAGAAAAGACTGCCTCCATGTGGAGAAACCGCCAGATAAACCAACTCCCCAGAAGGTTCTGGTGGTTAGGAGCATGTAGCCCTTCCTCTCTTCCTCAACAAACATGCCGTGGCTTATATAGAAGCCCCTCCCATTCCCACTGCCTCATCCAGCAGCACTGACCTTCTCTGCAGCTCTACCAGTGCTGCCACCCTGGGGCACTGTGGAAAGAAAACTCACCTGGTGCTTGAGGGGGCCTTTTTCAGTTTAGGCCAGCAGGATTGAGAAGTGGGCAGTGAGGATCCCGTGGTCTGTCTGCTTGCTTTCAGTCTCAGCAGCTGGCTAACCCGTCTTTTGATACAATTCTAGTCTCAGTTTTTCCTCCCACAGGCATTGCCAGACCTTCTGAGCATTTCCTGTTTTTACAATGTGAACACACAAGTTGACTAGTTCACTCTTTCATTCAAGAAGATTTTTCCTAGCCTTTGGAACATCAAACATGGCCCATCTCCATGTCTATATCCTGTCAAAAGGCCATCATCAGAACAAGTAGCATCTTAGCATGGGAATTGAAATGCATCTGTAAGCAACACACCTTCAATTGTGCAAAGTGCCAGAGGAACCATTGGAAATGGTTGTGCTGTTACTCGTTATAACACCCCAAATCTCACCATTTGTTTCTTTACTTATAGAATAATCAGATCATTGAATCAATGAAGACAGGAAGAGGCCATTCAGCCTGTCATCCATGCCAGCTCTTTGCAAGAACAATTCAGCCAGTCCCACGCCTCACCCCCCCCAACCCTCCACCTTTTCCCCAAAAGTCCTATAAATATTTTCTCTTCAATTCTCCTTTGAAGGCCATGATTGAACCTTTCTCCATCAGATTTTTATGCAGTCCATTCTGAATCCTAACCATCTTCAATATTAAAGGGTTTTTCCCCATGTTAGAATCGAAGAATAGAATCGCTGCAATGCAGAAGGAGGCCATTCGGCCCATTGAGTTGGCACTGACCACAATCTCACCCAGGCCCTATTCCCATAATCCCACCTATTCACCCTAGCCAGTCCCCCTGACACTAAGGTCAATTTAGCATAACCAATCAACCTAAACCGCACATCCTTGGAGTGTGGGAGGAAACTGGAGGAAACCATGCAGACATGGGGAGAATATGCAAGCTCCACACAGACAGTGACCTGATGCCGGAATTGACCGTCACTCCCTGGCACTGTGAGGTAGCGGTGCTAACCACTATGCCACTGTGCCACCACTATTCACTGCGCCATGTTGGTACTTTTGCCAATCACCTTAAATAGGTATCATCAAGCTTTCCCCCAATGGAAACTGTTTCTCGTGATCTACTTGTCTCATTACCCCCCACTTTTGCCTGGCTCTATTTTCCCTTTCTTTTCCTGATTTTACTCCCCTCCACCCTCTCACAAAGCTTCCCTTCTGCTCTTCCTACCATTGCAGCCCACCTTCCCCCACCCACCTTACCCTGCATTCTGATGGAAGGTCGCTGTCGTGAAAAGCTCTTTCTTTCTCCACACTTGCTGCCTGTCACACTGACTATTTGCTGCATCATCTGCTTTCATTTTCTGCCTCTGTACCTGCTCATAACCAATTATATCTCAAACCTCTTCTCGTTCCTACCATAAGTCATTGACCCCAATAGTGAACTGTTGCTCTCCCCAATGCTGAGGGTTTCCAGAATATTCTCTTCCAGTTATTACTGGAATAATAACCTGACCCATTGTGATAGGGGAGCATTTTATTACTGAAGGACACTGCTGCACAATTGGCATTTCTTTCTGAGAAAAACTTTGATTTTTCTTTGGACGAATCTTATTGTTTCAGGACGACTTCCTGTGATGGCAGACTTAATCAGCTAACAAATATCACAAACCAGCAGATCTCCAATCCCAGAGGAGACTTCCAAATTCTGGGAGACTTATTTCAAGTAGAGCTGCAATAATAATGCCCCCAAACTGCCAGCAACTGTTGGATTCTATGCTTGGTTGATGTTTAAATGGAATTTCAGAGTGGTGGCATAGTCATTAGTATTGCCACCTCACAGCACCAGGGACCCAATTTCGATTCCTGGCCGAGGTCTCTGTCTATGTGGAGTTTGCATGTTTTCCTCATTTCTGTGGTCTTCCTCTGGGTGCTTGGTTTCCTCCCACAGTCCAAAGATGTGCTGGTTAGGCGCATTGGCCATTCTAAATTCTCCCTCAATGTACCCGAACAGGTGCCAGAGTGTGACAACTGTTAGGAATGGCTTAACAACAACCTTCCACTTAGAGTCATAGAGATTTCCAGCATGGAAATAGACCCTTCGGCCCAAATTGTCCATGCTGACCTTTTTGCTTTAAATCCCTAGGCTAATCTCAATTGCCTGCATTTGGCCCATATCCCCCTATACCCATCTTACCCATCTAACTGTCTAAATGCTTTATAAAGACAAAATTGTACCTGCCTCTACTACTACCTCTGGCAGTTTGTTCCAGACACTCACCATCCTCTGTGTGAAAAAATTGTCCCTCTGGATACTTTTGTATCTCTCCCCTCTCACCTTTATCTAATGTTGTCTAGTTTTAGACTCCACTACCTTTGGGAAAAGGTATTGACTATCTATGCCTCTCATTATTTTATAGACCTCTATAAGATCACCCTTCTACACTCCAGAGAAAAAAGTCCCAGTCTATCCAGTCTCTTCTTATAATTCAAACCTTCAAATCCAGGTAGCATCCTAGTAAATCTTTTCTGAACTCTTTCTAGTTTAATAATATCTTTTCTATAATAGGGTGACCAGAACTGTACACAATATTCCAAGTGTGGCCTTACCAATGTTTTGTACAACTTCAACAAGATATCCCAATTCCTGTATTCAATGTTCTGGCCAATGAAACCAAATATGCCGAATGCCTTCTTCACCATTCTATCCACGTGTGACTCCACTTTCAATAAGCTATGAACATGTACTCCTAGATCTCCTTGGTGTGTAACTCTGCCCAATGCCCTACCATTAACTGAGCAAGCCCCGCTCTGGTTCAATCCACCAAAATGCATCACCTCGCATTTGTCTAAATTAAACTCCATCTGCCATTCATCAGCCGCTGGCCCACTTGATCAGGATTCCATTGCAATCGGAAATAACTTTCTTCACTGTCCACTACGCCACCAATCTTGGTATCATCTGCAAACTTACTAACCATGCTTCCTATATTCTCATCTGAATCACTGATATAAATGACAAATAGCAGTGGACCCAGCACTGATCCCTGAGGCATACCGCTGGTCACAAGCCTCCAGTTTGAAAAACAACCCTCTAAACTACCGTCTGGCTTCTGTCAAGATGACTTAAGATCTAATTTGTATTTTAATTGTTTAATAGTACTCACCGGGATATATAAAGGGGTTACATGTGGTACTGGGTGTTCGGCAAATGTGTGGAATTGAATAAGAAAATAAAGTGAGTTTATGAAGAAACAGGACTTGCATTTTCTTTTGGTGGACTGCAACTGAGGGGACTGAGGGATTGTCACAGTAACTTCATTGCAGTGTTAATGTAGGCCTACTTGTGACACAAATACATAAACTTCAAAACATATAATGCTGCAGCTTGTATGTGTAGCAAAACCACAAGCAGCAGTGAAGCTAAATGAAGTGGACAAAAACATGTTGTGGGGAGAGAGAACAAGCTGGAGTATATAAAAACACCAGAACATTAGGTTCAGAGAAACTCAAAAATGTCCATGCAGATGTGAGTTAACAATGGAGCTGTGAAAAAGGGTCATTGGGTTATTTTGATCAACAGATGGGAGAAACAAAATACATCTGAGTGTAAAGAAGGAAGAGAAGAGGGCAGGCACAGAAGGACAAGGCAATTGGCAGACTAGAGAGCGATACACACAATGAGAGAGAGACAAAATAGAAATGTAAAAATGCATTGTGAAATTGATATTTTCAGGGGAGTGGGGAGAAAGCGAGCAGGAAAAGACAGAAATCTTGGTTCCATGTGTTGAGAGATTGGCCAGAATTCCAACTGTTCCAAACTATTCACGCTAACGGGATTCTCTGGTCCTCCTGCACCGAGTGGAGATTTGGTTGAGTGCCAAATTCTCCATCCTCGCTTGCAGCAGCAGCAGCAAAGGGGCATGAACAGGCAGAAAATTCTAGCCATTGTTTCTACTGGTCAGGGAATCTAAAACATGGGGGAGGACAGTCTCGGGATAAGAAGCAGATCTTTTTTAAGACTGCGATATGAAAAGATTTCTTCACTCAGAAGGTGCTGAATCTTTGGAATTGTCTATCCCAGAAGGCTGTAGATTCTCCATTGTTGATATATTTAAGAATCAGATTGACAGATTTTTCATCTCTCAAGGAATCCAGTGATATAGGAAATGGATGGGAAAGTGGAGTTAAAGCCAAGATCAACCATGATCATATTGAACGATGGAACAGGCTTAATGGGCCGAATGGCCTACTCTTGCTCCGATTTCTTGTGTCTGGCCATTATTAAGGGCATGACCAGCTCATTATCATTTTCTTCTTCTACTCTCGGCCTGGCACCCTGGGAGATTGAAAGAAAGACTAGTTGCTGGGTGGGAAAGCTATTGACAGAAGGCTGCAGGCAGGGGCTGTTAGAGGCAATATCTGGAATCAGGAGAGATTGGGGATTGGGCCTGGGAGAGGGACAGAGCCCATCAATCAGGAATCAGGGAGGAAGAGATCAATGTTCAGGATTAGGGCTTAAAGACAGGGGCAGTGAGTTGGGCTGTTGGCTCAGGATTAGGCTTGTTGTGGGAAAGGGTGCAATCCCTGATTGCAGCAGTGAGGAGGTGTTACTATTGGCAACAGGAAGACCAGTGGCTTCTTGGGAGGGGCTGGGAATAATCCAGCTACTCCTGGCCCACAAGGAGTGCTGTAGAAGACACTAACCTGCCTCTGTCACACTGCCCTGAGCCCTGGGAAAGTTAGCTGACAGCTCCAACTACACTGTGAGAGTCAGAGGTAAATATGATAATGGAATCCAACAGTTCATTTGGAATCACGAGCTTTCAGAACACTGCAAAAGGAAAGTACTGCGAAAGCTCATGATTCCAGTTAAACCTGTTGGACTTTAACCAGGTGTTCTGAGACTTCTTACTGTGTCCACCCCAGTTCAACACCAGCATCTCCACATTATGATAATTAAGTCATAGATAGTTCCAGCACATAAGGAGGCCATTTGACCCATTTAGTATGAAACTGTTCTTTTAATTTTACAGACAATTTTCTGGTTTGGTTGAATTAAATTTGCAGCATTTCAAAATCAATTTCTTCACAATGGTAGAAGACCTTTGGCTTTTTGAATATAGAATCTTTACAGTGCAGAAGGAGGCCATTTGGCCGTCAAGTCTGCACTGATTACGATCTCATCCAAGCCTATTCCGTTAACCTCACATATTTACCCTACTAATCTCTTGACACTAAGAGGCAATTCAGCACGGCCAATCAACCTAATGCACACATCTTTGGACTGGGAGGAAACGGGAGCATCAAGAGGAAACCCACACAGACACGGGCAGAATATGCAGACTCCACACAGATACTGACCTAAGGCCAGAATTAAAACTGGGCCCCCGACACTGTAAGGCAGTAATGCTAACCGCTGTGCCACCATACCACCCCATACATATTTTCACTTTGTGTATGAACGCAAACACTTCAGCCAAGCTTAATCACTTATGTTTTAATTGTGCTTTGAATATTATTGACTATTCTTTATTTAATATTCTGTTAATGAATAACACAGCAAGAGCATCTGACTGGTCTACTTGAGTCTCCTCCACCTGTCTGCATGCAATCTTTCCTAAGCACCCTCTGTTTCTTTCTCTCTCTTGTGCTTATTGACCTTTTCTTTAAATGCATCTATGCTCTTCAGTGCAATCATTCTCAATGATAATGGTTAAACCCTCTGATGCCACTGCTGCCAGTGAAAGCAGAGAATTTGGCGCTCAGCTAAAACTTCATTCACTGCACTAGGACCAGAGAATCCAAGCCTCTGGCGAGGTTGAAGAATTCCGGCCTACGAGTTTGAACCACATTTTGGTAAAGAAATTCTCCAGAATTTCCTGATGCATTTATTGGTGATCAAACATGTTTATTCTATTCAATTTTTCTATCCTACCCCTCCCGGGTTTGGTGGTACACGAACACATTAACAGACATACAAATTAGCAGCAGGAATAGGTCACTCGGCCCTTCGAGACTACTCTGCTATTCAATAAGATCATGGCTAATCCGATTGTAACTTCAACCTCACATTGCTGCCTACCCCAATAACCTTCCACCCCCTTGTTCATCAAGAATCTATTCAGTTCTCCTTTAAAATATTCAAAGAATCTGCTTCCATGCCTTTTCTGGAGGAGAGTCCCAGAGACTCATAATCCCCTGAGAGAAAAAAATTCTTCTCACCTCTGTCTTAAAGGAGCGATACCTCATTTTTAAACAGCAGCCTCTGATTCTAGATTCTCCAACAAGAGAAAACATCCTTTCCACATCCATCCTATCAAGACCCCTGTGGCTCTTAAATGTTTCAATCAAGTGGCTTTTCCTGTACTCTAGTGGATAAAAAACTATCATCTTCAACCTTTCCTTATAACACCCTCCATAATTTTACCAAATGGCTCCTTTTATGTGTGTGATTTGGGAAAGAGAATGCAATTGAATTACTTGACCCTAGGAATATTACAGTCAATCCTCACCTGACCATCAACCACAGTGGGAATGTCACATTTTCACTAAATACCCCCCTGGAATTGGAGTCTTGCTGTTATTTCGCTGGCCCTCTCCCAGGGACCTGAGATCCTGTTGTATCATTACTATCATAACTCTGGATCAATTAAAGATGAAATGTTAAAACTGGAAACCAAACACAAGGGACGCGATTTTCTGGGTTTTCATGTTTCCCACCGGCAGGAGGTGGTGGGTTGGTTGCTTGAAGTGGGATTCCCTGATCCTGCCACTGTTAATGGGAATCCCTCTGGTGTGAATGGCTGGAGAATTCCGGCCAGGACTCTGTCTGCTCTTTATGATTCAGAGTTGCATCCTGTAGATGATGCTAGTGGTTTTGAAAATGCAGCTTTAAGTTTGAAAAAATCCATAAATTTTCTGTCAATGCTACTTTGCATAAAGTTGCTGAATGAGGACGTGATATAGTGTCAACATTCCTGTAGACTGGGTGGTCCCATGGACGCTGGGATGATGTGGGTATGAAAGGAGTCACATGTTGGGAGGGCGTGTCAGACGTATGTAAGAGCTGCTCAGTATTATCAATAAATCTTTACTGCTGTTGGGTTCCAGTCGCCAGTAACTGTAGCCTGGTACTTTCTACAATTCCATCAAACGCAACATATGGGCTCGGATACATATTTCCTCCAAATGTCACAGATGACAACAGACCATTGTCCTGATTTGTGAATTTTCAATTTAAAGTTTACAATTCACCCAAACAGTGGCAGGAATTCTTTATAAAATAAAACATTTTGCAAGTCTGCAATGAGAACAGAAAATGCTGAAATTCAGCACTTGACCCAGAGGGTTAAGATTTTGGGATTCTAATGATGAATTTTATCTGAAATATCTGTTTCTATTTTTGTTTTCTGTCCACTGCAATACAAAAGTACTTTGCAAATTTAAATTCAGAAGATGACTAAGTTGGCTTGGCTATGTAAATGTTTTTGATGTCGATGACTTAGACAAAAGAATATATTTTGAATCTGAGTAATGAACAATGGAAACAACATTGCTCACAACCTCACGTTTGTAAAAATGCTAACCGGATATGATAAGTAGCAGAGTTTATTTGTACATTGCTCCAAACATGCACTAGCAACAATATAGAGTACAACTGGAGGCCAGTTTTGAGGTCATTGTAGGATTGAATCAAAGGCTCTGACCTTGCTCTTTGATGTGGCACACTTGTCTCCTGCTGATGTGTCTTCTGCTATCAGTCACTAGCCATGTGCTTCTCGGCAATTTTGTGCTGGCCTTTTATAAGTAATCTGAGAGCATTTGTAGCATGCTTATAGCAACAAGTAACAAATAACAGTGACACTGAGAATAATTGGTCTACAGATGGCGCAGCGATAGGTAGAAATAAAACAAAACTAGCTCACTGTTTCAGCAAACTATGAGAAAAAGTTTCTCCGTATTACAGAAGAAATGTATTTTTTTTCAGGTAATTCAGCTGTCCACTTTATATTGTATGTGGAATCCAGACCCTGATGTGGTGCAGTGAATTGCAAAACACATGGTGCAAAAATTGCAATTTATTAAATGACCAGCATAATTATTAAGCACTAGGTGGCATGGTGGCACAGTGCTTCGCACTACTGCCCCAGAGTGCCAGGATTCTGTGATTCAATTCTGAATCTGCACATTCTCTGTGCGGTTTTCCTCCAGGTGTACCAGTTTCCTCCCCTTTGTCTAAAAAGCGTGCTGGTTAGGTGCATTGGCCATGCTAAATTCTCCTTCTGTGTACCTGAACAGGTACCAGAGTGTAGCGACTAGAAGACTTTCACAGTGGCTAATGGAATTTATATATTTTTATACATTTTTTGCCCATCCCTAATTGCCCTTGAGGGGCCAGTTAAAACATTGCTATGGATCTGGAGTTATGTCTGGTCCAGACTTCGTAAGCGTGGCAGACTTCATTCCCTAAAAGACAGTGGTGAACCAAATGGGTTTTACACCATTGATAATGGTTTCATTAGACCACTAGTACTTGATTTATTTTATTGACTTTGAACCTGGATTCCCAGATCTTGCCCTGGGTCTCTGGATTACCAGTCTTGTAATAATACCATTGTGCTACTGTCTACCCTATATTGTAGCACATCCAAACTGATGCTGACATTGAATCTATCTCTGGATGCCATTCCTCACACTTGCACAAGAGATAATAGTGAATAGAAAATGACAAACTTTGGACTGTGTCAGTAACAAGCACATTTCCAATGGTCCCTTTTGACCTTCAAGTTCAAGCACCTGATCCAAAGGTCCAAACCCATAAAGTCCTCTTGCTTTGAGGAAATTCCAACTCTGCATAACTCTTAGATAAGACCTTAAGACATAGGAGCAGAATTAGATCACCATTCTGTTCCACCATTCAATCGTGGCTGATTTTTTTCTCATCCCCATTCCCCTGCTTTTTCCCCATAACCCCTGATCCTCTTATTAATCAAGAACCTACATATCTCCGTCTGAAAGCCTTCTGCAGCAATGAGTTCCACAGATTCACCATCCTTTGGCTGAATGTGACTTTTAACTCTACGTAATTGCCTGCCTGCTGGAAAACTCTTTACTCGACTTTTCAGACAGTGTCTGAAAGCAAGATTTGGAACGTGCAACATGAGAGGAGAATGGACAGATCCCTGTACCCTCAGACACACAAACACACACTTTCAGCACACACATTTTCTTACTGGAGATAAAAAAAAGACAGAACTTTGAGCTCAGAGTGATGCTGTGAACTACAATATCCAGCAGTGCCAAGCAAGATAGAAAGTGGGGATAAAACATACGTTTTGCATCCCTTCAGAAACTTGTTCTCTTTTTCATTATACTTCAAATCTAGATTTTCCACATAGAAAGCAAATGATTTGGATGGCATTGAAATTTGTGAATTTCAGTTAGTTACCAATAAGAGTTATTTGATTTTGTGTGAAAAATAGAAACAGTTTGCAATCTTATTAACCATTGTAGATTCGCAGAGCAACACTGTTTGATTTGGTGTTTACTGACATACAATCCAAACTAATCATTCTAAAAAGCTAACTTTTTAGGACAGGACTCACTTAGTTCTTAAAGAAGGGACAAAGATTGACTGGCTGTGAGCTTCCTGTCTGTACACAACTGTCAAATCTGCTAAATTCTAAATAGCAAACGTTAAACACATATGGAAGATAGTTAGCACTGCTGCTTCAGGGCACCAGGGACCCAGGTTTGATTTCTGGCTCGAGACGCTGTTGTGTGCAGTTTCCCTATGTCTGCGTGGGTTTCCTCTGGGTGTTCTAGTTTGTTCCCACAATCCGAAAGATGTGCTAGTTAGGTGCATTGGCCATGCTAAATTCTTTTTCAGTGTATGCAAACAGACACCAGAGGATGATGACTATGGAATTTTTCACGGTAACTCTATTGCAGTGTTAATGTAAGCCTACTGGTGACACTAATAAATAAACTTTAATTTAAACAGCATACAGAAAAGTGATTCACTCCTAAGTGGAATGGAACGGACCTAAGTGACACGTTTTTGTCAATTTAAAAAATACTCAATTTTTTTTTTATTCTGCAGCCTTTGACAGATTACAAATGAAAGTATCTTTAAAATCTTTCATTCAGTCCTGGACTGAGAGAACAGATACAATTTCCCTGATTAGATCTTGTAATGCAGTAACATGAAATTATACCTAAAATTGTCATTATATAAATAAGTAGCTCATGATCTCTTATGAATGCCTCCAGTATGTGGTTCAGACGGGACTGTGTGCACTTGCTGGCAACTCTATCTGGTTTGTTTCGAATGGATTTTCTGGAATTTTCTGTCTCAGATGTACACAACATTCCACCCCAGGCTCTAATAGTCAGTCTCCAAAGGTCAGCTATAAAACCCTGCACAATCACAGGTGCACAACAGGATGTTAGCTAGAAGCCACACACTCTGTAAATTGTAACCGCTGCGATCTAGCTGCTAATTAAAATTTATGAATTACCAGAGAGAGATGCCTATTTTGATCCACTATGTGATGATATTTCATTTCTGAAATACTCCTTTTCAAACAAACTTAAGAAAAAATGGAATGACAGATTATGAATCACTTGCTCCATTAAATTTCCAGAAGCTTTTATTTTCCCCCAATCCATCTTGCACTTGTGCGTTACGGATTCACCTCATGTGACTTTTTTTAACATCTGAGGAGGGATTTTCCAGCCAGGCTCGCCCTAAAAATTGGATAATGGCACCCAAGATCAACGGAGTGTTGCATGGTGTCCCCGCCCCACCTGCTACAATTCCCGTGGTAAGCCAGATGGGAAAATATCTCACACCCCCCACTAGAATATGAGAATTATAATAAATTAAAGAGCTGGACATCCATGAGGTTGCGCTTCCTATTTTTATTCCTACATGGGATGTGAACGATGCTGGCTGGGCGCACAGTGATCGCTCATCCCTTATTGCCCTCGAGAAGGTGATGGTGAGCTGCCCCTGTGAACCATTGCAACCCCTCTGGTGCAAGTAACACCCAGACATTTCTCAAAGAGGATGTTCTGGGATCTTAATCCAGCAAAAGTGAAAATACAGCAAGTTCCAAGTCAGAAAAGTTAAGAGCTTGGAGGGGGACTTGCTGGTATTCCCATGTGTGTTCACCACCCTTATCCTTTGAGGTGATAGAGACCGTGATTTTCAAAGGTGTTGTTGAAGGAGCCTTGGTGAATTAGAACATAGAACATAGAACATAGAACAATACAGCACAGAACAGGCCCTTCGGCCTTCGATGTTGTGCCGACCAAAATAAAAAGCAATGCCCCTCCTAACTAAACCATTCCCTTCTCATCCATATACTTATCAACTAACCTCTTAAACGCCACCAAACTTGGCGCATCTACAACAGCTGCAGGCAGGGCATTCCACTCCCTAATCACTCTTTGAGTAAAGAACCTACCTCTGATATCCGTCCTATAACTCATACCCCTTAATTTAAAGTTGTGTCCCCTCGTGCTAGCTTTCTCCATCCTAGGAAAAAGGCTATCACTGTCCACCCTATCCAAACCTCTAATTATCTTATATGCTTCAATAAGATCCCCCCTTAGCCGCCTCCTTTCTAACGAAAACAACCTCAAATCCTTCAACCTCTCTTCATAGGACCTGCCCTCCATACCAGGCAACATCCTAGTAAACCTCCTCTGTACCCTCTCCAATGCCTCCACATCTTTCTTATAATGTGGCGACCAGAACTGCACACAATACTCCAAGTGCGGCCGCACTAGAGTTTTGTACAGCTGCAACATGATGCTGCGGCTCCTAAATTCAATCCCCCTACCAATAAAAGCTAAGACTCCATATGCCTTCTTAACAACTTTATCCACTTGACTGCCTACTTTCAGGGATCTATTGACACATACACCAAGATCCTTCTGTTCCTCAACACTATTAAGAGCCCTACCATTAGCCCTATACTCTACACATTTATTGTTCCTGCCAAAGTGCATTACCTCACACTTTTCCACATTAAACTCCATTTGCCACCTCTCGGCCCAGCTCTGCAACTTGTCCAAGTCACTCTGTAAACTAAAACACCCCTCTTCACTATCTACCACACCACCAACTTTAGTATCATCTGCAAATTTACTGATCCATCCCTCAATACCCTCATCCAGATCATTTATAAAAATTACAAACAGCAGGGGCCCCAAAACAGACCCCTGAGGCACACCACTCGTCACCGAACTCCACGATGAAAATCTCCCATCAACCACCACCCTCTGTCTTCTATCTGCCAGCCAATTTCTAATCCAATTTGCTAAATCACCCTCTATTCCACACATCTGCATTTTCTGTAGAAGTCTTCCATGGGCCACCTTATCAAAAGCCTTACTAAAGTCCATATATACTACATCAACCGCCTTACCCCCATCCACCTCTCTGGTCACTTTCTCAAAAATTGCTGCAATGCATCTTGTAGATGGTACACATTGCTGCCACTGCGTACTGGTGGTGGAGGGAGTGAATGTTTCCAGTGTGTTATGCGCAGTACGTAATGCTGTGAATGGATGTGATCACTAGAAATGCTGCAGTACAAGGAAAACCCTTCGAAAGGTGAAAACTCATTCTTTAAGGGGACACTTTGTGGTGCAGTGGATGGCATCCCAAACTCTGGGCCAGAAGCTGTGGGTTCAAGTCCCACTCCAGGACCTGATGGCCATGACAGGTACATTCATTACATGGCCAAACTGGTTGATTATCAGCCCAAATATCTTTCCAATACACCAGATGTCAGACACTAAGAGCGGGAGAGTTTTCTGTCAGCCATACTGCAGAAGGCAACGGCAAACCACTGCATTACTTTGCCAAGAATATTCATGGACCAATCCAATGGAAGTCCATGGGTACCTATAAGTCCCTAAGACCTTAAGATATAGAGGCAGAATTAGGCCCATCAAGTTTGCTCCACCATTCAATCATGGCTGATATGATTCTCATCCCTATTCTCCTGCCTTGTCTCCACAACTCTTAGTCCCCTTATTGATCAAGAACATATTTTTCTCTGTCTTCAAGACACTCGATGACCTGGCCTCCACAGCCTTCTATGACAATGAATTCCACAGATTCACCACCTTCTGGCTGAAGAAATTCCTTCTGATCTCAGTTTTAAAGGAGTGTCCCTTCACTTTGGGGCTGTGCTTTTGAGTTCTAGTCTCTCCCACAAGTGGAAACACCCTCTCCATATCCACCCTATCTAGGTCTCTCAGTATTCTATAACTTTTAATGCCCTCTTAGGGCATGGGACCTGAAGGAGGAGGAGGCCTTTGGCATATGATCAGGATTTAAAAAAGAAATTAATTGAGGAAAACCACTGGTTGGTCTTGCTGAAACTTTGTAAGGTTACATTGGGAATCTGATGAGTAATTTCTAACTTGCTGCCCATTCCTATTTTCTTGTCCATCTACAGAAATAGAGGACATTTGGGATGTGTGGGGGGTGTGTCAGCTATGTGATTCTCTAATAATTTCTCTTATTGTGTGCTCTGTGCACCTTTATATTCTTTACAGTCTGCCAGTGGGAAGGAGACAATTAGCCCTCTGCAAACATAAAAGCAGGAGTAGGCCATTCAGCCCTTCGAGCCTAAGCCGCCATTCATTATGATCATGGAAAATCATTAAATTCAATTCCTTGATCCCTTTGGCTCCAAGAACCAACTCTAGTTCCTTCTTGAAATCACACAATGTTTTGGCCTCAGCTACTTTCTGTGGTAGTGAATTCCACACATTCATCACCTGCTGGGTGAAGAAATTTCTCCTCACCTCTGTCTTAAAAGGTTTACCCCTTATCCTCAAATGATGATAAGCAAAATTGTAAAAACTTTGTAGAGTAAAAAAAAATTGCATTTCAGATTGTCTGCTGAAGAAAAACTTGACTGAGGCTCGTGAGGCTTATGAGGGGCCTGGATAGAGTGGACAGGAAGGATCCATTCCTGTTAATAATGAAGTCAATAACCAGGTGTCACGGGTTTAATGTATTTGACAGAAAGATTGGTGGCAAGTTGAGGAGTAATCTGTTTTCACCTCAAAAGTGCTGAGAGTCTCAAACTTGCTGCCGGAAAGAGTGGTGGAGGCAGAAAACCGCCTTGCATTTCAGAATCACTTGGATATGACCTTGAGATGGAATGGCACTGTGGCACAGTGGTTAACACTGCTACCTTGCGGCATCAGGGACACAAATTCGCTTCCTGGATTCGGTCTGTGCGAAGTCTGCATGTTCTCTCCACGTGTGTGTGGATTTCTTCCGGTTTCCTCCCACAGTCTGAAAGACGTACTGGTTAGGTGCATTGGCCATGTTAAATTCTCCCTCAGTGTACCCAAACAGGAACCGGAGTGTGGCGATTAGAGGATTTTCACAGCAGCTTCATTGCAGTGTTAATGGAAGCCAACTTGTGATACTAATAAATAAACATTAAACTTTTAAACGTTAAACTTTGAAATGTGATAGCTACAAGATTATGGACTGAGAACTGAGATTAGGTCGATTGCTTGTTTACTGCTGAATGGCCTCCTTCAAGTGCTATCAATTTCCATGATCCTGTGAGGAAGGATTATTATTACATTGTACCAGTGATACCTTTGCTTCTAGTGGAATGTGCATCACTCTGAACTGCACCTTCCTGCGGGAATAGGATCCAACTCGGGTGTGGCTTTAACCTGCCATTTCTGAGAAGTTTAGCATCCAGTAACAATGCTGAAACTGACAAACTGCATAGTATTTTCTGTAGAAAATTGCTATAAAGTTTCTGGAGTTTTCTAAACTTGCACTGTGGCTGCTTTGCACTCCGTTTGACCTCCCTTCACCACGCACTGCTGGAGGGGAAGAATACAGGATAATTTTGCCTGGGACTTTGCCAAAACCATTCTGTCATTGAATGCCAATAGGTGAAAGAGTATCAGATGGGGTTGGTCACTGGGTATGGATTTGCCCGTCTCTCTCTGTCTGACGGTGTGCGTGTCCTCAATTTGAACTTTTTTCCCTGACGTTTGTAGATCTCTTTAAATGACTACTCACTGCTGCAATAAGCCACATTTCACCATAGCACCATGCAGCATATTATTAGAGCCATCCCACTATGTCAACGTGAATCACCAAAGCATTTTAGATTTCTTGCTTAAAGTTCAATTATCCCTTTAAACTTTTAACAGCTCTTGAATAAAGAAATCTGCAACATAATTAAAGCACGTAGCAAGTAATTTGAAAATGGGGAGAGATGTGATATAAACAGCTTGTACTTCATTGAATCCCTACAGTGCAGAAGGACTCATCGTGTCTGCACCAATTCTTCAACAGAGCATCCCATGCAGGACCTATCCCTATAACCCCATGTATTTACCATGCCAATTCCTCTAATTGATGCATCT
This sequence comes from Sphyrna mokarran, assembly GCA_024679065.1. Lineage (NCBI taxonomy): Eukaryota > Metazoa > Chordata > Chondrichthyes > Carcharhiniformes > Carcharhinidae > Sphyrna > Sphyrna mokarran. Next base: position 17,224,792 of record JAGIQG010000025.1, read on the forward strand.
TTAGACACTAACAGGTAATTCCATATGTCGAATCCACCTAATCTGGGCATTTTTGGTGTGTGAGGAAACTGAAACACCCGGAGGAATCTCACACAGACGCGGAAAGAACATGCAAACTCCACATTTAAAGTTTAAAGATAATATTAAAGTTTATTTATTAGTGTCACAAGCAGGCTTACATTAACACTGAAATGAATCAACTGCGAAAATCCCCTAGTTGCCACACTCCAGAGCCTGAGGGAAAATTTAGCATGGCCAATGCTCCTAACCAGCACATCTTTCGGACTGTGGGAGGAAACCAGAGCATCAGGAGGAAACCCATGCAGACATGGGGAGAACATGCAAATTCCACACAGACACAATCGAACCCCTGGCAGCAGTGCTAATCACTATGCCACCATGCCTTTTATGCCAATACCTAAACACAAATTTACTCCTGCTGACAATTTTTAGAGTTCAGCAATAATTGAGTTCAATTATTTTTGTTTTCAAATGCAAAGCCTAGTGTTTATTCCCCTGGCTGCAGCACCATTATATGTTTTCAAAGTCTCCCAGCTTATAGGTCATCACCTCGTAACTAAAGCTGGCCGGGTTTGCACTGGTTTAAAATTTGTGCAACTGAACTGAAATTAATTGTTCTTGTGGATTTCCATGTACACATATGGTGAGCAGAGCTTGCTGTGTACATGTGGATAGCAGCGGCTGTCCAAGTGGAGAGTGAAGCAAAGCTCCATTCTCTGTCACACAATTAAATGCCCAGTTGTGTCTGATTGCAGGCACTTTCAGTTCCTGTGGAGCCACTTTTACTGTGAACCAGACCAAAACGTTTGAAATTTATTCCACAAAGGACCCCCAACAGCTGGCAAAGATCATCACTTCATCAGGCTGGGCAGAATTTGAATCCGGAGAGGAAAGGATCTAATCCATTTCTTTCCCGATTGCGACAGACGCACCACAGCGCAGACTTTGAAAGCCCGCCGAAAATAAAACCTCCAGATGTGCCAGCTGTGGCTCGGTGGATAGCGCACCCGCCTTCCAGACACAAAGTTCCAGGTTACGATCTAATTCCATGGGCTCGAGCCCAATGCTGACGTTCCAGTGCAGTGCTGTGGGAGTGCTGCACTCTTGGAGGTGCTGTCTTTCAAATGAGATATTAAACCCAGGGCCCTGCTTGTCTGCCTGGACGGATGTAAAAGAACTCATAGTACTTTTTCAAAGAGTAGCAGGGGAGTTATCCCTGGTGTCCTGGCGAATTACAGAATCCCTACAGTGCAGAAGAAGACCATTTGGCCCATCAAGACTGCACTGACAACAATCCCAACTAGTGTCTATCCTAAACCCCCCCACATTTACCAATGCTAGTCCCACTGACACTCAGGAGCAATTTAATGTGGCCTATCAACCTAACCCACACATTTCTGGACTGTGGGAGGTTAACCAGGGCAGCTGGAGGAAACACATGCAAACATGAGGAGAATGTGCAAACCCCACATAGTCACTGAGGCTGGAATTGAACCTGGGTCCCTGACACGGTGAGGCAGCAGTTGTAACCGCAGTTAATTAGTATCACTCTTCATTAGGATTACAAAACATAGATGCCTTGGTCATTATCACATTGTTGTATGTGGGAACTTACTGCGCTCAAATTGGCTGCAATATTTTCTACATTACAACAATGACTGCCCTTCAAGCACTTTGATAATCCCATTGGTCATGAAAAGTGAGATACAAATGCAGGTCTTCTTTTTTATTTTTAGTACTAGGGATTCACAATGATAAATATTGCAGAATAAATATGAATTTTGGTCCGGTTCACAGTAAACGTGGTTGTGCAGGAACTAAAACTGACTACTATCAGGAACAACTAGGCATTTAATTGTCTGACGCGGAGAATGGGCTCCGTATTACTCTCTGGTTGGTCAAAGAGGTGCCCTCCAACAAGTACGCAGCAAGCTTCAATCATTGTATGCACACATAGGCCAGGATTGTCACGTCCGCTGACACTACAAGCAAGGATAGAGAATTTGACCCTCAGATAAATCACTATTCGCTGCAGTATGTCCGGTCAGTGTAAGCACCAGGAAAATTCCACCCATGGAATCAACAAGAACAGTTAACTCCTGGTCAGTTGTGTGGATTTTAAAAAATCAAATACATGCAGCTGGGCACTGATTTTGAAATAAACCCAGTAGAATAAACACAGTTTACTTTAACAGGTATCTAGTTGAAATCATTGTTGAAATTAAGTATGTAGAATCGAGTGCTGGTACTAATCAGAAGCTGATTAAAAACAAGAAAAAGACCAGAGACACCCAGCAGACCAGTCCAACACTGGTGGGCAGAACAGACAGCGAAGATTTCATCAGAACTGGAGATTATGGGTGAACAACACAAATGAAGGGGTTTGAAAGAAAGGGAAAGGAGAGGAAACGATAACACAAACTCTGTTTCTCAGTGTTCATGTGGGAACTGTAACTGCCTTTGCTTGACCTTTTCTTGTTTCCAATTTGACCTATCTAACCCTGCCCCTGTCACAAATCTCTCAGCTCTTCATGCGTTCTCTGCCTCGCCAAAGCCTTTCCTTTCTCCAAGTGAGCCGGTGTCCAGTGCTGTCCATGAGCCACAATTTGCCGTTGGGAAAATTGAAGGCAATGGACTGGATTTTCTGATCTCTCCCACAGCTGGGATTCTCTGGTCCCATTGCTGGGTGCCTAATTCTCCATTTCTCGCTGGCAGTGGCAGCGAGGTGCCGGAGAATTCCAGCATTTGTCTTTGATAGCATCCCCCCCACTCCTGCTACAAACCTTACTTGGATTGCCTCTGATTCCATTCCCCTCCCCGGCCAAGGCTTAACCGATCTATTCACAACCTTGCCATCCTACATAATCCAAAACTGAGGCTGGAATATTACCAGCGTGCCTGCTCAAGCTTTGTAAGTTCATGCCCACGGCCAACAGAGAATGTCGTTCCACAAACCTGCGGTAATACCAGGATCCTGAGTCTTCATCTCTGTATCCATTCCATCACAAGGAACACTTAGTTTATTCCAGTGAAGCATCCCAACAGTATTGGAATCGGACAAGAAATCTGACACCAAGCACAATAAGATATGAGGAGCGGTGACCAGGTTTTAAGATGGGTTCTAAAAGAGAATGGGGAGGGAATTCAAGAGGTTGGGCCAAAGGCAGCCGAAGGCACTAATACCCCACCCCCAGGCATAGTTAACTAGTTCCCAAGATGCCAGAATTGGAGGAGGTTTGTAGGATTTTTATAAATGACCTAGATGAGGGTGTAGAGGGTTGGATTAGTAAATTTGCTGACGATACCAAAGTGGGCAGAGTTGTAGACAGCGAGGATGGATGTTACAGTTTGCAGAGGGACATAGATAGGTTGCAGAGCTGGGCTGTGAGGTGGCAAATGGAATTCAATACGAATAAGTGTGAGGTGATTCACTTTGGTAGGAATAACAGGCATATAAAATATAGGGCTAATGGAAGGACCCTTAATAGTGTTGTCGAGCAGAGGGATCTTGGGGTACAAGTACATAGCTCTTTGAAAGTTGGCACCCAGGTTGATAAAGTTGTTAAGAAGGCGTACGGTGTGTTAGCTTTTATTGGTAGAGGGATTGAATTTAGGAGCCGTGAGGTTATGTTACAACTGTACAAAACTCTGGTGCGGCCGCACTTGGAGTATTGCGTACAGTTCTGGTCGCCGCATTATAAGAAAGATGTGGAAGCATTGGAAAGGGTGCAGAGGAGGTTTACCAGGATGTTGCCTGGTATGGTGGGAAGGCCTTATGAGGAAAGGCTGAGGGACCTGAGGTTATTTTCATTAGAGAGAAGAAGGTTACGCGGTGACCTAATTGAGGCGTATAAGATGATCAAAGGACTGGATAGGGTGGATAGTGAGAGCCTTTTTCCTCGGATGGTGATGACCAACACGAGGGGACATAACTTTAAATTAAGAGGTGGTAGTTATAGGACGGATGTCAGAGGCAGGTTCTTTACGCAGAGGGTGGTGAGGGCGTGGAATGCCCTGCCTGCAGCAGTTGTGCACTCGCCTACTTTGGGGGCATTCAAATGGTCGATAGATAGGCATATGGATGATATTGGAATAGTTTAAGTTAGAGGTTCCACTGGCCGGTGCAACATCGAGGAACGAAGGGCCTGTACTGCGCTGTAATGTTCTATGTTCTAAGTCACAGGGATAGGGAGGAAGAGGCCATGGAAGGATTTGAAAACAAGGGTGAGAATTTTAGAACTGAGTTATTGCTAGAGAGAGAGATAAAATAGCTCAGTAAACAGGCCAGGGCGATGCATAAACTGGACATGGGGTGACTTAAGATACGGTCAACAGAATTCTAGATGAACTGTGGTTTGTGGAGGCTGGAAAATGAACCCGAAGAAATCCTGGCATCAATAAAGCTTTGTGAGTCACCTGGAGAATCATTTGCACCAGGTTGGTGCCCCAATTTTACAAATGTGAATCTACTGCCAATGAAGATAGCACTACTGATAAATTATCTCTTTCATTGTGACCATTGACAGATTGTTATCCATTGAAATCCTCCAAAGCTTTCACACACACTACACTTAAATCTCAGATTTTCTGAAACAGGAATAATGGTGAGACACAGGGAATTCATTCCATCAAGCTATTTGTTTTGACACCAGAAAGAAAACTAACACCTTTTCAAGTTCCATTATAACTTTACATTATAATTTGCTCAGGATCAAGAGGTTATCAATCAGAAGGAGGCAGTATAGTCAGCAGGAAGTTTGTTACACATTCCACACTGATTCCCTGTGAGTTAGGTTGTTGCCACTGCTGTGTTGCGATTGGAATGGTCGGGAGAAGCTCATATGTTGAGTCCACAACCTGGGTAATATTATCCAATGGTGGCTCCAAGGGAATGGGAATTTGTTTTCATTTCATTCTTTTGTAGGACACAGGCTGTCACTGGCTGTCATTTATTGCCCATCCCTATTCAGTCTTGAGAAGGTGGTGGTGAGCTGCCTTCTTGAATCGCTGCAGTCTGTGTTCTATGGGTTGATCCACAATGCTGTTAGAGAGCATATTCCACGATTTTGACCCAGCGACTGCAAAGGAACAGTGATATATTTCCAAGTCAAGATGGGGAGTGGCTTGAAGGAGAATTTGCAGGTGATGATGTTCCCATGTATCTGCTGCCCTTATCCTTCTAGATGGGTTTGGAAGGTGCTGTCTAAGGATCTTTGGTGAATTGCTGCACTGTGCCTTGTAGATAGTGCACACTGCTGCTACTAAGCGTTGGTGGTGGAGGGAATAAATGTTTGTAAATGTGGTGCCAATCAAGCGGACTGTTTGATGGTGTCAAGCTTCCTGAATGTTGTTGGAGCTGCACCTACCCAGGCACTCCTGACTTGTGTCTTGTAGACAGTGAACAGGCTCTGGGTAGTCATGAGGTGAGCTGCTCACTGCAGTATTCCTAGCCTCTGACCTGTTCTTGTAGCCGCTGTGTTTACGTGGTGAGTTCTGTTGAGTTTCTAATCAATGTAAACCCCAAAGCTATTGACAGTGGGGGATTCAGTGATGGTAACACCATTGAATGTCAAGGAGCAGTGGTTAGAGTGTCTCTTATTGGTGATGGTCATTGATTGACATTTGTGTGGCACAAATGTTACTTCCTATTTGTCAACCCCGGCCTGAATATTGTCCAGATCTTGTTGCATTTGAACATGGATTGCTTCTGTATCAAAGGAGTTGTGAATGGTTGCAATCATTGGTGAACATCCCCATTTCTGACTTTATGATGAAGGGAAGCTCATTGATGAAGCAGCTGAAGATGGTTGGGCTGAGGGCACTACCTTAATGGACTCCTGCAGTGATGTCCTGGAGCTGCAGGAAGGACAGACTACACATGAAAGATGATAAATGGGGAAGTTTGCTAATGACATTCAAATGTATGGCAATTGCATTCCCACCCTTTCATGGCAGGAGCCCCATTCCTTCATTGGTGGGAGACAGGCGTGATCTCAATGGAAAATCCTGTTGATGTGAATACTGTTTTGATGCTCCCATCGGAGTACCAAACAGTCCCTGACAGAATGCAGCCTTGTGTATTATTAATAAACCCCCATTGATTGACCTTCCACCTGGATTGGGTGGAAAGTGTTTTTTTGTTGGTGGAAATTCAGATGATCTGGAGCCTCCACTGACACTCAGGCGAGTGCAGGGCCAAAGGCTCCTGGTGATTTGGGGCAATGGTTTCCTGATATGGAAGGAGGCAATCTTGTCCCCATTTAGAGCCCAAGTTTTCGTATGGGTGTAGCAGGGATAAACTTTCTGGAGGAGCAATTAGATAACAAATTACTGTATACCCAGCCTCCTTGTTGTTGATGTAGTCACTTTCCCCTGATTCAGTATATTAATGTTTCAAACAGCATCCAATTTATTCAATGGATCTTGGCAACTTAACTCACATTGAATCCAATTATGATACAGAGATGATGAAATGATACATGGGGGATTTTTCAGCCACAGAAGGTTGAGTCAAACCGTGCAAGAAGTGATTCATGTGTGAATAATTTGCCTCGCGAGAGGGTTTATCAGCCCTATGTTTCCCACACGGGGAGGATGTTTTTCCGCCCCTTTTCTCTGTGGGCTGGGAAGCCAGAGGGGGGGCGGCGAATCTAATGGGATCACCAAAACGGTATCCACACCAACAGGATTTTCCATTGAGATAGCACCTGTTCCCGGCCAATGAAATGATGGGGCTCCTGCCGTGAAATGTTGCCATACATTTGAATATCATTTGCAGGCTTCTCTCCCCTTATCATACTTCATGTGTAGTCTCTCCTTCCCGCAGACCATCCCACAACAGACCCCTGCAGAGCTGGTTGCTGTTGCTGGAACTAAATTCCACCCATTAACTCTTTCTCTTCCACAGATGCTGTGGACCTCTTGAATACTTCCAACAGTTTCTATTTCTTACTGAGAATATGTCATGGTTGTCTGTCATAATGTTAAATAGCTCACATTACGTTTACACACAATTTCATTTATGCTGTTATATTTACAACTGAAATTGTGTAAATTGTATCTTCAACTTACAATCAAAAAGGATTGATCTACCCTTAACTCCAAAACATTAACAAGCAGAGTCCAATGCATCAGCTAGATCTGTGGGAATGTCTAGAATCACAGAATCATTATAGCACAGAAGACCATTCAGCCCATCATGTCTGAAGCAGCTCTCTGAATGAGTACTTCAATTACAGCTACTCCCTTGCTTCTCCTCACATCCCTATACATAAAATCATAGAATGCTACAGTGCAGAAGGAGGTCTGCACTAACCACAATCCCATGCAGGTCCTCTCCGCATAATACCATCCATTTACCCTGACACTAAGGGGCAATTTATCATGGCCAATCCACCTCACCCGCACATCTTTGAACTGTGGGAAGAAACTGGAGTGCCCGGAGGGGATCCACGCGAAGATGGAGCAAATGTGCAAACTCCTTGCAGACAGTGACCTAAGCCAAGAATCAAACTCAGGTCCCTGCCTTTGTGAGGCAGCAGTGCTAACCATTGTGCTATATTCCTCTTCTTCAGTTACTTAGAAAATTTAGACAAGGTAGACAAGTTTGTGGCACAGAGGGAGGCCATTCTCCCCATCATGCTTGTGCTGATCCCCCAACATAATCCATTTTCTAGTATTTGGTCTGTAGCCCTGGAGGGTACAGAGCCTCAGGTACATATCTGGATATCTTTGTAAGGAATTTCTGCCTCTATTACTCTTTCAGGCAGTGAGGTTTCAGCCATTTTAACTCATTGAACACATTGGGGCAAATCCCTGGTTAGATGCCCTGCAGAATGTAAAGCAACATTGAGCAGCAAGTCACAGCAAGTGTACTTCATGGGATCTAAAGAAGCCAAATCATCGAACACAAGTTGCCCAAAGGTCTATCTCAGCAAGATGCCTGTGTTTTTTTTATTCATTTGTGGGACATGGGCATTGTTGGTTGGCCAGCATTTATTGTCTATCCTTTGTCTGAGGGTCAATCACATTACTGCGGCTCTGGAGTCGCATGTAGGCCAGTCGAGATAAAGATGGCAGATTTTTCTTCCCTAAGGGGGCATTAGTGGGTTTTCACAATAATCAACAATGGTTTCATGATGATTGATAGATTCTTAATTCCAGATATTTTTATTGAATTCAAATTCCACCATCTGCCCTGGCAGAATTTGAAACCAGGTTCCCAGAACATTAGCTGAGTTTCTGGATTAAAAACTAGCAATAACACCACTAAGCCATCGCCTCCCCTATACTCATACAGCCGATGTCTACCTTCATCCCAAGGCTCCTACCAATCGCAGACAGATACAAGGATATAAAATGTACGATCCTAAATTTCATCTTGCTTATAATAATCAGAGAACTTAAAAAATAATCACACAGGCTGTCTCCTCCAGGCAGTAGGGAGAGGACATTGTAGAACAGAGTGTAAAAATTTTAAATATAGATTTTAAATCTAATGTAAAAATCCTAGAGATGAGTGAGGCGAACTGATTTGATTTATTTTTTTCCCCTTAAGCAAATCTGACTGTAATTTAATGATGGATTAAATTTGAACTTTCAAACAACTCAAACCCAATCTAAGCAAATGAAATTGTAACACAGATTTTAGCTCCTGCAATGATGTTGAAAACTGCTCCATAAAAGAGGTGTATGGTGGAGTAAAAGGGGGAAGACACTGAAACCCTAATCTCCAGAATTACCAGCAAAGCATCATTTCTGACTTAACCAGAGCACAAAGCAGATTGAAGGAGGATATTTGCAGCTGTGATCTGTATTAGCGACATCTATATCTTTAAGTGAAATCATAGAATCTTACAGTGCAGAAGGAGGCCATTCAGCTCATTGAGTCTACACCGACAATAATCCCAACCAGGCCTTATCTCCATTACCCCATGTATTTATAGAACATAGAACATAGAACATTACAGCACAGAACAGGCCCTTCGGCCTTCGATGTTGCGCCGACCAATATAAAAAGCAATGCCCCTCCAAACTAAACCATTCCCTTCTCTTCCATATACTTATCAACTAACCTCTTAAACGCCACCAAACTTGGCGCATCTACAACTGCTGCAGGCAGGGCATTCCACTCCCGAACCACCCTTTGGGTAAAGAACCTACCTCTGATATCCGTCCTATAACTATCACCCCTTAATTTAAAGCTGTGTCCCCTCGTGCTAGCTTTCTCCATCCTAGGAAAAAGGCTATCACTGTCCACCCTATCTAAACCTCTAATCATCTTATATGTTTCGATTAGGTCCCCTCTTAGCCGCCTCCTTTCTAACGAAAACAACCTCAAATCCCTCAGCCTCTCTTCATAAGACCTGCCCTCCATACCAGGCAACATCCTGGTAAACCTCCTCTGTACCCTCTCCAATGCCTCCACATCTTTCTTATAATGTGGGGACCAGAACTGCACACAATACTCCAAGTGCGGCCGCACTAGAGTTTTGTACAGTTGCAACATGACGTTGCGGCTCCGAAATTCAATCCCCCTACCAATAAAAGCTAAGACTCCATATGCCTTCTTAACAACCTTATCGACTTGACTGCCTACTTTCAGGGATCTATGCACAAATACACCAAGATCCCTCTGTTCATCAACACTATTAAGAATCCTACCATTAGCCCTATACTCTACACATTTATTATTCCTGCCAAAGTGCATTACCTCACACTTTTCCACATTAAACTCCATTTGCCACCTCTCGGCCCAGCTCTGCAACTTGTCCAAGTCTCTCTGCAAACTATAACACCCCTCTTCACTATCTTACCACTCCACCGACTTTAGTGTCGTCTGCAAATTTACTAATCCATCCTTCTATACCCTCATCCAGATCATTTATAAAAATTACAAACAGCAGGGGCCCCAAAACAGACCCCTGAGGTACACCGCTTGTCACCAAACTCCACGATGAATATCTCCCATCAACCACCACCCTCTGTCTTCTATCTGCTAGCCATTTACCCTGTATTTACCCTATTACCCTATTAATCTGCTAGCCATTTACCCTAGTATTTACCCTGCTAATCTCCCTGATACTAAGGGGCAATTAAGCATGTCCAATCTACCTAACCCACATATCTTTAGACTATGGGAGGAAATCATGGCATCCAGAAGAAACCCAAGCAGTCACAGGGACAATGTGCAGTCTCCACACAGACAGTATCCCAAGCTGGGAATTGAACCGAGGTCCTTGCTGCTGTGAGGCAGCAGTGCTAACCACTGTGCCACTGCCGCATCATTGGAACATCATCCCATTCAAACTGCCTGGAACGCCTTGAAGTCAAGAAATATAACTTTTTTTTAATTTTTAAGTTGAAATTTGATTATTATCACATGGATTAGTATACAATGAAAAGTATTGTTTTTTGTATGCTTTACGGGTAAAGCATACCATTCATAGTGAAGGAAAGGAGAGGGTGCAGAGTATAGTGTTGCAGTCATAGCTAGAGTGTAGAGAAAGATAATTAGAGCATTGTCAGAGAGTTTAAGAGTTAGAGTTAGAGCAGAATGTAACAAGAGTAAAAGATAGCTTGCAAGAAGTCGTCATGCTCCAGCAGCCATTTTGATGTTGGACATCACTGTGGGTGAAGATATCCCTTGCACAGAAAGCGATCCAAACAGAAACAGTATCGCTGTTCAACTCATTTCCTCAAAACAGCGCCCTCCTACACAATATCAGTGATTGTCCAACATTTTGAGGATCGATCCAGAATGCAAATATTTTGAAAATGGGTTAACTATTCATCCTTCAGCCAATGTAGGTGACAAATCTAGAGTTTACCGTTAAACTGCCAATAATGTTTTCCTCAACATCAGGGCAACTGGTAAAACAGTACATTGCAAGCAGTCACAAGTATTTGTGGAATAAATTGGCAACGTATGGAGTTTCAGTCAATTAAAGGAAGCCAATTGGAAGTTTCTGGTTCTGCAGGCTTCTCAATGGCAACTCTGGAGATTGGAGGAGTGGTTTTAGGAGGTGGTGCTCCAAATAGACTTTGAAGCCCTTACTGCCTGCCTGAGGGCTGCAGTTTCTGAAGACTGCTCTGTAGCAGACTATAAGATAAAGGAGTAGAATTAGGCCATTCAGCTCCCCAACTCTGCTCCGCTCCCCAGAAAGGAGCTTTCCCCACTTCCCCCATATAATGGTGACTGCAAGACCTACTTTTGAGTTTCAAGCTGGAGGGAAGACACCTCACGCAACATCCCTCACTCCTCACGCAACATCCTGCTGCTTCTATCAAGGTAACCAGTTGGTCTTCATTAATTAGATGGGGGCCCATCCTCTTTTGATTTGATTTATTATTATCACAAGTATTGTCTCTTGCACGTTATACAGATAAAGCATACTGTTTGTAGAGAAGAAAACAAGAGAGTGCAGAATGTAGTGTTCCACTCATAGCTAGGGTGTAGAGAAAGATTAACTTACTGCAAGTCAAGTCCATTCAAAAGTCTGACAGCAGCAGAGAAAAAGCCGTTCTTGAGCCAGTTGGTACATGACTGTAGACTTTTGTATCTTTTCCCCGAAGGAAGAAAGTGGAAGAGAGAATGTCCGGAATGTGTGGGGTCCTTAATTATGCTGGCTGCTTTGCCGAGGCAGAGTTAATGGATGGGAGGCTGGTTTGCATGATGGATTGGGCTACATTCACAACTCTTTGTCATTGCTTGCTATTTTGGGCAGAGCAGGAGCTATGCCATATTGTGATACAACTAGAAAAAAATGCTCTCTATGGTGCATCTGTAAATGTTGGCGAGAGTCTTAGCTGATATGCCAAATTTTCTTAAGTCTTCTGAGAAAGTTGAGATATTGGTGGTCTTTCTTAACTATAGTGTCGGCATGGGGGGACCAGGTCAGGTTGTTGGTGATCTGGACATCTAAAAACTTGAAGCTTGCAATCCTTTCTACTGTATCTCTATTGATGTAGACAGCGGCATGTCCTCCTTTACGATCTCAATCAATCAATCTCCTTTGTTTTTTTGACATTGAGAAAGAGATTATTTTTGCCGCGCCAGTTCACCAGATTCTCTATCTCATTCCTGCACTCTGCCTTGTCATTGGTTGAAATCTGACCCACTACGGTGGTGTCATCAGCAATCTTGAAAATTGAATTGGAAAGGAACAGGCCCCTAATTTCCCATAGAAAACCTCAATGGATGATCACTTCCCTCCTACCCCTTTGGACAGAGTGAGGGTTCTCCCTGCATTTCAGCCTGAGAGCAGGGCTTAGAAGCCATTAGCTCATCTGGTGGGCCACAAAAGCACACCCATACAGGAAAGCCCTCCGCGTGCAATTTGAATAAATGTTGCAAATAGTCAACAGCAGGTTCAGCAATTAGAATACTGAATATTAGAATTAGTGATTAGAATATTACTGCAAGTTTCATAAACTGATTAGAGAGCATTAAAGCTTGACTTCTGAGTTTTATAATGTAATTCAATGCCCCTAATTAGATCGGTGTATTGGAATGATTGCCACGTATCTATTACTTCAACTATTAACATGAGGCAGCAAACAGCCACCCTTATTAACAGAAAAACAAGGTTAATGACTGACTTGGACTCATCATCTTGAGAAGCATGTTAACAACATTGGACCAACTGTGCGCGAACATGTAGAAGTGTAACCGTGGTATTAAATGCTCATTAAAGTGTTGCTACGTATTTACTCAGAAGCACTCTTAAGAAAACCATCAACCCAGGAGTTCACTGTGAGCCCTTCCCTCATTATGTTCTCTTACTGGGGCTACCTTCCGCATTTCACGTCCAGTTTTCCGAAGGAAACTCGTTCAATTCACCAAACCCTCATTGCAGAAAATGAGACCAGGGTTTCCTCAGAGAAGAAAACTTATTAAAAATTGCAGGGAGCGTATTTTTTTTTCTGCAAAGTTTCTTTGTCACCTCTTTAAATTTTAAAGCTTTCTTTCCCTCCGTCTGGAGAATGCAGGAGTCCTTCTCCTGAGGAATCTGCTAAGGCACTCTGGGTCAGAACAGACTATAAATTTGGAACATTTCATTTTAAACATTCAATGTTTAGAATCTAACCATATGGACTGCTTAACCCTTTGTGCTCTAACTATACCTCGCCCCTTTTATTGGACATAAATTTTAATGCCATAAATCTATCAGCGTGAGAACTGCAGGAGTGATTATTGGGAAGCGCAGAGTATTTGCCTGACTGCAGAATCCCACGACACTGCTCTTCTGAGGTGATAGTGGGCGGGGTGAGAAATTGTCAAAATAGATTTCAAAATAAGTAATCCATACTAATTTCGCATATCACCGCCCAGCTTCAGAAACCAAATTTAACAATAATTCAACATCACATTCCATCAGTGGATGTTGCCCATTGCAGGAGAAAATAAAACTGCTGTGTGCTTTATGTTTGATTTGATTTATTATTGTCACATATGTTGAAAGATATTGTTTCTTGCGCACTATACAGACAAAGTATGCCATACATAGAGAAGAAAATGAGAGAGTGCAGAATGTAGTGTTACAGTCACAACTAGGGTGTAGAAAAAGATCAACTTCATATGAGATAGGTCCATTCAAAAATCTGATGGCAGTAGGGAAGAAGCTGTTCTTGAGGCCATTGGGATGTGTCTTTAGATTTTTGTATCTTTTTTAAGGTGGAAGAGAGTACGTCTGGGGTGCATGGGCTCCTTGATTATGTTGGCTGCTTTTTTGAGTCAACAGGAAGTGTAGACAGTGTTAATGGTGGGAGGCTGGTTTGCTTGATGGATTGGTCTTCATTCATGACGTTTTGTAGTTTCTGGTGGTCTTGGGCAGAGCTGGAGCCATACCAAGCTGTGATACAACCAGAAATGCTGCTTTCTGTGGTGCATGTGTAAAAGTTTAAAGTTTTTAAAGTTTATTTATTAGTGTCACAAATAGGCGTACATTAATATTGCAATAAAGTTATTGTGAAAATCCCCTAGTCGCCACACTCTAATGCCTGTTCAAGTACACTGAGGAAAAATTTAGCATAGCACCTAGTCAGCACATCTCTTGGGCTGTGGGAGGAAACTGGAGCACCCAGAAGAAACCCATGCAGACTTGGGGAGAACGTGCAGACTCTGCACAGGTAGTCATCCAAGCTGTGAATCGAATCTGTGAAGGTCCCTGGCACTGTGAGGCAGCAGTGCTAACCACTGTGCCACTGTGCCATCCCTTGTAAAAGTTGGACAGAGTCAGAGCAGACATGCCAAATTTCCTTAGCCTCCTGAGAAAGTAGATCAAGAAACAGCTGAAGGCACTGGGTGCAGCAAAGGCTATGGGTTCTGACAACATCCCGATTGTAATACCTGATTTTCCAAAACCAGCTCCATCTCTAGCCAAGCTATTCGAGTACAGTTACCATGCTGGCATCCATCTGACAATGCGGAAAATTGCCCAGGTGTGTGCTTTCTTCCAAAAGCGGGGTAAATTCATTCCAGCCAATTCCCACCCCATCAGCGCACATTCAATTATCAACAATGTATTGGAAGGTGTATTGTCAGTTCTATCAAGCAGCACTTATATAATAATGACTTTGAAATAACTCCTCAGGGACCATTATCCCTTCACTAGCTTCTATTTATTTATAAATGTACCTCTACTCCAAAGAGTGCTTTTGGCTCAAGCCAAAATCCAGAGTGTCAATCGACTTGACACTCCTCAATATGCACACAGATGAGTTTCTCTGATTGAACAGGAAATCCTTGCCTCAATCAAGGAGCTCATACTCCAAGAGGCCTACCTTAATGGCCTTGTTGAGGTCATGACAGACTTATTCATGATGATTAATTTGTGTTCCACCCAGGACCATTCAGCTCCTGACCTTACCTCACCTTGGTCCAAATGAGGACAGGAGAACTGAATACCAGAGGTGAAGTAAAAGTGATTGCCATTGATATCAAGGCAGCATTCAACTAAGTTTGGCATTAAAGAGCCCTAGTGAAAAAGGAGTCAATGGGAATCAGGAGGAAAACTCCCACTGGTTGGAATTATAACTGGCACAAAGAAAGATGATTGCGGTTTTTGCAGATCAATCATCTTAGTATCAGGATATCACTGCAGAAGTTCTTCAGGGTAGTGTCCGAGACCCAACTTCAGCTGCTTCATCAATGACCTTCCTTCCATCATAAGGTCAAAAGTGGAGATGTTTGCTGAAGACAGTACAATGTTTAGCATCATTCATGACTCCTCAGATATTGAAGTCATTGCTCCAAATGCAGTAACCATAACCTGCAAAACAATAAAGAAGATTTAAACTTGGGATGATAAATCATAAGTGATATTTCTGTCACACGAGTGCCAAGCGATGAGGATGTCCAGCAAGGGAGAATCTAACTATTGTCTCTTAACGTTTAATGATATTACATTACTGATTTCCCAACTCTCAACATTCTGGGAATTACCATTGACCAGAACTGAACTGGACTAGCCATATAGATACTGCGGCTACCAGAGCAAGTCAGCAGCTGAGAATCTTGCAGCAAGTAACTCACTTCGTGGTTCCCCAAATCCTGTCCTTCATCTACAGGGAACAAGCCAGGAGTGTGATGTAGTACACTGCTGTTCCAAGATGTTCAACACTATCCAGGACAAATCAGTCCACTTGATCAGGCCTTTATCCATCAACTTAAACATTCACTCCCTTCACCGCTGATACACAGTGACAGCACTGTGCACCATCTACAAGATGCAATGTAGCAGCAATCAAGGCCGTTCAAGAGCATCTTCCAAACCTGTGACATCTGCTGCCTAGAAGATCCAGGGCAGCAGATCTCTGGGAACAACTACCTGCAAGTTTCCCTCCAAGCCACACGTCATTCTGACTTTGAACTATATCGATATTCCTTTAATGTCACTAGATCAAAAATCATAGAATCATGGAAACCTTATAGTGCAGAAGGAGACCGTTCAGCCCATCAAGACTACACCGCCAACAATCCAACCCAGGCCTTATCCCCATAACCGCACATATTTACCCTGCTAATCCCTCTAATTTACACATCACAGAACATTAAGGGGCAAATTAGTATGGCCAATGCTCCTAACCCGCACATCTTTGAATGGACCCAGAGGAAACCCACACTGTGAGCTGTGAGGCAGCAGTGTTAGCCTGTGTTAGGATGGGAATAGAGATATGGTCCCCAGGAGGGTAGGGGATTTTAGTTAAGTCAAGCAGCATGGTTGGTGCAGGCTTGGAGGGCCTTAGGGTCTGTTCCTGTGCTGTAATTTTCTTTGCTCTCTGTCCTTTGTTCATAAGGGGTGAGATTCTCTGGTCTCGCAGCTCTGTGTATCCTGCTAGTGGGAGGTGGCATGTTGTTTGCTGGTGGTGGGATTCTTTGGTCCTGCCACTGTCAGTGGAAATTCCCATTGATGTCACCTCACACTAGTGGGAAAACCATGGGTGGGAGCATGCTGCCAGAGGGATTGGCTAGCACGAGCAGCCAGAGAATTCAGGCCAAAACATCCTAAGGGGACCTGACAGGGTAGCTGTCAGTAAGGGGCAGGATTGGGCATCATTGTGGGTGGGATGGGAAAGTTTGGAACTGAATTGACTTTGACTGCTTTCCAAATTTCCCATCCTGTCCATGACAATGTCCATCATTAGCACAACAGGAAAATTTTGGTCAATATTTCTCCTGGTGGGATGAACATGGTTGAAAAATGAGAGTTTTCTGTTTGAAATGGAGATGAGGAGAATTTTTTTCTCTTGCTGGAGGGTTATAGGTCTGTGGAACTCTCTTTCCCAGGGAACAGTGGAGGCTGGGTTAACAAATATTTTTTAAGCCTGTGTTAGATTTTTAGTTGACAAGGGAATCAAAGGGTAGAGGGGCATAGACAAGAAACTAGAGGCTGTAATCAGAACAGCCATAATTTTCTTGAATAGCAGAGCAGGTTCAAGGGGCTGAATGGTCTACTCATGATCCCAGTTCATACGTTCATCTATGTGTAGTTCAAAGCAATTGAAGCTTTATATTCATATAAAGTGTATGATGCAAGACAGATAAAAAGTCCCCAAACTGGACCTGCTTTTCATTTCACCCATTGATCATCTTGGATACAAATTTCAAATCGTAGAATCCCGACAGTGCAGAAGGAGGCCATTCAGCCCATTGAGTCTGCACCGATCACAATCCTACCTCGGCCCTATTCCAGTAAACCTTACATATTTCCCCTAGTAATCCCCTGACATTAAGAGGTAACTTAGCATGGACAACCAACCTAACCTGTACATCTTTAAAGTGTGGGAGTTGTCACACTCCTGTGCCTGTTCGGGTACACTGAGGGAGAATTTAGTACGGTCAGTGCCATCCAACCAGCACATCTTTCGGATTCTGGGAGGAAACTGGAGCATCGAAATAAACCCACGCAGGCATGGGGACAACATGCAGATTCCACACATTCAGTCACCAGAGGCTGGTGCTAAGCACTGTGCCACCCAAATTCTCTGTTTCATATCATGAGAAACTGGATGAATACCTGAGGGAGAAAGTAAAGAAAGACTTGTATTTATAGGGTATCTTTGATGATCTCAGAATGTCCCTCAGCACTTTACAGAAATGCAGCCATTTTTGAAGAGTTGTTCCAGTTGTAATGCATGAAATGAGACAATCAATATCCCAAACAATAAACCACTGTGAACCGTAATAATGCTGGATAATCTGCTTTTTGAGCTTGCCTAATAGAGTTTTCGCAGGAACATTTGTACCGTTTATTAGTGCTGACAGTTTCCCCCGCCACTGTCGATGTTGTGGCTGCTGACTTATGCCGTGTTGCTTTGTAGGACAAAGGGGATACCTCACTGAAAACCACTCGTCTTATTTTGTCACCAGGTTTAGGAAACCCTTCCATCAGCACAGGAAGTGACAGAGTTTTACCATTTGTTTCAAGTAGATTTAGTCCAATGCTTTCTCACAAAAGCAATCTCTCGCTTCTTTTTTGCCAAATCTTTTTGACTCGAAGAGTGAAGCAGTGCAGCGACAATGACATTGTGCATTTATATGGCATCTTTAACATAACAGAGCAGCCATGTGCAATTTTATAAAAAGGTGACACACTGATTAACATAAGGAAATATGAAAGCAGATAGTCAAAAAGGTTCCGCTTTAAAGGAGAGCCTTAAAGGCGAAAGGAGAGGTAGAGAAGTTTCCAGAAGAATTTCGGTCCTTAGGGCCCAAGAGGATGAAGCCCATCACTGATGAGTGATGGAAGGTGGCAGATGTGTATTAGGTACCAACTCTGCTTTCTCAGGAAACTAAGTAAATTTGGCCTGCCTACTTTGACTCTTACCAGCTTCTACAGATGCACCAACTGTTTTGCATCTGTTGTGATTGTATCACAGCTTGGTAAGGCTCCTGCTCTGTCCAACATTGCAAAGGACTATAAAAGGTCATAACTGAAGCCCAGTCCATCACGCAAACCAGCCTCCCCCCCGCCCTTCCATCCATTGATTCTGTTTACACTTCCCACTGCCTTGCCAAACAGCCAACATAATCAAGGATCCCTTGCATCCCAGACATCTCTGTTCCACCTTCTTCTTTTGGGAAAAAGATACAAAAGTCTGAGGCCATGTACCCAACCAACTCAAGAAAATCTTCTTCCCTGTTGCCATCAAACTTTTGAATGACCTACTTTGCACTAAGTTGATCTTTCTCTACACTCTAGCTATCACCGTAACACTACATTCTGCACTCTCTCCTTTCTTTCTCTTTGAACAGTATGCTTTGCTGTATACCGTGCAAGAAACAATACCTTTCTCAGTATACTAATACATGTGACAATAATCAATCAAATCAAATACACCTGGATTAAGAATCTATTAATGACCATTGAACTATTGTCGATTGTCGGAAAAACTCATCTGGTTCACTAATGTCCTTTAGGGAAGGAAATCTGCTTTCCTCACTTGTTCTGACCTACATGATGCTCCAGAGTCACAGCGATGTCCTTGACCCTCAGCTGTCCTCCAAGGACCACAGCAATATGGTTGACTCTCAACTGCCCTCCAAAGGCAAGTAGGTTTGGGCAATTAATTCTGGCCAGCCAGCGACACTTGTGTCCCACAAATAAAAGAAATCAGATCAAAAGGTCACAGTTAGAAGAGTATAGAGACGTCACAGGGTTATGAGGTTGGAAGACATCATAGCAATTTGAAATCAAAAGGTCAGCAAAGTATCAGCTAGCAGGTAGAAATGGCTGAAAGCGCTAATGGATTCTTGAGAACTTTTGACCTGATTGAGATTCGATGAGTATTCATTGCCTGATCTGAGCATACTGTACCTGTAGCCTTGTGTTTGGAATGCGGGCAACCAACATCCACGATGGAACTGCAATGACATGATGCATTGCACATACAATACATCATTTAGCTAAGGCACAAGGGACATCACTTTGTTACATTACATCATTCCCACTGCGAATTGCGTAAGTGGGGAAACAGCAAAGTTGGGCAAGTTTAAACCGATAATTAATGACAGCCAATTACTTATTTCGTAAGTGCACTTTTAATAAATATATTTTGCATTTGCAATAAACTCTTTGGCATTTTTGTAAGCCGGCACTTCATATAGATAGGAAGAAAAATAACTAATAACACATATATTACATATCCATTTCACTGACAACACTCTTCGAGGCGCATGTCCCAAGGCATGAATCATGTACTGACAGAATTTTGAACCAACCTAAAAGCAAATCATCACCAGGAATGCAACGAGGCACATGGGACATGGGTCTGGTGAGAGAATCAATAAATCATTTGACTTCCATTCTGTCGCATACCTGTAGGATCAATCTTAAACGTGTATCCATGGTAACAATGCTGCAAAGATATATGGTCTGCTTTTATATGGATAAGGCAGTAGTTATTTCACAAATGGCTGAAGGGTTCCCCAAGCTAACTTAATGCTCTGCAGTCCACACGTCTTTTAGCCCAACATTTTTCTGTGGGGAATTCCTTCTGAGCAATCAGGTGACATTTACTAGATTCAACAGGTCATTAACCCAAGGCACATTGGGCACATTAAATAAAAAGTTGAAATAATGCAGGACTTAAAACTAAGCATAACTTTAAACCCAGTAATTGATACTTTGCTCTCTCCGCAGCTGTGTGGGACCAATACTTCATAGCTTTCCTCTGTGCAAACAGGTAGGGAGCCTCTTGGCTCCCAAGATCCCGGAGCTGCGTACTAATTGTGACCATAATGGGCGGCACGGTGGCACAGTGGTTAGTGCTGCTACATCACAATGCCAGGGACCTGGGTTTGATTCCTGGTTTGGGTCACAGTCCGTGCATAGTCTGCACCTTCTCCTCATGTCTGCGTAAGTTTACTCCTGGTGCTCTCGTTTCCTCTCATAGTCCAAAAAGTGTGCTGGGTTAGGTGCACTGGCCATGCTAAATTCTCCCTCAGTGTACCCGAACAGGCTCTGGAGTATGGCGACTAGGGGAATTTTCACAGTAACTTCATTGTAACTACATTGTTAATGTAAGCCTAATTGTAACACTAATGAATAAACTTAATATGGATGGGAAATTAAAGAAAAACTTTTGCACTTATAAAGCATCCTTCATGACCAAAGGATATTCCAAAGTGACTCAAAAACAGAAAAACGCTTGAAAATCCCAGCAGGTCACGCAGCATCCATGGGGAGAGAATAGAAAGACCAGAGCTCTGACAAAGGATCATCAAAACATTAACTCTATTTTCTTTCCATAGGTGCTATCAGACCTGCTGAGATTTTCCAGCATTTCGGGTGGTTTTTGTATCAGATTCCAGCATCTGCAGTATTTTGCTGATATTCCCAAAGTGCTGTATTGCCAGTGGAGTATGTTTTGCTGGGTGATTACTGTTCTAGGGAATATGAGAGCCAGTTTGTACGCAACAGACCCCTGCAAATGACACTGTGGTGAGATTCTGTGGTAAAACCACAGAATCTGTTCCATTCTATGTAATATTAATGGAGGGTTAAATATTGGCCAGGACACCAAGGGGAATGCCCCTTTTTTTCTTCAAACTAGTGCTATGGGGGTCTTCTGTATCCACCTGAGCCGGCAGACAGGACTCAATTAAGTGTTTGATCCAAAACAAGGCATCTCCAACTGTGCAGCACTGCACCAGGGTGTCAGAGTAGATCCTTGTGAAGTCAATTTGGCTTTTGTTTGTAACAATACACCACTATATGCATCATTTGGGAATAAACAAAACACATTTTTCATAAATGCTGCAAGCGCAGAATTTTTTGACAATTATAAATTACACCACATAGCTAGTTTTCAGAGGTGAACAATCCTGCCTCTTGGCAGCTCACCTACCTCCCTCCCATTCCCACTGTACGCTGGTTTACAACTTTTAGAATGAATCATGCGCCGCTGTTCATTATCCTAAATTTTCCTTGAAACTGTAAACGTGCCAACACGCTGTGCACATCTGCTACACATTGGCCTGCGTGCTAATGTTGATTTTTCTTCTTTTTAATCTCTGATTTTGCAACGATTAGATGAGGATGATTCATTGAAAGCCCGACTGAAGTGTCTTGCTGAGGAGAGGCTGTGAGCCGAGGGTTTGCAACGTTCAGTTCCGCTGTATAAAACAAGTGTGAAAGGCTGTATAATACCAGCCCCGTTTGACTGCCAGGGATTCAGGTCTGGGTTCCTGCTGGGGGTCTGATTGTAAACCAGTTAAATGGCCTCTCAATTCCACATCTCACCAGGGAAGCTCTGCCTGTACCTCTGCTGCTCATCCCCTTGCCTCACACATGGTCCTAGCTAACATTGGCAAGCACAAGGCTCCAATCCTTCACTGACTGTGGATACAGCTGTTTTATATATCCTTTCAATCAGGATCCTAACCCATTAAATACAGAGAAGAGTCCATATTATAAACATTGTGCTTCAGTTCATATTGACTATCTTCTGAGTGGCAGAAGGTGAGTTACCTGATTTTCTAAAGAGACATTTGGAGAACTTAATGATTATTCTTCAGACTGAGTTTTTCAAAGTGATCAAAGTGGTGGATGTCAGTCTTTAATATGAAATTAATGTGAACACCAACATCTCTCAAAAGAGATACCGCAACACACACACACATAGACACACACACACACTCACTCACACACGCACATACACATGCAATACACACAACAAACACGCACACACTCTCACACATGCACATACATACACAATACACACAGTATACACACACACTCACTGACACACACACATGCACATGCAATACATACAACAAACACGCACACACTCTCACACATGCACATACATACACAATACACACAGTATACACACACACTCACTGACACACACACATGCATATGCAATACATACAACACGCATACACATATATATACATACATACACACACACACACATACACACACATACACGCACAATACACACAACAAACACACACATTCAATCATACACACACAGAGAGACGTGTGAGTCAGGAACGCAGGTGCAAATCCTACAAAATGGCCAACAAGCACATCTCCCACTTGACACACCAAAAAAATGTGTGCATTGGGATGGGAGCACCAGACCCAAGATGTAGTGAGGAAGAGGGAACTTTACTCTATGTGTCTATTGTCTGCATTTGTTGTGTGTGTATGTGTGCGTGTGTGTTTGTCTGTGTTGTTATGAGTCTGCATGAGTGAATAAGTGTGTGTATTTGTTGTGTGTGTTGTACGTGAATGAGTGAGCGTGTGTGTTTGTGTTTGTTGTGTCTCTCGCACACCCATATACACACACGCACACACACACTCAACAAACACAAACACACACTCACTCATACATGCACACACAACAAACATGCACAGACACATATCAAGCACAGGCAAACACACACGTGCACACACACACACACACACACAAAACAAACACAGACAAACACACTCACTCATGCACACACATAACAAACACAGATAAACACATATTTACTCATACACATGCAATGCACAAAACAAATACATACAGTCACTCATATACACACACAACAAACACGAACACACTCACTCATACACACATACACACACACACACACACAACAAACACAGACAAACACACACACTCATTCATTCACACACAATACAAACAACAAATACACACATTTATTCACTCACGCAGACTCATAACAACACAGACAAACACACATGCACACATACACACACAGAGTAAAGTTCCCTCTTCCTCACTACATCTTGGGTCTGGTGCTCCCATCCCAATGCACACATTTTTTTGGTGTGTCAAGTGGGAGATGTGTTTGTTGGCCATTTTGTAGGATTTGCACCTGCGTTCCTGACTCATGTGTGTCTCCCACAGCTGGAGAGCGAGTGCAGACGGGACTGTGTTGAAAACCAGCGGGAAGACAAAATAAGCAATTTAAATCTGTTTTTAATGTATTGTAAATGTAATTATCAGGCCCAAGACTAATTCTCTGGGCCCGATAGTGCTCGCACCCCACCAGGAGTATTTCAATCTGGTGGGGTTTGGAATAGCTCCACACTTACGGGGAAATAGCCAGAAACCTACTAATGTGTGAGCCAACCTTGTGTCCCTGGCACTGGCCAAAGGGCAGAGTGCTCATGCCCAGGGCCACCTTAAAACTGCCCACCAGGCATCGGGCCGTGCCACTGGGGCAGGGCCATGGGCGACAGAGTCTATTGTGGGAAGGGCCTGGGTGATCGGTAGGGGTGGAGGTCCTGCTGTAACTCTATAGACAGGATCGGTCAGGGCTGGAGGGAGATCAGCAATCAGTCCCTGGCACTATAAGGCAACAATGCTAACTACTGTGCCACTGTGCCATACCAGTATAATAATCCCATTACCCAGCCAGTTTATTAATTCTATAAACTATAACTGCTAAATCAATAACAAAATGCAAATATGTGCACATGCCCGTGTGTGTGTTTGTGCGTGTGCATATATATCTGCATGCTTAGGTGTCACGCACATAGATGAAACTGTCCCGAATTATTTCTCTTAGGGATGTGTCATAGACGGTCTCTTCAGCTCTTTGTTTTAATCTCCGGAATTCCCTCAGTTGACCTCGAGGGAACCAGACAAAGTGGCATACACTTCATCAAGACCAGAAAATCCTGTCAGGAGCTGATGGCAAGACAACAGTGGGAGGGGAGACTGGTAAATTCTGGCCTAAATAACTACAAATTACAGTTGTTGAGATACTGCAAATAACCATTTTGCTATGATTCAAATTTACTTGCTGCCATATATTCATGGTCTGGTCTGGATTTGAATCCAAGTCAAGCAGGGAAAAGGGCAAAGAACATCATTTAGCCTTGTCCAAGTTGCCTAGACAATTACCTGGCTTTTAGCAAATCTCCCTTCTGGACCAAAGTCCAAAGACATGTGGGTTAGGTTGATTAGCCATGCTAAATTAACCTTATTGTCAAGGGGTTAGTATTGCCAGGGGGTTAGCAGGGTAAATATGTGTGGTTACAGAATATGCCCTGGGTGGGACTGTGGTTGGTGCAGACTTGATGGGCGTAATGGCCTCTTTCTGCACTGTAGGGATTCTATGATTCTATGATTATCCTTTCAGCGGTATCTGGAAAGATACCAGACACTCCAGCCTAAAATGAGAATGAAATGGTTAAGAATGTGAGAGCTCACAGGGATTGGAATATCAAGGATTACTTTTTGGATCAGTTCCTACTTTTTGTTTCAAAAATTGATGGAAACTTGAACTCAGATTTTGCAGCCTGGGAGAAAGTTAGCAGCAAGTGTCGATGATGAGTAAACTCTTCATGTCAAGTTTCAAGGATATGCTCAAAAAAAAAGTGAAATAAAGAGCATGCCGTTCTACATTGGAAGTATTGTTCAGGGGTAAGTCAGTGATTTAGAGACTCAGTGAGCAGCGTGGGAGTTTGCTATGCTTCAGGTTTAATCCTTTTAAATGCAGAAAGTGAAGTGGCCAATTTGTTTTATTTTTGAAATATAATTTGGCGAATAAAACTTACTAAAGTAAGAAGTTAGAAAGATAGCTTCAGGAAAGGAGGAAAGACAGACAGAAATGCTTACATTGCTAGAATCTTTCATGATCTCAGGAATTCCCAATGTGCTTTGTAGATAATGACCTGCTTTGGAAGTTTAGTCATTCTTGTAATATTGGAAGAGAGGCAGCCAATTTGATCAAAGAGTGTAAGAAGCGTTGTAAAGGAGAGAGAGGAAGAAAGAAAGAGGCATAGAATAGCAGACAGGAGTAAGTAGGGAATTCCACACCTTAAGACTGAAGTGACTAACAGTCCCACCATTGCTGATAGAATAATTAAAATTGAAGATGCCCAAAGTTGTTGGAATCCAAGAAGCCATGGAGAATTATTGGACTGGAGAAGGTTACAGCGACAGGGAGGGCCAAGGCCAGGAAGGGACTTGAAAAGAAGGATGAGAATTTTCAAAACAAGAGGCAGGATTTTACTGCCTGACTCGCCTCAAAACCATGAAATCCCACCCAAGATCAAGGGACTTTTCCATTGTCTGCCCCTTTCCTGCTCCAATTCCCATGATGGTTGGGATGATAAAATTCTAGTCAAGGTGTTGTAAGATAAGAAACAAGCATGGGTAAACGGGATCCAATAATGGATGGCAATGTGATATTGATCATCGGTTGATGGGAAAATATTGGACAGGGAACTGTGGAGAATTTCCCCGTTCTTTTTCAGAATGATGCCACAGGTTTTTTACATCCACCCACTGAAAATGACATGCAGCATTAGCGATATTATCTGTTGTATTATTCATCAGAATTGCTCTATCAAATTATCAGAAACTGGTTTGGTTTGGGGGAGTCTGGATTCAGTCTCTCCTGAAGTTTCCCCCATTGCATACTTACACAGACATGCAGCTATTCCCTCCTTTTCACTGATCCAGCATCTAGAATGACCAAGGGTGTCTGCTTTCCAATTTTCTCTCCGTATAGAAGGTGTTTAATCTCCATTTGATATAGGAATAGCTCACAAAGAATAATCAACACATCTTATCATAGAATCTATACAGTGCAGAAAGAGGTCATTTGACCCATCAAGTCTGCACTGACTCACCTTTTCATCTTACCCATATGCCCATAACCTCCACAGATATACCCTGCAAATCCCCCAACCTACATATCTTTGGACACTAAGGGACAATTTAGTATGACTGATCCACCTAACTAGTACATCTTTGGACTGTGGGAGGAAACAGGAGCACCCGAAGGGAACCCATGCAGACACAGGAGAATTTGCAAACTCCACACAGAGAGTGACCCAAGACTGGAATTGAAACCAGGCTCCGGTGCTGTGAGGCATATTCTGGGGCACCATGTCCTTCATTTCACACAGTAATTAAATCACCCATACAACAAATATCGGGGAGGGGGCAATTCTCCCGCCTGCTTGATTGATCTAGCAATGCAACAGTCAGGAGATATCAGCGGAGGCCACTTAGCGGGCTCCCCACTTGGCACCATGGCCTCTGCACATCTCTGGGGCTCAGATTTGTGGCATCATCAATTCCCTGCTGGAAATTGGCATGGAACTGACTTAAATATTAAAACCATAAATTAAATCCCATTAGCGGGGCTGGAACAGAAGTCTCTGGACCCTTTAGTGTCTGCAACCCCCCACCACTCCCTTCCCCTCCAGGAATAGTTCACTATTGCGGGGCTTACAGCAGTTCCTCTCGAGTAGGAAGCTAGTGACCTGACCCTGCTGGAATGAAGGAAGGCCATCGATGTCCCTCCAGGAGGTTGGGGCTGCCAGAGGAATGGGGGGGTAGGGGAGATCGGAACTGCCAGTGGAGTGGAGGAAGGGATCAGGGAACTAGGGGCTGCCGGCAGTTGGGGAGGGAACTCCGGCAGATTGGGCCTGGGGAATATCATTGAGGTTTGCCTGGAAATGTCTGGGAGGCCAGCGATTGGAGGGGATTTGGGGAGGGGTTTGGAGGAGCAGTAACATGGGGTCATGGGGCTGGTCCAGCAATCAGTCTAACCAGCAATCAGAGGGCCAGCAGTGTGGGGCTACTGTACATGTGCCGATCTTGGCACTCTGATGGATTGGTATATGTGCAGTGATCTACTCAATGCTATGCTGCCAGCCTGTCCAGCGAGAAAAGATCCCACCCCTGGATTTTCAGTATAAATCTCCCTAAGAACACTCTGTGATGAACAGAGTGTGGGTTTCTGAAAATCCCACTAAAAAAACCAATGGGATCGACTCCAGTTTCTACACAAATTCAGCATTTAGAATTTTTCTGAGAATCCCAGCCAAGGTCTCTAACAGGATGGGATAAGATTGTATTGCAAGGTCTTCTTTTAATCCAGTCACAATGTGTGCGTTGTTGGCAAGGCCATCATTTATTATCTATCTCTGCTTGCCCTTGAGAAGATGCTGATGGGCTGCCTTGTTGAACCATTGCAACCAAAGGATCTGATCTAAGACCCACATTCCTGACACATCCAATCATGATGGCACAGTGGCCTCACAGCACCAGGTACCCAGGTTCAATTCCCAGCTTTGGGTCACTGCCTGTATGTTCTCCCTGTGTCTGCATGGGTTTCCTCTGGATGCTCCAGTTTCCTCCCATTCTCTGAAGATGTGTGGATTCGGTGGATTGGTCATGATACATTGTCCCTTACTGTCAGGGGGACTAGCTAGGGTAAATGCATAGCCTTATGGGGATAGGACCTGGGTGGGATTGTGGTAAGTGCAGACTTGATGGCCAAATGCACTATAGGATCCTATGATAAGTGGCGGTGGACAAATAAACAACTCACTGGAGGAGAAACCTCCACAAATATCCCCATCCTCAATGATGGGGGAACCCAGCACATCTTTCCAAAAGCATTTACCATGTTCTTCATCCAGAGTGCTGAGTGAATGGTCCATCTTGGATTACCTCAGAGGTCCCCATCATCACAGATGTATCAACTGTAATGAATTCCCCAGGCTCACCATTCTTTGGATGAAGATGTATCTCCACATCTCCGTTCTAAATGGTCTACCTGAATCCTTAGACTGGTATCCCAGATTCTGAACACACCCACTATCAGGAACATCCTCCCTGCATCTACCT
The DNA here is from genome assembly GCA_024679065.1 of Sphyrna mokarran. Lineage (NCBI taxonomy): Eukaryota > Metazoa > Chordata > Chondrichthyes > Carcharhiniformes > Carcharhinidae > Sphyrna > Sphyrna mokarran. The sequence continues at coordinate 17,252,932 of JAGIQG010000025.1, forward strand.
TGTTTAGTCCTGTTCTAATTCTATAAGTGTCTATGAGATCCCCCCTCCCCTCTCATTTGTCTGAACTCCAGTGAAAGTAATCCTAACTGGTTCAATCTCTCCTCATGCATCAATCCCACCATCTCCAGATTCTGATAAACCTTTACTGCACTCCATTGAGAACAAGGACTCCTTCCTCAGAAAAGGAGACCAAAACTGCACACATATTCTAAGTGTGGCCTCACCAAGACCCTGTATAATTGCAGCAACACATCCCCGCTCCTGTTCTCAAAACCTCGCAACGAAGGCCAACATCCAGTTGTTTTCTTTACTGCCTGGTGCACCTGCATGCTTACCTTCAGCAACTGGTGCACAAGGACACCCAGATCCTGCTGCACACTCCCTGCTCCCAATTGATAGCCATTCAGACAGTAAGCTGCCTTCTTGTTTTTGCTTCCAAACTCATATTTATCCAAATTATACTGCATCTGTCATTGATTTGTCTACCATTTACATAGCACAAATCAGAATACTCTCCATTTGCCTGGATGAGTGCAGCTCCAGCAACACACAAGGAGTGTGACATCGTTCAGGACAAAGCAGCCCACTTCATTGGCATTCCAACTACTGCCTTCAACATCTACTCCCTTCACTATCAATGCACAGTGCCAGCAGTGTGTACCATCTATAAGATGCATTGCAGCAATTCACAAAGGATCTTTTGACAGCATCTTCCAAGCCCAGGATTTCAATGAGCTAAAAGGAAAAGGGCAACAGGCTCCTGGAACATCACCACCTGCAAGTTCCCCTCCAAAACATTCATCATTCTGACTTGGAAATATACTGCCCTTCCATCACTGTCACTGGGTCAAAATCCTGGAACTCCCCTGCTGACAGCACTGTGGGTGTACCTCACCACATGGACTGCAACATTTCAAGAAAGTAGTTCACCACCACCTTCCTGAGGATAATTATGGATGAGCAATAAAATTACTGGCTGAGCCAGCGACACCCTGTCCCCCAAAGGAGTCTTTCTTTTAAATTGGTGAGTATTCTCTAAGTGAGTGATGAATTAGGCCACTTCAGAATTCGGTTGAGTCAACTATACTGTTGTGGGTCTCCAGTTACACACATAGGGATGGCTGGTTTACTTTCTGAAAAGATATTTGGTGAAGATTGTTCATTGCCTCTCTCAATCCAGGGTCACTATTAAAGATACATGCACTTTCTTCATTGAAATACTAAGAAGTCTCACAATGCCAGGTTAAAGTCCAACAGGTTTATTTGGAATTACAAGCTTTTGGAGCACTGCTACTTCATCAGGGGAGTGGCGAGTTAGCTTCACAAACACGACATATCTAGACAAAGGCACAATTGCAAGATAATGGTTGGAATGTGCGTCTTTTTGGATAATCAAGTCTTAATACAGATACAGGTACAGATAGTGTGAGTGGAGCGAGGGATATTCACAAAGGTGTGAATTTGTCTCAAGCCAGACAGTTAAAAGGATTTTGCTAGCCCAGGCCAAATAGTAGGTGTTACATGTAGTGTGACATGAACCCAAGACCTTAGTTAAGGCCATCCTCGTGCATGTGGAACTTGACTATGGGTTTTGCTTAGCAATTCTGCGAGTATCTTGAAGGCCGCCTTGGATAACGCTCGGAGATCGGAGGCTGAATGTCCTTGACTGCTGAAGTGCTGTCCGACTGGAAGGGAACACTCCTGCCTGCCAATTGTCGCATGGTGTCTCTTCATACTTTGTCATTGTGTCTGCATGGTCTTGCCGATGTATCTTGCCTCGAGAAATCCCTTCCTGCAGTTATAAGGTGGACAAGGTTGGCCGAGTTGCATGAGTACTTGTTTTATCCATGTCAATGATCCAGCACATCTTGCAGACGTTGTTTTGGCAAGGTTGTGTGGTATCTCAAGACAGCTCAACTGGGATTTTGGGTGCACGTCTCACTACATGTAACCCCTACCATTTGGCCTGGACTTGCAAAATCCTACTAATTGCCCTGGTTTGAGACAATTATACACCTCTTTAATCTGTGATTATTTCCCTCTCCACTAACACTATCTGTACCTGTATCAGTGTCAAGATTTGATTACATGAAAAGACTTGCATTGCGGCAATAACCTTGCAATTGTGCCTTTGTCGATATATGCCATGTTTGTGAAACCTACTTCTCCAATCACCTGATGAAGGAGAAGCACTCTAAAAGATTGAGATTCTAAATAAATTTGTTTGACTTTCACCTGGTGTTGTGAGACTTTTTACTGTGCCCGCCCTAGTCCAATGCTGGCATTTCCATACCATTGAAATAGAGAGGCATAGAAAATAGGAGCAGAAGTAGGACATTGGGCCACTTGAACCTGCTCTGTTATTCAGCATGACCATGGCTGATCCTCTATCTGACTTGTTACCAGCCCCAGAGCCCTCAATGTCCAGAGAATATTGTCCCAGTACCTGAGAAATGTTGTTAGTGGGCAGAAATCTCCCACTTCGAGCTGTTGGACAGGAGTTTCTGGCTGCACTTACCCCAAAGCCAGAAAGCTTTGCCCAAGGTCAATGGACCTTTTCATGGTCTATCCTCCCACCACCTCCACCATACAATTCCTGTGGCAGGCGGGATGGGAAAACTGGCCCCCAAGTGCTATGGTGAGGGTTGGAATGTGGAATGAGGCTGATGGGAAAAATACACCAGATTTTCTGGTCCCAAATTCATTAATTATTTATCTGACGTTTTACGCCATCTTCAGTGGCGGGGCAGACCTGGATGGCACTTTTGTGTCTGAGTGCCGTGTTGAAAAGGCATCCAACGTCACTGTTGAAGACAGAATATGGATCTCCTGAGAACAAAGATGGATCTCCAGGAACATTCCGAGGCTGAAAGATGAATGCCCTCCAGAATACCCAATCTGGAAGGTTCACCGGCAGATGCTGTGATGTTCCAGCGTCCATTGTTACCGGTGGCCTCCATCCTGAACTCTGGAGACAGCCCCAAAGATTGTTCAGATGAATCTCGACATCTGCATGGCACGTTGTTCCGTTCATGTTTCACACTGGTGTGTTTTCCTGCCCCCACCACAGAAAATCTGGTGTGGGGTGAGAGTGGTGCATCTCATTAACAGGATGCATATTAGATTCACGTCAGCTTCTGTGAGGTTTTCCAACTCACCGTGGAGGTTCCAGTAGAAGATCCTGTTGTAAATTCACATCCAGAAATCATGGTGAAACCAATTTCCAGATCTCTACAATATTCTCCCAGTTTGTTTTATCCAAAAGTAGTGACCATCCTGAACTGGCCTAACTTTGGTCCAATGCTAGGTGCTTGATTCTTTACTGACCTCTGATATGGTCTTGCTATGCCAAAACTGAGGAGTCCCATAATGACCAAAGCAGTTGCACCCATCCAATCAATATACCAAGGGTAATCATGAAAGATTGCTTTTATTTTGGTGTAATTTCCAAAAAAAGGAGATGAACAATGGCTCTTAAAGATGAAAAAAAAAGCAGAGATGATGAGAGGTTAGAAGGTGTGCTGAAAGATGTGGCTATGTGAGATCTTGATGTGTGCACTGCATTAAGAAAGCAGTGAAAGATGCAAAATGAACTGTCTGCAGAAACCCCAGATGAGTACTTGTTTGTTCCAGAAATCAGGGTTTTGTTCTCATTCAACACAGGGATTCCCTGTATTGAATGAGAGGGTGATTCTGTTAGGCATCTCCTCTATAGCAACTGTGGTTACCTTATGGCAACAATACTGGAATTTTTATGGGTTAAGACCAGAATTCTCCGACCTTGCCCACAGCTATATTTCCCTGTTCCACGGTTATGAATGGAGAGTTAGCTGAGTACCAAATTCCCCTTTAGCTGGCAGTTAGGGCAGCACAGTGGCACAGTGGTTCACACTGCTGCCTCACAGCACCAGGGACCAGGTTTGATTCCCACCTTGGGTCACTGTTTGTGTTGAGTTTGCACATTCTCCCTGTGTCTTGCGGGTTTACTCTAGGTGCTCTGGTTTCCTCTAAAAGATGTGCAGGTTAAGTGAATTGGCCATGCTAAATTCTCCCTCAGTGTACCCGAACAAATGCTGGAATGTGGCGACTAGAGGATTTTCACAGTAACTTCATTGCAGTGTGAATGCAACAGTCTTGTGACTAATAAATAAACTTTAACTTTAGTAACGTGCTGTATGAGACTGCGGAATTCTGGCCTGAGTATCTATAGGGACTGTTGCCTAAAATTTGTGATCATTTGTGAGTCAAAGTAAAAATTCTTTGGAGAAAATTATTTTAAGGCTAATTCTTAACTGTGTAAATGTAATCTCGTGTGTTTAAGTTCTCTTTCCTTTTGTTAACAAATATTTTAATTTAACGTGTAAAAATCTCAAAAAAGCAGCATTAATTTTTTGACTCCTGACTTCAGTATATGCAGCTTCTCATAATAAAATACAAATTGCAAATCGCTATGATAGTTTGCCTAAATTTTCCTTTGGGATTTGGACAGCCTGACTATTACCAGCTAAAATTTCATGATATAATGCAAGAAATGTGTAAATACAACATGGGATACAACATGGTACTGAGCATTCTGGTCTCCTAAATCCTCAGCTTGGTCCTCAGAGTTAGCTTGAAGTTATTCCGTGATGTTTTATTGACTTGACCCTGTGGGGTGGCTGCTTTTCCTGTGCTCAAATCCAATTAGCCACAAGAATCATAGAAACCCTACAGTGCAGAAAGAGACCATTTGTCCCATCAAATCTGTACCAATCACAATCTCACCCAGGCCCTACCCTCATATGCCTACCTATTTACTCACTAATCCTTCTAACCTATACATCTCTGGACTCTAACGGGTAATTTTTTGTTTAGCATGACCAATCAGTCTAACCTGTACATCTTTGGACTGTGGGAGAAAACCAGAGCACCCACAGGAAACCCATGCAGACACGAGGAGAATGTGCAAACTCCACACATACGGTGACCCAAGCTGGGAATCGAACACAGGTCTCTAGAGCTATGAAGCAGCAGTGCTAAACTCTGTGCTACCGTGCCGTCCAGTAATAAATAATATTACTGCAACTCAAAACACTGAAAATTTAATGACCATTGGAAAACCCAGTCTTCCATGATTTTGCTGTCTACCCTGAAGGGAAATGAAATAAAACTTGGAAATTTCTGGTATTGCTCCCATCTGGTACTCCATTTTAAGGTACACAAAACCCAGTTTGGACAACCACCAGTCATCCCCCAAGTTTAGCTGGTTTTTCCTTCTAGGATGTAGTTACAAATGGCCATTCCATTCTTCTGTTGCTTCTATTAGTTGAATGAAACCCAGATTCATAATAAACATGTGGTCGCCCTCATTGGTAAGATGCTACAGCCTGGGTGAGGGTTTCAGCAGCAATGTGTTGACCCAGGAGCAGAGTAAGTGTTTGGAGGTTGAAATAGGTAGTGTTGGTGCTGGTGCTGATTTGTGGTTAGGATCACAACTCGGGACATTAATCATACAAATGATTTTTTTCAGTCTCAAACAAATGGTAGGGGTAGGGTGTGGGTCTAATCTCCTCTGCAAAAGATGGCATCTTCACTAGTACTGCACTGAAATATCAGTCTAGATTACACACCAAGCTTCCAGGCTGGAGCGTGAACCACAGTTTTCTGACTCAGAGGTATAGTGAAACCACTGCGAGCAAGGCTAAACTTTTGAGATTAAAAACAATATAGATGTATTTGTCAGCGATTCCCAAATCCACTGGATGAGCATTTTCAGTACTTACTAAACTGCACACCTTAAACATCAGTTGAACTGCAGGAATTACTTTGATTAAAAGCATCAATAATAAGAATCTCCCGATTGAGGTCTGGTTCAGGGATAGTATTGGGATTGATGTGATAAAAATACTGGTAGTCATCAGGCTATAGATATCTATGTAGCTAAAGGTCCCAGGACTACTATGTGGTTATCAGTGCAAAATAAATCCTCTTTGGATGGCAAGAATTCAGAGACATGATTTCCCAAGTCCATCAAACAATCGTCATAATCAATTGTAAGTACAGAAGGATTATATTTAGGCCACTGGCATTTTAGAAGGCACATCATTCTCTGAAATGTTGTGTAGACTTATTTCCAGTAACTCACAACACCCTTCACAGCCTCATAACTATAACACCACCGGCATGTCACTCTGCACAGTCCAAAAGACACCACCTTGTGGCAACAAACTGTTGTAACGTTTTCTCTCTCCTTTTCATGTATGAATATTGAAGTCTTTAAAATTTATTTATTAGTGTCTCAAGTAGACTTACATTAACATTGCAATGAAGTGAAAATCCCCTAGATGCCACACTCCAGTGTCTGTTCAGGTACACTGACAGAGAATTTAGCATAGCCAATGTACCTAACCAGCACGTCATTTAGACTATGGGAAAAAACCAGAGCACTTGAGGAAACCCACGCAGACACGGTGAGAATGTGCAGATTCCGCAACGACAGTGATCTGAGCCGGGAATTGAACCTGGGTCCCTGGTGCTCTGAGACAACGACTGTGTCATCGTGCCACCCAAACAAAGCTCTAGTCTGCTCAGAAGCTGTACAGGCAGGTGGCATATCAAATCACAGAATGAAATAAGGGCATTTCAAATCATTTCAGGCAGTTCAAATGGTGAATTATGGCAATCAAAGCCCCAAAAGGAGGAGAATATTCCACACTCCTTTTTGGACTGTGGCAGTTCAAGAAAGGGGGCTTCCACCATCACCAGCTTCTCAAGGGCAATTAAGGATGGGTAATAAATGCTGGCCTAGCAGCAACGCTGACATCCTGTGAATGAATCTTTTTAAAAATCTGAAAGAACCATCTTTCATTATACAAGACCTCATCAGCGTCTCTCAAAATGCTGATGGCCCAGCAGTTAGCACTGCTGCCTCACAGCGCCGGGGACCGGATTCAATTCCTGGCTTGGGTCATTGTCGGTGCGGAGTCTGCACATTCTCCCTGTGTCTGCATGGGTTTCCTCCGGTTGCTCTGGTTTCCTCCCTCAGTCCAAAAGATGTTCTGGTTAAGTGCATTGTCCATGCTAAATTCTCCCTCAGTGCAGCTCAACAGGCATCGGAAGTGGCGATTAAGGGGTTTTCACAGTGTTTCATTGCAGTGTTAATGTAAGCTACTTGTGACATTAATAAATAAGCATTAAATGTTCCAAATGATTCATATTTAATTATTCTAGGGTGCAAAATAAGCCATCAAGTTGCCCTCTCCAAATCCCACAAACAAACAATTATTTTGGTGATTCATATTGTTGCTTTAGGGAGGAATGTTGGCCAAGGGACCAACACAGCCCTCATCTCTACATAAGTGTCATGGGATCTTTAACATCCACTTGAAATCACTTGAAGAGACAATTTGTGTTGAAAATGAACAGAGATATAGTCAATTATGAAGGTCAACAAAAACATGGTTATATTTATATCTGGGGAAAGAGAAGGGTGGCAAATTGTTAACACTTCTGCCTCACAGCTCCAGGGACCAGGGTTTGATTCCACCCTTAGGTGACTGTGTGGAATTTGCAGAGTAAGAAGTCTCACAACCCCAGATTAAAGTCCAACAGATTTATTTAGATCTCAAACTTTCGGAACACTGCCCCTTCATTAGGTGAGTGGGATTTGTGTTCATAAACAGGGCATATAAGACATAAACTCAATTTACAAGGTAATGGTTGGAATGCAAGTCTTTACAGGTAATCAAGTCTTAAAGGTACAGATAACGTGAATGGAGAGAGGATTAAGCACAGGTTAAAGAGATGCTTATTGTCTCCAGCCAGGACAAACTTTGTGGAGTTTGCACTTTCTCCCCGTGTCTGTGTGGGTTTCCTCCAGGTGTTCTGGTTTCCTCCCATGGTCCACTTTAGATAGATTGGCCATGATAAATTACCTCTCAGAGTGCCAGGATGTGTAGGTTGAATGGATATGAGAAATGTTACTGGGAGAGGGCTGAGCATAAGATGCTTGGTCAGCGAGTCGGTGCATACTGGGCTGATAGACTCTTTGGGATTCGACAATTCTATTATAGAAAGAAGTGTTCGGATTACAAAATCGTTATTTTCTGTGTCTTCTGCATCTGAGCAAGGAAGTGAGAGTGAGGGGTCAGAGTTCAAAGGGAGTATCAGGAGAGCTTAGGCAGAACCCTTCATCACATGTGGGACGGGTGAGGGGAACGCCAGCACAGAGAGGTTCAGCAAATTGAAGATGAGGAAGGCCTCGACAATCTTTGTCCAGGATGGCTAAAGAGATGCAAATTTCCTTATTCGTATTTTTGGAAGCTCGTCAGAATTAGGTAAGAAGCCATTGGGTTAGAAATGAGCAAATGCAACTCCAGATTCAATTCCTGGTTTGGATGACTGTCTGTGCAAAGTCTGCACATTCTCCCTACGTCTGCATGGGGTTTCCTCCTTAACAAAGGGGTGAATTCTCAATTTGCTGATCTGATAGCAGGAAGACGACCATCTCTGAGCCAGATTAGCAAGTTGCTGGAGCTTTCTCAGGAAATTCCAGATCTGGTGGATAGTTCCCATCTGGTTTTCAGAAAGGTATTTGATATTGTCCCACTCACAATCAGGAAAGGGTGAAAAAGCACATTTTGTCAAAAGCAACAAGAGTAGTAATGCCAAGTGTACACTCTAACAATTGGTTCAAAGCTAGGAGGCAAGAATTCTGGCAAAGGCCTGAATGTGTTCAGGAACGGGCCAACTGCATTGCTCCAGTTTTGGGCCACCATTCTGATGGTGTTGGAACAGAGGCCTGGCCTCAAGGACATGTGTGGAATAACAAGAGAGAGAGTGAACCACATGTGACTGGAGCCAAAGCTAACAAGTCTCTTTTCCCCATTAACAATTATACTTCTGGGGTGGGAGATTAAAATAACACATCATATTTTCCACATATGCCAGCTTATAACATTTTATCAAATATTGCCACATCAGAGGATTTGTACCCTGCACCAATAAAGAACTCAAAAATAAAATAGGAACCATGTAACTAACTCCTTTCTTTGCTCCTGAAATCGTTACTTTTCATTATGAAGGATAAAAAGTGGGATACTCCATCTGACCTCGCCTCAAAATTGGAGAATCCCACCTGATGTTAATAGACCTTTGCGTGGTTCCTCCCCCGCCCATTACGATTCCCATGGCGGGCAGGGCAGAATTCCTGCAAGGTTTTTCTAGTGCTTTTCAATACTCATGTTACATTACATGTCCTTTAATAACCATGTAATAAATACTTGAAAATTGGCACTGCAGCGCAGTGGTTAGCCCTGCTGACTCACAATGCCAGGGACCCCAGTTCAATTCCGGACTTGGGTCACTGTCCGTGTGGAGTTTGCATGTCCTCCCTGTGTCTGCGTGGGCTTCCTCTGAGTGCTCTGGTTTCCATCCACAATCCAAAAAATGTGCGAGTTAGGTGGATTGGCCATGTTAAATTGCTCCTTAGTGCCAGAGGTATTAGCAGACTAACTAATGGGGTTACGGAGATAGGGCCTGAGTGGAATAGTTGTCAATGCAGTCTCAGTGGGCCAAATGGCATTCTTCTATATTGTAGGGTTCTATGAAAAGGGCTAAAAAAAGCAAACAATTTCTCCTTTGCATTATAAGCCAGAACAAAATCAACTTGCCTGATGCTAGGTTTATATACGCATGTAAAACACAGAAGAAGTTCCATAACACTGCTCAGAGTTTAATTTGGCATTAAATTAAGCCTGCAGTAGTCCACAAAAAGAAAGTATGGAAGTTGCCTGCTTGAAATTACCATGCAAGATACACGATTTGTATCTGAAATAATTGTTTTGGTTCTATTGTCGAGGTTCACACAATGCTCAAATGAGTAGAAATTCCTGGAATGCTTGCTGCCACGCTGTTCCTATGGCAATGTGCCTTTCATTCAAATACCTGAGAATGTTCTCTTGGAAATAAAATTGTCTTGAATTTACATAAAGTAAATTGCCGGGGCAAGCGGAGCCTCCTCAGTGTGAGCACATATTTTGTTTTCATCACATGTCAGGCAGCACCACGCAGTTCTCAAACTTGAAGGTGGTCTCAGGGAGACCCTTGCCACACAGTAAAGTGCCTAAAACTGTGACGGTAATAAGGGCAGGAGACACTCATAGATTGAGTTAAAGAGACTAACAGGGTTGGTAAATTCAACTTGTCAACCAGCTCGAGGTAGGTCATCTCTTGCTTTAATTAGCTGAGAATCCAAGCAACTCATCAATGTCCACAACTTATTCATCTCCAGTCCCTGGCAGTTTCTTTTATTACATTATATAATAATACTCCTTGCAGTACCTTCCAACCCCCCACTGACCACTTACTCTTCTGTACCTGAAATATTATTAATTTCTTCTCAAAATACATTTTTTCTGACAAACTTTTGATGAATGAAGCGTTAACTTGTGTGAGTGCTTTGCTTAGAAGGAATATCATTCGCAAATGGAATTTCTTCAGCCACAACACTGGGTTAAGATACTGCCCACCCTGCATGGATATAGTGGAGCACTTCCCTCTTGATGAAGAGTGTATTTTGTTGAAGTATTTCTGAAATCATGATGATATTAAAGAAATACATGTGTGATGTGCCCATGATTAATTAAACAGGGATAGCCTGCCAATGAGAACTGAGAGGGTATAAGGTATTTGGTACATTCACTTGTACTGAGGGGTTGTGATGTGTTTAAGTTATTAGTAAACAGGTTTACTAATCTAAAATTTGTATTATGGGTGGAATGTTACGACCTCATCGCGTTTGTTTTGCAGCGGGAAATGTCATGAAATCGGGCATGGTGCAACTAACATGAATGGCAGCCATTTTTGTGCAAATTCCCATTTAACACAGAAAAAACCTTATCAGGACCTTATCCAAAATGGGAGAAACATCAATTTGCATTTCTTTGCATTCATCACAATTAGCGAGCTTCATTACCAATTGCCTCACTTCATATTTGACTAGAGTTTTATACTTTTCTTCGCAAGTAGGCTTATATTAAAACTACAATGAGGTTCCTGTGAAAATCTCCGAGTCGCCATACTCTAATCCCTGTTCAGGTACACTGAGGGAGAATTTAGCACAGCCAATACGCTTAATCAGCACATCTTTCAGACTGTAGAAGGAAACCAGAGCACCTGGAAGAAAGCCACACAAACAGGGCGAGAACGTGCAAACTCCACACAGACAGTGTTCTTTGATTTCTAAGTTGAATGAAGTTTTGTTATACTTTTATTGGCTACATTTGAAGAGTTCCTTCTGAGGAAACAGTCGGGCATGTTTTAAAAATTCTATTTCAACCCTGTTGTGTTTGCTGCACCTTTCTGTTTTTGTACTTTGCCAATTATGCCAGTGTGCTTTGGAAATCACTACCTTAGCTAGCCTGTTTGGCCACAGTCTGGACAGTGCATCCCATCCTGGTTCAAGATTGAAGCCAAAACGTGTAGGCTGCATGGCCAATTGGCCCGTTTGCTAACCGTAAAAGCAGATGAGCTGTGTAATATTGTGTTTGATTGGCCCCTCACTGGGCTCAGTGGCCTGTCTGATTGTCAGCAAGTATGCTTTTGACTCTCATGCATGCCCGCCCTATGAAGTTACTCTATGAAGTTACTGAGACAATCCCCTAGTCACCACACTCTGGCGCCTGTTTGAGTACACTGAGGGAAATTTAGCACAACCAATGCACCTAACCAGCATGTCTTTCAGAGTATGGGAGGAAACTGAAGCACCCAGAGGAAACCTACGCAGACACAGGGAGAACATGCGGACTCTGCACAAGTAGTGACCCAAGCCAGGAATCAAACCCAAGTCCCAGGAACTGTGAAGCAGCAGTGCTAACCACTATGCCACCATGCTGCCCCACTCTTTTTTTTAACATCTCCAGGTGCCTTTCTGATCCTTGCCAGCCCAGACGTGAACCTGCAACGCTCTGACTCAGAGGCGAGATGGCCATGGCTAACATTCAAAATAGTGTTATTTTATCACACTCTGTGCTGTACTAAAGATATATGTGGAATGTAACGAAATGAATTTAGTGTCTTGTACAATTTGTATGGCACCTTTCCACAAACCATCAGACAATTTTGATTTGACTTAGCAGATGATTAATTTGGATATACAGTACTCTTCTCCCAATTGGATAAAGTGACACTGCCAGCATAAATATTGGTTTGGAGTTTCAGATTCTCAGGCACAGCTGGGAACAATAATTTTCTGGTCTTTTATCTGCGATTCTTTTTAACGTGCTTTAGAATTTAACTTCACCAAGTCTTTCTCTGAATTTTCTGCCTATTTCAATGCATTTCTGCGCCTCAGTCATAATTGAAGAAATTGAAGAATTTTCCCCAGTTCCAGGTTTGTAAGCCTGCTGCCCCGATGATCATGAATGATGATTAAATGAGGGAAAATTCACATTTTAAAACTCAGAGAATTACGCCACTGTGGCTTTGGAGTTTTCCTGAGGCCCTGGACTGTTGCTGCTGCTTTCAACTCAATTCCATCCATTTCAAGTTTGGGTACATTTGAATGAGTATCAGGTTACAACTTGACATTGGCAAACTGGGCACCACGCTGGGTACAATTGCAGGTGAAACTTCAGGGTTGCATCCAAGGAACTTCAGCAGTAGAATTTTACATCTGCGTTGCAGCAGAGGTGGGGCCAGAAAATGCAGCGAGTCATTCAGAAGCCCATTGATTTAATCAAGATTGGAAAATGCCGCTGGAAAATTCTGCCCCCGGTGCATCTCCAGTATAACAGGCTAGGTCCATCCTAGATTTTAAAATCTATCAAGGCATCAGATGGGAACAATTCGATTGTAAGCGGATTGCAGTAGATTGCTGCATATCCTATAGTCTAAACACATTATCATCACATATTGTGGCACAGTCTGTACGCCCTTATTTGCCGTGGTGCATTAATATGTAGATGATGTGATGGGCAAGAAGAATTGGCCATTGTCTTAGATAGTCACTGTAAGTATAGAAAGGTGTGAATAGGCCGAGGGGCTTCCCCCGGGGCTCAAAGGTAAGTATAGCCCTCAGCATGGGGGAGAGGGACATGTCCAGGCAGTGCCCTGGCACAGGCTCCTGGCATGGATTGGCACTGCCCCAGCACAGGTTGGCACTGCCAGTCACCAACGCCACTTCAGCTTGGTATGGCATCTGGCAATGCCAACATGTATAGACTCTCTTGGGGGTTCACTGGGGGTAGGGGTAGTCTTGGTGGTTGTTCAATGGTTTGGGGGTAGTTTTTTTTTGTTTTTATTCCATTCAATCAAATCAAGTCCAATTCAGAGTCTCAACAAGTTGGGACATTCCCAATTCAAGCTGACAAGACAAGGCTCTCACCTCCTGTCTTGGGGGCTTGATCTACATGATCTAAGCTGATTGGAGTAGGCAAAGCTCCTCCTCCAAGGCTTGATCTCATTTGCATCTTAGCCAAAAAGCCAAAATACTACTTTTGTAACTCAATGACTTCAACCAAGCACAGTATGTCAATACTACACTTGATCTTAGCCAAAAGGCTGAGAAGTGGGGTTTGTTTTTAGTTCAAATTAGGGTGCCCTGTAAATATGGTGCCTGCATTGCCAGCTCTAGCATATCCTGCCCTATCACAGAGACGGTATAACCCATATTTTTATTTTTTCCTCAGAGTGTGAGAAGATCTGGTCTGAAAACTTGGCAGTGTACCAGGGGAGATACACACCGGTTTTCAGTCAGAGCCTGATTCTCTGATAGGTAATGAGAAAATTCTGCCCATGCTTTCTCACAGTCTAAAATAATTATTCTTTGTATACGTTCAATCCAAGCACCATGTTTCCTGCGTCGAAGGAAGGAATCTGTCTCTGTGACTAACAGGTAAAGTTGACATAGTCCCAGATTCCAGAGGCTGCTCTCCCTGTGAGGGAAGGGGAGCTGACTGGTGGTGATTTAACCTGAAGGTCACCACTCCTCAGGCGAGGGGCAAGGTTCAGAAGCCGGGGCCTTCATGAATAACCTCAGCTGGTACGGGAATTGAACCCATGCTGTTGGTATCACTCTGCATCACTAACCAGCCATTCAACCAACTGAGCTAAACCAACCCAATACACACCAGGGAAAGGCAATGGCCACCAGTACCAATATTTTCAATAATATAATAGGATTAACCAGGTATTCATTCTGGACATCAGAACAAAATAATTTTCACCAATTCACTGAAGGCCAGTGGGGTAAAAGCTAGTGAAGAGTATTTTGTACCAGACCTGAAAGGAGGTAGCCTTTGCTTTGTCCAGGTGCTGATGAACCCACTGTGAACTTTCGACAGGTTTATGTTTTATTTCAGAAGCTTTAGTTCCTTCCATCTTGGTTGCACTTTTTACATTCTGTTAGCTTTCAAAACTCTAAAGGTAAAATGTATTTATTAATTTGACAAGTAGGTTTACATTAACACTGCAGTGAAGTTACTGTGAAAATCTCCAAGTAGCCATACTCTGGCACCCGTTTGGGTACACCAAGGGAGAACTTAGCATGGCCAACACACCTAGCCAGCTTGTCCTTTGAACTGTGGGAGGAAACTGAAGCACACAGAATAAACCCACACAGACATGGGAGAATGTGCAGATCCCACGCAGACAGTGACCAAAGCCAGGAATCGAACCTAAGTCCCTGGCACGGTGAGGCAGCAGCGCTAACCACTGTGCCACTGTACCACCATGTCATCATCTTCTTCAAAAATTAATATCAGATAGAGGATTTTTTTTTGCATGCACATTTGATCCACAGGAGTTTGACTTGATACAGCCTGAAGCCTTCCAGCCCATCAAATATTGGTCTAAGTTGTGTTCCCACATGGGGCTCAGGAGGAGGGAATGTTTCAAAAGTCACCAGCACCACTTCAGCTGTTTCGGAATGTTCAACCCCTAAATGTCACACACCGATCCATCAAGTCACACAATCCAGGAGAAAAGAAAATATAGCCCAATTGAGTAGCCATTAACCTCAGTGGGAATACATGGCACAGACGTGCTATAAAAAGCAAACCTTACTAAGAGGGAGCTGTGCAAAGTCATTACCATTAAAAATTAATAGAGCAAAAACTGCTTGTGATCACTGTCGTCATGGTGAGAAAGTTCCTCTGGAGAGAAGTTCTGCCTGCTCTGGATTCAGAATGCTGGGGAACAAATCTCACCGCTGCTGCTTGTTTTTATGAGATTCCTTCCTGCTCCATGCAATATTAAGAGCTATTAACATAAATCGCCCTTCTGCACCGGTACATCAGTGTAAACATTCATCTCAGCTGCCTTGTCAGTGTAATACATAACAATTCTGCACATATCTCTTCCATTTCCAGGTTATGTTAAATAAACACAGTATAATTCACACAAGAAAATAAAACTACCTGCATTGAAAATTATATTTTACTTATATGTAGATGGTGTGGCAGAGTGAAAACCTTCAGGAAAAGAGATTGAGTATTTTTTTAAAATTCCCACAATCAGGGAATTCCGCGATTTTGACCCAGCGACTGCAAAGGAACTGCGATACATTCTGGCCTTGGGTGACTGCCTGTGTGGAGTTTGCATGTTAGAATCATAGAATGCTACAGTGCAGAAAGAGGCCACTTGGCCCATTGAGTCTGCACCAACCACAATCCCACCCAGGCATTATTCCTGTAACATATTTACCCTAGCTAATGCCCTTGACACTAGGGTCAACTTAACATGGCCAATCCACTTAACCTGCACATCTTTGGACTGTGGGAGGAAACGAGAGCACCTGGAGGAAAACCACGCAGGCTCAGGGAGAATGTGCCAATTCCACACAGACAGTAACTGGAGACCAAAATTGAACTCCGGGTCCCTGGTGTCCTGAGACAACTGTGCTAACCATTGTGCCACTGTGCAGCCCCGTTCTGCCCATGTGAGTTTCCTCCAGGTGCTCCGGTTTCTTCCACAGCCCAAAGTGGGGGTTAGGTGACTTGGCCATACTAAATTGTCCTTTAATGTCAGGGGAGATTAGCTAGGGTAAATGCATGGGGTTATGGAGATGGGGCCTCGGTAGGATTGTAGTTGGTGCAGACTCAATAGGCCGAATGGTCTCCTTCTGCATTGTAGGATTTTAATTCTATAATCATTGCCTCTGACCCAAAGGTACTGCAAAAACTGATATTACTACCTGAAACTCGGAGCATCAATTCTGGATAACTATAAATGTTATAAAATACCAGACAGTCACTTTCACCAATTGACCTTATTAACCTTTCTTTTAAGAATTCAAACTAAAATTATCCTATAATGGATGTTCTACACCCATTTCTTTAGAGAGAAAAGATGAGCTTTCAATGAACTTTACAGTCAAGAAGTATGTAATGAAAATAGAACGAGAAAATTAGAACATCAATAAGCTTAAAATAGATTTTTATATTTTTGTTAAATATGAATCATTGTTAAAAGTGAACCAGCTTACCGGAAATTGCAATTCACAAAGAACACTCTGGTGGGCCAACAGCTCTCACTTGACTGGTTCTTTTTTTTAACTCATGAGATATGAGGCATTGCTGGCTGGCCACCATTTATTACCCAGCCCTAGTTGACCTTGAATCAAATGGCTTGCATTTCAAAGGGCAGTTGAGAGTCAACCACTTTTACTCTGGTTCTAGAGTCACATGTACAAAAAACCAGGTAAGGACAGTAAATTTCCTTCCCCAAAGGAGATTAGTGAACCAGATGGATTTTTTCCAACAATCAGTAATGGTTTTATGGTCATCAGAAGATTCTTAATTCCAATTTTTTAATTAAATTCAAATTCCACCATCTGTGGTGGCGGGATTTGAATCGGTGCTCTTTGAACATTAGCTGAGTTTGTGGATTAATAACCTAGCGATAATACCACCAGCCCATTGCCTCCCTGGTGGTCCCAGTCCTGGCATCAGATTTAAATACCAATTCAACACACCCTAATCACTCTCTCCAGCCCAACTTCCACCAGAGTGTGCAGGATGCCTGGAACTCAGAAGGAAAAGGCTCACAACTTCAAGAAAACAACTGCTCTTCGATTCAATCACCCTTGTGCAAGCCCATCACCTGTGAGGTGCCCATGTTCCACTTGGATGTCTACCTCTGGAGTCTTCATTCATCCTCTTTCAGTCTGAATGAACTTACTGCGCTTGTCACAAAATGGTTAATGCAAAATACTCTTTCCTGTTGTGTATCACTGCAGTGACTTTCAATCTCAAGTCACATGGCTTATCATTAATAATGCAAAACTCTTCCAATTTTTTTATCAAAGTTGCATTATTGTTTTGACTTTCAAGAAACTTCACGCGAAGTCTTAAATTTATTTCTAAGTTTTGGTTTTTCTAACATTCTGGAGTTCGTGAAAATCCCCTAGTCACCACAGTCTGGCATCTATTCAGGTACACTGAGGAAGAATATAGCAGGGCCAATTCCCTAACCAGCACATTTTTCAGACTGTGGGAGGAAACTGGAGTACACCATTGCAGACAGTGTTGCCTCCGCACAGACAGTGACCCAAGCTGGGAATCAAACCCAGTTCCCTGACGCTATGAAGTAGCAGTGTTAACCACTGTGCCACCATCCGAATGAGTATTCATACAGAGCTCTCTGCCCACGCTATGTATCAAACTCCTTAAAATAGAAGTTGGATTAATACTTAGTGTGTCAATATTCAAAGGAGGGTTTTGTTTTATGAAATCCAGATAAGGTGGAAGGTCTGGAAATTCTCTTCACTGTAAATAGGAACTTGCTTTGCACAATTAGCAATTTATGAACGAATTAGCAGGAATGCAAAATTAAACTGTAGACTTTCTGACATAACAATTAATGTGCCAATTCGTTACTTAGAGAGGGCCTCAGCTTAATTGTTTAAAACAGAAGTTTGAATTTTTAGTCAGTAACAAGTAGCTTATAAACATATTGGGCAGAGTTTATCATCCAATCCGCTGTATGTTTCAGGATGACAAGACAGGTCCTAAATTGGCTGTCAGCAGAATTTTCTGGTCCCACCACTGTCGACGGAGTTTCCTGTTGGATACACCCCTCGCTGTCGGGAAACTCGCAGTGGGGATGCACCATCGGCAGGACTGGAAAATTTTGCTGGCTTGTACAGTCAGAATATTCTAGCCATTGAGGTAAATTTTCCGATCCCGTCTGCCACTGGAATTTTCACAGGCAGGGCTGGACAATTTAATAGACAGTTAAAACATTTGTTGACCATGGGTGGGAGGTTTCAGCTCCCAGCTGGGTGAATCCAGAAAATTCAGCCCATTAAATGAAGAAGTTCATGAAAGAGATAAGTCTGATGGTGACTGTTTTTAAGTTGTCCCTTAAAATTCAGAGATAACTGTTTGAAAGAGCTTGTGTGCTACGTGGATTCTCACAAGGAGCACCTTCAGATTAAAATTCAACTAGCCCAGTCTATGACACAGATTGAAAGATAGTCTGACTTCTCCCACACACATTGAAACATTTAAAATTAACAATTCATGCAATAAAATGCATTTGCATGAATACATCAATGTGGGATAGCAATGATTAATGGGAATGATACTTCTTGACTAATTTGAACACTATAAGGACCATAAAATAAGGAGCGGGTGTAGGTAGTTCAGCTCCTTAAGCCTGCTCTGCCATTTAATACCATTGTAGCTGATCTCATCTTGGTCCCAATTCCACATACCTACCTGTTGACAATAGCCCTTCAAACTCTTATTAATTAAAAACCTGTCCAACTTTTCCTCAAATTTACTCAATAGCCCAGGATTCTCTGGGGTAGTGAATTCCACAGACTCACATTCACTTGAGAGAAACAATTTCTCCTCGTTTCTGTTTTAAATCTATGACCCTTTACCCTAAATCTGTGACCTCTTGTTCCAGGTTGCCCTACATGAGGAAACATCCTCTCCACGTTTACTTTGCCAGTCTTCCTTAACATCTTATATACCCTAGAATGATACAACAAGCTACCTACTTCACATGTCATCTGAAAAGGGAAAGATCAATTAAATACAATTGGGCAAGAATAAGTTAAATGTCAATTTGTGCGCATTGTGTTACCAAATTTGGATGGCACAGTTGCACAATGGTTATCATTGCTGCCTCACAGTGCCAGGAACCCGGGTTCGATTCTTGACTTGTCTGTGTGGAATTTGCATGTTCTTCCGTGTCTTCCATGTGCTCCAGTTTCTTCCCACGCTCCAGAGATGGGGGATGCGGGGATTACCTAGATTGGCCATGCTAAATTGCTCTTCAGTATCAGGGGGATTAGCTAGGATAATGTGGTTAGGTCTGGGTGGGATTGTGGCCAGTGCAGACTTGATGGGCGGAATGGCCTCCTTCTACATGGTAGAGTTTCTAACATTCTATGAAATTTAAAATGCGTTATGATGTAAATATATGGTTTTCTCACTTGTATTCTTCAAATTTTCTTTCTCAACTCTTCCAATCCCATGGTATTTTGTCTTTTGAGCCAGGCTGATCAGAATTTTTTCACAGCACTTTATCCATACACATCATCCCTCTGCCTCAGTGGAAGCCTTAATCTTGAAGGGGTTAAAATTATTGAGTGTAGTAGAGTTCTCCTGTCAATTCAATATAGCACACTTCACTGGAATATTGCTGTGAAGATGTTTCAGTGCACTTTCCACACTTACAGATGGGCAGCACAAACAAGCTGACCAAAGAATAAGAGGGTGAGGAGTTGCTAACTATAAAATGATAGCCATTACAACAGGTGCAGATGCTCGCATGCTGTAATCATGTGGGCTGTAATCATTAATAATTAATTGTTATAGTTAAATAAATATATAGAGACTGTAACTGGTTAGCTATATTCACCTGATAAATGAAGAAGACAGGACACTTAGTTGTAATTGGTGATCTATAGAACAAATTGTGATTGGTTTATACAAATCATTTATAAGATAAGCAAAGGTATAATTCCTCATGCCATGTAACACTCAGCAATCTGTATGCCATCTTGTGCAAGATACAAAGAACAAAGAGAACAAAGAAAGATACAGCACAGGAGAAAGCCCTTTGGCCTTCCAGACCTACGCCAATCACAATGCCTGCCTAAACTAAAACCATATGCATTTACAGAGTTCGTATCCTTTCATTCCCATCTTATTCATGTATTCATGTAGTTGCCCCTTACATGTTGCTGTTGTACCTGCTCCTATTACCTCCCCACGCAGAGCGATCTAGACATTCACCACCCTCTGTGTAAAAAGCTTGCCCCGCACATCTCTTCTAAACATTTCCCCATGCATTTTAAACTTATGTCCCCTAGAACTTGAATTTTCTAGGAAAGAGCATCTGACTATCCACTCTGTCCATGTCATGGATCTACATTTCCTCACTAAAGCTTGAATAAAGATTGGTTTTCAAATCTGAAAGCTTCACCTGTTCTGTTGAGGAACAAGGTATGAATTTCGTTGGATTGCAGCAAAATTCCATGTCACTGCCACCTTGACTAGCTCCCTGGATGGACTGGCCCAGCTCCTGAAAGTTAACCTCCAACTGCACATCTATCCTGTGTTTCAGAAGGAATTTGTTGCTCGCTCATTACAAAAAAAAGAAAAGAAAATATTTCAAAGTAACTTCCAGTGCAAGGGGATTGGGAAGAAAAAGGTTGGAGAAAAGGATATAGCAAATGCATACAAAGGCAGCTGAGTAAATGGCATCATGTTAATAGACTTAAACCTTTTGGCTAAGAGGTCTATGAGATCAAGTCTAGGAGAAGGTGCATTGCCTGCACCAATCAGGTTGGATCATGTAGATCAAGCCCAAGACAGGAAGTGGGAAGCCTGTCTTGTCAGCTTAGATCAGAAATGTCTCACTTGCTGAGACTCTGAATTGGACTTTGGTTGGATTGAATTGAATATAAACAAAAGCAAAACATATTAATAGATTTGTAGCAGCTCACACATTTTCTACATGCATAAGAATGGAGCAGAAAAAGAAGGATGGTTCTTGCTCCCCCATTCAATAAGACCATGGCTGTTCTATCTCATATCCAGTCTCCCATGCAGGTCCATGTTTGACTGAAGCACACTAATGCTTTGTGTAGTTTTTGTTGAGTGACTGCCTTTCAAGAAATAAACTCAACTTTTAAGTCTCATAAATACATCACAACTAATTTTTGTGTGCAGTTCTGAAACCGGTAAAATTTTATAGCATTAACATTGCCTCTAATCTGTGTAATGATATGTATATGAGATTCTTGAGCAGCAGATGGCTCTACGATGAGAGTGAGCACAATGTAGCAATTACACGTATTCTGTCATACTTCTGTTATTCCTTGCTTCATGCTTTAAATGATCTTGGAAATGAAAACTATTCATTATTACAATAGTAATATTAAGTAGTCTCACAACACTTGGTTACTAACTGTGCCCACTCCAGTCCAATGCTGGCATCTCCACCTCATGCATATGCGTCCACACATATGGACAGGCATTAAGGATAAAGAATAATGCATTTGATAAAAGATTGAATACTGGAAAGCTTTTTTTTTTAACTTCAGTTGTAGTCTACCTCATTAGTGATTTATTTTAATCATAAAGATATTGGTTAGAATTAGCGTAGAATCCATACAGTGCAGAAGGAGGCCATTTGGCCTGCATTGAATCTGCATTGACTTTCTGAAAGAACACAGAACCCGCCCCCCCCATGCCCCTCTGCACCTCCTCCCCAAATCCCCGCAACCCCACATTTACATGGCTAATCCACCTAACCTGCTTTGGACACTAAGGGCAAATTTTAACAAAGCCAATTGCCTAACCTGCATAATCTTTGGACTGTGGGAGGAAACCAGATCACCCAGAGGAAACACTTGCAGACACAGAAAGAACATGCAAACTGCAGACAAGTAGTTACCTGAGGCCAGAATTGATCGCAGGTACCTAGTGCTGTGAGGCAGCAGTGCTAACAACTCTATCACTACGCTGCCCATAGGAAAGGATGGGGATTTTCACCTGGTGTTCAACTGGATTGAGTGTGTGGAAACAATTATTCTAAAGTTTATTTATTTATGTCACAAGTAAGGTTTTTCATTCACACTGCAATGAAGTTACTATGAAAATCCACTGGTCGCCACACTCTGGCGCCTGTTGAGGTACATTGAGGGAGAATTTAGTCTAGCCAATGCACCTATCCAGAATGTCTTTCAAACTGTGGTAGGAAACTGAAGCATCCAGAGGAAACTCACACAGATACAGGAAGAAAGCGCAGGCTCCGCACAGACTGTGACCCACGTCAGGAATCAAACTCAGGTCCCTGGTGCTGTGAGGTAACAGTGCAGACCACTGTACCATTGAATACAGGAAAATTAATTTTGATTGGAAAGCAAATGAACTGTTAATACATGTCCATAAGGGTACAGTTTTGCTTACTGACTGCAGACCTGCAGGTATACATTGCTTAAGATGTAGACCACTCCTTGCCTTGGCTGAAGGCCAAATGCAAGACGAGTTGGTCAAATTCGTCAAGGAACTTCTAAGCCCAAAACCACTCCTTATTGTTGGATGGATCGAGTTTAACCGGGAATCAACCCACTGTGGTTTCAGCTGCCTGTACTCCAAATGGCAGAATTCATTCCTCAGTTTCACTGTGTCTCCCCTATTTCTCTGTTCCAAACACCTCCTGATGGTATCAAGCTGTACCTCCCATGAAGTACCTCAGGATGTTTTAACCACATTCAAGATACTACGTAGTGCAAGTTGCTGTTGTTAAACAGAGAAGGTAAAGGGGTGATGATAATGTACCTCAGGTTGTAACAGACTTCAGGATTCTGTCCAAAGCATGTGTCACCTTGATGTGGAGATGCCAGCATTAGACTGGAGTGGGCACAGTAAGGAGTTTCACAACAAGATTCCGAAAGGACTGCCTGTAAAAACTCGCATTCCAACCATTATCTTGCAATTGGGTCTCTGACTATATATGTTGTATTTATGAACCCAACTATCTACTCACCTGATGAAGGAGCAGCACTCCGAAAACTCGTGATACCAAATAAACCTGTATGAGTCATAGAATCATACAGCACAGAAACAGACCCTTCAGCCCACCATGTATATTGTGACCATCAAATACCAATCAGTACTAATTTCATTTGCCAGCACTTGGTCCATAGCCTACTATGTCTTTAGTATTTAAGTTCTTGAAACACTGAGGATTGGGGCAGCTGAGTATCTTACCAGAAAATTCCTGTTATTGAGACATTATGACCTTGATTTTCAGTTGATGCGTTTCAAATTGGAAGAGGAGCTTCAATGTGCTGATGTTCGAAATAACTAATGTTGTTCACCTCACATAACATACAAACTATGAGGGACAAATGCCAGAATTCTGCATCCTTCCCTCGCCACGGAATCAGAGCGGACAAGGGGCAGATAATGGAAATGTCACTGACCTCGGCTGGGATCTTCTGGTCTCGGGTCAAGCGAGGCTGTAAAATCCCAGCCATAGACAGGGTGGATAGTTGAGGAACAGAATATTAGAGCAGGGAGGTTATGATGAAGCTGAATAAAATGCTAGTTAGGCCACAGCTGGTGCATTGTCAGCAGCTCTGGTCACTATATTATAGGAAGGATATGATTGCACTGGAGATGATGCAGTGTAAGTTCACCAGGATTTCACTTATGGAGAGATTGGTTAGGCTGACATTATTTTTCTTAAAGCAGAGAAGGCTGAAGGGGAACCTAATTGAGGTATACAAAATTATGAAGGGTGTCGGTAGGGGAGATAGGAAAGAACCTTTCCCCTTAGTAGAAGTCTGAATAATCAGGAGGCATAGATCAAGATAAGGGGCAGGAGATTTAGGGTGGGATTTTCTGACTATGCTTGCTCCAAAACTGGAAAATCCCATCTGAGGTCAATGAACCTTTCCATAGAATGAGAAAATTTGCCGCTTTAAAGGGGATTTGTGGAAAGGTTTTTTCACCCAGAGGGCTCTGGGAATCAGGAACCCTCACAACGTTTAAGAAGTATTTGGATGCGCGCTTGAGATGTCATAGCATACAAGGTTATGGAGCAAGTCCTGAAAACTGGAATTGGAATAGATAGATGCTCAATGGCCAGTGTAAGCACGATGAGCCAAAGGACCTCTTTTTGTGCTTTAAAACTTTGAATTTATCTCCCTTCCTGAGCAGTCGGTAACAGGTTATATGTAAAGTGCTTGAAATCACATTTGTAATGAAGGTTTTTCACAACTACCCATTGGAACCTATTGCATGCTGTACACTAATCTGTTTGCCGTTTACAAAAGCCTTTAGTTTTCATATTCACAAGGAGCTGAGGAATACCCATTTAAACCTCTGTGAGGTTTCAATGGTCACCTAATTAATTATCAGTTTAAGAGGTAATTAAGATTGAACCATCAAAATCAAATACCAAAGAAGGAGATTAAAGTCCAACTTTCTATATCAGATTCTTCTCATGAAATCTTAACTATCAAGAAGTAGTTGCTGAAATGTCTGTTGACTGCTACAGAACTGGAAAATGCCATCAGAGAAGGGTCTGGAAAATTCTCGCCTCTGAGTGATTGAACTCACTTACCTTCACAATCATGCAGACGTGCAAAGCAACAGGACATGATTTTATTCCATCCTGTTTTATTCACAATATGTCAAATGGCTAGTCTCAGTGATGCTTATTCTATAGACGTTGAAATGATTTGTTGATTAAAAATGTGTGTTCACTTACTGAATGTTAAAATTCTCCGAGGATTTGATGGGTGCAGGGAGGATGCTTCCTTTTTTGGAGAGGTGAGGGGGCTTCCTATTTTACATTGAGAGTCATAAGATCTCTACAGCGCAGAAGGAGGCTATTTGGTGCATTGACTCCGCACCAACCACAATCCCACCCAGGCCCCTATCCCTGTAACCCCACGTATTTACCCTGATGATGTCCCTCACACTTAGCATGGCCAATCCACCTAACCTGCACACCTTTGGAGTGTGGGAGAAAACCGGAGCATCTGGAGGAAAACCACGCAGACACAGAGAGAAAGTGCAGACAGTGATCCAAGGCTGGAATCGAACCCAGGTCCCTGGCGCTGTGAGGTAGGGAATGAGAATCTTTTTGTCTCTCAGAGGGATGTTAGTTTTGGGCATTCTCTTCCCCAGAGGCAGTGGAGGCTGAGTCCTTGAATACATTCAAAGCTGAATTAGACAGACATTTGGTAGACAAAGTGTCTAGAGTTAAGGGGGAAGCAGACAGAAAAATGGCTTTGAGGCCACAATCAGATCAGTCAAATGGGGGGGCCAAATGTTCCTAATCCTTGTGCCCTTCACAGATGTTACATTGCAATTCCACACAAATTCCAAAGCCGCATGATCCAGGAACTACATGTTGGTCATCCTGGTGTAGCAAGAATTAAGTATTATCTCTCGCAGCACATGCTGTGGCCTTCGCTTTACATGTAAATGTCAAACCTGTCAGGTCTACTTATCTGTAAACCTTGTGAAAATTAGTACTTTGCAATTCCGACTCTATCTTTGAGGATTCTCATCCCCATAATTACTGTTGAATGACTCCTGCTACAAAGATGGTGGGTGTTGATGGTCTCACTGGCTCTCTGCCAACACTCACTGCATGGGAGCTTTCCCATGAAACATGGCCAATTACACCAAATGGCTGGTTGCCCACACAACAGCACTCCAAGAGAAGAGAAAATTAGCTGTGCACTCTACCACTTTATTGTCAATGGCCAGTAAATATTATTTTTTTCTTGTTCTTATTTAGTCAAAAGTTCTTTAGTGCTTTAAAGGCATTTTATTGGGGCATATTGTGTTCAAACACTTCCGCAAAGAGTTTACACTAATAAAGTTGTGCGTGGAAACTCTCAACATCTATAAAGGTTAAGCACTATAACATTGTTCAGAAAATATTTACTGGAAATAGTCTGCTGTCAAATATTGTCCATATTGCAAAAGAAAAGGCGATGTCCATCAGTTAACAAAGGGAAAGCTTTATTTGCAGAGTTGCACATTACAGGATTTTGTTTTAATTCATTCGTGGGACGTGGGCGTTGCTGGCTGGCTGGCATTTACTGCCCATCCCTAGTTGCTCTTGGAAGGCAGTTGAGAGTCAACCACATTGCTGTGGCTCTGGAGTCACATATAGGCCAGACCAGGTAAGGATGGCAAATTTCTTTCCCTAAAGAACATTAATGAGGGTTTTTCTGATCCCTGTCCACTTGAAGTCTCAGTTGTGACATCCTTGTATCGAATTCATGGTCAAGCTATTGGTTTTTTTGTCAAGAGCAAGCTCACAATTGAACATGTTTCTGGGGATGCCAATATTATCTATTTGGCACACGTGACCAGCTAATGGAATAGTTGCTCAATCAGGAGGATAAATATGCTGAGGATCCCAGCACACTGATACATGTCCATATTCCACACTCTCTCTTGCTATATGCCCAATATTTCTCTGAGTTAGCGGAGATGGAAGCTGTTCATCTTGGTTTGCATGAGTCTCGATACTGTAAAGGAGAGATTTTTTTCATTCATTTATGGGTTGTGAATGTCCTGGCTGGACCAACATTCATTGCCCATCATAAACTGCCCTCCATTTCAGAGAGCGTTATAGATTCAATCACATTGATTTGATTTGATTTGACCTATTATTGTCACATACAATAGCATACAGTAAAATGTATGGTTTCTTGTGCACTATATGGACAAAACATACCGTTCACAGAGAAGGAAACGAGAGAGTTGCAGACAAAGCTAGAGTGTAGAGAAAGATCAATTTAATGCAAGGTAAGTCCATTCAAAAGTCTGACAGCAGCAGGGAAGAAGCTACTCTTGAGTCAGCTGATACATGACCTCAGGCTTTTGTACCATTTTCCTGATGGGAGGAGGTGGAAGAGAGAATGTCCAGGGTGCATGGGGTCCTTAATTATGCTGGCTGCTTTTCTAAGGCAGCGGGAAGTGTAGACAGAGTCAATGGATGGGAGGGTTGTTTGCGTGATGGATTGGGCTACATTCGTGACCTCTTGTAGTTCCTTGCGGTCTTGGACAGAGCAGGTACCATACCAAGCTGTGATACAACCAGAAAGAATGCTTTCCATGGTGCATTGTAAAAGTTTCATGGGCCTGGAGTCATATGAAGGCCAGGACAGATAAGATGACAGATTTCCTTCCCTAAAGGGCATTAGTGAACATATTGGATTTTTCCAACAATGGATAATTGTTTCATGGTCATCAGTAGGTTCCTAATTCCAGATTTTTCTTTTATTGAATTCAAATGCCACCACTTGCCATGGTGAGATTCGAACCTGGATCCCTGGAACATTAGCTGGAGTTTTGGGATTAATAATTTGGCAATAATACCAATAAGCCATCACTTCCCTGTGAAGGTAATGATAGACCAAGAGGCTGTTCATGCATGAGATCAAGAACAGCAAATTGTAACACTGTACATGATTCTCCAATATTAACCTGTGGACAACATGCTAAAAGCCCATTCTTCTTATCAGTGTTTGTAACTGATGAATTTTCTTAATGATAGTCAATAAAGGCTTTGTCAATTGAAGGAAAAAAAAATTTCTTTTTTCATATTGCAACTTCATGTTATAAACTTTTTCTTTAAAAAAAGACCGTCCCAACAATGCCGTGTTAGAGTCGCTCTTCCTAATCTGACACAGATTGTCGGGGAATGCAAACATCGGCTGAGCCATCCGTTTGGTGCATGAATCTCACGACGTGATTCCGTGCAGAGTTCACTGTCTGAAAGGATCACATACTATAATGTCTGAGGGAAAGCAGGGTGGGATTAGACGGAAATACGAACCATGTGCATTCCTGCAAGAGACAGGTCCAATATCTTCCTCCACATTGTTTGGTTAGCCTGTGTCCTGCAAGGACTGGAAGGTAAACACATGCACAAATAAGCAAAAGGTCGAAAATATTAATAACTTCCAGATTGCTTTAAAACTCTCCTTTCTCCTACCAAAAACCGTTGACTTTGAAGGAGTTCAGCCATTTAAAGTTAAGAAGCATTCCGCCAGACCTTTCAATACATTCAGGAAATTTGAAAGCAGATCATTTCAAATTAGATTAATAAGATGCAGCAGCAAATGTGTTTCACAGATATGGGGACTTAGTTTGCAGATAAAGTCATCATCACATGATAAGTGTGAAAGCATCTATAACTGCAGTATTTCCACACTAGGTGCTGACTCCAATGTGAAATATTAACTAGTAAAATTATAAAAACAATGGTGGAATGGAAGAAAGATTCGAGGAGTTTGCTGGATCAAATAATGACAACAGTAACATTAATAATAGATTAGGGAGAGGCAGTGTGTTTTTTAAAAAAGAAAAATGTTTAGTTTAATATTTATTTATTAGTGTCGTAAGGAGGTTTACAGTAACACTGCAATGAAGTTACTGTGAAAAGCCCCTCGTCGCCATACTCCAGCGCCTGTTCGGATACACCGCACGGCCAATGCAGCTAACCAGCATATCTTGTGCTCAAAATCATGTCAAATAAGAGAATCAGATGTAGATTAAGGTAAAAGACTCTGGATACTGGAATCTGAAAACAAACAGAAAATGCTGGAGAAACTCAGCAGGCCTGACAGCTGACTGAAGGGAGAATTGAGCTAGGTCCTCCAGACTTGAAACGTTGGCTCTATTCTCTCTTCACAAATGCTGCAAGACTTGCTGAGACACTCAGATGTAGGACTTCTTTAAAAATAGAAGAACACTAGCCTGTCCTGTAATAGAGCAATTAGAAAGGCATGGTTTATTGAGAGTGGCACAGATCATCATCAAACATTCTTTGCATCTTTTTGAAATTAGTACAAATTTAGTCAAGATCAAATGACTCTGATTGCAATGGGTGCAATCTTTTTCAGTGAATCTTTCCTGACGTGTGATTCATTTTGTTTATCAAGCAAAATGATATTGTTTCACTCATTTCCCACAGGTCATTTCTCCCCAGTCCTTATTTATACAGTAGGTCGAATTATTTGACCAAGAAAAACCTTGGTAACAGTTCCAGCCAAATCTCAGAGATCTGCTGAGATTTTCTAGCATTTTCTGACTTGGTTTCAGATTCCAGCAGTCACAATATTTTACTTTCAAGCTGTTTTGGCTTCTTCCAGCACTGCCTCCCCTCCTTGTGGTTTTCTCTCAGTGGAAAAGCACAATATCTTCCCCTTTCCTGTCCCTGGTCCAAAATGTAGTGTCATTTCACACCAATGATATCAATATGTCATCAATCAGCACACTTACACAAGGATCCCACAGGCTTAGAACAATTGCCTTATTGCCTATTCAAAAAAAAAGCAGTGGGAATGGAGAAGGACATGGATGATATAATTTACTGGACTGCTTTTATTTCTAAGGGGGTGAGAGATATAACTGTGGAGTAAAAAGTTAACATCTAGGAAACACAATATTGATATAACTACTAAACTGAGGGAATAGCAGATGATTAAGAGATTGAGAGCTGGTAGGAAGCAGAATTATAATCTCGTGTGGAGTACAGAGATGTATATAGATCTGTAAATATACAAGGATGGATTTTATGATTAACAGACTATGGTAATTTTCTTAGGCTAACAGGCAAACAGTGAAGAAACTCTACCTGGACCCTGAACTCAATATAAAACATGATGGTATTGATGATTTCTATTGACTGTTTGAGTGCACCACTCGAAACATGGTGGCAGCAAACAATGCATAAAGATTCAGAAAATCTTCCAAGGGAAGACTGCAGACTTGACTTACAAACCATTGGAAAAAGGATCAGCAGGAAGAAGATTGGAGAGTTACCTGAGAACAGAGCATCTAGCTTCCTGCAAGTGCAAGCAGACACACAGACCTAGCTTCCAGATAGCAGTGAATACAGATCACAACATACAAGGGAGAACTAATGAGGTAGCAACAGGTCCAGAAGGTAAGCATGAAGTCTATATTGCCGCTCCCAAACCATTTTGAAATGCTGAAGTCTTGCAATAGATTGAACACTGGAACAATTGGAGGAAGAGGTTCTCCAGATACAGAATAGCTTCAGGTTTACATGAGAAGGGCCTGTTCCTTACTCTATGCAGTAGGGACCAAAGCAGATAATGCTATTGCAAGACAGGGCATCAAAGTTCCTCCAGACTCTAATGAGGAAATCTTCCAGGCATTTAATTCATATGAGGGTGTTTAAAAAAAAATCACAGAGTGAGGAAAATTTAATAGGAGGAAGCAGAAACCAAGCAAATTCATGGAGTTATTTAAAATGACCTGTCCAAATCCTCTGGATGGGAATTAATATGCAATCATTTAATGGTTGGGACTTAAATGAAATCTTCTCAAAACTTTTGCAAGCCAAGGAAAATTTGACTGTCACAAATGCTGCGTGGCAGACTGAACTTAGGAAGCAAAACAGAGCTGTTGCACAGGAGAAAATGATGTCCATTGGGAAAAATAATAAGTGGCGCAATTCAATATATTGGACAAAAAGGTGACACAAAAGATCTTGAAATTGGGATAAGGCAAAGCAACTGTTATCTTGAGATGGTCTCAGCATGGTGGGAGAAACCTACACAAGTGGGAAAAGGACCAGCAGAGGGAGCTGAAAGCTACAACTGCAGGAAATTAGGACATTTTAAAATAGTCTACGATCCACAGCTGACTTGTTACAGCTCATAGGAAGAAAGAGACAGCAACAAGACCTAGTAAAATCGTAGAATTATAGGATCCCTACAGTGCAGAAGGAGGCCATTTGGCCCATCAAATGTGTACTGGCCACAATCTCACCCAAGCCCTGTTCCTGTAACCAACATATTTACCTTATTAATCTCCCTGACGCTAATAGTCAATTTAACATGGCCAATCCACCTAACCTACCCATCTTTGGACTGTGGGAGGAAACTGGAGGAAACCCATGCAGACACAAGGAGAAAGTGCAAACTCTGCACAGTCACCCAAGGCTAGAAATGAACTCCAGGTTCTTAGTGCTATGAGGCAGCACTGCTAATCACCATGCCACACCCCAACTCTTCCCAATAAAAAACGTATAGAAATAAAAATAAATAAAGTTTGAAACTTTGAGGGGAAATGTGAGAGCATGTATAAAGTTGGCATAAACATCTGGGGGGGCGTTTTGTGGCACAGTGGTTAGCATTGATGTCTCGGAGTGCCAGGGACGTGGGATCAATTCCGGTCTTGGGTGTCTGTCAGTTTGCACATTTTCCTTGTGTCTGCATAGGTTTCTTCCAGGTGCTCTGGTTTCCTCCCACAGTCTGAAAATGTGCAGGTTGGATGGAGTTTGCAAGTTCTCCCTTGTCTGTGTGGATTTCCTTCAGGTGCTCCAGTTTCCTCCTACACTCCAGAGATGGATGGGTTAGGTTGATTGGCCACGCTAAATTACCCCTTGGTGTCAGAGAGATCAGCAGCATAAATACTTGATGTCACAAGGATAGGGTGGGATTGTTGCTGGTGCAGACTCGATGGGTTGAATGGCTTCCTTCTGCATTGTAGGGATTCTATGAATAGGTAGCATAAACTATTAACATCAGGAGCACATGATACAATGTAACTATTGATATAACTGTAATGCAATGTTGCATGACAAAGAGACTGAGTTCTAGATACAGAACTATAGCCACATGTAGAGGATTGGCATATCTGGAAAAAACAAGAATGGCTCTTACAGATAACAGTGTGGTAGCAGTCATAGGGTAATCAGCAAACCCTAAAGAATGATAGCATTTCTACACTGCAGTAGGTAGCCATTCGACCCATCAGGTCTATATCGATAATTCCACCCAGGCCCTATCCCTGTAACCCCAATATTTACCCTTCTAATCCCCTTACACTGAGGGACAAATTAGCATGGCCAATCCAACTAACCCGCACTTCTTTGGAATATGTGAGGAAACCAGAGCACCCAGAGTGCACACAGTCAGGGGAGAATGTGCAAACTCCACATAGACATGACCCGGGCTTAGAATTGAACGCCAATCCCTGGATTCAATTCTGGCCTTGGGTGATTCAAACCCACCTAGACCATGAACTCAAGATGAAACATGAAGAACATGATGAAACATGATGTGGCATGGTGGCACAATTGTGAGCACTGCTGTCTCACAGTGCTAGGGTCCCAGGTTCAATTCTGGCCTTGGGCCACTGTCTATGTGGATTTTGCACATTCTCCCTGTGTCTTTGTGGGTTTCCTCCACGTGCTCTGGTTTCTTCCTGCACTCCAAAGATGTGCACATTAGGTGGATTGGCCATGCTAAATTGCTCCTAACTGTCAGGGAGATCAGTAGGGTAAATGCACGGTGTGATGGAGATAGAGTCTGAATGGGATTATTGTCAGTGTGGGCTCAATGGGCTGAATGGCCTCCTTCTGCACTGTAGAGATTCTGTTAAAATTTGAAATATGACTAACTCTGTTCTCTTGATCCAACCCTCCCCTTTCACCCATGGAAGCTATTCATTAAAATAAGAGGCAAATACTGCAGATGCTGGAATCTTAAATAGAAAATGCTGGAAACTCTCAGTAGGTCTGGCAGTATCTGTGTCTGGAGAAACTGAATTAATGTTTTAAACCTGTTAACGCCATTTTTTCTCTCCACAGATGCTCCAGATCTGCTGATTTTTTTCCAGCATTTTCTGCTTTTGTTTCAAAGACCAATTATTAATTCCTCAATTTTGATGAACTCTCACAGGGAGAAAAATGGTCAGAATATTTTGGACAAAGTCATTATTTTCCTTAACGACTGTTCCTATTGTAAAATGTATCCTACAAATTCAGAAAATTCCATTTTAGAATCATAGAAACTCTACAGTACAGAAGGAGGCCATTTGGCCCATCAGGTTTGCAATGACAACAGTCCCACCCAGACCTTATCCCCCTAACCCTACTAATCCTCTTAATTCTCAGAGGCAATTTAACATGGCCAATCCACCTAACCCACACAGCTAGTGACCCAACTCTAGAATTGAACCAGGGTCTCTGGCACTGTAAAACAGTAATGCTAACCACTGTGTCACCATGCCAACCCAACTTTTCAATAATGTTTCAATATAAATCCCAACATTAAAGAATTTACTTTCGTCAAAAATACAATAGAATTGTATCAATCACTTTTACCATTTTGCGCCGCAGTACAACCGATTGAATCAATGCTACCACCTTTAGCTGCTGGATGTTACAATTCCTGAATTTGTGAGCTCAGATCGAAGGTGATGATTTACAGAATCACAGCAATCTCCCACGCTGACCATTGAACAACCCTTTAAATTATTTACTCTGTGTTCAAATGATAGGTTGACCTCACTGACCTGGTCAACAGACTGGGTCAGAATGAGGTGCAGGTCATATAATACCCGTAGGAGTTCTGCAAGAGAATACTTCACCGCTCAGTGAGGGATCAGTATGGTAAGAAAATATCTTTGTTAAAAACGTAACCTCCATGTGTTACTCTTCATTGATCTCCGCACTATTTGTAACAGCATGGAGTGGGGAATGTGATAATCTGACTACACAGACCTAAAGAAGCCTACACTAAAAAATATTCCAGATTGCTGGGATTCTGAATAATACAGTACAATTTTGACTACAGTTCTGCTAGACTTCCAAACACGTGACCACAATCACTCAGAACGACAAGAGCAGCAGAAACGTGGGAACGCTACCACCTGCAAGTTCCCCTCCAAGTCACTCACCATCCTAACCTGGAAATATATCATCCTTCCTTTATTATCATTGGGTCAAAATCCTGGAACTCCCTCCTTAACAGCACTGTGGGTGTACCTATGCCTCAGGGACAGCGGCAGTTCAACAAGATAGATCACTGCCAACTTCTGAAGGGCAATCTAGGGATGGGCAATAAATGCTGGTCGAGCCAACGACATTCATTTCCTGTGTAATTAATAGACTGGCATAGCTTTCCCCTCAGTAAGGAACAGACTGACAAATTATTTGGTAACTAAAGGATTTCCTATTTTTAAGATCTCTTGGGCAATCTCAGATGTTTGTGAGCTGGGAACCAGAGTAGTGAATGTTATTTAAGCAGAAGCATTGAGGATAATCGGCCCTTAGTGTTGAATTCCCTTTCTGCTCTTTCTTCAGATTGATTCTTAAAGGCAACACAATGGCCACTCACCCTCAATTTCTGTTCAGAAATGCCCATTGGCTTGTAGTTTTCATCATGTGACAGTGGCTAGAAGTTTCCACTCCTAAAGAAGGGGTTGGGGGGAAGATGTGCAGGGTGGCAGAGAAAGACCATGAAAGTGGATCTAACTGGAAAACTCTTCCAAAGGGCCAGCACAGGCCCAATGGATCAAACGGCCTGTTTCTGGTCTGATCCTGGTTGTAGTTGGGCAGCATAGTAGCACAGTGGTTAGCACTGCTGCCTCACAGCGCCAGAGACCCTGGGTTCGATTCCCAGCCTCGGGTCACTACGTGTGTGGAGTTTGCATATTCTCCCCGTGCCTCCATCAGTTTCCCCTCAGTGCTGCACTTTAGGATTCTATGAATTCTGGATGCTTTCAGCTACCCTCAAGCAGCAGAAAGACACTCGATGAATGGTGGTGTGTGAGTTGAGAGCAGAAACAGGGACAGAAGGGGAATTAACTCTGGCGAAATAAACTTGGCGCACCAACTCTTGATCTTTTCAATGTGCGCGATTAGTAAGTTAGGGTATTGCACAATTAACAATTTCCTTTTTAACCAGGCTATTTCATCCCAGACTGCCTCCAATTAAACTGCCTCTGTTGGGATAATTACTATGCACGTTCGCTTCACTTCCACGTCTATTTTGAACATCTTAGTCTTATTACCTGCAAGTAAATCACAGGGGGATATATGAGATGCATAAGCTGTCTCCTCAAAAAAAAACAAGTTGTCAGATTAAACTACTCTGTCAGTTTCATTCCTGGATTCTCTGAAGGCAGTGTAATCAATCGTCAGCAATCAAAATCACTGTAAGTTGGGAGGCTGCTGTTGAACCTTGCTGAAATATGCATTACGCAGCATCCACTTTTTGTCCTCAGACTAAAACATTTGATTTGATTTGATTTATTATTGTCACATGTATTAGGATACAGTGAAAAGTATAGTTTCTTGCGTGTTATACAAAGAATACATTTCATCGACTACATAAGGGAATAGGAAAAGAGAGGGTGAAGAACATAGTTTTACTGTTATAGCTAGGGTGCAGAGAAAGATCAGCTCAATATAAAGTAAATTCTAACAGTTTGTAGTTGGAACAAACTGCTCCTGATTTTAATAGTTCATTGAATCCAGGGCAACACAGTGGCACAGTGCCTCACAGTGCCAGGGATCTGGGTTTGATTCCTGGCTTGGATCACTCTCTGTGTGGAGTTTGCACATTCTCCCTGTGTCTGCATGGTTTTCTCCGGGTGTTCCGGTTTCCACTCACAGTCCAAAGATGTGCAAGTTAGGTGAATTGGCCATACTAAATTCTCCCTCAGTGTACCCAAACAGTTACCGGAGTGTGCCGGAGATTTTAAAAGTCACTTCATTGCAGTGTAAGTGTAAGCCTACTTGTGACTAATAAATAAATACACGTTATTGAATCTGGTCTTGTTCCTGTGAGATAATATGTGCCCCCTTCTTTATTGTAAAACTGAAGGGAGATTGGTCATTTCAAAACTATATGAAATAAAAGCAAATTATTGGGAATGCTGGAATCTGAAACCAAAAGAGAAAACGCTGGAAGATTTCAGCAGGTCTGGCAGTATCTGTAAGAAGAGGAAAAAGTTGATGTTTTGAGTCCAGAAATCTTTCGTCTTCCGGCTATGTGAAATGAAGTCTGACATTTGCTGATAGGTAATAAGATGTTTGCTCCATTCTCCTCCTGACATCCCAAGTTTTCACTTTGGAGCTGGGATCATCAAACAGTCACCAGGGGCAGAGTTTTTTACTCATTCATGGGACATGGACATTGCAGGCTGGCCAGCATTTATTGTTCATCCATGGTTGCTCTTGCTTTGGCTCTTGAGTCATATGTGGGCCAGACCAGGTCAGGATGGTAGATTTCCTTCCCTAAAAAACATGAGTAACCAAGTGGGTTTTTCCAACAATCAACAATGATTTCCTGGTCATCAGTGGATTCTTAATCCCAGACGTTTTAAAAATTAGAATCAAATTTCACCATCTGCCATGGCAGGATTCAAACCTGGGTCCCCAGAATGTTAGTTTCTGGATTAATAATCTAGCGATAATACCATTCACCACCTCCCCAATCTAAAAGGAGAAGCTTTTCTGCATGGAGTCTAAATGTTTAGATAAAACATCAACTCAATAATTTTGCAAAGCTAGTGGAAGCTGTTACTAAAAAAAAGTATGACAATTTTCAACTTAATTTTGTGACATAATGTTTAAAAACTTGCACATAACAAAGCTTACAGCTGCCCCATTTAAAGGAAGCTGAAATCTGGTCAATATAGTGCAGTAGCCTACATTTTTAGTTATCTATTACTGTCAGCGATGAATGTTATGAAATCAGATCATTCGCACATTCCTGTTAATGGGGATTATATGAAAGAAAGAAGACACTCATTCTCTAACAGGGTTTACAAAGTCATGCCAGGACATTACACACTGCCCTGATGTTTTCAATAGAAGGCACAAGTCACTATTGAAAACAGCCTCAATCTATCTGCTGAAACCATGGTGAAATCTGTTATTCCGCTTTCAGGGGGCCCACAGCAACAAAAGCTGGCTTAGCAACGAGGAGGTGAAAGATACAATGAACCTGTTGGTGGAATCAGAGTATTCCCGCGTTTTGCTCATAATGTACAACTGTCCTGCAAGAAGGTTAGAAATCTAATTAAATAAAATATAGAATTGCTACAGTGCAGGAGGAGACCTGTCGGCCCATCGAATCTACACATTTTCTCTGACAGAGCATCTTACCCAGGCGCTATCCCTCTAATTCTACATATTTACCCCATTAAGAGACAATTTATCCTGGCCAATCAATCTAACCTGCATATCTTTGGACAGTGGGAGGAAACTGCAGAACTTGGAGGAAACCCACGCACATACGGGGAGAATGTACAAACTCCACATAGTCACCCAAGGCCAGAATTGAACCCAGGCCCCTAGTGCGTGAGGCAGCAGTGTTAACCACTGCGTTATTGAGCCACCCCAATTTTTCAATAATGTTTCAATAAAAACATTAAAGAATTTATTTTCATCAAAAATACAATGAAACGTGCCCTCCTCTCCCATCCTGCTGCTATGATTCCTGTGGTGGGCAGGAGGGGAAAACTCACACTCAAAATGTTGCAAATATTGATTAGTTTATTGATTTCCCTTGTGGGAACTTCAACAATGCATCCAATGGAAAAGCTTAATCAATGAAAGTCTTGGTACATGGCTTTTATTTACACCAGCAACATTGCCTTAACAATGCAGGTAAAATCTTTAGCTAAGTTCTTTGCACGATGGAGATTTGTGTTTCAGGACTATACCCCCCACCCCGGCTCCCCCATCCCCCCACTTTCAGCTCCTCTTGTAGCATTATTGAAGAGGAAGATTGCAATGACTTCAATCAGGCCATTAAGGTTGGTCTATTAGAGTATGAACTCCCTGATTAAGGAGTCAGTTGATGGGAGTCTTTTCCTTATATTTAACTGGAAATGTCAGTTCCTCTGGCACTTCTGAAGGTAGACTGCTGACTAATAGCACTGTTTGTACTGCTGTTGGAATTGTAGATAAAGGGATTTTGATGATTTTGCCTCTGAGGATTTATTACAAAGATACTTCTGATGCTCAGGAAAATAAACTGCTGGTATTAATGGAGCATTTCCAATGGAAGTCATGGATTATTGTTACTCTGTGACTGTTTGTTAGGCAATGACATGAAGAGTTATTGAGAGGGTAGGCCAGTAGAAGGTGGAGATGGAGTTAGGATGCTAACTCTGTGATCTAGTAGTGGAACAGGCTCAAAGGCTTCTTCAGTCCCTTGGTTGCATGGGACTGTCGACTTGCTTTCCTTAACCTCGGAATTACTTTAAGCAGTGTGCCCAAGCCACAGTGATATGCTTCATAACAAGTAATCTACACAATAGGGATTGCTCTATTGGTGTAGGCTGGTCTCAGAGTCAACACTTCTCAATATTTAAAAAAGTGTAAGTATTTTGTAATTGCTGTAAACTCCATTGTAACTTGAAGCTAATATTTAGAAAATTGAGTATTATAGGTCATGACCTGCAGGCTTGTTTTAACGTATTTAGATTCCTCAGAATTCATGTTAGGGAAACACCACTGGGGAGCTCGTTGGACAACTTATAAGGAAGCAGTGGGCTCACTGAGTCCAAATTAAAATTTGTTGTCAGGCTGTTCAGGAAAAAGGCTCAGGAAGAAACATAACTTATCCATAGACCAATGAGCTGCCTGGGAGGACATCATTGGGTGATTAAGAGTCCTTTTGATTCTAAGTGCTGGTCGGAACTTGAAACAGATCCAACTTTTAGACTTGTTATCAGGCACTCTGCACATAAACACTCTGCTTGCAAAAATATCAACAAGTCCAAATTGCGCTGCACAAGCCTGTGGGCAGGGCTTAATGTGCGCGGAACTCTGCAGCTCCGAACGGAGACCCCAACTGCGTGTGTGCAAAAAAAAATGATAAAATGCTGCTCCCCTGCCACATCCCTCCTGGGCCAGATAATCCCTCCCCTGACCCCACAGACATTGCCCCACCCCACAACTTTACTGACTGCATTATCATCCACCCCCTCCACCTCCCTGACAAATAGCTGGGCCCTCCCTCCTTCCCACCTCTCCTGATCTCAAGCAGAGTGTCAGTGGACTCCTCCACCCTCCCCACCCCCCATTGATCATAGGCAGAGTGGCAGTAGACCTGCCTTCCCCCTCCCCACTGATATCAGGTAGAGTGACAGCCGATTTCCTCCTCCCTCACTGATCATAGGCAGAGTGGCAACGGACCACCCCTTATCCCTTCCCACTGATATCAGGCAGCGTGGCAGCAGACCAACCCCACTGATCTCAAGCAGAGAGCCATGGAACACTCGGCACTTACCTCCTCACTATCTTTCACTGATGGAATGCTTGAATGGGACTTATATGGAGCGTATCTGCTCCGGATAGGTGAATATGGTGGTAATTGTAGAAGTGCCAGTAAAGTTGAATGCCCACCCCATTAAGTCAATTTAAATGTATGCAAATACATTTAAATAGCCATCACACCCCTTTCAGGCATGTTGAAGATTTCCAAGCCTTGGGTAAATGGGGAACCCATGCAGAGGCGGGCATAGATCATGTTAATCACCTTACATCCAATTTTACCAATTTTTGCACCCAAAATGGGTACAACGTGATGATAAAATCAGGATCTAAATTTCAACTTTACACAATTTCGAAAATTGGAACATTTGTTTGAAAAATAATTTAATTTCTTGCCTCACACAGACATGGGAGAAGTCCCCAGTGCAGTAGAGTTTCCACTTTGGGTAAAATCAGTAAATGACAGCAAAATAGGCCTGGATTTGCATTAGTTAGATTACACTTCAAGGCAAGGTAAAAAGGTTCTCCTCATGCCTCCATTCTCGCCCCCCCACCCTCCAACAAAGCTGAACTGTGACTCCCACCATCCTGAATGTCCCTCAAACCCACACAACCCCATCCACCTACTTACTTTAAATATCAATTGCAGAAATCGCGAGCACTTGAGACCTCTTTATCCGACTGTAAATAACATTGTGAAATTGATAGAAGAGATCAGAGAACCAATTTTCATTTATACTAAGATTTATACTAAAATTCATTTGTATAATCACATATTGGAATATCACTGAACAATGGTGAATCCATGGTGACAAAAGCAGAGTACTGCGAATGCTGGAATTTGAAGCAAGAAAATGCTGGAAAATCTCAGCAAGTCTGACAGCATCTGTGGAGAGAGAATACAGCCAATGTTGTCAATCTTGATGGAGTCTGTGGAGGGGTAGAAATGTTGGCTGGGATCCAAACGCAAGATTCCTGACCCGATTCCCGGAATTTTCCAACTTCCAGGAGTGCTTTTTAAGGATATGCATTTGTTCAGGTTGTGAGCCCACACCCTATGTTCCCAGCCTAGCTGGCTCCAATGTGGGAATCAGCATGGCCTAGTACTTCACAGCTTTCCTGGAGTTCTGGAGTTCGGCCAGTTTTTCAAAGGTTCTTTGTTCATGGTCCCTCATGGTGCTGTGAACAATAGTTTGGATGAGTGAACCTTTTGAAAGGCAAGGTAAAAAGGTTCTCCTTATGCCTCCATTCTCCTCCCCCCCCAACCCTCCAACAAAGCTGAACTGTGACTCCCACCATCCTGAATGTCCCTCAAACCCACACAACCCCATCCACCTACTTACTTTACATTGTATAGAACCAATGAATCCTATAGTGACAATAGGATTTGCAAAATAACCTTTACAAAGTCATTAATTACTTTCCATTTTCTCATTCTACCATGTGTTAGACCCATAAAAGGATTAATTGGGTGGACCCTTTAAATATCAATTGCAGAAATCGCGAGCACTTGAGATCTCTTTATCCGACTGTAAATAACATTGTGAAATTGATAGAAGAGATCAGAGAACCAATTTTCAATTAGGAAATTATTTCCTGTGGAGGAGCTGTTTCACTACTCTAATGGATATTGGGGCTGTCCAGAAGAAATTTGATAAGATGTCATATCAAAAGCTACTGCAGAAAATAAAAGTTCATTGTGTAGTGGATAACATATTTGCACGCATTGAAGATTAGCTGGCAAATAGAAGCATAAGATAGTCATAAATGGATCCTTTTCTGATTACTGGGACAAAACAAGTGTTGTGCAACAGAAATCAGTACTGGGGTCTCAACATTTTATAATTTATATAAATGGCTTGGATGAAGGGACAGACAGTATGGCTAAGTTTGCTGATGATGCAAAAATAGGTAAAAAAGTAAATTATGAAGAGGACATAAGGAGGCCAAAAAGTGCTATGGATGGGTTAAATGACTAGGCAAAGATCAGATAAATAAGAGTATAATGTGGGCACATGAGAAATTGTCCATTTTGGCAGGAAGAATAAATATCATCACATTGGTGAGAGATTGCAGAGCCCTGAGATTCAGAGAGATCTGGGTGTCCTAGTGCATGAATCACAAAAAGCTAGCATGCAGAAACAGCAAGTGGAATGTTATCATTTAAAGTGAGGAAAATTGATTACAGAAGTAGAGAGGTTATGCTTCAGTTGTACAGGACACTGATGAGACCACATCTGGAGTATTGTGAATAATATAGTTGTCCTTATTTAATAATATAAATGTGCCAGAAACAGTTTGAATAGACTAATACCAGGAATAAATAGATTGTGTTATAAGGAAATATTGGACAGGTTAGGCTTGTGTCTACTGGCATTGAGAAGAGTGACTTGATTGAATCATTTAAGATCTTGAGGGGTATTGACAGAATGGATATAGAAAGGATGTTTTCTCTTGTGGGAGAATCTAGAACTAGGGGCCACTGTTTGAAAATGAGGGGGCGTTCATTTAAGTGACAGATGAGAAGAATTTCTTTCTCTCAGATGGTAGTGTGTCTCTGGAATTCTCTTCCTTAAAGGGCAATGGAAGAAGAACTTTTGAATATTTTACAACATAGATAAACAGATTATTGATTAACAAGGAGTGAATGGTAACTGGCGGGGTGGTGGGGGGTGGGGGGTGGTAGGTGGAAATGTGGATTTGAAGTTACAACCAAATCAGGCATGATCATACTGAATGGCACTGAGTGTCAGTGGTGAAGGGATTGAATGTTTGTAAATGTGGTGCCAATCAAGTGGACTGCTTTCTCTTCGGTGATGTCAAACTTCTTGAGTGTTGTTGGACCTGCAAACATCCAGACAAGTGGGAAGTATTCCATCTTCTGACTTGTGCTTAATAGATGGTGGATAGACTTTGGGGAGTCAGGAAGTGAGTTACTCACTACAGTATTCTTAGCTTCTGATCTGCTGTTGTTATCATTGTGTTTATGTGGTGTGTCAGTTGAGTTTCTGGTCAATGGTAACCCCAAGGATGTTGACAGTGGGGGATTCAGTGATGGTTATACATGATGGTTATGTCAAGGGAGGGTGGTTAGAGTGTCTCTTACTGGTCTGCATGTGACTTCAGACCCACAGCAATGTGGTTGATTATCACCTGCGCTGCAAGGGCAACCAGGGCAATAAGTGTTGGTCAGCCAGCGACACCCATATCCCAAGAATGAATTAAACAAATCCAAGTTTGGGAAAATGGAACAGGGTTATATCTTCCTGTTAGAAAGACAGAAAATTGTAATATAGGTTTAGAGCTGCAGGGTAGCTCAATGGTTAGCAGTACTGTCTCAGAGCACCAGGGACCCAGGTTCAATTCCAGCCTCGGGTCACTGTCTGTGTGGAGTTTGCACATTCTTCCCATGTCTGAATAGGTTTCCTCCAGGTACTCTGGTTTCCTCCCACAGTCCAAAGATGTGTGGGTTAAGTTGATTGGCCATACTAAATTGCCCCCTTAGTGCTGGGGAGGGGACTAGCAGGGTAAATAAGTGGAGTTATGGGGAAAAGGATTGGGTGGGATTGTGGTCAATGCAGATGCAACGGGTCAAATGACATCCTGCTGCACTGTAGGGATTCTATGGTTCTAAACAAATAATTATAAAATACTGCAGATGCTGGAAATCCTGAAATAAAAACTGATGGATAAACTTAGCAAGTCTGGCAGCACCTGTGGAGAGAAAAACAGAGTTAATGTTTGAGTCCATATGACTTCTTCATATTAACAAGACATCATATAGTGCTTTACAACCAATTACTTTTGAAGCAGAATTATAGAATCCATACAGTGCAGAAGGAGACCATTTGGCCCATTGATAGCAATCCTGCACAGGCCCTATGCCCGTAATCCCATGTGTTTAACCTGCTAATCCCCCTGACACTGAGGGGCAATTTAGAATCGTAGAATCGTACACCACAGAAGGAGGTCATTTGACCCAGTGAGTCTGCACCAAACACAATCCCACCTAGGCCCTATTCCCATTACCCCACACATTTACCCTGCTAATTCCCCTGACACTAAGATCAATTTAGCATGGCCAGTCAGCCTAACCCACACATCTTTGGAGTGTGGGAGGAAACAGGAGCATTCAGAGGAAACCCATTGCAGACACTGGGAAAATGTGCAACTCTTCACAGACAGGGATTCGAGACTGGAATTGAACCTGGGTCCCTGGCACAGTGAGGCAGCAGTGCTCACCATAGAGCCACCGTGCTGGCCAGTAGTATGGTCACTTTTGAAATATACAGAGCCTGGCAGCCAACATGCACACAGCAAACTTCCACAAAGAGTAATGTAATAATGATCTGATAATCTGTTTCCTTGATGTTGATTGTAAGGGGTAAATATTGGTTCAGACAGCATGGATGACACCACCCACTCATCATCAAATTAGTGCCAAGGAATCTTTTATATCTAGTTGCAGGATTAGATAGTCTTGACGTTAGCACCTCGTCCACTGGATTAAAGTTCCAGGCTCTGCGGCTTTCCTTCAGTACTACACTTGAATTTTATGCTCAAGTCTCAG
Organism: Sphyrna mokarran; assembly: GCA_024679065.1. Lineage (NCBI taxonomy): Eukaryota > Metazoa > Chordata > Chondrichthyes > Carcharhiniformes > Carcharhinidae > Sphyrna > Sphyrna mokarran. The sequence goes on from JAGIQG010000025.1 coordinate 17,296,535, forward strand.
GAGTGCAACTTGAACCCAGAGCCTCCTAACCCACAGGTGGGGATGCTACCAACTGGGCCATGGCTGACTCAACTGTTGTTGGGGATTCTGTGCCTGGCTGTGGTACAGCAGGTCAGGGCAAGATAAATAGCAGGCATGGGAACATAAATTACATGCTCAGATAGAGCGTTCAGACCGCCTGGCACTAAATCCTAAAATATGCTTTCAAAAGCCGGGTGAAATTGAATAACGATGAAGAAAAAGAGCTAAGCAATTCTCCTATTCCTTGCCTTTCTAATGATTTCTCAAACTCATTGTGTTTTCCTCCCTTTCTTCTCGTTACCTGCTAGCTATAAATGCAGCCACTGGAAAGGCAGCCCATTAGCTCAGTTCCAAACAGCAGACACTGTGACTCTGCCTTCCTACGGTCTCAGATATCCCAGAGAGTCTCACCTTTATTCTGCCTATAATGCATCCCATTGTCTGCTGTTTCCCCCCCAAGGTCATTTTAAGTATCATTCTGAGTTGACTTCTATTCTGTCAGTAATCTGATACTCAATAGAGCCTAACTGCTTTGCATTGTCTCATCAGGACTTTTACAACAATTACTGAATTAATGTTAACTGTACCCTTGAGATTCTGAAAGCAGTGTTTATACCAGCCACGTCCATCTATATATTTTAAAAGGCGATATCTGTGTGCATTTGCTATCCATACATTCTTATTTTTAGTTGTCAAGATTTTCCATTGTAAATTGTTGCATCCGTATTTATGATGGGAATAGTCTATGCAAACTTGTGTTGTAAGTACACCCTACTGCCTCTGATGGCACTGTAGCTCTTTGATTCTGCATCTCCCAACATCTCAGAATGTACTATTGTGATTTGCTGCGCTCATCCCAAAACCGGAAGGACCTACCTGAGGTCAACGGACCTTTGCATGGTCCACCACCCCTCTGCTACAATTCCAGAGCCAAGCAACGTGGTTAACTGTTAACTGCCCTCTGAAACAGCCTAACAAGCCACTGAGTTATTCAAGAAGGCAGCTCATCAGCACATTTCAAGGATAGCAAGGGGTGAACAATAAATGCTGACAAGCCAGTGATACCCATGTCCTACGAATGAATAAAAAAAAGTTTGTGTATCTTGGTCCATTGGCAACATCCGTTCCCCACATCCTCTGAAATCTGCACTTGAATTTGAATGTTTTGCACGTAACAAGAGGAGACCAGTCAGCTACTTGTCCCTGTTCTGCCATTCAACCAAGTCATGGCTATCTGTACTTTAATTCAGGTATCATAGTGCATAGTGGTTAGCACTGCTACCTCACAGTGCTAGGGATCTGAGTTCAATTCCCAGCTTGGGTCACTGTGGTGTCTGCGCATTCTACCCGTGTCTGCATGGGTTTTCTTCATGTGTTCCTGTTTCCTCCCACAGTCTAAAAGACATACTGGTTAGGTGCATTGGTCATGCTAAATTCCCCCTCAGTGTACTCAAACAGGGACAGAACTGTGGCGACTAGGGGACTCTCCCAGTAACTTCATTGTAGAGTTAATGTAAGCCCACTGTGACACTAATAAATAAACTTTAAATTCCTTCAAGGCTGAATTAAAGCCAAAAAAATCAGGTGCAGGCTTAGAAGGTTCGTTACTGTTGTCTCAAAGTGCACAGGGGGTGAACAAAGGCATGTCCTGTTCAGAAGCAATGTTGATTCATGAGAGGCTTTGTGCCAGTTGCACTAGATGCTCTGCATCTGCAGGAATTCAGCAACGTGAGCCAAGTGTTCTCTTTTCCTGTTTGCCAGCCTCCACAGGGAAGGTAATGAAATGTTTGATACCATGCATTAGTTGAACTGATGGATTGCTGTGTGCACAGCAAATTCTTGGAAGTTCAGAACATGCCACAGTTTTATGTTGTGAACCACAACTGTGCCCACAACAGTGCAGCATATGCCTTACTGTTGGTTTCTAATTTTCACTGCAACAGATAACACAGGTTGTCACCTCTATTGAAACGCAGCCACCTTATATATTGCAGCATTGACTGTCACTTTTATTCTTCCCTGCAAATTTACACACATTCCATTCTGTCCCCGATTCCAAAACATTTACAAACACTGGAAGCAACAATGGTTTCAGGCACGATGTTTCAGGCAATTGTTAGCACTGTTGCCTCACAACGCCAGGGACCCAGGTTCAATTGCATCCTCGTTTGGCTTTTAAGAGTTTGCGTGTTGTCTGCGTGGGTTTCCTCGGTGCTCCGGTTTCTTCTCAAAGATGTGCACGTTGGGTGGATCGGGCTCTTTCGGAGAGTCGGTGCAGATTCGATGGGTCGAATGGCCTCTTTCTGCATTGTAAGGAATCTGTTGTAGTTCTACTTGTCTGACATAACTTGCAAAAGTCTAAGTGCCCTATTTCCAACCAATGCCCATTATCAACCAAATTTTACAGGAATTATTCAACTGCTTTTTGTGGAGCTGGACATCCCTCCCATAACTCCACACCGATGCGCTCACATTATATCTGTAGAAGTATTTCATTTTCCTTCTTTCATGATATTTTGCCCACAACAAACTTTTGACTTACAGGACTATCAGTTTCCCCAGATTGCTCCTTTTAAAAATTGATGTGTGGTTAGTTATTTTCTAATTTTCAGGTAGTTCTCCCATTTCTAAATGTTCTTTGAAATGAGTGGCAATGGCATGTCTAATATCATTACCCATTATTTTAAGTAATCTTGGATGGATCCTTCAGGCCTTGAACTTCATTGTCACAAATTTGGATACTTTTGCATTGTTTATCTGGCCTGTCTGCCACCTTTTTGTGATTCATGTACCGGAACACTTAAATCCCCCTGTGCATCGCTCATCCACAGTATCTCTTCATTTAGATAATAATCTGCCTTTTGATTCCTCCTACTGAAGTATATGGTTTATTAGCTTCCTATTTTGTCTAAGTGTATGATTGGATCCTTAGACCCAGGAATATGAAAGAGTGAAGTACTTTACACAGAACCAGTTTTCATCAAATGTGTCTAGACAAATTGGCAGAAAAGTAAAGGATATCTCATGTAAGTAGAACTATAATGTATTAAATTGCCAACTTTTAGAAGTCATCTCTTCTGAAGGTAGTAGAATTGAGCTAACCAGAGGATGTGGTGTTTCTCCTGCCTCAAGTGTAAAAGCATGCATTCCTGTGGTATACACTCACCACCAGCCACATTCAATAGGAAATACATAAATTTGTCGACACCCATTTGCCCGCTTAACATCTTTGCAGTGCAGCTACTGACGGAGACAACTTGTTGCAAGCAATAAAGTAATTACCGACATACAAACATAGCTTTGAACCACCTTCGTTCTCCATTCAGATGAATGGTGAATAGAATGCAATTCTGCTGTTCAGTTGGACAGAGATATCGGAGACATATTTCACAGTCGATGACAGCTGTGTTTTTCCTGGCCTGTTATGACAGAAGAGCTAGCCAAGCTAAGGCTTAATAAATAATTGAGCTCCTATTGCATGGTCGATGCTATAATTTTCAATTTTATTTTCTATATGACATATGTTAACTGGATGTTAAGCAAGGACACAATAAAGAGAGAAGCAGGAGTCAGCCATCAAGTCTTTCAAGCCTGCTCCACTATTCAACATGATTATGGTTAAGATGTGCCAGCTTCAACTCCTTTTCTGTACCATTTCCCTATAGCCCATGTATTCATAGAATCATAGAATCCTGCTATGTAGACGGAGGCCATTCAGTCCATCAAGTCTGCATCGATCACAATCCTACCCAGGCCCTATCCCCATAACACTATGCATTTACCCTAGCTAGTCCTCCTGACACCAAGGGGCAATTTAGCATGGCCAATCCACTTAATCCACCCAGCTTTGGACTATTAATCGACCTATCAAATATTCTCGAATATCAAAAATGCTCGATCTATCAAATATTTATCCACCTCCACTTTAAATACTTTAAAATGATCCAGCCTCCATGACCCTCTGGGGCAGAGAATTCCAGAGATTTGCCACCCTCTATAAGAAGAAATTTCCCTTTATCTTGTAGCAATGTCCCCTTGTTTGAAACTCTCTCACTGGTGAAAACATCTCATCATCTATCATGTTAAACCCCCTCAAGATCTTATATGTTTGAATAAGGTCACTCCTCACTCTTCTAAACTGCAAGCAACACAGGAACAGACTATTCAGTCTTTCTTAATAGGGCAACCCTCTCATGTCAGGAATTAGTCTGGGGAATCTCCTTTGGACTGCCTCCAATGTTACTATATCCTTTTTTAAGGCAAAGGGATAAAAACAATATGCAGTATTCAGGTGAGGCTTCACCAAAACTCTGTATGATTGCAACAAAATTTCCTTCAACTCCTTTGCAATAAAGGTCAAATGTTGTTAACTACTTGCTGGATCAGCCTGCTAACTTTTTGTGATTCATGCACTAGAACACCTAGATCCCTCTGCACTTTACTCACAGTCTCTCCCCATTCAGATAATAATCTGCCTTTTGATTCCTTCTCCCGAAGTTCAGGGCTTCATAATTCCCCACAGTTGGTGAACTCCTGTATTGGAGGTAATGCACAGCACCACACAGACTAAAACCACTGTGGCAGAACAGTCTACTGAGAAGGGAAGTGTTTCTGATGTCTTTCTAACAGATATTGCCATATTTCCTATTACATTTAAGCATTATACCACCCTCGCCCAGCGCAATATGGACGAATCGTAGAATTCCTACAGTGCAGAAGGAGGCCATCCGGCCAATCAAGTCTGCACCGACCCATCAAGGCCCTATTCTTGTAACCCCACACATTTACCCTGCTAATCCCCTGACTCTAAGGTCAACTTAGCATGGCCAATCTATCTAACCCACACATCTTTGGACTGTGGGAGGAAACTGGAACATCTGGAGGCATAGGGAGAACGTACAAATTCCATACAGACAATGACCCAAGGCCAGAATTGAACCTGGGTCTTGGGTGCTGAGGCAGCAGTGCTAACCACTGTATCTCTATGCCATCCATGTTGTAAGTCTATTGACTCTCCTACTGTAAACATAATGAACGCCTTCTCTGTGAGAAAGAAAATAAATTGCATCAATATTGCACCTTTCACAAACACAACCCATCTCAAAGCTCTTTACAGCCAATGAAGTAGTTCTCTAAAGCTCATCACTCTTGGAAAACATGGCAGCAGCCAATGTGTATACAGCAAGCTCTCACACACTCCTGCAATCAAACAATAAAAATCAAAATCCTGTCAATGCTGGAAATCCCAAATAAAAACAGAATTGCTAGAAAGACTCAGCAGGGGTAGCAGTGTCTGTGGAGAGAGTTCACATTTGGAGTCGGAGAGTCATATGGACACATAACAAGGGCTTCTCAGCACCAGGAACCCAGGTTCAATTCTGGCCTCAGCTGATAGTCTGTGTGGAGTCTGCATGTTTTCCCCCTGTCTGCGTGGGTTTCCTCTGAGTGCTCCGGTTTCCTCTCACATTCCAAAAATGCACGGATTGGCCATGCTAAATTACCCTTTTGTGTCAGGGAGAACAGCATGGTTAATACATGGGGTTACAGGGATAGGGTCTGGGTGGGATTGTTGTGAGTGTAGATGCGACTGGCCTCTTTCTGAGCTGTAAGGATTCTATGATTCCTATATACATTTATGTAAACTCAATTTCTCTTTCTACAAATGCAGCAAGGCCAACAATGTAAACATGACCAGATAATCTGTTTCTGTAATGTAGGTAGAGGGATAATTCCCCTGCTGTTCTTTGTAATAATGCTGTCAGTTTTTGTTTACATCTACCCGAGGACAGATATCAATTTAACATGTGATCTGGTAAGCAGCACCTCTGACCCTGCAGCAGCCCCTCAGTACTGCAACGCAGTGTTAGCCTAGATTTTTGCACTGCGGGAAGGCCTGATCCCACGATCCCAGGAGCAAGATTGAGCCAGCGGGCTGACCACTACACATTGCAAATAATTGTTGAAGCAATACAGAGGAGGCTTTACTCTGCATCCACCTCCCTCCGTTATGTATCCAAACTAATGATTGATGAAGGCCCCACCTTGCCCCTTGCCTGAGGTGTGGCGATCCTCGGGTTAACTCATTACCAGTCAGCCTATGAGAAGGAGAGCAGCCGATGGCCATCCGGGACCTGTGGCAATTTTACTTTATATTTAAAAGCTGAACTGGAAACGCTAGCTGCTAAATAAGCACTTAGAAAAAATAATTATTTCCACTGAACCATCAGTGTGCATTACTCTGAGAAACAGAAACGAATTAATAAGCACCAACTGGAAACTAAAAGGTGTCATTGTGTTACAATTTTATGTTCATTTCCTTGGTCTTTTGAAAATAAACAAATAAAGTAATGAAAGATCATTGAGAGGGGAGACGGATTCTTTATTCCAGCGCAAAGTGTGTAATTGCATCAAGGTCTCCCAGCCGGGGAAGAACAAAAACACTGAGGAACGTACAGCTGTAAAGTTGATCTTTTTTTTTAATATATAAAGTGGTGTAAAATCTCATGTGGGATGAGACAAAAGCATTAGTTGGACAGCAAGAAAAATGTAAGTCGCTGAAAACACTGCATGAAGGGGCGTATGAGCAGCAAGAGATTAGCACAATTATGTTGCAATTCTCTGAGCCTTCAATCCGTTGACAAGAATAGCTCTCTTGTTCCCATCATTTGGCAGCGTTCAACTTGCGTGACTGACAAAGACTGTATTTTCAGGATTTAGGGGACGGTTGAATCTGTTTGATGTCCAAAGAGGTGCGTGTGCACAGTCTGTAAGTGGATCCTCATATTGCCATCGTCACTGTGACTCAGAGAGACAATAACCTTTTGGTGCCTTCAAAATGCCTTACGGCGACAAATTATAAGATCGCTTCACAAAAGAAATTACTGTTATGCCAACACATAATCATGATACCCTTGCAGCCCCATGGAACTGGGGTCATGATCACAATGTACGGCTCATAGAATGCCTATAGTGCAGAAGGAGGCCATTCGGTCCATCACGTCTGTACCGACTCTCCATCAGAGCCATCTCACCCTGAACCTACCCCCGTAGCCCCACACATGTACCCTGCTAATCACACCAGCCTACACATCTGGGGACACTAAGGGGCAATTTAGCATGGTCAATCCACTTAACCTGCACATCCTTGCACTGTGAGAGGAAATGGGATCCCCCAGAGGAAACTCACGCAGACACAGGGAGAATGCACAATCTCCATACAGTCATAGAATCATAAAATCCCTGCAGTGAAAAGGAGGCCATTCAGCCTATCGAGTCTGCACTGACACAATCCACTCAGGCCCTATTCCCATAACCCCTCAGATTTATACTAGGGTTAATTTAGCATAACCAATTAACCTAACCTGCACATCTTTGGGCAGTGGGAGGAAACTGGAGCATCCGGAGAAAAGCCACCCAGACATGGGGAGAATGTGCAATCTCCACACAGAAAGTGACCCAAGGCCAGAATCCAATCGGGGTGCTAACCACTATGCTATTGTGCCACCCCTAACATCAAGTACATCTATAATTCTGAGGGCCCATGAGACACCCCAGAAAGGCAAATCATGAATATCTTGGCAACCTCCTTTGCTGATGCAGGGACTTAGGTAAAGTTAACCAGAAGAATGGTGAGCAGAATAAAGACCAAAAACAAAGACTAACAAAACTAACTGTTCAGATCAAAAGTCTCTTCCTCTCTGGCTGAAAATTCAGGCTCATCCACATAATTTGAGGGTTAAAAGCAAAAACTTCTGGAAATCTAGATTTTTTTTTAAGAAGCAGAAAATGCTGGGTAAACTCAGCAACCCCCCATTTTTGTCCTGTTTCTGTTCTATCAGAAAGTCATTTACACTCAAAAGATTTCCACAGATTCTGCCAGACCTGCTAAGTTTATCCAACATTTTCTGTCATCATTTGAAGGATTGTTTTTTTGGTAAGGACATCATAAAATTTAAGAATAAAAACAAAGTACATGGTTCGATGTTGAAAGTGTTAAATTCCTCTCCAGCCGGCTGCTACTGTCCACACAAATCTTTCTCTCCAGTTCTGCTGCTACTTGACAGCAGAGGGAGGTCTAAAGGTTAGCTTGTTCTCTGCATCGCACCTCGGGAATGTAATGTTTTCCTTGAAATCCAAACTTGGAATAATTTAGCTTCAGTCAAATCAGGGCTTCCTTCTAATCCTTTAATTAAATTTGTAGCAAATTGGCTGGGTGCACTAAACCATACTCCATTGTTTCATGGCCCCCCGATTGACCGCTTGGCTTCTGTCCCACTGACATTTCATGTCCTATCTCAAAGCATAATTTCCACTTCTCCGGCACCCCCTCTCCTGCATCCCCCTCTGCCATTGCTCGCTGATTGGGGTTAGGGTTTAGAACAACAGAAAACACGAAGCAGCCAATAGATAGCAGAAAGATACCAACAATGGCTCATAGAATCCCAACAGTGCAAAAGGAGGCCATTTGACCCATTGGGCCTGCACCAACCACAATCGCACCCAGGCCCCCATCCCCCTGATACTAAGAGTCAATTTAGCATGGCCAATCAACTTAGCCCGCACATCTTTAGACTGTGGGAGGTAACTGGAGCACTCGGAGGAAACCCACACAGACATGGGGAAAATATGAAGGTGCTGCACAGACTGTGATCTAAGGTTGGAATCGAACCCAAGTCCCTGGAACTATGAGCAGCAGTGCTATCCACCATGCCACCATGCTGTTTCTTCTGATCTCTAGCTCACAGCACAGATGTGGAACAGTGAGGGAAGCATGGTGGCAAAGTGGTTTGCACTTCTACCTCACGGCACCAGACACCCAGGTTTGCTTCCCGGCTTGGGCCACCGTCTGTGTGGAGGCTGCATGTTCTCCCTGTGTCTGCTTGGGTTTCATCCGGGTGCTCTGGTTTCCGAAAGGTTTACTGGTTAGGTGCATTGGCCATTCTAAATGCTCCCTTGGTGTACCCGAACAAGCACTGGAGTATTGCAACCAGGGAGATTTAGAGAGTAACTTAGTTGCAGTGTTAATGTAAGCCTACTTGTGACACTAATAAAGAAGCCTATACACATTTACACAAACATCCAGAGGTTTGGCACCACATCTGTGCCACTGAATCCTCACTCAGCCTTTCCAAATGGAGATTTCCCCTTGCACATTGGCTCCAGCTCAATGCCGAATGGGTGAGCGAAGATGGGCAGAGGCTTGTAAACAAATGTAGCACATGTTGGTAATCCCATTGCAATTGTGACAGAGAGATTTTGACATCTACAGAAAGCAAGGGGCAAAAAAAATGTCACTGAAAGCTTCAGGATAGAAGTGGGACAAAAAATAGTGGAAAGTCAGAAGCCTTTTTCTCAGGGTGAAAGAGTCAGTTACTAGGGGGCATAGGTTTAAGGTGTGAGGGACAAATTTAAAAGAGATGTACAAGGTATTTTTTTACACAGAAAGCGGTGGGTGCCTGGAACTCGCTGCTGGGGAAGGAGATACGAAAGTGACTTTGAAGGGGCGTCTGGACAAATACATGAATAGACGGGAACAGAGGGATATGGTCCCCAGAAGGGTAGGAGGTTTTAGTTCGACAGGTAGCATTGTGAGTGCAGGCTTGAAAGGCCGAAGGGCCTGTTCCTGCTCTGTAATTTTCATGATTCTTTGTTCTATTAATGCCGAACACACTGGAAGCCGGGTTTTTCCACCCGCCTCCAGATATAACCAGGCCTTTCAACTCAGCCCAGTTGGAAAGTTAAACAAAGGGCCCGAGAGCAGAATGCTTCCAGTGTGGGAGCCGCAGCGCAGCTTGTGCTGACACATTGGAGTGGATCACAGACACCTTTAAACTGGGCTCAGGTTACACAAACTGCGGCAGCTTCTGAAAATAAAACACAGCAGGACTAACTCTGGAGTCAAACTGTATAAAAACAAACCAAAATAAATCCCATTGCCCTGCCTGCCAATAGTGAGGCACAAAATGCCTTCGATTTCACGTGGGGGGAATTTAAAGGGACAGATTCTGGGTGCTACATTTGACGTTTGCAGGCTCATTTGACCTTTCTTTCTTGTCACAAACATATCTGTTGGTTAAATTATATTCCAGGCTCGTTCAAGGCAAACATTTATTTGCTTCCGAAATGTTTAACTGTCTTCTCCAACAGATGCTGCCAGACCTGCTGAGTTCTTATTTCTCATTTCACTCACCTCTTCAAACACACACACACACACACACACTCACCCATTCATTCACACACACACATGCACAGACACACCCACTCACATACATACACACACACACACACACACATACTCACACACACCCATTCACACACAGCCACTCACACACACACACATACACACACACATTCCCATCCACTCACACACATACACACCCACCCACTCACTCATACACACACACACACCACTCATTCACACACTCACCCAGACACACACACACTCACCCATTCATTCACACACACACACACACACACACTCATACACACCCACTCACACGCATACACACACGCAGTCACATACACACACACAGACACATACACACATACTCACACACACTCATTCACACACATCCACTCTCACATACCCACCCACTCACACATATACACACACACCCACTCACACACACACATTCACCACTCATTCACACACTCACACAGACACACACACGCTCACCCATTCATTTACACAGTCACACACACACACACATACAGCCACTCATTCACACACAAACACGCACACGCACACAGATGCATGCACACACAGACTCATTTCACATACACACTCACACACACACCGACAAATATATTTGGAGTAAATACGTATTGAGGGAAGGCTCCATAAGATTAATAATATTCATCCCTGATGAAAGAGGTGTAAACATGCCTGTCTCTGCACTGGGTATAGTTTAGCCCAAAGTCTGACTACCTTCAGCATCTCTTTCTTAGAGTTAACTTTCAGCTAATTCAGGTTGCCAGAGGTCGTGATTTTTGACCTCACGATGAACCCTTTCTTTCCCCCACTCCACCTCCCATCCCCTCCCCCACAACCCGGCTGGTGATGCTGCGACAGGGTCATTGATCCACAGCGTATTATTGGTGTCCGTGGCTAAGAGACATAGCCTATCAAAAACAATTTTCAAATGATCAGTGGCATGAGAATGTCTGAGTTCCAAAGCAGAAACAGAATGATGGTAACCAGGACTGTCTAGACTGCGTGGTATGCCAAGACAAGCTCCCCTGTAGCTGACATGCTCTGAACTCAAGAGGGTCAGAGAAGCAGGCCAGAGTTTCCCTGGAACTCCCAGGCTGAAAGACAACCCTCCCACAATGCATGCCGGACTGCTCCAGGGGTTCCACCACAGCAAAGAGAAATAACAGAAAGCAGAACAAAGACTTTATAGCAGCGTGTCACATCTTTTCTTTTTAGCTCCATCTCCATTACCTCTCTGGGCCCTAATGCCCACTTGCCAATCTGTTCATTTTTTTAAATAAAACAGCCTGTTTGATCATGCCATATTTTAAATCTGTACCCTTTTGTTTAAAATCATGTATCTATATGTGTACTGTACAACACAATACGACAGGGCTGCTCAGGAGTTCGATGGCACGGTGGTTAGCACTGCTGCCTCACAGCGCTAGGGACACGGGTTCAATTCCTGGCTTAGGTCTGTGTGGAGTCTGCACATTCTCCTTGTGTCTGCATGGATGTCCCCTGGATGCTCCAGTTTCCTCCCACAGACTAAAAGACATACTGGTTGGGTGTATTGGCCGTTATAAATTCTCCCTCAGTGTATCTGAACAGGCACCAGAGTGTGGTGGCTATGTGATTTTCACAGTAACTTCATTGCATTGTTAATGTAAGACTACTTGTGACACTACTAAATAAACACAAAACTTAAATACAGGGTGTTCTTACTAGAGCAGTAGAGGATGTTGGAATACATTTCTACTTGTGTTTTTCGGCTACACTGGTTTGAGTTCCAAATAAGAGTTTGCCTGCTGTGAACTTGGCAATGTCATTCAGAGTCACCAGACATCTGAATGGAGACTGATTAGGAATACACCAGAGGTTTCACATTGGCTAAACAAGACACTTTGAGGGATTTTAGAACTGAGGAGGAATTTCTTCAGCCAGAGAGTGGTGAACCTATGGAATTCATTGCCACAGAATGACCTGTGGAGGCCAGGTCATTGATTGCATTTAAGACAGAGAAAGGTAAGTTCCTGACTTGTTAGGGGGAAAAGGTAGGAGAATGGGGTTGAGAAACTTATCAGCTATGATTGAATGGTGGAGCAGACTCAATGGGCTGAATGGCCTCATCCTGCTACTGTATCTTACGGTCTATGAAGCACTTTTTCTTCCCATCTTGCCATTGGATACAAATGGTGCAAGATTATTTTTTGTAAAGAAACACTGAAGTTGGAATAGCTAGCAGTTGGGATTCTAATGTCCAGATTGCCTGTTCCAGCTGATGTTTCTCCAGTATTCACTCAGGATCAGTAGCAAAGAACAGTCACAATGATCTACTCTGAAAATAAATTAATTGTGTGCACCACTGCTCCAAAAGCCATTTCCAATCACTATCACCTTGTTGTGTCAATTCCAGCTCTTCATTCTTTAGCATCGCCATTTCTCCATCCAAGCTCACTGCACACAACCAGCAATGCTGTACCAATGGAGAGCAATTGTAAATGCGACCACTTCAACCACTTATTAATAAGAAATAGCAGGCAGTTTACAGTTGGCGCTATGATAGTGAATGTTAATGTATCAGATGTGACACTTGGTGCATGAAATCTGCGATCCTGTGATGATGGAATGGAAAAGCACTCATTAAATAATATATTTAACATGAATAACTTTTCTGTTAGCAAGTAATATCTACTTTATTCGCAGTTAATAAAATTAGTCCTGGGAGAAAGCCTAACCGACAGTGGTAACAGATGCAAGGTATGAGTGGCACAGTGGTTGACGTGGGGGAGTGGGACAGCTCCAGGGACCAGAGTTGAATTCCAACCTTGGGTGACTGTCTGAGTGAAAGTTTGCACATTTTCCCCATGTTTGCATGGGTTTCCTCTACACACTCCAGTTTCCTTCCACAGTCCACAGGCATGCAAGTTAGGTACATTGGCCATGCTAAATTGTCTCTTAGTGCCCCAAGATGTGCAGCTTGGGGAAGATTAGCTGCGTAAATACAGGGTTTTAAGGATAGAGCATGGATGGAATTTTCTGTCAGAGATTTGGTGCAGGCACTGTAGTATTCTATCCGAAGTTGTATGATGTGATGCACTGTGCAATCATTTGACCTTTGCAGAATATAAGCTTGTGTCTGGTGATCTTGCTGTTTGTTGAACATGGAATATGCTTGGGGAATGAAGGAACCCACTAATCCTCTTACTTTCCTCACAGGGCTATGTGTCTCATCTTTCTTCATCCATGTAAATATCTATTATTTTAAGGATATCCTTTCGCAATTAGTGAGTTCCAGAAGCTCGGGGTTTTCATGTTTATCTTATAGCTGATGCTGTATTGGAAGAAAAATAAACCCTTCGGTGCTGATTATTGTAAAGCAGCCCTTGTTGTGGCTGGAGGAAGCTTACAAATCAGCAAAGTTCATCAAGAAGATTGATGATATTTACCACCAAATGCTTATTTTGGAGGTAAATTCTATGGTTGCTATAGTAATCTCTTATTGAGACAGCAGACTTGATTAGTTTGAAATATGGGTGACTAATAAGCTCTATCCTTCGCTCCAATCATCTAACCACATGTTCAGGAACTCAACACTGCATTGGGGACAATATAAAATACAGTATTGACTTCTACAGGACCCGATGATGAACAACAGAAACATGGCATAAAAAAATCCATTCAGATAGAAGAATCATAGAATCCCTACAGTGCAAAAGAAGGCCATTCAGCTTGTCAAGGCTCGTCAAGACTCTCCAATAATCTGGTCATTATTATACTGCTGGTCTGGTTGCATCTATAGAGAGGGAAATTGAATTAATATAATATTGGAATCATAAAATCCCTACAGTGCAGAAGGAGGCCACTTGTCCCATCGAGCTTGCACCAACAACAATCCCACCCAGGTCCCATCCCCACGTATTTACTCTGCTAGCCCCCTGACACTAAGGGGCAGTTTTTCCAACTCCAATCAACCTAACCTGCACATTTTTGGAGTGTGGGAGGAAACCAGGGCACCCAGAGGAAATCCACACAGGGACGGGGAGAATGTGCAAACTCCACGCAGATAGTCATCCAAGACCAGAATTGAACCCGGGTGTCTGGCGCTGTGTTAACCACTGTGCCACTGTGCTGTCCACAGATTGAGTACATTCTGTGATTGACATGTTTGGAGGAAAATAGTTACAACTTCATCAAGATAAAAGAAATCTAACTTGAATTAAATTTACTCATTGCTGGCTTTCTTTTGTTTACTCGGTGAAAAACCAAATCTTGGCCAACAGTATTTTTTTAAGTCAACATCAGATTTTAAAACAGGTCCAAAACAGCTGAAAAGCATGAGGTCTTTGGGACAGATATGATGCCAAAAAGCTGTCAACAAATGGCTACATAAGCACAACCTGATAGTCTACAGCTTAGTTGCCACTGTTTGTGTAAACAGAAGATGCTATTATTTTAGCTGGTGTTCCCAATCTTCCCACTTAAATAGACAATAACCAGTCACTGCCAAGATATCATTTACCCCAGTATACTAAATGTCAAGGTACAATACTGACATACCTATCATCGTGAAATTAGTTGTTTCACAATGGATTTGAACAAACTGGTATTCAATATAATGCTATGACTGACGGCATATTAATGAAACAAGGAGAATGAGAATCAATATAAACTAATATGTTATGAGACCTTCAGGAAATTTAAGGCATGCTCCCCTCTTTAAAAACACAATGCAACAATAATCATCGAGAAACCAAAATGCTTCGATATCTTTAAAATATCCATTCTACAGTGGCACTGTGGCTAGCACTGCTGCCTCACAGAATCAGGGACTCTGGCTCAATTCCGACCTTGGATTGCTGTGTGGAGTTTGTACATTCTCCCTGTGTCTGTGTGGGTTTCCTCTGGATGCTCTGGTTTCCTTCCACAGTCCAAACATATGCAGGTTAATTGGATTGGCCATGCTAAATTGCCCCTTAGAGTCAAAAGCTGTCTAAGTTTGATGGATTAGCCATTGGAAATGTGTGGGGTTATGGGCATAGGATGGGGAATAATTCAGTTGTGGTTTAGTTTGTTACTACTCTTATCTAGTAAGCAAAAGTTCCTCAATTGGAAGCTTCATGGTGCTTTTTAACACATTCCTTTGTTAATATGGTTGTTAGTAAACCCACCTGTCGTGTGGGAGTTTGGGGTTCAATTCCCCAGTGGGGTGCTGTAAAATTTCTTCACTGTGTGCTGATGGAGACCCTTCCAAAAAGAGCAGGGAAAGAGTGGTAGAAAGCCTGGGTAAGATGTTCTGTCAGAGTCAGTGCAAACCCAATGGGCTGAATCACTTCTTTTGCACTGTAGAGATTCTATGATTCTAAGATCAATAGGTCAATAATGAAAGGGCACTCAGCCAAACGGGTTATTAACAGCTCTGATGAAGGGCCACTGTGACTCAAAACACTGTCTCTATTCTCTCTCCACCAATGCTGTCAAATCTGCTGAGGTTTTCCATCATATTCTGTTCTTGATGTTCTTGAGGTTATTAACTATGTGTACATTCAGGTCTTGTCCTGGATTCTGAGAATCTCTGCAGTGCAGGAGAAGGTCTTGTGGTGTAATGGGGATCAGATTGGTGCCAGATTGGTGGTTTGATTTCCATTTTTAGCCAGGTTGGGCTTGGGGCCTGCCTCCTTGCTATACCCATGGTGGAGGTAATGGGTTGGACTTGTCTTTGAACAAAGAACACAAAAATACATATTGAATCATTATGAATTGATATATGAACATGGATTTGGAGGGAAATTTCATTCTTGGATCACTTGAGATGGCAATATTTTCCTAAACTGAGGTGACTGTATCATGTTAAATTTGCCTTGCTGGGCTGTTTTAAACTTTGGCACAATCAAGGCTGATTTAACCCCATTGAGTCAAATGAATATATATGATGGAACACTGCCAGACTTGCTTCTTGGAATCAAATGAGCTGTCAGTAAAGACAAACTTTAAATTGGTTAAGGACTGAAGGAGGTGCGCAAGTTACTGACAAGTACACAGGTTATTGAAAGTGGCAGTGCAGGTGGAGAAGGTAGCCAAGAAGGCATACCTTGCCTTTATCAGCCAGGGTATTGAGTTTAAAAATGGCAAGTCATGTTGCAGTTTTATAGAATCTTGGTTAGGTCACACTTGAAATATAGTGTTCAGTTCTGGCCGTCCACTACCAGAAGGATGTGGAGGCTTTAGAAAGGATGCAGAGGAGATTTACCAAGATGTTGCTTGGTATGGAGGGCATTAGCTATGAGAAGTTGGAGAAATTTGGTTTGTTCTCACTGGAGCGATGGAGGTCAAGGGGAGACTGGATGGAAGTCTACAGGATGGTGAGTGGCATAGACAGGGTGGATAGTGGGTGGAAGAGTCAATTACTAGAGGGCATAGGTTTAAGATGTGAGGGGCAAGGTTTAAAGGAGATGTACAAGGTATATTTTTTCCACAGAGAATAATGGATGCTTGGAACTCGATGCCGGAGGAGGTAGTGGAAGTGGATACGGTAGTGACTTTTAAGTGACTTTTACTTGGCAAGTACATGAATCAGACAGGATAGAGGGATATAGTCCCTGGGGATTTTAGTTAAGTCAGGCAGTAAGGTCAGTGCAGGCTTGAAGGGCTGAAGGGCCAGTTCCTGTAATTTTCTTTGTTCTTTGTTCTTTGAGCGTTTCAGCAATTTTTAAATATAGTTTCATCATGCATTCTTCTTCCAACAGTGACCAGAGTGGAGCATTTTGTTGATCTTAAAACTTTATGGTATAGAATTTTTCATCCAGGGAGAAAATCTGGGTACAAAGATGGTCATTCGAGTATAAAAGGTTACTGACTTTCCCAGTCTTAAAGTAAATATAGGTGGTACAGTCCCATTGTCAGAAAGCTATAGCACACTTTGGATATTAATCACTTCAAAATAGGTTTGTAGAAAATGCTGTCTGTTGATTTTGATGGGACTGAAAGTTACTGAAGTTACAACATCAAATAAGCCAAGTTACTGAAATCCCCAACAAATGGAAGATTTTATTGATGAAGCCAATTACAGCTAAAGAATGGCAGCCAACAGTTTCCAGAGTACCACAAATTTGGAAATGTTCTTTATGTTATGGGTGGCACGGTGGCACCATGGTTAGCACAGCTGCCTCATAGTGCCAGGGACCCGGCTTCAATTCCGGCCTCGGGGTCACTGTCTGTGTGGAATTTGTACATTCTCTCCACGTCTGCATGGGTTTCGTCCAGGTGCTCCAGTTTTCTCCCACAGTCCAAAGATGTGCGGATTAGGTTGATTGGCCATGCTAAATTGACCGTATTGTCAGGGGGATTAGCAGGGTAAATATACGGGATTACAGGAATAGATCCTGGGTGGGATTGTGATCAATGCAGCCAAATGGCCTCCTTCTGCACTGAAGGGCTTCTATGATTCCTTTCAATTTAGTGGATAGGATGGGCTCGTAGTTCAGCGTCTAAACCAGAGACTTTAGGTTCCAGTCCTATCACAGGAGTTGAGTACTATGGGAGGTATGTTTGTAATATCCTAGAATCCCTACAGTACAGAAGGAGGGCCTTTAACCCATCGAGTCTGTGCTAACCCTCCAATAGAGTATCCCACCTAGACCCTATCTCTGTAACCCCACGTATTTACCCCTCAGCTCCCCCTAACTTGAGTTACTCAGGGGCGTTTTAGCATGACCAATCCATTATATGGTTCACCTTGCAGGTAATCAACCTGTTAACACTTGCCCATTATTTCCCAAATGAGAAAAGTGCATATGAAGAAACAGAACAAACAGTTTTAGTGGATTGATTTTAACAGAAAAAAATTGTCAGTTATGCTTAATGCTAGCAGATAGAAGTTGGGTAGGAGATAGCTGGGATGTACAATGTCTGAAGGGTTTGAATTAGAGCTATCAAGATGACTACATACTTTCACATGGGTGGGATTATGTTTCCTTGAGTTGCACAATGTTACCATGTTACCAGTATGTAATAAAAATATTGTCTTCCCAGAGCATTGACTTTGAAGATTTGCACTCACAATCAGGTTCTTCAACTCATTACACTTCTACAAAGCTTCATCATGTTGGCACCAATAGGGAATTAAGGATTGTTTTCTATAAAGTAGAGAAGGGTATGGGGGGGGGACATGATTGAGGTGTATAAGATTATGAAGGTGTGGACAGGGTGAGGAGGGAAGAGTTGTTCCCCTTGTTTGAGGGTCAGTCACAAAAGGGGCTTGGTTTTGGAGAAAGGGCAAGAGATTCAAAGGGGATCTCAGAAAAAGAACTTTTTCACTCAGAGGATGGTGAGAATATAGAATGCACTGCCTGCGAAGATAGTGGAGGCTGGAAATCTTACAATCTTTAAAAAGATTTCGAGATGAGCACTTGAAAGATCACAACATTCAAGTAAAATCCACCTAGTTCACTAATGTCCTTCAGGGAAGGAAATCTGCTGCTCTTACCTTGTTTGGCCTACATGTGGCTCCAGAGCCATAGCAATATAGTTGAGTCTTAGCTGTCCTCGGGCAACTGGGATGAACAATAAGTGCTGGCCAGCCAGTGATGCCCATGTCCCATGAACGAATAACAAAAGGGTGTGGGACAAGTGCAGGAAAATGGGATTAGTGCATCTTTAGTGATAGTATGGACTCAGTGGGCCGAAGGGCCTTTTCTGTGCTGTGCGAGTCAATGGGTGGATTTGATGATGTCGCTCAAACAAGACCGGAAATTCCCACCCAAGGTCAACGGACACTTCTGTTGTCTGCCCCTCGGCATTTCAATTCCACGGCAGATGGTGTGGTACGATTCCGGCGTATGGCTATTATACAGAGCAGAAGGAGGCCATTCTGTTATGCTTGTGATGGCTTTTTAAAAGACATATCCAACAAGTTCCATTGCCTCACTCTTCTCCCGCAGCCCTGCATATTTTCCTTTATAAGTACACATCCAATTCCTGCTTGAAAATTACTGTTGAATCTGCTTCTACCATCCTTTCACGTTCCATTTCATTACAATTCACAACATGAACAAACATTTCTAAATCCCCCCTTGTGCTTTGGCCATTCATCTTAAATCAGATCCTCCAATTACTGACTCTTCTGCCATAGTTCCTCCTTATCTACTCTTTCAAGACACTTCATAATATTTGCACCATTCCTGACAAAAAGATTTGACCCGTTCCCTATTGCTCCAGCCATCAGTACATCTGAACATTTGTTCCGAATTCAATTCATTCCATTTTTGTAGCGAAGCAGCCCTTCACTTGGGTATTGAAGCTATTCATCATGTTTTGACTGATCGCCCCAACAATTTCTCTCCTCCCACCACCACCCACAGCCCTCCCCTTCCCCTGACAACATTCCTCGCTGGTTAAGCAAGCTGTAATTGATAGCAGAAGTAACACGTCGCAGTGTTGAAATGTGCATCAAATTCCCAGCTTCAATCATGGTGATGAAAGGGTCAGTCACCCATCAGAAAGTATTTTGGAGCTGAACAATAAATGGGCTTGGCTCAGAAGAGGCTGCATAGCTCATGTGGAGTCAATGCTGTTACCTACTTGGCTTCAGCCCTGGTTCCATTTGCCCACCACAGGAATTCCACAGTCTCTACTGCACCTCCCACCCCCTACGCCATCCATCATTTGCACTGAATCCTGACCAGATTCTCTGCAAACCAGTCCCTTGCTTGCTTTGAAGGGGAATGAAAGTGACCACATGCCTGTCCGAAGACTGGTTTCCTAAAAATGTATTTTTACCAGCCCTCTGTTTACCAACCAGACATTGTGTTTTCATTGAACCCTTGTAGAGAGAGAATTGGGAAGAGAAATATTGGAGTGATTTCCATCAATCGGTGCTAGTTAATGATAAAAGATATATGGAGCAGAAGCACTATTTTGGGCAGAATTGACGAGACAAAGCAGATTACACCAATTTTGCGGGGCGGGGGGAACGAGGGCCATTGTCTGATGTCTGGTCAGGTGGCAAGGGTTGGGCCAAAATGTGAGCAAGAAGCGATATCCATTGTTGAGCTGAACCGGAGCTGGAGTGAGGGGGTGGAGTGAGAGTGGGTGCTTGGTTGGGATGCTGTAAGGGTGTCCAACGCAGACCTTGGTCTGAGTGTTTAAAATGGTTACATTGAAGTTAGAAATGCTTTTCTTCCCTCCTAACTCTTTCAGAGTACCTATCAATGGAAAACTGGAAGAACCATCCAAAGTTAGCAACTTAAATCACTTTGTTGGATAGTTCCTGACCCAGCACAATTGTCCACAGGAAGTTAGCCTTCCTGAACAATTGCCAGGTAAACCTTTACCTGGGGCCCTCTGAGAGAGATTCCCCAGCACATCACAGGGGTACATCCTAAGTCTGACACTGGGGAGCCAGAAACACGCTGTTTTTCTCTTTAATAAATTAATTGACAATTATTAGAATTAATTTCTCTGACAAAGGGAGAGATCCGGACTTGAAACGTTGACTCTATTCTCTCTCCACAGATGCTGTCTGACCTGCTGTGATTTTTTTTCTATTTTTGTTGTGTTTGAATGAATTTATTTTGACAATTGATGTGACCGATTCTCAGTCATCAACGCATAATGATTAATTCCTTTTCTGTGCACAAGAATTTTGAGTCATCCAATAATTTGAGTGAAGTGTTGTAAATAAAACAACCAATGAGTGGGAAATTATGCAAAATAATTCGAAACAAGCAACTACTAAAGGAGTGAAATGTTGTTTGAATTGTTCAAATGATCCATAAAAGATGACATTTAATGGGTGCAACTTGACAATGTCAAGTTTGGAAGCATAGAAATTAAAAATAGCTGAATAGCTTAGAGTGAAGGGCAAGGCTGGTAGAAGCAGGGAACCCTGGGTGACTCGGGATATTGAGGCCCTGGTCAAGAAGAAGGAGGAGGCATATGACATGCATAGGCAGCTGGGATCAAGTGAATTCCTTGAAGAGTATGGAGGGTTTAGGAATAGAGTTAAAAGAGAAATCAGGAGGACAAAAACAGGATGCAAGATTGCTTTGGCAGATAAGGCAAAAGAAAATCCAAAAAGATTCTACAAATACATAAAAGGCAAAAGAATAGCGAGGGATAAGGTAGGGCTTCTAAAGGATTAACAAGGTCATCTATTTGCAGACCCACAAGAAATGGATGAGATCCTAAATTAATATTTCTCATCAGTATTTACTGTTGAGAAAGGCATGGATGTTAGGGAACTTGGGGAAATAAATAGTGAGTGTACATAAAAAGAGAAGGAAGTGCTGGAAGTCTTAAAGTACATCAAGATAGATTAATCCCCAGAACCTGATGAAGCAAATCTCAGGACATTGTGGGAAGTGAAGGAAGAAATTGTGGGTCCGTTAGCAGAGATAATTGAATCATCGACAGTCACAGGTGAGGTGCCTGAAGATTGGAGAAGAGCAAATGTCATGCCTTTGTTTAAAAAGGGCTGCAGAGAAATGTCTGGGAAATAAGGCCAGTAAGCCATCTATTGTGGGTATATTGTTAGTAGGTGTTCTGAGAGACAGAATTACAGACAGTTAGAGGGAGACAAGGACTGATTAGAGACAGTCAGCATGGCTTTGTTAGTGAAAAAATCATGTCTCACAAATTTAATTGAGTTTTTGAAGGGGTAACCAAGAAGGTCAATGAGATCAATACAGTTAATGTTGTCTACATGGACTTTAGCATGGTCTTTGACAAGTACCACATGATAGGTTGTTGCGTAAGGTTAAATTTCATGGGATCCAGAGTGAGATAGCCAAACGGA
Organism: Sphyrna mokarran; assembly: GCA_024679065.1. Lineage (NCBI taxonomy): Eukaryota > Metazoa > Chordata > Chondrichthyes > Carcharhiniformes > Carcharhinidae > Sphyrna > Sphyrna mokarran. Next base: position 17,318,542 of record JAGIQG010000025.1, read on the forward strand.
TACAAAATTGGCTGGATGGTTTTGGAGGGTGATTTTTCAAACTGGAGGCCTGTAACCAGTGGTGTGCCTCAGACATCAGTGCTGAATCCACTGTTACTTGTCATTTATATTAATGGTTTGGATGAGAATATAAGAGGCACGGTTAGTAAATTAGCAGATGACACCAAGGTTGGTGGCGTAGTGGACAGTGAGGAGGGTTATCGAGGATTGCAGCAAGATCTTGATCAATTGGGTCAGTGAGCTGACGAATGGCGGATGGAATTTAATGTAAATAAATGCGAGGTGATGCATTTTGATAGACTGAACTAGGGCATGACTTACCCAGTTAATGGTAGAATATTGTGGAGTTATAGAACAAAGAGATCTAGAGGTACAAGTTCATAGCTTCTTGAAAGTGGAGTCACAGGTGGACAGAGTGGTGAAGAAGGCATTTGGCATGCTTGGTTTTATTGATCAGAACATTGAATACAGGAGGTGGGACGTCTTGTTGAAGTTGTACAAGATATTGATAAGGTCACTCTTGGAATACTGGATACAATTCTGCTCACTCACTATTGTAAAAAGAATACTATTAATCTAGAAAAATGCAGAAAAGATTTACTAGGATGCTACTGGGACTTGATGGTTTGAATTATAAGGAGAGGCTGGACGCACTGGGACTTTTTTTCTCCGGACCATAGGAGGCTGAGAAGTAATCTTACACAGGTCTATAAAATAGTCAGGGGCATAGATCAGCTGGATAGTCAAATTCCTTTCCCAAAGATAGAGGAGCCTAAAACTAGAGGACGTAGGTTTAAGGTGAGAGGGGAAAGATACAAAAGGGTCCAGAGGGGCAATTATTTCACATAGAGGGTGGTGAATGTCTGGAACAAGCTGCCAGAAGTAATAGCAGAGGCAGGTACAATATTTCTTTTAAGAAGCATTTAGTCAATTACATGAGCAAGATGGGTAAAGAGGTACACAGGTCAAATGCGGGCAATTGGGACTAGTTTAGTGATTTTAAAAATAGGGGTGTCATGGACAAGTTGGGCCGAAGGGCCTGTTTTCATGCTATAAATCTGTATGACTCTATGACACAGTGCCAAACTTGAAGAAGAAGAAACAAATGCTGGAAATGGTCCAGAGGTGCTTGTTCATTTACTCACAGATTTATGCAAGTTATAACTGCCTTGTCGAACACAGCCAGGTTTGAACAAGCAAGGATAGATACTTGAAAGCTCTTGGAAGCTCCTTCGATTGACTTCCCATCCTGACGTTGTCAAACAAATACCCCCTCCACACATCACCCCCACCCCCACCTCCCCACCTCGAACAGCTGTTTCAAGTGTTCAGGTGTCTGATCTTGTATCTGACTACTTACATCATTGACTGGGAGGTGAGGTCAGAGATTTCAAGTAATGTGGGGAATATCTTGTTTTTCAAAGTGTACGAGCTGGAAGATTGCAACTATTTATTCTCTGTCTCTGCCTGAAGCCCTAAGGATTCCAGTTTCTGGTTAAACTAAGGATAAAGGACTGAAGTGCCAGTATGCCAGCTTGATATGCACTTCAACTGGTACTGGGGGCAAGAACAGTTAGCATTCAGAATCCAGCACAGTACAGACAGATCCATCATGTACATGAGGCATGGAGTATCATTTGAGGTCACTCGTGTTTCCCCACAACCCCCGCTACCACATCACCATGGCATAAACCAGGCTAGGTCAGCATCAAATAACATTGATCCACCAATAGAACAAAGGCTAGGATTACTCACTGGGGACAGTGGAGCCCCCTCTGATCCCACAAAGGCTGAAGGAATTGGGGCAAGACCCTGTCTGCTGTGTGGGCAGGTCACAATCTGATTTACGTATCCTGTTTAACTTATGGTTAGGAGTGGCACAGCGGTTAGCACTGCAAGAGACCCGAGTTCAATTCCAATTTTGAGCCACTGTCTGCGTGGCTTTCCTCTGAGTGCTTTGGTTTCCTCTCACAGTCCAAAGATGTGTGGGTTAGGTTGACTGGCTATGCTAAATTGCCATTCACTGTCAGAGGACCAGCAGGGTAAATAGATAGGATTAGAGAAATAGGGCCTGGGTGGGATAGTTATCGGTGCAAGCTTGATGGGCTGAATGGCCTCCCTCTGCACTGTAGGGATTCTATGGTTCTACAAGGCCCATAAAATTACATTAGGATTGTACTTTACAAGTATATCACAGGCAATCTGATTCTTAGTAATAAATTGGCAAAGTTCTGAAGAAACAGGAGCAGAAGCATGTGCTTTAAAGGTGTTCATTCTGGATGTTAACACCAAGTTCAGAACAGTGTGAAACTAGTGCGATCCCGAAATTTATTATTCTGTTATTGGGCTTTGACGAATCAGTTCTGTGATGGTGGATCACACATATACGTATGAGCATAAAAAAGCAGAAGAAAGAGTTGTGGAAGTTTGCTGTTGTGCTGAATTTATATCCAACATTTTTTTTGTCAGTGAAATAAGCCCAGTCATTGATACTCAAAAGCTGTACAATCAAACAATTTTGCCAGCTGTAACAGACTCCCAGAAAGAAGATAACCACTGGAACCTTGGTATCAGTGATACTAAAAGAGCTGTCTCCAAAAGCCACATCTAGTGGGTGGCACGGTGGTACAGTGGTTAACACTAACTGTTTCACAGCACCAGGGACTAAGGTTTAATTCCAGCCTCGGGTTACTGTCTGTGTGGAGTTTGCACATTCTCCCCATGTCTGGGTGGGTTTCCTCCGGGTACTCCAGTTTCGTCCCTCAGTGCAAAGATGTGTGAGTTCACCATCCAAATTAACACTCAGGGTGGGACCTTAATGTCTCGCTTGTCCCGAAAACGTAAAATCCCATCCGATGTCAATGGATCTTTCTATGGTCTGTCCCACGCCCGCTCCAATTCCTGTGCAGATGGGAAGGTAAAATTCCATCTTTAGCGTCAGGGAGATTAGCAGAGTAATTATAAGGGGTTAAGTGAAACAAATTTCCCAGGAAACAGTCCAATTCCTTGCAGTGACAGCATCTATTATTTGTGGACTCATTTTCCGTCACTCCAGATAGATTGGAGAAACCCAGTTTCAGAAAACAGTGACGGTTAAGAGGCGTGACTGATTAATTTAGGTGAGCAGTTTTGACTTGGGGAGCTCAGTCTTCAAAATTCAAAGTTAAACACAAAGGTAAAGAAATGCCACGCCTCATGAGTTTTCAGCAGAGGATTTAGCAAAGAGGAGTTAAGTTTATTTATTAGTCACAAGTGGGCTTACTTTAACACTGCAGTGAAGTTCCTGTCAAAATTCTCCAGTTGCCACACAGATACACTGAGGGAGAATTTAGCACGGCCAATGCATCTAACCTGCACATCTTTGGAATGTGTGAGGAAACCGGAGCACCCGGATGAAACCCAAGTAGACACGGGGAGAATGTACAAACTCCACACAGACAGTGTGCCCAAGCCGGCTCTCTGGTGCTGTGAGGCAGCAGTGCTAACCACTGTGCCACCCCACCCTCCCTCACACCTGTCAAGTTGGAGCAAGCAGCACCAGGACAAAATGCCACATAATCTAACGGAATCGTTCAATATTTGCAGACCTTTGTACGTCAAAAATAAACTCTGGGAAGAGAAAAATATTGAAAGGTCATGAATTTACGAGGGGTGAAATTTTTCTTCTAACTGTTGTCTCCAGTGGAAAGAGTGGAGGGCAGCGTGCCAACTGGAGTTCAAGCTTTTCCCATTGGTTTTTTCAACATATAGAAAAAGATCAATGGAAGGCTGGTGGGTGGAGGGGGGCCTTAGCGGGTGGAGAGGGAGTGTGGGGGTGTGTGGGGGTGCAAGGGCAATGTTGGGAAGGTCCCACGACATCAGGCAGAGCCTATCCCACCAGCATCCTCGGCTCCTCTCAGATTAGAGAGCCCTGATGTGGAAAAAAATAAAAAGATCCCATTCCCCAGCAATGGGCCATGAACCTCATCCTCCCAAGACCCCACCCACCCTCCCAGAGGACTGCTCCCCTGTAGCAGACACAGCCTCCTGCATCCTCCCCACCCCCCTTTCACAGGCGACAGCACTCCTTGGATACAAGCCCCTCTTCTCAGGGTAACTTACTCACCCCCAAACCTCTGCAATGCCGCTCCCCCCCCCCCCCCCCACCATGCCCGCAACCGCTCGGGTACTGCCCTGACATCATGGGTACACAGCCCAACAAATTGATTGCAATCTGCAGCCTCCTCCCACTCTGACAATGTACGGGTTAGATAGATTGGCCATGCTAAATTGCCCCTTAGTGTCAGGGGAATGAGTACAGTAAATATATGGGGTTACGGGGACAGGGCCTGGGTGGGATTGTGATCGGTGTAGACTCGATGGGCTGAACGGCCTCCTTCTGCACTATAAGATTTTATGGAACAGGTAAAATTTTGTTCGAATCTCTGATTGAGTTAGTAGGCAGCTAATTGGTCTCATATTTGTAACCGAGATTGTGGAAGTATTTTCCAGCCCAGATCTTATTTAATTCTGCAATTGTAGCAACATATTCTCTGCTGTTACATTATTTCAGGCTGGAGATCAAGAGCGTTCCTGCAGGCGGAGATTACTAAGAATTCCGATCCAGTGTCTTGACTGCCCACGGGCAATAATATTTTGAAATCTAATCCAGGGTCTAGACAAAAGTTATTATGAACAATCACGAGACAAGTTTAAAGTTCAGAACGCGGACGGGAAAACTCAAATTTAAATAAACAGGAGTTTAAAAATACATTCATATTAATTCTGATTACTAACAGCAGTATGTGCTTTCCTCCACATTGCAGGATGGAGAAATAACCCCCAACTGTGACTTCACCTGGACAACTGGTGTTAGACCTGACAGAGCAAGTCTGTTCCACACACAGATTCCTCCTTGTTCATTATTATAGCCGTATATCCCTGTCACAAGAATACTGGTCCTCCTTAAAACCAGTTTCCTTCCCCAATCCCTCCCAGGCTGTAGCTCATTCATTTCAGCAGTCTAAAATGATCCGGAATTTTGTTCCCCAAGCTTGTAAGTCAAGTATGAATCATTTGCCGAAGATTGTTTACAATTGGTTGCATGTTCTATTTAAAAGCAAATAGTTTAAAAGTCAGACATCTTGCGTAGTGGCCCCTCATTTATAAAGCATTCTATTAAACAATTCATTCATTTTAACTTGTTCCTATTTCAGTACCTTTTTAATATATTTTTGCCGAGGTTTCAATTGCTAGCAAATGGGATTTAACTTTCAGTGCCACAAGTAGGCTTACATTAACATTGCAATGAAGTTTCCATGAAAATTCCCGAGCCATCACACTCCTGCGCCTGTTCGAGAACATTGAGAAAGAAGTTAGCATGGTCAATGCACTGAACCAGCACACCTTTTGGAGGAAACCTGAGCACCCAGACAAAATCCATGCAGACACAGAGAACACGTGCAGACTCCACGCAGACAGAGAGCCAAGCTGGGAACTGGATCTGGGTCCCTGATGCTGTGAGGCAACAGTGCTAACCATTGTGCCACAAGAGAGGGAGAGAGCTTGAGCAGGAAAGAGTGGGTGAGGGAGAGAGAGAGAGTGAGTGAGAGGGAGTAACAGAGAGAGAGGGATGGAGAAAGAGGGATGGTGAGGGAGGGAGAGAGAGCGTGAGGAGGAAGGAAGGGAGTGTGAGAGACAGCAAGTGGAAGAAAGGGTGGAAGGGAGAGAGAAAGTGAATGGTGAGAGGGAGAGAAAGAGGGAGTGTGGGAGTGAGAGAGGAAGAAGAATGGGAAGGAGGAGGGAGAGAGAGATGGAGGGAAGAAAGGATATTTTTGAAGTACCTTTCTATTCTCCTTCAGGGGTTCCACTATTTTGAGCCCAGTATCTGCCATAAGGCATCCTATTTTTTCTTATCCAATATTTTTCTTGACAGCCGGGGTGTCTGGACTGTTTAGCCCACCTTTACCTTTACGGCAACATGTCTGTATTGTGCTATCTCTATTAATTTTTTGAATGACTTCCACTGTTCTGAGGTGCAGTTTTCTACAAGTAGGTGCTCCAGTCCATTTTGGTCAGATCCTATTATCCTCATCCTATTAAAGTCACCGTTCCCCCAGTTCAGAACATTTATCTTTGTCCTTTTCCATAACTACCTTAAATCTTACTGATTTATAGGTACCATCGTTAAAATGCTCTCCTGCTGACTCTTCTATCACCTGTCTGGTTTCATTCCCTAAAATTAGGTGGAGTAACCACCCCCTTTCTTGTAGGATTTTCACCATGCTGGCTCAGAAAGCTCTCGTGGATGCACTTTAAGAATTTCAACCCTTCTAAGCCTATCACACTTTGTTCCCAACTAATATTGGAGAAAGTTGATTGATTTTTATACTTCTCTGAGATTAACCTACATATCTACACTTCCATCTCTCCCTGGGGGCCTATAGTACACACCCAATGCTACCATTAGCTCTTGACCATCTCCACTTCAAAACCTTTGATGTAGACAGGGGCATGGCCTCCATTATGTTTCCTGAAGTTGATGACTATCTCCTTCATTTTATTGACAGTGAGAGAGATTAGATTCTCTATTTCCTTGCTTGTACTCCACCTTGTCATTTGTTTGAGATCTGACCCACTATAGTGGTGTCATCAGCAAACTTTCTTCACTCAAACGGTTGTGAATCTTTGGAATTCTCTATCCCAGAAAGCTACAGTGTTTAGTCACTGGCCATATTCAGGACAGAGGTCAATAGATATTTGGATGCAAAGGCAGTAAAGGCTCTTGGGAACAGTTCTAAAGAGACCCGAGATGGAAGATCAACCATGAACTGTAAACAATGAAGCAGACAGAAGGGTCTAATACATCTAAAAAGGACAGCATGGTGGCATAGTGGTTAGCACTGTTACCTCCCAGTGCCAGGGACCTGGGTTCAATTCCAGCCTCAGGTCACTGTCTGTGTGGAGCTTGCACATTCACCCTGTATCTATGTGGGTTTCCTGCAGTTTACTTCCATAATCCAAAGATGTGCGATTAGGTTGATTGGCCATGCTAAATTAACCCTAGTGTGAGAGGGTTAGCAAGGTAAATATGAGGGGATATGGGAATAGGGCCTGGGTGGAATTGTAATCGGTGCAGACTCAATGGCCTCCTTCTGCATTGTAGGGATTCTATGATTTTATGGTCTGCTCCTGTTTCTGAGGCTTTTTATTAATTATACCAGCTCAGAGGTGGCAGTGAAGTAACTGTTAACATTGGTTTGTGCAAATTGCAATATTGAAATGACAGCTAAAATTCAGGCTCGTCTCTGGGATCCATAACTACAAGCTCCTCGATTTCCAACCTGTGCTTAATTAAACCAGGCAATACAAGGTCAGGGGAGTGGTTGGATCCACACGGCGATTCTCTTTATGTTGCCTCTGGTATGGGTGGATGCAGGGCAGATCCAATTCCTCCCAATTTCACCTGAAGTAAATTGAGAGAGTTTGCCATGGAACACAGATGTTCCGAAACATCATCGCGTGCAAAGCCAGGGGTTACAGCTGGATTGGTGCCAGGTAGGCTGGCCGAGTGAGCAAAGCTGAGGAAACACGCCGCCATTTAACACAACCCGCTAAACATAGTAAAAGCTGTAACACTCAGGGTTAGAAATAGCAACGCTTCCGTCAGCCAAATTTCTCACCTTTATGATCTCTGGTGACTATGAGTACATTTGGGTCAATTTTAAACCTAGCCACCAGGTAGTACAACCATGGCAAGTGGGTGAGAGACTAACTCGCTCAGGTCCTAACCATAGGCGATGTTGTTCTGTAAGATTTTGTACACACTTGCAGCAAGCAGAAGTTTCATAATTTAGAACTACACCAACATTTAAAATTCAGGAATATAAGCGAAATATTGTGGATGATGCAACCTGAAAAAAGAAGAGGGAATGTTGTAAAAACACAACAGTTCCAGCAGCATCTGTAACGAGAGAAAACATAGCTGATTTATTATTGTTATGTGTATTGGGATACAGTGAAAAGTATTGTTCTTGCAAGCTACACTGACAAAACGTACCATTCATGGAGTGCATAGAGCAATAGGAAAAGATAGGTTTGCAGAAAATTTTCCACAATTTTCCTAAAAAAATCCAAGTACCAAGATTTTCTGCCCGTTTTTTCAGCCAGCTTAGTTAAATGAATTTACAGCACTCTGCGCAACACAGTTGATTCACGTCAGTTGTGGGGGGGGGTTAATCCCACTCAGGAGGCTGGCATCAGACTGCTCAGGGAGCCATTGCGCATGCACCGTTCTCCCAGTAGGAAATCAGTTGACATTGCTCTCCCCAGGATCGGTGGCCTCCTGCACATACACAGTGACCTAAGCTGAGAATCGAACCCTTGTCCCTGGTGCTGTGAGGCAGAAGTGCTAACCACTGTGCCACCATGCCATCCTGTTCAGGCCCCGACGAGAAACTCCAAGGTACGTTATGCAGTTAATCTAGACCTGAAGTTTTACATTTGATTTTGACACTAGACTGAACATAAGGTGCTTCACTGTTGGTATGATTCAAGTGACTCACTAGGAAGCTTTTATCAAAACAATCTTCATTTAAGCACACAGAATATAACAAAAATAACAGGCATAACTTTTACCAATTAAAATATCTAGACATGGCAAATATAATCCTTAACAGGATCTCTGCTATTCCAATTTAAAGCATTACCGAACAAGCATAAACACGTCTTCAGAACTAATCAGCACAAAGCAAATATGTTCACACGTTCTGGATTTTCAGCTTTTTAACACTTCTGGACAGAGATCATGACAGTAGTTTTGTCAGATGAATATATCCTCAAAACACAAATCCTCAGAGAAGGAAACCAAGCCTCCAGCAGCTCCCAGTCTCTAGTTCCCAGAGACAGAAAAGAATACAACGCTTTGCAGCTTCCAAAGCAGCAACTGTCAGGGAACAATCTACTTTCATATAGTGGAATTGCCACAAAAGAGCCTTATCGCCTGGCAGATTATGGTCTCCAACTTCAGGATGAGGAAAAGAGAGACACTGTTCTCGCTCTCTCCCTCTCTCTCTCTCTCAACCCCAAAAGCAGTATCTAAAGTTGAATATCCTGTGTAAGCCCAGATTCCCTGTCATATGACCATATCGGCCAATCATCCCCATCACATTCCGCTCTGCAAAATCCCAGGGGAAAACAGCAGAACAGCATTAATTCAGATTAAAACTAATTAGCAGCAATTTTGCTGCTGCAGCAATAATACAGGATGCTGCTAGACAAGAGGGCTCTGAGTGCATAAAATTGCTACAACAGATCATGCACAGGAACATAGCTCAAATATATTTCTTCAAACACAGTATCACCACAAATATCTCAAATTAACATTCTTCCTTCTAAATAAAGCAGCTGGTTAAATATTTATATATTTTAGGGCAGTGAGCACTCCAACCTCAAACTATCCACTGTATATCAAAACTCTCTCTAATTCAGCATCCCAAGTTTTTATACATTTTTATTTTCCTCCTCTCTGTTGCCAGGTAAACAGACATGGCTAGCTATTGGCCGAATGCATCATTTTGTGATCATTTTCCACAACTGAAATATTCAACTACAAATTGATTCAAGCAGAAGATTATTTTGCAAGAGCTCCAATCACAAAAATCCTTTCTATCATCATGTTTCATTTCCTTTGAGAATCATGGAAGTGAAGTAATGTAGTGAAGGTAGCTTGTGTCTCACTTCGACAAGCAGACCATCCCATGACTATATCATAAAGCTCGAACACTAACCCAAATTCTTTTACATTTCAGCATTGACTACAGGAATTGGGATGTCTTGTTGAAGTTGTACAAGACATTGGTAAGGCCACATTTGGAATAATATGTACAGTTCTGGTCACCCTATTATAGAAAGGATATTATTTAACTACAAAGAGTGCAGAACAGATTTACTAGGATGTTACCAGGACTTGATGACTTGAGCTCAAAGGAGAGGCTGGATAGGCTGGGATTTTCTTATCTGGAGCGCAGAAGGCTGAACGGTGATGTTACAGAGGTCTATAAAATAATGGGGACATAAGTCAGCTATTTAGTGAATATCTTTTCCCAAAGATAAGGTCATCTAAAACTAGAGGGCATACGTTTAAGGTGAGAGGAGAGAGATACGAAAGGGTCTAGAGGAGCAATTTTTTCATGCAGAGGGTGGTGAGTGTCTGCCAGAGGTAGTACAAGAGGGTACAATTTTGTCTTTTAAAAAACATTTAGACAGTTACATGGGTAAGATGAGTATAGAGGGATATGGGCCAAATGCAGGCATTTGGGACAAGCTTAGGAGTTTAAAGAGAAAAGGGTGGCATAGACAAGTTGAGCCGAAGGGACTTTTGTCTTTCGAACTGTGAGAGCACTCAGAAGAAACCCACACAGACACAGGGAGAACATGCAGACTCCACATAGACAGTGGCCCAAACCGAGAATCAAACCTGAATCCCTGGCACTGTGAGGCAGCAGTGCTAACCACTGGATAATTTGTAATATTATGATTATTGGATGGTTTGTAACACAATGGTCACTCTGTGGTTTGCAACACTATGATGGAACTAGGATTTTGCTGAGTCTGTCATTGTAACACCTCTACTTCCATTATACAAAGAACAAAGAACAAAACAGCACAGGAAACAGGCCCTTCGGCCCAACAAGCCCGCACCGCCACCCCGATGTTCCCACCTCTACCCGCGATCCCTGTCCATGTTTATAGATCTATGGATTAAAAACCAAATTCGAGACAATTTAGGGAGAATTTGTTTTGCCAATTAGCCTAAGAGCACATCTTTGGGATGTGGGAGGAAACCGGAGCTCCCGGAGAAAACCCACACAAGCATGGGGAGAATGCGCAAACTCCCACAGACACAGGCCCAAATCCATGTATCTGCACAGCACAGCGATAGTCACTGAGCTCCACATTATAGTGGAGGATGCTGTTTAGGAATTTTACACTGGATGATCATTGATCAAAGTTAACAACTATTGCAAAGGCAGGGCTTATGGGGTGGAGCCAGGTAAGGAGCGGTGCCTGATCGGGAAAGGAGGAGGTTCTGCTGCTATTCTGCTCATGATCGGTGGAGGGCAGCCCACTGTCACTCTGCACGCAGTCAGTGTTGGAGGGGAGACAATTAGTCATTGTGGCAGGAAAGCGGAGGCAATATTTCTAGGCTTGATCAGTGGGTCCTCGGATAGCCGGGGTAGGTGAAGTGCTTTGCTGAGGCCGGCTGCAGTAACAGACAGCTTACAGAGTTCACAGATCTGTCAGCTCTCTGCTGGTTGCCATTGCGCATGTGCACCCACATAGATTTCCACATGCTCAATGGCTGCCTCTGCTGCTGCTGCAGCCTTCCTGATGAATTAAATATGCAACTCAAAAAACAGATCTGAAACTCTGTCATTTTCATGCTAGCTAGGCACTTAGAATTGTTCTCACAGAAAGCACCTTCCTAATGTTCACGAAAGACGTTATATGAATACAAGATTTTCTTTCTTCTCCTCAGCTTAACTCTGTTGGAAACATCAAAACCAGCTGAGCCTCATGATGTTAATGCTCACACAAGTAGGAATGATACATGACATCTATGATAGATTACGAGTAAGGCAGAATGACATAACTTGTTTTTTTCAAATTGGTGAGCATAATACAAAATAGAATAAGTTTGATTCCGCTATTCAGTCATTTTGGTGAAACACAGCAGAGTTTAAATGCAGCAAAAACATTGAAACTTTTGGGGACGTGACGGTTTAGTAGTATTATCACTAGACTTTTAATCTAGAAACTCAGCTAATATTCCGTGGACTCGGGTTTGAATCTCACCAATGGCAGATGGTGGAATTTGAATTTGATTTTTTTTAAAAAACTGGAATTAAGAATCTACTGATCACCATGAAACCATTGTGAATTGTCAGAAAAACCATCTGGTTCACTAATGTGCCTTAGGGAAGGAAATCTGGCTGAAGGAAGGCTGAGCGGTGATGTTATAGACGGCTATAAAATAACGAGGGACATAGATCAGCTTTTTAGTCAATATCTTTTCCCAAAGATAAGGTAGTCTAAAACTAGAGGGCATACGTTTAAGGTGAGAGGAGAGACTCCAGAGCCACAGCAATGTGGTTAACCCTCAACTGCTCTCCAGCAACTAGGAATGGGCAATAAATGCCAGCAATACCCATATCCCACGATAAAAGTTCCATCATACTCAAATTCTAAACATGTTGTTTAAATACTCCCATTGCTTGCAATTATTTCATTATTTGTGCTCTTGGCAACACTCCTGGATTGAAGGCCTGTATTGTGGCATTCATCCATCCCACAACATGCAAGATATTTACAGGCTAACTTGCCACCCAAATGTTGTCCTGCATTGAAGCAGCTTGTGTCTACTTGACCTTGGAAGTCAAGATCAGGAACTCAGCAGCCTCAGTCCTGCATTTTAGGAGGTAAGTGCAGAACTCAACCCATCAACCAGTCATTCTCTTTGAAAGTCTTTGACTGCATTTGAGTGAGAAAATTGTCAACTTGCTCGCAATGAAAACTCCCCTGTATAAAAGAACTAGTGCTCACCTGCTCTTTCACCAAGCCATTGTGCTTCAAGGACTCAAAGATTACGTTCCATAGTTAACGTGATAGCCGCCCTATTGTGTCAAACCTGAAAACAATGATTGTTAAGTGAGTCCTGTCAAGCTATAAAAAGCTGAGACACCCTTCCAGTGATGTGGCCTTTCTCCAAATATGATGAAGAAGCCAGGTTTTATTTTAATGCAAATTTTCTTCCAAAAATTTATGGTCATTTCAGAAGACACTTCACTCTTTTCAAAATGACATAACTTGTTTTTTCAAATTGGTGAGCATAATACAAAATCGAATAAGTTCGACATAGCTTCTCAAAAACAAATCCTTTTCCTTTATTTTGAAAGGATCTAAGCTGTACTAAAAGGTGAACTGGATTTGTGAAATATAACTGCGAAAACCACAAAATAAAAATTAATCACACGCTGAACCAGAGGAGAAAGAATAGTTAGATGACTACAAGTCCTTGTAGGATACTTCACATGTTAAGTTAAGCTTATTTATTTTTTAGTCACAAGTAGGTTGACATTAACATTGAAATGAAGTTAATGTGAATGTCCCTTAGTTGCCACATTCTGGTATCTGTTTGGTTATATTGAAAGGGAATTTAGCATCGGTAATGTACCTAAACCAGCATGTCTTTCAGCCTGTGGAAGGAAGCTGGAGGAAACCCACACAGACATGAAGAGAACATGCAAATTCCACACAGACAGTGACCCAAGCTGGGAATTGAACCTGGGTCCCTGATGCTGTGAGGCAGCAGTGCAACAACTATGCCACCATGCTACCTCTCTTATTTAAATGATGATCATGGTTTTTCTGATGAATGAGGTGAATTGGTCTTCAGGGGAGAGGATGAGAGGAATTGAACTCATTATAAATTAGGTGAAGTTCCTTCAGTTTATCCCATCTGGATTTAGTATGGATGATAGTCAATGATCCATGGCTAGCACAATAGGATCCACATTGAAATAACAGCAATCAAATGTCCAGTCATCAGAATTTCCATGGTCTCTATCAGTCACTGCCCTTTGCTTCACCAATTTGTGTGTACTTTACTGACACATACAGGAAAAAAAACGTAAGAACAACTATTTAATGTTTGGTTAAATGTTTCAACACACCATCAGATTATCTCTACACCCTTTGCAATTAATGCATTCCTTTTTGTGTGCAGTTACTGTCACTGTATACATATGAAAATATGAACATATGAGTTAGGAGCAGGAGTAGGCCATTCAGTCCTTCGAACTTGCTCTGCCATATTTGATAAGCAAGATGTGGAGATGCCGGCGTTGGACTAGGCTGATCAAAGTAAGAAGTCTCACAACATCAGGTTAAAGTCCATCAGGTTTATTTGGTTGCACAAGCCACCAGTTTTCGTAGCGCTGCCCCTTCATCAGGTAAGTGGGAGTATTTGATAAGTCCATGGCTGATCTGACTATGGCTCCCACTCTACTTTCCTGTCCATCTGCTACATGTATCCTTTGACTCCCTTGTTGATCAAAAATATACCCAGCTCAGCCTTCAATATACTCAATGACCCAAAGCCTCCACTGCTGACTGGAGAATTCTACAGACTATTGACTGTCTGAAAGATAAAAGTTCTCCTTATCTCAATTTTAAATTTAATTATTTTAAAGTCTAGAATCCTCCATGAGTGGAAACATCCTCTCAGCATTCATCCTGTCAAGTCCCCACAAAATCTTCTTTGTTTCAATAAGGTCACCTCACATTCTTCTGAACTCCAATGAATGCAGGCCTAATTTCTGCAACCTATCCTCATAAGATTAAAGTTTGTTTTTTAGTGCCACAAGAAGGCTTACAGTGCAATGCAGTTACGGTGAAAATCTCCTAGTCGCCCCACTCCGGCGTCTGTTTGGGTACACTGAGGGAGAATTTAACGTGGCCAATGCACCTAACCAACATGTCTTTCAGACTGTGGGAGAAAACCAGAGCACCTCACACTTTGATTCCTGGCTTGTGTCGCTGTCTGTGTGGAGTTTGCACATTCTCCGCATGTCTGCGTGGATTTCCTCCTGGTGCTCCGGTTTCCTCCCATAATCTGAAAGGTGTGCTGGTTAGGTACATTGACTCAAACAGGTGTTGGAGTATGGTGACTAGGGGGATTTTCACAGTAACTTCATTGCAGCGTTAATGTAAGTTTACTTGTGACTGATAAATATCCTTTACATGCTCCTATTTTCTATGTTTCTATACTTTAACCTGTGGGAAGACTCCAGACCTGCCTCTTGGAGCTGCAATACATACACTCTGAGCTTCTTAGCGGTCTCTTTAACGAACCCGGATTACAGTTCCTTCTTTCCTGCCACAGGATGTTGAAAGGAAACCAACTCCAGTTTACCACGGCTGAAGTGATAGCATCCACAGGTGTACAACAATTCCTTTTGCCTCATAGGAAAACAATTGCCATCAAAAAGTCAACGGAATCTTTGCATGTGTGTGAGATGATAGACACGCTGGAAAACCAATCTGTTGATGGTGTAGCTTCGTATAGAAGTTCCACAGTGTAGAAAGATGCCATTCAGCCCACTGAATCTGCACCCACCCTCCAAAAGAGCATCCCATTCAAGCCCTCCCCTCCACCTTATTACCATAACCCTGCGCATTTACCATGGCTAAACTACTTAAGCTGCACATCTTTGAATACTAAGGGGCACTTTAGCATGGCCAATCAACCTAACCCACACATCTTTGGACTGTGGGAAAAAAACTGGAGCACCCGGAGGAAACCCATGCAGACACAGGGAGAATGTGCAAACTCCACACAGACAGTCATCCAAGGCCAGATGAACCTGGGTCACTGGTGTCGTGAAGCAGCAGTGCTAACTACTGCGCCATCGTATTTGAAACTGTTGGTTTTTTTTTTAAAGATTTTCTTTAAAATATATCTTAGTTCAAAAGAAAATGTGTCACTGAGATATGATTTTAACACCATTTCAGTAATTTTTTAAATTAAAATATGTACATTTGCTTTTCTTATGTGGTTGAAGACTGCTCCTCACTTACTCACAGATATCAAGTTCATCATTATTGCATTGATATAAAGCATTAAGTTCCCACTTGAATTCAAAATCATTGGGTTACTTTATAAATTGCAAATCATTGGCTTAAATTAACGGAAGCAGGCTGTATATCCAATGGCTGTGTATTGTTTGATAACATATGCATTCATATTTCATTTAATAAGTCTGAAGAACATAAGAGCGTATAATTGCCTTCTTCTTCCATGTTAAAATACATTGGGCTCTTTCTGCTTTGAAGTGCCTGCCAGGTGGTCCGTGAAATCATAAGGGGAGAGGTACTTTCTCACTGCAGCCACAGGGTGGCTACATGCTCTGTGTGAAGTGAGGCGAGATTCAGGGCAGATATTGCAGACTCACACACATGGAGATAATAAGGACGTGTCTCCGGTTCTATTCTTAGTGAGCCATGCTGCACGTGAAAGTCAAAACAACGCACTCATTAATGTAGCTTCTCCTTGCTGGATCACTTGCAAATTATGCTGAAGAATGTCCTGACCATTTTTTATTGAATACTTTGACCATGTTTAATATACGTACATATATTTTGATAAAACTGTTTATAACACCTGGAAGAAAGATTCAAAATGTGAGGGGAAGGACAGGGTGGCAGGAGGGGAAGAACAGGATTTAGGGTAGAAAATGTAATATATTTTATTTCTTTACAAAGTTAAAAGAACTGCGCTTCAGAGCCTAGAGATGTGAGCGCTGTTTATGAGGTTAGGCAGTTGTTCTGCAGTGACAAGGGGGAATCCCTGTGGAGTGGGCCTGTTACCCAGAAGTATCCCCAGACCTACCAGGAAACATCTTTCATGTTCAGAAAAAAAATAAGGACAGAAGCACTGAGCCTGTATCTTGTGCGGTGAATTCAAAGACTTGGCAGGAACTGCGGTTGAAATAAATCGGCTGCCAGGCCGGATACACAATAAATACAGTAGTAATCACCCAGAGAAATAGATATGCTTTAGTGGGATCCCCTTTTTGCTGGGATCACTTGGACAGCTACTTCGTAAATGAAATGCACATTTTACCAAACCCTGCACAGAAAATCTGGAGCGAGCAAGTTAGAGAGAGAGAAAAAAAGGCATTTTAAGAATAGGAATAATTAAGGGTGAAAGTGGACTGCTTGTTTGGTTCAAATTACAAAGCATTCACCTTGCAGTTATTGGACACTTGAAAATTACAAAGGCGATGCAGATAAAATCAGCACACTAAACTCTCCTGTCTGAGCTGCTTTCAAGCCAATTACAAAGAAGGTTCTTTAACAATGGAGAGGAATACAGGAATAATGTAAATTAAAACAGAGAGGTGCTCCAGCGAAGGACAGAACTAGTGCATTGTTAACCATTGTGCAGCAAGAATTAGCACCAAAACAACTCGAGGCCCTGGTCACTTAGGGTGGCATAGTGGCACAGTGGCTAGCTCTGCTGTTTCACAGTGCCAGAGGCTCAGGACCTCAGGATAATGCCTTAGGTCCAATCATCTTCAGCTGCTTCAACAACAACTCTCCTTCCCATTTACGATTACAAATGGGGATATTCACTGGTGATTACACAATTTTCATCACTATTCATGACTTTCAGATACGAAAGCAGTCTATGTTCAAATGCAGTAAGACATTCAGGCTTGGGCTGCTCAGTGTCAAGTAACACAAGTGCCAAGCAATGGCCATTTCCAATAAGAGAGAACCTAACTATCTCCACTTGACATTCAATGGCATCATCTTCACTGAATCCCCCACTATCTTGGTGATTACCATTAATCAGGACCTGAACTAGACCAAAATTAGTGTGGCTAGAAAAGCAGGTCAGAGGCTGGGAATCAGGCAATGAATAACTCACCTCTTGACTCCCCAAAGCCTGTCCATCATTTATGAGGCATAAGACAGGAGTGTGATGGAGTACCCCCCTCTTGCTGGCTGAGTACAGCTCAACAACACTCAAGAAGCAGGACAAAGCAGACTGCTCAAGTTGCACAGCATCCATCACTACTAACATACACTCTCTTCACCACAGAGTAGCAGCAGTAAATACCATCAACAAGCTGTACTGCAACAACTCACCAAAGTTCCTTCCATACATCTTCCAAACCCATGGCCGCCATCACCTAGAAGGACAAGGGCAGCAGACACATGGGGACACCATCACCTGCAACTTCTCCTCCAAGTCACACACCATTCTGATTTGGAATAATATTGCTGTTCCTTTCTTGTCACTGGGTCAAAATCCTGGAACTCCCCCAGTAACATCACTCTATGTGTTCCCACATCATATGGACAGCAGCAGTTCCAGAAGACAGCTCACCACCACCTTCCCAAGGGCAGCTTGGCATGGGTAATAAATGCTGGCCCAGCCAGCAATGCCTACATCCAGTGAAAGAATTTTAAAAATGCACACATGCACACGTAAGCACAAATGCAAATGTAAGCAGAAGCCAAAGGTTATCATTTCAGCATGAAACCTGAACACAATCAACACTGAGCAGTCCATTTTGAATACATTACATCTCAAAGTGCTTGACAATACAAACAGTGGCAGCCATGCAAAGGGGTGATGTGCCCCACTGTTCATACATGTAGTCATATTCCAATGCCTATCACAAATTGCAGACCAAAATAATGCTTATAGGTGACATTCACTAGTTAATGCTACAAACTCTGTGGCTGCATCTTTGGATCGCTTGCCTGCAATTCAATCATTCTGAAAATATTTTTTGTTCATAATCTTGAACTAAAGTCCTATGTGGTTCAGGTATAAATGTTCAAGGAAATGTTCAGGTATACATATTCAAGAAAAATGGATAGGGACCTTTTGTGGTCTCACAAAAAACATTTAAAACATGGAAAATAGGATTAGGATTTGACTATTTGGCCCTTCGAGCCTGCTCCACCATTCATTATGATCATGGTTGATCATCCAAGTCAATAACCTGTTCTTGCTTTTCCTCCATATCCTTTGATCCCTTTAGCCCCAAGAGTAATATCTAACTCCTTCTTGAAAACATACAATGTTTTGGCCTGCTTTCAGCTGCTTCCTGTGGTAGAGAACTCCACAGGTTCATTTCTCCATCAATTGATACTACCATATACAGATTAATTGGTCACTCACTTCTCTGCTATTTGTGGGATTTTGCAGTGCATAAAATCCTTGCTGTATTTGCTTGAACAACAATAGTCACTTAAGAATAATTCAATGTGTACAGAAGATTTTGGCATGTTTCTGAGAGACGTTATATAAATGAGAGGATTTCTTTTTGCATAAGCAAAATAGGCCATTATTCACTTTCATAGTGTGATCTTGAGGCAGATAGTTCAGCTATGGAGAAAGGAGAGCTCCCTTATTAGGAGAAAAGATTATTTTGCACAATTTTGAACTCATTGTTCAATCTGGAACAAGAGGTCACGGGTATAAGTTGAGAAGTTGTAAACTTAACACTGAGATGAGGAGGAACTATTTCTCGTAGAGGTGCGAAATTGTGGAACCTGTTGCCCCATAGTGTGGTGCAATCTGAGTTACTGACTGGTTTCAAGAAGGAAATAGATATATTTCTAATAAGAAAAGGAATAAAGGGATATAAGGAACAGGTGGGGAGGTGGATTTGAGGCCAGGGAGAGATCAACCGTGATCTGATTGATTGGTCTACTGAATTTGCCTGCTTCTGCTCCTAATTCCTATTTTCCTACGGGCAGCACGGTAGCACAGTGGTTAGCCCTGTTGTCTCATAGCACCAAAGGCCCAGGTTTGAGTCCAGCCTCGGATCACTGTCTGTATGAAGTTTGCACATTCTCCCCGTGTCTGTGTGGGCTTCCACCGGTTCTCCGGGTTTCCTTTCACACTCCAAAGATTGCGGTTTAGGTGGATTGGTCATGTTAAATTGCCCCTTATTTATTGTCAGGGGGACTAACAGGGTAAATACTTTCAGTTAATGGGATAGGGCCTGCTTGGGATTATTGTCGGTGCGGGCTCAATGGGTCAAGTGGCCTCTTTCTGCATTTGTAGGAATTCTATGATTCTATGTCCCGCCCGCCGTGGGAATTGTTGCGGGCAGGATGGAGAATTGGAGAGACAAGCACAAGGTCTGTCGACTTCAGGCTGGAATTCCTGGTTCCAAGGCAGACAGATGCTGAAAAATCCCTCTCATTATGTTTTAGATAAAATTGGATGGAGCAAAATATTTAAAAGGGTTGATATGAACTCTCTATTCCTCTTCAGATGATTACTTTTCCACTGGTAGCAGTTTCTCACAACTCTGTTCAAAATTACAGGATTACTAATAAAGAGATCAACTCATCCCTCCTTTACAATCCTTGCACATTCCAACAACAGGTAGCATACAGATTACAGAGGGACTTGGTCACAAGCAGCAAATGTCTTCTGTATAAATCCTTCAATTGGCAAATCCAAACTTAATTCTTGTTTGAAGGTTTCTAAAAAGCACAACTTTAATGAACCAGTGCTGATTTAACCACTCGATGTCAATCTTAAGATTATTCCAATCTCTTCCCTTTCATTGTTTTTAGATATCTCAAATTAAATATGAACATTTTATCTCGACAATGTTGAAACATTTCAAACCTGCTTAATCATATTTAGAATCAAAAGTGGCTGTTCCATGCAATTTTCTTATCTCCTCTTCCTGCTGCTAATTGCAGGTCTAAACTTCTACCTTGAAATGGATACCTCTTGAATCCATGCCTGGTATTTCCCTAAGTTCGCCTATCATGCAACTTGTAGAACATAGAACATAACAGCGCAGAACAGGCCCTTCGGCCCTCGACGTTGCGCTGACCAATTAGGAAAAAGCAATGATCCTCCAACCTAAACCATTCCCTTTTCGTCCATAAACTTATCTACTAACCTCTTAAACACCACCAAACTTGGCGCATCTACAACTGCCGCAGGCAGGGCATTCCATACTGTAACCACCCTCTGGGTAAGGAACCTACCTCTGATATCCGTCCTATAACTACCACCCCTTAATTTAAAGCTACGTCCCCTCGTGCTAGCTTTCTCCATCCTAGGAAAAAGGCTATCACTGTCCACCCTATCTAAACCTCTAATCATCTTATATGTTTCAATAAGGTCTCCTCTTAGCCGCCTTCTTTCTAACGAAAACAACCTCAAATCCCTCAGCCTCTCTTCATAAGACCTGCCCTCCATACCAGGCAACATCCTGGTAAACCTCCTCTGTACCCTCTCCAATGCCTCCACATCTTTCTTATAATGTGGGGACCAGAACTGCACACAATACTCCAAGTGCGGCCGCACTAGAGTTTTGTACAGTTGCAACATGACGTTGCGGCTCCGAAATTCAATCCCCCTACCAATAAAAGCTAAGACTCCATATGCCTTCTTAACAACCTTATCGACTTGATTGCCAACTTTCAGGGATCTATGCACATATACACCAAGATCCCTCTGTTCTTCAACACTATTAAGAGTCCTACCATTAGCCCTATACTCTACACATTTGTTATTCCTGCCAAAGTGAATTACCTCACACTTTTCCACATTAAACTCCATTTGCCACCTCTCGGCCCAGCTCTGCAACTTGTCCAAGTCACTCTGCAAACTATAACACCCCTCTTCACTATCTACCACTCCTCCGACTTTGGTGTCATCCGCAAATTTACTAATCCATCCTTCAATACCCTCATCCAGATCATTTATAAAAATTACAAACAGCAGGGGCCCCAAAACAGATCCCTGAGGTACACCACTTGTCACCGAACTCCACGATGAATAACTTCCATCAACCACCACCCTCTGTCTTCTATCTGCTAGCCAATTCCTAATCCAATTAGCTAAATCACTCTCAATCCCATAGATCTGCATTTTCTGCAGAAGCCTTCCATGGGCCACCTTATCGAATGCCTTACTAAAGTCCATATATACCACATCAACTGCCTTACCCCCATCCACCTCTTTGGTCACTTTGGTCACTTTTTCAAAAAAAACGTGTGCTATCATTTTCCGTTAAAGCTTATTTATGAGTGCCACGAGTAAGCTTATATTAACGCTGCAATAAGCGGCATGGTGACACAGTGGTTAATGCTGCTGCCTCACAGAGGCAGGGACCTGGGTTTGATTCGCAGCTTGGGTCACTGTCTGTGTGGATTCTGCACAGAGGAATCTATGTTTCCTCTGGGTGCTGTGGTTTCCTCCCACAGTCCGAAAGATGCGCTGGTTAGGTGCATTGGCTATGTTAAATTCTCCTTCAGTGTATGTGAACTGGAAAGATGATTTTCACAGTAGCTTCAGTGCAGTGTTAATATAAGCCTGCTTGTGACACTAATAAATAATTTTAAAAAGCCCCCAGTCGCCACACTCTGCTGCCTGTTCAGGTATACTGAGGAGAATTTGCCATAGTCAATGCACGTTTTTCATCAAATTGAGAACACAAATGTTAAGCTGGCTAAAGGTTAACAGCTAGAATATTAATTGATCTGATCTCTGCACGGAGGTTGGCTGACCGGCTGAATATTTCCAGAAATTGGGTGGAATTTTCCCATTTTTGTACTCAGTGCTGGCTGAAGTGAGAAAGTGGGCGTGCTTTCAGCCAAACAGCGTAGAACAGCCCATCGAGGCCGTACACCCAGGCACTGCTCACAGAGATGGAGGGAGTCGTGCTATGGGCAGTGCTGAGGGAGAGCTCTGGAGAATGCCATGGGGATTTGAGGGGGTGTTCCCCTTATCTGTTGGAGGTAGTCCCAGCTGTCTGTTTGGGTGGTTTTGTGTGTGTGTGTGTGTGTGTGTGTGTGTGTGTGTATTTTCTCACCAGATTGGGCAATACACTGTGCAAATAAAAACTGGAGGCACGCGGACACTGTCTAGCTGAGCGGGGCTGGAAAACGACAATGTCAAGAATCCCAGAATTGGGAACACCCTCTAAAAAAAAATTGCCCCAACCTCAGATTTAAAAGAAAACAAGAACATCCTCCTTTCACAGAAACCCCTGCCACACACACACACACACACACACACACACACGCAGACACACAAACACAAATGCACACACACACACGCACACACACATCCAACACCACCATGAGCACAGGCATATGGAACTAACCTCCATGGAAAAGGGAAACCCCCTCCCCTTCCAATGGAGCTCCAGAGGCCCCCCTCAGCACTGCCTCTGGCACAAACCCCCCAATCCTCTCCCTCCAGGGGGCTATACTTTCCTGGACATTGCTGGCATGTTCCCTTCACCAAGATACACGTTTTTACAAACCTGTTTGTAAACATTGTTGATGTGATGTTACATTGGCAAAAGGGGAGTTCCCCAATATGTTGGTTGGGGAGGGGAGAACACACACACAGACGATATGGCAGGCCATTAATTATATTCAAACATATTGACATTCCTAGGTGGGAACTGCATTACATCTTTCTCCCCCCAAAAAAGAAATCAGAAAACAAATTCTTACTGGCATGATTCTTATTTTCCAGCTCTTGAGGGACTTTGTGCCTGTGTCACTTTTTTACCTGCAGCAAATGTGGGCGTAAAGTTCACAGTGACCCCCACCCCTCCATTAAGTGAGATACCATACACAAATACTGCCTTGATGGCAAGGGCAGTCACTCTAACCTCATCAGTAGAGTTCAACTCTTTCATCCACAGAAACATACAATCCCGACTGTGCAGAAGGAGACCATTCGGCCCATCGAGTCTGCACTGATAACAATCCCACCCAGGCTCTATCCCCATAACCCCATGTATTTACTCTACTAATCACCCTGACATTAAGGGGCAATTTAACATGGCCAATCCATCTAATCTGCACATCTTTAGATTGTGGGAGAAAGCCGGAGCTCCCAGAAGAATCCCACGCAGATACGAGGAGAATGTGCAAACTCCACACAGACAGTTTTAAAGTTTTTTTTAAAGTTTTATTTATTAATGTCACAAGTAGACTTACATTAATACCACAATGAAGCTACTGTGAAAATACCCTAGTCGCCACACTCCGGCACCTATTCGGGTACACTGAGGGAGAATTTAGCATGGCCAATACACCTAACCTACACATTTTTCAGGCTGTGGGAAAAACCTGAGCAGCTGGAAGAAACCCACACAGGCATAAGGAAAACGTGCAAACTCCACACAGACAGTGGCCCTAGCCAGGAATCAAACCCGTGTTCCTGGTACTGTTAGGCAGCAGTGTTAACCGTTGTGTTACTGTGCGGACAGTCACTCAAGCCTGGAATTGATAATGTTTATTTTAATTTGAGGCAGAACTCCGAGAGTTATCATTTGCATTGAAACAGCTCCTGAACATTAGAATAACACAGGCATGCCTGGCCTGCAACAGATGGCAACGGGGAAGGCTTTCTCACATGGCCTCGGAGCTGCACCAGCTTCAACACACCTTGTAAAAGTTTATTTTTAACCGTTTTTTTTAAGTGTCATCAAGAAAGCCTTGCTTTTCGAGAACGTTAAATTGTACAGAAATTGGGACACAGAAGAGCATGAGGGCTCAGCATGCAAGCAAATGTTGTTAGGCAGAGAGTTGCCAAAAGAGAAAGTGGAATTGGCTGAGGTCTGCTGGCCCCATATCATGGCAAGCATGTTGTAAATGGATTGTGGCATAAGTGGTATTTGTGTATTTCATTGAGAAACACTGACCCTGACATTTGTTTGCATAGTACTATGCGTGCTCTCTAGAGTATACGTGTATACCAAAAGCCTTATTGTCCACTCTATCAAATGGAAAGGACTACCAGTGTATAGTCCACTTAAGGTGTAAATGTCTGCCCGTTATATAGATGGGATGCAAAGTGCTGCGAGCTAAAATGTGGAATTCCAAGGATCTGGCTGGGAATCAGAGTGCTTTGGATAGTCTCTGCAGTACTAATTGTATCCAAGCAACCACTGTGGGTTAGCTAGTGTGCACATGTATATACACACACACACCCACACACCCACACACACACACACACACACACACACCACACACACACACACACACACACACACACACACACACACACACCCACACACACACACACACACTGGACAAGATGACAATAAATCTCCTCTATTCAGACTTCATTAATCTGAAAACTCTGGCTAAGTAAAAATCATGCAGCGAGCCTTTCTTTCCATTGGAACAATCTGCTTATTCGTATTATTAATCTTTCCATTTCTAGAAAAAGAATTAACTCAACACTTTGAACAGGGACCTTTGTGTTGGAAGTGGAGAAAAAAAAGTGTGTGAAAAGCAGGCTTTAGTTCTCCACAAACATGGGAGTGAAGCTTTTCAATGATCCACAGACTTAAAAAACTATAAATTCAAAAAATGCTTCTCTTAATGAAGGAAGGTGTTGATTGCATCAGAGGATGGTGAGACTTTATCAAATAACATAGGGTTTGTACTTGAATCAGCAACAATTTCATTTGAGCTTAGTTGTGAGGCCAATTCTTTTTCACATTGCCAGCATATGGATAGAAGACTTGACTTCTGAGAAGTCATTTCACGCTAATAAGAATTAAAAGTTGGTCCGGACTCAAGTGTGCCACCTACAATGCTCCATCACTTATTGGCGCTACTTAAGAGACAATGCAATTTCATCTTGGATTTCGGCCAGAGAACTGAAGCAATAACATCGCCCTGCAGTTCAGGTTTTGCCAAATGCAGGAGTATTGATGCCCAAAATATGTTCTTGTGTGGCATTTGAATTGGAAGGTCACCATTCCCTCAGCCCATGGAACTATTAAACTGGATGGATTCCATTGAATTTCAGGAATTTTATAATCAGTATAAATTGCGCATGTACATCAAGCTGTTTTAACACGTATTTTCAGCAGGGGAGGCTGCACTACGCTTCAGGGCACACACTGAGAGCTCCATTGCTTCATGCTAAACAATAATGGCCTGAAATATTTGTAACCAGAGCCAGAACCTCTTGGTGAAAAACTGATTAGCTTGTTTTAAAGCAGTTTTCCTGTGGACAATTCTTAATTGAGGGACGCCGCAAGGAAATGCTTCTGTTACTGGGCAACATGATCTGAATGTCACTGCCACAGATATTAATTCAACAACAACACTCCAGCACCATATAGCACTTCAAAATTAGAAGTAAATGTTACTTGGGATTTGAGAAAGTTTATACCTCTCCGACAAAAAAAGTAGTGCTTATTTGCAGCACGCTACATTTATTCCCAAAGTCTGGACTGTCTTTGGGTGTCACTTAGTTTTGAATGCAAATGGTATCAGTGGATTTCGTAGCAGATACAAAATAACCTATTGAGTTTTTGAGTTTGCTTTGATCTATCTGGGCTCTTTAGTTTTTTATTTTGTCTTCCACACTAGGGCACTAGGACAGCACAGTGGCACAGTGGTTAGCACTGCTGCTTCACAGGGACCTTCAGTTCCTGGCTTGGATCTGTGCAGGGTCTGCACATTCTCTCTGTGTCTGCGTGGGTTTCCTCCGGGTGCTCTGGTTTCCTCCTACAGTCTGAAAGGCGTGCTGGTTACGCAGGTTGGCCGTGCTAAATTATCCCTCAGTATACCCGAACAGGCACTGTGGTGTGGCGATTAGAGGATTTTTACAGTAACTTCATTGCAGTGTAAATGTAAGCTTATTTGTGACACTAATAAACTTGAAACTATTTAGTTGGATGTTCCAAAAGCTGGATGTTAAGTGATGTTTATTTTTTTCAGTTAAATTGGAGCAGGATTGAATTTAGGTTTGTTGGGATCCAGAATGGTCTAGAACATAACTGGAACATCCCAAAGTTCAACAAGAGGAAGGAAAGGAAGAATTCCCAAGCACCATGTTTGTGCATTAGGTTGTGATTGACTGCCTACCAGTTAACACATATAACATGACAGTTTAGTTAGTACGTCAACATTTGACCATATCCTAACTAACTGATTTCCCATGGCATTATTGATGGCCAGATCAGTGGTGGAGAGGGAGTACTGTTGTGAGGTCTAATTGTTAAAATGTGTTTATATGTGTCTTTGAAGTCATTGTGAGGATACTATTTAAAAGGACTTGCGTTGAGCTCAATTATAACTGAATTGATGAGAGCTGTTTCTGTAATTTGGCAGTTTTTCAAACTCCTGTTTTTTTTGGTGAGTGGGTAATTATGAGGAACAGGAAATCATCTTGCTCTTGGATCTGAATCTACGGTTCCTCTACCGGGCAGGGCTATGATTGCAATAACACATCATTAGTCAGATACAGCTAACCTGATTCATGATGGTCAAAGTCCAGCTCACATTTCCTATTAGTGGGTGAAGAATCCAATGCTTGGCACATTCTGCTGCAGAATGATAGGGAGAGCTGACATCAAAGAGCTAAAAAGCAACGCACAGTCCACAGTTATTTCTTGGTTCATAACAACAATGTGCATTGATATAACACCTTTAACATAGTAAAATGGCCCATTGTCATTCCAAGAAGCCATAAATGTGATTCATTTAATTTGCCCAATACTAATCCAACACTAGTTATAGCGCCAGTGCAACCAAATTCATTACACACAACCAAAGGAGAATATGGTTCCGCCCATATTCCATGCAAGTGTTACCAGGCTGCTGACTGTAACTCTAATGATAATGCAACATTAGTGTACCTTTAAAATTTATTTTAAATTATGTTCTCTGCAGCGATAAGCAGTTTTGATTTCATTATTGCCAGGTCCTCTGCTAGAAGTCCTTTCCATTATTCCTTCAGTGGTTTAAATAGGGTTTTGCTTACTTTTACTCTGGGATCTTTTACAACCCTGCATTGTTAGGAGGAAGACAGGTTGGCAAGTCATGTGGTTTGGACAGTTTTTTTTCCTTCTTAGTGAATTTAAGTTTTCATTTCCTGTTTAGCTGGCTGCAGTTTGAGTTTACAAGGGATATGGACAGGGTATTGGAAATTCTGCTGGTTAGCTAAAAGCAAGGCTCCATGCCTTCCTGGAGTAGAAAATCTGCTGATGGCGACTTGATCAGAGTCTCTTTCCAAGGTGTCTGGGAAACTATTCTGATTCCAAGCTTGTCTGTGCGTGCCCCAAGAGAACTGCAGCATTCAACCAAAGGACTCAGTTCCAGTATCATGTGAGCATTAGTCTTTGATAAACCTGTGAAAACCCGTGAAAACCTGTGTCTTTGGAAAGTTTTGTTTGTTTGGAACATTTTAGATATATTTTTTAAGCACTATACATTATCATGGTTGTTTGTAACTAATAAAAGTTATTGCTAATTTTCTTTCTATACATGTTAACTATATTCTTAAATAAACTTTGTTTGATAAAAACTATTACTTGAATCATACCTGAAGTGAAATATATCAAGCTGATCCTAGCCAAACTCAAAACTTATGATCCAGGTGGGCTTCATAAAACACTTTGGAGTTTCTGACCTGAATTATAAGTCAACTTTCTCATAAAGAACAAAAAAAATAAAATTATATCACAGGAGCAAGCCCTTCGTCTTTCTAATCCTGCACCAACTATGTTGCTCGTCTGAACTAAAACACCCTAAGCTTCCGAGGAACATATCCCTCTATTCCCATCCTATTCATTCATGTATCATGGGGGCATATTTTCCCATTCCACCAACCATGGGAATTGTAGAGGGTGAGGGACAGAACATGGAACGGTCCATTAACCTTGGATGGGATTTTCCAGTATTGGGGTGAACGCAAACGGAAAATCACATCCATTGTGTTTGGGATGATGGGATGGATGGCAAATATGTAGTTCCAACTCAAACAAACCATCATAACTCGATATTCTAAATAATTGTTTGCAACTGATGAACAGAAAGAGAAGCATGGAAAATATTGCTGCTAGCAATAATTTAATGTAATTTTTGATGTTCAAAATTCATTGTGACATTGACTAACTCCTTTGCTCATTCAGATTGACAGCCAAAAGGCCTTTTGTCATTTGTTGAGGGGGATGGGAGGATGGAGGGGGGAGAGTAAGGGTGTGATTCTCCGATCTTGTCGGTGCCCTGTTGCAAGTGAGAACAGAGAATTTGGCATTCTAGCCAAAATTCCACTCATAACTGGCATCATTGGAGAATCCCAGCCATGAACTAGGATGGAAATTTTCAGCCTGTGTCATCTTGATTTGATTTGATTTATTATTGTCACAGGTATTAGTATATAATAAAAAGTGTTGTTCCTTGCGCACTACACAGACAAAGCATACTGTTTGTAGAGGAGGAAATGAGAGGGTACAGAATATAGTGTTACAGTCATAGCTAGGGAGCGGAGAAAGATCAATTTAATGCAAGGTAGATCTATTCAAAAATTTGATTGCAACAGGGAAGAAGCTGTTCTTGAATTGGTTGGTACATGAGCTCAGACGTTTGTACCTTTTCCCAATAAAGAAGATGGAAGAGAGAATGTCTGAGATGCGTTCGATCTTTAATTATGCTGGCTGCTTCACCAAAGCAGCGGGAAGTGTAGACAGCATCAATGGATAGGAGGCTGGTTTGCGTGATGGATTGGGCTACATTCATGGCTTTTAGTAGTTTCTTGTGGCCATGGCCATTAAAAATAAATCTTTCCTAATACTGGAAACCAATATGATCTTAGAAGGAGTTTTACAGCTCTGTCATAGAGGGGCCGAGGCTGGAAAATCGAATGTGCTATTCAAAGCTCCATTGACTTCACAGGCATTGGAAAATCCCACCGGTCAGAGCGGTTGTAAAATTTCACCTCTTGAATTATTCTTAAAATATGCAAACTGCCTCTGTCCACAGGCAACAAGCCTGACAGGTTGAAAACATCCCTTAATGGGTACAACTTTAAATTCCTCCATTCCAAATGCCATTGTAAAAGCCCTTGAGATCAGTCCTAGTAAGGTTGAGTCAGACTCCATATAACAGGCCACCAAAGTAGAATCAAATACTAAATTACAAATTGTTCTTTGGTCACTCTTGCAGCTAAAAAAATCTTCTGTACAACCTACTAGGATTCAGATCCTCCAAGACAAAATGCCCACACAGCAGATTAATCTTTCATTTCCAAGGAATAGCTATTCTCATCATTGCTTTATCTCAACTCAGTTATGTTGTTTCAATGTCATTTGTATGAATACTCAATGGTGGAACGGTGACACAATGGTTAGTACTGTTGCCTCACAGTACTCAAATTTAATCCTAGTTTGGGTTGACTGTCTACATGGAGTCTGTGCATTCTCCCCATATCTGCGTAGGTTTCCTCTGGGTGCTCCGGTTTCCTTCCATGGTTCAAAGGTGTGTCGGTTAGGTGGATTGTCTGTACTAAATCAGAGAATCCTGAGTGCAGAAGAAGGCCATTCAGCCCATCAGATCTGCACTGACCACAATCTCACCCAGGCCCTATCCTCATAACCACAAGTATTCAGCCTAGCTAGACCCCTGACAATAAGGGGCAATTTAGAATGGTCAGTCCATCTAACCTGCATATCTTCGGACTGTGGGAGGAATCCGGAGCACCCAGGGGAAACCCATGCAGACCGGTGGAAAAACGTGCAAGTTCCACACAAACAATGACCCAAGCAGGGAATCAAATCAGAGTCCTTAGCACTGTGAGGTAGTTCTCTGGATATACTGTGAGTAGCACGTTGGCACAGTCCCTTGGTGTCAGGGGAATTAACAGGGTAAATATGTGGCGTTACGAGGATAGGCTTTGGTGGGATTGTTGTCAGTGCAGGCTCAATGGGCCAAATGACCTTCTGCATTGTAGGATTCTACAATTCTATGATAATGTGGGTGAGATTCCTCCCCCTCCCCCATTATCAATGGGGTTTCACGTTGAACACAACCCTCACTGCTGGCAAACCTGCACTAAGGCTGTGCCATCGACGGGACTGTAAGATCCTGCCAGCATGAATGCCAAAAAAATTTCAATGCCTGTATTCAAATAAAAGTTCCTATGAGCACTTCTTAAAACAAACCCGAGGGCCGGTGGAATCTCTCAAGCAGAGAGTGCGAGAATTCAGCTCAGTAGATTCTGAATGAAGACATTTTTACATTTGAGAAGCACAAGTCAATAGCACTTTTGTACACAAGGCATGATGTCCAGGGGATCCAAGTTTTCACATCTTGAGCAGCTGTGCAGCCTCTGCCTGCCTCTAGTCTCACTGAGCCAAGTGCCCCTTCCTTTAAAACTGTGGGAATCACATTCCTCCAGTTTCCAGCAAAGTTCGGTTGGAACTGCAACAGAAAGCAAAATAAATAACAGGGTGGTGGTGGATAAAGGGTCTGAGGCGGGGAGTAGGGCGGGGGTGTGCTTATGACAATTTAGAAATGCCTTTAAACTTTCGCCATTAAAAAGCTGCAAGATCACCACAACAGCCTGAGGCTGGCTTAGCTCCTTCACCCTGCTGGGTTCAGTGACTCCTTCAAGCTAGTGGCCAGAATGATGTTGGGCTTTAATCACTGTGACTGGATTCCACATAACAGCACTTAACAAGCCTTGTGATGCCAATTTTCATACCGTCTCTCATGTCACTTTCTCTTTTGTACATTTTGAGAGAATGGTCTTACCCAAAAGGGAAAAAAAAATCAGTTAAAGGTATTCTTATTTCCCTGTTTTACTGGTGTGCCACTTTAAAGTATGCAACTTCAATTCATACTAATATTCTCACTTCACCATTTTACCAGTGTTCTATTCTAAAGTATACAAGTCCACTTCAAGTCTGTATTCTTATTTGTGCCAATTTAAAGTATACAACTCCAATTCAGCCCAGTATTCTTATTCCCCCGTTTTATTGTTTTTTTCCTTCTGGGTTTGATAGAAAATCTACAGCCAATATTGAAGGCCTTCATGCACAGTTCTGCCTTGCTCTGTACTCAATAATAACTCTTTCACTGGTTAACTGAGTTGCTCCCATTAGTACCTGATGGTTCACTAACTGTAGAATCCAGCCATGGAATTGTTGCAATTTGCATCGCTCCCATAACTTCCATAAAAGTGAGTTTTACATGTCTACTTTACAGGGGATTAATAACTTTCTCAAGAGTTCTCTTGCCAAGGGCTCTGAACCATATGCTATTCTGCAACGGATGGTGAAAAAAGTAGTTAGTAACATAGCACCAGGGGACTGCCATACTTCCCCTTTCCTGTGGTGCACTCTGGGTAGAGTGACAGAAACAGCTGTGAATTGATTGCTTTATTCCAAGGGTGACTGGGTCAAACATTCCTAGGAATTTAAAGGTTTCGGTTTCAGACAACAATGATCATTCTCTCCGTTGAAAGGCAAAATATTACACATAATCGATTTTCAGAAGTACAATTTTTTTGCTTGATACTTCAGTCTCCTCTTGCTGAATATCAGCCTTTTCAGAACACAATTTAGAACATAGAGCACTACAGCACAGACCCTTTGGCCCACAAGTTGCACCGATCATATTCCTACCTACCAGGCCTACTTATAACCCTCATTAAATCCCATGTACTCATCAAAATTATTTTTTGACAAGCAAGACATTATTTTAAGACTGAGTTCTGAGGCCTCTTGTTGTCAATCCGTTTGTGTGTCCATATTTGAAATATCTGTCTGTATGATGACCTGTGATTTCTTGGTCAATTCTGGGTAGCTTGTCAATCATTTGTTGACTTTCTTAAAACTTGATAAACATCCTCAATTCACTAAAAAGCTGAATAATACTTATTTTATCAACACTTGTGGCTAAGGTGGGCATACACTACAGGGCCAGAATTTTCTGGCTCTTTATGCCCCGCTGCCATCGCAAGCAAGACTGGAGAACTTGACGATTAGCCAAAATCTCCATTCATCACAACAAGACCAGAAAATTCCACCGGCGTGAATGGCCGTAAGATTCTGCCCTTATTTTTAAACTGCCTCTCGGTTCTGATCTGATTCACAAGGGTAAACATCCTTTCAGTATCCACCCTGAAAAATGCGCTGGTTAGGTGCATTGGCCATACTAAATTCTCCTGCAATGTACCCGAACAGGCACCGGAGTGTGGCAACCAGGAGACTTTCACAGTAACTTAATTGCAATGTTAATGTAAGCCTACTTGTGGCACTGATAAATAAATTCAGAACTCAAAATTAATCCTGTCAAGTCACTTCAGGATCTTGTGTGTTTCAATAAGATCACCGTTCATTCTTCTAAACTCCAGTGGAATCCTTTCCCCATACAATAATCCCTTCGTCCCAGGAATCGGTACGAACCTTCTCTGAACTTCTTCTAATGCAATTATATCCTTTCTTAAGCAAGAAGGTGAAAACTGCACAGTACACTAGATGTGGTCTCATGGTTTAGTGATATCTTTGTATTCTTTTTGAAAGATTCCAGCTCCAGTCAAAATGGGAAATGAAATTGATCACAATGCTGCTCTTTCTTCATGACTTGGATGTAAATATGCAAAATGCTTTTGAAGGCAGTTGTTAAAGCATCAATGACAATACCAATTTCACCTTACAGCCGATCTCTAATCTTGAGTGCGTTTAATATCTTACACCTTTCATCACAGTCATAGCCACGCAATCGTATTTACAACGTATCGCCTATGTTATCATCTGTAATATTAACAGTTGAAAATTATGGATATTTCTGTCTGATGCATTATTTAGACAAATTGGAAGCACTAAGGGACTTGGGAGTCCTAGTTCTGTATTCTCTTAAGATTAACTTGCAGGTTGAGTTGATAGGCAAATGCAATGTTAGCATTCATTTCGAGAGGACTCTAATGCAAAAGCTGCTATGCACTGCTAAGGCTTTATAAGGTTTTGGTCAATCTATATTTGGAGTATTGTGAGCAATTTTGGGCCCCGTTTCTAAGGATGAATGTGCTGACATATGAGAGGGTCCAGAGGAGATTCACAAAAATGATCCATGGAATGAAAATCGTGATATAATGTGGCGTTTGAGGACTCTGGGTCTGTACTCGATGGAGTTTAGAAGGATGAGGGGGGGATCTCATTGAAACTTATAGAATACTGAAAGGCTTGGATAGAGTGGACATGGCAAAAATGTTTCCATTAATAGCAGAGACTAGGCTGTGAGGCACATCCTCAGAGTAAAGGAATCAAGGTGAGGAGGAAATTTTTCAGTCAGAGAGTGGTGAATCTGTGAAATTCATTTCCACAGAAGGCAGTGGAGGCCAGGTCAATGAGTGTATTTAAGACAGAGATAGACAGGTTCTAGACTGGTAAGGGGATCAAAGGTTACTGGGGAAGCTGGGAGAATGGCATTGAGAAACATATCAGCCTTGATTGAATGGCAGAACAGGCTCAATGGGCCGAATGGCCTAATTCTGCTCCTATATCTTTTTGTCTTATTTAACAGGCATCTTTACCCAATGTGACTTACATTGCACACTCTGCTGTTCCTCACTAATGCATTTGACAAAATCCAATGGAAAACTATGGACAGTATTCAGGGATGAGTTTCATGAACCAGGATGTCTTCCAGGGATATTGTTTGCCTGGGATCAACAGTTTTCACATTGGACCATTCCCAGAAAAAGCTTTATTCATCCTACGCTAGTCTAACAATGCTGAGGCCAATTGCAGTAGAGATGACACTGACTTAGATGAATTAATAATATTGACCGAGACATCCCTAATGGCTGCGACTCATGGCCATATGACAAAAGTGCATTTACTCAGCTTGCCATTAGCTTTTGAGCTAGATTCTGTGAGGTACCTTCCTGTTTTCAACCCCGATTAAATGTTTTGCCTACTTTACATCACAAAGTCATAGCACTGATGTGCAATGTGGCCCGTGCTAGAATAGCAAGACATGCCAGAATTAAGATACAGCACAGAGCTGTTCCATTGCAGGGATGCACTAGACAGACTGTGAGTAAGCGAGAGTAAGGGGAAAATGGAATACAGCCTTGGCAGCTCATCCAAACTCCAAGTTCCTTCTTTCTCAGAGGTGCTGACAGGAGCCTGGAAGCCGGTTACCCACCTGTTCACTGTGCCAGAGAGAATATCTCCTGTCCCAACTTACAAAGACAGAGAGGAAGTCTCCTTTCACGCACTGCTTAAATCCCATGCTTTTCCCCTTAAAATGATGCTGCCTTCCATATAAAATTCTCCTTTGAGTTGGTTAATTTATTTCTCATATGTATCAGTACTGCAGGGCTGTCCATTGTTTCAAGAACTATGACAGCTTCTATTTTGGTTGATGCACATTCAAGCTCTACAGCTGTTTCAAATAATAAATGCCTTTAAGGAGAGAGTAAATGTATATACAAGATGTCAGAGCTGTCACCCATTGTGGCAATGCCCACTTCCAGTTGAATACTCTATTGAATACTCTATCCACATTGAACTGTTAATGTCTTCCATGTCCACTGGTTAGCTGGGAATTGTGTCTTTGTATGTGGATTGAGGAGGTAATCATGTCACCTCAAGTCTGTGGTTAGGTTCCACTGTCAGTGGCTCCTAGCTTGAGAATGCGAGTCAAATGTCAGGAATGACAGAACTCCCAAGTTAGCCTATACAGCTAGAGGCTCCCATAGAGAAACCACCAGCTTGAGTCAGAATAATGTTCACTCCTCAGAGACAATAATCAGCAATGCAGGTGCAGAGAATAAACACTGTTTTTGTGAACTTGAATCTCAACATTAAATTGTGAATATAAACAGGGAGAATGCTCAAGCTCCTTGGGTTAGTACAAGCTGAAGGAACAAGGTTCCAGGCCTGGGTTCTGAGAAAGGCAAGTTGTATAGAATCATAGAATTCGTACAGTGCAGAAGGAGGCCATTCAGTCCATTGATTCTATATTGACCATTCAACAGGACATCTTACCCAGGCTATACCCCCTTCCCTATCCCTATAATCCTACACATTTATCCTGCTACTCCCCCTAATTGGCACATCTTTGGACGCT
Source organism: Sphyrna mokarran (assembly GCA_024679065.1). NCBI lineage: Eukaryota > Metazoa > Chordata > Chondrichthyes > Carcharhiniformes > Carcharhinidae > Sphyrna > Sphyrna mokarran. The sequence goes on from JAGIQG010000025.1 coordinate 17,353,981, forward strand.
AAGGGGCAATTTAACATGGCCAATCCACCTAACCTGCATATCTTTGGACACTAAGAGGCAATTTAGCATAGCCAGTCCATCTATATCTTTGGACTGCGGGAGCAAACCGGAGCATACGGAGGAAACCGACACAGGCTCGGGGAGAACAAGCAAACTCTACACTGTCAACAAAATTCGGAATTGAACCCGGGTCCCTGATGCTGTAAGGCTGTCCCTTTGTGTTGTCGAATATTACGACTGTTGGTTGCTGCAGTACTTGAATTACTTTTCATCATATCATATTTTGTGAAACAGTATATTGAATTCCTGGCACAGTAGCACAGTGGTCAGCATTGCTTCCTCACAACGCTAGGGACCTGGGTTCGATTCCTGGCTTGGGTCACTGTCTGTATGGAATTTGCACATTCTCCCCGTGTCTGTGTGAGTTCCCTCCGGGTGCTCTGGTTTCCTCCCATGTTTTGAAAGACATACTGGTTAAGTGCATTGACTCGAACAGGCGCCAGAGCATGGCGATGAGGGGAATGTCACAGTAACTTCATTGCAGTGTTAATGTAAGCCTTACTTGTGACTAATAAATAAATAAACCTTTTTTAAAAAACTAAATAGATTCTAATCTCTAGCCTGGTTTAGTTATTTCACCTTGCTCTTAAAAATTGTTATTTAAAACTGTTTGATTTTGCAACTGGAAAATGTGCAGCTTTCCCCTGCAAGTTACAGTATTATATTTCACTTTGCCTGTAGGTGTTCTGTATCATAGATTTGATCTAAGGAGGAAACTCCTTCTTTGTTGATTATTTGAATTGTTACCATAGAGCTGCTGTGTACAGTTGGCCTTTTGTTATCGCTTTTCCATGTGTGCATTAGTCAAAGACTTTGTCTTCAAGCCAATATCACTGTAGTTGTCTGAAGGCACACTGGGAAATGTTTTCTCTTAGTCTGGCACGTTTGCAGCGACACTTTTAGAACCTCTGGCCCATCACTTGGAGGATATAAAAGGTTTGCGCCAACAGAGGCTCAATGACATTCTTGCAGTAGCAATGCTAAGAGATCAGTCTTTGAGACTGGGACAGTGGAGCATTCAGGAGAGTTCTAACTTGATCTGACTTTCTCAGTTCTAACTCAACAACGCAAATCATTTTTAACCACCTCCAGATGTGGCTCTGTAGCGGTGACATATTGATTGGAAGATAAAATACTCTCAACTCAGCTGGTATGGAAGGAGTGAGACACGACCTTCTATAAACTCTCCCCCCCCCCTTCCCCTGCCCTTATTCAGGGTAGAGTTTTCTTTGAGTTACATTAGGCTGATTTCTATATCACAGGACCAGACAAATGCATGGCAGGATATCAAACTTGGTCTTCCTGAAGGAAGCCAATGAAGAAGCCACTCCAGGAGCACCAACTGTTCGGGCCAATGGACAGCCAGCGGATGTGGTAGGGCCAATCAATCTACATTGACTCTCTGACGGAGCATCTTTCCTAGACCAACCCCCTTTTCCTTATCCCTATAACCCTATACATTTATCCTGCTATTCCCCTTAACCTTTACATCCTTGAATATTAAGGTGCAATTTAGCATGGCCAGTCCACCTAACCTGCACATCTTTGGACATTAAGGGACAATTTAGCATGGCCAATCCTCATAACCTGCATATCTTTGGACACTAAGGGGCAATTTAGCATGGCCAGTCCACCTAATCTGAACATCTTTGGATTGTGGGAGAAAACCGGAGCACCCGGAGGAAACCCATGCAAACATGGGGAGAACATGCAAACCTCCACTGTCACCCAAGACCTGAATTGAACCCAGGCCCCTGACGTTCTGAGGCTGTCCCTTTGTGTTATCAAATATTACAGCTGTGAAGTAATAGCGAAGTGCAACCAACCAATCCACGGTGAATACTACATGTTGCTGATAGAAATTAGGCGGCATGGTAGCATAGTGGTTAGCACTGCTGATTCACAGCTCCAGGGTCCTGGGTTCGGTTCCTGACTCAGGTCACTGTCTGTGTGGAGTTTGCACATTCTCCTCGTGTCTGCGTGTGTTTCCTTCGGGTGCTCCGGTTTCGTCCCACAGTCCAAAGATGTGCAGGTTAGATTGATTGATCATGATAAGAAATTGCCTCTTAGTATCCAGGGACATGTAGGTAAGAGGGATTAGTGGGTATAATATGTAGGGATAAGGGGGTAGAGACGGATGGGATTATGGTTGGTGCAGACTCGATGGGCTGAAGGGCCTCATTTTGCACTGTAGGGTTCTATGATTCTAAAGCACAGGATAGAGGCATCACATTGTTTCAGCTAATTGGCAGGCAATTCCTCACACTCAACATTATAAGTGTGTCCACAGGTGAACATAAAAACTGGAACAGAAGTAGACCATTTGGCCCATCAAGCCTGCTCCTCTACTTGATACAATCCTAGTTTATCATGGTGGCATAGTGATTAACACTGTGGCCTCATTGCTCCTGGGACCTGGGTTCATTCCCAACTTGGGTCATTGTCTGTGTGAAGTTGGCACATTCTCCCCATGTCTGTGTGGGTTTCCTCCAGATGCTCTGGTTTCCTCCCACAGTCCAAAGATGTGCAGGCTAGGTTGATTGGCCATGCTAAACTGCCCTTTAGTGTCCCGGGATACATATGTTAGAGGGATTAGCAAGGTAAATTAGTGGGTTTCAGAGATAAGGCCTGTATGGGATCAGACTCAATGGGCTGAATGGCGTCCTTTTGCACTGTAGGGTTTCTATGATTCTATGATTCTTTCCCACTTCTTCTCCTTATTACTTAATTCCTGAAACCAAAAATCCATCTTTCCAAGTCTTAAATATATTCCATGATGGATGACCCACAACCTTCTGGGGCAGAAAATTTCAATGGATCACAATCCTTTGCATGAAGCTATTTTCCTTCATCTCAGCCTTGAAAGTGCAGCCCCTTATCCCAACACAATGCCCATAAGACAAGCAAACATTTCCTGCATTCAGATGTTCTGAGGATTGTCAAATGTTGTCCTTTAAAATGACAGTCCCTGCGACACTCCAACTCATAAGTAGATGAGATCCAGTTACAGAGGAAGTCTTGTGCTTCACTGGGAAGTTTGGGGAAAACCTTGATTAACTAATTGCTCAGCTATCTTAACTGGCACTGCTCATACACTGTTCTGTATATTGCTGCCACTGATCCGTAGCAATCTGCTGTAACAGATTGAGGTGGCAGTAAAGTATAGGGGGGCTGACCCAATCTAGTTTTACCATTTCTTCTCCCCATCCCCAATCTCAAAGATGCAGGGAAAATTCCCCCTTCACTTTAGTTTGTTGTTTTAAACACAAGTTGTGAATATGATAACCCTTATTAACTATGACATTCCAAGCATTTGCTCAGTCTGCCAATGTTGACCTCTCAATTGAGAAAAGTACAGTTTCTTTGTACGCCACTGCCAACAGTGGCACCATATGATTGGAATTCTGCTGACTAATGGCACAGTTAGTCAATTCTATCCTTCCAGGGTCATTTTTGATAGATTACCTGATCCAGCTGCCTTGGGCGATGGTGTTCACTTTCAGGGCTAATTTCAGCATTTGTCTATTGTTCCCTTTTGGCTATTGTTCTGAGCTCAGTCCTTGGAGCTGCACTCACCTGTTGCAGGTGCAAAATAAACAAACATTCAGCCTCACCTCAGTCACTGGGTCACTTGCCCCTTGCCTATGCTTGTATCAATAGGTTAGGCTTTGTTCCACACTGCTTACTTTTTGGATTGGCCAGTTAATTTAACAAGCGTTGAAAATGGAGCAGCATTCATTTACATCAGTTAATATATATTTGCTCATTTCATGCATACTATGGGAGAGTCAAACTAATTCAGTTTGTGTGTCTGGAAACACACTGGTACTTGAACACTGCTTACCAGCTCAGCTTACCTTTGTAACTATCTCCCTTGGAAACTGGTAATTGAATACCAATAGAATCCCTACAGTGCAAAAGGAGGCCATTTGGCCCATCGAGTCTGCACCGACCATAATCCCACCTAGGCTCCATTCGTATAACCCCACATATTTTCCCTGCTAATCCCCTGACATTCGGGCCAATTTCGCATGGCCAATCAACCCAACCTGCAGATCTTTGGACTGTGGCAGGAAACCTGAGCACTCGGAGGAAACCCACGCAGTAATGAGGAGAACATGCAGACTCCGCACAGACTGTGACCTGGGGCAGGAATTGAGCCAGGATCCTTGGCACTATGAGGCAGCAGTGCTAACCACTGAGTTGCTGTGCCACCCCAGTTGTGTGTGATTGGAGCAAACATAAAGTTAAAGTTACTCTGTCAACCCTTTTCTTTCTCTCTAAAGCAAAATCTTCCCTTTAATTAGGATTGGTGCATTGGATAAATAAACACAAATGAAAACTCATTTGATAGCTTACACACTATCCTGGTGGTGATACCAATGTGTAAACCTTGTTTCAAGGACATCAGAGGATTAAAGAGATGGTCCACCATCTTCTTACTGTGATGAAGCATGAACAACATATTGAGGCCTATCCACCATTGCAGTTATCCCAAAAACAAATTAAATAAGTTGTAATGAAATCTCTCTTACCTCAGCACCAGGCACTTCCTGTTGTTCGTTTTGTAAAGCACAGTTAGAATTCAGTACAATTACTCAATTATATATCAAATAATACACTGCTAGCAGTAAAAGGACAAAAGTAAGTCCATGTGACCTGGTTTGGCTGAGCAAGAACAGTTTATTTTCAAACACAGAACCATAGAATCTCCACAGTGCAGAAGGAGGCCATTCCGCCCATCAAGTCCACATTGACTGTCTGAAAGAGCATCTTATCCAAGTCCACTACTACATTATTCCTGTAATCCTGTGCATTTGACGTGGCTAATCAACCTAACCTACACATCTTTGGACACTAAGCAAAAATGTTATCATGGCCAATCCACCTAACCTGCACATCTTTGGACATTAAGGGACATTTTAGCATGACCAATCCATCTAACCTGCACGTCTTTGGACTGTGGAAGGAAACTGGAGAATCCGGAGAAAGCCCACGCAGACACGGTGGGAGCATACAAGCTCCAAATAGTCATCCAAGGCCGGATTGACCTCAGGCCTCTGGCACTGTGAGGTAACCAGTGTGCCGCCATGTTGCTCACATCAAGAGATATCCTTAAAAATACTCCTATTGTTAATAACACCTAAGTGAAATTTGCCTGCAATCATAAAAATGAAGTTCGCCTGCGAACAAAGTTTCAAATTTATTGCGCACAGCTGTGTCCAAAAAGAGCTGGAAGGATTGAATAAAAAGAAAAGGGAACATAACAGTCAAAGGTCAAATAAATATTGTGAAGGCACTGTACCCAAAGTCCAATTTGGTTCAAAGTGAAGATAGCAAACATCTTCAAAATCATTCCGGAGAGTGAGATGCTTCCACCACAGTGCCAGAGGTCTAATGAATTAATTTTTCTACCTCTGTGCAGCCTCCTTGTAAAAATAATTGAAAAAGCACCGTGCATAAATGTAACTTAAGCACTATGCCAATTACAATATTTAATGTCTCGGAGGTTCTTCAAATAATATTGCATCCCTTAACTCCAGAATTCTCCTCCTAATTCCATCATCCTACCTATAAAAACATATTTCTTTAGCCATTTGTCACCTCCCGCAGCACTTATTCCATAAATCCCATGATGGAAACAGAGTTTAGTCCTGCTCTAGAAGATACACATATTAAATATTCTTGGTTTCGTTTTTTGAATTGGTTTTGCAATTTAGTTGGACGGCCAGGTGGAGATCAGATTTCCAGCCATTTAAAGTTACTTTGAAGTTTTGATAAAACTTTGTACTCGTACCAGGGTTTTCAGTTTGTTACATTACAACTTAGTCCAAAAGGAACGACTATAGTATTGACACTTCTAACCATAGCTATAAAATGGGCATCTAGGATTTCCTAAGCGGATTACTTACGGGAGAATCATAGAATCCCTAACATGCAGAAGGAGGTCATTCTGCCCAATGAGCTTGCACCAACTACAATCCCAATCCCACATCGGCTTTAAATATTCCTGTATCCTTACATATTTACCCTGCTAATCCCTCCTGACACCAAGGATTAATTTAGCATGGCCAAAAAATCTAAACTGCATATCTTTGCGCTGTGGGAGGAAACCCATGCAGATACAGAGAGAATGTGCAAACTCCATCCAGACAGTCATCCAAGCCAGGAATTGAACCCAGATCCCTGTGGTGCCATCCACTGTGCCACCATGTCTCCATCGGGAGCGTATTTAACAAACCCTTTAACTAACTTTCATATCTTTCCTGGATCTTAGCTCCCTTGGTTTATATGTTTCATTCTAGTTTCTGATTAGTTTTGAAGCAGTTTTGTGCCCAGTCTTCTGACTCAGCCAGATTTGGGTACACCAATGTCACCTTCCTGCATGTTGTTCTATGGTTCCTTGGTGCAGGGAGCAATCCACTTTCCCCCCTACGTTATACAGGGATGGCACTGTGGCATAGTGGTTAGCACTGCTGCCTCACAGTGCCAAGGATCTGTATTAGATTCCTGGCTTGGGGGACGTTTTGTGTGGAGTTTGCACATTCTCCCCATGTCTGCATGGGTTTCCTCTGGTTGCTTCGATTTCTTCCCACATTCCAAAAATATGCGGGTTAGGTTGATTGGCTATGCTAAATTGCCCCTTAATGTCAAGGGGTTAGTGGGGTAAATAAGTGGGGTTATGGGATAGGGCCTGCTAGGGATTGTGATTGGTGGTAACTCGATGGGCCAAATGGCCTCTTTCTGCACTGTAGGGATTCTACGATCTTCACCTAATCTTCAGAGGCCAAATGGCCTCTTTCTGCACTGTAGGGATTCTACGATCTTCACCCAACACCAAACAGGCACAAAAGGGAAAATCTCAGCAGATCTGATAGCATCCATGGAGCTAGAATAGAGCCAACGTTTCACATCACGATGATCCTTTATCAAATCCAAACAGGACTTGGACTGCCAAACTCAACTATCCACATTCCACGCACCAATCACTGGACAACAAAACTGCTTGCCTCCACCCAAATAACCTTTGTGAATGTGGAAAAGGACAAGAGACCTTTCCAAAGGTTAACAATGTTGCCTTCAAGTAGTCACATCCCTTAAAATTTAAGCCTCTTTCATCATGATGTATACATGATGTTGCAAACACTTGTGGGGTTGGAAAAGGTTCTGGTGTCTGGGAGAGTGAGGATGAGAATTTTAACTTTGTGGCACTGGCAGGATGGAGCAGGTTGGTTTGGGGGGGGGGCAGGTAGGGGTGCGGTGTGAGGTTGAGAGCCAGTGTGTTACTGAGGGCAGGAAATGAGACAGTGTTGGACAGGAGACAAGCAGCAGAGCTGAACTTTATGGAAAGTGCAGCTGGAAAAGTTGGCCAGCAAAGGTTGAACTTAATGATTCTGAAGGTGTCAAAGCAAAGCTGACGGTTTCAGCAGCAGAAGGGCTGAACTGAGCCATTTTGGAGGTGGAATCAGACAGTCGGTGCACTGAAAACCAGAAACTCAGCTGGGAGTAAGTCTAGTGGGACACCAAATGCTGCAAACAGTCTGACACAGTTCAGGGTGGTAGTCAGGGAAAACTCTATGGTTTTAGTCTTGACAGTCTTTAGCTAGAGGAAATTGTGTCTTATTTGAGATTGAATATTGGACAAGCTGCATAATAAGAGAAACAATGGAGAGGTCATCCACGTGCACATGGAACTGACCCCATGTTTGGAAATGATGTCTCCAAGGGGCAACAAAGATGCAGAGGAGGATGGCAGCCAAAGATGGAGCTTTGGAGTTCTCCAGGAGATAACAGTGCAGCACTGGGAAGAGAAAGCAGTGTTAGGGACGCCTTAGCTAGGATAACTAAGTGTTCAGTAAAGTGAACACAATCCCAATGAGTTGGAGAGCAGAGATGAAGATCTGGTGTGGTCAACCCTGTGAAAGTTTGCAGAAAGAACAAAGAGGGGCAATGCACCATGTTGGTAATAAATCTCCCAAAGTGATGTGTATAGTCATCCATATATATGTACAACTTGAGATTGTAGAAACCGCAGTCTTAAGAACTATGGCCTTCAAATCTTACTTGAAAACTGAGCAACTTTAGGAGTACATTTTTATCCAATGCGCCCTATATCAGAGCTTGAAAAGGTAAATTGTTCTGCAGATCTTTCCATGCTAATCTGTGCCTAACCACTAGGAGGTGCACAAGGGCAACTCATAATGATGTGCCTCCTGATTTGCTATTATCACTTCCCATTGGGAAATATTAAGTCACTGTTGGCTGTTTCACTCAGAATAGCTCAGGCTTCACATGCTCAGCACTTATTTCTGGGTGAGCAACTATATCCTGCAGCATTGTGGTACAGAGGCACGATACCAAGGTACTAATATGCCAAATCTTAGCTAACTAAAGCTCTTAAAAATTGGTCAGTCCAGATGCATGAGGGATTTATCACAACCATTTTACTACAGCCTGACTGATTAGTACTCTGAAGAACTCCCTACTCAGACTATTAGCACTGCCGAGTAGGATCCCATTCTGAAAAGAAAAGCACGGACAACTTCTGGATCCATACGATAAACAGGTGATGCAAGTCAATCATTCTGAATTTCTCTGCTTCGAAGCAAAAATCCTTTCCAAACTGCAGGACTAAACCACGCTCCTGCAGCCACAATAAATATCCTCGCAGCTGAATTTAGTCTTCAAAAATGGCTCTTACTTTGGGCCTCATTATTTATTCAGTATGCCAGAACCATTTATTGCCTCGTAAACTCTACAACTCCAGCGGATTTCTCTGAACTATCAGCCCTTGGTGCGGTCTGCAGCTGGCTTTTCGAACTTTGCTTCCTTGAAAGAAAAATCAGAATGTCAGATCTAGTTCCCCCTTCCCTCAGCCAGTGACAATAGGTGAAAGCAATGAGCTGGTGGACATCTCCCAGGGTTGTCATATCAGAGCTATCAATATTGACCCACCAGGAGATGGATTTGAGTGTGGAGAGAGATAATTCATCCTTTTAGTTTTATTTGCTTCTGACAAAATGAGAGGAAAGTCACGCTCCTGCAATTAAGACTCAAGACTGGCATTTGTATGGGTATTCACACGTACCAGTGCCTTTCAACCTGATACTCTCAACAAACATTACTCAAAACAACAGAGTGCTGTTTCTATGTTCTTGGGCAGTTCTGCTAAATTTTCCTTTCATACCCAGAGCACGATTAAGTTATAGCGAATTGAGCAAACCCTCTTTTTCATTAAAGCAAAGGATGAGTTGGGGGAAATGGGTGAAGAAATGCAATGGTTGCCGGTGTATAACTGATATTGTGCTTTGAGCTTCACAAGTGAAGCTTCTTGAAACACTTTGGGCAGGGTTTCCCAGCCGCGCTCATCCCGAGGCCAGAAAATCCTGCCCGAAGTCAATGAATCATAGAATCAAAGAACTACAAAACCCTACAGTCAGAGAGATGCCCTTCAGCCCATCAAGTCTGCACTGACCACAATCCCACCCACGCCCGACCCTAGATGCCTACACATTTACCTTCTAATCCCTTTATCCTAACATCTCAGAATACTAAGGGGCAATTTTAGCATAGTCAATCAACCTAACCCACACATCTTTGGCCAATGGGTCTTTGCATGGTCTGTATCCCACCCGCAATAATTCCCTGGTGGGCAGGACAATTCTATCCCTTGTCTTCTCATTCATTCATGAGATGTGGGTATCACTGGTTGGGTAAGCATTTATTACCCATCCCCAATTGCCCTTGAATTGAGAGGCTTGCTAGGCCATTTAAGAGCCAATTACAATGTTGTGAATTTGGAATCAGGTGTAGGCCAGACCGAGTAAGTGTGTCCTTAATGAGCCAGATGTGTTTTTACTGCAATCGACAATGATTTCACGGTCACCATTAGACTTTTAGTTTTAGATTTGTTTTTTCATTGAATTTAAATTTTACCATGTGCCATGGTGGGATTCGAACCCTAGTGCCCAGAACATTAGCTTTGGTCTCTAGATTACTAGGCCAGCGACAATACCACTAAACATTATAGGGGCATCACAAAAAGTTTCATAGGACTCTGGAGATTTTGACATTTAATCAATGCACCAATAGTTGAAAAGAAATTCTAAAAATAAAATGTATTTATAAAAAGCAGATTTGTGAAAATTTGACTACAAATGATGTGGAACATTACAGTGAGAGGTTACAGTTTTGTATGGCTCCTGCTCTGTTCAGGACCACATGAATCTACAATGGGTCATGAACAAATCCCAATCCATCACACAAACCAGCCTCCCACTCATTGACTCTGTCTACTCTTCCCGCTGCCTCGGAAAAGCAGCCCATATAATCAAAGACCCGCCACACACCCCAAACATTTTCTTTTCCATCTTCTTCTGTCAGAAAAGGATAGAAAAATCTGAGGTCAATTGCTAACCAACTCAAGAATAGCTTCTTTCCTTTTGCCATCATACTTTTGAATGGACCTACATTATATTAACTTGCTCTTTTTCTACACCCTAGCTGTGACTGTAACATTACATTCTGCACTCTGTCCTCATTCTCTATGAACAGAATGCTTTGTCTGTATAGTGCACAAGAAATGATACTTTTCTCTGTATGCTAATACATGAGACAATAATAAATCAAATCAAATATTTTCCCCCAAGACATTCAGAACCGTTCAAATTGTCTACATTAAGCTGCCTTCTCGATCAGCAGAATAAACCATCATTCTTCACTGAAGTGATTGCAGCTTTCCAAATCCACTTTATCCAAAATATGACTTGTGCATAATTTCAGTCAGTTTATTCCACTCTGTAATCACATACATGCTGTGTTTATTTTCTGGTTGTTTGCGGCTTCTGTGCTGTAACGGTGAGCCAAAGGCAGGAACGAAAGAACATCCCAACCACGAGAGGCTCTCACAAAGTAAATGTGCCCTTCCTTAAAAACAGGTTTCAGAGTTTCCCAGTGCGAATGGTCCGTGACCCGGGCACAGGGTAATTGTTCAATTTGTTAAAATCGGGGCTTGGAGTGGAGCAGGGAAACAGGGAGAAAGTTCGAAACATCAACTCAAAAATCAACTGAGTGGTTTTCTTCATGGCTTAAGAATGAATAGGCAGTGAGTAAGAGGTTCCACATTCTCAGTGGTTTGGCAGTCTAAACGGATAATTACAGCAGCGAGTGTGTTTCAGGGAGCTCTCCTTTTGTCCCTACTAATCAAGATGGCTATCATGTACCCAGATGTGCACTCAATGTATAGCACTGCAGTTCTGTGTCGTTAATGTAAGAATAGAATCAAGTTTGGTGTACAAAAGGCACAGCTGAAAGTATTTTAAAAGACATACTTTGTTGCAGGCACAAAACAATCTAACATCTCAATTACACAGTGAGGTGTGGCAAGTGTTAGCTGTCTAATGACCGGTGCAGAACAGCTGAAACTTTGATGCAGGAATACTGTAAATAGGAGCAATGGGAATGTCTTTTGGGGTGTGTCTCGTGTAAATTCGATGGCAGAGCAGCAGAACAGTGGCACAGTGGTTAGCACTGCTGAGCCACAATGCCAGGAACCTGGGTTCAATTCTGGCCTCAGGTCACTGTCTGAGTGGAGTTTGCACATTCTCCTTGTGTCAGCATGGGTTTCTTCTGGATGCTGCAGTTTCCTCCCACAGTCCAAAGATGTGCGGGTTACGTGGATTGGCCATGTTAAATTGCCTCTTAGCATCTGGGGGACTAGCCAGGGTGAATGCATGGGTTATAGGATAAGGTCTGGATGGGAGTGTGGCCGGTGCAGACTCGATGGGCAGAATGGCCTTCTTCTGCACTGTAGAATTCTATGCATCCCTAATAACAGAAAAGCTGGAAAATCTCACCAGGTCTGGCAGTATCTGAGTGGGGAGAAACAGAGTTAGCCTTTCATGTCTTATGACAGTCTTAGTTTCTCGCTCCACGAACACCACCAGACCTGCTGACTCTACCAGCATGTTTTGCTTTTATTTCCAATTTCCAACATCTGCTATATTTTGCTTTTATTTTAGCAGTAGCCCTAGACTTGCTCATGGCATTTCCATTGACCTTCTTGGTGGATAAGGATGTTTCAGCTTCCCAACTACAGCAATGGCCACCTTTGGGTCAGGAATTGCCAGACTTAAATTAGACAGATATTTTTCCGGAAAGGAAAATACTTGAGCAACAACAGGGCAGGAGATGCTACAGTTCATGTAGGGAGCAATTCTCTGATTAGAAAGTGCAGTAGAAAGTGCAAAGGAACCTCTGTTTTCATTCCTTTGCCCAACTTTATGTTGCCAACAAATGTAATCAGTTTACATTTACTTTCCTTACCTCAGTCATTATAATATGCTTTATAAAATATAACTACTAACACCTGTAGAATTTCAATCAACACTTTGACATCACACTAGGCACTCCCTTTTTTTATTTGTATTTTATTGAAGCCACCACAGTCAGAAGTAAATGCTTGATAGTACAGAGCTTAAGTATTACTGAAAAAGTCATTTTGTTGAAGCTTTTCATCTTGTACTCATCAGAACAATCTGAAGAATACCAATAACTTCATACTGTATGAATAAAAGTTGCTATAATTAAAAGTTGTTTCTCCTGTCATTGATATTCTTCAGATTGCTCTGGTGAGCACAATGCTGATGGACCTCCTTTCACACAATGGGTGAATTCTTACTGTTCATTGGACTGGTTGATTGGCATGATGAGCCAGGAAAATTGCATGCTTCTGCTTCGTGCCAGGCATGAACTGATTTGATCTCACACCCAATATTCCTGATCCTGTTTTGATAGCAATATCAGCTTTGCATCCAGAAAAAGTGCAAAGCTTATTTGCATGGGACTGAATGTATTTTGGCAACTTTCAGCCTTCCAGATACATTCCTGCAGCAAAGATCAGGCACCATGGCAACTCCAAGGAGATCAGAGGCAACGAAAGCTCCCAGGTGGGCAGGTGCATTGTTGGACAGTGTACATTAGGTAATGCCAGCTTTGCAATGGGTTGGAGTGGGGCTTGGCAAGGAATAGGCTCGGCAAGGGGGAGCAGGGTCTTGGAAGGTTCCAATGCTCTGATAGTGGTGACCTGTGCTGGTGTGGTGGGAGAATATGCCACCGATGTTTAGGAGGGTGGGGGTGGTCTGATGTCCGTATAGGGGCCAGGGCATGGGAGGAGAAATTCTGGAACTTCCCTCCCTAACAGCACTCTGGGTGTACCTACACCTACACTGCAGCAAGAAGACAACTCACTATCACCTTCTCAAGGGCAACTGAGGATAGGCAATAAATGCTGGCCAGCTAGTAATGCTCCCACATCCTATAAATGAATTTTGTAAAATAGATCTCAGACTAAGCTAGTGAATGTGCATTAATTGACAGGTGTAATTCCGAAATGTTCATCTCTCATTTATCAGCAATATCATCTTCAATCTTACAGTCAACAATGCAGCACATAGCAGCTTCATCAGAACTCCGCAGAAGCAGTCCAGGAACTATAGACACTTCTTCCATCACAGAGCTACAGTTTGTTGCTATGGACACAATCAGTGACAAAATATATACAGTTCCATGAATACTGGCTGCAGCCATATGGGACGGGGACACCAGAAGCTGTGTTGCACCAATCAGTGGAGGAACAGATCCCGGGCCAAATACAAAGGCAAAAGCTAAGGTTCATTGCTCAGAACACACACATAAAGGCATTGAGTCTGTCTACTCCAAATATCAAACAATGAGATTGAGAAAGGCAGTTATGGAAGCAGAGAGAAATAGAGAACAAGAGCAAATAAGAGCTAGGGTCAGCGTGAGAGAGAGAGCTAGAGAGACCATGATAGAAAGAGACTAGGGACAAAACAAGAGAAAGAACTGAAGAGAAAAAAGAGAGTAAGACTGGAGACAGCACAAGAGAAAGAGCTAGAGAAAGCATGAGAGAGAGAGTAATGGACAGCACGGGAGAAATAGCTGGAGAGAGCAAAAGAGAGTGAGACTGGGATCAGCATGAGCTGGAGAGAATAAGAAAAAGAGTGAAAGCTCAGGAGAGCATGAGAGACAGCAAGAGAAAACAAGCGGGAATGAGAGTGAGAGAGAATAAGAGCACAAGAGAATGAGAGGACAAGAGAGTGATAGCTAGAGAGAACAAGAGAGAGGGATAGCATGAGGCAGTGAGAGCTAGAGAGAATGAGAGAAAGTGAGAGTGAGAGTTAGGGAGAGCAATAGAGAGTGAGAGCTATAGGGAGTGAGAACTAGAGAGAACGAGAGCAAGTGAGATTGAGAAATCACCAGCTATACACACGTAACAAGGCCCAAAAAGCAGCAGTGCATTAAATAACCAGGAGGCATCAATGGCAAATGATACTTCTGATGTCCGGCTGAATAGGTAGATAGCATCACATTTTACCACCTGATACAGCATAGGCCGCTGTCCGTCAATGCTGCACTCCACAGTCCACCTCGATAAGGTGCTGCAACCCTGAAAATAGAACTGGAAGCCACAACATTTTGACCTTAGCAACAATAATACCACAAGCCAAGCTCATAAATTAGGGTGTGATATATTATTTTAAAAGCACATGGTTAGTATTATTATTTTATCACTGTGGTGGACCTAAGAAGCCATGACAAAACTTTAAGTCAGATTTTAATTATTTGAAAGAACTGTGCAAGGCAAGTGTTATCAGAGTTTAATTCACTTCAGACTAGAAGTCAGAACTCAAGTCTGCATTCATGAGAATATGACGTTAACCCTTGCTGCCAAATTCAGAAATTTGGAATATTAAGTGTTGGCTTATTGGTGGCCAATCACCTTTATAACCACTAAATTTTTATCTAAAACATTGGGTGAAAATATTGGATAATATCTGTAAATGAAGCTTCAAGTTTTTAGGTGTCCAGATCATCAACAAACTGTCCTGGTTCCCCCATGCCAACACTATAGTTAAGAAAGCCCACAAACGCCAGTACTTTCTCAGAAGACTGAGGAAATTTGGCATATCAATTACGACTGTCACCAACTTTTATAGATGCACCATAGAAAGCATTCTTTCTGGTTGTATCACAGGTTGGTATGACTCTGCTCTGCCCAAGACCACAAGAAACTACAAAAGGTCGTGAATATAGCCCAATCCATCACACGAACCAGCTTCCCATTTATTGAATTTGTCTACACTTCCTGCTGTCCCAGGAAAACAGCCAGCATAATTAAGGACCCCACGCACCCTGGACATTCTCTCTTCTGCCTTCTTCCATCGGGAAAAAATTAGAAAAGTCTGAGTTCACATACCAACCAGCTCAAGAACAGTTTCTTTCCTGCTGCCATCAGACTTTTGAATGGACTTACCTTGCACTAAGTTAATCTTTCTCTACACCCTAGCTATGCTTGTAACACTACATTTTGCACTCTTTCCTTCTCTATGAACAGTATGCTTTGTGCAAAGGACAACACATTTCATGATATATTAATACATGTGACAATAGTAAATCAAATCAAAAACTTTATTCTGTGCACTCACTTACACAATAACAGTATACAGCCAAAGCTATAAACGTTTGAATGTCTGTACACCTCAACAGAGGTCCAGGTTTGAGTGAGGCTAGTATCACTTAAACTAGCATGCCCTACTTAAAAAGGAGAGGTGCATTGATATAAAAACACTAGAACCTGGAGCAGGAGTAGGCCATTTGGTCCCTTGAACTAGCTCCACAATTCAATCAAGTCATGGCTAATTTGATTATGGTCTTACCTCCACTTTCCTGTCTGCCGCTCCCCAATCCCCAGCCCCACATCACCCTTGGCTGCTTTATCAATCAAAAATGTATCTAACCCAGCCTCGAATATATTCAATAACCCAGACTATATGACTTTCTGTGCAAGAAAACTCCATGGGCTAACTACATTCTGAGTGAAAGAAAAATATCCCTCATCTTCCTTATAGCTGGCAAGTGGTGCAGGAAATGGTTGAGGAGGAGTGCCTCAACTGGGATCTTCGGTTCATGTCACACTATCTGTATACCCTCGACTTGCCTGGACTTGCAAAATCTCACTAACTGTTCTGTCTGTATCTCTGTATTGATTAGGCTAAGAGAGTTTGTGATGGGAAAAGTAAAGCTTTGGAGGAGGATTAAGGTATTGCTTAGCAACCAGGGATATTTCTAGGGAGAATACTTTTTTTGAGGTTAATTTAACTAGAAGCCATTGTAAAAGGAGTTTCACAGAGAAAGGGAACATCTCTCACAGCTTTGCTAGAAGAAAAGCCATACAATGGCAAGTACCAGAAACCTAAATAACAGGTAATTAAGGAAACTAGAGAAATATGCAGTTTCCTGTTGTCTGAAGTTAGTGGAATAGCAGAAAATAGGAATAGAACAGTGTGCTTGCTGTTCATTCATTCAGAGACATATCTGAGGAGGAGTTGGCTAGTCAGAAGTCAGAAAGTAGTTCTAAGGTTCATGGTATCTTACCACAGATGGTGAAGCGATTGGTGAAATAATTATAGAGCAATCGATGGCTGGATTTCAAAGTTTGTGCAAAAGCATTCAAGACAAGGGAATCCAGAAAGGAGTTGGAAAAACTGGAGGTGGATCCTTGAAGGAAATAGCTGAGAGAAAGCATTGGTTGAAAGATTTTAAAGCATGTCCTCTGAGAGTGGAATTTGGCAGCTACTGTTGATGGCACACATCAACAGGTCTGAGCTGATCTCAGACCTGTAACCCCCATTTCAGATGCTGGATAATAACATAGAGGTGGAATCTGAGTGACAGGACACATGTGGGCAATGTGATCAATCTGCAACTGCCCTCCAAGGGCAACTAGTGATATGCAATAAATGTTGGCCAGTCAGCAATGCCCATGTCCCACAAATAAATGAAAATGAAAGAAAATCAGCATCCCATATACAGTCTGATAACTTGTGCTCCAGCACATTAAAGTTTTACAATACCAATTTTAAATCCAACCAATTTATTTGATAGTAAATTCGCGAGCTTTCGACTCTATAGCCTTCGTCAGGCAAATGCAGTGTTCTGGTCTGCAGTAGCACTCATATCCACACAGACAGTTACCAGATTGCTGATTAGAATGCGAATCCTTACATCTAACCTGCTATTCAAGTGTTAAAGTGTCTAACAATGTGTGTGAAGGGAATCCTGAGCATTGGTTAGAGAATTGTGTATTTTCTCCAGACAGCACAGTAAGTGAGGTTTTTTGCTAACCCAGGCAAGTTACGCGGGTTACAGATAGTGTGTCATGAAGCCAAGATCCCTATTAAGACCGTCCTCGTGTGTGCGGAACTTGGCTATCAGTCTCTGCTCAGCGACTCTGCGCTGTCGTGTGTCACGAAGACCCCCTTGAAGAACATTTACCCGCAGGACTCCAGCACATTGCCATAGTTGTTAAGACATCACCTTAGGTGAAGTGACAATGGTTCATGTTCATGTGTCACTCTTCCACTGCCTTTGCTGAAACATCTGAACCAGGCAGCCCAGACGATGCCACACTGTGTAAGTGCAAGTCTCTTAAAATTTACTGAGTGCTATTTTGATGTAAAATTACTTGTCTTTCTTTTAAAGAGCTCTGCCACCATGCTTAATTATTTAAATAGAAACCAGATCTCGCTGTGTCCCAAAATCCTGTTGATTCCTGCAGTAATACTTCAAAGAACGCAATCCCTGTGTAACATTAACGCGGCACAGACAGAGTGGAAAAGTTGTTGCTGGATGAAGAATATCCATCTCTGTGCGGTTTGCATAACCTACAATTTACATTCAACTTTTTTTTTTGCCTCTTCTGCTCCCAAACCACAAGGCTCTGCACGAGTTTACCACAACACACAGTTTTAGCAGCTTCTTAGAACGCAGCATCATGACTCACTGCTGGCTTCAGCAAAGACCAAGCCAGAACAGAATCAATACCCAATGTAGCTGCATCGATTCTCATCTCAAATCCTTCTTCTTGTTCAGAAGAAGAGTGACAATTGCTTGTTGTAAGCTGCCACCTAAAAAGGGCGTGCACTTTGAAGAGGGGAGTATAACTTCATTGAAGTATAATTGACTATTAAAATTATATACCCAATTGTTGACATTGTAGGAATGCTGGAAGAACCAGCTGCATTTATAGTGTCCAAGTTTGTAATTTACTTTTACGTGCACTTACATTATGGGTGGCACAGTAGCACCATGGTTAATACTGCTGCCTCACAGCACCAGGGACCCAGATTCAATTCTGGCCTCGGGTCACTGTCTGTGAAGAGGTTGCGTGTTTTCCTCGTGTCTGTATGGGTTTCCTCCAGGTGCTCCAGTCTCCCCCCACAATTCAAAGATGTGTGGGTTAGGTTGACTGGCCATGCTAAATTGATCCTGGTGTCAGAGGGTTTAGCAGGGTAAATATATGGGGTCAGGAGAATAGGATCTGGATGGGATTGTAGTCAGTGCTCACTCGATGGGTCGAATGGGCACCGTTGGAATTCAGTGATTCTGAGGCAGGATTGGGAGCAAAATTACTTCAGAAAATTGCTGTATCATATTTCTAACATGTTTACTTAAAGGGCCAAAAGATTTGATTGCAGCAAATCAAATCAGTCAGATTCTTGGTCAGATTCAGAACAATGAAAAGCATTGAGTTGGTCAATGAAGGGTGAAGGCGGGTTAGTGCAGGTTTTATTTATATATTCAAGTGCAATAAAGTCAGTTATGCCATTAGAGGTCAATGGCTGAAATCTGTTAGTCCTTTAGAAAATTCCCTTCATACACACGCACACAAACACACACACACTCTCTCTCTCACACACACACACACTCTCACACCTTCACACACACATGCTCACATATACTCACACACACACTTACACAGACACACACACTCACACACCCTCACACACAGAGACACACGCACATATACACTCACACACACACACTCTCATACCTTCACACACACATAGTCACATATACTCACACACACACTTACACAGACATACACACACACTCTCACACACAGAGACACGCAACAGATACACACACACACACTCACACAAACTCACACACACACTCACACAAACTCACACACAAATGCACACACACATACATACACACACACACACACACACACACACACACACACACACACACACACACACACACACACACACACGTGAGAGGTGACTTAATAGAGATTTATAAGATGATGAGGGGGATAGATAGAGTAATGTGCAGAAATTATTTCCTTGGGTAGATGTAGCTGTTCTAGGGGACATATCTATAAGGTTCATGGTGGGAGATATGGGAGGAATGTCTGAAGTAGATTCTTCACTCAGAAAGTGGTTAGGGTGTGGAATACACTGGCTGCTGTGATAGTGGAGTCAGACACTTTAGGAACTTTCAAGCGGTTATTGGATAATCACATGGAGCACACCAGAATGATAAGGAGTGGGATAGCTTGATCTTGGGTTTAGACATAGCTCGGCACAACATTGAGGGCTGAAGGGCCTCTACTGTGCTGTGCTGTACTGTTCTATGTTCTACACATACTCACACACACACAGACACACATATGCACACACATGCACTCACACACACACACACGTTCAAGACGTATGCATTTGTTTATGCATACATATATGGAATGCATAATCCACGGGTATAGCACTAATCCACAGATCACAGCCAATGCAAGGGAGGTCACTGCTGCTGTGAGGAGGACACACTCTCCCCAATTTCCAATCATAGCACCAGCCGAAAGTCCACCTATGGTTACCAGAACCATTTCACAGAAAATATCATAGAATCATAGAACCCCTACAGTACAGAAAGAAGCCATCTGGCTGATCAAGTCTGCACCAACCCTCCTAAACAGCACCGCCCCACCTATCCACCCTATCCCCATAACCCCATGCACCTAACATGGTTAATCCACCAAAGCTACATGTCTTTGGACACTAAGGGGTAATTTTGCATGGCCAATGCATCGAACCAGCGTATTGTACGGACTGTGGGAGAAAACCGGAGCACTGAGGGGAGGCCACGCAGATACGAAAAGACATTCAGACTCTGTACAGACAGTGACTCAATGCTGCAATTGAACCCAAGTCCTTGCTGCTGTGAGGCAGCAGTGCTAACCACTGTGCCACCCAAAGAGGAATCATTCAGCAGGCTCCAGAGAAAATTGACAGTCTTCAAAGCACAAGAAAGCTTGTAGCTCAGATTCACAATTGGTAAGCTGGAATAGGAGTCCTACTTATTTCAAGTTGAGAACTCCAGAGTGTATTAGGTTCTCCTCAACTCTAAAACCGCTGGAAAACCATAGCAACCTGAGGTTCTCCACCTCAGGCAATACAATTGATGTTAAAATACAAAAACATTGTGAAATCTGTTTAGTTGCTTTATGCAGAAAACAATGAAGGAGCATGGGAAAGACTAGAACAAAATGGTATTTCCCCCAGACTTTCCATCTCTTTAAGTGTGGTGCTAGCTGGTAGAAATTTTTGCAACTTACAACAGGCCCTTTCAGCTAGAAAAGAATGCATGTTTAGCCACAAAATAGTCTGGAACAGTTATAGAATGTACTACCTGCCAACACTGTGGTATTTTGCGAAGTCTCCAGTATTTAACTGTTCCTCTTGTTTGCCAGCGCGAGGACAAAACTGCCAGGTTTTCCCTTCCCCTCCCCATCCCCCCAGTCCTTATTTTTTTGACAACCAAGCAAATAAGCAAATAAAAAAGGAAAGCTACGCTCAGTGCCAAATAACCTTTTCAATAGTCAGCCTTTCTCCTCACTGTTAGTGTCAATTGAGGCTCTGCGGGGACAGGTGTTGAATAGTACAGATTTTGGCAATCAAGACCTCCACAGCCCAGGCAGGCACACCCTCCTTGTTGGAATTGTTGTGAGTAGCAAACAGCCCGAAGAGAAGGAGAACATCTCCTTCAGCAGAACTTAAAGTGTCAGAGCAGCACAGTGGTTAGCACTGCTGATTCACAGTGCCAGGAACCTGCATTCAATTCCAGCTTTGGGTCACTGGAGTTTACACATTCTCCACATCTCTGCATGGGTTTCCTCTGGATGCTCACATTTCCTCCCACAGTTTACAGACGTGCAGGAAAGCTGAATTAGCCATGCTAAATTGTCCCTTAATGTCCAAAGATGTACAGATTAAGGGGGTTAACTGGGTAGATTTAGGACTGAGTTAAGGAGGAACTTCTTCACCCAAAAGGTTGTGAATCTGTGGAATTCCCTGCCCAGTGAAGCAGTTGAGAATACCTCATTGAATGTTTTTAAGGCAAGGATAGATAACTTTTTGAACAGTAAAGGGATTAAGGGTTATGGTGAGCAGCAGATAAGCGGAGCTGAATCCATGAAAAGATCAGCTATTATCTTATTGAATAGTGGAGCAGGCTCGAGGGGGTCAGAAGGCCTACTCCTGCTTCTAGTTCTTATGTTCTTAAATATGTATTATGGGGATAAGGCCTGGGTAAGATGCTCTGTGGGAGAACTGGTGCAGACTTGATGGGCCGAATGGATTCTTTCTATACCATAGAAATTCTATGATGAGCCCACTTCAGTATCCTAGGTGACTGATTGATGCTGCCTTCTCCACCACTCTTTCTCCAATTTCTCTCATGCATCATAAAGTATTCCAAAAAAAAAATAGCTATATTTCAGCACAGAAAGTTCAAGTGGTTTAGGTGCCTTTTCTTTGGCAACAGTGCTATAACTGTGCACATAAAATGCTGCAAATCAAAGAGTCAGTCAAAATTTTCACCCTCCTTCCCAACTTTGAAATTAAATGGCCCCCATAGCTGGCCCTTTAAAAATGGCGGGGCAAAAATACATTTATCCCTCACAACTGCAATTAACAAATCACAAAAAACAGAATGAAAGCTCCATGAATTTCAACTTAAATATTT
Organism: Sphyrna mokarran; assembly: GCA_024679065.1. Classification (NCBI taxonomy): domain Eukaryota; kingdom Metazoa; phylum Chordata; class Chondrichthyes; order Carcharhiniformes; family Carcharhinidae; genus Sphyrna; species Sphyrna mokarran. The sequence goes on from JAGIQG010000025.1 coordinate 17,375,929, forward strand.
ACAAGCTTTGAGTTTTATATAGTGTGTGCATCAGTACACTGTCAAAAGCTCAAGCCCAAACATTTTAAAAGGATTAACAGTCCTAAAAGTAGGGTTTAATGTGACCTGAACAAAATCCAAGCAGGACAAAAGCAATCAATGTTCTGTATTTATGTCCGCAGTAGTGTTTTGAAGTATCATAGCAAGAAACAATGGTTACACTGAACACATGGGAGTGCGTAGCTAGACACTTAGTGGTGAAGGTGTAGCACAGGTTAAACATCAGAAAGGCAGCACATTTAACTATCTATACTCTAACATGAGCTAAACTAAATGCTGGTGGGAATACACAAGTGTTTAAATAATTAAGTGGTCAACAGATTGGTTATTTTGGCTTTCATTGCTGTATTGATTATAGGGCAGTTAATCCTTTCAAGCAGTCATGTCAAACAGGGTCAGATGACTCTCTGTAGGGCAATAATGTACAGCAAGCTAGATTATTTGACATCAAGTGCTATTCTGTAGCAAATAAATCATTCACGTTTGTTAATCCGAGACAGAAAGTTACCATATGGTGAGGTTTTCTTTTCAATTCCTGGTTCAGTTATTGACTGATATGCAAGTCATAGTCTGGGTATTTTTAAGGTTCAGTTAAGAAACAAGCCTGAATCTTTTGCAAGAAAATTCCTGTACTTTAGTTTATTTATCGGTGTCACAAATAAGCTAATATTAACACTGCGATGAAGTTAGTGTGAAAGTCCACTAGTTGCCACGTTTTGGTGCCTGTTTAGGTATATTGAGGGAGAATTTTAGCAAGGTTAATGCATCTAACCAGCACGTCTCTCAGACTGTGGGAGGAAATCAGAGCGCTCAGAGGAAACCTACATGGACACAGGGAGAACGTGCAGACTCCGCACAGACAGTGACTGGAGTGGGCAATTGAACCCGGGTCCATGGCACTGTGAGGGAGCAGTGTTAACCACCATATCACTGTGCCAACCTCAAACTCAACCCAACCTATTGACAAAGGCAGATGTAAGGAAAATACCTTGACTAATTTATTATTTGAGCTGTTGTGACTTCCGTTGAATAAAAAATATTCTGTCATTTGTGAATAACATAGCTGAGGATATCCATATGTTTTCATAGATAACATATTGACTGACAGACAAGGGAATTAAGGGTTATGGGGAGAAAGCAGGAACTGATCCACTTCAGATCAGCCATATTTTGTTGAATGGCAGGGGAAGCTTGAAGGGCTAGATGGCCTACTCCTGCTCCTATACCTTAAGTTCTTATGTTCATAAGACCATAAGACATAGGTATTAGGCCACTCGGCCCATTGAGTCTGCTCTACCATTCAATCATGGATGATATTTTTCTTAACCCCATTCTCCTGTCTTTTCCTATAATCCCTGATCCCTTTATTAATCAAGAACCTATCTGCCTTAAAGACATTCTATGATCTGGTCTCCACAGCCTTCTGCGGCAAAGAGTTCCACAGATTCACCACTCTCTGACTGAAGAAATTCCTCCTCATCTCTGTTTTAAAAGATCGTCCCTTTAGCCTGAAATTGTACCCATTTGTTCTAGTTTCAACAAGCTACAACATTGTAGAATTATTGGTCCCTTTACTTACCTGATACTAACTAGTAATGATAAATGGTTGCGTTTTGGAAGTGAAGACTCAACATGCACAGAGGTGATGAACAAGTTGCATGAAGGGTTGTGGAGAACGAGGGAAAGAATCTGTTATTTGGTGCAAAATCAAATTATGAATTGACAGCAGGGTTTGATCAAAATTAAAATGTTTAAGACAGTAGATCATGTTGGAATTAGTCCATCAAATAGAATGCATTGTGCTTAAAAGAGTGGTGAATTTAACGGAACCGAGTAATTGTTGGCAGAAGAATCTTTCGATGCTGTTTACTTCCAGCCAAGCGTTATTTTTTATTTTAAGAAATGCTCAGCAAAACAGCGCTTTAATCAAAGCACACAGAAGCAAGTAGGCCGCTGAGTAAATTCAGATGGCAACCATGTTAACCAAAAAAAGACTACTCTGATTGACACAAAAGAAAGCAATCCTCTGGTTGATGGATGAGGTTGGGAGAGGTTGAACATTGCAACAGTGGAGCATGTGCAGCATCTTGCTTTATTCTTCATGGAAATATAATCCCTGTAAACATTATTCTTGATTTAAAAAACAGGATAATGGATTTGATTTATTATTGTCACATGAATTGGGATACAGTGAAAAGTATTGTTTCTTGCACACTATATAGTCAAAGCATACCGTCTATAAAGTACAAAGGGGAGAAGGAAAAGATAGGGTACAGAATGAAGTGTTACAGTTATAACTAAGAGTGTAGAGAAAGATCAACTTAATATAAGGCAGGTCCTTTCAAAAATCTGATGGCAGCAGGGAAGAAGCTGTTCTTGAGATTGTTGCAACATGATCTCAGACTTCTGTACCTTTTTCCTGATGGAAGAAGATAAAAGAGATTATGTCAGGGGTATGTGGGGTACTTAATTATGCTGGTTGCTTTTCCAAGGCAGGAAATGTAGATGGAGTCAATGGATGGGAGGTTGGTTTGCGTGATGGATTGGGCTATGCTGACAGCTCTAGGTAGTTTCTTATGCCTTGGTCAAAGCAGGAGTCAAGGCGATGGCTTAGTGGCATTATAGCTAAACTATTAATCCAGAAACCATCTAATATTCTGGAGAATCCAGGTTTGAATCCAGCCATGGCAGCTAGTGGAATTTGTATTCAATAAAAGAAATTTGGAATCAAGAATCTATGAATGATCTTGAAATCATTGTTGACTGCTGGAAAAACCTAATGTCCTTTAGAAAACAAAATCTGCCATTCTTACCTGATCTGGCCTACATGTGACTCCAGAGTCACAGCAATGTAAATGACTCTCAATTGCCCTCGGGCAACTAGGGATGGGCAAGAAGTGTCGGCCAACCAGTGATGCCCGTTTCCCATGTGTGAATTTTAAAAAAACAAACCGATATATCCAGATAGGAAATTGGTGAGAATCATAGTGGACATGCCAAATTTGCTTAGCCTCCTGAGAAAGAAAAGGCATTATTGGGCTTTTTTTAACTATAGCATCGGCACGGAGGGATCAGGACAGGTTGTTGGTGAATTCCAGAAGGGAGGCTGAATTTGTCCAGAGACCAGAATGTAAATTGGAGTAGCCATGGCCCCTGTGACCCCTTGAGCATGTTCTGCTGTTTAACAGCAACACCAATTTCAGCCCTACCACTCAATCCCCTCAGTGTCTAACATTCCAATTTTGAAAACACTCAATAATTGAGAATTCAACACCAGGGAGGAGCAGTATTAGACCACTGGCTTAAGCAAGCTCAAATCTTCACATCTCCAGCACAGTTTTATGAGGTAGAAAACACAGAGGCTTGGGAGGGGTGAGACATTGGCAGGTTAAAGCTGACTGAATTGTTCTGAATGCACAGGCACCTGCAATATGTTGAAATGTTCATGGCTGGGAATCACCTCCTGACTAGGCCAACAGCTACATTAAATGGCAGCCAGAGATGGCCAGTTATTTCCAGTAAGTTTGAAAGTCAGTCACTTAGTGCTGGGAACTCAGGAATGGGAATCTGCTGTGATGTTGCCAAAATGAGATCTGGGAGATTAACACGATTGACAGGCTGACTAGCCAATCACATTGGGAAATGAAGACCCCCACATACTTGCACGTCACAATTTATTGGCAGACATCCTGAGGTCCTTACTTCCAGATTTTGCCATCAAAATGCTGCCAGCGGGGGGAATCCTGCAATATTAGCAAAGAGCTGCCAGTGTGTTTGTGGATGATTTCCTGGAGATTCTTTTGGAGGAGGCCAGGATAGGTGTTGTTCTTCTAGCAGCACTCCCAGGTCTGGGGGTCTGGTTGGCTGCCAGCTAGGGTCAGACTTTTTCATTCTTTCATGGGTTGTGGACATCATGGGAAAGGCAAGCATTTTTTGCCCATCGCTAATTGCCCTTGAACTGAGTGGCTTGCTAAGTCATTTCAGAGAGCAGTTAATTAAAAACAAAGATCACACCTCCTCTCAGGTCAACTTGAAATCTGAGGAATTCCAAACCTTCATCTTCTCAAAGACCATCAATGACATTGCTGTCGGTCTGGTGTCAAATGTAAGATGGCAGATTTCCTGTCCTGAAGAAGATTAGTAAACCAGGATGACAATCAATAATAGTTTCCCAGTCGCCATTACTAAGATCGCCAACTGCCATGGTGGGATTTGAACCGATGTCTCCAGAGCATTAGCTTGGGTTTCTAGATTCTAGACACTAGGTCACATCTCGTCCTAGTGTCAATAGCTTCATGTCCAGGATCTGGCTTCAATGTAGAAAAAGGTTCAAACGATCTCAGAACAAAAATAAAACTTTTCATCAATCTCATCAACATTTGGCAATATCTCTTCCATTCTGTCGTTCACCTTCAGCAATTCCTTCCACTCCAACAGATACACCAGACAAAATCACAACAGCAACACAAGCAGCATGTCTTCCTCATTCCCAAATAAACAGTGTGTGGGAATTCTGAGTGGCTTTGGGCTGCGTGTTTGAACCCAGTGAAGATTGGGATAACATCCCCACATCTACACATCTTGCAGGAGAAGATGGCCTAGTGATATTATCACTAGTCTATTTAATCTAACATTCTGGGCATCTGAGTTCAAATCCCACTATAGCAGATGGTGGAATTTGAATTCTATAAAATATATCTGGAATTAGGAATCTATTGATGACCATACAACCATTGTCGATTGTCAGAAAAATCCACCTAGTTCATTAATGTCCATTAAGGAAAGAAACCTGCTGTCCTTACCTAGTCTGGCCTGTCAGTGACTCCAGAGCCACAGCAATGTGGTTCACTCTCAACTGCCCTCTGAACAAGGGCAACTGGGGATGGACAATAAATGCTGACCAACAGCAATGCCCATTTCCCATTGAATGAATTAAAAAAAGAATTTTTAAAAATCTATGTGTGCAACAGAGCAAGGGAAAGAGAGCGACAACTCCTTCTTTAGCACTGAATTCAAACTGGAATGCTTCAGCCTATCAAAATAGCTTACAGTCTATCAAAATGTTCAATTTCCAATGCAAGGCACTGTCTGGAACCTTTTTTTATTTTCTTGACAAATTGGCAAGGGCACAATTTTGATCTTCATTGGAATATTGTTGTACTGTAACTTTTGCATTGGAAGTATTCGAATAGTTAAATCTATGGAGAGCGGTGATACTCACATTAGGTAGCAATGAGTGTTCTCAGTGTTCCTCACATTCTGTGGAAATTCCACACTTCCACTCCTTTTGAATAAGAGTGCTCAAAGTCACCATGTCACTGCTTTTTCTGATAAGCCTCAATAACTATTAGAAGTGGTTACTCTCAAAAAGAGAAGCTTAGAGAATCAGAAGGTTAGTACAACATAACAATGCAGCAGATTATGCTTGATGCCCTTGGCTGGTTCTTTTGATAATCTCTCCATTCTGCCCCTCCCAAACTTCCAGGGCTCCTCGTCATGTGGTCTCCTAGGAAACGCACTCCTGCTACCTTTCAGGGGGTCAAAATAAAGAAACAATGGCCTCTTCCTGGTTTCCAAACATTTTCAAATCCTTCCCCCTCCACCAGCAAAGGATACACAAACACCAAACGAAATACCACAATTCATCACAAATCAGTAAAGATCTGCACTTAACTCTTTAAAAATTGGATGACTTGGAAAACATCTTTCATGGCAAACCACTGAAGCAAGAAGTTACCTCTTGAACAATGACAATCAGTTAACATGGAAGTATCATGAACAATAGTGGACCATACTTCTCCTTGTCATAGTGCAATAAAATCTTCTAGTCTGGGGAAAACATACGTACCATATTACAAAGTTTAAACTTTTAAAGTTTATGAAGTTTTCTTATTAATGACAGAAGTAGGCTTATATTAACACTGCATCACTCAAACCAGCCTATCATCCACTGACTCTGTCTACATGTCCCTTTAACTTGGAAAAGCAGCCAACATAATCAAGGACCTCATGCATCACAGACATACTTTCTTTCACCTTCTTCCTTCAAGAACAAGATAGAAAAGTCTGAGGCCACATACCAACCGACTCAAAAAAGCTTTCCCTGCTGCCATCAGACATTTGAATGGACCTACCTCACATTAAGTTGATCTTTCTCTATACCTTAATTATGATTGTAACACTACATTCTGCACTCACTCCTTTCCTTCCTTATGTACGGTATGCTTTGTTTGTGTAGTGTGCAGGAAACAATACTTTTCACTGTACACTAATGTGACAATAATAAATCAAATCAATGAAGTTACTGAGAAAATCCCCTAATCACCACACTCGGATGCCTGCTCAGGTACACTGAGGGAGAATTTAGCATGGCCAATGCACTTACGCAGCACATCTTTCAGACAGTGGGAGGAAATAGAGCACGCAGAGGAAACGCACACAGAGAATGTGTAACTCCACACAGATAGCGACTCAAGCCAGGGGTCCAACCTGGGTCCCTAGTGCTGTGAGACAGTAGTGCTAACCACTGCGCCACTGTGCTGTCCCACTTTCAGGGTAGATTATCAGCACAAAGAAACATGCCATAATTATAGCCTTTTCCTGCAAGAATAAAGAAAAGACCATCAAAGATTTGCACAGATTTAAAGATAAACTGGGTTTACCAGCACATAGCAAAATCACTGCTTAAGTTCCATTGATACTTTGTTCTTAAAATCTTTCTTATTCAAGAAAAATATCAAACACAACTCCATCCCATCAGTTCACTCAACTTCAAATTTACCAAATCATTTGAGCTGGAGACTTCTCATCAGATCTCTCTGTGTTTTGGCAACTGGGGTATAAACTCCAACTGAGGGTTCATGAGTTTGAATCAAGACAATGGGGCCAGTTTCATTTATGGTGTACATGAACTATAAACTCAGATTGTCTTCACTGGAAAGATGGAGGCTGAGGGGTGGGGTACCGGGTAGACATGTACAAAATTATGAGAGGCGTTCATGGGGTGAATAATCAGAGGCTTTTTCCCAGGATGGAAGTGTTGACTACAAGAAGGCACAGGTTAAGGTGAGGGGGGGATGTTTAGGGGAGACATGAGGAGAAAGTTTTTCATACAGATGGTGGTGGGTACCTGGAGTGCACTGTCAGTGGAGGTAGTGGAAGCAGGTACATTAGCAACATTCAAAGTCCTTGATAGGCACATAAATGGGAAGTGAACAAAGGGATAGAAATCACATAGCAGCATAAACTTGGTGGGCCAAAGGGCCTGTTCTTGTGCTATATTGTTCTTTAGAATGGATAGTGGTCAGAGTAATTACACCATATATTCGACACTCCATAGAGGCCAGAACTATTTTCACAGTCCAGCCTCATTTTACAATCTTACAGCAGTGAGGAAGGAGGTTATTCATGCAGTCGCTCTTGAGCTGGATTTTTGAAGAGGAGTTTCCAATTTATCTCAACTCCTGGTTCTTGCTGCAAAGCCCAGCCCCCTTCTTTCCTTTTCAGGCATATAACCAACCCCATTTTAAAAGCAAATCTGTTGCCACCACCCTTTCAGGCTGTGCATTTTTATCATCACTCAATGAGAAATTTATTTTCTCCTCATCTCCCCTTCCATTCTATTATCAACGATCTTGCCAATGCTAAGGGAGATGTGCGGGAGATGTTTTTCACGCAGAGAGTGGTGAGTAGCCTGGAATGCACTGCAGTGAAGGTGGTGGAAGCAGGAACATTAGCAATATTGAAGAGGCATCTGGATGGGTGCATGAATAGGGAAGGAATAGAGGGATACAGACTGAGAAAGGGCAGAATGGGTTTTTTTCTGTTTAGTTAGGGCATCATGATTGGCAGGGCTTGGAGAGCCAAAGGACCTGTTCCTGTGCTGGACTTTTCTTTGTTCTTTCTTTGATGTCCAATCTGTGTCCTGTGTTTGACTGCTCCTCCTGTCGGTGGAAACAGTTTCTCCTCTATTTACCCTGTCAAAATGCTTTACAATTTTCAACATCATTATTAAATCAACCCCTAACTGTTTCTGCTCTGAAAGAGAACAATTACGCTCAAAACATTATCAGCGTTAGAACACAACAGATGCCAACAGAGGGATTGGAAAACGGTTGGTAGGGTGGGTGGTTGAGTATATGGAGGTGGGGAACTATTTACCTCAGTTGAAGAAGGAGGAAGGCCAATGGTCAGTCAGATGCTCCATATGAAACCTTACTGATAGTATTTCAGGAACCAAGGGCTTCTGTTTAGAATCAAACTGGGAGAATCAGATCTTCTAGTACTCCAGATTCTGACTGTGAAGCACTTAAGGAGTGGAACAGAATTTGTAAATAAGGAATCTGCTGAGGGGAAAGCAGCCTCTGAGGAGTTGTTTAATCAGCGATGGGCTGCCACAGAAATCCCTACAGAGCAGAAAGAGGCTATTCAGCCCATCAAATCTGCACTGATTCTTACTTAGGCTTATCCCAAATATTTACTCCGCCAATCCCCCTAATCTTGGAAGACTTAAGGGACAGTTTAGCATGACCAATCCATCTAACCTGCACGACTGCAGGAGGAAACCGGAGCAGCCAGAGGAAGCCCATGCAGACACAGAGAGAACGTGAAGACTTTGCAGAGACAGTCACGTGAGGCTGAAATTGAACCCGAATCCCTGATACTGTGAGGCAGCAATGTTAACCACTGTACCATCCTGCCACCTTTAGCCTGGTCTACCACTAGTTCCAAGTCGGAGGATCATTAATAGCTGAAAGATATATTGAGGAGGGGGTCTTACAGTGCTACATTAAATATTTTAATAAAGCTCCTCTCATCTGGTGGGCATCCAACTGGACATTAATTTTGAGGCCCATTTTGAAAAATTGAGTCAAGAAGCCAATATAAGGTAGGATTGGGCTTTAGTCTTAGTTGTAGTAAATTCTGAAGGAACTGCAGCATTTAAAAAGGAAACATTCCTTTGTCTGTTAGAACTCAATTTGTATATTGAAAAAGATGGCTTTATTCTGGACATAGATTTTAGATTAATTTACAAAAGGAACCTTGGAGGAAAGGCTATTTTTTTTGGCTTCTAAACGTTTGTGCTGAACAGGATGGTGAACATTTCAGAATTGTTTCGAATATATTCTTTACCCACCTCATTCATCCTGATCAGATCCTTGCAATTCTTCGTAAGCATTTGAATACTCAAAATTAAATGAGAAAATGTCTGTCATAATTCAAGGCTTTGGGCTACTGGGATTAACATGGGATAAATATTAATATAAAAATATTACGGAGCCTCTCACCACCATCCCCCCCCTCCCCCCCACTCAATTCTGATCTGCACAGAATTTCTTTATTGCAAAATGAAAACTAGTAACTGCACACAGATAATAAATCGAACAGTTTAATTGTTTGGGAGCACAAATCCAGCATTTGTTTTTCCTTAGGGAGGCATGGTGGCACATTGCTGTTTCACAGCTCCAAGGTCTCGGGTTCAATTCTCGGCTTGGGTAACTGTCGGTTGGAGTTTTTACATTCTCACCATGTCTGCTTGGCTTTCCTCTGGGTGCTCCGGTTTTCTCCTACAGTCTAAAGATGTGCAGGTTGCCCCTTAGTGTCCCAAGGTGTTAGGGGGATTAGTGGGGTAGGTTGGATGGCAAGGTGGCACAGTGTTTAGCACTGCTGCCTCACAGTGCCAGGCACCCGGGTTCAATTCCAGCCTTGGGTCAGTGTATACAGAGTTTGCATGTTCTCTATATGTCTGCGTGAGTTTGCTCTAGGTGCTCCGATTTCCTCCCACAGTCCAAAGATGTGCAGATTAGGTGGATTGACCATGCTAAATTGACCCTAATGTCAGGAGATTAGAAGGCTAAATATGTAGGGTTATGGGAATAGAACCTCGGTGGGGTTGTAGTTGGTGCAGACTCGATGCTGAATGGATTCCTTCTGCACTGTAGGGCTCTATGATTCTATGAAACACATAGGGTTCGGGGGATAGGGCCTTGGCAGAATGCTTTATTGGAAAGTCAGTGCACATGTGATGGGCCAAATGGTCTCCTTCTGCACTGTAGATGATCTCTTCTGTAAATTTATGTTGAAAATTTATGTTGAGAGACTGCTTCAATACATAGATATTGGTTTAGTTTGAATTCGTTTACAATCAAGTGATTTCTAAATAAAAAGATTCTGCAGTTCATTTAGATTTATAAACTTTGAAGATCAGGTACTAATTTTGGGAAAAATTACCTGAAGAGGGAAAAACACTGGACCGGATAAAAGCCAATTCTCCTCTAATAAGTCGCCAAGTAAAGTAAAGAGAGCTTCATAAGTTAATCACAATTCAATTCCTCTGGTTAAAAGGAGAGTGTTTCAATATCCATTTTTTTCCAATATTGTATTATTAATCACCACAAATAATTTTGTTTTGATTTGATTTATTATTGTCACATGTATTAACATACAGTGAAAAGTATTGTTTCTTGCCTGCAATATAAGCAAAGTATACCATTCATTAAGAAGGAAAGAGAGAATGTAGAATGTAGTGTTACAATCATAGATAGGGTGTGGAGAAAGATCAACATAATGCGAAGCAAGTCCATTCAGAAATCTGACGGCAGCAGGGAAGTTGTTCTTGAGTCGGTTGGTACGTGTCCTCAGACTTTTGTATCTTTCTCCCAACAGAAGAAGGTGGAAGAGAGAATATCCGGGGTGCGTGGGATTCTTAATTATGCTGGCTGCTTTTCCAAGGTAGCAGGAAGTGTAGACAGAGTCAGTGGATGATTTGAGTGACGGACTGGACTTTATTCACGACCCTTTGTAGTTTTTTGCGTCTTGGACAGAGCAGGAGCCACACCAAGCTGTGATACAACCAGAAAGAATGCTTTCTATGGTGCAACTGTAAAAAGTTGGTGCAAGTCATAGTGGACATACCAAATTTCCGTAGCCTCCTGAGAAAGTAGAGGTGTCTAAGTTATATCACATAAAATCATACTCCATGTCCTATTTTCCTACAGAAGTATTTTACCAGAGTGATAGGGAATAGGGTAGCTTGATCTTGGGATTGGACATAACATTGAGGGCCGAAGGGCCTGTACTGTGTTGTAATGTTCTATGTTTCTATATCATTTGTTCTTTCTTATCTGTGAAAATTTATTTAGTGTTTCCATTTATTTCAGTGAAACACAACAGCATTAGTGAAAGAAATGTATTAACGCAATAAACCCACTGCACTCTAAATATGAATCTAATTTGGTTATACAAGGTTTTGAGAGCAATTGCCTATGAAACGATTGATAGTGAGAAATAGTCGGTTGGTGCGTGACCTCAGACTTTTGATCTTTTTCCTGACAGGAGAAGGTGGAAGAGAGTATGTCTGGGGTACATCCTTGGTTAAGTTGGCTGCTTTTCTGAGGCAATGGAAAGGGTAGACAGAGTCAATGGATGGAAGGCTGGTTGGCATGATGGACTGGTCTACATTCACATCCCTTTGTAGTTTCTTGTGATCTTGGCCAGAGCAGGAGCCATACCAAACTGTGATACATCCAGAAAGGATGTTTTCTGTGGTGCATCTGCAAATATTGGTGAGAGTCACAGCGGATATGCCAAATTTCTTTAATCTTCTGAGAAAGAAGAGGTGTTTGTGAGCTTTCTTAATTATAGTGTCAGCATGGGTGGATCAGATTGTTTCCCTCCATATCAAATTGTATCACCCGTTGGTATACACAATGTACACTGCCCACTTAAAAGATTTCACAAGATCACTCTTTCCTCTCGTGATCTTCTCACACACACACGCATACACACACACACACACACCATTTTCAAATCCCATATTTAAAATTCTTCATATCAAAAGAAAATGTAATGCTTTAACAAAGTCCTTAGGTTTTCTGCTGATAATTCGGTGCCAGGAAGTAAGTTTGTCATTTCTCTACTCATTCCCTTAAGATTCAGATATGCATATTCCATGGCTAGGTTTAGAAATAACAACCTTTTTACAAATATCGACTATTTTAAAATATCTATAAAAAGTAGAAACTAACAGTTCCAAGCATGCATGAAGGAAAAAAATCACAACCATTATTTGGTTTTGAAATATAGTCACTGTCATTTTATAAAGCCACTGTGCCCAAATTCAGGCCCACAATTACAGGGTAAAGTGCTTTGGTAGCTGTTGATCAAGTGACAAATATTGACCAAGAAACATGGAGACCTTCCCAGCCCTTATTTGAATAAAGCCATTGGGATTTTTTTGCTTAACCAAGGAAGCAGATGGCGCTTGGTGTGGTTTAATATCTCATCCAAAAGAGAGCATCGCTGACAGCACAGCACTCCTTCTGCACGGCACTGAAGTATCAATCTAAATCATAAACTCAGGTCAGAACTTAGGCTTCTGAACCATGAACTGTCTGATTAAAAAGACAAGTGCTACTGCTGAACCAAGTTGACAGTGGTGAACCAAACTTATTTTCTACAATCCAGAGCTATAAAGCAAAAAATAATCTTATTAATTTTGACCCGACTGAAGAATCGTCCGGGCAGGGTGGTGAGAAGAGAGAAATCAAATCAGTTTTACACAGTTGCTACTAGTGGGACACTGATGGATAGTGTAACTGGAAGCTTTCCTTAATTGTAGCTCAATCTCTTGTGGTATTATTTTGTAAAGGAATGAAGCCAGATTTGTTGCCACAATCCCCTCTGGTATTATTTGAACAATAGCTGTTTCTCTCGTCATCAAGCATCCTGTCACAATTGTAATTCTACTTTTAAAGAAAATAAAATGCTCTGAAACATATTTAATGTTGTGCCTCTCTAGTGCAATCTTTAACTACAAAATTGAAGCCTTTTAAACAAATTTATTTCAAAGGTAGATAATTGAGTGCAGGGATTAGTTGTCTCATCATGCGTTTGGTTTCCCATACAGTGCCAATGCTGTGTCTTGCCACTAGATAGAGAAATGGATATTTATACGTCAATCAACAAAATTTCCTCCTCTCCCAGCACCTCACCTTTGTAAAAACAGAACTTTCTTTTTTCGTTCAGGTTACAATTTGATTTTCAGTGGTTTTGGCATTTGTCACTCCTGGCATGTCTGATTCTGTAGGAGACAGTCTTGAAAGTGATCCTTAGCAGGCACAGGTGCAGAGGCAGTGACCAAGTATTCATTGCTGGTGAATCTGAAAGGTGTTTCGATGGCAAATAACCCTCAGCTTGTTTGAGCTAATAAATGGCATGTGAAGAAGACCAAAATAAAAATGGAATGAACCATCGGCTCACAAATCTGACAACCTGAGTGGGAGAAATCATTTCCCAATCAACTTGAAGATTATACTGCATATCCAGCGGAAATAGGTGGCAACAGAAAGTCCAGCAAGTGCTAAAAAATGGCCAATATTATCTGCGATATCAAGATTAGGTTTAGTTCAGCTGGCATCACTCAGTCCAAAGATGTGGTGGTTAGGTGCATTGGCCATGTTAAATTGTCCCTTAGTGTCCCAGGAGGTGAAGATTAGGTGGACAGTGGGGTGGATATGTGTGATTGCAGCGATAGGGCCTGGGTGAGATTGTTGTTAGTACAGACTCAATGGGCCAAATGGCCTCCTTTTGCACTGTAGGGTTTCTATTTCTGTCAAGAATCAAATCAGAAAGTTGTTACTTCAGACGTTACCTTAAGACTCAAACTACATAATGTAATCAGTGTTGTGTTGTCAGGATTGTTACTTAGCAGGAATTACCATCCTCTGGATAAAATAGTCAGGTTTTTTTTTCTCCCTGATCTTTGCATTGATAAATGGCAATTTTGATGCCCAAAATGTGGAGAGGTACCTCACAACAAGTGAGAATTCAAGAATCTATTTTTTGAACAAAAGACTTGGCTGTTTCTTCTAGTATTCAGCAACATACCAAAGATCCCAGAATACTGTCTGAAAAATTGGAGTTTTGACCGTACTGGCCTCGCTCAACAGATTTACTTATGGTCATTCTGGGATCATAGAACCATGGAATCATAGACCCCTATAGCACAAAAGGATGCCATTCAGCCCATCAAACCTGCATTGATATCTTGTAATCCCCGTATTTACCCTGCTAATCCCCCTGACACTAAGGGGAAATTTAGTATGGCCAATGAACCTAACCTGCACATCTCTGGACTGTGGGAAGAAACCAGAACACTCGGAGGAAACCCATGCAGCTATGGGGAGAATGTGCCAACTCCACACAGACAGTGACCCAAGTCTGGAACCCAGCTCCCTGGCACTGTGGGGCAGCAATGCTAACCACCCAACAGTGGATCTTGTTAGATCCAGTTTCTCACACAACAGTGGCCATACCTCAAAGTGTTTCAGAAAGCCTGAAGTGCTTTGCAAGATATGGTAAGGTCGTACATGAATATAGGGCTATTGTTTCATTCAATTTTCCAGTTTAGAAGAGATGATTATTAACCAGAATAAAGAGAATCAAGTTGTTAAAATTCATTAGTGTTACAAGTAGGCTTACATTAGCAATGCAATGAAGCTAATATGAAAATCCCCTAGTCGCCACACTCCAATGCCTGTTTGGGTATACTGAGGGACAATTTGGGAGGCATGTGGCACAGTGGTAAGCATTGCTGCCTCACAGATCCTGGAATCCGAGTTTGATTTCTTGCTTGGATCATTGAATTCAAAGTTTACATGTTCTCCCCATGTCTGCATGGGTTTCCTGCAGGTGTTCTGGTTTCCTCCTACAGTCCAAAAGATGTGTTGGTAAGGTGCCCTGTCCATGCTAAATTCTCCCTTGGTATAGCCAAACAGATGCTGGAATGTGGTGACAAGGGGATTTTCACAGTGTTAATTTTCATTGCAGTGTTAGAGTAAGGCTATTTGTCACACTAAACATTAAAAGAAGTTAGCATGGCTAATGCACCTACCCAGTTTCAAACTGAGCGGAAACCAGAGCACCTGGAGGAAACGCACACAGACACAGGAAGAATGTACTGACTCTGCACAGACAGTGACTCAAGTGAGACTCAAACCCAGGTCCCTGGCACCATGGGGCAGCAGCACTAACCACTGTGCCATCATGCCAGCCCAGTTGATCCAAGTCTCTTGATCTCCCCTTACTGGAGATAAGCCTTTAAATCAGGCAGCATTCCTACATAGGGACTCCAGTTTTTGAGCATTTAATAGACTAAGGGAGGCAGTGCAAGCAAAGTAACTGAACTTGATCAATCCTTCCTACTGTAATGGTCAACATTTGTGAGAAGAAAGATCATCAGTGTCTTTTGGTTAGCACTGCTGCCTCATAGCACCAGAGACCCAACTTCAATTCCAGCGTCACATAGCTGCATGGAGTTTGCATATTCCTCTGGGTGCTCCGGTTTCCTCCCATAGTCCATAGATGTGTAGGTTAAGTTGATTGTCCGTGCCAACTGCCCTTTAGTATCCCAAGATGTGTAGGATAGCAGAATTAGCGGAGTAAATACGTGGGGTTAGGGGGATAGGGGCAGGGTGGAATCATAGTTGGGGTAGACTCAATGGGCCAAATGGTCTTTTCTGCACTGTAGAGATTCTAACTGTCCCATCATAATTCAAAATTGGTTGCATAAGAGGAAATTCTTGGGATGGGAGAAACAGAACGGCTGTGATCTCTTCAGGTGAGATGAAGGGTTACAAGTCACAGCTTAGTGGTTCCCCAAGTGGCCAGTTACAATAGGCATTGGTGACAGTCCTATTCTTTTCACTGTAAGCTAATGTGACCAAAATACAGGGGTTAAAATGCTGAGAATAAAAAAGGGAAGCATACCAAACATAACAAAATCAATGAGGGATAAAAACCACAACACTCAAATGGCAGCATCAAATTCTTTAGTCTATGAATTGTCTTTACGTCTTTTATAGTGTGGGAGGAAACCGGGGCACTCGGAGGAAACCCACGCAGACATGGGGAGAACGTGCAGGTTCCACACAGACAGTGACCCAAGCCGGGAATTGAACCAGGGTCCCTGGCTCTGTGAGGCAGCAGTGCAAAAAAAACTATATCCATGCAAGCTGAAAAGGAGGATAACACAAGGAAGTGTGGCAAGCTAAATTCTCAATGCAATATGAATAAAATGCATTGTTTTTTTTAAATTTGAGGGCATGGTGCATAGGCATTGCTCAATGTAATTTCACTTTGACTCAGCTGGGAATTCTAGAAACAAGGCTAACATTATGGAGTTGAAATAAGAGAAGCAGAACTGCTCTGTAATTATCGGATCTGTGTCACTGCGTATTTTACAGATAGATGCTTGACGATGGTCTTTCGAGTCACTGAAGCTTTCTAGATTTGCATGCTTCTGTTCTGCATAACCCAGTATTACAGTATCTGTTATCAGTTGGTAGATAAACCATTAATCAAGATCTCTCACTGTTTCAATAACATTGTTAAATGCAATACCCTTGAAACCATTGTTTGCAAGATCCATTCAACAGTTGTCAGTTTTATTTCTGTGTAACCGATAGTTCAAAGATTCCATATAGTTTTTCGGCAACATTCGGTCACCTTTTGTGTACGGTTTTTAACAACATAATAATGGAGACAGTCTGTCAACGGTGAACCGGTCAACAGCTAAAAGGAACATTCCACAGGCATTAGCATGGCTTGAGAAACTGAGACTGCCTTACATCATCACTGTGCCTCGAGGTAAAATCTTATCTGCGAATGCATAAGAAGCCTCTGTGCAATTGGAGACATCTGTTTTGATTTTCATTTCTTCGTGTTATAATTGCTTATTGGTACACGGCTTAGGAATGTACACCAATCCTTTGGAGATTGGTGATGGCACATTGTGATCAACACTCCTCTCAGAGACAATGTCCACTTAACCATGGATTTCCACTGCCCCTTGTATATAATTCCCCAGTTAAGAGTTGTCAGCAGAGAGGTGGAGTAATGATGTTCTTTTAAACTCACCCTAATTTTTTTTTGGCTTTTCAAAAGATCTGTTTCAAGGCGCATTCAGAAGAAAATTTTCTGTTTTAAAGCTTTTACAAATCCATTGGTTTAAAAAGGCAACTACTGACAAATTATTTTTCTTAAGTGAGGACGATGGTTAATGCTTCTGCAGACTATAAACTGGGGCGGTACGATGGCACAGTGGTTGGCGCTGCTGTCTCACAGCACCAGAGACATGGGTTTGATTCCCAGTTTGGGGTCAGTGTCTGTGCGGAATCTGTATGTTCTCCCCATGTCCAGATGCTCCGGGTTCCTCTCACAGTCCAAAAGACCTGCTGATTAGAGGCATTGGCCATGCTAAATTCTTCATCAGAGTACCCAAACATCGAAGTGTGGCAAAGTGGAAGGTTTTCACAGTAACTTCATTGCAGTGTTAATGCAAGCCTACTTGTGTTTAATAAATAAACTTAAAAAAAAAGAACTCTGTTGTGACCACATCATCCATTAATAATATCATTTCAATTTTGGATACCGTTGCAGGATAGTTCAATGCCACAGTAATTTTTATGATCTGAAATTTACTGGTTTTACCTTCTAACTGTATAATATTCTGAACATAGGATTAAAATTAGGCATTTATCCCATTGATGCTGATCTGTCATACCATTAGATCATGATGGATCATCCACCTCAATGCCTCTTTGTCACGTTATCCTTTGATATCATTAATCTGTTGTGAACAGGCTCAATGATCCTGCTTCCACAGGCCTCTGGGATAGAAACTTCCAATAAAGTCACCATCCTTTCCTTGATCTTGACTTCAGTCACAGTGCTAAGCCACTCCAAAGACTGTCTGCTCACTCAAGTGAATGGGGAAGGCCTCTTGGTAAATTCTGGACACTCCCACCAAAAGGAAAATACAGACCACCATTGGTGGCCTGACTAATATTCAACATGCCAACAAGACCACAGATATTTTTCGCAGTTTCTTACTTGCTATTACAACCACTGTTGAGTAGGACATAGATCGTGAGATCAAAATTGTCCCAGTTTTGCTGTTATTCATGAATTAAACATAATCTTGTGTCAATGATTCCACAGTCAATTTAGAAGGACAAGTAGAATGGCCCAGAATTTGTTGGGTAAATACCAATATGTTTGTATACATGCAGTGATTACAATAACAAAACAAATTGGACTGATGGTGGCACAATGGTTAGCATGCTGTCTCACAGCACCAGGGGCCCAGGTTCAATTCCCCACTTGAATGACTGGCTGTGTGGAATTTGCACATTATTCCTGTGTCAGCGTGGGTTTCCTCTGGGAGCTCTGGTTTTCTCCCACAGTCCAAAGATGTGCTGGTTAGAAAGATTCGCCATGCTAAATTGCCCCTTAGCGTCCAACGATTTGTAGGTTGTGTTGATTAGCTGTGGCAAATGCATAGGGTTACAAAGGTAGGGTGGAGCAGAGGGCTGGTGGGATGTTTTTTCGGAGAATGGGTGCAGACTAGATGGATTGAATGGCCTCTTTCTGGACTGTGGAGATTTTACAGTTCTATGGTGTGGCAATGGCCTAGTGGTACAGTGAAACCCCAATTTTATGCATCCCAATTTGGATGTAACGTGATGAATCATTGGACTTTTTTAATGCAGTTTATGCAGACATTTATAATACAAATGTGCCTGATGTATGCCGTCTGTTCTAAGATCTTTAGTTTGCAGCATTAAAATTACAAAGAAAAATAAAACTATATTTGATAAAATTGTAATGTGGGAGATTGGATCATTTGTGATTCCATCATCTCTTGGACCTGGGCTAAAATCAAGCCTGAATCTTGTCAGTCAACTCAAAGAGTTCCCCTTGCTTGACTGTCTCAAAGCAATAACTGCTCCTCAAAAGATATAAATTGGCAACATCACTTACCGCCACAGAAATGCTAACATGGGAAATGGAAGTGCACAATGGCGGGTATTCTTCTGAGGCTGTTACCAAGACATATAGTCAGAGCCAAGAGGAGAATTTCTTTACTCAATATATGGTTGAGTGTCATACCTAACCCATCAACCACCTAAATGATGCTGAGAATCTGAACATACAATGAAGTGTCATTCCTCAAGGCTAGCATTACTGCTTGTGATAAACACACACTTGGAGTGGGTGGGGTAGTGAGGTGTGGCTGTTATAATATTTGGGTGAAATGGAAAATCAAGAAGAATACAAGATTATTACATAACACTTCCCCTTTTCCTCCCTGGTTTGGCTGCTTAGAGCATCATATAATGAGGCAAACTAATAACCTTCTCAACTAATATCAATGGATTAACTTTAATTGACCAGTTCACACAAGAGGTAGAGTTCTAGACAGGTGTTATGCATGTCCTTTTTTATGTCAACTATAATTGGGAACATTCAGTTTTCACAAAGAAGTAATTGCCTTTCATATGTGGTGGAGAATCAGTTTGAACACTGATTTTCTTCACTCTCGATTTAACACGAGTTCGCTTTTCTCATGATAACATTTTATGAACCCCAACTATCACGTTATAACAGGGCCGCACTGTAAATTACTGACTATTAATCCAGAAACTCAGCTAATGTCCTGGGGACGCAGATTTGAATCCCACCACAGCAGCTGGTGGAATTTGAATTCAATAAAAAAAATCTGGATTAAGAATCTACTGGTGACCATGAAACTATTGCTGATTTTCGGGAAAACCCATCTGGTACACTAAGGTTCTTTAGGGGAGAAAATCTGCCATCTTACCTGGTCTGGCTTTCATATGACTCCAGAGCCACAGTAACATGATTGTCTCTCAGCTGCCCTCAGGTAACTAGCGATGGGCAAAAAGAGCTGGCTAGCCAGCTCTTGCAATGTGCCATGTCCCACGAATGAATGAAAGAAAAGAGTTGTCATGTGAGTTGTGAATTGCTGCAACTTGTTTTGCCCTATTGTTAATCTTCCAAAACTAGGTGTTTGCCCTCAAACTCCTCACAAATTTCAAGACACGACTAGCTTTGTGCTAGTAAATAATGAATTCACCTTCCTGCTAAAAATTAAATTTGGTATTTCACAATGCAATGACCCTTTTTTATGATTGAGGCTCCTACTTTGTCATTCAACTCCTCCAGCCAATATAATGGGAGAATTGGAATTGGAATCTCATTCGTGATGGTAATAAATCATTGCTAGAGCTTATCAAATTTTAGATCTCTTACTTTTCTTTTCTTTGACAACACAGGAGGAGATCATTTGGCCCAACATGTGCTGCTCCTTTGATACATCATTTCCCATAGCCCTATACATACTTTCCCTTCATGCGAATGGCATAGTGGCACAATGGTTAGCAATGCTGCCTCACAGCGCCAGAGAACGAGATTCAATTCCCGGCTTGGTCTGCTGTCTGTGTGGAATTCGTATGTTCTCCCCGTAACTGCATGGGTTTCCTGCGGGTGCTCCAGTTTCCTCCCACAGTTACAAAGATGTGCAGGTCAGGTGGATTAGCCATGTTCAATTACCCCTTAATGTCAAGGCGACTAGCAACGTTATTACATGGGGGTTATGGGGATAGGGCCTGGGTGAGATTGTTGTCAATGAAGGTTTGATGGGCTGAATGGCTCCTTCTGCACTGTAGGGATTCTATGATTCTATAAGTATTTATCCCATTCCCTTCTGCAAGTGACTACTGACTCAGCTTTTATCCATTCTGCCTTTCAGACACTGCATTTCAATTTGCTGTTAAAAAAAGCTTTTCCTCAGGTCACCTGTGGCTCTTGTGCCATACACCTTAAGCTGATACACTCACGTTCCCAATCCTTCTGTGACTGGAAGCAGTCTCTCTTTATTTAGTTGAGCAAAACCACTCCTGATTTTGAGTAGTATTATCAAATCTCTTCTTTGTCACTCTATTTCCTTCTCTATCTTTCCTGTGACTCTTCCTCTATCTTAAAATTTCATTGGTTAAAAGTGCTAGACTAGTCCAACTATTCACCGAGATCCGATTGACCTCATTGCGCCTTTGTCAGCGTACACATTGTCTACGCAAGACCGTAAGAAACTACAAAAGTTTGTGAATATAATCCAGCCCATTTACACAAACCAGCCTCCCATCTATTGAATCCGTCTACACTTCCTGCTGCCTCAGAAAAGCAGCCAGCATAATTAAGGAGCTCACACACCTCCAGACATTCTGTCTTCCACCTTCTTCTGTCAGGAAAAAGATAAAAAAGTCTGAGGACATGTACCAACTAGTTCAAGAACAGCTTCTTCCCTGTTACAATCAGACTTTTGAACAGACCTATCTCGCATTAAGCTGATCTTTCTTTACATCCTAGTTATGACTGTAACACTACATGCTGCATTCTCTCCTTTCCTTTTCTATGAATGGTATGCTTTGTCTGTATAGCACACGAGAAATAATACTTTTCACTGTATACTAATTCACTATATACTAAAACAATAATAAATCAAATTGAATCAAATCAAATCACTTCCAGCAGCTTGCAGTGCAAATAATTTAAGGTGAAAGATTAGGCAAAATCTCGCCCCAGCACTCTCTGGAACATTGTATGCAGAATGGATTTTGACAGGTGCAAAATACTAATTGAATCATTTGCAAAATAAGGTGGAACCAATTCTAGGGCACAAGACAACGTCAGTTAAGAGCAATGTTTATCACAGTAGATGCCAACCCCTCCCCAGCTGTTCCGACAATTTATCGAAATAAAAAGCTGGAGTTCTGTGGGCCCACACACAGATACAATTCCAGTCCCGCCCTTTTCTGAACAAGTGTCAAACACCATCCTGAAGTAAACACAACTCACCTGCTTTCAATCCTTCTGTTTTGGCATTTGGAACAAAACGGCACTAATTTTATGATTTGGGACAGATGTCTTTGCAATGGGAATGACCCAATCAATTACAGTGCATTTCACAACATAGAAAAGGATCAGTCCAAAGATGTGTGGGTTAGGTGCATTGGCTAAGTCATCCTTAGTTTTCCTGGATGTGTAGATTCGAGGGATTAGTGGGGTAGATATGTGGGATTATGGAGATAAAGTTGAGGTGGGATTGTGGTCGGTGCGGACTCAATGGCTTCCTTCTGCACTGTAGGGATTCTATGATTCTATGATCTGGAAACAAAAGGGACAAGTCTTCCTTGAGGCTTCAGAGGGCAGATTTGGGTCTGTTGAAAAGTCAGTGCAAAAGCTGCCCAACTCACTGAATAAATGATCACATTTTCCAGCAAATATATATTTCCTCTGCTCATCGATTAGAGAAGATGATGAGCACACTCCAGCTCATTGGTGTCCATGCAATAAGTTTCAAAACCCCAATCCTTTCCCACAAACCGATCATCTCACCTGTTTAATGTACTTTTTTTATTAGTGTCACAAGTAGGTTTGTATTAACACTCCAATGAAGTTACTGTGAAAATCCCCTAACTGCCGCACTTTGGTGCCTATTTGGGTGCACCAAGAGAGAATTTAGTATGGTCGATGCACCTAACCAGCATGTATCTCAGACTGTGGGAGGAAACCGGAGCACCCGGAGGAAACCCACACAGACATGGGGAGAACATGCAGACTCTGCACAAACAATGATCCAAGCCAGGAATGGAATCTGGGTCACTGGCGCTGTAAAGCAGTAGTGCTACCACCGTACCAATCCTGTGTCAGGGAAGGTGGAAACATTCTTTAACTCTGTACCAGTAGGAGATCAAAACCCCACTGGGTCTAGAAGGAAATAAGACATATACGTGTTCCTGGATGCATATTGTACCATTACGCCTCACAATAATCAAAATGCTCTCCCAGTATAACTTGAGGTTGCCTCCAAACTAAAACATATTCCCCAGAGAGTTACTCAGTACCTCCCCTTCCAACTAACACACTAAAAATCAATTCAAATGTAAACATCTTCCTGCAGCATTACTGACAGGCAATGTAAATCTTCTGCTCGTCTGTACGTTCAGTCTTCTTGCCTTCCACACTTTCCCTGCATGTGTATCGCCAAGTCTTCATCACTCTTGGATCAGTCAGTCTCACTTTTCCTCCTGTCACCCATTCAATGGATGACTGTCTTGCAAATGTTTTTTACATCCATCTTTGTCTCTCAATGTGTCTGCGTATAATGTGGCTCAGCTTCTGTGTGGCTGCATCCTCCTTCATTCCGTGCGTTTGTGACCTGTCAAACCAGCTGTTTGACGTTTTATTCTGATCTGTTCTTCCTTTCAGGTTCATCAACACATATCAAACTGTAGTACTACTGTTAAATCCATGTACCATCACTATTTTTGTGACTTGCTGGATTAAACTTTATTGTACGTAATCTAAAATGGCAACACATACATTTACAGACATATTAAATGGCTGTTTGATTCTGTCATTTTTCTTTCATTAAAGCAGAGTGGCTGAATGTGAAAAGTTCTGAGCATTAAATATTAAATAACAATGAACCGTGACAGTGTGTGAGTATGATTTACTCTTTGTACTGATAAGTCACCAGTTTTGACAAGCTCCTTCACTTTGCATTTATGATGACCCTCATTTGCAATTCCCTGAAGTTAATCCAGAAATTCAACTCATCTTCTGGGGACCCAGATTTGAATCCCACCAACACCACTGGATGGAATTTGAATTCAATAAAAGAAAATCTGGAATTAAGAATCTACTGATGACCATGAAGCCATTGTCAATTGTCAGAAAAACCCACCTAGTTCACTAATGTCCTTTACAGAAGGAAATCTGCCATCCTTACCTGGTCTGGCCTACATATGACCCAGAGACACAACAATGTGGTGATTCTCAAATGCCCTCTGAACAAGGGCAACTAGGGAAGGGCAATAAATACTGGCCAACCATCTCCCACAAATGAAGAAAAAAAAATAATGGTAACTGCTATGGACGCAAGCCACTCTGAACTGATGTATTTAGCACACGCGTTCATTTCAAGAGTTTGGATTTTCCTGACCTGGGCTTGTGGATCAGTGTTCCTAAGCATTGCTGCACCCTGTTCTTCCCCCGTTCAGACTGTATGGTCCAGGAGCACTGGGTGGTCCTCCCAACCTCGTGGGTACAATGGGTCCAGAGGGATATGGGCCAAATGCGGGCAATTGGGTTTAGCTTAGGGATTTTAAAAAAAATGGTGGCATGAACAAGTTGGGCCAAAGTGTCCATTTCCATGTTGTAAACTTCTATGACTCATGGAATCGGTCCTGGAGACAGGGAAATTTAGACAGCTGTCCATTGGGATGGCTCCCCACTGCTGTCCTACCTTAGAGAGCGTTTGTCAGGTCTAATGACTTCAACAAGGCCACTGAGCTTGGCCTTTTGGAGTATGAACTCTCTGATTGGTATGACCCCAATCAGAAAGCCTTGTCTATATGTAAAACTAGGAATGTCAGGTCTTCTGGCTCTCCAGATTCTGACTGCACACCCTGAAGGACTCTGGAAGGAATGGAATAGAGTTTGTAAATAATGGGAGCCTGGTGATGGAACACCGGCCTCTGAGGAGTTATTTCATCAGGAGTGGGCTGCCACGGGAATTGGCACCATGGAGGTAGGAGGTCAATGGAAGCCCCACCTAGTGGTCATGTTCGGAACCTGCTAACCCTTCCCTAAAATTAGACCAGCGCCTTCCCCCACAACTGAATTAAGCAGCTATTTGGCGGTGGCATCCTGCTGGCTGGCAAATACACCTCTTCTCAATAATGTTCCAGTGAAGGGACGTCAAGGATAAAAAGGCCACAGACATGGCCGCTTTCAATTCTGTGGAGGGGATCTTCCTCCACAGTTAGGCCCTGGCCCAGCACTGCCTGGCTTTCATTTTTAAATTCTCTTGCAGCAGCTGGAAGAGATCACCTCCATTTTCAGGTGCCCTCATGCCTCCTGTTCTGGCCCAGCAGCACCTACTTGTCTTGGTGGAGCTGCCAGCTACCCAGTGCTGCAGGCTTGGGCCTTTCGTGGTTCTGTTCCAAAGAACAAAGAAAAGTACAGCCCAGGCCTTTGGCCCTCTAAGCCCGTGCTGATCATGATGTCCTAAGTAAACCAAAAAAAACTTCTGATCTTACTCGGTTCGTATCTTTCTATTCCATCCCTATTCATGTACCCATCCAGATGCCTCTTAAATGTTGCTAATGTTCCTGTTTCCACCACGTGCCTCTGGCACCCATTGTTCTCTGCATGAAAATAGTCCCCCGCATATGTCCCTTAAACTGTCCCCCCTCATCTTGAACCTGTGCCCCCTTATAATTGACACTTCCACCCTAGGAAAAAAATCTCTGACTATCCACCCTGTTTGTGCCTCTCATAATTTTTAAAGATCTCTATCAGGTCTGCCCTCAGCCTCCATTGTTCCAGTGAAAACAATCCTAGTTTATTCAACCTCTCCTTACAGCCAACACCCTCAAGTCTAGGCAACATCCTGGTGAACCTTCTTTGCACTCTGTCCAAAGCTTCCACTTCCTTCAGATAATGAGGTGACCAGAACACGGCAACACTCCAAATGCAGCCTAACTAAGGTTTTATATCACTGCAACATGATTTCCTGACTCTTGTACTCAATGCCCTGGCTATTGGCTTTCCACTGGCCATCCTTAATCGGACGATGACCATAGGGACAGCTTCTTAATTGATCAGCTCCCATAAAATTGTGAGGTAGGGGGGTGTGGAGTGAGCTGGGGAAAGGAGAGGGGAGTAGCTGGGTATGTGGACATCAGAAGCCAGCAGGTTCAGGCTCTGGCAATGGCTCTGACACTGTGGGAAAATTTAGCCCAGCGGGTTCGTAGAATAAGAAGACGCATAGCAACCTAGGGACTAGCGAAAGACGATGCCTTTCTCATTTGCTGCGTTTATATTTTGCTACTCTTGTGATTGACAGAGCGAAATGCCGTAGAAAGTTCCGATGTTATCCTGCTCCCGGGGGAATAGTCAGAATATACAGATGTCAAGCAATTGTGGAAATCTTACACAGCTTGCAAAAAAGACTGCAGTGCTGTCGCTATTAATATCCTCGCAGACAGCTTTCAGAGCAATGAAGCCAGACATTTGTTTTAAATTTGAAGGAAAGTAATGAAAACAGCCCAAGCTGTCACACCTTCGTACCACACCAACACTCTTCTTCAACACAGGTTGAAGGCTGACAGCAACCGCACCACAAAAGCCTTTGGAAGCTAAAAATAATATTAGTGGATTCGGAGCTAAGGGAAAGCAGCAGTGCTGGCTGTGGAAATGAAAACACAACGTAATGAATTAAGTGGTAGCCAATGGAATGGAAAATAAAAGATAAACTTGCAGGGAGCAGAAGGGCGAGTGCTTTATATGGTGGGAAGGTGGTGTAAGCTGGGAGAATGGATGCTTCACTGAAACGAAGAATCTCAGAATGATTGCAGCACAGGGGAAGACATTTGGCCCATCTTGTCCATATCAGTTCTCTGCAAGAGCTACCTCAGGCTTGTTCTCTCCCCCTACTCCCTTGTTACCCTCCAGTTTCTTTCCCCATTCAGCTGCTTTTCCAATTCTCTTTTGAAAGTCCTGATTGAACCTAATCCCACCCTGCTCTCAGGCAGTGCATTCCTGATCCTGAAAGAGAAATGGGAAATGCTGGATTACCCCTGCAGGACTGGCAGTGTCTGTGGCGAGAGTGTACTAACTCAGGAAGCTGTCTGTAAAAGAACAACATTTACTCACCATTTGATTTGATTTATTATTGTCACGTGTATTAGCATGCAGTGAGAAATATTGTTTCTTGCACGCTGCACAGATAAAGCATACAGTTCATAGAGTACATAAGGGAGAAGGAAAGGAGAGAGTACAGAGTGTAGTGTTAGAAGTTTAATCATAACCCTATGGTACATGTACATGAGTCCCACCAGGACAGTAGAACACTTGACCCTCTCAGGGGTCTGCCTTATCAAGGGCTTGGGGAACAAGTTCCACCTGGTTGGGCAATTGCCCATTACCACGGGAACTCATATTCCACAAGTCCCGAAGGAAGTCACTTAAGGACTTTCCCTGTGTCAGTACTGGGGGCTATCACACAGAGTGGAGTCTAAATGGCTTTCTTATAGAACTCAAGAGCAAGAGGAACATGATGTTGAAGGGATGAGGTGGGCTGGATGGAAGGTCAGGGATAAGTCAGAGCTAAGGAGAAAAGACAAAGAAGATGTGAATGCTGTCATTATGTTTGGGTAAACACCTCAACAAGAGCGAAATGAAAAGAAATGAAGGTGAACATTGTAAAAGAGACAAATGTAAACGCATTCTGAGGGAAGAGCAGTCTGGATCCTATTTCTCCCCCATGATTCCACAGGCTCTTTTGCCAATTGCCTTAATTTGTGTCTTCCCAGTTTCCAACTCTCCTGCCAATGGGAACAGATTCTACCTCTCTACACATTCTAGAGCCCTCATGGATTTGCAAGCCTCTTTTAAGTCTCCTCTTAATTATCTCTCCTCTAAACAGAATAGCTCCTACTTCTCCAACCTATCCCTCATTCCTGAAATTTTTCATTAACCTTCTCTGCACCCTACCTAATGCCTTCACATCCTCCATAATGTGTGATACCGGAACTGGACAGAATTCTCCATTTGAGGCTTTCTAAAGGTGCACTAGAATCTTCTTGCTTTTAACTCCAGGGTCCCCTCTGCATTCTTAAGCGCCTTCTTAAACTATCCTGTCACCTTCAACCATTTGTATATACACAGAGCTGCTTCTGCTCCTGCCTTCCTTTTAAAATTGTATTTGTCATTTGATATTGTCTCTCCTTCTTACCAAAATATGTACTTCATAATTCTTCACACAGAATTTCATCTAACATCCATCTACCTATTCCACCAGCCTCCTGAGGTACACCAGTGTGCCCCTCACTTTCCACATATTTCCTAGTTTTGTGTTACCTACAAAGTTTGGAATAGTGTCCTATGCCCTCAAGTTTAACCGTTAATATTTATGAAGGAAAGTTGATGCAAAAAGGGTGCAAAAAGAATTTACAAGGGTGTTACTGGAACTGGAATGCTTGGATTATGTGTAGTGGTTGGATAGACTGGGACTTTTTTACCTGGAGCGTAAAAGGATAAGAGGTGACCTTATAGAGGTTTATAAAATTATGAGTGGCATAGATAAGATGAATGTTGTAGGTAAAGATGAATTGTGAGTCAAAATACAGCAAGTTTATTCAAAAACTTTTGGGAGATATACCTGGCACCCAACAGCAGGTCCCCAGGCATCTCACTGAATACAAGTTAAGAGCATATATTTATCCCTCCCCCTAGTCATGTACGCTTCTTCTTATTTTCATCAGGTTCCCAGGCTGTGGGTTGTCCTCCATCATGGGAACATGGCTGCCTCGGCATTTCTTCATGGTTATCTCAAGGCCGCAACTGATGTGTGATTAGCCCTTAGCTAATGTACAGACTGACAAGACAAGTTAAAATTAACGGGCTAGTATAATAATCTATACTCATAAGTTGTACAACGTATGTATGTATAATATGTTGGTACATTACACATAAGCAGTATATAATGTATATATATATGAAATATAGTTAGAAATGCAGGCTTCACTATATCAGGTGAAAAATACAAAACTACAAGCTGGGTCAGCTACATTTCTGAGCAGGCTTATCATAAACTTGTCTATAATAGCAAGAGCAGTGGCTGTATCCCTGTAGTCTGGGCACACAAAAACAAAGTTAATATATGAAAACTAGGATATTTTTCTCATTCTCTCAAGTGTTACAAAGTTCGTTAAGTCATTCACTACTGCAATGAATATCCAATTTCCTTTTGCCAGTGTAGAGGGGTCCAAAACTAGAGGGCATAGGTTTAAGGTAAGAGGGGAAAGATTTAAAAGGGACCTGAGAAGCAAGTTTTTCACACAGAGGGTGGTGTGTGCATGGAACAAGCTGCCAGAGAAGGTGGTAGAGGTGAGTACACTTACAATGTTTAAAAGACACTTGGACAGGTATATGGATTGGAAAGGTTTAGAGAGATATGGGGCAAACACAGGCAAATGGGCTTATTTCAGTTCAGAAATGTGGCCAGCATGGACAAAACAAGCAAAAGGCCTATTTTTGTGCTGTATATCTCTGTGACTCCTCATGGTCTTAGTGCTCACTCCCTGGGAAACCAGCTTTATATCTTCCTCCAGTCCAAAACACAACCTATCTCCAACTTCTTTATTGTCACCCAGGCAACTTTGTATCCATGGTGTCACTCCTCATTTTATTCCATTAACTTTCACATAGCTGGCAAACCTGTTAAAATAGCACTTTATCAAATCCCTTCTGGAAATCCATGCACATAGTGATAACCTCATCTGCTCCCTCTTCTAGCACATCAATAATCTCAAGCAAATTGTTCAATACAATCTTCCCTCAAGGAACCTATGCTGATTTTCATTCATTAATCCACATATGTCCAAGTCACTGGCAATTTCTGTCCCAGAGTATTGTTTCTAAAAGCTTTCCCACTGACACAATAAAATTGAGTGGCCCATTTTGTTGGGTTTAGTTTCTGACCCTTTTTTGAATAAGGGTGTGTAACACTTGCAATTGTCCAGTCCTGCTGAACCACTCCTGAAGGTTGGAATAATATGGCCTGTGTCTCTGCAATTTCTTCAGTACCATTGAATGCATCACCTCTGACCCTGGTAACTTATCAACTTGAAATATCTTTCTATTACCTCCTCTTTATTGCTTTAGTGTCCCTACAATTTGTTGTTATAATATGAGTTCAAAAGCATCTTCTTTCTTAGTAAAGACAGATACAGGATACTCTGGTGAAAGGTCATTCCAGACTTGAAACATTTGCTCTATTCTCCCTCCACAGATGCTGTCTGGCTTGTTGAGATTTTCCAGCACTTCTTGTTTTTGTTTCAGATTCCGGCATCTGCAGCATTTTGTTTTTATCGACAGGGTGCTTTTTTGGTTACCTTAAATCCAATGCTAATTGCCCACAAGAAAGGAATGGGCAAAGGAGAAAAAAAAAAGGAGGAAGAGAATAAGTGCCCAGAAGGTGAATGAGAAGAAAATGATCAAGAAAATATTGAAAATGATAATGGACAAAATACCATGATGCAAGATTTTACATGAAAGCGAACCCATGTCCAATTCAACATGGTGCCATAATAGTGTGTGTGTATGTGCATGTGTATGTGTGTACTAGTGCTGGAGGTGTCAGCATGTGTGTCACACAGTAAAGAAAACTAGCTAGCAGCAGTACCCCTGTAAAAGCTTTGCAGGCATCTCTCTCTGATTGTGGAATTAAGCCAAGTCACCCAAGACCACAGCTACAAAGGAAACAGAGGAGTTTCTCAAACTGCAGAACTCCAGAATCTCAAAGCTGACTATTTGGCCATGCAAGTCAGCACTACTAGAATCACAAAGCACAACGGCTGCAAAACCCAATTTCTGCTCCTCGGGAATCAAGGATTGTTTTGTATATTCATTTCTAATCTGAATAAATGTATATGTATGTTCTTTATAATTTTTTTGCCTTTAGTAGCTAGTAAACACATTCTGTCTTTAACTCAAGAAAACCTGGTTAAA
This sequence comes from Sphyrna mokarran, assembly GCA_024679065.1. Classification (NCBI taxonomy): domain Eukaryota; kingdom Metazoa; phylum Chordata; class Chondrichthyes; order Carcharhiniformes; family Carcharhinidae; genus Sphyrna; species Sphyrna mokarran. The sequence continues at coordinate 17,406,412 of JAGIQG010000025.1, forward strand.
CAGGCTTCTATTAAAATATAAATATTGGGGTTGAGAAAGGTATTCACAAAGGAAAGAAGTGTTGACTGAGGAAAGGGAGTCAGTTCATCGGTCCTCACCAGGGGCGCAACATTTTGAGGCAGCCAGCTGGATATTGGCAAATCGAGAGATCTCCTCTGGGTTGACAAATTTGGGGAAACTTATCAAGGGACTGGTCATAACAATAGTAATTTCTCACAATAACCCTCCTAATACTGGTAGATAACTCAATAAGCACCATAAGATAAAACATCCTCATGTCGGAGAAGATCTTACTGATTGTTCACACCTCACTGCCATTGCAAACGAGGATGGAAAATTTAGCCACTTCCCCTCCGCCCCAGCCAAATCTCCACTCACTGCAATGGGACTAGAACATCCTGCCAACGCGAATGGCCGTAAGATTCTGTTCCATTATCTTGAATGTGAAACACACTGGAGCAAAGAAGAAATCTCATTGAAAATAGTGAAGATGCTTTACTGTTCTTCTTTTGTGGCACTCATTACTGCTTAAGTAGCTTACCAAATAAAATCAATAGGCTTAATAATCTATAGGAACCTTCTCATTGTGGCAGCTTACATTCCTTAGTATCTGCCATACAACTCAACTTAAACACCTGTTGAAGAGTTTTTTTGTTGGTCTGTAGACCAACAGTTGGTCTACTGTTATTTTCTTACAGTAAATAAGAAAGTATAATCTCTTTCTCCATGCCTCACAACACCAAGAGAACAGCATGGCAACATTGGAGGTGCTTATAAATTCTAGTTCTAATGCACAAATGCTCAACAAAGATAGTGCTTCGTATTCACATCTTGATTTTTCGTCATCAACCTGTCCACACATCAATTTGTGCTTTGTAAAGAAAATTCTACCTACATGTCTGCTATCTCCTGTTTGCAAAGGCCATTCAGACAGGCAAAGCTGTCTGGACTGGGCTGGTTTGATTGAAAGGTGACCAGAGATTTAGAGGCCTTTGTGTAAATGGCATTCAGCTTCTAAGTATGTTCCCCGACAGGGTCAGTGATGAAATTCTAGTACACTTTGGGAGGCAATGGCATAGTGATATTATCAATAGACCAGTAATCTAGAGATCCAAGGTAATGCTCTGGGGACCCAGGTTCGAATCCCACCACAGCAGACGATGAAATTTGAATTCAGTAAAAAACCTGGGCCAGAATTTTCCAGCCTTTCACACCGAGGATTTCCTTCAGGTGCTCTGGTATCCTCCCACAGTCCAAAAATGTGCAGATTAAGTGGACTGATCATATTAAGTTGCCCCTTAATGTAGGGGGACTGGTTAGGGTAAATACATGGGGTTACGGGGAAAGGTCCTGGGTGGAGTTGTGGTCGGTGTAGACTGGATGGGCCAAATGGCCTCTCTCAGCACTATGGGATTCTAAAAAATATCTTGCATGATTGCAAGCAGATTTATTCCTGAGCAAGATCTGAAAGCAACCTTACACCTGCTGTCCAGCCATAAATCTGATTTGATTTATTATTGTCACATGTATTGGGATGCAGTGAAAGGTGTTGTTTCTTGCATGTATGCAGACTAAAACATATCCGGTGGAATTTTCCTGTTCCACTGGTCATAGGAATGTAGTGAATGGCGGGGGAGGGACGGACCATGCAAAGGTATGTTGACCTCAGGTGGATCTTGTGGTAAGCATGACCAGAAAATCCCATCCATTGTTCACAGTGCACATTTGGAAGAAGGAAAAGTAAAATTTATTTATTAATCCCAAGTAGGTCCACATCAACACTGCAATGAAGTTGCTGCGAAAATCCCCAAAGAAGAGGATGCAGGATATTGTATTGTAGTTACAGATAGGGTGCAAAAAAAGGCTAGCTTAATATATAATAGATCCATTCAAAAGTCTGATGGCATGCGGAAGGAAGCTGTTCATTGAAACCATTATTGGTTTAAGTTACCCCTTTGAAAGAAACCTAAGCAAAGGTGGCAATTTGTGCTTAACTAGAGACTATATCATCTTGGTGTGGTCGCTATAGAAGCATTCTTAAACCTGCTTGTTCACAGGATTGGACATTGTCCACCCATTCATTCCAGATCTCTTTCAGCCAAGCTACTAACCAGTGTGGTGTATTCCACAGAATAGCTACATGTCCCTGATATTCTGACATGTTCCCTTCATACCTTATGTAACATCTGGTAACTATCTGCTCTAAGCTGAATTCTCCATCATTCTGGCCCCTTGAACATTTTACCTCGCTTCCTCAGTTGTTCATTCTATGCTTCATCCAGTTTATATCCTCTCCTCTCTCTGCCCTGTTTAGTGCTGATGGCAAAACCGGCCAAATTTCATTTCTGAATCCCAGTTGTTTAAATACACTAACAATGGCAAGTGTGCCAGCATAGGTTCGTTGAGCATCTACTCAAAACACCGCCTGGCATCATTAGGAGAACTTAACATGGCCAGGATTTTCTGGCCTCTCTCATATGTTAGGATTTTTGGCCCCGCTGACAGAAATGATAATTTAACTGACTCACTATATTTGCCAATGGCAGACACGCTGCTGCAAGGCTGTGGAATCCTGCCCCATATCGTCATCCACCTCCAAATTGCAATTCAAGATACTCGCTGCTAGAAGCAACTTTTCATGTGGAATTTTACCAAAAATGGAATGCCTCACAGATACTTCCAATTGTCAAATAGGGTATTATTTCCTAGTGTATTATCGCTAGACTTTTAATCCAGCAACTCAGCTAATGTTCTGGGCACACGGTTTCGAATCCCACCATGCCAAATTGTGGAATTTGAATTCAATAAAATGTATTTGAAATTAAGAATCTATTGATAACAATGAAGCCATTGTCAATTATTGGAAAAACCCATCTGGTTCATTAATGTCCTTTAGGGAAGGAAATCTGCCGTCCTCACCTGGTCTGGCCTACATGTGACTCCAGAGCCACAGTAATGTTGTTGACTCACAACAGCTTTGGACAAATAGAAATGGAGAATAAATGCTGGCCAGCCAGTGAAATCCATTCCCCAACGAATGAATAAAAAAAATAAAAACAAACCAGAGGTTTCTAACTAAATTGTACTTTCTGTATCCAAGTTAATTGCATTTGCGCTTTTATTTTCTTTTGCCTTGCCAAATATATCTTCCTCCCAAGTTTTATCTTGGATGTGGAAAAAGTTCCTAAAATAAAATTAAAATAAAAACGGCACAGTAGCACAATGGTCAGCACTGCTGCCTCACAGCGCCAAGGGTCCAGGTTCAATTCTGTGGAACAAAGAACAAAGAACAAAACAGCATGGGAAACAGGCCCTTCAGCCCAACGAGCCCGTACCACCACCCCGATGTTCCAACCTCTACCCGTGATCCCTGTCTATGTTTATAATGGGAATGGAGTTTGCACATTCTCCCTGTGTCTGTGTGGGTTTCTTCCAGACGCTGTAGTTTCTTCCCACAGTCCAGAAATGTGCGGGTTAAGCTGGTTGGCCATGCCAAATTAACCCTAGTGTCAGGGGGATTAGCAGAGTAAATATGTGGGATTATAAGAATAGAGCCTGGGTGGGATTATGATCGGTCAGACTTGATGGGCCATATGGCTTCCTTCTGCACTGTAGGATTCTATGAAAATACATTTTTGATTGTCAGTTTGGAGCTGTCTTCTCCATACACTCTGGTCCAAGTCAGGCGAACATCAAACTGGCACAAGTAGTTAATTATTCATTAAGGATTATTGTATTTTCCATAGTCCAGCCAATAAACAGAGAAAGCTACACTCAAGCTTTAAAACATGATAATCAAGTTAAAATATTGTCTCCGAATGGATTTCCTATGTGGTGTCAGATTTCAGCATGCACTGTAATTCTTTGGGGATCTGCAGCACACTGAAGTTTATGTCCTACTTGTGTATTGTCAGAGTGTATCACCCTGCTTGTTACATTTTCCAGTTAAATTTGAGAGAAGATCCCATTAAAATCCCATAGAAACCCTTAAATTGTCCAGACTGTAAACACAAAATAACTACAATATTAATTAGACTGAAATTACCTTAGCTTTTATTAATCACTAGCATTAACAAAATGCTACCTATTATTTTCAAATGCTGTAAAAAGATTCTTGTTATAGTCCATTAAAAATACATTGTCCTCTTTCTAAGTGTATCTTCTGCTCCACCTTAAGAACATAAGAAATAGGAGCAGGAGTAGGCTATCCAGCCCCTCAAGCCTGCCCCACCATTCAATAAGATCATGGCTGATCTGTAGTGGTTCAGTACCACTTTCCCGCTTTCTCCCCGTAACTCTTAATTTTATTGTCAATTAAAAACCTATCCACTCTTGACTTGAACATATTCAGTGAGGAAGCCTCCACCACCTCATCAGGCAGAGAATTCCAAAGATTCACCACCCTCTGTGTGAAGAAACCCCTCCGCAACTCCAATCTGAACGCCACCCCCCTCTAATCTTGAGGCTGTGCCCTCTAGCCCTACTATTTTTATTAAGCGGGAAGAGTCTTTCAATCTCAACCTTATCCATTCCCTTCATTATCTTATATGTTTCTATAAGATTCCCTCTCAGCCCTCTAAACTCCAACGAGTACAAACCTAGTTTATTCAGTCTCTCCTCATAATCCAACGCCCTCATCTCCAGTATCAGCCTAGTAAACTTTCTCTGCACCCCCTCCAAGGCCAATATATCCTTCCTCCAATGCGGCAACCAAAACTGCACACAGTACTCCAGCTGCGGCCTCACCAGCACCCTATACAGCTGCAACAGAACCTCCCTACTTTTATATTCTATCCCCCTAGCTATAAAGGCCAACATTGCATTCGCCTTCTTAATCACCTGCTGCACCTGCATACTGTGTTTTTGCGATTCGTGCACAAGGACCCCCAGGTCCCTCTGCATCGTCGCATGCTGCAGCTTTTCTCCATTTAAATAGTAGTCCTTCCTACCATTATTCTTACCAAAGTGGATAATCTCACACTTGCTAACATTATACTCCATCTGCCAGGTCCTCGCCCACTCACTCAACCTATCCAGATCCCTCTGCAGGCTTTCCACACCTTCCACGCAATTTGCTTTTTCACTCATCTTCGTGTCATCAGCAAACTTCATCATCCTGCACTCTACCCCTTCCTCCAGATCATCTATATAGATGGTAAATAGTTGAGGCCCCAGCACCAAACCCTGGGGTACTCCACTAGTCACCAGCTGCCAACCAGAATAGCACCCATTAATACCTACCCTCTGCTTCCTATTAGACAACCAATCCTCTATCCAGTCTAACATCCTACCCCTGACTCCCTGCACCTTAACCTTCTGCAGCAATCTTTTGTGAGGCACCTTATCAAACACTTTCTGGAAATCCAAAAACACCACATCCACCGGTTCCCCTCTATCTACCGCACTAGTCACTTGCTCATAGAATTCCAATAAATTCATCAAGCACAACTTCCCCTTAACGAATCCATGCTACGTCTGCCTGATCAAACTGTTTGTATCCACGTGCCTCGTTACTTCTGCTTTGACGACAGATTCAAGCATTTTTCCTACTACAGACGTTAAACTAACTGGCCTATAATTCCCTGCCTTCTTATCACTTACAATCCTGCAGTCAGCACCTCACCTCCTAACTCCCCAAAGCTCAACCACCATCTATAAAGCACAAGTCAGGAGTGTGATAAAATATTCTCTACTTGCCTGGATCAGTGCAACTCCAACAGTCAAGAGGTTCAACACCATCCAGGATAAAGCAATCCCCTTGACTGACACACACCATCCACCACCCTCAACATTCATTCCTTACACTCTACAAAAAGTCAAAGATGCCCTTTTCAAACTGATCGCATAACTTCAATAGAAATGAAGGACTCTGAACCTATACTCGATGGAGTTTAGAAGGATGAGGGAGATTGCATTGAAGCTTACAGAATACTGAAAGGACTGGATAGAGTGAATGTGAGGAAGATGTTTTCATCAATCGGAGGGCCCAGCCTCTGACAACACTTTAGAACCAAGATGAGGAGGAATTTCTTCAGCCAGAGTGGTGAATCTATGGAAGTCATTGTCACAGAAGGCTGTGGAAGCCACGTCACTGAGTGTGTTTAAGATAGAGATAGATAGCTTCTTGATTGATATGGGGATTAAAGGTTATGAGGAAAAGACAGGAGAATGGGTTGAGAAACATATTGTGATCGATACTTCAAAAGAGAATTGGAAGATAACGACAAAACATCTGCAATTTTCACCCTTATTTCCCTCAGTAACTTAAGATGCATCAGATCTAGCCTGAAGACTTATCAACTTTTAAATACGGTCTTTCTAATATCTGCTCTTTATCAATTTTTGTTCTTACACTACGGGTGGGATTTTCCAGCCACGCTGGCTCTAAGACCAGAAAATCTTGCCCAAGGTTAATAGACCTTTGCATGGTCCTATCTCAACTGCAACAATTCCTGTGATGGACTTCACAGGAAAAGTCCATCCTTTCCTCTCTCCCCCATGACTTTGCTCCTTACTAACTATGATAGAGTATTCCATCACACCATTGATTTCTGCTACATCTCTGTTCTGCCCACCCAACTCGTGCTCTGCCAAATTAGTTTGAACCTTCACTAGCAAACTGCTCGATCGGCACATTGATCCCAGTTTTGTTGTGGCACAACACTTTCTTGGACAGGTCCCACCTTCCCCAGAACATGGTCTTAATGTCCCAGGAATCAAAAACCACCACCTTAGGTGATGCTGAACTCTGCAATATCAGAAGAGTTTGACATTCAGTCAAGACATTAAACCAAGGCTTTTTCTGGCTCGAGCTGGTTGGAAAGAATCCCACTGCACTATCCAAAAAGGAACAGTTGAGTTCTCTCTGAAGTCCTGGCTAATATTTCTTCCTCAACCACCATTATGAAAAGAATCTAGGCACTATCACATTGCTATTAGTGGGATCTTACTGTGTATTATGTTAGCTGCCTTATTTCCGGGATGGGGTGGCATGGTGGCTCAGTGATTAGCACTGCTGCCTCACAACACCAGGAATCCAGGTTCCATTCCAGCCTCAGGTGATGGTCTGTGTGCAGTTTACACACTCCCCCCATATCTGCATGGGTTTCCTCTGGGTGCTCTGCTTTCCTCTCACAATCCAAAGATGTGTTGGTTAGGTTGATTGGCTGTGCTAAAATGACCCTAGTGCCGGGGGAATTAGTAGGGTAAATATGTAAGGTTGTGGGAATAGGGTCTGGGTGAGATTGTGTTCAGTGCAGATAAATGGCCTTCTTCTGCACTGTAGGGATTCTCTGATTCTATGATTACCTACATTGTAACACTTCAAAAATTAGTTGGTCATGGTGGCTTTTAGGAGATTCTGAAGTTCTGAGAGGCACTACAAATATCAAAGAATGGGATTTTCCAGCAATGGAAGTGGCTTGCCATTGGTCGCCAGTGGGAGTTTTCCAGTCCCGCTGATATGTATGTGGTGTTTTGGGTCGCTCACTTGCCCTACCACCAGGGAATCTGTCAGGTGGAGGCGGGAGCGGGAGGCTGGCTTCTGGATCCGCCAGCAGAAGGACAAGAACATTCCTGCTCCTTCACATCCCAAGAGTTCTTTTTACTCTAAAGAAGTTTCAAGGTGTGCACCTTGCCACTGTTATGTGCAGCTCATTCACTCTGCCTCCTAAATACAATCACATCATACACACCGGTGGATACGGTTTCCTGTGACAAATGATGAATAATTTATTACCATGGACCAACTATAGTCTTTGTCGGTCCCCAGAGCAACAGTACAGTAGATCCGTATTTCTTCATTTGCTGAGAAAAGTCTCCTCAAGCCGCGTTTGTAGTGCTTTCGCTGTTATTAATCACACTTCTATCAGCAAGAAGGATCTGAATTTGCAGGTGTGAAAGCATTTGTCAGGCAAATCATTATTCTGTCAAGGCTCCATAAATTGATGCAATAACCACAGAACTAAAGGCTACAAAAATTTAGCACTGATAGGTGATTGCATTAGCTGCGAACCAAACATCATTCATTCCTGTTCAGACAACCTGCCTCACTAAAATAAGATTATAATCTAAAATTAGAGCGCTGAATTTTGCAAACATATCACACTCACAAAAGGTATATTCCAACATAGCCAGTATCCTGATCAGTGTAACTTGTTACTACACCCTCCACATATACATCCTACAGACTGCCTATTCCCATCTCCATAAGAGCACAACGTGGTGGCACAATGGTTAGCAGTGCTATGGTCCCAGGTTCAATTCTGACATGGATGCCTATTTGCACATTTGTCTCACATTTGCATGTGTTTCCTCACACAGTCCAAAAAGTTGGATTTATTATTCACATACCTTGAAAAGTATTGTTTCTTGCGTGCTATACAAAATATACCATTCATAGAGAAGGAAACAAGAGAGTGCAGAATATAGTGTTACAGTCAAAGTTGAGATGTAGAGAAAGATCAACTTAATGCAAGACTTGCAGATTAGGTAGATTGGCCATGCTAAATTGTCCTTTATTGTCCCAAGATGTCTATGTTAGACGGATTAGCCTTGGTAAATGTGTAGGGTTATGGAGATGGAGTGGGAGAGAGGTTAAGGACCTAGCTAAGACACTGTCAGAGAGGTGGTTCAGATTCAATGAGCCTCCTTCTGCACTGTATGGATTCTACAATAACATTACTCCATCTCATTCCCATCTCAGCTTATCTGTGCTCAAACACTTTGTGCATGTCTCATTCATGCCTCTGGATGTGATTATACCAGTGAACCCCTGGCCAGTCTATCACAGACTACAGTCCTTAAACTCATCCAAAACTCTGCTACCCAGGTACTTTGCTGGCCTCTATCAACTCCCGCTTAAACAATGGCTCAATTTTAATATTACTCATCTTTGTTTCCAAATTCTTCCATTGGCATGTTCCTCCCAATCTCTGTAATGTCCTCCAGACCCACAAGCCACCTAGATATTTGTACTTCTCTCACTCTGACCTCTTGTGCACCCCCGATTTTAATTACTCAGTCATTGATGGCTAGGCCTTTGTCTGCCTCCAGGCCCAAAAGCTTTTCCTAAATCTCTTCTGACTTTCCTTCTTCCTTCAAAACACTTTTTAAAACCCACTTCCTTGACCAAGCTGTTGACCACCTATCCAAATATCTCCAAATGTAGCTCTATGTCTAGTTTTCCTTTCTAATCGTCCTTTAAAGCGTCTGGAGATTTTTTTCACTTATTCATTGGACATGAGCATTGCTGGCTAGCCAGCATTTTTTGCCCATCTCTAGTTGTCCAAGGGCAGTTGAGAGTCAACCACATTGCTGAAGCTCTGGAGTCACATGTTGGTCAGATCAGGTAAGGGTGGCAGAATTCCTTCCCTAAAGGACATTAGTGAGCGAGGTGGGTTTTTCTGACAATTGACAATGGTTTCATGGTCATTATTAAATTCTGAACTCCGGAATTTCTTTTACTGAATTCAAATCCACCATCTGCTGTATCAGGGTCGAATCTAAGTCCCTAGACTTTCCATTGCGGGTGGCATGATGGCACAGTATTTAGCACTGCTATCTTACAATGCCAGGAACCTGGGTTTAATTCCCAGTTTGGATCACTCTCTGTGTGGAGTCTGCATCTTCTCCTCGTGTCTGCATGGATTTCCTCCTGGTGCTCCAGCTTGCTCCCACAGTTGGAAAGATGTGCTGGTTAGGTACATTGGCCAATGCTAAATTCTCCCTCAGTGTGCCTGAACAGGTACAAGAGTATGGCGACTAGAGGATTTTCACAGTAACTTCATTGCAGTGTTAACATAAATCTATTTCTGATCAATAAATAAAAATTTTAAAGCGTAACAATGATTCCTGCAACAATGCTTCATTTACACATCTTTATCATGGTGTCAATTTGACCAGCATTCAACATTCGTTTCAAAAACAAATTCATTATATCATTGTCCGAGCTATTGTCTGACATGAATATCTCTGCCAACTATATGGGCATGTTTTAAGCGATCCTTTGTTGGATTCCTTAAAAGTGAACATCGTTGGAGCAGTATGTTTACCAGCTCTAAAGTCTCAGAAAATTACAATCTGATGTATCACTCCACCAATACCCTCCCCAAGATGGTGAAAATTTCTTCATCAATAATTTTGCTGGAGTTGTGTTAATTTTCTTAGAGCAACAATTTCAAAAAACAATGGCAGATGTATTTTGTTTCTACTGTAGAAGAGGCCGTTCGGTCTACCAAGTCTGCACCAACTCTCTGACAGAGCATCTTACCCAGGCCCTCTTCCTTGCCCTATTCCCTATAATCCCTCACATCTCCCATGATTAATCCATCTCATCTATACTCCTGAGGACACTAAGGAACAATTTAGCATGGCTAATCCATCTAACTTGCATATCTTTGGGCACACGGGCAATTTAGTATGGCCAATCCACCTAAGTGACACTTCTCTGGACTCTAAGGGAGCAATTTAGCATGGCCAACTTACCTAACCCACAAATCTTTGGACTATGAGAGGAAGCTGGAGTACCCTGAGGAAACACACGCAGGCATGGGAAGAAGGTGCAAACTCCACACAGACTGTAATCCAAGGAGGAATTGAACATTTGACCCTGGGACTGTGGGGCAGCATGTGAACCATCGTGCCACCGGAGTTCAAACTAATTAAAATAAAATCTCCTTTCTTTTGTGATATTTAAGTCTTAGCTAAAACACATCATATTAAAGCCTTCTTTGGCATTGTGTCATGTTCAGTGTATATTGTATGCATGCTGCAGGGCACATTCCATTGATGAAAGTGGAAGTGGGAGAAAAATTTGTTTAGGCCCATCTTAAGGCGGGAGCACCAGAAAGTGGAGGCCTGAAGCTCATCTGAAATTGTGTCTCACCCAACTAACTCCGTGAGCTACAGGCATATATATGTCCCCTGAGGCATCTCACCAACTCTGTCTGACCCAATTTTGACCAGTTATGACTCTGGCAGCTGCTCTCAGGTAGGTCCTGTGGGTCAGAAGGAAATTCATGGGCTGCTAAATTCCTCTTCTCCTAATCCCATGTTAAGACAAGTTAAAGCGGGGAGAGGGGGGAGGAGAGAAAACTTGCTACTGGCTAAATAATGTAATGATCCAAAGCTACACACTTGTTTAAAATGATGACCAGAACAGCCTTAATATTGTCTGTATCAATCTGTAGTCAAATATGACATGTATTACAGTTCACTCATAAACATCCCATGGTTTTGAACTGTTGGAAATGAGATTTGTATACAAATGCCACTGACCCAATGTTTGTTTAAGCACCAAATGAGTTTATAAAGCAAAATAGTATCTTGTCTACTATGACTGAAGTAATTTTATTATTATCATAGAATCTGTGCTGTGCAGAAGAGGCCATTCAGCCCATCCAGTCTGCACCAACTCTCTGATAAAATATCTTACCCAGGCCCACTCCCCCATCCTAGCCTTCTAACTCTGCACATTTGCCATTCATCTAACCCTCACATAAGGGGCAATTTAGCGTGGCCAAGTCACCTAACCTGCACATCTTTGGACTGTGGAAGGAAACTGGAGCACCTGGATGAAACCTCATGCAAACACGATGTGAATGGTAAGCTCCACACAGTCACCCAAGGCTGGAGTTGAATGCAGGTCCCTGGCATTGTGAGGCAGCAGTGCCACGACTGTGCCACCATGTCACCTCAATTACAATCAATCTAGTTTCTGATCAATAACTTAATTCATTATTGCTCATAGCATTTGTGGGTTCTAACTATACTAATTATACCTCAGTGAACATGGATCCTTCAGGCATCTATTCATAGGACTTACTCTGCCATAGCAACATGTACTTTTACGTACATGCAGTCTGGAGCTATGGATGGTGATGATAAAGGTTCCAACGTTCCTTCTGTCTCACGGCTGAGCAGGAAGCTCTCCAACTCTTGCCATCTGCCATTGGAGTGTGTCAGAAGGATTTTCAGGTTGATCCTCAATATGGTTGGCTATGTTTACGAACATACTTCCCTTGGACATCCGATACTGGGATGAGATTCGAACCCACAGCTCTTGGCCAGAGGCAGGACCAGTGCCAAGATGCCAAAATATCTCCTATAACAAAACATAGCCTGTAAAATTAGACCACTTTCCCAGTATCCTTCCCCTCCACCAGTTTACAGGCAAGAACCAGGTGAAATGTGGTATAATCTGTGCAGCTAATTTGTTTCATGAGAGCGGTTTCAGGAAGTTTGTTACTGTCATATTCCAAATAAATGGCTGGCAAAAATCTGCATTTTACAATGATCCTGGAAACTGACAAACAGCAACTATGATTCAATCAATTTCCACTGAGACAGAAACAATTGAGAATTTTGTCTATAACTCAAACCCAAGAAGATCAGAATCACTAGAGAAATAATTTGGAATCTGTGACCCAGGTCTTGCCTGTTTATTTGTCCTTTGATGGATTTGGGGGAAGCCACTGGCTGAGTCATTTCTGGAGGATCCCACTTTGGCATTATGTTCATTGTACCACATCAAATCACCATATGTTGACATGAAATTTTGAGGTAACTGTGCAGATTAGCTGGTATGGTTAGAACATTGTGCCTACACTGTCAACACCATGGAATCGATCCCCATACTGGCCAAATGCAATTACCTGTGATTATTCCCTACTTTGTTGATGGCATAGCTTAATAGGTACTGTTTCAGTGCAAATTGTGGTACGTTCAAAAAATTGCACAGATGGATTGGGACACAGAATGGGACAATTAACCACACTGTCACTATTGCTGCTCTGATAGGAAACATTATTGTCTCCATATCTTAAAGAAGAACAGAACAGCAGAGGAACATGTCCTTCAGCCCACAAGCCTGCATCGATCATGTTATCCTATATAGACTTTATCGTTCTATTTCCTGCCTGATCATGTGTCCACCCAGATAAGTCTTAAATGTCTTAACATATCTGCCTCAACTTGGCAGTGCATTCCAGCTCACCACCACCGTCTGGGTAAAAGATTTCCTCTGCACATCTCTACTGAACCTTTCCCCACCTTACCTTGAACTTGTGCCCCATCATAATTTCTGTCCAGGGAAAAAGCTTCCCTTATCTATGCCCCTCATAATTTTATAAACTTCTATCAGGTCGCACCCTCCTTCAGCTTCCATTTTCCAGGGAGAACAATCCCAGTTTATTCAATCTCTCCATACCAGGCAACATTGTGATAAACCTTTTCTGTACTCCCTCCAGAGCTTCCACATCCTTCTAGTAGGGTGGTAACCAGAATTGGACACACTATTCCAAATGAGGCCTAATCAACATTTTTTATAACTGTAATGTAATTTGCCAATCTTTATACTTGATGTCCCGGTCGATGAAGGCAAGCATGCCATATCCTTTCTTCATCATCTTTTCCACTGCCACTGTGCTGTCACTTTTAAGGGTCTGTGAAGCTGTATTCCCAATGTGTCTATGATCTTGATGGTTATTCTATTTATTTTATAGCTCCCATCTGAATTAGATTCATCAAAATGCATCACCTCTCATTTGTCCGAATTAAATTCCATCTGCCATTTCTCCACTTAATTTTGCAGCCTATCTATATCTAACTGTAATGGAATATTATGCCCAGAGCCTCTGAAAGCTCTCTTCCATTATTATGCAGGGATTTAATTTTCTTGCCCATCAGCAGCAGAATTTGTGGGAAAAGTTGAAATATTTAGGGTGCACGGAGACCAACAGCACTTTTAATTGTAGGACAGACTTCAGTGACATGAATTTAACAAAAAACTCAGAAAGAAACCTGCTGCCACATTCAGAAATCTGAGTTATGTTAACATCAGAAGTTCACTCTCCAAAATTCCCTTTCTTAAGATAATCCACCATCGGTTTGCTTCCCTCAGACCAATTGCATCTAACTTCATTAACCTTCCAATTGGAAGGACATCTCATCACTCTTTCACGTTGTCCTGGGATCTTCTTCCTACATTACTGGGTGCTAAATAAATGGAATTTGGGTTTTCTTCACATATCAATTTTGGCAAACCAAATGCAAATCTAACTTGTGTTGCTCCCACCCTCTACAATAAAAGGAAATACCAGATGGCGCTTCTGTGTAACTAGACATATGGGTGGGATGGTGGCACAATGGTTAACACTGCAACCTCATAGAGCAAGGGACCAGGTTCGATTCCCAGCTTGGGTCACTGTTTGCGCAGAGTCTACACATTCTCTCCGTGTCTGTGTGGGTTCTCCGGTTTCCTCCCACAGTCCAAAAGACGTGCTGGTTAGGTGCATTGGCCATGCTAAATTCTTCCTCAGTAGAGTGCAGCAATTTTCTCAGTTTCTTCATTGCAATGTTAATGTAAGCCTACTTATGACACTAATAAATAAATAACACAGTCTGAAAGATGTGATGGTTAGGTGCATTGGCCATGCTAAATTCTTTTCCTGTGCACCCAAACAGGCATTGGAGTGGGGTGACTAGGGGATTTTCACTGTAACTTCATTGCAGTGTTAATGTAAGCCTACCTGTGACACTAATAAGAAATGTCAGGCCAGCTTCAAGCAGCAGCAGAAATTCTACTTGGTCTCTAAACCCAACTCCACATTTTTAATAGTTTGGGGGGGGTGGGGCAAAAAAACATGAATCTCGATCAGCAACTCACAATTACAAAGGCTCACTCTTGTGCTTTCGAGTCAAGGAAACCAAATATTCACTTTCAGCACGTCTTCCTTTGGATAAACAGTGAAAATGGCATTGCACTTTAAGTGGGAGATATAATTGAATCAGCTGGACAAACTACTCAATGATTAAATATCATTGGTGCCAAATTGACGCCACTTTGCTGATAATTAGAAACTGATGTTGTTTCACTTTGTATGTGGTTCTAATAAGGAAATAGCAGAATAAGTCCGATGAATAAGATGCCTGAAGGATCTGTGACTTCAGGTAGTCCACCAAGGTATAATTAGTACAGTTAGAATCTGCAAGAGCTATGAGCAATTATGGATTAAGTTGCTGGTCTGATAACTAAATTGTTTGTAATAAAATTAATTCAGTCATAGCAGACTAGACAATGTTTTGCCTTTATAAACTCATCAGCTGCTTAAACAGATATTGGGGCAATGGAATCTGTACACAAATTTCATTTCCAACACTTAAAAATCATGTGTTAATACCATGGGATGTTTGTGAGCCTAAAATCAGAAGTGTGTGTGTGTGTGTGAGTAGAGGGGGATGGGTAATTAGTGATGATGGGTGCATGATACTCAATTCAGATCTTCCCATCTGCTTCCTATATCCCTTTGAAAGATTGGGATTCTCCCCAAAAAATTCTAAGTCCCAAACATATGGGGAAACGC
The DNA here is from genome assembly GCA_024679065.1 of Sphyrna mokarran. Lineage (NCBI taxonomy): Eukaryota > Metazoa > Chordata > Chondrichthyes > Carcharhiniformes > Carcharhinidae > Sphyrna > Sphyrna mokarran. The sequence continues at coordinate 17,421,774 of JAGIQG010000025.1, forward strand.
ATGTAAATCCCATTAGTTTTTTATAGCACAATTTCCAGAATGAATGTTTGACACTCTGTGCACTGCAAAGTGCTGGAATGTAATTCACTATTCCCATTGACTGCATAGCGTTGAGCAGGCCACTGTGCTTGAGCTGATCTGTCAGTGGCAAGATAAGATGCATGCATAGTGCCCCCCTCTCCCCATTGCCAGCCTCCAGATTACTGGCCAGCCCTTCAACCTCTGTTATTAGCGTACCGACCACTCCCCATCTCCCCCAATCATTGGCCTCTCAGACCTCTCTGAACCAGCCCTGATGTCCCCCCACCCCTGCCAGCCCCAATGTTCCCAACCCTCCCACCTGGCCAACCCTGCTGGTATTTTGATTAAATGGCCACTGTCTCTGCCAGTTGAAGTGCCATCCTCTCAAACTTTCTGGACTTAATTCGGCAGCACCATGGTTTGATCATAAAGGATGTCATTTTGATACAGAGTTGTGAGTATTTCTTTATCCGTAAAATTCTCTCACTCCTGCATTCGTAGTATTTACAAAATATGCTAATGTGCAGAATCAAAGCAGGGGACATATAATATTGAGTTCCGAAGAAGAGTAATATTGGATTTAAAACATTAAATTTACTTCTCTCCACAGATGTTGTCAGGACTGTTGAGTTTTTCCAATACTTCTGATTTTATTTGGGCAAGTAATTTCTTTTGCTTACTACAGTCCAAAGATGTGCAGGTTAGGTGGATTGGCCATGCTAAATTGCCCCTTAATGTGGGGGGGACTAGTTAGGATAAATGCATGGGGTATGGGGATAGGGCCTGGGTGGGATTGTATTTGGTGCAGATGTGATGGGCCAAATGGCCTCCTTCTGTACTATAGGGATTCTCTGATTCTATGAGATGAAAAGTTGGCAAATAAATCTCTCTATCTAACCATTGAAGATGAGGAAAATGTAGTTAGAGACTCCATGTTAAATTAAGTAGACCAAGATGAAATTCCTGCCAGATGGAGTGGTTAAGAATGTGGGTTGAAGTATTCTGTGTGACTTCCAAGATTTCCAAAGTCATTTAAACAAGTTGAAAACAACTTCAGCTTCTTTTCAGCTGTGATCCTTCAGGTTCCCCTGAAAATGTCACATACCCCCTCATGGCCTGGAACTAATTCCAGAACCTCATGTCACAGCCACATGTTGTCAAGACGATGTTTCAGATTAATTCCCACGCGTGTAAATGATGTAAATGTACGGCAAAATGAATTCATATCCAGCACCAAATTTGTATCACAAACAAAAAGTAAATGGTGAAAGCTAGCTTTGAGTTACAATATTGGCAGTGTTCTGCCTTTTTGGAAGGGAACCAAGTGAAGCCAGTTTTAAAGAAAGGTAACTACACCTAAGCAGATGCAACAGATAATGAAGTCCAATCTACTACTGTGCAATCAATCAACCTTCATTAAAAAGCCAGGAGTAGTTAAAATATAAAAATCTTTGTGCTTCATGATGTTGCAAAGACATCTTCTCTTTGGTGTTCAAATATTAGTAGATCATTCCAAGACTACTAGTCAGGTTAACAGGAGGCTGGCAGTGTTCCAATTATAGTAAGGAGTCAACACCAAGAAACAACACCAGGTTAAACTCCAACCAGTTTATCTGATCAAAACTTTCCACACACCTGATGAAGGAACAGCATTTCTGAAAGTTTGTGGGTTTATTATCGAATAAACTGGTTAGACTTTAATCTGGTGTTGTGTGAGACTTCTTACTGTGTTTATCCCAGTCCAACGCTGGCATCTCCACATCATGACTACCAATGTTCCAATTATACCAGTCATCAGTCTGTACCTGTCATTGCACAACCCTCTGAATCATCAAAAGATCCAGCAGGGAAAAATCTACAGTAGGATCTTAGGGTGTTTTTGGATGGGTGAATAATTAAGATGAGTAGCTTTGTTCTCTTGACTATTATCATGGGGAGGGCATTATCTAATTTGCTAAGTCCGTTCAGTAACTTATTTTTAAATTCATTTATGGGACACTGGCATCTCTAGCTGGCCAGCATTTATTGCCCATCCCTAGTTGCCCTTGGAGGACAGTTGAGAATCCTCCTGGGTGGGATTGTGGTCGGTGCTGTGGCTCTGGATTCACACATAGGCCAGACCAGGTAAGGATGGCAGATTTACTTCCCTAAAGGACATTAGTGAACCAGATGGGATTTTCTGGCAATCGACAATGGTTTCACCGTCATCAGTAGATTCTTAATCCCAGATTTTTTCTATTGAATTCAAGTTCCACCACCTGCCACAGCAGGATTCGAAGTCAGGTCCTGAAACATCATACCACTTGTTACATTATAGGATGATCTCACAGATAATCAGGAGTTTCAAGGTTTTAGATGTCCAAGTCACCTGTCCTCATCCCCCCATGCCAACACTATAGTTAAGAAAGCGCACCAACATTTTCTTAGAAGTCTAAGGAAATTTGGCATGTCAGTGCCGAATCTCACCAACTTTTACAGATGCACTGTAGAAAACATTCTTTCTGGTTGTATCACAGCTTGGTATGTCTCCTGCTCTGCCCAAGACTGCAAGGAACTAGAAAAGGTCGTGTAGCCCAATACATCAGACTATCTTGGCAAAGCAGCCATCATAATTAAGGACCCTACACACCCTGGACGTTCTCTCTTCTACCTTAGTCTGTCTAGAAAAAGATACAAAAGTCTGAGGTCAAGTATAACTGACTCAAGAACAGCTTCTTCCCTGCTGCTGTCAAACTTTTGAATGGACCTACCTCGCATTAAGTTGATTTTTCTCTACGCCCTATCCATGACTGCAACACTACACTCTGCACTGTCTTATTTTCTTCTTTATAAATGGTATGCTTTGTCTGTTTAGCATATAAAAAACAATTCTTTTTGCTGTATGTTAATACATGTGACAATAATAAATCAAATTAAATCAAATCAAAATATGAGAAGAATATGAGAGAGTCGTTTTAATCAGAAGTACTTCCCCCTATTGGTAAGCAAACACAAATAGCCTTAAAAGTATCTTAACTTCCAATTTTATGTTGAATTCAAAGCTATTTCTCTTGATTGGCATTGATCTGATATTCCAGATCAGAATATTCATCAGATTTTTGCCTACCTGATGTCACTGTCACCTCAGTCATCAGGTACAATGCAAATCGTCATCATCTGCAGACCTGGACATTGATCCCTGGGGTCGGGGGAATGGGTGGCTTTGTCTGAATCACTAACCATTGTTGTTGTGTGTCTAACAGTACTGAGATTGATAGATTAACAACGTGATCTATTCAAAATGTTCACCAAGTAAACATAGTTCTGGGTATCTTTCGGATCCTGCTGCTGTATCCAAGTGTTTTTTTTTATGTTTTTTTTTAATTAGTGACACAAGTAGCTCATATGAATACTACATCAGGATTTTCGCAGTAACACTAGTCGGGATTTTCGCAGTAACTCTGGTTCCTGTTCAGATACACTGGGGGAGAATTATGCATGGCCAATGCACCTAACACGTCTTTTAGGCTTGTGAGAAGAAACCGGAGCACCCACAGTAAACCCATGCAGACACAGGGAGAACGTGCACAGTGACCCAAGCTGGGAATCGAACCCAGATTCCTGGCACTGTGAGGCAGCATGCTAACCATTGTGCCACTGTGCCACCTTATCCAAGCACAGAGAAGATTGAATTGGACCACTGAATAAAAAGTTGAGATACGTCTAAAGCTTGTCTTCTACCTTAGGAAGGTTATTTCATCAAACAGCTCAGGAGAGAGACAAGCCCTTTCACCCTAACAGTACCAGCTGTGTCCAATTTGTACCTTTTTGCGTGTAACCAATTAAACTAACTTAAATAAACTGAGGATCGAATGGAAAGAACAGCCTCTTAAGGGTATGCTGCATTAAACAAAAACAAGTTGTAAAGGCAACTTAAAATAGCAAACTAAAATGTGATTAAAGGGGTCAGTGAAACACCCAGCCCCCACGGTGCCCAGTGGATATAGAAGACGTGTTCAATTCGTAGCTAAGCCAATGCTCATTAGCTATCTTTGACAATGAAACTGGCTTAACAATGTAGTGGCTGAATTGCTGATACATTGTAAGAAGTGTTACATTGTAAGAAGTATCAGGTACAGAGAGATGTCAGGAGTAAGTTTTTCCCTCAGAGGATGGTGAGTGAGTGAAATCCGCTGCCGTCGGTGGTGGTAGAGGTGAACTCGCTGGGATTTTTTAAAAGACTTCTGGATGAGTACATGGAATTTTATGGGATTGAGAGTTATAGATAGTTCTATGGCCTTGTAGGTATGGATATGATCAGCGCAACTTGTGGGCCGAAGAGCTTGTTTGTGCTGTAGTGTTCTATGTTCTAAGTCTCACAACAGCAGGTTAAGGTCCAACAGGTTTATTTGGTAGCAAAAGCCACTAGCTTTTGGAGCGCCGGCTGCCCCTTCGTCAGATAAGTGGGAGTTCTGTTCATAAACAGGGCATATAAAGACACAAACTCAATTTACAAAATAATGATTGGAATGCAATTCTTTACAACGAATCAAGTCTTAAAAGTACAGACAATGTGAGCAGAGAGAGCGTTAACCACAGGTTAAAGAGATGTGTATTGTCTCCAGACAGAACAGTTAGTGAGATTTTGCAAGTCCAGGCAAATCATGGGGGTTACAGATAGTGTGACATGAACCCAAGATCTTGGTTGAGACCATCCTCACGTGTGCAGAACTTGGCTATCAGTCTCTGCTCAGTGACCTTGGTGATAACCTGGTGTTGTGAGACTTCTTACGGTGTTTACCCCAGTTCAACGCTGGCATCTCCACAATATTGCTGATACATTGACAGAGGTTACTATCTGAAAGAAAAACTCAGTTAAGCTGTGCCAGTAGTTATAATCGGACTAATATTACCAGATCCAATAGCAGTTCAGTGGAACACAAGCAGCCTTTACAAGTACCTTCTTTATTAGATTTCCAGACCTAACTCTTCCCATCCTGCCCACTGATGGAATCATTATGGGTGGAGCAGAGAATTTAATGGACAAGCAAAATGTCTGTTAACCTCAGGAACGTCCGATCGTGGGGCAGATAGACAGCAGAAAATCCTGCCGTTAGTCTGTAGAGGTAACGGAATGAAAACTAAGTATTGGCAGTCTCAGTTTCTGTTATATTTTAAATCTCATAAAAACATGGCAAGGTTTCATGTGTATCATGCTCATCCGAACTGCCACAGTCTCCTCCGATAAAAAGCATTCACAAAGAACACAATCTCATGTTTTGATAGCATATCTGAGACATTGACTGAAAGCAATAGACCTAAAAGAGTTATTCTGCATAATGATCAAGGACTGCCATGAAATGTTCTACAGTTCCAGGTGGTGGGCATATGCTACCAATACAGAGTAATACTCTCTGGTCTAGCCTCAGGCCCCCAGGGCCTTTACAAAGTGTCTGTCAATAATAGCCACACATCTGAGCATCAAAGGGCTTGTAATGAGCCCTGACTGCTGTATCTCTGGCCAGTCAATCCTCTGAATTGAAAGAAAGCCAGAACTCAGCACTCAGGTTCATGACATTTATTGTAGGTTCATTATTCTGGTGCTTTGGAAACTCAAACTGTATCAATCCTTCTGGCATCCGCTTACAGCAGTGCAATGAACATCTTCTTGCAGCCTACCAGGTGGCTGTATCCTCCCTCTGCACACCACGCATTAGATTTTAGTGCAAATAAAGTGCCGTCTTCTGTGTAACCTTCAAACAAGACTTGAGGGGAAATATCTTTGCCCGAATGTTCCTTACCAGACTACATGCCTATTCTGACATAGTCAACTCATTCTCAGGGAGGAGTCGGGGGAGCTGTGCTCCAGACAGTCTCTGCATCTAGCCAGATGGTCTTCATAGTAAACCTGAAGAAATCCCATTTGTTTCCTTCCCAGGATATCATTTTTATAGAAGCCAGGTTCAAAGATGAGAGGCTTGGGTCTCTAAACCTGTCATTAGACAAAAGATGGCTCATTCACTGGAAGACCAGAATGCTACATTGCTACCAGCTGGCAGGAAGAGATAACCCTGGAAGAATTAAGACACGCTTTCACATAAATTGTAGATACCACTGGGGTTAATTGTAATCATGTTACATTAGAGGTGATAGTTAAAGTGGGTGTGTAATGTTCCCAACTGTACTCAACTATCTTTACACCGCTTAGGTTTTGTCTCTAAGGTCTCAGTTTCTTGACAGCAAATAGTACTCATCACAATTTATAGTCTGAAAAAACACAAAAAGCAATATGCTCCCGAACAGAATTCTAAAGTCAAGTAAACACCAGCAGAAAGAGAGAATCCATTGAATCCCCACACTGCAGGAAGCCGTTTGACCCATCCAGCCTCCACCAACAACACTTCCACCAAGGCCCTATCCCTGTAACCTCACAAATTTATTCTGCTAATCCCCCTGACACTAACAGGCAATTTAGTATGACTAATCCACCTAACCTGCACCTCTTTGGAATGTGGGAGGAAACTGGAGCACTGTAGGGAACCCATGCAGGCACGGGGAGAATGTGTACATTCCACATAGATGGTCACCCAAGGCACGAATCAAACATGGGCCCCTGGTACTGTGAAGCAGCAGTGCTAACTATTGTGCTGTAAGGAAGAGATCCCCAGCCATGAAATAAAGGCTTCCTATTCTTCAGAAGTACTGCACCAAAACTATTTCATGTTTACTGTGAGCCCCTTTGGCCTAGATTCAGCTGGAGACTTACTCAGTTGAAAGGGTGAGGATTATGAGCTAATGAGAACAGAACTGTATGAAATGTACTCTTTGTCAAAGACCTATTGCTGTTTCATTTGACTAGGGCAGATTGTGAACTATCTCTGGTTGGTGGAAGACAGTAAACGGTATGGGAGGAATCACTCAGAACAGTGAGAATGAACAGTTGAGACGGGTAGATTGAGCCATGGGGGAATGAAGTGAATGTGGTTGGGAGGCAGTGGGGGGGGGTGTGCAGTGGATAGAGGGACTGAGTATTCCTATACTGAGTATAGGAATGAGCAGTTGTGGGGATTGGGGATGCAGGTGGAGGAAAGTAGAAGGAGTACTTGGTGGGGAGAGCAATCACGTTTGAGGGAGCGTTCACAAGTGGGATGAAGTGATAACTCAGGGAAGAGGTGAATTCCTTGCAGAAATCAGTGAGTAGCCAAACAGACCAGGTGGGAACTTAAGGTGAGTGGAGTGGGCATTGGATGGAGCCTGGAAATGGCTAGGAATTCTGCGCAGGATTTGACCATATAGTATGAAATTGTTTTGCGCCTCATAACCTTTTGAGATTTTTTAAAAGTTTGCTTTTGGAACATGGGAATCATGGTCAGTATTTATTGCCCATCCTTAGTTATCCTGAGTATGATACCTGTGCGGTTTATTTGGTCACTTCAAAAGACAGTTATTTGTTGACTGTATTGTTGTGGGACAAGAGTCACATATCGACTGGACAAGAAGTTTCCTATGGAAAGGAACATGAGAATCAGTTGAGGTTTTACAACCATCCAACAGCTTTGATTTTTTACTAAAGTGATTTGTCTCTAAGTCAATAGACTGCCTGTTTATAGAACATAGAGCATAGAACATTACAGCACAGAACAGGCCCTTCGGCCTTCGATGTTGCGCCGACCAATATAAAAAGCAATGCCCCTCCAAACTAAACCATTCCCTTCTCTTCCATATACTTATCAACTAACCTCTTAAACGCCACCAAACTTGGCGCATCTACAACTGCTGCAGGCAGGGCATTCCACTCCCGAACCACCCTTTGGGTAAAGAACCTACCTCTGATATCCGTCCTATAACTATCACCCCTTAATTTAAAGCTGTGTCCCCTCGTGCTAGCTTTTTCCATCCTAGGAAAAAGGCTATCACTGTCCACCCTATCTAAACCTCTAATCATCTTATATGTTTCGATCAGGTCCCCTCTTAGCCTCCTCCTTTCTAACGAAAACAACCTCAAATCCCTCAGCCTCTCCTCATAAGACCTGCCCTCCATACCAGGCAACATCCTGGTAAACCTCCTCTGTACCCTCTCCAATGCCTCCACATCTTTCTTATAATGTGGGGACCAGAACTGCACACAATACTCCAAGTGCGGCCGCACTAGAGTTTTGTACAGTTGCAACATGACGTTGCGGCTCCGAAATTCAATCCCTCTACCAATAAAAGCCAAGACTCCATATGCCTTCCTAACAACCTTCTCGACCTGACTGCCTACTTTCAGGGATCTATGCACATACACACCAAGATCCCTCTGTTCATCTAGACTACTAAGAATCCTACCATTTGCCCTATACTCTACACATTTATTATTTCTGCCATAGTGCATTACCTCACACTTTTCCACATTAAACTCCATTTGCCACCTCTCGGCCCAGCTCTGCAACTTGTCCAAGTCCCTCTGCAAACTATAACACCCCTCTTCACTATCTACCACTCCACCGACTTTAGTGTCATCTGCAAATTTACTAATCCAAAGTAATGTCACAGTTTCTGTCACAGAGTGACTGAGTCACATAGACACAGTCTATGTCACAGTCTCAGAGCTTGAGTACAAACCTGAAGCTGATACTCCAAAGTAATACTGAGAGAATGCTGTGCTGTTACCTGATGTTCTCTCTCAGATGAGTTTTTTTTATTCATTTGTGGGACATGGCCCCATTGCTGGCTGACTGGCATTTATAGCCCATTTCTAGCTGCCCTTGAGAAGGTGGTGGTGAGCTGCCTCCTTGAATCGCTGCAGCCCACGTGCTGTGGGTTGACCCACAATGCCACAATGCCAAAAAGGGAAGGAATTCTGGGACTCAGCGACTGCAAGGAACGGTGATATATTTCCAAGTGAGAATGGTGAGTGACTTGAAGAGAATGTGCAGGTAGTGGTGTTCCCATGTATCTGCTGTCCTTGTCTTTCTAGATGGAAGTGACCTTGGGTTTAGAAGGCACTGTCTAAAGCTCTTTAGTGAATTTCTGCAATGTATCTTGTAGATAGTACACACTGCTGCTACTGAGCATCAGTGATGGAGGCAATGGATGTTTGTAGATGTGATGCCAATCAAATGGGCTGCTTTGTCTTGAATGGTATCAAGCTTCTTGAGTGTTGTTGGAGTTGCACCCATCCAGGCTAGTGAAAATGTTAAACCCAAGTTCTATTTACCTCTCATTAGGTGTAAAAGGTCCCATGAAACTATTCGAAGGAGTGCAGCTGTCTGGTGTCTCAGTCAATATTTATCCTTCAACCAACACCAGTAGGAACATTATCTGGCCATTATTACAATACTTCATGTGGGAGATTGTTGTGCACAAATTGGCTCTCTCATTTTCTGTGTTACAACAATGATTACATTTTAAAAGTTCTTCCTTGGCTGTAAAGCACTTTGGCATATCCTGAGGTTGTGAATGATGCTATATATGTCTTAGTTATTACTTTGTCTTCTGCTTTATGACTTTTTTGTTTCAATAAACTGAATTCAAAGTCTCCTAGCTGAAGGGATGGGAGGTAATCTGAGACTGGGGTGGGACATACTTGTGGAACTTTGTATTACAAAGGATTGCAAGTGCTTAGTTCTAACCTGGTGGGGTGGGTAGCAGGAGGACAGGATCAGCACTTTGTGCTTCCATCAGGGGAGTACTGCAAAGTCACTATGTCAATTGTCATAAAAAAAGCCCTATCTGGTTGACTAATGTCCTTCAGGGAAGGAAATCTATTGTCCTTACCTGATCTGGCCTACATGTGACTCCAGATCCACTGGGCTCTTAACTGTCCTTAGGGATAGGCAATAAATACTGGACCGGCCAGCAAAACCCACTGCCCATGAATAAATTAAAGAAAGATGCATTTAGATCCCTGAAGGGTACATTGTCTTGTTGAGCGATTTAAGTTCCAGGAAGGAAGCTTTCAAAAAAATCAGTTGGAGTTGATTAAGATGCTTTTTGTGTAGGCTGGTGTCTCTTTCCATCAATATACTGGCTTGTCATTTTTAGGCTTTCCAACCTGTCTGTATTTAAGCCAATCAACAATACTATAACAGGCAACAATTATTTGGGCCAGTCAGGTTAAGGGACTTGTTCACTTGTATTACACGTTTCCAATGTGTTGTATATTTCACAGATGATAAGCAATTATAAGATGCAGAACTATTCATTCTGTAGCGACCAGACTGAAAAAAGCTAGAGGCAATACTGGTGTGTTATGCCACAGTAAAACTGTGTTGTGTGCACTTATATAGATTATTTCTGATATTGCAGCATTGGATTACATGTCTGTTTCTCTGGTAACAAGGATTCACTTGAAGTGGTAACCCATAGGCTCTGTATATCCTCTGTAATCATGTGTCATGCATGGAAACCTACCTCAAACAGACAGCTCGAGGCACATGTTACATAGTTGAACAGTATTTATTTTAATGCCACCTAGTGTGTTCAGTTCCAATGCACAACACCACACTCGCAATCCCTGCAGACACTTAGATCTAAACCCTATCTCCAAATACCAGTGGCAACCCCTGCATCTACTCTTCTTCAAAGGGACCTGGGCGAGCGAGTACACCAATCACTGAAAGCAAGCATTCCAGTACAGCAAGCAGTTAGGAAGGCCAATGTTTTGTTGGTCTTCATTGTGAGAGGACTTGTGTATGGGAGCTGAAGCTGTACAGTGCCTTAGTGAGAAAACACCTGGAGAATTGTGTGGTGTTTTGGTCTCCTTATCTGAGAAAGAATGGAGGAAAAGTTTAAAGTTTTTTTAAAGTTTTTTCACTAGTGTCGCAAGTAGACTTACATTAATATTGCAACGAAGTTACTCTGAAAATCCACACTCGGGAGCCTATTCGGGTACATTGAAGTAGAGTTCAGCACGGCCAATCCATCTCACCAGCACATCTGATAGAGTTACATGAAGTAAGATGAGAAGAAGCTCCTGTGAAGTGTAAATGCCAGTGTATACCAGATGGGTTAAATGGCCTGCATCCATGTTGTAAATTTCAAATAACTGGCAGAGAGTTTTTTGATTTGTTTTCCGAGTGCTTCTGTTCAACTTCAAGAATGCTCAGCTACACATACCTGATCATGTAGCATTGTTTTATTCATTTGTTCACCGGATGTGGGTGTTGCTGGCTAGCATCGATTGTCCATTGTTCTCCAGAATGAGGCGGTGAACCGCCTTCATGAACCACTGCAGTCTATATGCCATATGTGCAAATAGAGTCTCTCCAGTGCAGAAAGAAGCCATTCGGCCCATTGAGTGTATATCGTCTCACCGAAAAAGCATTCCACCCAGGTCCACCCTGCCGCCCTATCCCCGGCTAATCCACCTTATCAACAAGTCTGTGGGAACTAAGAGACAATTTAGCCTGGACAATCCATCTACCCCACACATCTTTGGACAGTGGGAGGAAACCAGAGCAGCTGGAGAAAACACAGGGAGAATATGCAAACTCCACAAAGACAGTCACCCAAGGCCAAATTTGAATCCAGGTCCTTGGCACTAACCACTGAGGATATGCCTTAGAATGAGAATGAGATCAGAAAGCTCCATGGTGATTATTTCATCTCGGAGATTTGATCATACTAATTTTCCCTACAGTTGGTTTTGCTCCAAGATGAGTGCATTTTTGGATTTAAGAAATATAAAACACAACAACTTATTGAGCGTAAAAATATTAATGTGGCACCAGCAAAAATAGTGGCAAAAACAAAAGAAATGCTGGAGGGCAAACAAAACCAGAAAATGCTGGTAATCTGGCTTGCCAGCTTTTGAAGAAAGACCGGTTTTGTTTGGTGTATTGGCTGTATGTTCCTTTGATTTATCCATTCACCTGCAAGCAAGTTTTCTTCATAATTGTTTTATTCTTATTTTGAAAAACAAAATAAGACGTTAGCCTGAATTCTCCAACATGCTACGCCCGCACTGCTGCCAGTGAGAACGGAGAATTTGACGCTCAGCCAAGGTTCCATTCACTGCAATGAAACTGGTGAATCCCAGCCATGGACTAGGTCAGAGAATGTTGGCCAAAATTTAACTATAGCAATAAGTGTAAGGCATATCTTATAAAAGAAGAACTGTCTTCCACGTAATTCCTGTGTAGTTCCATCTTGCCATGAGTTGTAGTAAATATATTTGTAACAATTTCAGCTCAACATAGTTTAGAAGTATAATCAGTGTTACAAGTCTTGCCTTCACAACCAACAGATTTGAAGTCAAACTTCCTCATTCTAAATACCATACAGTACAATAAAAGAACTACAGTTCACAATGCAATGCAATTGTGCAGCCTCTCTCTTAGAAGATAGTTACATGCCCTTTTTTGTAATTCTAGCAAAATATGATCCCTCTGATTTTCATAGCCATAATGTAAGCCTGCTTGTGGCACCAATAAATAAATCTAAACCTTACCTTCAGTGCTTTTCAGTATAGTTTCTAATCTTGGGATTAAAACGTAAAGAGGGTCTGGTCTAAATGTGAAATCCAAAATTACAGATTTGAAGAAAACGTTCTTCTGACTTGAAATTCAAACTCTGTTGCTCTAAATCTGAGGAAGGTGCAAGAAGATGTGTGTGTGTGTGTGTGTGTGTGTGTGTGGTGGGGGGGAGGGGGGGGAATGAAGGGGAGCAGTAGTAGAGCAGAGTTCAAATCTGTGTGATACTGTGACACAGTGAGAAGCACTGTTGTCTCTCAGCGCCTGCAACCTGGGTTCGATTCCCAACTTGGGTTACTTTGAGTCTGCACATTCTTTCCATGGGTTTTTTCCGGATGTTGTAGTTTCCTCCCACAGTCCAAAAGACATATTGGTTAGTTGCATTGGCCGTGCTAAATTCTCCCTCAGTGTACCTGAACAGCTGCCGGAATGTGACAACTAGGGTATTTTCACAGTAACTTTGTTGCAGTGTTAATGTAACCCTATTTGTGACACTAACAAAGTTGAAACTTAAAATAAATCGAAGTCTGAATGACACTATTCAATCTTAAGATACAAAATTGAACATGAAAGAGACTAAAAGATCTCACTCCTTTCATAGGTAGATTCGAATCCAACCTGTCAAGGACTTTTTTTTTCATGTCTTGTGTTTTTGAGAGAATATTTTGCATAAAAATATATGTTCTTGGTCGTCTGAGGGTGGAAGGACTTGTGACAGCAGAACCTTTGCTCCTGCGTTGCATTATAATTCTGGCCCAAATCTTGTCGAGGGATCGCTGTCAATCAGGGTGAATAAAGTCCATCATTGAAGAAACAAAAGCCTACTCTCCCATGAGCCATGAAAACAAATGCGTACAGGGAACTTGCCCAATTGGCAGAACCATTCAGGGGTAGAAAAGCTGTGAAAGCGTGCGTTAAGAGTGACTAGTCATTATCAGAAAGATCAGCCCCACAGCAGCAGTATTATAGATAAATCAGGAATTAAGACAGTGCAAAGACAGTGATCATTAAAACAAATCTTTGAAGGGCTGTTTGAACTCATCTGTTGAGCTGATAATCAGATTTACAACTTACTGAAAGAACATGTGAGTCGCTGCCTTGAATGCTAAACTGCCTGAGCCGTTCTAAACAGTCCAGGTGCACAACTTCAGTGCCTGTAGCCTTTGCAGAGACATTTTTACCTGCAGTCAAATATTCCCCGTCCCGTCCCTTTTTTGTTTTGAACAGCTGTGCGAGATAATTCAGTCTCTATTTTGCCTATTCGGAATATCAGTGCAACCACAAGTTCGATAATCACTCGGTTTCAACAAAGGTTTAATTTGTGCTGTTTTAGGCATCGCATCTTTAAACACATCATTCTGTACACAATGTGAACTTTTTGCTTTATTATACAACGTTTCCATAGTTCAGACACTAAGGTGATGAAACTAATTTTAATTGTTATATAAATACATTTCAGGTCTCTTTGCTTCACGGTGGCAATTTATGAATGAGGACATCTATAAAATTATCGGGAAGTAAGATATTCAGACAGAGTACTCGAGAATGCAGTGCTACATATGCCAAAACAACGTGAGGTGGTTATTGTAAAGCAATAGGTTGTACAAAAACTCTTTTTATTTAACAATGCCACAAAAATGAACTCGAGAAACACTAATAAATAATTTAAAAATAACAAGTAATTTAAATAATAAAATATGTTCTACACATAATGCAAAGTCTCATGCCTGATGCAGAAGGGAATGGGGGAGGAGAGGGTTAAAGAAACAGGGGAGTTTTGCTAAATAATGTTGCAAAAGAAAAATCATAGATGCTACATATTATTTGCACAGGTTTGTTTACAATTTGATGACAAGAGCGGACACAACTATAAAAATTCTACACTCAGTCTAACATAAATACAGAATATATAAATTTACAATACATATAGCCATACTGAAATCGTGGACGTGTGACCTCTTTAATAAAAAGAGATAGAGGTTTATTTGTCTTTTGTTCTAAGCTACCGGCACACCAAAATGTAAGAAAATTCGCTGTACATGGCTTTATACAGAATTTATATTATTCCCACTTTTTTGTGAATGTTTGAAACGCAAAACATATTCGGGTGATAACACTGCAGGGTATGGGTTTCACTGCCTGGGTTCCAGTCATTGGAAATGTACACTTCACACATGTTCCACACACACCAATTCATAAAGGGTGAAGAAAATGTTCTTCAATGAACTTATGGCGGTCATTTTCATTCACGTTTGTCATGAATGGATTTATGCACCTCAAGACTTCGCTGATTATGTTGTTTTTCGACGAATACTGAATTTTAAGGCATTTTCAATACCTTAAATAACCCTAAACAGCGGGCAATTCGATCATCTCCAAATGGCGCTGGGAACAAGGATGAAGTAGGTTTACACAAGCAAGGCCCATTAACAGGGAAAACAGGCTAGTTCACATGCCGGCGATCAATTCTTTTCTCTCCCTCCCATTCCTGACCAGTGGTCGAGAACTAAACCTTCTGAATTGCTTCATACCGAACAGCTTCAAGGGGCAGGGAAACAATCCGAAATAAAAAGAGTTGGCATCACGTTCCTGAAACAAGCCTGCTTTTAAAAACCAGCTTGCACTGTTAAATGGGACCACAGAGGTGGCAACCAAAGTTGCCTCAACGTGGCCATCACTGGAGCAATAAGGGAACTCTCGCCATATTGGTGCAATCAATCGCCATTGTGTAACTGTTCCTCCTGCTTTCCTCAATAGAAAATTCATTTTGAATGACAATGGAATTACTACATAATTTGACGCATGCATAACGTAAAGACGTTGATTTCCTCCCCAGATACCTATCCAAGGCAATCATTGCACGGGAAGACTAATAAACTGCAGTTGGCTTGACCCATAACCTTCCAAGTCCCAGTTGCATAATCAATGGCACGCTGTCTGAGTGAACACATCGAATGCTAAGGGTGCCTGACAGGAGTTTGTCAATTTGCTCCCCACCTCCCCCCGCAACCTTCCCCGTTAAGATATTGCTTCAGTTAAAGCGCATTATTTTCACTTGAGCAATCACACTGTCCTATGGCAATCCCAATGTGAGGTGAACGAAATCAGACAGGTCAAAGGTGGCTTTCAGGCTTAATCTTTTACTGGAACTCTCAGGTCAAAGCACAGAGATTACCATTTGGTGGGATGAATCATGATACAAATGATGGTAACTGTACTTGCACATCAGCTTTCATACCTTTGAACTCCATTGGTGAACTATGTTTTTGCTTCTTGGCTGGGGTGGAGGGGGGGCAGTGGTTAGATCTTATCATGAACCAGGAGAAGGCAGGTGGCTCCCAGTTAAGTTTTGCTCGTACATTTTGAATGAGAAAATATAAGGTTTTAGCTTTTTAGCAAAATGCCTTTGGTTTTAAATCTCTTTCGCGAAGATACTGTGGATGAACGTACTCAATAATAAAAAAAACAATAAACTCTGCTGGGCTGGATGTTGTCTTGTTTCTCACATTTCCTCCCAATTATTTGGCGACGAGTTGATGGGTATGGAGCAGGGAGGGGTTTCGTGTCTCTGCTTTTGCACGATTTGTCAATTACTTGTCTCAACGCTGTAAGATCTCTCCCCATTTTTATTCATCACCGACCGCGTCGAAGCATTGAGCACAGCTATTGATGAAAGCTCTACGTGCGATTTTGCCACAACATTACTTCATTCATCGTGCGCTTTCTGCAGCAAAACTTTGGTTTTTTTTTGTTGTGGGTGTGCGGGGAGAGGGGGTTGGGGGTGGTGGGTGCTGCTTTGCCACCTACACTGAACAATCTGAACTTTGGTATTGGAATATCCACTATCAAAACTGCTGCTTAGCAGATGATATAATGGCAGAACAAAATGTTTTGAAGCTATTAGACCTAAAAAAAAGACATGTTGTGATTCGAACGACCCAAAAGTGAGGGGAAAGAAAAGAATAACACCACTCAAATCTCTCCAGCACAGTTTAGAAACAGCAATGAGAATGAATTCCGGATTTCAATTTGACAAATTAGCAACAGCCATCTTTGCAAACATTGCTTTTTTTCCATTTATTGGCACTTGCACGGACCACTCAAGAGTCACACACCATTCATTCCACACTGCTTGAGCGAGGAAACCGGGTGACCAGATAGCAAAAAAAACCGTGAACGGAGAGGACAGTACAAACATGAGCACCACATTTTTGTAACTGTTAGCTGTTGCCATGCCTGAGCGAGAGATGATTCATGCAAAAACGCAAGGGAGCTCAGACACAAATTAATCTACTTGCGTCTTAAAATTTTTTTAAAAAACGCACTATAGTGAGAGTGGAGTATAACATTTTCTAATCTCTTTTACATCGAGTGCACGGAGAATTGGGTGTGCAAGTAGTTTTTGTTTTAAATCGATCTTTGCCATCCAGTCATGACCCAGCAGAGGGATAAACAGAAGGGCAGGAAAAGAGGCTGAGATTCCCAAATTTCTCTGTATATAATTAAGAACCGGAGTCTTTGTATCAAAACATTGAAACAGTGGAATGCAGCTGCAGTCTCCGTGTCCCGTGTTCCCATTGTTGTGCTGATTTGAATTCTATTAAATTTGTCCTTTTTCTATGTCACTTTCATTATCTTCTCGCTGTCAGTTTTTTTTTCCCCTGGCCACATGGGAAATAGTGAATAAGTTCATTACGAGGCAAGAATAAGGTAATATATGGCTGTACAGTTTTCTTGATTGAGTTTATTTATCCCGTCCTCCCGCCCCCGCCACTTCATTTAAAAGTCACCATTGTACACGTCGGACATTCTTCCTCCTCCTGCCCCGCTGCTTTCACGAGGCAAAATATGAGTTCTGCATGGAATACAGCCGGTCGATTGGGTTCCCCACTCGAGCCTGCATAGGGTTAACTTCTGACGAGGCGAGGAAACAGTCGCTCAAGCTAGTGAGGGAGGTGTCGCTGTCGATATCGTGAAAGAGCGAGTCGTTCCCTGGAATCACAAAATGAAAGCATTTAATTGACAGCATTAAATCACTTAAAGGTCGTTATGATGAGTTTTCATTTTTAATGAAGCTTTCACGACTTCTTTGTGGTCCGTGGATGCTCATAAAATCCAGAAAGCAATTGATAAATAATAAATAATGTATGAAAATGAGAGAAAAAGAAATACAGACACATTTCCAGCATGAACATATAGAGGAGAACAAAATGATACATTTTTCAAGAATCTTTTTAAATTTGTGGTACAATATTAAAATACTCCTTCCAGAAACCACTATTTTTTCCTGCATATTGATACCAAGCTTATTACTGACACTGTTGTCAAAATTAAATGATCTCTGTGTAGCCGGTAAATACGTTCAGTACTATGGAGTTATGCTTTGGTTCAATACCAGGCTCAGAGACAATCTTCCCCAACTCTTGGCTTTAACGTTTAACAAGGCTGTCCCTTACTACCACACTGGTAATCGGGGGATAAACTGAGAAAATTAAGACTTAACTACCAGAAGACGATGCACAATTTTCATCTTTGAGGCAGGTAGCAAGAGTGACAGTAATATTCCCACCTCAGACACCTGCCTTGGGATAAAGTGTTGGGAAAGATGGGATTTGCATCATGTATGGGGGGGTTGCAAGCTACAGTTGGGCTAGCTAATCCAGAAAAAAATTTGGAGGTAGTGATAGGGGATGCCAGGTGCCTAGATACATTATTTAACACCCACGTGCCAAGGCATGCCCCCCACTGATCCCCTTTGGCCCCTCATATCCTCCATGCCAAGTTTTGCCCATACTGTCTGGATGGCTCCTCATGCCAAGGTTTTACCTGGGGCATAGCTGTTTCAGTACTCTGCTGGAAGTCTGGGCTCTCAGCCAATAATGCTCAGCTGAGGGGCTAAAAATCCATTAGAACACTGAAGCAGTGATGTCCGAGGGAAAACATTATTTGGCTTTCTAATCTCTTCTGCCAATTGAACGATATTTACTTACACAAGAAAATAGGTTTCAAGTGCTTGCAATTTCAGGTATTGCAGCTTCTGAATGATTAAAACTTTTACTGGCTACAGATTTAAGATAATTAACAAATTTATTCATTCGTTCAACATGCGCATGACTGGCTGGTCAGGTTTATTGCCCATCCCTAGTTGCCTGAGGGCAGGTTAGAGTCAACACATTGCTATGGCTCTGGAGTCACATGAGGGCCAGACTAACTAATGAGCGCAGATTTCCTTCCCTAAAGAACAGCAGTGAACCAGATGGGTTTTTCTGACAATCGTTTCAGGTTATCACTAGATTTTTAATTCCTAAGATTTCTGGTTGAATTCAAATTCCATCAGCTGCTGTGATGGGATTCAAACAGAGTCCCCAGAACATTAGCTGAGTTTCTAGGTTAATTGTCTACGATAATACCATTAGGCCATTGCCTCTCCAGTGAATTGTGATGAACTACCTGATAAGGTGATGGAAGCAAATTCAATGGTAACTTTCAAAAGAGAATTGGATAAATGTATTAATAAAGTTAAACTTGCAAGGGGAAAAGCAGTAGAATGGGACCATGACGGCTGTTTCTTGCGTGATGGGCCAAATAGCCACTTGTATGATTCCCTTTTATCTATATTGAACATATAAACAGGCTCAAATTTCCACAATTAGATCAAATGAGGTCTGTGGCCAGCTTTGGAGCAAAGAATTATTCTCTTTCCCACAAAATGCTCTCCACATTCATCCTGGAATTTGTAGGGACCGGAGGGAAAAAGAGGGAGACAGAAAGAGGAAGAATGAGGCTATACATTAAAGTGATGTTGAACTCTGAGGATATCACTTCAGTGGGCCAGCAAGCTTAACCACAGGAGTGCTGAGTGCAACTGAAACCTAAAAACCAGAAATCATTGCAGTTCTCCAAAACAACTTTATAGCCAAGAGGAAAGAGTTGAAAGAATGCATTATTGGCTACAATGGAAAAGAAGGCTGAGAAGCAAATGTGAAAAGCTGATATCTAAGGAAGTTCGCTGCCAATGTAGAAAATTTATTTGGTGTATCCTTGATCTGACCTACTGGATGTGTAATACTGACTGAGCCTAGATTTTTATTGCTGGATTCCTTTTAAAAAAGTGCCAAGGAAGGAAAATAATGTCCCCATGAATAACAGGCTTACAGGAAAATTCAGCTCAACTGGTATATGCAATCATGAATTATTACTTATAGAGTGGGAGTAATCTAATAGATGCATACCAGATCATGCGTCACACTGACCTTTGTGTCTGGAATACCCATACATGTTATCCATACTTGAATTACAGTGTAGCAGAATAAAGTCTCAGGATACCACTACGTACCCAATATTGGGCAGGATTTTCCAGCTGTTCCCACTGGTGAAGAGTATGAACAGTGGGAAATTCTGTTGACAGTGGGAGGACCAGATGATCCAGTCACTAGAGTGGGGGCTTGCTCCTGTCCAGGTCCTCTTTGTCCCAAGGAGGATGTTCTTCCTGCAAAGGCCACTCCAATGCTGACGATGCTGCCTTCCTTCACCAACCCCATCCTGGGCCTGCTTGACTGTGGCATCTCTTCTCAGCTCTATTTACCAGATATTGGGACACACAGTGCAAATGAACCCTCCTCCTCTAGCTATAGCCCCAACAGCGGCCAGCATCCTGGTAGTACCATTAAAGCTGTTGAACTGCCAGTTCTGATTGGCTAACAACTCTTGGGGTGGGTGACTATCCCCTAATTGGGATGGTTGCCCTGGTGGCAACCAAGATGATGTATCTGGTCGTGTTGACTGCCAAAGTTGCTTGCCGTCTAGATTCCAGCCTATTGGTAGAACCCCCATAACCATTTAGCTTATATATTTTATTTGCTCGTAGCAAGTGGACATCGCTGGCAAACATCAATTATTGCCCATCCCTCCGGAAGGTGATGGTGAGCAGCCTTCTTGTGGCACTACAGTTCATATGGGGTAGGTTCATCTGCAGCGCTGTTTGGAGGGAGTTTTAGGAATTTGCATGATCATTCCTTCATTGTCAGTGTTTGTTTCCAAGTCAGGATGGTATGCTTTGGTGGAAAACTTGGAAATATGGGACTGCATTGATAGTCCCATGCACCTTCAGCCCTCGTCTTTCTAGATGGTAGAAGTTTTGTGTGGATTGGAAAAGTGCAGGTGAAAGAAAATAGCAAGTTACTGCAGTGCATCTTGTAAACGTTACACATATGTGCCACTGTGTGTGATAGTGGAGGGAGTGAATGTTTAAGTTAGTGAATGGGATGCCAGTTGAGTACTTTTTCCTGGGTGGTGTTGAGTTTCTTGAGTGTTGCTAGAGCTGCACTTATCCAAGCATGTGGAGAGTATTCCATCATAGTTCTGATTTTGGGTTGGTAGATGGTGGACAAACTTTGAAGAATCAGAATGTAAGTTTATTTATTCACGTTGGATTAGTAAAATGAACCCACTAATCCATCATGAACTAATCCATATTCATGATGGATTAGTAAATTTGCGGATGACACCAAAGTCGGTGGAGTGATAGATAGTGAAGAGGGGTGTTATAGTTTGCAGAGAGACTTGGACAAGTTGCAGAGCTGGGCCGAGAGGTGGCAAATGGAGTTTAATGTGGAAAAGTGTGAGGTAATGCACTTTGGCAGGAATAATAAATGTGTAGAGTATAGGGCTAATGGTAGGATTCTTAATAGTGTTGATGAACAGAGGGATCTTGGTGTATATGTGCATAGATCCCTGAAAGTAGGCAGTCAAGTCGATAAGGTTGTTAAGAAGGCATACGGAGTCTTAGCTTTTATTGGTAGGGGGATTGAATTTCGGAGCCGCAACGTCATGTTGCAACTGTACAAAACTCTAGTGCGGCCGCACTTGGAGTATTGTGTGCAGTTCTGGTCCCCACATTATAAGAAAGATGTGGAGGCATTGGAGAGGGTACAGAGGAGGTTTACCAGGATGTTGCCTGGTATGGAGGGCAGGTCTTATGAAGAGAGGCTGAGGGATTTGAGGTTGTTTTCGTTAGAAAGAAGGCGGCTAAGAGGAGACCTTATTGAAACATATAAGATGATTAGAGGTTTAGATAGGGTGGACAGTGATAGCCTTTTTCCTAGGATGGAGAAAGCTAGCACGAGGGGACACAGCTTTAAATTAAGGGGTGATAGTTATAGGACGGATATCAGAGGTAGGTTCTTTACCCAAAGGGTGGTTCGGGAGTGGAATGCCCTGCCTGCAGCAGTTGTAGATGCGCCAAGTTTGGTGGCGTTTAAGAGGTTAGTTGATAAGTATATGGAAGAGAAGGGAATGGTTTAGTTTGGAGGGTCATTGCTTTTTTTTTCCAGAATTGGTCGGCGCAACATCGAAGGCCGAAGGGCCTGTTCTGCGCTGTAATGTTCTATGTTCTATGTTCTATGTCACAGGTAAGCTTACACTACAATGAAGTTACTGTGAAAATTTCCTAATTGCCACACTCCAGTGCCTGTTTGGGTTACTGAAGGAGAATTTAGCATAGCCAATCCACCTAAGCAGCACGTCTTGTTGGACTGTGGGAAGAAACTGGAGCACATGGAGGAGACCCATGCAGACATGGGAAGAGTATGCAGACTCCGCACAGTGACCTTATCCGGGAGTCAAATCCTGGCTCCTGGCGCAATGAGGCAGCAGTGTTAACCACTGTGCCACCACGCCTCCGTAGGTAAACTACTCACTGCAGAATACCCAGACTTTGACCTGCTCTTATAATCAATCTGTTCAAAGGATATTGATGATAGGAGATTCAGCAATGGTAATTCTACTGAATGTCATGAGGAGATGATTAGATTCCTCATGGAGATAGTTATTACCCGGCACTTGTGTAGTGCAAAATGTTACTTGCCATACATTTGCTCAAGCCTGCATGTTGTCCTGGTCTTGCTGCATAGGGACATGGATTGCTTCATCACTTGGGAGTTGTAAACAGAACTGAGCAATGTATAATGATCAATGATTATCTCCACTTCTGGTCTTATGATGAAGGGAAAATCATTGATGAATCAGTTGAAAATAATTGGGTGGAGGACACTAGGCTGAGATGATTGAGCTCCAATAAACACAAATGTCCTCCTTTATGCTATATTTGACTCTGGGACAGTTTCCATTTCAATTCCCATTGAGTTCAATTTTACTAAGACTTTTTGATGTCAATTTTTATTCATTTGTGTGACATAGAACATTACAGCGCAGTACAGGCCCTTCGGCCCTTGATGTTGCGCTGACCAATGTAACCCATTTTATGACCCTCTAACCTAAACTATTCCAATGCTATCCATATGCCTATCCACTGACCATTTGAACGCCCTTAAACTTGACAAGTCCACAACTGCTGCAGGCAGGGCATTCCACACCCTTACTACCCTTACATGGCCATCACTGGCTGGCCAGCATTTATCAACCATCCCTAGTTGCTTTTGAACTTACTGGGCCATTTCAAAGGGCAGTTGAGAGTCAACCACATTGCTGTGGCTCCGGACTCACAAATAAGCCAAACCAGATAAGGAAGGCAGATTTCCTTCCTTAAAGGATTTTAGTGAACCAGATTGCTTTTTCTGACAATTGACAATGGTTTCAAGGTTAATTCTTAATTGCAGATTTTTTTAAATTGAGTTCAAATTTCACGATCTGCCATAGTTGGATTCCCCTGAACATTAGCTGAGTAAGTGGATTAATAATCTAGTGATAATACCACTAGGCCATCACTTCCCCGGTTAAATGCTACCTTGATTTCAAGGGCAGTCATTACTTTTGTAATGAAATAATGTTTATACAAAATCAGAGCATGCTGCATTTTCAAAATTATCAGATTTAAAATGGTCTTGATCCATAGGCTGCGATTCTTGTACTTTGAGAAATTACAGTATATAAACCTCACAGCAGAGCGACCCGTCCTTTTGCTCCTCTGCTGGTGTTTATGCTCCACACAAACCTCCTCTTACTCTGTTAATTTTACCTAACCCTATGTGCATATCATCTGTTTTTTTCCTCATGTATTTATCAAGCTTCCCCTTATTTTTTTTCTCTCTGCTAACTGTTTCAACAATTTAGTTTTACAAGTGACGATCTTACATTTATGTGCTCTAGCTCTGGACTTCCCCACAAGTGGAAACACGTTCTCTCAAGTCTATCCGATCAAACCCTTTCTGGATTTTAAAGAGCTCCATCAGATCACCTCTCATTCTTCTCTTTCCTAGAGAAAAGAGCCTCGTGCCAACTCAGTCCTGTAGTTGAACAGTATAAGGTGATGTTTTGAAATGGGTGCAGGAAATTAAATTGAAAGTTGACAGAGTAACTAAATACAAGCAGCCACCTACCATACGGGTTCATGTGGTCCCCTGGCATTTGGGGTGGGGTGAGTCCTTGTTGAAATGGATCCGAGTTGTAACCATTTTGGTCTATGGACACAAGCTGCTGCTGTGGAGGTGCGACTGGTGCATATGAATTGATCATCCCATCCATTCTATTTGACATCACTTCTGCCAATGAAAAGAAGATCAGTCAGGGATTCGCCTGGCTTTTGACAAAAAGCACTAGTTTCAATGGCCCTTTTCAATAAGCAGATCTGTTTCTTTGTCGGAAAATAACAGGCTCCCTGTCCGAGTAAAGCGTTTTAATCTTTCATGGGTACGCTTCAGGAATGACAATAAGTCGAGGTGGGGAACGCGGTGATGAGCAGCCACCTCTCCTGCTCTCATAACTCATCAGCAAATAGCAGCGGTGAGGCATCCTTATGAGTGGGATATCAGATGTATCCTATGGCTGTTCATTATGTGATCTGTTTATACCACAGGCTAGATAAGTAATCTAAATTAAAGTGATAAAAGCTAGATGCAGATTTTAATTTTAAAAGGAAATTAAACCGCAGAGTGACTGTGCAATGGTTGGAGGAGTCAGGGGGTGGGGGGTGACATCACTGAGAAAGATTTTCTTCACTCTGGGCTCTGGCACCGTGTTGATGGATGTCGACAATTGTGGTTTAGCATTTAATATTTATTGAGACTATTTTTTAATCCTGTTATACTTGCACACATTGTTTTCAGTGGGATGGCAATTTAAAACCAGATTGCTTTGAATGCCTCGTTATAGAACATTCAGCAATCACGTAATACATTCATGACAGATTTTCTGTTGAAGATTTTTACTTCTGTCTCTTCCATCTGCCCACCAGCCCCACTGTCAGATGGTTACCTTGTCCAAGTCGCTGGCCGTTCTGTTGCTCTTGCTGCTGCTGTTGTCTCCGTGCCAGCTTCTTCATCTTAAAAATTGCAAAAGAAATCCTCTTGGAATCAGGTTAAGCAACACAGTTATGAAAACACCCAAACTGAAGGACATCTCTAAAATTCAGCTAAAACACAATGGATGGAGCAGGTCCTTCAATTGGACACTGGGTACTTTATCAGGTGAGGCTATGACTTTATACTGCGTGTTGGAGAAGAACAAAAGGATAAAAGGCAAATGCAATCTTTTGGGCAGCACGATGGCACTGCTGTCTCACAGCACCAAGGGCCTGGGTTCAATTCTGGCCTTGGTCATTGTGTGGAGTTTGCACGTTCTCACCATGACTGCTTGAGTTTCCTCAGGATGCTCCTCCCACAGTCCAAAGATGTGCATGTTACATGGATTGGCCATGCTAAATTGCCCTTAGTGTCAGGGGGATTAGCAGGATAAATACGTGGGGTTACAGGGATAGGGCCTGGGTGGGATTGTTGTCAGTGCAGCATTGATAGGCTGAATGGCCTCTTTCTGCACTGTAGAAATTCCATGAATATGAAAAACAGCCTTGTGAGTGAAATAGTATTATATATCAAGAGGTCACATCACTGCAGCCATTGTTGTGACAAATGGAAGGGCATCATTAGACTGTGATTAACTCATTCAGATCAACCATAAAACAAGAACATTTCTCCTCAATTAAATAAACAACCCATTATACCAGTGCTCTTCACATAAACATGATTAACATGTGCATTGACTGGAATATAACAATGCAAGGATAATTTGAGAAATATAAATGATATTGCATTTAACTCCAATTGTGCAGTTAGTACCTATTTCATATCTAATACTCTGTCTGGCCTAGGCTTTGCATATAACAGTGCTACTTGTCGCTTATCCCAGTCATATCAATGTACTGTGAGCAGCACAGTGGCACAGTGGTTAGCATGGCTGCCTCACAGAGCCAGGACTGGGGTTCAATTCTGGCCTTTGGTCACTGTCTGAGGGGAGTTTGCTCATTCTCCCTATGTCTGTGCGGGTTTCCTCCAGATGCTCTGGTTTCCTTCCACTCTCCAAAGATGTGTGGGTTAGCTAACATGCTCTTAGTGTCCGAAGACGTGTAGTTAAATGGATTAGCCATAGTAAATGTACAGGGTTAACAGGGTAGGGTGAGGTAAATGACCTGTGTAAAGTACTCTATCAGAGAGAGTCAGTGTAGACTCAATGGCCAAAAGATCTCCTTCTGTACTGTAGGAATTAACTTATGGGGCAATATAATGGATCTTCGGGAAGGTTTTGGTATGTGATGCTCATAGCCCTTTGGTTGGTTTTCCATTTATATTTTCTGGATGATGTTTTGCTTCACAAAAAGGAGAAGGATGTCTGCAGGGAACACTTTTCCACAGCATCAAGCATCCCCAAACTCAGGATTTATACATGGCACATGCAACACTACTGTATGCGGAAACTATGAACTGATAGCTCCTCAATACATCAGTCATTACTCTCCTCTCACACCAGCCACTCTTCCAATCTCAGAATGAAACCTGAGCCCCAAACCTGAGCTCAGGATCCACTATAGAAAGTTTGAAATGGGGTAGAGAATGATCCAAGCCAATCCATGCTTAGCTACAACATTAGCAGGCACACAGGCTCCCAGTCTGCTGGCTTGAACTGCTTTCAAATTCAGTTGCATGAGGTGGGGTTTAGTTGGATTTTAGTCTTGCAGAACATCGAGAATGGGGGTGTAGCAAATTGACTGGTCTGTTATAAGCTCTGCCTAAGTAGGGAAATTAATTTTGCATTTTAAGTTAAGAGACTAATGATCCTGACTAAAATGATTAATATCTATTTTCCAGCCACAGTCTAATCAGAGTTCTGAGTGCAATGGAATCACCATCCAGATATTCCTGCTGCGCCCACTCTACCCACTCTGGCTAGAGAACCGTCTGAAAACCAATAGGCATTTTCCTGCTTTCAAATTGGAGGAGGGATCCGTGCAGGGAACGCCAGCCTCCTGGCCATGGCCCCTGAGCTCAGGGGAGCCATCTAGGATGGTAGGTGACTGGTACTTGGAAGGGAGGGATGATTCAGTGGGTGAGAGGGGCTCAGAGTTCTCCAGTATCTACAGATTCAGTGCCAGGGGTACTGAAAATGGATGGTTGATTCACTATTGCTTGCTGTGGTGTTAAATTGCAAGGCAAATATATTTGTCCTTTTAGGGGCAACACAGCAGAGTCAGGATCATCTGGCTTGGGAACCAACCTGGACTCAGAATGGGGAATCACCCCAGCAGAATCACTTTCCTCGGCAGAAGTATTTTAGAATGAGCTGCAAGAACAGTGATGCTGCTCTTGAAGCTCACTAAAAAAAAAAACCCTGTTGTGTTCACTGAAAGGATATCACAACAGCATCCCTCCATCTGATTTGTCTTTGGATGTGTGTGATAAGATGGAATCATTGCCCATCCTTAGTTACCTAGAAGCCATTGATGGATCTCAATGTTCTATTTTGTAACAGTTAATTTACAACTGAGTTGGCCACCAAGCTAACATCAAAAAAAAATCATGTCAAACCAGACGGCGATGGAAAAAAGTAAAGTTTATTTATTAGTGTCACAATTAGGCTTACATTAACACTGCAATTAAGTTACTGTGAAAATTCTAGTTGCCACACTCCAGCAGCTGTTTAGGTACACTGAGGGAGAACTTAGCATGGCCTGTGATCTAACCTGCACGTCTTTTAGACTGTGGGAGGAAACCAGAGCACTCAGAGGAAGCCCATGAAGACACAGGAGAATGTGCTGACTCCACAAAGACAATGACCCAAGCTGGAAATTGAACCCAGGTCCCTGGAGTTGTGAGGCAGCAATGCTAACCATTGTGCCACCATGCCAGCCCAGTGAAAGTTCAGTGAAGAACATTAGTGACCCAGCTGTGCTTCCATGATAATCTGGTAGCTCTCATGTTCAATTTTGGGTGCTAGCGTACAGATTTATTGACCTTGTTCACAGTGGGATTTGATCTCCCCCAGTGCTGTGACTACCTGAGTCTTACTGCACGAAAAATAATCTTCCAATACCGATGGCGAGCAAAAGGATATCAAATGTGAGAAACTTGTGACCAAAAGTTTACCTTGGCTCTTTGATTTTGGAACCAAACTTGAACTACTCTGACACTAAGCCCCGTTTCAGCTGCGAGGGTTTCTCTGACCTGTTGAGAAAAAACATGTTGACTTTACTAAGGAAACAGAAAGTTCTGAATTAAACAAGCTAAACCAATCTTCCTGAAACGCATTCAATATTCAGCATGCAAAAGCATACTATTTAGTATAGATAATAGACAGTGTGAGGATCAAAGGATATGGAGATAGGGCATTTGTGGACTGAAGATCAGCTGCAATGTTTTGGGCACAGCAGGTCAGGGAGGGCTGTATAGCTTACTCCTTCCCCATTTCATATATTCTTAGAAATATTTAAAAGCTCTGAAAAATTACATGGCTGATTTCAATCTCCTTGGCAGTGATTGGTTGAAGGGTAATTAAAATGGCTGTCATGACTTAAACTTTCCAACTGATCCCACTGCCTTTCTAACGTTTGTAGTTTTAACCAGACAAGGAATACTCACTGAAAGGCAACCAGGTCTTTCTTCAAATACATAGGTTTGGCTCCAAACATACTGAGCCCAAGGCTAATGCAGAGAACCATTCAGCCTTCAGCACCAGGCCCAACTTGGTGGCAAAGGGATTGGTGAAGGGGAGGTCCAGAATGGGTGTTCACTTGATTTATTTTACTGTGTCCTTGTTTGATTGATCCTCCAAATCCCAGGAGGAAATCTTGTACCTCCTCCATCTTGGTTTGACCCCTCCCTCTAACCGTTCCCCCAACCACGAACAGCCCCCATCACTCCCCTCCTCCCATTTTCATTTCGACCACACCGTGCTTCAGATTTTAGGTAGCAGTCTTCTTCCCTGTGCAATCCCACTCCCACATATTGGACAGCTAGCCAGGTGGGGCACTGCTAGGACCTGTGCGAAGAGCTGGGAAGGACAAGACCCTGGCATCGCCTTGCAAGGATTTGGCATCATCCTCAACCTCCACCTCCACATTAACTCACACCTGAAGATCATAATGGGTCTGAGATTGAGTTGTAAGAGGCTACAAGACATTGAGTGGGATTTGCGGTCTTGCATGTTCTGAAACCGTTAAATCGTGCCTGAGGTTAATGGATCTTCCTTCTGTCTGTCTCTCACCCACTCTGATTCCCATGGGGGTGGGGCAGTAAAATTTCAGCCTTTGCACTGAAAATTTCTTGTGTGCTTGTCTGAAAACTATCAGGTAAATTGCATAACTACATGTACTGAACAATAATTGAGAACCCTTACTTTTCTGCAAGGTTTGGA
The DNA here is from genome assembly GCA_024679065.1 of Sphyrna mokarran. Lineage (NCBI taxonomy): Eukaryota > Metazoa > Chordata > Chondrichthyes > Carcharhiniformes > Carcharhinidae > Sphyrna > Sphyrna mokarran. The sequence goes on from JAGIQG010000025.1 coordinate 17,450,867, forward strand.
AGAAACTTCGAACGATGCTTTAAATGCTCTCCTCTGCTGTGTTGTCAGGATTGTCCTGGGCCGCTTTGGCCTCCTCTGATCCTTCACGTCTTCGCAAGCCTTTCCCTGAATTCCCTGAATTTTATTTGGCTTAATGTCAATATCTTCATCGTCACTCTTCACTGTAAATGCATCAAATGAAATACCATTCATTGTCAATTTAAACGCTTACAGAATTGCCCACAGATACAATGGTTGGAAAAAATAGGCTTTTATTAAAAAAAACTTTTTTCAGGCTGAAGGATTGGAATTCCTATTATTTCAATATTCATTCAAAGACTTACTGAGAACTCAAGCACCCAAAGATCTGCCATTAGGCTTAAAGTTCCCCTTTCATTATTTTACTTAAATAATATGCACTCTTTACCAAGAAGAGCACACCTTCTTCACCTGTGTGGCATTTTCCATTGGCGACACCAGAGCTTCTCGGAGTGTGATTGTAATTTATTGCCAAACTTAGAGTTCATTATTTTCAGTGTGGACTTATATCCACTCGGAGCCTTGTTGAGCAACTTAGGACAATGATTCAGTAATCACAGAAAATAAGTAATGCTTTTTAGTCACAGCAATATCCAAGATAGATGTTTAACAAATGCGCCTTAATTGGCAGTATAGCATTTCGCATATTGATTTACTCTGAATTTCTCTTCATAAAATGCTACTTCAACTTACAGACATATTATATATATATAAAAATAAAAGCAACTACATTTTATAGAGAGACAAGAAAATGATCAAGGTATTAGCACTGCTCACAGCACCAGGGACATAGGTTCAATTCCTGGCTTGGGACACTGTCTATGTAGAGTTTGCACATTCTCCCTGTATCTGTGTGGATTTCCTCCATGCGCTCCAGCTTCTTCCCACAGTACGAAAGACATTGTGGGCAGCACAGTGGCAGAGTGGTTAGCACTACCATCTCACAGAGCAGGTTTGATTCCCAGCTTGGGTCACTGGCTGTGTGGAATTACACATTCTCCTGTATCTGCGTGGCTTTCCTTTGGGTGCTTGGGTTTTTTCCCACAGTCCAAAGATGTGCGGATAAGGTGAGTTGGCCATTCTAAATTGATCCTTAATAACAGGGGTACTAGCTGGGGTAAATGCATGGAGTTCTGGGGATAGGACTTGGGTGGGATTGTGGTTGGTGCAGACACAATGGGCCAAATGGCCTCCTTCTTCCCTGTAGGATTGTATGGATCTAAATGCTGGTGCATTGTAGGTCTACATGCCAGTGCATAGGTGCATTGGCCATGCTAAATTCTCCCTGATAGTATTCAATTGGAGTGCAGCAACTAGGGGATTTTCACAGTAACTTCATTGCAGTGTTAACATAAGCCTACTTGTGATACTAATAAATAAACAAAAAAACTTGTGATTTGATAATGAGGATCATTTCAAAATTATGTTTTTAATTGTATTTGGATTTCTGGATTGATGGAAACAAGCATTGAAGGCAGGGTTTTTAGCATCTATTGGGTCCAGGAATGGAGGCAGACAATTGCTAAAGATAGTGCCTCTTGCTGATATGTGGGTTCCCTAACTCCATCCCACCTTGGGCCATTTGTGCGCAGGTGGTGGCAGTCAAGAAGGCGCATCGAGGACCATTGGCGGAAGCTGAATAGGATTTTCCAGTCAGTCTCCAGGTTCCCATGGAAGGCTGGGACCAATTTGTTTGCCAGGAGGCAACCTTCCAGCAGCAGGTAGGGAGGCTAGTGCTCTGGGCAGGTTCAGAGACTCTCCTTGTCTGTTTAAAATCAACTGCAGGCCACTCTGTGGAAAGGATGCTTCCCTTCTCCAACCCTCCTACCCTTATCCAGTGTGGCTGCCTGGCTGTGAATCATAGATCATCCCTTCAGTCCAGAACGAGACCATTCGGCCCATTGAGTCTGCACCAACCCACCTTTTTTTTATCTTGCCCAAGCTCTATATTTATCCCACTAAGCACTCAAACCTACATATCTTGGGGCACTAAGGGGCAATTTATCATGACGAATTCATCTAATTTGCCCATCTTTAGATTGATACCTACCAATTGACTCAAGAACAGCTTCTTCCCTGCTGCCATCCAACTTTTGAATGGACCTACCTTGCATTAAGTTGATCTTTCTCTTTGCCATAGCTGTGACTGTAACACTATATTCTGCACTCTCTCCTTCCCTTCTCTATGAATAGTCTGTGTAGTGTACAAGAAACAATACTTTTCACTGTATACCAATACATGTGAAAGTAATAAATCAAATCAGATCAAATCAAAATCTTTGAAGTCTGGGAGGAAACTGGAGCACCCAGAGGAAACCCTCGCAGAAACAGGGAGAATATGCAAACTCCACACAGAGTGTCACCCAAAGCTGGAATCAAATCCAGATCCCTGGCGCTGTGAGCCAGCATTGCTAATTAGTGTGCCATCCAAATGCCTATTCTTTTTAATTTCAAAATTAAAAAGAAATTTGGGGCAGCCTCTCTCTTACCTATCTTTCATTGCTCTCATTACCCTCCAACTTCGAAAGCCCACCCGCAATCCTTAATTGGACGGTGAGTCCGCCCTCTGGCCACAAATTGGCCAATTCAGAGAGACTATTTCCCTCACAGTGCGAGCTTCCCGACCCCCACTGGAGCCTGATGTCGGAGATCAGAAGCCAAATGGAAAACTCTGGCCCAAATCTCAGTTTGAACCATTTCCTCCACTCTGCAGTAAGCTCATTTGCGAAGGACAGGCATAAACTGCACACAAATGAATCTCCCTGTCGCTGATATGCCTGCTGTTGTCTGTGCATTTTGTTTGATGTCTATATTTATGGTGCAGACCACTTGCACAGGGAGGTCTCCCTCGTAGCCCAATGCTGCTCTTAAAGGGTTTAGAAAGAGGCACATTCTGAACTTTGACGGTTTCACAATCAGTCAGTTCCAAACTCCGCAACTTGTGACTTTGTTTTTCGACTTCTTGCATTCACTTTCCCTGCCACACTGCATTTCCTCTAATCCTCACAATTCATGTGAGCCTTCCAAAATAAGGAATGACTATGGCTGAACATTTTTCATATCTCACTGGAAGGGAGGACTCAAATGGAGGACTTACTTAAAAAGAACAAAAAAGTAAATGGATTCCTCATGTAAAAATGTGGCTTTTCCCAGTGAAGGAGACTTGCTTAAAAATGAGTTAAAAAGTTTATTTATTAATGTCACAAGTCATTTTCCATTAACACTGCAATGAAATTACTGTGAAAATCCCCTTGTTGCCACACTTAGGCTACACTGAGGGAGAATTTATCATGGCCAATGTGCTTAACTTGCATGTCTTTCAGACTGTGGGAGGAAACCAGAGCACCCAGAGGAAACCCACGCAGATATAAGGAGAATGTGCAAACTCCACACAGACAACGACCCAAGCCAGGAATCGAACCTGGGTTCCTGGCGCTGAGAGAGAGTGGTGCTAACCACTGTGCTATCAAGCTACCCTCAGAGATCTGAATGTTATGTCATTTTGGAAGTTACAGTTTAAAGATTACTATTTCAGAAGTTTTCTATAATACTAGAAAATATGAAATGAATCAACAGTTTTTTACTAAGCCCTGGAAAAGTGAACCAGCTGGATGGAAAGTGATTTATCTTAATGCATTTCACCACGGTCTTTGTATCTTGTGGCCCTCCAGGATCATCTCCCCTTATTTCAATTCAACATATTTATGTAAGGATCAAACACTGGCTCACTCACTTTAATAGTTGTGTCATTATTAACTTCCTGAAATGCCATTTAAATTTAATGGCTTTCTAAACCTGAAAACTCCTAGTCTTTGGAGAGTCATAGTGGGGTCTGGCATCACAGGTTCATATTTTTAAAATAGCTATTCCAAGTGAACACTTCTAAAATGGTAAAAAAAAGTGAAACAGTCTGCGAGGAAAAACTGTGTCTTTTCCCCACACACAGCTCGCTCTCTGCTGATATGAGTCTTTCTTTGATCATCTGTTTTTGATCACTCAAAACCGGAGAGCATTTTGGGCTCTTGCAGCTGAATGTTATAAAGGTTAGTTAACTATTGGTGTTCCTTGGTGCCATATTTACATCTGGGCTGTTAATCAAACATGGAATTTGCCCTAGTCCACTTTGAGTTAAGATGGAATGTTCCAGAAAACAAAAACAGGCACACGGAGATGCTTTGACAAATTCTTTGACAGTTGTCTGCAACAAAATAAGGACCAGCTGTAGCTAATACCACAAATTGAGTAATGGGCGTGGATGTTTCGTGGGTGCATTGGGTTGTGTGACACACTGCTCCTTATAAAAGCTAAACAAAACAAACCTCGCTATTTACACGTGGAGCAATTTTATCCATAACTGATTCAAAATGTTATACAGCTCACTGAACATCAACTGAAATAGGGAGAGTAACAGCGGAAAGGAAACACAAGCTCTAATGAGCAACACTCAATACTAATCTACTATTTGTTCATGATCACTGGAGTTTGTGACGTTTGGAAGGATTGCAGCAGAGTAAACCATTTGGAACTTTTGAATGCCAACAGTACTCATATAAAATGAGAAACAAGTATGGAAATGCTGCAGAGTATGGCTCTCAAGATTAATTTTGGACCCAAATGCTCAGTGGAGTTTCCATATCATTTCATCCGCTGCTGCCGATGCCATTTGGCATCATTGCCAATCCCCGTACTGGGCGATGCCAGATGGCATGATGCTGAGGTTGGGAGAAGCGGATCTTGGTGACAGAAAACAAAATAGAAACATAGAACATTACAGCGCAGTACAGGCCCCTCGGCCCTCGATGTTGCGCCGGTTGGGATCTTCTGGCCACTTCCTGCTGGAAGGATCTTCCCGTCCCCCACTGCAGTTGAAGGTCCCCCTGACCCCCATGGCAGGTTCCCCAGTGGAGGGACGGGCGAATTATCATTGATTTCAGCAGGCAAGGAAAATCTCAACAGCATCCAACCAATGATGGTCTGCCTCTGCCATGGTTGAGTTCAGGGCAGGGCAGGGGTTAGAAAATTCTGGATAGAGTTACAGTGGGACAGTGAATCACTGGTCAGGTCTCAGTTGGACTCTGCATCCAATTCTGGATGCAACTCTTTGGGAAGAATGTGAAAGCTTTGGATAGAATGCAAAGGAGATCTACTAGAATTGGACCAGGGATGGGACAGCAAGATGCAGAGAATAGAAGAACTGGGATTGTTCTCCTTAGAGCAAAGGTGGTGAAGGACAGACTTAATGGAAGCGTTCAGTTATGAAGGGGTTTTAATGAAATAAGGAGAACCTGTTTCCATTGTGTTAAGCCTATGTATGGTTTGCTTCATTGATGCAAAGAGCTCATTTTAAGATACTTGTGCCTCTGCAATTACATTTAAGCCTAAAAAACTTAACTTGATTACACTTTAAAACTCACAAGGCATGCTGGGTTAGTTGAAACATTGATTGCATTTTACAATGCAAGCAAAATCAGGCCTTTTTATAAGCCAAACAAAGGTTTTCATAAACAACATCTGTGAAGCTGCGAGATAAGGATGGATATATTCTGGAACTGTATATCCAGCTAGCAGTCTGTTTTCGAGACTTGTTCAGTCTGTTTGGAGTTCTGTTTTGATCTGTACTGTACTGGCAAAAAAAAAGCCTCTTTCTCTCCCTTTTTTTCCAGTTTTTCTATCTCTGTTAGCTTTTGTAATGATCTAATTTTAAGTTCTGTTCAATAAAAGAAATTCATTGTATCAGTGTTGTCTTTGAGATTCTAAGGAATGAATGGACCCCAAGCACTGGCAACACTGGGTTGGTAAGCAAAAATCATAAATTTGCAACAATTAGCAAAAAAAAAGCAGGGAAAGGAAGTTTTTTTTATTTTAAAGCCGCAAGTTGTTATGATCTGGAATGCACTGCCTGAAAGGGTGGTGGAACAGATTCAATAATAATGTTCCAAATGGAATTCGATCTATACTGGAGAAGCTGAAAACATTTGCAGGGCTACGGGGAAAGAGCAGAGGGATGGGATTGATTGGATAACTCTTTCAAAATGTTGGCATAGGCATGATGTGACAATCTGTTTGTTCTCAGGTTCTATGTGCTAAATTCCCAAAACCAAAGAAAATGTATCCATTGTGAGATAACAATGTCTTCAAAACATCCGATGAAATGGTTCCCTAAAAAGCCCTCTTCCATCCACTTGGCAATTTTAGTGCAAACTCAGCCATTAAAAATGCAGGGCTGTGCAGGATATTATCATGACAACAATGACTACAGTATGGTATCACATGCTGATCATATGATCTATTTTGATCAGCGTAGGCTCGGAGCACCGCAGGGCTTGCTCCTGTACTGTATTTTTCTTTGTTCTTTGTTGTTCTTTGTATTTTTCAATTAAACTATGTTCCTAAACACTCCAGACAAGGCTGGGCCTTCAGATGGCTTAGTGGTGTTATTGCTGGACCCAGGGCCAAGTCCCGCCATGGCAGATGATGAAATTGGAATTCAATTAAAAAGAAAATGGACTTAAGAATCTACTGATAACCAGGAACCCATTAAGATAAAAACAAAATACTGTGGATACTGGAATGTCAAGCAAAAGCAGAAAATGCTAGAAAATCTCAGCAGGTCTGACGGTATCAGAGCTGTTGAAGGATCATCCAGACTCAAAATATTGTTTCTATTCTCTCTCCACAGATACTGTCAGACTTGCTGAGATTTTCCAGCATTTTATGCTTTTGGACCATGAAACTATTGTCGACTGTTGGAAAACCCATCTGGTTCACTAATGTCCTTTCGGGAAGGAAATCTGCCACATACCTGGTCTGGCCTTCATGCGACTCCAGAGCTACAGCAATATGGTTGATTCTCAATTACCCTCTAACAAGGGCAACTAGGGATGGGCAATAAATGCTGGCCCAGCCAGCGACACCCATGTCCCAGGAATGAATGAAAAACCTCAAGTTAGTTATTTATAGGAGGATAAGGATCTTTGGTTTATGCCATGATAGCATATACTTTGTGCACACTGCAAGGTTTAAAAGCAAAGTTAGGCATGTGGATTAAAATAATTGAAGAGACAGTGGTGAATGTTTCCTTGTGGCAAATGCTTGGATTGTGTCTTTACCTGAGTCAGAATCATCAGGGCTAACGGAACTCAACAGTTCCTTTTCTTTCTCGTAGTCGTTTTTGCAAAGCAGCTGTCCGTCTTTCAAAACATACTCGTCTCCTTTCCTCAGTTGTCTTTCGCAAACGCAGCAACAAAAACAGCTCAGGTGGTAAACGCACTCTAAAGCTCGCATCACAAACTCTGTGGGCGCTATCTTCTCCATGCAGCCATTGCATTTCGTAGCAAACAACCTGGAAAATACAAAACCGGTCTGAGACATTGCAACTTGTTTATGTGTCAAATATTCATAGGATCATAGGCTTCCTACAGTGTGTAAGAAGGCTATTCGGCCCATAGAGTTTCCACTCACTCTCCAAAACAAAACTTAGCTATTATCTTCCCCACCCTATCAGCGTAATGCCCACCTCCACATTAGCCATGGCTAATCCACCTCCCCTACACATCTTGGGCCACGAAGAGCAATCTAGCATGGCCAATCTGCACACTTTTAGACTGTTGGAAGAAACCCACACAGGCACAGGGAGAACATGCAAACTCCACACAGACAATGGTCCAAGATCGGAATGAAACCGGAGCCGCGATGCTGTGAGGCAGCAATGCTTGCCACTGTGCCGCTTGCACTTTCTTTCTAACTAATGATGTATTGATATAGAACACCCCATGGAACCATATGAAGGGTAGAGGAGTGGTCTTGGCTAACATTCCTCCTAAAACCAGCATCACAAATATCAGATTGATTGATTAGTCTACTCCAATGCTGTTTGTGGAACGGTGCTGTGTGTACTCTGCTGATATGAAACAGCAATAATTATAAATTGCAAGTAATTCACTAGATGGCAAACAGTCTATAAACATGGAGAATGGGTTATAGTATTGCATAAAGATCAATTATTTTCCCTTGTTCACACAAGGAACCATGCGGAGGCATGCCTGAATAAATTCAGCACTTTAAAAAGTTACTTTTTCAAACATTTCATGGATGTAGCAGGATAATTTTCATAATCTATTGACTGTGCCAAATTGTTTAAAAATATCTGATATTAGAGCAATGTGCACTATTTTTTGTTCCCGCTTAATCTAATTCTTTTTCCAAATGGTTTACTCAGTCCTCATGTTTCATTTTGATTGCAAACACAATACTAACAATTCACATAAGTCAGGC